>OY728165.1:2085695453-2087033953 GCA_963277665.1 Viscum album | reverse complement strand
GTTTGTGTGCTTGTGAATATATATATATTTATATATTAATGTCTCTCTAGGAAATATTGAAATAAAAATGTATCCTATGCCTAATCATGATTTGGTAGAGATGTATTCGCATGGAAAAATTATATTTCATTATTGTTTACCCTTTATTTAATTTAGAAATATTTTGTAAATAAACATATTGATGTATGTTTCTAATAGATGATCTTATATTATATATTCATAAATTATTTATAAATTCATTTTAAGCTTTAAAGGAAGCATTATTCTTGTATGAAGTCATTTATCTTTAATGAAAAAAATAAGGATGTCAATAATAACCACTATACCCTCAAGATCATTTCCTTCAATATATTTCTAACTGATGTATTGATTATTAATGGGTTCTATTCACATATTTCCAAACTCTATCAACTCAAAAGTAATTACATTCATTCCATTAAGGAAATTATTTCATATATATTATTAAAAATTAACCACTAAAACATAAATATGTATCATTAATGAATTTAAATGATTTTATAATTACTTAGGTATCTTGCCACGTGTTATTATTTTAGTGTTTCAAAAATATCCATCCATGATATACTTGGAACATGATTAATGATAATATTTGTGGCTAATATCTCCAAAAATGTCTTTCATTATTACCCTTTCATTCAAAAAATGATTTTACCCTCATTATTATGAACCATTATTTTCATGTGTATTTTAAAAAAATCCACCATCCATGTATTCCCCACCTAATACAATACCATGATTTAATTAAGGGATGGAAATAGAAACATGTAAAAATAATTATTTTTATTTAATATAATATACATTTATTGAATCATATTGAAAACATGTACTAAAAATAGAATAATAGTTTGACTAAGGAAAAACAATATCATAATTTTGAGGAAAACCCACCCTATAATTTATTACAGTATAAGTATCATGGGAAATATCAAGTACACTACAAATAAAAACAATGTATTGTACTATAGATTATGAAAATGATGAAAATGAGGAATAAAATATTTAGAATATGTTGGATGAGTAAAAGGCATAAAATTGGAGAAAATAACCAATTTCATAGGAAATGGTGTGTAAGGGTAACATAGTGGGATAAGAGCAAGAGTACTCTACTGGATTGGTGGATGTTAGTGGGGAGCTAATGTTATTATATGTGGTAACTATATAAGAAATAAAATCCCTATGATAACATGAATCAATTCTCTAAATGTTCACAAGATATTCTCCTCATATTGGGGTTTATTCCAATGTTCTCATGCTCAGTGGTTCATCTAATTCTTTTTCATGATGTATTAATGGTTTCTTCCAATAATATTTATTTCTCTCACAATTCATATTTAATGTATATATTTTATTCATTGATGGTTAAATTTTTCATTTCATCTCATTTATATTCAAATTTCATTCCTCCTCAATATGTGTCTATCTATCAAATCATGAATCAAATAAAAACCTTGTCTCATATGGTTCCTAGTATGGATGAAATGTTCAGTGGTATCTTTTTATTGAGGTATTCTCAAGCAGTGTCCTTAGTGGTCCCTTATGTTTTTGGTTGCTGTATATCTATCTCAAAGAGGCATTATTCTAAGTCCATAAATATTATGGTGACAATTAGTTTGAAGACACCATTATCTGAAAATGTATTGAGATAAGAGATCTAGAGGGAATCATTTATTTGAGAAATGATTTTATCAGTAGAGGTTTAGTTTGTTTGGAGATTGTTTCTGATGTGCTCATATGCTATTTTTTAATAGATGTTCTATTTCCTGAATTTTTGTTGTATTTCATTTAATAATTATTTCTTCTATGATGGATCTTGGATTTTTTTGGGGATTTGGGGATTTAATCCAATGATTTCATGATGGGTTGTTAGGTGTTTTTTGGTGCGTTAAAATATGATTATACTTCTTGGTAAGGATAGTTCCTCTAAATGATGATGATCATTTTCGGTTTTCTAGTTCTGTGAATTATGTTCATAATTA
Source organism: Viscum album (assembly GCA_963277665.1). NCBI lineage: Eukaryota > Viridiplantae > Streptophyta > Magnoliopsida > Santalales > Viscaceae > Viscum > Viscum album. The sequence continues at coordinate 2,087,031,956 of OY728165.1, read as the reverse complement.
TATTTTTCCATTCTTTTGGTAATGATAATTGTTCATAGAGGAGAAAAACATTGGTTTTTATATTATTAGTTGATTTCTTCTCATTCAATGGAAACATTAAAGGTTCTTCGTTTCATTTAATTTTTTTGGAATTAGTTTAATGGATGGTTTAGGTTTATGTTGTATTTATAGAGTTGGTTCAAACTCAAATTTGTATGGGTAACAATAATTTTTTTTATGATTTCATCCATTGATAGAATTGGTCTGGATCCATAATGGGGACAAATTTCCTTCTGTCGGTTATTCTGGGATCAAGGGACGAACAATTTTTCAGTTATAAATTTAATATTTTTTTTATATTTTTTTTAAATTTGAAACCAGAGGTTTAAGTATGGTACTTTTATAAGAATATTTTTTTAAATATAATAGTATATATTTGGAGGATTTTATTATAGTGTAATCAACTATGAGGTGTTTCAAAATCCATGAACATGTATAATATGTATATTTTCGAAATTCTTGTACAATAGTGTACCCTCATAAAAATTATTAGATTACAAATTTATTCCAAATTAGGATGGTTAATTATATTTAAAGAAACCATTAATAACATATCATTCATATTCATTTATAAATGTAATTTATATTTAATCCTTTTCAGTTATAATAAGAGTCGAGTCCCACTCCCAAATATAACACTCATTTTTCTACAATTTTTGTGGACATCATCATTTTTTGACCTTATGAACTAAGAAATTTAATGAATAACACATGTTATAATAAATATAAACTTATGATTAAAAATTTAATATATTATGAAGTAAAAAAATTACTATCAAGTGAATTGAAATATAAATAAAAAAAGAAATATCATAATTACTATGTGTGAGATTTATATAAAATATAATAAGCTTTTAGGCTCACTGTAAACTGTTGATAATAAATTTTATTTTTCTCATCAAATGTCACATTTGATTTAAAACTACTGGTTTATTCAAAAAATACACCTTCATCAATCATTTTATAAAATATATGTCATGGGGTAACATGAATAATAACAAAAATATTGAAAGAATTAATATGATACATGGAAAAACTTTTTCTATTATGATGGTAAAATATATGGATCATTGGTATGAATTCGATGCATCATTCATGTTTCTCGTACTTTCCCACCTGTGGAAAATAACTTGATGTAGAGGAATACTTTTTTCCTCACATTTCCACATTCTAAATGAAGGTTACACTAACCACTGTCAATGGATATGTATACTTCTTGATCAAAATTGGATGATGGGATGTTGGTTTTCCCTACCATAGATCAGTCATTATAGTTAATTTCCTAGTTTAGGTCTCCCTTATAGATTGGATTCATGTCTGGGAATCTCATTACTGGTTCCATCTCTTGGTGGATAATATCTAATTACACTGATTCTATCTGGAATGGAAACAACCTTTCTACATAGTAAATGATACAATAGAAATTTTAGGGAATATATGGATGTAGGGTGAGTTGTATAGCTGTATTATTCCTATTGGAATGGAATCTTAGGGTGAAATCATATGTGGGGAAACCAAGGGTTCATTCATCAATCAAGATACATTTAATGTTGTTAGAATATCATCCATGGATTTCACATCAGGCCCCACAGATTTTTCATGAGGTAGTTAAAGCCATAATCAGATATCTTCCAAGTCTTTTACATCAGTTATCTCATATTTACCACTATGTGGATGTATGAGATACATTGTGAGTTCAAAGTCTTCAAGATAAGGAATTAGACTGGTCAAAATGCCCGGAAATGTAGGATAAATGAGGTACATCCCTTAGAGGGGTCACCTAAAATGTTTACAAATTAGATGGATTAGATAAAACATTTATAAAGACCCACATGGTGATTCCCATAATGAAATAATGGCACATCCTATAGAATGATAGATCAGAATTCCATTGGCATCAGACCAGATATGTGTATCCCATAAAGGGGAAATTCCACACTTTGAAGGTTGATCTGGACACATTTGGAGGTGGATCCAGGAGTTTCACCCCTAGTAAGAAGGATTAAGGTTTAAAATTTTTTGGGATTGAACCTAAAAGATTCATCCTATGTACTCTATTTAGATGACATGGATCAAAACCCACATAGTTCAATATCATAGATTAAGATCATATGATGGGACCTGTCTATGGAGCTTAAATTCATGTGGTATAGATGCTTCCTCCATGAATGGAGAATTAGCGAGGGGTGGTATGGGGATTATGCGTGTATTTTTACCTTTGAAAGATGATTTCTATTGGCTTGATGGTGTGGGGATTAAGCATGGAATCTTCCTTGATGGGTGGCATGACCATATAAGGATCTGGTAGCCTTGGGAACATCAGGGTGAATATGGATGGTACATTGGGTTCAGACCTCCAAGATTATTCCTATATATATTAGTCAAATTGCAATAAAATCCCGCTTCATTTGAGAAGGGGATAATCATGGATTACAGTAGAGGATGAGGACCATAGAAGTAAAGTATATGGTTGCAACTTACATATATAATCATCCTTGGAATGTGTATTATGTCGGAGGATTACACTCAGAAGGATGCTCATATGCCTCTATGGATAGTCCATGATGTGAATGTGTCTTAAGTGTGGGAGATTCCCAGCTTCCTCATAGAGCTATGATTATATTGTTCCGATTAATATGTATGAGTGTCGTATGTGATTCTAGGGGCAGTGATGATATTCTTGGGGTTTACACATGGGAGGGGCCTATGTGCTATTATGAGTAGTGATGTTGGGGTTTGGAAATATGTGTAAGATATGATCATGATATCTTAATCATGTCTGGTTAGGAAGGTATCCCTGGTATATTGCATAGGTTATGATTATATTTTACCATCGTATAGAAGGACGTTGTGAAAGGGAATTATTCATTGAGTTTCTAATAGAGGATCCCACTTATAAAATCATAAGGGCATCATATGATTCGTGCTTAAAGAATCTCTTATTTGTCACACAAGGAATCAAATATTTTTCATATATGGTATTGTATAGTTTAAAGTCATGTAGTAAGGAATATTGAATTTCATCTCATGATCATAGAAAGAGGAATCTTATGCCTATTTTATAAGGCATCATATTCTTGAATGATAGTGTATGATACAATTTAACGTAATGTTGTGAGTATTATTGAATATAATCTATTGATCATGAAATGAGGAATATTTTGTGTATGAAGAAGGCATAATATTCTTCAATGAAAGGGTATGATACAATCTATAGTCATGTAGTGAGGACTACTAGGATGAAGATGCACGGAAATGTCTTGTTTTTTAAATATGCCATGTGTGGACCGTTTTGGATGACCTAGCATAGGAGTCATGTGAATGCATTTGAGGTGTTTCTTGATGAATGGTTTGAATAAATATACTATGGGAGTCCAAGATTATAATTTCAACTACTGACATAGAAAATGGACCAAGAGGAGTATGTCGACACATGGTGTTTCAAAGAGTGGCGTGGAGGATCTCAAATCCTGGTATTCTGGAGTGATTGTTGGGACCTCATAAGGGTGAAAGCCAAAATTTCACCGACCCGGCCTAAAAAGTCCACCTTGCGACTATAAATTTTTCACGGGGGTTGTTCATAGCAGTGAAGGGACATATCCAAATACCCAAGACATCATCATATCAATAATCCAATGTGGGGGTGCGAGGGCACAACTGATGTGGTATGGAATAGTGGTTGTGGAAGTAGGACCTTAATGAAGGGGCTTCACTGAGCACGAGATCTCAATAATAATGGGTATTTGTGGAGATTAGGGTCTAGAAAATAGATGTCTTGATTTCTATGGGAGTGCTTCATGAAGGCTGAATTCTTCCCTAATCCTCATATTCCACAAAGGGCCTTATTCTTTTGTGTAGGGAGTAGGCCTCAACAAAATGCATATCCACCCGAGTTAGGAACTCTTAGGGACATATGATAAGAGGTTTCCCAATGCCTATAGGATTTTTAGAATATGTTTTCGTGAAGACCATGAGATCTTTGTGATCAGAGAGAGTGATGCTATAACTCGGGAATATATCCACCATTGAATGATGTTATGATGGGTGTATTTATAGGAAATAGGTTTCTTAAAGATAATAATCAGTCCAAAAGAAAAATGCGCTTCTTGAATGGTAGTGGATCCACCGGAGTTACGAACCATAGTGTCAATGAATTAGTATTGTATGAAGAAACATTAGACACGTTGAAGAAAGCATAAGAAACTGACACGTTTGTGAAGGGATCTCCACAAGTTGAACCTCCCTGGCATAGCTTCATGAATAGGAATTTTGAACTGTTTTTTGTCCTATCTTTTAAATACTATAAAATCTAGAATATAACTTTTTTCGGGCTCTACAACAAGTCAAATTGATGCCTGACATAATGATACACTCTTGGATCAATTTTGAAAACATTTGGTGAATTATTTGGATTCAATTTTCCAATTAAAACAATTCCAATTACATTAAAACCACTTTTTTCTGTATTAATTTCCTACTGCTTCATGGAATCAAACCACTTACACCTTAACAAAGAAACTCGAACATATGTATAACAATAAAAGATGACTATCTTACAACCCCCATATTAAGATATATCCTCAAGTCAATTTTTACTATTTTAAATTGATCCATAAGAAGTTATGGCTTCACTTACTATTAAAAAATCATGTTTTGTTGTCATTCCGTTTTCACAATCAATAGTAATGAATTTGAAACCATTGATGACAAGTTCATTACACTCCCTTTTCCAAATTATTTAGACTAAAGGAATGTTCTCTGAACTCAGGAGAAATATCATTAGTTTATTTGAAATGAACGAAAAATATATTAATCTATTATATAAAATAATTTCCCATAAATTAGTATTGTAGAAATTGAACTATTTTTCTTTTTAATTGAACTACAATATAAAATATCGTTTTCACATTATCGATAAATAATGATAATTTTTTTAAAACATTTCAATGTTTCCAAATAGTTATGAAATATGAAAATGTTTTAGCTATTTAATTAATGGTTAATAAGAATAAAAACATAATATAAAAGTTACACAAATTACATAATCTTTAACCACGTCACATTTGAATAAAACAACCCAATGATATATGTTACACTCTTAAACTAATCTATCTATATAATGAATTTGATTCATATTTCCAACTAGGAAGGGGTAGTGATGGTAATAAAAATTCAATATAATCATATTTTATATCTTTATATCACATAGTATGATTACATATTGTTTTGATATTACCCAAATACATTGAAAAAAACCAATCAAATACTGTTAAAGATAACCATTTACGATGGCTCCTTTAGGAAGATTCATTTTCACTATGTTTTATTTCAGAGTGAACATAATTCTTTTAATGGGTTATATCTAGAGAAATGAAACACAACAAAAAATATGTAATTAGTTATAAGATGCAAAATAAGATGCAATATTCATGTGAAGAATAATAGAGGAATTTCTATCAAAACCAGAAGTCATTATCAGTGCCTCAGTTGGATATTTCTAAATTGAAACTCCACTCAAAAATTCAGTAAAAAATCATAAAAAAATTACAGAGTTGGATAAGAACAACCATCACATTATTTTATATAAAATTTAAATAGATATAGTAATAGTGTTATGAAACAAGACATGGTAATCATGTATTTTAAGGGATTTTAGTTTAACATATTTCATATTTAATCATTTAGATATGTTTCATGAATAAACATATATAACCTTTATATTTCTAATATAGAAAGTATTTTTTATAATTCATTTAATGAATAAAATGTATAAGGAACCTTCCATCGATTCTGACTATTATGTACAAGATGATGGCTATACTTTATTCCCCAATCCATTAATTCACGATATGAACAAAAATCATTTATTATTTATTTCTTCTACATTTATATTTGTTTCAGATAAAATTTCCAAAATAAAATCTACTAGTACATTAAATCGAATAATCATGCAACAAATTTGATGAAAAATATGGTTATACAAATAATATAATTTCATTCCTTCATTTCATATTAGAATATGAAGGAGTAATCCTCTGCCTTTCCTATTTTTGTTGACCATTACCAAGAAAAAATTCAAACAATCAAATTACCTAAGAATATAATCACATGAAAATGAAAGAGGTGATTATTCTCTATCAATAATAATGTCAAATTGTTGAGATTGTTCTTTATAGATGATCCAAATAGGGAAAATGATGATGACTGATGTAGATAAAAATTCCCAAATGACTTTGCCTTCTAGAAAATGTTTTTCCCCAGAAAATAGGGCATGATAGTTTTATATTCATACTCCACCCATTAATAATTTCATAAGTTAAGAATTCAATTATCATTTATAGTAATACCACTTGCATAAATAATTTCACCTTTATCGATGCATCATATGTCTGAAAATCTATAGCCCAGAACACTTTTAGATAATGGATTAAGGATTCATAGTATATGTAATTATAATTTCCGAATATATGGGTCTATATGTATATATAGATACATGATAATGAATGGTTATTTCATAAATATACATAGAGAACAATTATAAATTTAAATTAGAATAGTTTTTGTAATGTTTGAATTGTATATCTATCGAAACAGGTTGAATCCATTACATGATAATCAAAATATTCCATAATGCAGTTAAAATTATATATAATGATGTTTCTTAGTAAATATATTCCATGATAATCCATATTCATGATAAACTATTTAATCAATTTCAATATTCTTACCAACTTTATGATGTCACATTTCCATTTTCAATTATTTTTTCATGTCCTAGAATAAGTGTAATGTCGCACATTACCTTTTTGAGTGAAAATTATTGGGTCTCATATTTATTATTTTTCAATATTCAAGAACTACAGTGTTGATAGAAATTAATTTTTTCACATCCTTAAAAAACCAACAATCATTATGGAAATTATGGAACATACTGAAAGAAGAATATAAACATATGATTTAAAATTGATTTATTATGACCATTTTTCAAGAATAAATCTATCATCAGTTAGAATGTCCTTAATAAAGAAATGATGAAATAAATTAATACAATAATAACTCCATACATTTTTTTCATGATATAATCTCACTAGAATCTCTAGCCTTTTCATTTTAAGACATTCATAACATATTAGTGTCCTTTCATATTTTGTTATCTTTTTAAAACCTCGAGTATCCTAATCATGATAAATAGATGTAAATATTGTACATAAATTATTAAATCATCCACACAACTATAAGAAGAGTTATCTTGATATATAAAGGGGAATCAATCATGTATTTGATACTCCAAACCCATCCTTTAAATTGATATATTTAATTCCTTTTCTTAATCACTTTCTCCATTATGATACAAAAAATCACATTTCATCCGGAAACCATTTTTCATGATATGGTTACAAAATACATCATGAAAAAATAGTAGTCTTCCAATGTAATCATAATGATGTAATCAAATCAAATCACTATCTAATTCATGAAAAAATGAAAAATATAATAATAATTTAAACTATTTTTGAAATTCAACTAATCTACACTAGATATAATAAATGAAATTCAATCCATTATAATAAAAAATGTTATATTATAACTAGTAGAAAATACATTGACCATAAAAAAATAATTCATATAATAAGGATGAAATTAAAAATTACACTACAATTATTGAAAAATAAAATATCATTTTTTGAAATATTAATATTAAATAATTAATGGATTCCACTCTGTTACTTTTTTAAAGTTATGACATAAAATTTTATTCCAAATAATCATATAATATCATTAATAATAATTCATACCATAACTAATAGTAATCACATTATTCACATTCAATATAAAATGATAAATATATATTTGGATTTAATAACTATTTCGAAGAAACCAAAAAAAATTATTCTACGGGTTATGCACTCAATATATTATGTGAAATCAATTTATGAATCACTAACCCATAAGATATCCACTCTTCTAACCATCCACTCTTAGCGCAATAAAATTATATCAAAATATTCTAAAATATTTTTTGAAATTCTGTCAAAACCACTAATAAATTTCATTTAAAATGTCATATAATTTAATTTAAATATATTTCTTATCAAAAAATTATAAAAACATCATATTTGATCTTTTTATATATATATAAAAATAATTCCCCACTCACTTTAAATAAGAAACCTAAAAGGATAATAACATTATGTATCCCTCTAACATTAAACCATCATCTCTGAATGATTTTAAAGTGATCATTTAAAATTAACGATCATTTAGAAAAAAAATATAAAATTTAAAGAAAATTATTAATAATTACAATAATTTATGAATTATCCATGAAATTATTTTTTACTATAACATGAACCCTAAAAAACAAAACCATGTATTATAGAATTTCTATAAAATTTACAAGTGGATTGACACATCATTTAATTTAATATTAAAAAAATAATTTATAAAAAATTATATACTATTAGTTTTTAAAAATATATTTCAAATAATAATATCCTAATGTGAAAAAAATATAATAAATAATAATCATAAATATATAAATAACCTAATAAAAAAATTTAAATCAATATAAAAAATCCACCAAAAAATATAGAATGGTATTTAATTCATATAAATAAACCATTAGTCGTTAATTTTATGTTGGGAGGGGTCGAATGTTTCATAGTGGGTTTCGTGAAGGGGAGGGATAGGGGAGCTCAAAAAGTGATGATGGATGGGTTGGGAATCATCCTTCCTTTTGAAAAAACATTGGAAATTAACTAGTGTGGGTGTCAAAGTTGTGTAAACATAGGTCACATTGAACGGAAGAGATTTTGGAGGATTTAGTGGAGGAAGAGAAAAGTGTTTCAGGGGAACCACTGGCCATTGGTCATTGGGCATGAGGGGGATAATGGGGTGAGAATATGGGATTCATTAGTCATTTTTCGGTTAGGTGGAATTTGTGGATGTGGGGAAAGATGGGTTGAGGGCATAAATATCCATCAGTCATTGAAATTTGGGGAATTGATAGTGGAAAAATCATGGGGAATCGAGAAATGGTAGACACATTGGTGGCTTAGGGAAATTATTGGATTTTTACATCCATAGTCCTATGAAGAACTATTCCTATTATGTGACATAAGGAAACATTTTAAATAGAGCACTATGATTGGTTCCCTATATATAATATCGAAATCGACAATGGTTATAGAAGCGTAGATATAGGTAATAAAATTAAGTTTTAATTATCTATAATATTAGAGATATGATATAAGTTAAAATTTTACATTTTATCACTTCTTTATTAGATATTTGATGATGGGAAACATGCAAGATAATTAGAATGTTCTCAGGGTTGAAAAAAAAGTTTTTTTTTGAAAAATGGAACGGGCCTCCCATTATCCTAGAGTAAGATTTATTATTCCAATTTTGGGGTTGGGGTATATGGTCCTCTACCTACTGATTATAATGGGTCTGTATTCCTCCCACACACATGGGTTATGTGACCTGCAACCTACAATGTTTGTATTACCTATTTCTAAAGATCCTAGTAATATCATGGGATCCTATATCCGTGGTGGTACTCCCTCAGTTGAGGGGTCTTCCTATGATGTATAGGTCTCCCATAAAATTTTTGTTGATCATGTGTGGGTTTCAATGTAATATAAGATCAAATATTAGAGTTGACATTCCCCTATCTACCTGGGGATTGAGATCCTCTTCTAATGTTATTTAGAGGATACATGGAATTTGTAATATATAATTACATGCAACTGATTGATGATTTTGATATGTTTTTACTGAAGTAAGTTTAATATGATTGAAATTTAATATGGTTTATATGGTCAATAGTCTCCTCTTCATGGTTTTTAGTTATGATTTTTAGTGAGGATGAATATGTATTGTGTGATTCTCCAAGAATCACGACTTCTTGGGTTCCCTTAGTTTCCATTAAGGAATGAGAAGAAGTTGTTTATAAAAATTATATCTATTAAAATCTTCAGTACTATGATCATTCACTATAGATCATGTGATGAAGATTTTGGGTTTTTTTTAAAGGATGATTATGAATTCCTTATATTTTTTAGACTACTAGTTAATAGATCATGTCTTGATTCCTTGTTTAGTTTTTTCTTTTATTATTGCACATTTTGAAAACATCAAGATAACTCCTTCTGATTTATCTCTTTTTAGTTTTTTTGGTTATATTATTGAGTATGTTTATACACAACCCATCATGGGTTTTTTTATACAAGTGTTGTTTCTACAAAGAAATTACAAGTGTAAGATATGGGTTTGGGGGACTTAGGGCTAGTGTCACTTTTTTGTACATGATTATTGGTGATTCTTGGAGATACATGATAATGAAATCGTACATGTTGATGGTTGTGTGATCTTTATTCATGTAGAGAGATTTAGGAGTTCTCATATTGATTATGAGATTTTGGGTATATTGTATCTACCCAATAAACAACCAAATAGTTTTATGTTTTCCCCGGTGATTTATTTTTAGTTGATTTATTATCAAATATAAACATTTCAATTGATCATTTGTGTATCATGCTGGTATTTTTGGTTTCAATAAGCATATGTGATATTATTAGTTGTAGTTTGATATCATATAAGGCATCCTATTTTGAATGATATGCCAATCTAGTCCTATTCACCAACCCTTTCCAAATTTTAGGAGGGTTTTGGTGGAAATATCCACTTTTATCCATCTTAGGAGTCCCATTGGTGGGTCTGGTCTTGTCAGACAGACTATTTCAATATGCGTTCAAGAACCATTTCAGTTCCCATAATATAAATCTCATGATTATCATTTGTTATGATATATTGTTGAATTATACAATATTATTCAACTATTTTAGTTTATATAAATCAATTATGGCCTATCACTACAATTATGACTCCCATACTGATATATGTTCTTTAACAAAAGTCATAACATTTCCTCAATATATATTTTTATTTAAATTCAACTTTTCATTTTTTAATATTCCCATTATTGTTAACCATTATTTGTGAGTTCTTATAACAATAATAAAACATGAAGAATAAAAAATCATACATGCAATAGTTATATTTAATCTAAGAATGATTGTTATCTATTCTAATATATGTCAAAAAATATATAAACAGTGAGTCACCCATTGATAAATATAATGTGAAATGATAATGAGTTTAATATACTTGTTATCTAATTAAGTGTTGATAATCCAGCCACGGAATTTAGGGGAATAATTCATTTTATTGAAGTTATCTCATGATGGAACATAGACTATTCTGATATGATTCTTCTTGCTTGCATTTATTTTGGATAATGTATTAAAGAGAAACCTCTTAGGATCTCCTTCAATTAAAATTTCACTCACATACAATTATGGGGGTATTAACGAGGGGCTATATAAAATAAACTATACACACATGTTTGTACATCATTATTGATAGTGGGTCGTTTCATAAATAATCAATTCAGAATTTAATAATTATTATAAGAATAAAAAACCTAATTATAATAATAAATCTAACAAATAATCAAAATAAAGAAAAATAATTTCTGATATATATCATGACCATTTACAATGTAATTACACTTAAAAAGAAATATAAATATAAATATTTATATTTCATTTTATACTATTATGTGTATTTTTATATGAAAAATTAAATAAAGGGAGATTAAATGACCTGACAATATTCCCTTGTGGCATGGAATTCAATGCATTATATATTTGAAAACTATATGATCTTATTGATTTTTTTAAAAAATATATATTAGGGATGGGGAAATTCATGTTGTGGGTGAATATGATTGGAGTGTTCGATATATTACCATGTCCATTCATTCCCTTTCCCTTCCTTATTATCAGATATAGCAACAAAATATGTGATTTGGTATATATAATTTATAACTTTTGTTATTCTTGGTCATACAAAATTAGATTAATCCATGGTCTCATCAAATTGGAACATGAATGTGTCCATGATTATGGATTTTCATTGATCAATTTATAATGTTAATTATAAATTATGTATTCCTAATTTGATACCAATTTAATGATTTGTACATAGTGGAACCGTCATGATGTGGTGTCTAAATTTTTTAAATTCCCAAAATAAATATTTATAATTAACCAAAAGACACCCAATCCTTGAATAGGGTTATGATCCATTTATTTAAAATTAAATATTAATTAAAGAAACAATTAACCCTTGTAATTACAATTCAATAAAATTCATAATTGTAACACCCCAGGTAAATAATGAATATGGCATTTTCATATTTATCAATATTTGTGAATAAAATATTAATATGACTTTAAAGGGGACGCTATGCTCGATGGCGTACCCAACACGTAACAACGAGTTTCTTGGGAATCATAAGTTGCACTCTAATAATAAAATAATATTATTTTAAATGGTAGTTAACATATAGCCCTTATATTGGTGGGAATGGATATAAATAACTAAAATATGATTATATATGTTTTTAAATGTTTTTACATTTATCCAATAAAATCTAAAGGCTTAAAATATAGAAAGAATTCAATTTTAGGCGTATATGCCCGAGTTTTCACTAAAGGTTCACTTATCACCTTTTGATGGCGAACCATCATTAAATATTGTTTTTTTCACACTTATACATTCTATTGGACCAAATAAAACTCTTCTTAAGAATCGAGACATCAAAATTTACTTTCTGTAAAATTTTGGTACCTTTCCGATAAAGTTCATTTTTTAATGAATAGTGTAAAATGTTGTATTTTAATTCAAAACCTCTTTTTAATCTAATTTATTTATATGATTATATTATCTTTTGAATTGGTTTTAAAGGGAAATTATAATATATTTTTACCATTAAATCCAATAGTGTTCGTTGGAATTAATTTCACTTTGAAATCAGACTTAAACTAGTGTCAATCTTTTGATACATATTGTTTCACAAAAACACGTAATTTGTCATGACAACGGGAATTAATTATTAAATTAATTAATTTCACTTATATGTTTTGAATTTTTTAAAATAGACTTCATTTTTGAATTCGGAATATCAAATATATCTTTGGGTGAATTTTTGGTATTTTTCTGAAAAACTTCAATTTTTGATGAATAATGAAATCACTAAGTGGTACTTATAAAAACTGATTTTCCATTTAAATGAAATTTTGCAACCTTTGTGTATTGAATTTCAAAAATATTACATACATGGTTGTCATTAAGAAATAAAATGTTGTTCAATGAGATTAAAATTATTTTTTGGTGAATATTAACTTATTAAGTTTTTAATCGCGATTAGTGGTAATTAGTGTAGTTCAAGGAAAAAATAATGATTTAATAATATGAGATGGCCTAGACACATGTAATACCCTCCTTTGATATGTCTTGGCCGACCAAGACAGGCCATGGTTCAACTTGGGGACCCCATGGAGCCACTTTGGTTGGAAAATGACATAAATATCTTTTATTTAATGTTAATGTAAAAAATGGCACAAACATGATATGTTTTGCTAAAACAATTTTTAAATGGGGTTATACAAGTCAGATTTTTGATTATAAATAGTCATTGGAAAGAAATAAGTATTTAATACATAATATTAGTTTTTTTATAATTTTTAGACATTAAATAAATAAAATTATTTATGACATCATAATGATGCAGTGATGATATCATTATTTGACGATTTAACTAAAATGGAAAGGTAATGTAACATCTATGAACTAAACATGTCCAAAACCAATTGGATGAGTGTATTTCGAACCCTTAACACCTTATCATCGAAACACATTAATGTGGGACCTCTTAAATCCGAATACCATTTTAAAATAATGTGACTTTTCTTTACCATCCAAGAGTGCCCCTCCTCTCCTCTTATAAAAGGCCCCCACCTCTACCACCTTACCCACACTACCAAAACCTTTGGATCGGCCAAACTCTGACCATTTTGTCTCTCCAATTCCCTCTATTACTCCTTTAATCTTCACTTTGGGCAAAAGTCTTCCCATGGAAGCCTTTGAGCTCAAACCAAAGGGAGTTAGCCGATTTTTAAGGTAATGTCTTCACTTGAGTCCTTTTGATTTCTTTTGCTTCTCCAACCCCCTAAACTCTTTTTTACATTTCTTTTGTAATAAATACAGTGTCATAAATATACTAGGATGTTTTTATAAGAATGATTCGTGCTACACATTCACACACCTACATCTAATGGTTAAAGAACATACGGTTTCTGTGGATGGCGAATTTCGGCCTCCCGAAACGATGATTGTTCAAAATTCTTTTAACACCTTCAAAGGTGTCCATTAATATGACACTATATTTATATATGATATATAATATGTTTATGTTTTACTTAAGCATCTGTATTTTGCATTTATTTCATACCTTTATGGTTTCCATTATGGGTAAATGTGATATCTTCATTTAAGGAAACGCGGACTACCACCCCCTCAAAGTGATTTGATTCGTTAATACCATATGTGGTACGTATAAAGGATATATTTAATATGATACCATACTAGAATTAAAATAATATTATTTGTCATTATTTTTTAATTCCATTAATATGACAAAAAAATGAAAGTAGCGTTCATGCGTACGTACAGCCTACCGTCTCGATGAACGGTGCTTTTCATTTTTTATCTCCAAATGATATGGAATAGTATGAAATGAATATTTACTGGATATATATGATATTTTAATCATTAATACTATTCTGGAAATTATTTACTTATAACTACATGGACAATCTTTTTTCAAACAAGTTCATTTTCAACTAATGTACCAAACATCGGCAAAAACGTCTGATATGAACTAACATTAATAAACAATTATTATAACATTATAATATGTGATATGAACTGAATAATAATATATAATGGAGTTACATAGGCAATTATTAATTGACCAATGTTTATTATTCAGGAATATAAAGAAACGAACAGGACAAGTTGGACTTGAGGTAAGGGATCCTACACATCTCTTTCTTTTTAAGTACACTCTTTTATGTAATTCCTTTAAAGATCATATTTCTTGTGATTGGGATGTTCTTTTATATTACCCTTACTTTAATCTTTATGTACATATGATGAGAGACCCTATTCTCTCTCATTAATCCATTTTGGATGTTTTGAGTGGCACCGTTAGGCTGCCAAATTTTCATAAGAGATCTAACCTCTCCCTTTCTTTTTAAGTACTCTCCTTTATGTCACTTCTTTTAAGCTCCTCTTTGTTATGTTTTGGGATGTTCTTTTATATTCCTCTTTCTTTAAACTTTATGTTGATTTTATTAGAGACCCTATTCCCTCTCTTCAATCCATTTTTGGAAATATTATGTGGCGCTGTTAGGCTGCCGAGTTTTTGTAAGGGATTTTTCATCTCACTTTTATTCCCGTGAGATTTATGCTACATTTGCCACAATTTCCTCTCAGTGGTGTATGTACTGCAATTATTCTACTCTTTGTGTAATATACTTTTGTTTATGAGTATTTACGTCAATGATGTATTGTCCTTCTTTCATGGGGTGTATGTTTTGAAAGATACCCAAGTCGGTAAGAGAACCTTTCACCCTCCTCTTTTTAAAAGACTTCGTTTTGTTGGGTCTTTTAATTTACATATTTTTATGTTGGGATATGTTATCATATAATCTTATTGATGTAAATTTTATGTCCAAGTGATGATATAGGCTTTTTATCTCTCATCAACTCATTTTGATGTGACGCTGTTAGGCTGTCAAGGGAACTTCTTAACCCAATTTCGTTTTCTTTGGGTTCAACATGTAGTTATTGAATATGTCATTCTATGATTATGTGTGAATGTCCTCTGATTTTTTTTCACTTAATACCCACTTTTATTGGGTGTATTTATATTTTTCACACATAATTCTAAGATTGAATTATCCTTAATTTAAGGATACCTTCTTTATAAGGGAATTCATCACATTTGACATTTCTATTGAGACTTCATTGTTGTTATGCACCAATTCACTCTTATATGGTGTATATACTGTCCTTTGGAATATTATATCATGAATCCATTTATTCTCATGATATTATAATGTTCTGACTAAATTTTATTCCTCAATTATTGTATTCAAGTGTCTTTAATTTTGGTAGAACCCCTTTAACCAAAATATCGCATTAAATGTTTTAATTATTTGTTCTTTTTAATATCCATGTTTTCAAAATGGTTTTAAGGATTTATTTATATTAATATTAATGGTTTAAAATTTTTAAATCTTCAAGGTGGTATGGGACACTTTGATTCAAAAATCTCTTTATTAAATGTTTTAAATGGTTTTGGAAATGGTTTCTTTTTGAACGGATTCATTATTTCAATATACTAAAATGTTATATTGTGATTGAAATGTGGAAATGTTTTGTTTCCTTTATACATGTTTTATGTGATACGTTTATGTTATGGTTCTTGGGAATTGTTATGAAAATGGGTGGTTCCGTGATAAACTAAGGGCGGGTTAGCCCGATATAGCTCTCCAATGCATTGAGTAACGTGAATGAGTGAAACGTTAAGGTTTCTCCGAAGAGATTTAGGGAATATACTGTGATGGGTATTCCAAACGTAACCAAGAGGGTTACTCCCTTCGTAAGAATGTTATGAATGCCTCAAGTTACCTTTTATGTCATATGATTTATATGATTTATTAATGATTTGATGAGGTATGTTAAAGTGCCTATCTTTTATGGGTAATGTATGATTTAATTCTTATGTATATATAAACTCATGTTTCCTTTCCATATTTTTATAACCCTTACTGAGCTTTTTATGCTCATCCCATGTTTTTGAAATGTTTTTCACAGGACAAGGGGAAGGTACATGATGTGATGATAATGTCAAGGATGTGTCAAGAAAGAATCCATGTTTTATTTTAAATATGCTTCCATTGATGGGAAGAATGAATACTGTCTTTTATATAACTACATTGTTTAACGGTGGAATGT
The DNA here is from genome assembly GCA_963277665.1 of Viscum album. Classification (NCBI taxonomy): domain Eukaryota; kingdom Viridiplantae; phylum Streptophyta; class Magnoliopsida; order Santalales; family Viscaceae; genus Viscum; species Viscum album. Next base: position 2,087,014,982 of record OY728165.1, on the reverse strand, counting down.
AATGCATGTTTCATGATCTAATTCTCTACAACTCTAAACCTGAAAAGATCCTCAATGTGTAATCTTGTAATAACTCAAGATTAAGTATGGTTTAAGGCTGGGGCCTTATATTTGGTATCAAAGGTCATTTTAGATAACATTAGAGGTTAGGATATTCTTTAAGCATAAGTGGCATTACCATAATGGTTAAGATTTCAGAAAGAGTCCTAGTTTTAGATATAGTGAATGAGTAAGTATATCATAGTGCTTGTCTTCCTCATTAGTACATGATGGTTTTTTTTATATACTCACACTGTCCTTTTTGGTTTTGTAAATGGCTGGATCTAGCAGGCACCAAAGTAATAATGGATGTGAAGGAAACTGTGACAATTCTTTTGAGCAAGAAACTAAATGATATGGGAGCTGCAATGAGAACTCTTGTGATTATCCTCAACCAACTATCTGGAGTCATGATTGACCACCTAATCCTTGGTGATTTCTCTAAGGCATCATATATGCAAGAAACAAATCCCTACAGAAGTACAAGTAATAATCATAAAGGTATGTGTGTTCAAAAAATTATGTGTCAAAGATGTGGAAAGAAACACCTTGGAAAATGTTTCAAAGGGACAGAAATATGCTATAGATGTGGAAATGAAGGTCATAAAGCAAGAACCTGCCATGGAAAAAGGAAGCATCCAGATGACTGGAGGAAAGGGAAAGAAGTTGTTTTTGAGGGATCAATTGAATGTTTTAAATTTGGTTTGCATGGTCATTATGCAAACACATTTCCTATGAAGAAGTTTAGTTAATGGGGTTACCAAGAGCGTACAAATGTTCGTTTACCAATACCTAATGCCATTCCGATTGAGGATGAAGAAACTGATAATGACCAATCAAAGGTATGTATTATTTCATGACTATTGTTTTCCTATTTTGGAATCTTAGGATATGATTCATGATTTTGTTTGTAGGAAAGAGGTATTTCAGATTAAGTTGGAAAGGAATGGTTAATGTATTATGAAGAATGTTGAATGAGTAAGATGTCAACATATAAGGGCTTCAAGAGTAATGGTGAAATTCTTAAGAGTATTAAGTCTATTTTGATGATGGGTTACATTAGAAGACTTTTTATATTATGTGTAACCCTGATGTATAATATAGGAAAATTTTATTCAAGGAATAGTTATCTTTTCTTTTGTGGACATAGTTATAAAGAACCATTTGGGTTTTTATGACCCTTACTTTTGAGGTAATTATGGGTTACTATATGTTATGATTGAAGTGAAAGGCATGAGATAAAATTGAGGTTAAAATATGTTATGATAATTTTTGATGATTTTATCTCTTTTTGGGGACTGATTTAAGTATTATATAGTTTTGGAAAAAGGATAACACGCAGACCGTGTGACAACCCGTCGCATCGGACAAAGCTGTGGGAATCGAACCCACAACCAAAGTGCGACTGGTATTTATCGCCTACCACTGGACTACGTGAGGTCCCTAGTCAGTTTGACTGATTCCTTTTCGTTAGATGATTTTATTAATTAAGAGTAAGTTGATTTTGGGTTATTTATGAAAATTATTAACCTATCATGGAGGATACGTGTTTAGGATAATTAATTTTCAATACGAGACATTAAGAGAAACTGATGTTGTTTGGAGATAAATGTTAAGATTTAACTTGGAAGACTATGTGACTAAATCCTTCAAATATTTGGTTTTCAATCTTAGATTGTTTTACTTTGAAGAATTTTATGGACAAATTGGTTATCGAATGTTCCTCGTTGAACTTTGGGTTTTTTTGGACAAATTTTGTGATTAAGAATAGATTTTCTTTTTATAAAGCGATATACTTTTTTGGATTATCTTACCCTGTACAGACCATTCTAGTTTTGGTTTTGGTTAAAGCCTAAAGATATTGGATGTATATTGTTCTCTTCTGTGGATTAGTTGATTCTCTATAATTTGATTATAGTACTCTTAATGCGAACAAGTCTCCCTAAGTACTCGTCTTTTGGAAAAAAATGAGTTTGATTAAGGAATCTAGTAAAAGTTGAAAGTCAATATGATAAGTGATTATGTTTCCTTATGAATAAATTCCTCAATAAATAAGTAACATAAAACAAAAATGTTTCCTATTAACTTTTCCTACTGGAGAATCGAATACCGTTTAACCCATCACAAGTTTGTGATTTTCTCGTGGTTAGCTTTCTCCTAAACATGTTTTCTATCACTCTCCATCAGAACATGACCCTTTGTTTTTTCCTCCATGTTCATATTTTCATACATGGAATCCTAGTATGGGTTAACTCGGGTGACCTTTGTACTTATCTTTCTTTATTTTAACGTGATTGTTTTACCGACTCTTGTTCCGATGTGGGAATTTCAAGGATGTTTCCAAGCGCAATTTTAAAATTGCGAGGAGGCAATTCCCAAAAGGGGGGAAGGATGTAACACCCCAGGTAAATAAATAATATGACATTTTCATATTTATCCATATTTGTGAATAAAATATTAATCTGACTTTAAAGGGTATGCTATGCTCGATGTCGTACCCAACACGCAACAACGAGTTTCTTGGAAATCTTACGTTGCACTCTAAAAATAAAATAATATTATTTAAATGGTAGTTAACATGTAGCCATTTTATTGGCGGGAATGGATATAAATAAATAAAATATGATTATATATGTTTTTAAATGTTTTTACATTTATCCAATAAAATCTAAAGGCTTAAAATACGGAAAGAATTCAATTTTAGGCGTATATGCCCTAGTTTTCACTGAAAGTTCACTTATCACCTTCTGATGGAGAACCGTCATAAAATATAGTTTTGTTCACTCTTATACATTCTATTGGACCAAATAAAACTCTTCTTAAGAATCAAGACATCAAAATTTACTTTCTGTAAAATTTTGGTACCTTTCCGATAAAGGTCATTTCTTTAATGAATAGTGTAAAATGTTGTATTTTAATTCAAAACCTCTTTTTAATGTAATTTATTTATATTATTATATTATATTTTGAATTGGTTTTAAAGTGAAATTTGAATATATTTTTACCAATAAATCCAATAGTGGTCGTTGGAATTAATTTCACTTTGAAATCAAACTTAAACTAGTGTCAATATTTTGATACTTATTGTTTCACAAAAACACCCTATTTGTCGTGACAGCGGGAATTAATTATTAAATTAATTAATATGACATATATGTTTTGAATTTTGTAAAATAGACATCATTTTTGAATTCGGAATATCAAATATAGCATAGGGTGAATTTTTTGTATTTTTCTGAAAAACTTCAATTTTTGATGAATAGTGAAATCACTAAGTGGTACTTATAAAAACTGATTTTCCATTTATATGAAATTTTTCCACATTTGTGTATTGAATTTCAAAAATCCGACATACATTTTTGTCATTAAGAAGTAAAATGTGGTTCAATGAGATTAAAATAATTTTTTGGTGAATAGTAACTTATTAAGTTTTTAATCGCGATTAGTGGTAATTAGTGTAGTTTAAGGTAAAAATAATGTTTTAATAATATGAGATGACCAAGACACATGTACTACCCTCATTTTATATGTCATGTCCGACCAAGAAAAGTCATGGGTCAACTTGGGGACCCCATGGAGCCACTTTGGTTGGAAAATGACACAAATACCTTTTATTTAATGTTAATGTAAAAAATGGCACAAACATGATATGTTTTACTAAAAAAAAATTTAAAAGGGGTTTTACAAGTCATATTTTTTATTATAAATAGTCATTGGAAAGATAAAACGATTTCCTACATCATAGTATTTTTTTCTAATTTTTAGAGATTAAATAAATTATATTATTTATGACATCATAATGATGCAGCGATGGCATGATTATTTGACGATTTAACTAAAATGGAAAGATAATGTAAAATATATGAACTACACATGTCGAAAACCAATTGGATGAGTGGATTTCGAACCCTTATCACCTTAACCTCGAAACACATCAATTTGAGACCTCTTAAATCCGAATACCATTTTAACATAAAGTGACTTTTCTTTACCTTCCAAGAGTGCCCCTCCTCTCCTCTTATAAAAGGCCCCCACCTCTACCACCTTACCCACACTCCCAAAGCCTTTGGATCAGCCAACCTCTGCCCATTTTGTCTCTCAACTTCCCTCTATTACTCCGTGAAGCTTCACTTTGGGCAGAAGTCTTCCCAAGGAAGCCTTTGAGCTCAAACCAAAGGGAGTTACCCGATTTTTAAGGTAATGTCTTCACTTGAGTCCTTCTGTTTTATTTTTATTCTCCAACCACCTAAACTATTTTTGTTCATTTCTTTTGTAACAAATTCATTATCATAAATATTCTAGGATGTTGTTATAATAATTATTCGAGCTACACATTCACACACCTACATCTAATGGTTAAAGAACATATTGTTTCCGTGGATGGCGAATTTCGGCCTCCCGAAACGATGATTGTTCAACATTATTTTAACACCTTCAAAGGTGGACATTAATATGAAACTATATCTATATATGACATATAATATGTTTATGTTTTACTTAAGATTATGTATTTTTCATTTATTTCATACCTTTATTGTTTCCATTATGGGTAAATGCGATATCTTCATTTAAGGAAACGCGGACTACCGCCCCCTAAAAGTGATTTGATTCGTTAATACCATATGTGTTACGTATGAAGGATATATTTAATATGATACCATACTTTAATTAGAATAATATTATGTATCATTATGTTTTAATTCTATTAATATGACAAAAAAATGAAAGTAGCGTTCATGCGTACGTACGGCCTACCGTCTCCATGAAGGGTGCTTTTTGTTTTTTATCTCCAAATGATATGGAATAGTATGAAATGAATATTTACTGGATATATATGATATTTTAATCATTAATACTATTCTGGAAATTATTTACTTATAACTACATGGGCAATCTTTTTTCAAACAAGTTCATTTTTGACTAATGTACCAAACGTCGGTAAAAACGTCTGATATGAACTAACATTTTTAACAATTATTATAACATTATAATATGTGATATGAACTGAATAATAATCTCTAAAATAGGTACATAGTAAATTATTAATTGACTAAAGTTTAATATTCAGGAATATAAATAATCGAACAAGACAAGTTGGACTTGAGATAAAGGGAACCTACTCCTCTCTTTCTTTTTAAGTACAATCTTTTAAGTCATTGCTTTAAAGCTCATATTTTTTTGTGATTGGGATGTTCTTTTATATTACCCTTACTGTAATATTTATGTACATATGATTAGATAACCTATTCTCTCTCATCAATCAATTTTGGATGTTTTGAGTGGCGCCATTAGGCTGCCGAATTTTCGTAAGAGATCAAACCTCTCTCTTTCTTTTTAAGTACTCTCCTTTATGTCACTTCTTTTAAGCTCCTCTTTGTTATGTTGGGGGATGTTCTTTTATATTACTCTTTATGTAAACTTTATGTTGATTTTATGAGAGACCCTATTCCCTCTCATCAATCCATTTTTGTATGTTTTATGTGGCGCCGTTAGGCTGCTGAGTTTTCGTAAGGGATTTTTCATCTCACTTTTATTCCCGTGAGATTTATGCTACATTTGCCACAATTTCCTCTGAGTGGTGTATGTAATACAATTATTCTACTCTTTGTGTAATATAATTTCATTTTTGAGTATTTACGTCAATGATGTATTGTCCTTCTTTCATGGGGTGTATGTTTTGAAAGATACCCAAGTCGGTAAGGGAACCTTTCACCCTCCTCTTTTTAAAAGACTTCGTTTTGTTGGGTATTTTAATTTACATATTGTTATGTTGGGATATGTTCTCATATATCCTTATTGATGTAAATTTTATATCCAAGTGATGAGATACACTTTTTATCTCTCATCAACTCATTTTGATGTGACGCTGTTAGGCTGTCAAGGGAACTTCTTAACCCAATTTCGTTTTCTTTGGGTTCATCATGTAGTTATTGAATATGTCATTCTATGATTATGTGTGAATGTCCTATGATTGTTTTTTACTTAATACCCACTTTTATTGGGAGTATTTATATTTGTCACACATAATTTGTAGATTGAATTATCCTTAATTTAAGGATACCTTCTTTATAAGGGAATTCATCACATTTGACATTTCTATTGAGACTTCATTGTTGTTATGCACAAATTCACTCTTATATGGTGTATATACTGTCATTTGGAAAATTATATCATGAATACATTTCTTCTCATGATATTATAAAGTTCTGACTAAATTTTATCCCTCAATTATTTTATTCAATTGTCTCTAATTTTGGTAGAACCCCTTTAACCAAAATATTGCATTAAATGTTTTAATTATTTGTTCTTATTAATATCCATGTTTTCAAAATGCTTTTAAAGATTTATTTATATGGATATTAATGGTTTAAAATTTTAAAATCTTCAAGGTGGTATGGGACACTTTGATTCAAAAATCTCTTTATTAAATGTTTTAAATGGTTTTGGAAATGGTTTCATTTTGAATGGATTCATTATTTCAATATACTAAAATGTTATATAGTGATTGAAATGTGGAAATGTTATGTTTCCTTTATGCATGTTTTATGTGATACGTTTATGTTATGGTTCTTGGGAATTGTTATGAAAACGGGTGGTTCTGTGATAAACTAAGTGTGGGTGAGCCTGATATAGCTCTCTAATGCATTGGGTAACGCGAAGGAGTGAAACGTTAAGGTTTCTCTGAAGAGATTTAGGGAATATACTGTGATGGGTATTCCAAACGTAACCAAGGGAGTTACTCCATACGTAAGAATGTTATGAATTCCTCAAGTTACCTTTTATTTCATATGATTTCTATGATTTATTCATGATTTGGTGAGGTATGTTAAAGTGCCTATGTTTTATGGGTAAAGTATGATTTCATTCTTATGTATATATGAACTCATGTTTCCTTTCCATATTTTTATAACCCTTACTGAGCTTTTTTTGCTCATCCCAAGTTTTTGAAATGTTTTTCACAGGTCAAGGAAAAGGTACATGATGTGATGATAGTGTCAAGGATGTGTCAAGAAAGAATCCATGTTTTACTTTAAATATGTTTCCATTGATGGGAAGAATGAATACTGTATTTTATGTAACCACTTTGTTTAAATATGGAATGTAATGCAAGTTTCATGATCTAATTCTCTAAAACTCTAAACTTGAAAATATCCTCAATGTGTAATCTTGTAATAAATCAAGATTAAGTAAGGTTTAAGGCTGGGGCATTATAATAATTATCGATGTCATTTTCATTGCATCCATTAACCGAAACTAGAGTTTCTCCTAAGATATCTACATGTGGCCTATGATTCACACAATGATGATCTGGATTAATATGGTGTGATTTGGATAAATCAAGAGGGTTTTCTTCCAGATGATGATCACTTATATATCATTAATGTTACCACTCTAAATATAGAGAAATTAGGGAGAGTAATAATATAAGGCCCCACCCTTAAACATTACTTAATCTTGAGTTATTACAAGAATACACATTGATGATTTTTATTGAGTTTTAGAGTTTTAGAGAATTAGATCATAAAACATGCATTACATTCCGCATGTAGACAAGGTGGTTACAACAAATACAATATTAACCCTTATAATTAAAGGAAACTATTTAAAATAAAACATGTATTCTTTCTTGACACTTCCTTGAAACTATCCTCACATCGTGTACCTTTCCCTTGACGCGTGAAAAACATTTCAAATACTGTGGATGAGCATAAAAATCTCAGCAAGGGATATAAAAATACAGAAAGGAAACATTAGTCCATGTATACATAATAATTAATGAAAACATACTTTACTCATAAAACATTATAACTTTAACATACCTCATCAAATCATGAATAAATCATAGAAATCATAAGACATAAAGGTAACATGAGGCTTTCATAACATTCTTACGTTGGGAGTAACCCTCATGGTTACGTATGGAATAACCATCACAGTATATTCCCTAAATCTCTTCAGAGAAACCATATCATTTAACTCCTTCATGGTACCCAATGCATTGGAGAGCTACATTGGGCTCACCCGCCCTTATTTTATCACGGAACCACCCTTCTTCATAAACAATTCCATAAAACCTAACATAATTGTATCACATAATACATGCATAAAGGAAACATAACATTTCCAAATATCAATCAAAACATAACAATAATACATTTATATAATAAAAACATTATCAGAATCATTTTCAATAAGAAAATAAAAGAAAATTAAAACATGGTATTTTTTTTCATTTAAAAAAATGTTATGGCTTGTAGAGGAAGCCAAAACTCTAATAATGGACACGACAGTGGAGAAGTCGTTGTCGCCACATACGTATGAAAAAAACATTAACTTTTTTCATTTATTGAATTTATTCATATAAAATATATTCCTTTTGAATTAAAGTAAAATTACAAGGGGTTTATACACCGTATAAATGAAGGTTGTGTATAAAACAGAATATGCCTTCATGAAAGGAGATTGTGATGAAGTCCTATACCTCGTGTCCGAATTGACTCGATCGTTATTTAATCTCTTTAATAATAAACTTGAGTTAATTTATACTTTCCTAAGAACATTTTTCAAGTTCATTATTCCTTTTATATCACTTATTACCATGTTATGAAAACTATGTAATTATTTATGTTAATAACGGTCGTTTTGTCGATCATTGGTACACGAGTCAAAATAAAACACCTTATAATTACAAGTTATTCACGTGGTAAAATATCTATTATATCCAGAATTATATTAATGATGTAGATATCATATATATCATATATATCCAGTATATACATGCATTTACAATATTACATAACATGTAGAGGTAAGAAATGAAATGCACCGTTCATGGAGACGGTAAGCTGTATGTATGCATTAACACTACATTCATTTTAATTTTGTATTTAATGGAATGAAATCATAATGAAATATAGGTATATTATAATTCCATTATAATATCATATATAACTTCATATACTCCATCCATTATACGTCCCACATATGGCATTAACGAATCAAATCACTTTGAGGGGGAGGTAGTCCGCACATCCTAAAATGAAGATATCGCGTTTAGCAATAATGGAAACCATAAAGGAATGATACAAATGAAAATATACAGAAGCATAAGGAAAAAATAAACATAATATATATCATATATAAATAGGGTGACATCTTAATGGCCACCATTATAGGTGTTAAAACAATATTGAACAATCATCATTTCAGGAGGCATAAATTTTCCATCCACAGAAACAGTATGTTCTTTAACCATTAGACAGAGGTGTGTGTAAGTGTAGCTAGAATCCTTCTCATAACCACATCCTAGTATATAAAAGATTCTGGTTTTGTTACAAAATAAAGGAATAAACAGATTTTAGGGGGTTGGAGAAGCAAAATAAAACAAAAGAACACAAGAGAAGACATTACCTTTAAATCGGGTAACTCCTCTTGGTTTTAACCAAAAGTGTTTTGTGAAGAGATTTCTGCCTAAGGTAAGGCTTATATGATGAAGATAGGGATGTGGAGAGATAAAGTGAGTATATCTTGGCCGAGCCAATGACATGAGAGGTATGGGTAAGGAGGTTGGGGTGGGGGCCATTTATAAGAGGGAGGAGGGGCACTCTTGGAATGTCAAGAAATGTTACTTTATATTAAAATGAGATTCAGATTTTAAAGGTCCCAAATAGATATATTTCTAGTATAAGGTGATATGATTTGAAATATACTCATCCAATAGGCTTTGTCAAGTGTATGTCTTAGTTTTACATTATCTTTTCTTTTTATTTAAATCGTTCATTAATGAGATAATCATTGCATCATCTTGGTGTCATAAAAAATTTAATTTATATAATGTCTAAATATTATAAAAAAATACTATGTTGTAGGAAAAAAAATTTATATTTCTAATTACAATTTATAGTCAAAATGATCATTTATGCAGACAAAATTTAAATTGTTTTACTTAGGTGTTACATACTTTTGTGATATTCTCCCTTCTTTAAAAATACAATTATAAAGTGTCACTATCACCCAAAGGTGATTCAATGGGGTCCTAGATTTTGGAACAAGGCATCCCATGGTCGGAAATGACACAACCAGTAGAATTAGGACACATTTTGGAGTCATTTTTTCTTATTATGATATTATTTTATTACCCCTAACTACCTGAATACTAATTAATCACTATAATTAAAGATAATTACTGGCGTTACTATTCATAATTTCCAAAAACAATAGAGTCTTAATTACATAATTTGGGCCTTCTGATTCAAAATTTCGAATCCATTTTACCAAATTCGAAACACATAAATTGTAATAATTAATATTAAAATAATTCCCTTTGTCAAAACACATAGCGGGTTTTTTTAAACAACATCTATGAAAATTTTGGCACGTGTTCATGCCTGGTAAAAATGTGAAACTAATTCTAATGACCACCATTGGATTGAATGGTAAAAATATATTCTATTTAAAATTTAAAATCAATTAATATGATAATCAATCCATATAATAAAATTAGATGAAAAAGTGGTTTTGAAGAAAAATGCAGTATTTTTCACTATTCAATAAAAATTGACCATTGTCAGAAAAATACCAAAAATTTATCCAAAGTAAATTTCAATGTCCCTGTCCTAAAAAATATGTTTATTTTGAAAAATAGAGCTTATAAAATTTTCAAATGATATATTTAAAAATTGTTCACTATCAAAATATGGTAAAACAATCTTTTATAAATATTAGAAAATTCAATGCTTAAGATTGGATTTATTCTCATTCTAAGCCTCTAAAACACTATATAATTTAAAAAAAGAAATAGATTTAAAAATACATATTTCTTTACATACATGGGATGTTTCATCCTTCCCCCTTTATAAAATTTAATCCCCTCAATTTATTTACATATCAAATAAGTGGGGGTATTTATCTCCCATTGCATTTTCAGATTCCCCGGTTGCCTCTTCAATCAGGTGGTTTTTCCAAAAACACATTACTTGATGAATCACCTTATTCCATAACACTTTATCTATATGGTAAAGAATCTGGATAACTTCTTCCTCATAAGATAGTTTCTCTTACAAATGTACTACCCTTGGACTCAAAACATTAGATGGATCTGGCATGTACTTCCTTAACATTGAAACAAAAAAACATTGTGTAATTGAGATAAACTCGGAGGTAAAGCCACTCGGTATGAAACTGATCCAACACTCTCCATAATTTTATATGGTTTAATGATCCTTGGACTTAGCTTTCATTTCTTACCAAATCGCATCAAACATTTCCATGATGAATCATTTAGAAAAACAGGATCACCTACTTCAAAAGAGAGATCCTTCCTCCTGTTGTCCGCATAACATTTCTGCCTACTCTGAGCTGTTCTCATGTGTTTCTATATCAGATGAACTTTATCGGCCAACTTTTCTACCAATTCTGGTCTCATAAACTTCCTTTCTCCCACTTCATCCCAAAAACCTGGAGTTTGATAAGCCTTCCAATATAATGCCTCAAATGGTGCCATCTGTATACTAGAATGAAAACTGTTATTATAAGAAAACTCAACCAAAGAACAATGTTGGTCCCAACTTTCCTGATAATCCATAGATCAAGAACCTAAAATATCCCCCAATGTATTAATTGTTCATTCTGACTGCCTATCTGATTGAGGATGAAAGGCTCTACTAAAATTTAATTTTGTACCCAACGATTTCTGAAGGCCTTTCCAAATGTTAGAAGTAATCCTGGGATCATGATCAGATACAATGGAGAGGGGAACTCCATGTAACCTTAATATCTTTTTAGTATTCAAATGAGAATGTTGATCTAGGGAAAAATTATATCGTATAGAAAGGAAATGAGAAGATTTAGTCAAGAGATCCACAAAAACTCAGATTGCATTATTACGTCGAGGTGTCTTCCTCAATCCCACAACGAAGTCCAGTGATATATTCTCTCATTTCTAATCTGGTACTGGTAAAGGTGGAAGCATCCCTTTAGTTTACTTCCACTCTGCTTTAAACTTTTGAAAATTCAAAAACATCACAAAAAAATCAGCAATATCTCTTTTCATTCAATCCTACCAGTAATACTCCCAAAGGTCTCTTTATATCTTAGTACTGCCTGGATAAACTGAAAACAGAGAACTATGAGCTTCACATAACAACTCTCTCTTAAATTATGAATCACACGACACACACAATATCTTCCTAAATATCAAAACACAATCATTATCAATGTTGAATTTAGGAAACTTACCCTTCTGAACCAACTCTACCTTTTCCTGCATCTCACTGTCTTGCTTCTATGCTTGCTTAATTCTGTCTGATAGAGAAGATTTCACTGATAAATGAAACAAAACATAAGAACATCCTTCACAACTCATTTCTATTCCAAAGTTAATCAAATCCTTAACCAACGGATCATTTTCCAAACGTAACATAGTTAATGGGGCATTACTTTTTTGACTTAAAGCATCAGCCACTTTATTTGATTTTCCCAGACGGTAATGAATTGTAAAATCATAATTTTTGATCAATTCCAGCCATCTCCTCTATCTCATGTTCAATTATTCTTGAGTGAATATATATTTTGAACTTTTTTATTAGTATATATTTTACACTTTACACCATACAAATGATGCCTCCATATTTTTAAAGAGAAAAAATAGCAGCTAATTCCAAATCATGTGTAAGGTAATTTACCTCATGAGTTTTCAACTGACGTGAATCATAAGAAATTACCTGATCCTTCTGCATTAGGACGCAACCAAGTCCTTTCAATGAAGAATCATTGCAGATAACAAACTCACTATTCCTAAAAGGTAGTGCCAAATTTGGAGCATTCACCAATCTTATTTTCAATTCATGAAAACAATCATCACATTCTTTTTTCCAGATAAACTTAACACCCTTCCGAGTTAGCTCCCTCATTGGACTAGATAGCCGGGAAAAATTTCTGACAAACCATCATTAATATCATGCCAAACCAAGAAAACTATGAATCTCTGTTACATATGTGTGTCTTGGACATTATTTAACAAACTTGTTTTGCAGGATCAACAGTTATTCCATCTTTAGAAACAATGTGACCAAGGAAAGAAATTTGTATCAACCAAAACTCACACTTGTTGATTTTACCATACATTTTATTTTCTTTTAAGGTCTGAAATATAACCCTTAAATGACTTTCATGCTCCTATTTCCATTTAGAAAACACCAAAATATCATCAATGAAAACAACCACAAACTTATCCAAGATCTCATGGAAAATTCTATTCATACGGTCCATCAATACAACAGGTGCATTGGTTATCCCAAAAGTCATTACTACAAATTCATAATGGCCATATATTGTATGAAACACGGTCTTTGAAACATCAACTTCCTTTACCTTCAACTGATGGTACCTCGATCATAGGTCAATCGTTGAAAAATACTGATCTTCGTGGAGCTAATCAAACAAATCATCGATTTGAGGCAAAGGATATTCATTCTTAACAGTGATGTTATTCAAGGCTCTATAATAAATGAAATGACTCATAGAAACATCATTATTTTTAACAAATAAGATAGAATCACCCCATGGTGATTTGATAGGTTGAATGAATCCTTTCTCTAATAAATCTTTCAATTTCTCCTTCCACTCGAAAAGATCAATTTGATCCATTCGATAAGGGGTTTTTGAAATTGGATTAACATCAGGAACTATGTCAATAGTAAATTCAACTTCCCGATCTGGTATAATTCTAGGAAACTCGTCAGGAAAAACATCCGGATACTCATTTACCACTGGGACATCATTAATCTGAACGGTTCCTTTGTTTTCAAAAATATGTGAAAAAAATTTCATTTCCATCCTTTAAAAGTTTCTCAGCCTCTTGATATGTTATCAACAGGAAAGGGTTCATTCTTGTACATAAACTGAAAGTATTTTTTAAAAGAAACTTCTTTATCTCTATAATAAATCTTATTATGGTAAACATATAGCCAATCCATACATAGGATAACATCAAACTCTACTAGAGGTAAAACAATAAGGATTTCAAGTAGTTTCTTTCCACGGATAAGGATAGGAAGATTCTTATAAATTATGTTTGCCTCAAAATTTCCCGCAGGTGTTTTTACCACATTATCAGGAGTCATTTATTGTTATGGAATTCCCAATTAACTTGAAAATTTTTCAGAGAGGAAAGAATGTGTAGACCCAGAACCAAACAACACATTAGCATAATCTGAGAAAATAAAGTACCTGGTACCACTTCATTTGTTGGCCCAACATCTTCTAAAGTTGTTGCAAATGATTTCACCCCACCTTTTTGTTTTTTGTCTAAATTCTTCCCATCATTTGAGCTCTTTTTCATACACTCATTTTCATAATGACCCATCTCACTACACTTGAAACATTTCACTAACTCTAAATCAAATTTGGTCTTACCATCACCTTTATCTTTTTCAATGCAATCACGAGCCTTATGTCCCATCCTACCACATCAATAGCACATTCTAGAATTCAAAAGACATTCCCCAGCATGCCTTTTACCACATTTATAACAAACTGAAAACTTAGTTTTTTACCATCAGAACGTTTTGATAAATTCATCCCTTTCTCATTCCACCTCGATATCTTCTTCTGTTGGTTGTTATAGAACACTTGATCATCGAAAAACTCCATTTCCACCTTCTCAGCACATCAAACAAGATTTTCATAACTCTTGAACCCGCGAGAAGCTAAATCCCTTCGATATTTTGGCTTTAATATTGCGTAAAAACGATTGATTTTACTATCAAGGTCTCGGATAAAATTTAGAGCATACCTTGACAATCGAGTGAACCTGTCTTCATAAGAATCCACTGAGTCGTTTTCTTGCCTCAATTCCAAGAATTGTTTTTCCATCCTAAGTCGAGCAGTATTAAGAAAATATTTCTGAAGAAACATAACTTTTAATTCATCCCATTCAATAGCATCAATCTCATTAGCGTCCCTGATATTTTTAACCATCGACCACAACTGATCTACTTTACCCTCCAAACGGTAAATAGCAAGACTAACCTTTTGATTGTCTGAATTCCCTATGACATCGAAAATATTTTCCAGTTCATTAATCCACCCTCCAGCTATCACAGGGTCAGATGATCCTCTGAATGATGGGGGATGTTCCCTCATGAAATGTTCCACCACTGATATGTTCCTCTGCGGTTGATCTGGATGATATCGTGCATGGATACCAACACCATTTATCACTTGATTCAACTGCACCAGTACTGCAACAAAATGTTCAGTTCCAATTCCAACTATCTCAGGTTGTTGATTCAGAAGGTCATTTCCTTCTATATGCCTTCCTACCACAACTTCACTATTTCCTCTGCGGAAAACCATTATAAACTAACATGTCTTAGATGAATCTACATAGTAATCCTCAAATGCTATATCAATTCAATTTGACCATAAATAAATATTCTTGGATAATAATCTATTAGAATTATAACTTCAAAAGTTATCTACACCCACCTCGGATACCAACTATAAGGCCACAGCCTTAAACATTACTTTATCTTGATTTATTACAAGAATACACATTGAGGATCTTTTCATGTTTAGATTTTTAGAGAATTAGATCATAAAACATGAATTATATTCCACTTGAAAACAAGGTGGTTATAACAAAGAATATATTCACCCTTCTCATTAAGGGTATCATATTTAAAATAAAACACTCATTCTTTCATGAAACATCCTTGACATTTTCATCACATCATTTAACTTTCCCGTTACATGTGAAAAACATTTCATAAACATGGAATGAGCATAAAAAGCTCAGTATGGGATATAAAAATACGAAAATGAAACATTATTCCATGTATACATAATAATTAATGAAAACATACTTTACTCATAGAACAAAAGACCTTTAACATACGTCATCAAGTCAAGAATAAATCATAGAAATCATAATACATAAAGGTGACCTGAGGAAATCATAACATTCTTATGTAGGGAGTAACCCTCATGGTTACATTTGGAATACCCATCACAGTATATTCCCTATATATCTTCGGAGAAACCTTAACGTTTAACTCCTTCACATTACCCAATGCATTTGAGACCTATATCGGGATCACCCGCCCTTAGTTTCTCATGGAACCAACTATCTTCATAATCAATTCCCAAGAACCATAACATAATCGTATCACATAAAACATGCATAAAGGAAACATAAAATTTCCACATTTCAATCACAAGATATCAATAGCACATTGATATAATAAAAACATTATCAAACCATTTTTCAATAAAAAAATAAATGAAAAGTAAAACATGGTATTTATTTTTCATTTAAAAAAAATTCATGGCTTTTAGAGGAAGCCGAAACTCAAATAATGGTCCTGAAGGCGGAGAAGTCATTGTCGCCGCACACGTACGACAAAAACATTCCATTTTGTCATTTACTAAAACATTTCGTATAAAAAATATTCCTTTTTTATAAACATAAAAGTAAAATGGGTTTATACATTGTATAAAAGAAGGTTGTGTATAGAACAAATTTTGTCTCAATGAATGGAGATTGAGACGAAGTCCCATACCTTGTGTTCGACTTGACTTGGTTGTTCTTTAATATCATGAATAATAATAATGAGTTAATTTATACTTGATTAAGAACCTTTTTCAAATTAATTATTCATTTTATATCACTTATTACCATGTTATGAACACTATGTAATTATTTAAGTTAATAACGGTCATTTTGTCGATCATTGGTACATGAGCAAAATATAACTCCTTATAATTACAAGTTGTTCATGTGGTAAAATATTCATTATATACAGAATTATATTCATGATGTAGATATCATATATATCATATATATCCTGTATATACATGCATTTATAATGTTACATAACATTTAGAGGTAAGAAATGAAATGCACCATTCATGGAGACGGTAAGCCGTATGTACGCTTGAACGATACTTTAATTTCTATTTCATATTTAATGGAATGAAATAATAATGATATAGAGGTATATTATAATTCCGGTATAATATCATATATGAAATCATAAACTCCATCCTTTATACATCCCACATATGGCATTAACGAATCAAATCAATTTGCGGGGGTGGTAGTCGGCACTTCCTAAAATGAAGATATCGTGTTTACCCATAATGGAAACCATAAAGGAATGTCGTAAATGAAACAATACAGAAGAATAAGTAAAACATAAACATAATATATATTATATATAAATAGAGTGATTTCTTAATGGCCACTATGAAAGGTGTTAAAAGAATATTGAACAATCATCTTTTCGTGAGGCAGAAATCTTCCATCCACAGAAACAGTATGTTCTTTAACCATTAGACGGAGGTGTTTGTAAGTGTAGATCAAATACTCATCATAAAAACATCCTATTATATTGAAGATAATGTTGTTGTTACAAAAGAAAGGAATAATAAGAGTTTAGGGGGTTGGAGAAGCAAAATAAATCAAAAGAACACATGTGAAGACATTACCTTTAAATCGGGTAACTCTACATGGTTTGAAACAAAAGGGTTTTTTGAAGATATTTATTCCTAAGGTAAGGCTCCTAGGATGAATATAGGGATGTGCGGAGAAAAAATGGGCAGATCTTGGCCGAGAAAATGGCTTGAGAGGTGTGGGTAAGGAGGTAGAGGTGGGATCCTTTTATAAAAGGGAGGAGGGGCACTCATGAAAATTCATGAAATGTTACTTTATATTAAAATGAGTTTCGGATTTTAAAGGTCCCACATTGATATATTTAGAGGATAAGGTGATAAGGGTTATAAATATACACATCCAATAGGTTTTTGACATGTGTATTTCTGATATTTTACATTATATTTTCTTTTTATTTAAATCGTTCCCTAATGAGGTAATCGATCCATCATCATGGTTTCATTTAAAATTTAATTTATTTAATGTCTAAAAATTATAAAACAAATACTATGATGTAGGTAATATTTTTAGATTTACAATGACTATTTATAGTTTAGGATATAATTTATGAGGGCAAAATTAAAAATGTTTTACTTAGGTGTTACATACTTTTGTGATATTCTCCATTATTTAAAAATAAAATGATAAAGTGTCACTATCAACCAAAAGTGATTTCACGGGGTGCCGAAGTTTGGCACAAGGAATCCCATGGTCGGCCATGACACAGCCAGTAGAATTAGGACAAATTTTGGGTCATTTGTTATTATAATGATTTTATTTGTTTACATTTAACTACCAGATTACTAATTAATCACGATAATTAAAGATAATTACTGTCATTACTATTCATAATGACCAAAAAGAAAAGATTCTTAATTACATAATACGGAAATTATGAATCAAAATATGGAGTCCATTTTTCCAAATTCCAGACACAGAAATTGTAGTAATTAATTTAAAAAAATTTCCGTTGTCAAAACAAATAGCAGGTTTTTTTTGAAACAACATCTATGAAACGTTTGGCACATATTTATGCCCAATTACAAAGTGAAACTAATTATAATGAAAACCATTGGATTGAATGGTAAAAAGATATTCCATTTATACTTTAAAACCAATTAAAAAGTTAATCTATTCATATAATTAAATTAGATGAAAAAGAAGTTTTGAAGTAAAATGCAGTATTTTTCATTATTCATAAAAAAATGAACATTGCCAAAAAAATACCAAAAATTTATCCATTCTAAATTTCAATGTAACAATCCTAAAGAATAAGATTATTTTGTGAAATATATCTTATAAAATTTTCAAAATATATAATTAAAAATGGTTCACTATCAAAAGCTGGTAAAACAATCTTTTAAAAATATTAGAGAATTCAATGCTTAAGATTGGGTTTATTCCCATTATAAGCCTCTAAAACACTATCTAATTTATAAATAGACATAGATATGAAAATTCATAGTTCATTACTTACTTGGGTTGTTAAAAATAATTAAATTTTCTCTATATCCAACATTAATGGAGAATTTAAATATAATAATATGTTGACATGATGCATATGATAAATTTATATATAAGATTAGATTTTTGAAAAATATATACATATTATTTGATTTTATATAAATTTTATATTACCTTCATGTAAAAAATAGCTAATCAATATAAAATTCTATAATAAAATTATTATTTTTGTGATATATAGTTAAATATCATGAAATAAATATATATTTTCATAATACTTTCATCATACCACAATATAACCTCATTTTTTATCATCAATATAGGATAGGATATTGGTGGGAATAATTTGTATCAATTATCCACATGATAATATTTTAATAAAAAATATATTATTATTTAAATTGTATATTATGTTTGTAATTGAAGAAACAAAACATTATGATCAATGCAATTTTCTTTATTAGTTACAATTGAAATCCCCATTTCAGGTTAATTCTTACTCATTCATTGATTCCCCCCATAATAGAGTATGTTATTATTCTAGTCCCCTTATGGGGTCAAATATTCTCGCCTCAACCATCCACCACATAACATTAAGTCGGGTCTGTCCTACCCTATATCTTCTCTATTTATTACACTATTAAAGATTCCACTTACTCTAATGTGTTTTATTAATATAGCTACCTTAAATTTATCCCATGTCATTATTTTTATCATCCATTGATTATTTTGTACCAATTACAACTGTACTAATAAAAATTGAAATTATTTAATCTTTATATTTGTATAATTTTGTTGCAGTAGCATTTCTTGCTTAATTAAATTTTAATATTAATGTTTTTTAATGTTATTTTAGTAGGACATGGCCAGCTGAATCTCATTTTTTTACCATTTAATTCCCCTTCCAATTTTATATAAATTTTATTTTAATAAACTACATGATCTTTACGTCATAGATCATTGGCTATGTCTACATAGTTTTCTTCTCCCATTATAAACCCTTGGTAGATAATGTGTATTGAAAATGCTCAAAGAACATTTGTAGCGAACATAATTTGTTATAATTTCACATATATATTAATTGAGATGGATATTTGGGTCCTTATTTTTCTTAACAACATGTCATCGTAGGATATAATGATTTATTTTCTCAGAAAATATAGCAAGTAACCAAGATTAGGATATGTTCTGACTGTAGTCATTAAGGTCAATCATTATGAAAATGGAAGTTACCATTATTAAAAAACACACAATAAAAATTTTTTCTTCTAGAAATTATTGTCTAAATGATTTTTATATGATTTTTATTCCACAATATCAACCTCAATATATTATTTCTACCCATAATGTGTATATGGTGATGTTATTTTATAATGTCTCTTCATGTGATTAATTTTTTCAATCGCATGGATTGATTTTAGAAGGCCATTTAGTTTACTGATTTTAGTGGGAAAAATGGATATATTACTATATGAAGTGGTGTTGGTTGAAATTGATGTCTTTTGATGGTATTCTAAATTTTTAGATCACTATATGATCCTTTGTATCATTTAGAGGGTAATATTAATTTGACTTGATGAATTCTAGTGTGCTTATTTACATTGAGTTTGTGGTCATGATGATGATTTATATAGGATAAAAGAAACATTGTAGTGAAAAATATATTTCCATGTATGTTGGATGTCAGTGTAAGCATATGTCTTATTTTGACTCTCTAAAAATAGATGATAGGTCCACATCATTAATTTAAATTCCAATTAATTTTTCAATATTCCGGACGCAATTACCCCTATTTAATTATTTAAGGATATTCCATTTATCAATAGGGTTTAGAGGTATACCATAAATGACATTAAAGATTAGTGTATTGAAGGCTCATTTTAATTTTTGATGTCTCAATGTCCATGTGACCATAAATCCCAATATGGGAAACCATTCTTCACATCACACTACAATTATTTTCTATGAGATTCCACCATACGATTATATGTTTCATTGAACTACCCCATTGCGATGACTTAGAATAGAACATATCACTAAAACCATAATGGGGTAGTGGTCCATATTCAAGGTTCCAATGCACCCATCACTCATTCAAGATTCCCACCTAATAACACTTGTATCTCACCATCGGACACTACCTCCATGATCTGTCTCTTTCCCTACCCAGTCATCACCATTTAAATGATTTTTTCACAATTTTCTATGAACATCACACTATGTAACTCTTTTTAATACCATGGAAGGAAACCCCACTATTTTAATCTATTTTACTTCTGGTGGAAGAGAATACTGTAATATTTGTTTTATAGACACATGACACAATTCCTGAACCATGTAAAATCAATGTGTTCTTAACTTTTTTAATTTCCATTCATTGAATGGTATGTTTTTATGAGTTGTAGTGAATATTACAAACAATTTTTACATAGTTTAGTGGTTATGGGAAAGTAACTTCTTCGATGTTTTGGTAGACTGATATTATGAGAGTTTCATCTAGTGAACAGATTCTCTTTTATTGTTGTGTAAGAGGACTAACTTATGGAGATGGATGTTTGTGATGAATTCTTAACAACTGGTATGAGAGTAATGATTCACAATGAACTGTGAGAGTAAAATTTAAAATATCTCATGTAATATTCATTATTTATACAACATTTTATCAGTTCAATGGGAATAATAAAGTCAGAAGTTGATATAGTTATAAGATACAAAGTATAGATTGATTGTTTTAATGTGATTGGTATATATTTAAAGAAGATGTAGAGGGAAGATTCTTTCACCAAGAAATATCTAGATATTATGATTAATGGTGAGAAATTGTATGCAATGGAGAATAGTGAATGAAAAAATAGTGACATAAATTTGTTGATTATGGGGAGGGTATCATTGGCAGAAAATGAAACCTCTGACACCTGGGAGAGGAATAAAATAATAGAGTTGATCATATCCCTATCATTAATACACTATAATAACACTCAACTCTACATATTGTGCATAAGGGGATAATTATTAGACATGAGACTATCATAAAGGAAATATACATTATATCACATAATTTATTTAAATATGATCCAAATAAAATGAGTATATGTTAAGGTAACATTTATGGATGATGATTGGATGATTATATTGTTATCATTATTATCTAAATGATTCAATGAAATGGTGATGAAAATGAGATTATCTACTTGGATGAATGGAATGATCAATAATGTATCATGGAATATAATAAAAAATTAATATGTCCATATAATGTTATCTTTGAAATCTAATGGTGATACATTAAATATAGATGAAATATTACCCTTTAAAAATTTAATAAGATAGAAAAAATATGAAATAAAATCAAAAGAAATAAGTTGAGGTAAATCAAAAAAACCATATCATATCATTTGGAACATTGGTTGAAGGATCCAAATACAAAATAATTTTTGATACTCGAAAACATGTTCCACAATAGAAAATTTTAGAGATCTATGTTTCATGGGATTAGATGTAGAGAGTAGTGTCAACTTGCTTTCATGTGTTAATATTCTTGTATAATAATGGATTATTAATCATATATAATTTTCCAATACACTACTAAGAAGGGTTGCAAGAAAATTTATGTATTTGGTATCTTTATAAGATTGTATCTAGTGGAATATGGAGCTCTTGAAATCATGGGGAGGAGATATATGATCTCTTAAATATATAATAATTGCTTCCCTGAGCTGAAAGGTGATAGATGTATTGTAGGTCTCTAGAATAATATGATTTCTGTTTGATATATGGATAAATTTATAAATGTAAGGAAAATTAAAATAGATTATGGAATATCTCTGAGGGTTTTAATATAATAATTTGAGGTATAAAACATGTCACACTCTATCTGACTAGAAGAGATGTCAGTGATACACATTCATGAACATAAATTTCCAAAATAATAAAATAATAGCATAGTCGACATGGTTATCTTAGTGATAAATTAATGAATAATATTTCAATATAATTAATGTTGAATCTATATTATATTAACATTAGAATTTATCAAATGTTTATATTAGGAATCTGTAGAAACTGATATTCAATTTGATTGAAATAATTTTTAAATGCACGAATCATAAACTCATTAATATTTATGTCTATGAACCTACCCAAAAGAAGTATCATTTAGGGTCTTTTGATTTTGTGACAATCATTAATTAATCTATAAGGAAAGAATGAATATAATTCTAAAACAAATATATGTTTTGGATGATATTTTTCACTACTTAAGTATATTAATGGGGGATAATGTTCTAAGATTAAATGTTTTTGGTCAAAAAATGTTGGAGAATTTAATAAAATGATATTATGAAATTACTGAAAGCATAGGAGGTTTAGTCAGGAAAATAATATTCATTGAACACTTATACAATATGTAATGGATTAATGGTCTAACATGATGTTGATAGGAATAGTATAATGTATGATGTTTTATTATATAATTTCTAAGTTATTCTAGGAATTATCCATTGGAATAAGCAAATAAAAAAATAAAAAACTATTAAGCGTAAATTAAACATAAATTATATCAATAATTTCATGTTTGTAATGCACTATATTTTCCCCATCAAAAGAAAATTATATGTTTATCCAATGTCCAAGTGGTTTTCAAAATATAGAGATAAACATTATGCTAAGTCTCATATATTATTATATAAGGTCTTTAGAGAGAAAATTTTGGTTTTTAACATGATGATGATGATAGAATATATGTTTTAAAAAGTATAAATGATTTCTATAATGATAATGTCTTATGGAGGGATAAAAATTCCAAGGGAAAGGATATTAAAAGAAAATGGTAATCGTTGATACAAGTTGATGTATCTGAAGGTACCGTAAGGAATAAAGTTGTAAAAAATTATGGTGACTCTGAATCTATATGAAATAGATATGATTATAATAAATTTTTATAGGGTAGAAAAATGGTTTAAGGTCGAGACTAATTGATCATATACCTAAAATCTCAAGAATAGGTGAGGCATGGACTAATGTTCCAAAGGGTGAAATTTTGGATATTTCAATCACGGAATGAGTATAACCATATGTTAAATTTGAGATGGTATATATGAATAATATGATTGATTCAAATGTATAATTTTAATTTTATTCATTAATGTTAACTAATGTGGGATAACTAGAAACCCTAAAAGATGTGAAAATACTACATGATTCTAATTAGTGTGTGGAAGATGTGAAAGAGGACTACAATTTACTACATGTAAATAACACCTGTGAATTTTAAAAATTTCTATCCAAAATAATAACACATGAAAACAAGGGGGTTTTCAGTTAAAATAATAATTTAATGGGAAGAAGTGGTAAGAAAAGAGTTTTATGGTCAATAGGTTTTAAAAAATGAGGGAATTTACCTCAGGAAAAAATATTTTGATGATGAATTTTCTCTATGCGAATATTGATGAAAGGATCTATACACATCAACCTATTGGTTTCAAGGATAAATGGAATTAGTGACTCGAGTGAAAACACATGATAAGAATATATGGTTTTGAAGAAGAATAATGGAATTTTATCTAGAAGTTGCAATAATTAATTAAGGAGAATTGATTAAAGAAGAATGAAATTGGATCATTTCTATTAAAAAAACAGTATAATAATAGGGGATTAATCATTTTATGCATGATGATGAGATAATTATGGTAAGTGTAAAGAACCCCCTTTAAAAATTAAATAATATAGAATATTGAGAATAAAATTTAGTTTCATTCATTAATAATGATATATTTGGATTAGTGTTATTGAATGTTTTGAAAAACTCTTACATAATATCCCCATAAATTACAATTTTTTACATAACCTAATAATCTATTTTTTCTCACAAATAAATATATTAATATAAAACTAGATTTATTTCCATGAAAAATCTTCACAAATTTCATATTTACTTCATCTATGACCCTTATCACACATAATTCCATATAATTTTTAAAAAAATATTGGATGATAAAAAATAACCTAGTAAGGGAAATAAAATGAAAAAATTCATTACTGTAGTGAAAAACCAAAAAACTCCTGAAAAACATTTTTAAAAAAACATATCTTTTAACCAAGAAAGTGAATCATCTTCCATTTAAAAAATTCATTTATCTTACCTTTTCTAAATAAATATGTCCATGAAAACTCATTTGAAAGAATAAAAATGTAATGTAGTTTCCCTTAAATATAATCATTATTAAACCATTATAGAACCTGTATAATTGGAATAGCTATACAACCGACTTCAAATAAAATATTTATTTAATATTATCATTACCAAAAGCATTTGAGAGATATCTCGGTACCCCCATCATATAATCTATATTAGGACCATCCATTATCTATAATGTTGATAATCCCTTCATAATATATTTACAAGAAGTATATAAAAAATAATATGAATGAAAAAATATTTAAACCAATTTACAAAAAACATTAATATATCAAAATATTATTTTGCCTTATAAATTGATATTAGATAAAAAAATGTAGAAAAAGTTGAAGAGAGTTTTTATTTTCAGAAATCATGAAATTTTACAGAGTAATAAATAAGTTAACTAATAGTAACATTTTTGGGAAAACTCGTTGTCAATGTATACATTAAAATAGAACATTACTTTTTGTCTTTTATAAAGAATGTCAAAAATACTAGAAAAAATATTCTTTTTGAAAGCCTTTGAAAGAAAAAAACAGAAATAAAATTTCATTTATAACCCTTTTATGTATACATAAAAAAATCCATTAATAATTTCTAAAAATATATTCCTGGAAGAAAACTAATTTCAAATGAATGATTGAAATCATATTTTGAAAAGGAATCACATTACCATGAGTCAGAATTTTCATGTACACTATTTATCTTCCTTAATACAAAACATATGTTATTTATTTAAATTATTTAGAACCATTTCAGATCTTATTATTCCTTTTATTTTAATAATTACCATTTAATTATAAAATAATTTATTAAATTAAGTTTATTTCAGATTCTTTTATGATTTTAGGTTCATATGTCAAGAATGAATTTGGAAGTTTAAATATGGGAAAATAGATCATTATTTTATAATATCCCCAATAATAATCAAGTAAAAATTATTTTTATTTTACATAAAAAATTAATTTAAAATCAATGATTAAATACCGTTATAAAAAATGATCTATATTAAAATAATGGAGACAGTAGGCAACATGTTCTCATGAGTAACATTTCTATTTTTTGATGATCATTATGAAAAGAATATAATTATTATTTTATACTTCTAGCATAATAAAAATTTAATAAATATCGTATTAAATATTTAAATATTCTGATATACATATATAATCCCTGTGATGTGGCGATGAAAAACAAATCCCATCTCTTTTTTGAAGGTGGTAGTCTAGAGGTGCGCATGAACATCGTTTGAGTTCTTTCATGAATTGAATGATAAGAAGGAAAATGAAACATAATAATTTTATAATAATATGTATTTAATTAATATCATATATAAAATATAATTTGATTATTATAATTCATCCTTTAGATATGGTGATGGAAACCAAATTACAGTAGTTCGTGAGGCGGTAGCCCCCCGTACACACAAAAAATGGATTCATTACCCATTTGATGGTAGAGGATATGGATATAGGTTTTGAAACTGGTATATAATCACCAAATTATATTTAATATTTGAGTTTTATTTCATAATAATTTTTAAAGATTATTTTTTATAGTTACTTAAGAATAAAAAAATAGAAACCCTCGGTTTAGAATGATACCTATTTTTCAGAAAACCTCCTTTTCTTAACAAATTATAACCACTAATGATGATATTATTCCTTAAATTTGACCTATAGAACATTGTAAGGGAATATAGGTTAGTATTTTAGTAGATATATGGAAGATATGGGGTTTGATTTGTTATGTAAATGTAATAATAGCTTCCCTTTTGTAAGAGATGAGAGGGTAACTCTTGGAATTAACAAAATTAATAAAAATTAATATTCAATAAAATATAGATCCAAACTAATTTATATTTATATCGGATGAGTAACGATATAATTAGACTTAGTAAACAAAAATTTTACTTGTCTAAAATATTTTTCTACCCATATCAAGTGGATTTAAACCCTAGTTAACCCATTTTACACTTACCTTGAAAATGAGGATTTTTACTCATTGAGGGTAAATAAAGTTACTATAAATGACACAAAAATCCCCAAAATTGACCCAATATTATATTATAAATTATATCATAATAAATTTTAGGAATATAATATATTTTTTGATTATATATAATTTAAAAAAAATATGATTTTTTATAAATATTGGTAACGACAATTTTTAGAACTATTCATTACTTGGACTCTAGTAACTTCAAGAAAATAAGTTAAATTTGAATTTTTTTAATATATCCATAAAATATTTTTTGAATCTATAAAACTCTTCGATAACATTATTTATCGCGAATAATGATTCTTTCTAAATTATTACTCTCCAATATTTGATTTTTCGATTATTTGAATAATTACTACATCCGTATTATGTATGCATTAATATTAATTATTTTTCCCCAAAAATAAAAACAAATAATTATAATTAAGTAAATAATTTATATTCTAAAATATTATATAAATAAAAATATATAATCTACTTATCCTGCTTAAAAATTTATTATTGTTTTTAAAAATATTTTGTGGTATTTTTTACTTTCACTTACATAAAATATTATGAAGGTTATAATATTATAAAAAATGATAAAATGACATATATTGTAAAATTGGTTGATTATGGATGAAATTAACATGTATAATAAAATCATGTAAATATTTATGGTAATTTTCTAGTTTATTCACTTTTTTCAAATTTTAATTACCTGATTTGCATATTACTGTGGCCACAAAAATTATTTAGAAAACTGTTCATACTAACAAAAATAATTGGGACCAATTTAATAAATTTATAATGAAATATTATAAATACTTAATATATTTTTTAATATTAAAAACAAATAATTGATAAAATATAATATAAAATTAAATTGTGAACACATGATGAAAATGATATTTCAAAAAAAATACCCTTTTAAAGGTAAATACGTTTTTATGATAATTTCATGTATAAAAAAATATAAAAACATAATTGAATTATTTTAAGTTAAAATAAACATATTAAATTTTTAAACGAACGTAAAATATAATTTTCACTTTTAAATTCATTAAAATTAAATACACTTTTCAATAAAAGGTTGTATTTTACTATTCATTGAGAAATCAAAATATTTCAAAAAAATTAAAAAATTCACCATAGGATAATTTTGATATTTTTTTAAAAAATGATATTTATTTTATCAAATAAAATTTATAAATATTCTATAAATTTATTTATTTATTAACTCACAAAAATATATAAGAACCATTTTTTTGTAAAACATATCCCTATATAATAACATTTTTTACAAAAAATTGACATCTTATTTCCTAAGAGTTATTAATTTTTTATTGATTAGAACATAAATATAAATATTTATCTCAAAAATTAGTTTACCTTATTCATATTTAACTACTAATTTATTATGGTTTTTTTAAATAGTTATATTTTGTGGTTTTATTATACTCAATTTTGGGTATTTTGTCTGATATAGAATATAGTATTTATTTTAAAAACATGTGATATTACATTAATCCTATTAATCCATATGATTAAAGAGTTAATGGAATTGAACATATTTTTTTTAAATATTTTTGATTAAGAGAAGAATATATTCAGAATAATGATTAAACATTGTTGGAATATTAGGTGAATAGAATAGTGACAATACCATATGCACCAACAATTTTAAGTATCATGTATTCCAACGGGTGAACATTTCCAAACATAGCTCATGTCGTAAGAGCGGAATGATGGTGTATGAAAAATAAAGGGAAATACCATTGGGAATCAATATAGTTGATTATTTAGTATTTAGAAGACACCATATTTTAAAACATCCTATTTTATATATGGTGATATTTTACATGGATTTATTGATAATAACGTAGCGGGTCACCTAGACACATATAAGAGTAATACCAGATACACCATTACATTTGATGGAACCATAGTTAGTTGGACATGGAGGTTATAAATATTTAATGTAATTTTCATGAAATAGGTAGAGTATTTAGTAGTTATTAAATGTTGTAATAATATGGAATAATTGTGGAATATTATTGAGGAACTTAGTACTAGACTAGAATATCAAATTCTCTAGTCCAATAGGCAAAGTGAAATTCATTTGGCTAATATTCCACCGTTACTTGTAAGAAAACAATATATCAAACCAAAGTAACATTATGACCACAACATTATGAAATTTAAGAACAAGAGTTAATTAATATTTTTATAAATAAATATTTTGTGGACATGTTTGCTAAAGATGTAGTCTAGGAGAGACTGAGGCATCATCGTTCCTAAGTAGGAGTTAGCCAACTAGAATGAATGGAGAAGCATTGTAAGCCCAAAAGTATTGTGTTTATATGGTGATATACAAGATTTCATGTGTTTTACTTGAAAAAGTATTTAAGTGGGAGATATTTGGGAATTTTTAATCATATTGTAGTGATTGGATGTTTTCAACCAAAATAACTTATTATAAAAGACCCTTCTTTCTAGTAAATGAATTGGAAATGGACACATATATTTAGTGGCATGAAGAGGTGTTGATTAATGTTGTGATATTAAAATATAATTATCAGTTTTCAGATCATTAGAAGTTAGTCTTGATATTAATTATAGTAATAATGTGATTCTTCTTGAGGATATAAATTTTTTCTGATTTAAGCGAGAGATAATGATCGTGATGAAGATTGTTATAGATGATTAAAAATTACAATAAATAGATAGATTTCAATGTTTCTAAGAAATCATTACAACTTTTTGACCAGGTAAGACCCTTAATAAAATATGGGTATGACCACATTTCTAATGTGAATTATTATTACTTATTTATTGTGGTCCATATGGATAATAAGCTATGATTTTTCATATTTTTAACTTACTTGGGAATCGAATGGTGAAATATATATTCCATGTTCATATAAAACTAATGTTCATAAATGTTTTTCATTTTATTAAACATCAGTTATGTTTTTTTCTATAATCTTATCAATGTAATTAATTTTTAAAAAAAATCATGGATGATGGATTAAGAGTTTCCACCCAAAAGAAAATGAAGATGTATCCATTTTGCTTACATTGAAATGGATATAAATAAATATCAATGGAATTTTTTGATTGATAGATTCCTTGAAATTTTATATCATATGATTGAATGAGATGATATCCATGTCTATAATAGGTTATTATGGTTGATAACCCTTTACATAAAAAGTTTAATTTAGGTAGATGTAGGTGAATAATCTAGATAAATAATTTAGAAAGAAAATTTTTTAATATTGTGTGTATAAATTTTATATTTTGTAAAATAATGTATAATGTAATGATAAATTATCTAAAACGTCCTTGGTGTTCATAGAAAATTTCTTATTGATATAAATTATTCACACACTGCTAGATAAAGTCTTATTTGAGAAGAGATGAATAAATATTTATTTAAGAAAGGTTGAACCTCAGTTGAAAGAAGTGTTTTTTAAAATAATATTATTCATTTTTTCTATAAGAAACAAACCATTGAAATGTTCTTGAAGGAATTTGAAATAATTTTAATAATTCCTTATAATATTTTATATTTTTTAAAAAACAATTTAAAGAGGTTTTTGAAAGCCTATATTCTTTAGAAGAAGTCACGTGCCCACATAATGAAATCCTAAATTCCCCCGATGGAGTGTGAAAATTTTCCAATAGAATTTATCATATACATGTAATATAATTGAAAACATATATTATAATTCATTTTCAATGACTAATGAGTTATATATTTTGTCCTATTTAAAGGTATGTAAATAATAGAAATGGAAATTTAATTTTGAGATACAGCCATAAGAGAATTATAATATGACATATGAGATATGGGCATCACAACTAATGCTGATAAATGGAACACTACATGATATTATGAGATCTATCCTAAAATTCATTTTTTTGGGACCATATGAAATGTTTGAATATGGAAAATGTAAATTAGATTATGGGATCACCATGTAAAAATATTGAGATTTATTCATTTTGATGGTCATAGAATGTATGATATTTGACTGGAATGATTTCAAGAAACGATCGAATTTTCCATGATGCGATAGTTTTTTCTAATTTTTCTGACATTTTTTCTATACATAAATATTGTAGCCTTGAATTTTAATTGACTATGAAAAATTACAGAATTTCATGGACTATAAATATTTAGTATTTTATAAATTATAATATTTTTAAGAAAGAGATGTTAGCTGATTCTTGTTATATGAATGCATTCTAAAACAATCTATAAATTTTTTAAATTCATGATTCCTATTGATAAACAGATCTTTGAGAGAAATGATAATAATTTCATTGAATGTGCTTGGACATATGAAAAATCAATAACGAAGTATTGATTTTATTTGTTTTTTAAATAATATTAATGGATTCCCATCAATGAATTTGTTTATCTTAAACGAATAATTCATTATGAATTCATAATCTAAGATTGATAAAGAGGTTTTTGAGATTCATATATTGTGTATGGGATAAAACTCGGGCATTTTCACATTTCATGTGATATTATCAATATAGAATTTTGGAATCACTACTCTATAGAATGATTAGGTTGTCTAATATATTCCTAGAGGTTTAATGTTCATAATGATTTGTTTTTTGATGTGTTTTAAGGAAAAAAGGTTCCATGGATTCTATAAAATAAAATAAATATATGTGCATCCATGCATTAAAATTGAGGACAATTTAATGAGGTTAGTTTATTAAAATCATTTGAGTAGATAACAAATGCATGGAATATCAGTAGCAAAAATTAGATATTTAATGATAATATTTTTGACCTAGTCAATCAAAAAGACTACATGTATGAAATTTGTGGGTATTAAAATAAAAGGTGAATTTAATACATAAAATCATTTACATAAGGATTTGAGGACATATTTGGAGATAGATGCATATGAAACATTGGTTTTAACGAATTATCCAAGAGAAATCCGATTATGTAAATTGAATGTGACACTAATGAAATGCGAGTAGTTTCTTGATGAATTGTTTAAATGTGCACATTATATCCTTAAAATTTTAATTCTTAATTTTTATTTTTAATCGATATCGAGAATTTATACTATGAATTCCATTTCTTGCAATTATAAATTAAAAGAGAAACTAATTTTAGAATATCACGTGTGTGAAATGTTTGAGAATATCAAAGACTAAAAAAGAAGAAGATAAGAAAAAATCAACCGGGTTTGTTCAGAGAATATAGAATTCGGATAGGCAGATCGCTAGCCGAGAATCTAAAAAACACTCGAGGTATTAAGAAATGAAGAAGATTAGATAGAGGAATGATATCTTGAACAGTAATAACAAGGGGGAATTTTTCCATTTAATTATTTATGAATATTAATTAATTATATTTTTAATAATTATGGTAACATTATTTAAAATTTTATTATAAGATAAGTGAAGTAATTAAAATTACATAATATGACATAAAAATAATATTACATTATAAATACTAATATATTAATAAAGAGATGTGAACTTATTTTATCCAATTATTAATATTTGTGATTATTAACTTAAATTTTGATTATGGTTATATGAAACATTTAGAGTTTCAAAATATTACGATAAATATTTTTAAATAAATTTTTTTTCTGAAATTAATATTATTTTATTAAAAAAATGAAAATTATAATAATTTTCTTTATGAATGTCATCTTATTTTAAATGAAATATATAAATAATTATTATATATATAAAATTATTTGTATAAAAATTTATACTGATTATAATAAAATTATTATCAATATTTATATTTAATTTGCTTATGATATTAAATAAAATTTTAAAATTATTATATTATAAAAATAATTATAAATATATAAATATGTAGTAACTAATTTGAAACATTTAAAGGATGTGTATTTTACTGATATCACTATTATACATTTAGAAAATATAGAATTCTGAATATATTAAAATATAAAAATTATTAAATTTATGATATATATATATATATATATCAAATTTGAATATTAAGAATATTAAATTTTCATCAAATATTATACTAATTATGGTATTAATTATTAATATTCTATAAAATTATAAATTTAAATATTATTAAATGATTTAATTTAAAATAAATAATTAAACAAATCAATAAATAAAATGGATAAATATATTCAGATTTGTGGGAAACAAAACTGATGATTCATTTTTTAGAGAATAACATTCTTGTGTTTTAGAGGAATTGAGCCTCTGAAATTTCAGGATCAAGATTAGTAGGGCTTCATATGAGGAGAATGATCCGAGAGAGGGATCAAACTGGTCAGAGGAGATTTGTTTGTTACGAGGGATTCCAAGTGAGGATCTACTAATGGGGAGGGGTTATGAAGGACAAGTTATGTCAAAGGTTTGAGGTGTAAAAAAGGTGTTTGACAATAGTGAGGGGTATCAAACACTGACAAGGAAAAAATGCCAGATCTGAAGCATGAAGTGGTTTAAAAACATGGCTGGAGTAAGTCGTGCACAATTTTATTCCTCCATCTTATTTATAATTGTTATTTATAGAGGTAGATGTTGTTAATTTTTTGGTATCTAAATATTATTTCATCGATATTTGGCATAGAGATATCCATTGATGTTCTGGTTCTTCATATTCAAATGTCAGTATTTCCACTTTGATTCTATTTTAGATTTTAATTTTTTTTTTCAACAACCTTTTTTAATTCATCATCTTTATTCAATGATTGAATGAAATTCAAATCAATTTTGGTTGGAATATTCTCAGTTTTTTATCATCCATTGACCATAATAGATATTTATTTTATTGTTAATTTATTGAATAATCAAATTTTTTTGTGATGTAGTTGGAGATCGATCAAAAAAATATTTCATTATTTTTTTTAAATATATGTTAATTATTTCACCAAAAATTGTTCTTTGATTTAAAACCACTAATTTTTCTATTTAGATGTCTTCTTCCTCTATGAATATTTCAATATACATCCATGATCACCTATCAAATAACATAAATCTAGAAGAATCGTTTTTTATGATACAAATTGTAGTGGAGATGTATATATTTTTGTAATCATTTATAGGATATCAATAACTATAGTGCCTTAACAATTTATCAATATTAGTTTCTCTAGTTTTAGTCCGTTTTCATCCACTGAAATCCTCCCCCTTTGATCCTCAATTTTCAACAGAAGAAGAAAATGATCTTTTTTGTTTCCATTTGAGTGACGACGATAAATTTATAAAATATATTACGCATAAGTTGTTCAAAAAAATATTATATATACATAATAATTTAAATAGAAAAATAAATTAAATAAAACCCTTTCATTTTATGTTCTATTATGAGTGATCATTGTCTAATAATCCATATTTCAAGATATGGTAGAAGGCTGCCTAGGCCTTGCATAGCTATAAAAGTATGAAGTCTATGTTTGTCATTGTCTGTAGATAATGTAATGTATTTATGTTTATTATTAATTTTAACTCATTTTTTATAGATCATTAAAGGGTGAAATTGAAACAACTATTCCCTACAAATAGCAAAGACACCCTTTTTTGACATGGTC
Organism: Viscum album; assembly: GCA_963277665.1. NCBI lineage: Eukaryota > Viridiplantae > Streptophyta > Magnoliopsida > Santalales > Viscaceae > Viscum > Viscum album. The sequence continues at coordinate 2,086,980,316 of OY728165.1, read as the reverse complement.
TTCTGGTCTAAGCTAGCCAGGTTCCACCAGTTTTCCCATAGACATGTAGTCCCCTCCTTAGGGCCCACCCACAAGCCTGAATGTGTAGTTAGGCTAACAATGTGCCCCAAAAACAACACATGTTTTTTCCATTGCATTTTCCCTCACGAGCGCATAACATTGGAATCATCTGAGATGGTAACCCATCATGTTCACTACTCTGTGACAGGAATGATTATCTTTGGTGTTCTAATCCAGTAGGCTCTGGAAAAGAAAAATGAACTTTATTGACGTGAGTCATATCATTTACTAATTTAACATTGTATCATTCTAGGTTATTGCATCCCCCCAAAGAACAATATCACTGTTGTAGACCCTCCATCTCAACCTTGGTAGGACTACCACCCTTATGGTTTGGTACTTTATCTGATACAAATGCAACAAATGGGCCCCAATGATAATACAAACACCCCATACATAACTTTTTTTCATCGGGTCCTAGCACACCGCGTACCACCAGTTTTCCCTAGACCTATGGTCCCCTATATGGGCCCCACCAAAATTCTTTATTGAATCATTAGAGTGAAGAAAATCCCTATAATCTAACAAATTTTTTTGTATAATGTGTTTTTTCCCACTTGTACACACCTTGGAAAAAATCCTAAAGGTCACCAATCCTAATCACATCTGTAATCCAAGAATGCATAACTATGGTTTTATAATCCTATAGGCTTCAAAAAATAATTGTGTTCTTTTTTTACATGAGCCATATCATTTTTTTCATTTATCCCTTTATCATTTTTTTGGTTTTAAAATATAATTTTTATCAAAATATTATTTTTTATAATTACGCATTATTTTTTCTATTTGAATTACTTAACAGTTTATTTTCCTAATTTATGATTACGTATCTTAAAAAAATTATTTATATATTTTATTAAATGTTTTTATTTTTTCAATAAACATTTATATTAACTGTATCTTATAGTTATAAATTATGTATAAACATGTTGTATTTCCTATAAAGATTTTTTTAAATCACTAGTGGATTTATTAATTATTTTATAATATAAACATTATTCTGATTAAATTAAATAATTTATTTCAGAATATTAAACAAAAAAATAATTTTTATTTTTTAATTTTAAATTAATTTTTAATATAAGTTGAATTCATTAGTTCACTATTAATTTTTTTTGAATGATATAATTTTTAGGTGTATCATAAATGTTAATTTCTATAAATTCAAATGATACTAGAAGAAATAGAAATATTTGATAATTGTGCATGACATTTCATTAATTTTAATTAAGTAAACTCTCATAATTTTAATGTGTTTACTTTCATATATTTTAAAGCTAATTATCATATAATAAATATGGATTTTACCTACTAATTAAGTGAATTTGGATTTATAAAATCTTGGTTGTTCTAAATTTTTTTCTTCATTGAAATAATACAAGTATTTATATTTTGGAAAAATATTTAATGTGTTTTGATTAATAAATGTAGACCAATAGTATAAAATGTATTCGTAAAATTAAATTTGGTACATGGGTATCATTGAGTTTATTATGAATGAGGAGTGAACACATGACCTCAATAATAGATTGTCCTACCAGTGATGTTGCTTCTAGCCACATGGTTTTCATTGGACCTTCCTAGTATCCTTTTAATCCACAAAATAATTAAATTTATCAAATGATTTTTAAGGGAAAATATAAGAAATTTTAAAAAATTATTTTATAAATGAATTTTCAATATGGTATGTATTTTTTAAAATAAATTTCTATATCAAATATCTATATTTTATATAAATTGTTTTTAATTTTTTTTTAATTAACTTTTATAAAATCATTTTTAACTTGTCTTATAACCACTAATTGGGAAATTGAATTCTCATCCCATATTTTAAAATGTTTTTTGTTGGTATTATAGAAATTCTATGACATATGGATTCATTTAAGGAGTTAGCGCATGAGAATATAATTTTTTGTTTAATTTATTTTTTTACAAATTTTATCTATTTTATAGTTTTTTCTAATTGTCAAGAACCTGGACTGGAATAATTTCAAGAATGTGTAATATAATCTATCATATTACCTTAATTTTTAATATAAAATTTACACAACATGATTTTAGAACTGAATTTGGATGTTCTTGTTTAGGTGATTACATTTGGAATCAGAGTAATGGGTTACACAACATTTGAGATTAGGCATTGCTATTTAAAAAAATATTATATAATTTTATTTGGAACATCGTGCTAATTATCTTCACTTAAAAAAGTTCAATAATTAGGGGTATAGAAATATGACCTACAACAAAGGCCATATCATAACCATAAGGTTGATTTTTAAATCATATTGAGTAAATAGACTACAGAAAATTTATATCCACATCTTTTGTATATCGATTTTTCAATGAAATGTATTTGTTTTTCTGGTGTCCAGATAATTTTTCTGGGTTCTTCTTCTAATAAATATCCGTCGAGGAACATGTTTTTCGTATTCAATCATTGAAAGTCCCAATTTGATGTTATTCTATAATATTCATTTTTATAAATTCCTTTGTTAATTTAGTATCATATTTAATAATTGAATCAAATTGATATTGATTTCGGTCAGAATATTATCGATATCTTTTTTTTAATCCTCATTTAAGATTAATACATATTTATTTTCATGGCTCGTTTATTTTATATACCAAATTTTTTGTTTGGATGTAGTTGGATATTAAATAATATAATAATTCATATATTTTTCTTATAATCTGTGTTAATTCTTGGACCATAAGAAGTTCTCTAACTTAAATCCTCAATTTATAAATTAGTTATATTTCATATTCCAATTTTAATATACTAACATACCATAGTGATCACGGTAAAAATTACTAAAATCCAAAAGCCTCATTTACTTATTCTTCAAATGACATCATATATATATATATGTAGTTGGATCACAATAATTATAGTTCCTTAAATAGATATCATCATCGGTTTCTCTACATTCATTTTTTTGTATTCTAATAAAATAATCCAGCTTGATTAGTTATTTTGAAATGGAATAAAACAAAATGATCTCTTTTCTAAAAAATTTATAGACTACATTTAATTTATAAAATGCATTAGGTGTAAGAAGCTGCACAAATATATCTGTATATACAAATCAGATTGGATGGTAAATTTAATTATATAAAACCCTTTCATATTATATTACGTACTTTGTGATCAAATTCCAATAATATCTATTTCAATCTTGGCAAGAAGGATTCTTATGCCATTCTTACCTGTGGTATTGGGTTGCCTATTTTTTTCTATAGATATCAAAATGGATTTATTTTAATTAATATTTTTAAACGCTTACTTTATAGATTATTCAATGATTAAGTTTGATTTATAATAATTTTAGTTTGGTATAATTATGTACAATATTTAATATATTACTAATAAAGGATTAATTTTCATTATTTTTTTTATATTTCTTCAAAAATTGTGCATGTGTGTTATTATAGTATATTAGTATTTTATAAACATATATATGAAAATTATAATCTAATTGAAAAAATCTACATACATGTTATATAATTTATATAGATTTCTTTTTAAATTAATAAGTGAATTTATTAATTATATTAATACAAATCATCTATTTTATGTAATTTAAATATTTTTAGTGTTTTGAAAGAGATAAAATTTGAGTTGTTTATTTTTGAATCCAATAATTTTTTAAAATAAGTTTAATTTATTAATTATTTATGTTTTTTTAAAACAAAATGTATCACTTTTATGTGTATCAAGAATTTTAATTACAAATAATTTTATGAAATAACCATATTTGATAGTTGTGCTTGACATTTCATGAAATTTAATATGAAAAATTTTCATCTATTTAATGTTTTTGTTTTATTGTATTTTAAATCTAAGTAAAATTTAAAAAATATGGATTTATCCAAATTATTTGATGAGATTTTTTTTAAATATTGTATGTTCTAAATTATTTTCTGATTTCAAAATTATTCTCTTATTTATATTTTGTATAACTTTTTAATGGGTTATGATTGGGAAATATAGATTATTTATAAAAAAATTATCAAAATTTAAATTTATCGTTAGGTATAAATCAGTTGATTAGGAATTAGTAGATAACCCAAAAACTCAATGGATCATTGTCTTACCAATGACATTTCTTATGGACACATACTTTTCATTGGATATTCCATGAATCATTTCGATCCATAAAATAAATATTATTGTAAATTCTTTTAAATGTATATCCAAGAGATTTACAAAGATTAATTTTTTAAAATAATTATTAATATGATAAGTTTGTTAATTATTTATTTTATATATTAAAAATATATATTTTATATAAATTGTTTTAAAAGGGTCTTAAATGATTTTTTTAAAATTATTTTTCATTGGTTATAAAACCCCAAACTGGGTAATTAAATTCACGTATATTTTCTCAATATATTTTACATATGCCTTTTATATGTTCTAAAATGAATGTCTTCATTTATGGAGTTATGTAACTCATAGAGAATTACTTATTTTGATTAATTTTTTTATATATATGATAAATTTTATAGTTTTTTCTAATTATCATTAACCTATACTAGAAATTCTCTTCAAATGTAAAGTGAATTCTGAATTGTTTAATGTCATTTTAATTAAAGATACACATTTTTTGCACTAGATTCAGGTGTGTGGGATTGGTTCATTGTTGGTATAAAATATAACCTATAGTGAATAATGGAGGATAATTTAAACTAATAATAAAGAGACTCTACCAACTCGGTTTCAAAGAGTGTGAAGAAGAATTAACTGGGTTTTCCAACTAATTCCACTAATTAGATAATATAGAGAATGAAGAAGAATTAGTGAGTGATTAATCTAGTTAATCAGGTCTATTATGAAAATATAATCCTAATATACTATTAAAGACATTATAACATATATTTCACCATAAATACCATAATTAATCATATGATTATGATGTTATGTTTATGAAGATACAATATATTTACATATATGCATTTTGTGTTTTCTACATGATTGTCTTACAAGATGGGAACTCATCCCACCTCTATTATATATAGGGTGTGAATAAATAAATAATATGTGACATAAGGTATATAATAAAATCCATGTGGGAATCTATTAATATATTGAGAATATGCCGATGATGTGCAATGTGAATATAGGATGGGAATTCCCAAGAGGGGAACAAAAAAAATTCTAGTGTGAATTAGGATGAGAGATGATTCATGTGTCCATGATATATCATAAGTATGTGTAAAACCATATACTTATAATGGTTGACATCTAATTATATAGGAGAATATATGATTGTGGAAAATAGAAAATCACGATAAGGAGAGAATATTAGTATCAATCATTATATATCCTTTATTTACCTTTAGTTACTACATTATCTTGGGGAGGCTTTGAAACTCTAGAAATTTTGAATTGAGACTAAATAGTTTTTAAGAGGATGAACAAAATGGGAAAAATTACTCAAAAAATAATTTCCAACTAATTCACCCCCACTAATGTATATTTTGTTAAACGTACTTATAATGATTCAATTTAAGTCTATGTATAATTTGAGAAAAAAATTTATATTATAAAAATAGATGATTTTAACTCACATGTTTGAAACTATAAAAATATGGTTTCTTCCAAGGTTGTAACAATATAATGAATTATATCAAGGACATATATATTTAAAAAATAATAGCTAAATGAATAATTTGATTGTATGGAGAATGAACTGATGAAAAGTATTGGAATATGAAATACTCTCACAATAACGGTGAATGAAAATGAATAAAATGTCTAACATTGTAATGATATAACTTTATAATATGTAGATTATTTTTAAAGAATAATTAGTAAAAAGGTAATGTTATAGGTTTAAATTATGGATGTATTCAATGAATTAAAAATGTATATGAAAAGAAATAATGAATTTTAATGATTCACATATGGATGTGAAATAAAACGAATAGATTATGTTGATACTTCACTCTAAAAGTCTATCATGATTTTAGAGGAAGAAGATTATATGTTTAATAGAAACTAAGAAGATATCGTTATGTTGGTTCATGTAATAAAACATTTTATAAACCTAATGTGTGTTTGGATAGATATCAAGATGAAATATTTGTAACCAGTCCACACTAGACCATACCAATGATTTGATAAGAGAGATGTTTCCAATAACATTTCTATGATGATATTTTAGTAACAATTGACTCCAACTAGTGGTGATGTGAACATGAGATATGATTGGAAACCTAATACACCCGGAATAGTGATGAAGGTAACCCACCGTATGATTTATCAGTTAATAATGAATCTTGATTTTCTATAAATGAAGGGAAAAATCAAATAATAAGAAAATGATTATGTGAGAATATTAAGTTACATCCACAAATATTTCTAGAAAATAGGTTTTGACTATATAGGACGAGATATTCCCAATGAGGAGTTCGTAAATATGGGTCCCACTGAAAATAAATAAATCGTGTATGTTTGAAAAGATTGTATACAATGACACGAAGTCAAGATTAATTAGATGTTATTTTTTGAGTGGAGTTTTGGGAATAAGTATATGAATGGTTGGAAAATTATTTTAGTATGGGGATCAAATATGATCATTCAAATTAGTGTAAGAAAGGGAAAAGAGAGTAATAAACCTACTACGCATTACAAAACATCATCAAATTAATTAAATCAATCAATGTAAAATAAGTTTGATTTTGTTGTAAATTTCTATTTCATTTTAATGATTAGTGATAACAACTATAATAGATGCTAGAAACGTCCTACCAGATATTGATAATGGATAATATAAATGACATAACCACCAATGACGTGATGTAAGTGAAACAAGAAGAAATTCCACTCTTGGGATAGAATCAAACAATGCAATTTTTCATTACCAATGTTTATTAGACGAAATTTGAAAATAATTGAAGGACATTAAAACTATAGGCAATAATTTATTTTATTATTTAAATAGTGGTAAAATAAAAAAAATATTTCTATTAAAATAAATAGGGAAGGGGAAAATCTAGAATCAATAAAGATGTATACACAAGAGGGAGACATCATTTATTGACTAGTGGATGATAATATTAGGGAAGTGGTTGATATTCTATCTTATATGGGTATATTAGAAATTGATAATGAGATTTATTGATGGTGAAACTTGGAAGGACACATTAGTTTTAGATGAATGGCCATTTTACCTAGGAAAATAAAATTTAAGTGAAAACACTAGTGAATTCATATTCCAAAATTACTAATGAATGGAATGCTTCCACATCCAATAATTAGGATAACTATTTGATGAAATATTACCTAGTTATATATCGATCTTAGTTATAAATTTCATGGATGATTAATAATGATGAAAATAATTACATTTATCAAGTATTTATAATCAAGAACCACATTCTAAATAATATAAAAACTAGAATCCATGAATTTCATTCATTCAAATGATTAACTATTTGAGGATGTCAATGGTGAAACCAGCATGAAGTGGTCTAGACAATTCAACCCATCATGAAAAAGAGTTATTCGGTATGAAAAACTATCTCATACCTATTTTATAAGATGAGGAGCTATTGAATGACTATCCGTATTCCTACATCAGATTGGATATTCTTAATGGTTAAGAATGAAAAGTGATGCTAGTGGGAGAAAATCCTTTATTGTGTACCATAATAAATTAGATGATGCTACCATATATTTATATTTTCCTTTGAATTTTAAAATATATAAATCCCCTTTATAATATGTAATACAAGGTTAGATATTTAACTTTTAATTTCTATATCTAATTATATTTAAGAAAATTATCAAGGAGAGTGATTATAAGACCAAATGGGGATGAATGTTCCTTTAACATAAAATGTTTTCATTTATTTTTTCAAATATGTACAGGTTCTTAAGTATTAATGAAATTTTTTCCGATCATCCCCCAAGTAGAAATGTTATGTTGGTATAATATAGGGTGATAGTATAGAAAAATTTATTGTTTTGTTTTAATTAAGGGTTATAAAAATTAGAGATAGAGATGTTCAAATTATGAATATTTATAAATTTTGGTGTTATGCCAAAAAATATTAGATATTTCATTGATAATATAATGTTCTTATAGTCAATTATTATTTGTGAGTAGTGACGCATGTTATATTTATTCTCTTGAATTTATTTTTAATGAATCCCTCTTACCAAGAGAAGATTTATATGGATATATGATGTATTTATTAGAATTATAAGAATATTTTCCCTTCATGTGGAAGAGTGTTATGTCTATAAATGGGGATAATAGAATTTTGAGCCTACCCTTCCATGTTATATAATGGGAGATTAATTGAAATCAATTTTTATTTAATATAAATTAGGATGAGATTAAATATATTTAATATAGGGATAATTTGTAATTAAAATTTTAATTGCCAAAAAATGGGAGATTGAAGTTCCAAAAGGTGCTTGGTTGTATTTATTTTCATTTATTCATGTTTACTACTATATTTTATGTCAAATAAATGATAATAAGATGTAATGGGTGATGGATTAAAACTATCAACACCAACGAAAATTAAATTTGTGATGTTGTTTTTTCAGGGTAAAAATAATAAAAAGACCATAGATTAGCTATTTGGAAAGAATCATTTGATTAATATATCCTATATTTTAATTATTTATAATTCATGTTAAATATGGGTAATGATTTTCTTCAATAGTTCTAATAAATTATATGAACATGATGCCACTATACACTGTATTCAGGTTGAGAAAAATTGTTTTATATGAGAATCAAGTAGAAATCAGATTCATATTCAGTACAAAAACATGCTACATATGGAAAAAGAATCCTTTGATTATGTATTATATTGGATACTCTATATATAGTATTCAAAAACAACTGTATAATGTATTATTTTAGAACACATGGTTGGATACTTATTTAAGAAAATGTAAAATTGATTTGTTATGAAATGGAACTAATATACACTCATTAAAGTATTATATATACATTAATACCATTGAGTGTAACTTTAAATATTGTAGAATTTTTTTATAGTTATATCATTTATTAAATGATTTTACAAAAAAAATTTATGATGTTTTTGAATACCTGTGATCATTTGAAGAAGAATCGAGCCAGCTTGATTTTCATACAATTCCTATGCTGGAGTGTAAAAAGTTGTGAAACGAATTTGAAAATGCCCATAAGATAATTAATCCATAATAAGATAATTTATTTACTTATCCCATTAAGTAAGATGTTTTATGCAATATAGAGGTGCAGATAATTGACAAAGGGAATTGAGCTATGTGAGCTGACTGTGAGAGAATTATCATATTATTGATGATGTTTTTTCAGGGTAGTAGATGTTTGGAAATGGAACATTACTTTATAATATGAAATCTATCACATAAGAAATTTTTCATGGATTTTATATCTTTTTATAAAGATGAAACTGTAAATTATCATATACTTCTACTATATAAAGAAGATTGATATTTCTGCCTCTTGGTTGACTAAGCCAGTATGATAGTTGAATTGGTTGATTTGAAGTGACACAAGACATTGTTTTATTGTAATAGTAATTTGATATGTGTATGATATTTCTAAGATGAATACAGAATTTTAGGCCTCTTATTATAGCTGGGTTAGAATTTTTTTTAAAATCATGCGAAATAAATGAAATTGAGTTTTCTAGAATTATAATATTATAAATAATTTTAAATGGGACATATCATATTCCATGATTTTGTGTAAAAAACATCATGGAACATTAATAATCTAACACTTCACCTTATAAACCGATCTATTACTAAATGAATAAGAAATAAATTAATTTTACAAGATATGTTGAAAATAAAGTGTGATAAATTTATTATATTTTTAATAGTAATGTATATTGGTTCACATTCATGAAATGTTGTTTATAATGGTAAAAATATTTTTTATTCGATTCTTTATGACAAATAAATAATGTGATGGGATTATTTTGTTTTACATGTATTAAATTTTGACTGTATTTAATTTTTATATGATGTTCTCAAGAAAAAAATTAAGAAGCATCAGATTGAATCATGATTTTGGTGTGAGATTTTTTCATATAGTTGGAATGTTATGAAGTATGTATTTTTTGGAAGATATTTTAGGAAAATGAAGTTGAGTTTGTTGTATAATCAAAGGTATAATATATTTGGTAATGTTTCAAAAATAGGGATCATTTAATGAGTCTTTTTTGTGAATGTACAATGAGTTAAAGGAGACATACATGTAACATCACAGGAAAAAAATATTGGTAATAAACAATATTACTTTACTACTTAAAAAATAACATAATTTCATACAATTTATGGGTATTTTAAATAAAGTATTCATTTAATACATCAACACATAGATGTGAGGATTTGAATATATCATGGTAGATAGTTAGTGTAAGGAACCCTGGATTGAATAAACAATATGAGATATTTCTATGTTATGAAGGGAAATGTTACCACCATGTAAAGTGAATAGTTTAATAACAAATATTTATATGTGAAAAAGATAGCATGGATACAAAAGGATACATTAATATTATAATTTTTATCTTGTATTAAGAATATCTAGAAACAATTGTTTTATGGAAATAGGAAAATAAAAGAGATATTAATTGTTTCTACCCATGAACAGTATATATTTGATAATATCATATAGGAATATATAATAAAAGTAGAAGAACCTAGTTTTGTATGTCTATATAACTGACAATTCCTTGGTCCATTCTACTTGGTAAGAATAATGAACTATAATTTTTAAATTAAATACCCTTTTGATTTAATAAATTCATTATTAAGTAGTATAGTTCTAAATAACTCATGGACAACATTAGTTATTTTGAACAGCAAACATATGAGTAGTATGTATTAATGGTTATGATAATGTCTGGTTGTCAACAATAATGGATGAGATGGCCCCAACTAACATCATATTACCCTATAAATAACATTTTTTCAAGAATTGGAGGGAGATAACTTCACTAATATTGTTTGCATGATAAATCCCAATCCAGGATTGAATGAAAAAATCATTAATGAAAAAATTTATAGGATGATTTCAATATCAATGAGGGAATGATGAAAACAGTATGTGTTAAATCAAGCCAATAAAATATCACAATAACGCACCTTTCTAGTTGGCTATTAAATTTTGTAATAATGGTCTATGTATCTATACCCTAACAGTTTGAATTTTAATATTTTCAATTATTTAACAATGATTATATTTATCTATATTTAGTTTTATCTTTTAAATGATTAAATAACAAGTTTAACAAAAAAATAGATTCTGGTATGAGGAAATAAAAATTGTATTCTATGATAAACATATAATTTAAATTAGGGTTGTTTTTTATGGATTTGAGAATTATTAACATCAATTATACTTTAATATAATATATTTATTGTATACAATTTCATTAATATAAATTATAATATAGTTTTATGATGTCAAATGCAATTTTTTAAGGTCTAGAAAACTATTATTATATAAAATATAATTTTTAGTAAATGGATATATTTATTTAAAAGTATAAATTATAATATTTAATGAATTATTTTTATTAAATAAATATAATTTTTGAAATTAGCATGTTGTAATTATCCAATGGTGTTTTCTTCATGCCATTCTGTGATAGTTGAATTTTTGGTTAAAATTTAAATAGCTTATATATATATGATATGTATTATAGAGAAAGAACCAAAAGTGATATAATATATTCCATAAAGGTATCCAGGGTAAAATATATATATCTCCTTTAAAATAAGGTTTTTTAATTAATCTAAATAATTTTATAAAACCATAATTATTTTTCTAAATTAAATATTATATTTTAATGTTTTAAAATAAATTCATTATAAACATGACTCAATTTCACACCAATTTTATTATTTTAAAGATATCAGTCCTGAAAGTTGTAAAAAAACTAATACCACATCACATTGGAAGATACCAAGGGAAAAACCATGAGAATGTTTCATGTTTAGATGAATTTATCTACTGGAATGGAAATCCAATATTTGTAAATTAATAAAGAAAAATACTCTATTATGATATATAAAACCACGAAATATCCCATTATCCATAACTAAAAACTCATTAAGAACAAAATTAATTTTATATTCACTACTTTTGGTCCTCCCATGGTAACCTCATGCTCTCAATAATACCCTCTTAATCTTTTAGAATCACCCTCTTAATTCAAGATATCATCTAATTCTCCCCATTATTGAAGAACCCGATTTGTATTTTTTGATTTAATTTCTATTTTTTATGTTGGGTAATGTTCTTACATGTCCACCTTACTGACAAAATTATTTATATGTGATTATAGAACCCTTTCACTCTAATTAAGTATTACTATGAATCTTCAAGTGCCACCATTATATTGTTGAAATTATCTTAATATTTTCCAAGCCACCATTTCAATAGTGAATACCCATATTCATTTCCACTCATCGATATTCACCTAGATGTACCTATTATTGAATTATTTTTGAATTACTTGTATATATAGAACAAACCATAATCATCGCATTAAATATTTTTAATGGAGTCCTTATGTTTAATAATCTATGATGAACACTTATGAATGTATATGATATGAAAGTGATGGTTGTAAATGGTATTTTATAGCCATAAAATGAATTGTGTAATGTTTTAATGTAATGATATTCCTTGTATGGTGAATGTGAGGTTATCCTATGCACACTGTTCTTTTGTCTTTGTAGTTAGGATTCACTCATGTTTATTCTGACATGTTGTTTCCATATTCCCATGTGGACATTATGCTATAATGTAATAGCATGACTCATTTATGATTTTTATTCCCATCTCTCCTATATTACATTGATATGCCTCTCATGTCACATGTTCAACTTTACTATATATTATACTTTATTTATTCTACTACTATTTTTATAGATCACATCTTTCAAAGGTACATATTCAGGTTATTCTATGTAGTTTTAGAAGAATGACAAATTTTAGGCGATCACTTAATAATTTTTAAACAATTTATTTGAATTAATATTGAACGTTTTGATGGTATGTACCTAATTTCCCAAATACACTATTATTAATAATATTATGTGTCAGTATAATGTGCATTGTTATGTAATAAATCATTAAGTAAATTTTATGATGGACATAAATTTTCATAGTTTGCATCTTAGAAAATGATACTAATGTTTTGGGACTATGTCTAGAAAAAATATTGTGAATGATTTATTGATAATAAAAACATCATAAAACATCCCTAAATTTTAGAAAAGTATTTGATTATTTATAGCCAAAAAATAATTCCCATTTGTTTATACTATAAGTTAATGTGTCTATGGTATTGTTGTACCTTGTGTTAATAAACCCGAAAAGGGAACGTCGAGTTATACTAGATCATCACCCGGTATACAAAAAGGGGCCTTTCTACACAACTAGATTTACACATTTATGAGATATTATTTAAAAATAACAAGATCCTTACAAATCATTTAAATGGTATAATATTTCCCATAATATTTATTTTTAGGACATACATAATAGGTTACATAGATTAATAACAAATAAATTCACATGATAATGAATTTAATACATTTAAGAGTTATCAATTCAATGTTAATGGTTTTCTTTTTTATGATCTTAATTGTTCTAATATTTTCATCCTTTTTTCAATTATGGATGATGTAAATGATTGGAAGCAAAATGAAATAGAGAAACGTAGGATTATCATCCATGGTTCTGTGCATTCTATTATATCATACATGTTTAGTAGAATAATTCAAACACCTCCTCAAAAAATAAAAGTGGAGTTATTTGTGAATATGAAAAATGTGTCAATTATTACATCCCAATAAAATAAATCCTCCTCTTTTAAAATTTATTGGATACATTTCCCCCCAAAAAATAATCATATCCTGTTCCAAGTAATTTTATGAAATTCTAGGAATCCATTGGATTTCTGTTTATAGAGTCGACCTAAATATTTGAGAGAACAAAATAACACCCCCATATCATGAATTTAACTAATATTCTATACATGTAAAAGTATTAGGTTGAATCTGCTATTGTATCATGATGTCAAGAATGAATATTATTTTCCTATGTAAAATTATATATTGATCAAATGATTGAGACTATAGAAAGACCATCCTTATAGACATTCCAATTTTAAGGGAATTAAGTGGTGTGCTTCCCAAATAATTTCATATTCAAAATTCTAGTTGATAGGTTGACTTAATAATAAATCTCATACCCAAATATCTTCTAATATCCAAGACACTATGTAAAATTGAACCAATTAAACATGATGAGAATAATAAGAAACTACATTAGAACCCATATAAAGGGTTTATACCCCAATTTTATTTTCTATGGGATGTACCTGTACAGTTTTCCATGATGAAGGATCATTCAATGGGCCTCTACATTATTTATTATGAGCTCAACAATATCCTAATAATGAAAAAGTATCCTCTATCACCTATTGATGAATTTTTTGATTGGAACATATAAAAAATACTTTTTTACAGTGTATATTAATTTCAAATATTATCTAGTAAATGGTATGAAAAAGATATCTTGAAGATAACATTTCATATATGGTATGAGAAATATAAGATCATAGTAATTACATTCGGAAGCACTAATTCTCATAAAACGATCATGGACATGATGAATGGAGTATTTAGGGGTTACCTTGAAAAATTAATGGTTGCCCTTATAGATGACATTCTCATCTAATTAAAAATAAAATTGCAACATGATGTGTTTTTGAATTCTATACATAAGATACTATGAAAAGAAAATTTATTTTTTTATAGTAAATGTGATGTTCTGTTGGAGAAAATAACATTCTAGGGGAATGTTATCAACATAAAGAAATATTTTTATCCTCAAATTAAGTGGAAATTGGAGGATTGATAATACCAAATTATATGATGTAAAACAAAAGTATCTATTGATTATCATGGTACTATTGTTGATTTTTTTGAAAATTTTCATGGATTTCAAACACAATAACCATGATTACTAGAAAGGTGGTCATGTTTTCCTAGATATATGATTGTTATATAAAATATTACATCCAAAAAACGTCATGGGTTGTGTACCAATTAAAGATGATTAATTTATAAATATGTCTCTTGGCAATTAATAATCCACGAGAAGAACTACCCAACTCATGTGAAATAATAAGATGATGTGATCTTCTCATTGAAGATATGGGAAAATTATCTCTATAGATAAATGATTGAAATATATATGGATCACAAATCATCAAATACATATTCACACAAATGAATATAAATATGATCTAAGAGAAGTGGTAAAAAATGATCAAGGATTACGAATGTTCTATCCATTAACATTATGAATAAAAATGTGACATATAATTTCAGTAAAATGTATCCCACAACTCTATCTATGATGTAGAAAACAAGAAACAAATTATTGTTGGTCATGTAAAAGACGAACATGGGAATATTAACTAGATAGTCATCCTACCTTTCTCAAGTAACATACAAATTATCTGTCATTGAGATGATCAAGATGGCTTATAAGGATGACGTGTTATATAGATGAAGGTAGTGAATATTCAGTAATTCAACATTGATGAATATGGATATATAAGGTTTTAATCCTAGATATGTTTCCCTTCAAAACCATAACTGAATAGAGAAATTATAAATGATGAAAATAGCTCATTTATTATATATTAATCTAGGAATAAGTAGTATATTTTCATAATTTAAAAAACAATTCTGGTGGGATGACATAAAGATTTTGATTATAGGGTAATTATCTAGATGCATGTATGCCTACCAGTCAAGGTCGATAAAAAAACAATTTATACATATGATGTAATAATTTTCTATTATATATTGTATATGGGAAAAAATACCGTGGATTTCATCATAAGACTCCCTAAGACACTGCAATTCAATAATACTATATGGGTGGTATTCAATCACCAAAAAAAGATAGCAGACTTCTTACTATCCTTGAATATTTCTCTCTTGAACAACTCACCAAGATATATATAAGTATTGTTGTAAGACATTGATCTATTTCCACTATCTACTTTATCTAATCAATATCTGAGGTCCACCAAAAGGTTTTGGAGAATCCTTCAATGTTATTTGGATACAAAACAATGTTTCATAACTTTTTATCAAATTCATATGGATGGAATGTTATAAATAACCACTAAAACCCTAGAGGATTTGCTAAGATAATTTTAAATTGATTTATAATGATGTTGGGATCAACACCTACCTGTAGAAGTATTCTAATATAATGTTTTTTCTATTTGATCAATCTAATTTAACTATTTAATTATCTATATGGAATGAGTTTTCAAAATCAAATAGGATACTACAAAATTCATGTGAAGAAGCTTATGGAACCAAAGGTTATTCAAGATATTTCAAACAAGGTTCAGACCATTCAGTGTCATATTAAACCTAATAAAATTTGAAAAAATGTCCTTCTAAATAGTCATTGATGAGATCAATAATTTGAGGTTTGAGATAATTTTTCATTTCAAATATCAACATTGGATAATGAGGTCATTATTTAGAATAATTTAAGGCTTTTCCCAAGATACTCTGTTCACATTGAGATTCGTGACCATATTAGAGTGGTGGACTATTAACTTATACTCCCACCTAACCTAGCTCAAGTACATGATATGTTCCATGTATCCCACTTGAGGATGTACCCTTCAAACCCCTCACATATAATGAATCTATAGGTGGTATCATTCTATAACGATGTTTTATATATGGATCATCCCATAAAAATATGAGATCATAAATACGAGGTTCTAGGAAACGAGAAAACTCATTTGAAAAAAGTCTTATAGAAGGACTATAATATTGAGGATGTGAAAAGGGAACCGGATAGCGAGATGAAAAATAATTTCCCTCCTCTATTTCATTTAATGGAATGAATTTTTTACGGTTAAATTTCATAAGGGGAGAAGAATTAAATAACACAAATATTTAAATGATATACACTTTTTAATGATTACATTCAGTCATAAGTTATATTTTTATAGAAAAAATATGCAATAATTATGTTATTTACACAAAATTAGGTTCTTCCATATTTAATAGAACATTTAACATCATAAACATTGATTATATATATGTTGAATACAGATTTTTGGAATAGTTTTTATTTATTGATGTGATAAATAATACTTGAAAACGAAAAAAGAAGTGATTACCTCAACTAATAGGATCTAACCCGGTGATGTCCATTTATCAGATATTATGAGGGATAAAACATCAATGAGATTTTCTATTTTTCAAGACCAAGTAGATACTCAATAACTAACGAAATAATGAAACCATTTATCAAAGAATTTTAATCTCATAGATATCATTGGCCAAACCATATTTGGTGAGCCACCCCAAATAAATGTCAACAACTCACAACTTAGCCATTGTGAATTTAGTGGGGGTAATAAAGGTATATGTATCTATACCCTAATATTATGAATATTTATATATTATTTTTACATAAAAATTTATTTTATTTATCTCTTTTTAATATTACCTTTTCATGTACTAAATAATGATTTTGAGGAAAACTGGAATTTGATATGATGATACAAAAAATATTTTTTTTGGGAAAATAAATAGATTCAATTATTACACTCTTTTTGATGAATTTTATAATTTTTTTAAAAAATTATATTTTAATAAAATATTATTAGTAAATAATATTTTGTAAATATAAAAGATGATAGAATTCTATAATTTCAAATGGGATATTTATCTGGGATAAAAAAAATTTGTTGTAAAAAAACCAGTATTTTTCATAAAATTGGTAATTTGATTTAAATGTGTAAATTATAATAAATAATATTTATTTGGTAAAATAAATTATATTTTTGAAATCATAATGTCAATTTTATCCAGCAGATATTTTTTCATAACTTTATGAGACAATCCATTTTTTGGATAAAAATTAAATATTGTATAAATATACATTATGTATTATGACATCATAATGACCAAGAAGAGATTTAATATAGGACATAATAGGTATCCACGAAAAAATAAATATTTCCCCCATATTGTAATCTTTTTGGAAACAATATTAGAAAATTAATAATTTCTTAATGAATCTTCCATATCCCATATTATATTTAATGGATTTCAAAATCAATTATTTATAATCATAAGCCTCTTACACAAATCAAAGGGGTCTATTTTATTGAGATTGGTACATAAAAAATTAAACTAATGAAAAACAATTCACATTAGAAGAATCCAATGTAAAAAAACATTATAAGGTATGTTGTTTTTATTACTATATCATATAGGGCCCAAAACATATATTTCAAAATTAATAATGGATTATACTATTTTAAAAACATATACCCACAAAAAATATTATTTATATGATCTTAAAACTCATATAAAAATAATACTAATCCATTCTATATCTGGATCCATAATTAGGTTCCCCCAAGATCCCATGAGAGTCCCCCTAGTTTTAGAATCTTCCTCCAAATGGAAAGTATCCTCATATTATACTTTTTTAGTTTTAGAATCTTATTCTAAATTGAAAGGATCCCCACATTTTCCTTTTTTTCAAGCATATTCATTTTTTATGCTAGTATATTTAAGATTGATAATGTTTTTTTAAATTCTTACATGTCCATATTACATTCATTATTATTTTTATGTGATTATAGTCCACTTTCTCTCTAATAACGGTCACCCATGAATCTTTAAGCACATACATTATGTTGTAGAAATTATCATGGAATTTTGTATACCAAACATTGGTTAGTTGTATTTACATACCCATTTCAACTCAAGAGTATTCACATATATGAACCTACTATTAAATTTTTTGGGAATTACACATTATTATATTACACTAATTAATCATGAGATTAAAAAAATTGAGTGAAATCGTTTTTTAAGAATGATCTATGTGGAAAAATTTTGCATGTAAATGATATGAATGTGATCTGGGGACCCAAAATTATATTTCCATCCAACCAATTGGGTAATATATTAATCTCATGTGATTCCATGTATAGTTTATGGGATTTTATATAAACAAAAAAAATATTTTTTTTATTTTTTTTACCCTTGACATATGTTTATAATGTCAGGTTTTATTTTATTGTCGCAGTTTTAAGGAAGCCTTTATGTTATCGTATTACACCATGACTAACTATTCATGTTTTCTATTCTCACCATTATTATGTTACATTAATATGACTAATGATTCATATTTACTACTATAACATAAGATATTATATTTTATTCCCATACTGGGGTTTATATATCACCATTTTCTTATGTATGTTTCTAGGTTTTCATGTGCAGTTTAAAAATTAAAATGTACTTTTTAGATAATGTTGAATAAGATATCAATAATTTCACTATATTATTATTGTAAGTTTTCATGATTTGTACATAATTTAATAAATAGAAAAGGATTCATGATATTCAATATGGTATAATTTATTCTTTTATGTTTTAAATATTGAAATAAAGTGTATTAAACACATGGGTAGTCAGAGTATGATTCTCCAAAACTCTTATTGGATTAAAAATTGAGTAAGTTGACATTGGGGAAAGCACCCAATTCAATAATAATATGGTGGATGTAGCTAAAACTGATATTGAAAAAGATATGATAAGTCAAACTACATTTTAGGATACTCCACCTTATATGATTCAAAGAGTGTGATGATGAATTATATGAGTATTATAACTAGTATTTATGATCAGACATAGATGAAGATGAAAAAGAATCTGTAAGTGAGGAATACATGTGAGTTGTTTTATTAAGGAACTATAAATATGATATATTTATTTAGATATAGTTTCATACCATTAACTATTAAGATCATAAATAATTATACAACAACTACATTCATTTTAAGAATATATGATCCAATGATGTAGAGAGAACTCATGCTCTCTATGTGATTTTATTACATTAAGGAACCTCATCACAAAAATTCCATATATATGGAGTGACTCAAATGATCGTGTCTGACATAAGTTATGAATGTAAATCATAGTGTCCCTCTATGAATGTATTGAGAAATAGCTAAATAATTCTAATGAGATGTTTTTAACATAATTTCCATGACATTCATGGAAAGTTTGCTAGTGTGGCGCCATTTGAGATTACATAAGATTAACTCTTAGTTTTTTCTGTTGTGAGTAACACTAAACTATTATAAATTTAAATTTAATTATATTAGGTAATAAATTATTAGGGAAAATAACCAATGAAGGTAAAGAGTAGGTTTTACTGTTAAACCATGTAAATCATTTTATAGTTGTTCCTTTGGTAACTACATTATCTAGGTATGGTGATGAGGAATAAGATAATGTGTATAGTGTCTAGATAAGACATAGAGGTTGAATTAAAAGTCAATTATATTTCTAAAAATATTGAAAATATTAGTGATTCACTCCTACCCTCTATGTGATCTACAGACAATATAAAACAACAGACGTAAAGTTTGGACTGCATAAAAAAAAATTATTCATTACACTCATTCATTTCCTGTTATTCCATGGTTTGTTAGTATCTTATAATGTGACAATGATAATGTCGTGAAATTGAGAGTTTTGATTATGGTGACGTAATTTCTTTCATGTTCTAATATATTTATATTTTTATTGTTCCATCTCATGACCTGATTTCATGTTTTTGGTCTATTAGAGGACAAACTACTAGTGGTTGATGTTTGTGTGAGATTCTCAACACATGGATTATAAAATATCTATTTATTTAATATACCATGGAAATTATCATATTAAAGTGGTATTTTTTGAAGAATAATTGATTTAATTAATCATTCTATGGAATTTGAACATTATCATGGTCATAAATCACCATTAAAAATAAATTCACTTATTTAAACAGTGATACATGTTAATATATGATAAATTTTTAAATAAATAAATTTTCATATTCTGGTTGGATTTCAGTCCATACGACATTAATAAAATAACTTACATAAATAATTTCCAATTCCATTTATCGCACACTATAAATTGAATATATTGTGATTTTGGATACACATAAAATGTCACCGTTGAGGTTACTCTCTATGAAGAAATTGTTCTAACCAAAAAATAAATATAAAAAATAGAAATATATCATTATCCCCATTGAGATAGATTAAATGATATTAAATGATAACATTAATATAAAATCAAGCATTTAAATTCAATTTATTTTTCAATAGATATATAATCAAGTATGATGTAGAAATGTATCATCATCTCTTTTTTATCTTATTCTATATTTTTTTAAAATAAATTAATATATATTATTTTTCTTCTATGTAACCATAATTATTTCTCATGAGATTCCATGTCCATAAATGGGATATATATACCTTTTTATCAGTTATAATAAATAAATTTTGTCTTGAACATTTATAAAAGATGACACACTTAAGATGAAACCAATTCATGATACTTTTTCAAAATAATATGAATCATCATTTTCATCATGATTTAATGATTTTAATTCATGATATATATATATATATATCAATAGAGATCACATGTCTAAGGACCAACACATATATCATAAATATGAGCTTTCTATGACTCTAATAATATGTTAAAATCTTAATAGTGGTTCATTCATTATGGAAATATCTATTAGTGATCATCAAGGATGAAATTGACGAAAAAGGTATAATTTTTTGGAACCTTAAACACCTAATAGTAAAAAAAATGCCCTATTATATTGATCTATATAGACCATTAAAAATTTCAATTGGAATATTTTCATAGAGACTCTAGCTTCACACTATAGAATATCAATTCAACAATAAATTCAAGTGATAAAAAATTTAATGACAATATCTTGTAGATCATTCTATAGAATAAAAAAAATGTGATAGAAATAAATAATTTCTTATAAAATGGATGAACTTATTTGGTAATTAGATGTACATAATTAACATGGTTCTAGCGAACAAAATCTAACATTATGTTCTATAATGTTATATAATTCAAGGAATTAATGATTCCAAACACTTGGTAATTGAGGATATAATATATTTTTTTAAAAGAAAGGTTATTTTTATATTAAATTAATAAAAATAGTTAAATAACATAGAAAATAGTTGAAAAAATACCAGTGTAGGAGATTATGGAATACAAAAAATGAAACGGTAATAAAAAAATGGGTGACTATGAGGTTCAACATAAAAAATTGTGGCTATAATTTTGAAATTATTAAATATTCAAGAGTTAATATGACATAAAAATCTGGTCACCATACTAATACATTAAAAAAATTCTTAATAAATACAATTTAATGAATGGAAGGAAATGGGTCTCTAGGTATCTCATATATAGTCCACATGAAATAAATTTCCACATTATTAAATGAAATATGAAATAATACATATGAACTAAAGATTTCATAACTATTTTTTTAACACTTTTCTATTTTCAATAGTCCATGACATTATATCTTAAGAACTCAGTCATTGTAATTTAAGAATAAGGTCTATATATAATTACCTATAGGTCATTGTGAATTATGTTTTAAGGGAACGTTTCGAAGGATGATTTTTAATTAATTATAACGGTTAATTACATTTAATTTAATTAAATTTAATGATTTAATCTTTCATAAATATCCATTCATAATATTTTTTATCCTATGGGATTATCATGATTATTTTCAAGGACCTTTTTTCTTATAGGAAGCTAAAAAATTGCAATAACTCACATAAGTATGAGATGTTGAAAAAATGCATTTTTATGTGCATTAGAATATTTCAAATTTATGTTTATTATATAATAAAGACGTAAAAGTAGATCCATGTTATTGTAATTTTATTTAATGGTTGAAATAATAAAATTGGTTATATAAGTTTCCTTAAAACAAACGTTAATCAAAATATTTGTGACATAGACTATTGGTTGTTAATTGGAATAGATATAGTCTATATTCTTCTTGTATTGAAGTAATATTGAATTTGAAATTTGGCGTTCGAACCAGGAATCTAATGTTATTACATGTTTATAATGGAGAAATAATGGTTATGGAGGTGAAGAAATGTTTAGAAATACTGAAAATGAATATTAGGGTGTCAAATAAATTATAGAAAATTGGGGCGGGGGGTTGATGTTGAGTCAATGGGTATACATTAGTGTTTAAATCGTTACTTACTAGAAGGAACATAGGGGGTATAGACCCTAGGGTGGCTAGAGGATGGTCTATGGGTCCCAATGCGCACTAGGTGGGTTACTGGATAACCTACCCATCATCAATGATTACCTAATAACACTTAGAAAATTTAATTTATCAGGTTTTAAGTGTGTAATAATAAATTATTAAATATAAACCCACCGTGGGGGATTTTCGTCTAGAAGTTGGCTAATGGGATGGTCAGTCGATCCTCATGTGCTCCATTAATATTTTTTTTTCCTATTATCTTTGGTGTCTATGAGGGATTAAATAATTGATTATAATTATATGTATGTTTTTTTATTCCACCCTTATTCATTCCCATATCTCCCAAAAAATTTGGTGTGATTGGATTTGGGGTTTCAAGTGTAATTTTACAATAGCATGTTGAATTAAAACTATTTTGATGGGGAGTAATAAAGTCAGAATTACAAGAGCCCAAGAAGGGATTAATGTGATATATCAAACACTGTTTCATTGGACTTAAAAACGATATTAATTACTTATACATTTATATTTATTTTTGATGAATGATCAAAATAAATAAAAAATGTTAATTTTGTATTTTATTCATTATAGTATTGACTGTAGCATACGATCTTAATACACTTCACTAAATGGTATTTTGGAATGGATA
This sequence comes from Viscum album, assembly GCA_963277665.1. Lineage (NCBI taxonomy): Eukaryota > Viridiplantae > Streptophyta > Magnoliopsida > Santalales > Viscaceae > Viscum > Viscum album. The sequence continues at coordinate 2,086,956,412 of OY728165.1, read as the reverse complement.
TTCCATTAGATGATATTTCCATATTATGAATATTTTGACCTAATTACATAAATAAAATATAAATGTTTTATCAATAATTAGTTGTATGTTTTATGATATATGGGATCATTAATATAGGTTTTTGGTGTGACATTTTCAAAAAGAAATGAAGTGTTACCCAAGGGGTAGCTCCTTGGTTGAGGTAGATGTTCCTTAAATTATCTATAAATTAATTTATGGGTACATTTTTTCAATTACTCTACAAAATTAGGGTTAATCAATGAAATGATACATGAGTTGGATAAAAAAGGTTTCTGATGATAATGATTAATAATATGAGACTGTTAATAGAAAAAAAAACATACGATTCTGACTATGATGATTCAATGATTGTTTTGTGACCATCTCATATTTTGATTATTATCTAGGAATTGAGATGGATTCCTTGATGTGGGGCTAGGGGTGAGGATGAACATAATGTCCAATGTATGATCCATTATGAATAAATAAAGGGGTTCAATCATTAGAAATCCTGTGAATGACGGGTTCGACATGTGTATTTTGATCATAAAGTTTGATGATGTATAGTATTTATCCCATATATATAACTATAGAGGCTTTTGTTTTATGTAGAAATATTTTGGAATGAATGGAATAGAGTGTCTAAATATAGTTTTATAAATCTTTTTTCTGAAAATATATTTTAATTAATATATAAATACATATTTTATTATTTCAAAAGCAACATCATACTTGAACCAAACCAATAGGAAACTTCAATTCCCTATCCATGATCCATAAAAAAACATTTCCTCGAGAGATCTATTATGTCACCCTCTAGCGTGATCATGAGGGTTTATTCAGTGATGTTATAAATATAGTCTATAACCAATAAAATACAATCAAAATATATATATTCCAAATCTGTTTGTGTGTATAAAAATTCAACTTGACTTAAAATACACTCCATATTTTCCATATTGAGTCCTTATGGAAAAATTTCATATTCCATATCATCATCAATTAGAGATATAATAATTCAAATATCACTTGGGTAATAATTCAAGAATTATATTTGGGTTATAGTTGATTGATTGGTATAGTATACATGGAGTGATCTATAGTTTTGACAAATGGTTTGTATTTCTCTATGGATTATAATGACTTGATGGAACTAGGATAAGGACGAAGGGATATAGGCTCAACTAAATGGTGACCATAAAAATGTTCCATGAATTTACTATGTTCTTTCATGAACCAGTGAAGTAAACCAGAAAATCTATTATAGTTTATATAATTATAATCTTGGAGAAATTATATTTTTAGAGAGGAAAATTTAGGTTTGGATTATAGGGTATGTGTTATTTTTCTGAGAATAACATGTAATGTTATGTGTTATTCTAGAGTTAGTCAATCTATTCATAGCAAGAATTGGTATCTAAGATTCATGGGGTGAGTTGGGGACTTGTTCTGTGATATGTTGAGTGATTTATGATATCAAACATAATGTACCAATTTAACATAATCAATTTATATGTGTATTTTCATGATTCTTGTGTTGTTTCATGTTTCCCAATGGGTTTCAGATGCTATGAGATAATAGTGATCCATGCTAATAAACAAGGTGAACATTTACTTAATCGTCATTAGATGTTATGGGTGTTCCAAAGATGTGTGGTATTAATAGTTTAATTTATTCTTGATTGAATAATATTATATTTGAATAAAGGTCCAATCACACGGTACCCTATAGTATAGTTCTTCTTGTCAGAGTGGTTCACAATACACCCCTCTAATAGTATAGATTCTCTTCAGGACTATATTTAGATTAATTGAGACCAACAATGTGTCATGTACCGATGAGTAGATTACTCCAACGAGATTTTCTATTTTTAAACAAATCTTCTATTTTAATGATAATATTATCTTTTTTTGAGAATTTTATTTATCTTAACAATATGATTGTATGTTTTATTCTGAATGTGATTTGTTTTTCTAGAATTGAATAATGTAATTATGGTTGTGCATCATGGTGGATTTTTTTAAAATGTTCACTCAACATACATTTGTATGTGTGGTATCATATCATAGTATAGTGGTTAGTAAATAAACTCACATATACACATTATGATATATCCTATGTCACTATTAGTGGTCACCGTCTGGGTTTCATACTTATACACTTCATGTGAACATCAATCGATTTTAAAACATTATATTGTTAGTAAAAGCTTCGGAAGAGGTCCATGGAAAAGGCTAGGAGTATTGACGAATGTATATAATAGATTGGGATTCCTGGAATGATCTTGGACACAGTAGAAAATTATTTTTCATATATTTTTTCCTTTTATTTTTCATCCTTATGTTTAGAAATGAAACACTCGGGAAATATGGTAAATTTATTTCTATTGTATTTAATAACATGGGTTTATTATTGTTATAATATTTGTATATTAACTTTTATTTTTGGATTGTAGAATTGATTAAATATTGTGGTTATATTTCATATTCATTATGAAATGTTAAGAATTATTGTTTTTATATAGTAATAATATTGATGATATAGTTTTCATATAGTTTTTATAAGACCCTTACCATCAATCAAATTCCTCTGGAGTATGTGTGTGGCGGTAATATTTAGGACTCAAAATATTTTTGGATCAGGAAATAATTGAGTATACTGGTTTGATAATGTTAAAAATGATATCATATCAACTCTTTTAGAATTATTTTGATTTGTGTTAGGTATAAGGAGTTATGTTTTTCAAAACCCCATATTAAGTTTATGTGTTTGTTCATGTACGACACATTAATATTGTAAATATTAGTTTCTATGGTGATGTGTTGTGAGAGTGGGTTATATATTCCAAACTCTTGTGGTAGTATTTGATCACCACATAATTTACATTGTTTGATATATGCATGATTTATTTTCCCACTATAGTATATCAACTTCCTCATCTTCTAAATATATTAATGCATTAAAATCCCATTTTTTATCAAAAGGTTATAATATTTTCAAATTATAATGGGGACCTTACAGTACCATAAATGTAATATTAAGCATATTTCCAATGGTTTAGATAAATCAATATGAAGGTAAAATTAAAAACTCTTTCTATTAAGATACATGAGATTATAATAATTAATAATTCTTATTCTAATATTTAAACTTCATGATCTCAAGTGTAAGTGATCATACGTACTCACCCACAAATAAGAACAGTATATGTTTTTGGTGACATTGTATATTCCTATACACCTAAATATGAATTGATCAATTTAACAGAACTCATTATCAATAATATATTTTTATCATGATTTTGATACGTGATGAATACTAATAAAATTTATTTTTATTTTTGATTCATCTCATATAATGTGAATTTTTAGTGGAATGACAATAAAGAAATTATAGATATTGGATCTCTTTCATCTTATTATATGAAAATGATACATTTATCCATTTGACATGGATGGTATTTTCATGGCTAAATCTTTGTCCATGGTAGACAAGAAAATGAAAATCCAATATAGTCAAATAATGATAAAAAATAGAAATGGATAATAAAAAAACATATGAATTTTCTATCAAAATATAACATGAGACAAATATATTATAAAACATTGTATGCCTTTATGGGAAGATATAATAGTTGTGAATTATTCTTATATCATTAGGGACCATGATGTGTCTTTAGAATCTAGTCTAGTTAGTAAGTATGGTTACTTTGAACGAGGTAATGCCATTTATGATCACACACAAAGTGTATCAGTATGTTATAAAAATTTAGTTGAATTGGTGTATAATAATAATTGGTTCCATGCCTATGGGTTGGTGAACATACAATTGTGAATAATCATAAGAAGATGAAATAATAATATTTCTTACGTGTTATTTGGGTTTAAAATAATGATATCAAGATTTATATACCAAGATATAAGAAATTTATCAAGTTATTTTATTGTGAATATGAGAAATTTGTTTTTGATTGAATATAATTTAGTCAAGGTATATATTATATATTTAGACGAAATGAGGCATGTTAATGGTCAAAAAGTTAGCGATGAAATATTAATGTTTCACAAGACATGTCATAGTTTCACAATTGAGTGATGAAATAATTATGACAATTATAATGATTTAATTATGTAATAAATTGTGTTTTGGGAGATTTTTAGGATTTATATTCTTTAAGGGACAAATATTCAATAAAATGAACTTATAAATTATGTATACATCATTATTTTAAAACCAAAATTTATAATAGGTGGACATGAAATTTATTATATGTCCTCCCTTCATACTATCAATTTATAGAGAGGGGAAATCATAAAATATACAAATCAATATTTGAAGATTGTGTTTTTCTTGTTTCAGAAATTATAAGTGTATCATAAAGTGCTAGACCATCTCCTGGTAGAATTGAAATTATATAGAATGATGAACATGATGGTTTATTATATTATTGTATGATTTATATGAATTATTCATTGGTTCCTTTAAACTATTGTGATTTGGTGATGAGAAGATCATGATGGGATTATGTCATACCATATAGCTATTATTTTATTTTCTCATTTAGATTCTTCATTCATAAATATATCACATGTTATCTATGGATAATCCAAGGAATATAATGTCAGATCAGATATTACAACATATATCTAGAACTTGTTTTTGAAAATTTCATTTATAGGCCCTTCAACTATTACTAAATTCAATTAGGTGGAATTTGAGCATTCATACACCATTTAAGTATTTAATTTTAATTGAAAAGTATATAATTCATGTATTGGGAATTGATAAATTTCCAAAACCATATATGATTAAAAAATAGTGCTTGAATGGCGATGAATAACAATCTCAATGTAAAGGATGTTTGGAGAGAGTTGTTATTTTTTCTATGATTTTGGCTCCCACTGTAGGGGGGAGTATTGAGTTAGTATTTTGGGTGAATATAAATATTTTAAAAAATATATATATTTTCATAGGATGCATAGTTAATCACCTATTATAGACTTGTCTTTTTCAATTAAGGGTGTTTGATCATTTCACCATCCAATTTGATCAAAGGTGGATCATTTATGTTAGATCATCATTCATTGATATTATTGCCTCTACATTGAAAACAATATGCATAACATAGTAGGTTAACCCATCCCATTTAACAGGGCCATACCGTTTTCAACTATGTTTTAACCATAATTGTACCAAAATGTAAAATATACCATTTGATATATTAATAGAAAAAAAACTCTAAATATTATTTAAAATATAAATATATATATAAATAAAATAAAACAATTTCTTTGGAATCTATAGGATATATTGATAATGATTTTTTAATCCAAAATTAATGCATTAAAAGTTTTATCATCTAGAATTTTAACTTATTTAATTTTTTATTACAATAGTTGGAATTTTAATTTTTTATGGGTTTCTACTAATCCATGTATTCTTTGGTTTATTAATATTTTTCAATAAGTTTTATTTTATAATTATTAACTATTGAATAATATTTTTAGATGGTCTATCATTGTTCCTTAAATCCTTTATTTTTAGAAGGATCTTCTTCTCTATTTTTTTGTTATATAATATATTCCCATATAATAAGTTCATATAACTTCTGAATGAGTATAAACTATAAATAATTGATGCATTCATGATGTTGTTGTTGAATATGAAATATAATATAAATCCAAACAATTTAAGATAAATGTATGAAATATGGGTGTTGTGACTTGAGTCGATACAAAATTCAAGAAGTTTACCATGGGTCTCGGTTGATCCAACATATTCTTGATTGATTACCCATTCCAATAAAACTTCTGCTCAAGAAATAATTTATTTATTTTTTATTCAATGTTTTGGTTGATACATTGTGAAATATGATTTTTTAAAAACATGCAACGATAAAAATTAATAAATTTTTTGATGAAATATTACAATTTCTGTATGGTTAATATCATTAATAAGATTCAATATTTTTTTTAACATTGTTAAATAAAATTGGATTTTATTCATGATAAAAACAAATTCATTAAAAATCCCTAATTTTTTTATGTCATGAATTTCATTCATCAATTAAATTAGGATGAAACCATAGTATAGTTTGGGGTTCTCGAAATCCATTGTTGGGGGTTCATCCTTCCGTTGGGGTGTTCTAATAAGAGAAGATGATCAGATTACAAACAAATAGGAATAAATGAGGTATTAATTGTAATATTTCAGAAATTTTAGTAGAAAAGATTTATGTAAACATTTTTTGGATATACTAGAGATGGTAAATCACTCAACATATCAAGGATATGAGATTTAATATTGTTTTCTTACCAAAATCCAACATATAAACCCTCTAATTTATGAATCATTTATATCATAGATTATGATGATAGGTTTTATACATCATTTTTTAGTCTACGTTTTTCATTAATAAAATTTATACTTCTAATATTTTATGGTTGATGGGGTTTGAAAAAAAAGTGGGCCATATTTAACAATATTAAATAAATAAGTTCTAATAATCAGTAATAAAAAATTAATGTAAAAATATGATATGGTTTATTTTTTGTAAAATAAAAATTAATACCATAAATTAAATATGTAAAAAATCAAAAAACTATATATTTCCCCATTTATATAAATTATTAGGATTTGTATGGGGACTTGTGAATAGTACTATGATATGAATGAAAATTTTATATGCGAGAGTCCCCACTACCAGATTAGCCACCTAAGGTTCCTTGTGATAGTGATAATATGAACTATAAGAGACAAATGGATGATTCATTCATTTCATATATCATAGTTTTGTCATAAATATCCAAGAAGTTGAAAAAAACATGATAACATGATTGGTTACACCATGTTATCTTATCTTAAGAAAATTTATAACATAAAGTGAAATAATAATGTTATGTGATTATAAATGCACTATCTATATATATATTTAATGATATGATCATTGATGGTTCTCATGTACTTATGATCAAATATCATATTCATCGAATAATATATTTGAAATTAATATACCCAAGAGGACCTAACATGTCACTCAACTCATACTACCTCTACACTCAAAGGGTGTTCCTATCCCTAAAAAACAAAAAAAATGTTCCGCAAAAATAATTTTTTTTTATAATGGATTTATCTAACATCATAACCTAGTTTCCCAGAGTAGGTTCTTATTACATAACATTGGCATTATACAAGGAATCATGTCCCAAAAGACCAATTCGTTTAGTTTCATTTGAAATACAATATATATTAACAAGTATTACATTACATTAAAAAATGAAAAACAACAACAACATTGTCTCTATTGGAACATTCATATCCCTTAGACTCTTCCTACAGGTAAGTCATAATATAATTTTTCGCATACTGGGACAAATAAAACATTGAATGTGGTGAGATCAGAAGATTAGTAAGGATAACAATACAAAAAAAAAATCATAAATAAACAAAAAAATTTATGGAAATGTATAACGCTATATCATAAGACTTTTGAACTTAATCTTCTGCATAATATTTCCAATATAAATCCAATAATGCAATTTACATGTTCGCATGGAAACTCTACTAGCCGAATAATCACATGTAATATCAATAGTCACTTTCATAATGATAGAATGCATTATCCAAGACATCATAACCACATAGTCAAGGCCTTGTGCCTAGAATGCAAATAGGATTTTATCCAGGCCTTATTCCAAGACAGTAGTTTGTCTCATGATACCTACCGATGCATAGTGGATCTATAGAGGGATCCACCTATCACTTACTATGTCCAATACATTCCTTATATGAAAAGGTTTAAACATAACATAAACATTTTTATTAAATCTATCATACGAAATGTAAATTCTTTATCCATAAACCATGAATGGTATAAAAATAACACATCCACAGTCAAACATATCACAAAACCTTCAATACAATTTGAAATATTTTTATCATTACAAATCAACCTCGATCAAGACTAATGTCCCCTAAAGGATATTGACATAGTTTAAAATGATCCAAAAAAATATTTGATTGAAATATCACTTTTTTAGGAAATCATTTAAAAGACACATAATTTATATAGGAATTCATTTAAATGATATCTTTGAATCAAAGTGTCCCATACCAATTAGAATCTTTTGAATGGAATTAACATTTTAAAACATTCATGTCCATATTAATAAATCCATAAAAACAATTTTAAAACTGGGACATTAATGAGAATTATTTAGATGAATAAATTTGTAAAACATTTAAAATTATGTTTTAGTAATAATTTCCCTTATAAAGAATCTCTTTTAAAACTATATTATGAATCATGGACCTGGATAATAAATATGTCCCATTAGATACTTGTGTAAAAACAACCTCAGATAATAAAGAGATTGTGAAATTAACCCTTACCTTGTAATTTTCCTTGGTTGAGGGTATGCTAACCACCTATATAATTGTTAAATATATGTTATTAAATCAAAAAAGAATCATACACATAAATATTATATCATATATGTTCTTCCATTATTTCTTTGTTAATAATATTTTAGTTCTATCATCGTTTTGGGTGTTAACTGGTCAGTTTTCCTTTAAATGATTGGTTACGTTATCCAGGTTTGTTATGGATAGTACATATTTGATTCATATCAAGAATTATATTATGTTATTAAACATTATTTTTAATCATAAAATTAATATTAATAATGAATGGTTTTCTATGGTGAATGAATCTCATCGCGTTCGAAGAGACGACAATCCCTACGTACGCATGGGAAATAATATCATTATATTGATGGTGAAATTGTATGTAATTGTATGGTATATCATATATACAGAATAATTAACCTATTATATTTATTATTGACATTATTAATAATCATTATTATACCCATAAAAATAATTAACAGTTTGAATATCAAACTACACCATGACATGGAAACTGTAAGACGTACGTACGAACGTATGGTGACTTTGTCATTTATTGGATGGATATAATAAAAAATAAGGATGTAACATATTTATAATAACATTATAGTATTTTGAATGTACCATAGTTATTTTTTTATAGAAACAACAATTAAAGTGGGAGTCTAAGAAGAAAATAACTTGAAAGAGGGTGGTGAAATTATTACCTATTCTTCAGGTGTTTCCTTTTGAGTTGATCAAAAGGGCTCCAAAGGATGGGTTCGTGATCAAATTTAGGCCTCTAGGTTAATGGGAGTATAGTAGAGAAGATATTGGGGCAGGGTTTTGCCGATATAAATTTCATAGGAGGTGTAAAATTAAGAGTAAGTTCCCTTTTATAAGAGGGGAGAGGGTCACCATATGAAAAGATTAAAATATTAATTTATTATTCGATCATATTCTATTTATAATGGCCCTAAATGTATTTTGTTTCGATACTTAGGTGGTTATGGGTCAAAATAAAATCATCCAACAGGTTTTAGAAATGTTTAGGTTAAAATTTTAACCTTATCTTTTAAATTTAACTCTTAGTTAAATAGTTTAACTTTTACTGTTTCTTCTTGTATTCTTACAATTTATGGATAATAAACATACTCTAAACTTCCAAAGGAACCTCAAGTGGTTCATAAATGAAATATATAATATTATTTAAGAACATAGGAAGATCCTTATATTGTTAGTAATATTATATCAACAAATAATATAGTATTTTTTTAAAAACAAATATATGTCAATTTTGACAGTATTTTGTATTTTGTTTTTGTGAAAGTAATAACAACATTATTACTAAGAAAAAATTTATCTAATCAATCCTAACTTGTCATATTAACCTATAAAATTAGTGTAATTCATCAGAAGTCTCAATTTATATGTATACATATATTTATAATATCATTTATTTATATTTCATTATAAGGTAATTAATGCATCATCATTGTGTCATATATACATTAAATTATTAAATGTTTAAAATTTTAAATAAAATAAAATTTTTAAGGAAGTATTTTTTGTTTTCAATTGAATTGTTTTTGTGGGATTTATATTATGTGAAACCCTATATTAAAAATGGTTCAGTTGTTAAACATTACATTTAACTCTTTGAACTCTTCTTTAAATAAAATATTAATAAATGTCCTAATCAAATCAAAGTGGAACAAAGTAGACAATATTATACTACTAAGGTTGTTTATGATCAAATTATACGTATCCAATCAAATTAGGACTTGTGTTAGGGTAATTATAATAAAATTTTTACTCTCAATTACACTATATACTTTTAACCGTGGTAAATAAAAGTCATAAGTTACTATTCAAAAAAAATTATTTTCATCATATTGAACCACATTTTAGTTAATGATTTCAATTTTGACTTTTGGATTTTATAAATTCAAATAATATAAGTGGTAAAAGAATTTTATTATGCAAATTTGGAAATGCACCTAGAAGGTGGGTAAAAAATGGTAAAAAAATAAATAGAATTTCATACATATAATTTTATTATAAAATGACTCCAATAAATTACAATGAACTTATATAGGTATTATATATCTATTTTAACTTAAAATAAATTTAAATAAAATAAATAATTATGTAAAAAAAGTTGGTTTTAAATAATAACATAGTGTTTTTCACTATTCTTGATAAATTGAATGTTTTCAGAAAAATAAAAAAAATTACCCAAATCAAATTTTGATATTCTGAAATTATAAATGATGTAAAATTTTTCAAATTCAAAATATATCTATTGGATTTATTTATTTAAAATTAATTCTCGTAGTCAAAACCAAAAAGCGGGATTAAAAAAAGTAAAAACAATTAAGATATTGACATGATTTTATGTCAAAATTAATTGTGTATTTACTTATAATGATATATATAATATTAAATAATAAAAATATAATATAATTATACTTTAAAACCATTCATATTCATAATTTTACATTATAAATTATTTTGATTAATAAAAGTTGTTTTCAATTAAAACATGGTATTTTTTCACTATTCATCAAATTATGTATGTTATCAGAAGAGTACAAAACAAATTCCAAACTAAATTTTTATGTCCAGCTTCTAAATAAAAATTTAATTTTGTCAAATTTAATATAAAAGTGTCGGATATTGAATTTTAGAAAAATTCACCATTAGTAGGTGGTCCAATTTCCTTTTGAAAAATAATTCTTTTATCAGAAAAATTTAATTTTTTCTTCTATTATGTCTAAGAAACACATAATATGGGTGTTAAATTAACAGAGAGTATATATGATTCAAAATACAGTTAATACTATTCATAAAAACTTTTTGAACGAGTAGTTTGGTAAGTTGTGGTGCACTCATACTTGGTATTGCGTGCAACATAAGAAATTGAATTACATTAATGAGATAACGTACTATAAAATCATTGGGTGTTACATTCTACCCTCCTACAATAAATTTCATCCTCGCAATTTGAAATTGTTATTCGAAAATAAATGGTTAAAAATAGAAAAATACTATTATTGAAAACCCACACCAGACATTGGGTTAATAAAATGTATACTTAATTAGAGGTAAAGGGAAACAAAAGTCACCACCAAATTATGATCTTGATTAAGAGAACATTGATGAAAAATTATAGACACATAATTGGAATAAAACAAAAATATTTATAGGGAGTGATTGAGTTTATCAATCAGAAACTACTATAAAATTGAATAATTCGGTGCCATCAATCTAAGATGATGTAAAATATCATCGTTTCAACCAAACATATAGTATTACGGTAACACATTTTTGGTTTTAAGATCCCATCCATAATCTTTAAGAATTAATTTATGCAAAGAATAAATGGGATATATATATATATATTCTTGACAAGTATTGTTTCATCCTTCATCTAATTTCTACCACAATCTCTTCTTTCACAGCAAAAGATAATATAATTCAAAATTATTCTATTTATCCTAATCGTAGAGGGTTAAAAAATTAAATTATAATTTATCTATCATACCATTAAAAAACTACATTATACAAACTACGACATCACGTAGACCAGTGGTAGTTGATGTACCGTTGTCGCTCTTTGGTTACGTGTTCATGTCATATAGCCTTGCCCGACACGATGGGTTGTCGACTAACCTCCAGGATCTCCTTTTTATGACAATCCAAAAAAAAATCTCCTCAAATGATTTAACATAAACAACAGTATCCAATGTCAATCATAATCAATTCCATCATTTAGAAGTATCAAAAATACTTCTATCCAAAATCACAGTATAAAATTTATAAAAAGGGTAAACACAATAAAGACCATTTTATCCATGTAATAACTTGTGAATAACTTCATCATGTATTCATTTAAAACACTCTATCACCCATAATTACCATAAAACATTATTGGTTACATTTATGATCCCTTATTCCTTATATCATACTAGATATACTCCTTCTATCCAAAAATTTTGTTAACTCCAACAATGATGGAATATAAATATCATTAATCAGTTTCAATGTAATCAAGAATATCCAATATGATTTACCCAAATGATTCATATATTAATCCAAAATAACTACCTTATTATCAGAACAATATTATTTTTTATATTTCTCCCATCCATATATTTTATAAAAAAATTATCCTGCTATTGAGTCACTTTTCTTGGTTCCACCCAATCTCAAGTAATTAATGAAATAGTAATTCAGTACAATCCTTATATACTCTATAATTCTTATAACATGTATATCATTAATACAATACTCATATGACACAATAAAATAATAAAAACTTAATAACTCTAATCCTTCCTCTTCATCTTCGGTAGTATCATAACATTAATTATCCAATAAAGTCATTTGGGGTATTCTCTGATGATTTGGACATTAAGTCTCATAATGTCCCACCTCCTTAAAGACGAAACATTTTACATTAGAAATATTTTTCATAAACTTGGAAACACGTACTTTGTGTCCTTTTTATCCAAAATTAAAACAAACTCCCATTCTATTAAATCATATACCAAGGTGATTCTTCCACAGTTATCACATATGGGAAAATCCTTCTTTTCCCTCTTACATTAATCCATTTTTCTCACTTCCATCCTTTTCTTCTCATACATCCCTTCAAATCCATAATACTCAAATTATTCTTTAATTATCTTATTTAAACATGATACTATTTCTTCATATGATGAGAATACATGGGAGAATATTTACCATTAAAATGTTGGCTTAATACCACGAAAGATATGGTCCATCTTAATCTTTCAATCATACGTATTCCTAGAATTAACATTCCTTTTACTAGGCACCATTTCTAAATGATGGCATACAATAATATAGTTTATTAATCACAATGCATAATTTCAATCTTTTAAAATACCTAATGTAAATTAAAATGATTTTTCATATAATCTATAATTATAAAATGTTTCCATTGAGTAAGTATTAACTCCAAAATCCTTCATAATGGCTTTTAATGAAAATTTGAATTATCCTAAGAATATCCCCCTAGAGTTTCATAACCAATAGTGATGCATGTCCCGTTGTCATGTACAATGATGCCCCGAGTCAATCACAAAACTCCTTGCCAGAGTATTCCCTCCTAGGCACATCTGTCCCAGAGCTACCTTTACCTACTATAATCTAGATAAGGATGTATAACTTGGAAGATACACAATATCTCAATATTACCAAAATTCTAGGATGTTTTTCTATACTAAACCTCAATGTCTATCTAAGGGTAATGTTCCCTAATCAATGTTTTTCAAATATAATTTCCAATGTATGTACTAAAATTCCTTTTATACCAACTGTAATACCCTGACCCTAGTTACCCATAGTTGGTGCATTATTACATAAAATTGGCATGATACCAAGAATCATGTCTCGAAACACCAATATGTTTTGTACCCTTAGATGTACTACATACATTCATAACATTTATATTAAATTAAAAAATTAAAAACAACAACAACATTGTCTCAATTGACAATTTTTATATCCCTTAGACTATCCCTATAGGTAAGTCATAATATACTTCTTCACAACCTGGGACAAATAAAATATAGATTGTAGAGATCTCAGATGCTCAGTAAGGAATAAAATATAGTGGAATCTTTCATAAATAGACATAAACATTTAAGGCAATGTATAAGACTAAAACATAATACTTTTAAACATAACCTTCCACACAATATGGCCAATATATATCCATTAATTCCATTTACTTATTCACATGGATATTTTACTAGTTGAATAATCACATGAAATATCAATATCCACTTTCATAAAGATGGAATGCACAATTCCAGACTTCATAACCACATAGTCATGACATTGTACCAAGACTAAAAATAATTTTTTGTTATGTCCTTATGCCAAGACACTAGTTTGTCTCATTAGACTGACTGACACTACTGGAAATTTTATCCATAAAAATGGTTTTCCACATTATTGGTTATTGATCCATAGGGATAGAAATATCCTAAAAATTCTATGAGAAATATTGAGAAATTTCAGAAAAAATTAGTATATACCAACGTTTTTAGTAAAACTTTGTATAGATTTTTTCCAACGGTTTTAAGCTGTGAGTAATAGCATGAATTATCTATATATAAACGGTTATGTAAACCATTGGTATTGAATTTTTCCAAAGGGTTCCCATAAACCATTTGTAAATCTCAAGAAAAAATTATTGATGCCAACAGTTTAGAAACTGTTGTCATATACTTATACCAAAAATTTATATAAAAATTTGGTATAAGTTCTTCTTTTACACATATGCCAACAGTTTTTAACAATTGGAAAATCTTTTTTTATACCTACAAAAGCATGTTGGCTTGCTGGCCTTCCCCTGTGAAGCTGCATCAATTCCACTCGAAAGCCTAAAAAATTCATACACAATTGAATATCTTCATAATACTTACATATACAACAGGTAACTCAATACACCATCAACAAGTATACCTGCAAAATTTATATAGAATTATATATGAATTCTTACATAATTTTCTATGAATTCAAACAGAATTGATCCAACGCAAAATTCAAACATAAATCAGAATACATCCAATTCTGTATTTAATTCCCCTATTATCACATACCTAATTGAAACATAATTAATAAGGTAATTACATCAAGTATACACATCATATAAGTATACCCATACATCATTAACACATAATTCATAAGTTAATTACAAACATAAATAATTAAATTTAGAATTAAGTGGGTTGGGGCTGTTCAGGGGTTCAGGGTGGCTTTCCAAGGGGGTAGGTGTGTTCAGAGGGTTGGGGGTGTCTAGGGGGATGGGGGTATCTGGTGGGGGTTGTCCAGGGTGGTGGGGTGGTGTTTGTCAAGGATGTCCATGGTGGTGTCAAGGGGGTGGGGTGGTGTCCAGGGGGTTGGGGAGTCTTTCTAGGGGGTGGTGGTGTCCAGGGGGTGGTGGTGTCCTGGACGGTGGGGTCTAGGGGGTGGGAGCGGTCCCAAGGTTGGGAGGTTGTCATATGGGGGTTAGGGTGATGTCCACGGGGGTGGGGGATATCCAAGGGGTGGGGGATATCCAGGCGGTGGGGGATGTCAAGGGGGTGGGGGCAGTCCATGGGGGTGTTGTTGTTGTCCAGGGGAACGGGGGTGTCCATGTGGTAAGCGGGGCTATCAGATGGGGTATTTCTAGGCCGTTGGGGGTTTCCATGTGATGGGAGAGTCTATTCATAGGGTATGATGGGTCTAAGGGGTGGGTGGGTTGTCGGCGGGGGTAGGGGTGTCCAAGGGGTTGGTGGGCTGTCCACAGGGGTGGGGCTGCCTACGGGGGGAGGGGTTGTCCAGGGGTGTGGGAGGGGTTGTCCAAGGGGGTACGAGGTATCCAGGGGTGGGGGTTTTGCACAAGGGTAGGGGCTGTCCAGGTGGTGGGAAGGTTGTCCACAGGGTATGGGGATGTCCAGGGGGTACAGTTTGTCCATGGGGGTATGGTTGGGGGGTGTCCATGTGCGTGTCTAGGGGGTTTAGGTGGTGTCCATGTGGGTTTCTAGGTGTTGGGGTGGTGTTCATAGGGGGTGTTCAGGGGGTGGGGTGGTTTTGGGGTGGGGTGGTGTCCAGGGGATGGGGTGGGAATTCCAGCGGTGGGGTGTTCAAGGGAAGGGGTGTTCAGTGGGTGGGGTGTCTAGGGGGCATTCATGTTGTCCACATGGGCGGTCAAGCTATCAAGGGGGTAGTGGTGTCCAGGGGTGGGAGAGCATTCCATGGGGTGGTAGGGGGTGTCCAAGGGGTACTAGGTGTCCAAGGGGTGGTCGAGCTATAAACGGGGGTTGGCGGGCCCTCCCTGGGGGTGGTCAGGCTATCCAAGGGGGTAGGTTGAGTCCAGGGGGTGGGTGGAGCTATCCAGGGGGTACGAGGTTTCCAGGGGATGGGGGATTTCCACATGGGGGAGCGATTTCCAGGGGGAAGGAGGGCTGTCCACGTGGGTGGGTGGGGCTTTCTAGGGGGTATGAGGTGTCCAAAGGTGAGGGGATGGCCACAGGGGGAGGGGTGTTCAAGGGCATGGGAAGGTTATCTATTGTGGTGGTGGGGCTATCCAGAGGGTAGGTGATGTCCAAGGGGTAGTCGGGCTCTCTACGGGGTTGGGTGGGGTTGTCTAAGGGGTACAGGGTGTCCAGGGGGGTCGAGGGGCTGTCCACAGAGGGAGGTGTTGTCCACGGGGGTGGGCGGGCTATCCACGGGGGTGGTGGAGCTGTCGTGGGGTTATTGGGTGTCTAGCGGTGTGGGCTATCTAGGGGAGGAGTGAATTAGTCACAAAAAATCATCAAGTCAAGATTTTTTATTTATAAATAAAAAAATAAAGATATTGTGACCTACCTAATCACACATATATTTAGGCAGAAAAAATCAATACACAACAAAGGTGAGTAATATTAGTAAAAAATGTAACAAATCAATATGTCCCTCGATACTATCACTATAATCACCATCATCATCACCCTCACTCTAATACGAATCATGGTCGTCATCATCTTCCCTACCCTCCTTCTCACCATCATACTCATCCTCGGCCTCCTCATCATCCTCTACATCTAAATCAGTCTCCACTTCTCCCTCCTCCTCTGGCTCATCCTCATCCTCACCCTCCTCCTCCTCCCCCTCAGCCTCTTCCTGGCAATAATCTCGACCACCACTAGAACATACACATGGTTTACCATATATAGAACACATCGATAATATATATTCATCACAAGTAGTGATGGCCTTTGGTGGACGGTTTGGACGTAAAACATCCATCAGTTTCATAAATGCAGTGTCATCCCTATCAGACTGTTTTGCCATCTCTATAGCCCTTCTTCATCCAGTTCTGCCTCTGCCTTATCCTAAAGTAACTAGATGTCACTAAAACTGGTACCTGAGAAATACCAATACCTCGTCAGAACTATACTCTTCGAAGGTTTTCAGCATACCCTTCTAGGGTGCCCACCTCTCAACACCAGATGTAAGTGATCATTTGGCCAAAAATTGTCAGGTTCCAAGGCATCAAGAGCCTCTATAGCATCCTGTTATAAATATAGATAGATTATTGAGTTACAAAATATAGGTCATAATTTTAAATCTACAATGTAAAACATAGAATCTACTGCTGATTTGATTCATTAACCGCACTTCCATCTTTCTTCTACATACTCGAGAAAAACTAGTTTGTTCGAGAGACATGTCCTTATATATTCAGTTTGGGCCTCTACAATTAGAATGAATGTAGGATATAATAATTAATAATATGGTACCGAAAAACATTAATTTCAAATCTAAAATGATATAACATCTTCAGCAATCCAATAAACTATAGAGGATGTAATGGAAAGTGAATGTCATAATGATTTATTATAAACTGTCATACCTACTACCTCTCATGATCTAGAATCGTAGTACATCCCAATGTGTGGATGTATTTCTTAGAATCAATGTTTTTTTATTCCTTCTAAATGAATCTAGAAAAAAATTCAACAATTTTTATTAACGAAAAACATGAAAAGATTCATTTAAATACCTTTAATTTGATTAATACTATAAATTGGATAGTTATCCAATGAGTAATCATCTATCTGTATTTTTCTTATGGAAAATCATCCATGATAGGGACCGCCTCTAACTTTCTGCCCAATCTAGCATGCCATCCAATGTACAACTCATGCTTATAAGATATCTAAAGCTCTCCTAAATCCTTTAGACGTTCTAGCCGTGCACCCTCACTATCGAGGATATTAAACCGCAGCTTCCACCAAAATATAAATTCATATAAATACAAAAATTAATAAATTCCATTAAATACTACATTTTTTTAATCCTATCTATACAAAAGAATTGTCATTGACATCATTTGGTTGATGTCTCCATGAGAGCAGGCGGACATGAATGATGAAGGAGTATTTGGCATGTGTCACCAAAAAACTCTAGCATTGCTACCATGATTTTTCAATAATTTGACTCTCTTAATTATTGCATGCCATCAACTGTGTGGGGTGGTTCCACACCACATGAAAGTGTGTACGCCCCCGCCCCCACCTCCAATCAGTACATGTTTCTGTTATGAAAGAAAAAAATATTTTATTCATACATGTTATAATGAAAATAAATAATGGTGTAAATTTTTTTATAGATGTATAAGTATACAAGAGGTAGTCTGATCAATGGGTGTCTATGGATCATAAGAAACTGAAAGAACACCATTTACAGATGGAGTGGGTCCAAATGTATGCTCTGTAGGGTCAGTCTCTGGCGGAACAAGAGTCGAAGAAGATGGAATATAAAATCCCAAATAGAAGGAAGCAGAAGTAAAAGAAGATGACATGGATACATGGATGAATGCTGGATGTGTAGTGGGAATCATCATCGGATATGGTATATACAGGTTGGGAGGCTCAGATATAAATATTGTGGAAAAATGGAAAGGCTAAATATCTCATGTGTCCCTAACGACGCACCTCAATCAAAATGTAGGATGGATGGTATGTCAGTGGGAGGGGTAGGGTCTAAATGGGTATGCCGACTAGTTAATATAGCTCTCATACCCCCCCCCCCCGTACGAACCCCATGTGTACTGGGACCAATACTAGGCTGCTGATCAAATAATTGTCTCCTAGTATATGATCATGAAAAAATGTTTAAAAAAATTAATCACATGACATTAAATATTATTTAAATATATATATTTGAAATATAATACTTACTGTAGGCATAATGGGTGGAATGCACAGCTCAGTCATGCAACGATTGTTGTCCATAATCTGTTTTTGTCACCTCTCTTCAAATGGATTCATTTTCTACAATTGAAAACTAATATAGTAGTAAATAAAAAATTGAAACTAATCTATTACCCCAAAAAATTGAGAGCTAATATGGGGATTCATGTATAATTTAACTAACCATTATTTTAGTTGAGATTGAACAAATATATAATGAAGTCAATAAATCATAAAATATAAAATAAAGAAATTTAATTTTTAGTTGGATGGATATTTAATAAGTGTCATCAGTCTATTAAAATCATGGTACATTAATTCTACAAGATTCATAAGTGGTAATGTAGTTTTCAAAAATAAGGAAAATTTTAATATTCTTATATTAGGTAGATGATTCTGGTATTAATTCATATTTTGAAAAATAATGAAAACCATCATGTTCATTAACTGGAAAAATATTAAAGTAAGCTCTTAGAGTCGTACAAATTTTATACAAATCACAGTTGAAGCATTGAAATGTTCACCATTTTAGAAATGTTGATTACGAATGTTTAAATACAGTTCAATTCAAAATTATAAAATGAAATTAAAATAAAATTGCAACCAGTAAACGTTGAAAATTCAAAAAATGGTCTAGTCAGATACAACATCATTGTAATAAATATTATATCAATTTGAATAATACCAACCTTAACTGCCGATGTCGAGATAAACCAAATTAATTGAGATCATGAAGGATGATTTTATATATTTTCCACCACAACTTCAGTTTCACAGTCAACTCTCACAATTGATCTGTTGGATACAACAGAAAATAAATGGAAGGTTTCCTAAGGTGGTAGGTATGGTGTCAATTCCATCATCACCATCATAAAAAATATGTCTTGGTATTACTTCAATAATGACAATAAATTCAGGTAGAAGATGGATTTTTAAATAAAAACTGTGTTTCCCCCTTGATTCCAATACATATGGTTCATTGTTAGCAAGATTGTGAGTCATATCAATTACATGAAATCCACAATCATCAATAATTGTGCCCTACCTCATCATCGAATCAAATCACTTAAATTTCATCATCATGACTCGTCCATGAGAATAATTATCAAATATTGTTATTTTTTCAATGTCTTCGTAATAACGTTCATTTTCAAATCATGGTCTACTATCTTATTCACAAGCATAACAGTCTATTGTGGTAGTAACCATGACACCATCATGTTGTGTTATCATGTTTGTTTCCCAGTCTGTGATAATTAATTTGTACCCATTGATAACAATTGATTTATAGTAATGACCACAGTATTAGGACCAAAATCCAATGATATTATTTCCTCAAAGACAGAGTCAACAGGAAAACTCAATACCTCAAATATAAATCAATATAAAAATAATTAATTATTTTATTAATTATTTTAAACAGTAATATTTTTTACTTTCAATTTTATCCAATTATAAAACTCTTTGCTATGAAAAGTCTCCCTCTTTATCAAATATAAAAAACTATTCTTTATATTTATCATCGATTTATGTTCCCTATAGATAAAAATATGAATAGTTTGATAGAGATATATATATATATATAAGATATAAATATACAATTTACATACATGATGTAGTCATCGAACAAATCACAGTTGAACAAAACTGTGCAATGTGACATCTCATGCTATTCAAGGAATAATGTTATAAATTTATATGATCCATGAATTCCTTCTTTTGGAGGAAGTGATGGACAACTGTGTTCAATTTTCATATATTAATCTTCTTTATTTCTCGTTGATCTGTTCATTCTTGTAGTATGATCAGAAAAATACATAGATCAGAAATCCATACATTCTCGAGTCGAGTAACCATTCACAATAGAATCTTTTTGATGATTCCTGTTACGAACATAAGACTTTAATGAGTACATATTTTTTTAGTTGGATACATCCAATAAAAAAATATGTCCTCTGAGAAATATTTCATTTGGAATATGGATAGTCAGATGTAGCATGCATGTGGAAAATGATCGAGGATATATTTTCTATAACTCACACAAAATTAATGGGGTATCTGCCATCATTTTTTTTGGCAAGAATGGCTTAGAAAACTTCTTAGAACAAAGATCTATAAACAAATGGCAGAACCGAATAACATCCACCCTTACATTATTGAAAATAACATGAATAATTCAAATTAGAATAAAATCACGTAGAAGGATGTGATAATCATGAGTCTTCAAAGATTTTAACTTCCTCTATCTTCTATAGACCTATTCGGATATGTTGATTCAATAACAATAAATAACTTTAATAGTCTCTAGTACTTCAATAAATTGATTTTTTTCTGAAGGGGTAATCACGTAAGAAGCACATGGAAGTTTCCATTAAATTTTACTGATATGCATAGGATGAAATTCTGATATGATTCTCCAATCCACCAAGTCACGATGAGACTGTAAATCATCTTCTATATTTACCATAACAGTTAGATGAATTAAAAGAAACATTTGACATTTTTTTTCAATGTGCATTACCTCTAAGCAATGACGTAAAAAATTTGTTGACCAACAAGGATAATCAATCAAGATACTTCTATTCTTCCAATTTTAATAGGTTTCAATTGAAACATTATTTCTCATTCTAGATATAAGGCCCCTTCCTTAAACATTACATAATCTTGAGTTATTACAAGATTACACATTTAGGATCTTTTCAGGTTTAGAGTTTTAGAGAATTAGATCATAAAACTTGCATTACATTCCACATATAAACAAAGTGGTTACATAAAGATAGTATTCTTCATACCCATCAATGGAAGCATAATTAAAATAAAACATGGATTAATTATTGACACTTCCTTGACACTATCATCATATCATGTACCATTCCCTTGACCTGTGAAAAACATTTCAAAAAAACATTGGATGAGCATAAAAAGCTCGGTAAGGGATACAGAAAGAATGAAAACTGTTAGTTTTTCAAACATCAAGTAAACCATATATACTATATCAAAGTAATACCTTCACCTTCATGAAGTAGTAAAAACACTTCACTGAATAAAGTATCATTACTTATCTTTTTGTAACCAAAGGATTACCATAAAACCCATAAAAAGAACACATAACATATATAAAGGTAACTTGGGACATAAACATACTTAAGTGGAATAACCATACGGTCGACTTCCACACATATCACTTAATGGAATAGCCATACGGACAATTTCCATACATACTTAATGGAATAGCCATACGGCCGACTTCCATACCCAATGCATTGGAGGTTATAACATAACCACCCGTCCTGGTATTCACGGTACCACCCGTCATATGGTTTATCACGTAACCACCCGTCAAATGTCCAAGTACCAATATAAAATCATAAAACATAAAACCAATATAAATGAATGATAACATTTCCACATTTCAATCAAAATATATCATAAATATATTGACATAATAGAATCCTTTTTCAAAACCATTTTCAATACTAAAATACATAAAAGGGTATATTGTATTTATTTTATTATAAAAACATTACGGCTTGTTGAGAAAGCCAAAACCAAATAATACTCGCGGTGGCGGAAAAGGTCGTGGTCACCGCGTACGTTAATAAAACATTCTTTTCTGTCGTTTAGTAAAACACTTCGTAGAAAAAGATTCCTTTTGTATAAAAGTAAAATTCAAAGGGGTTTATACACCGTATAAAAGAAAGTTGTGTATAAAACGAAATATGCCTCAATGAAAGGAGATTGAGATGAATTCCCTTACCTCGTATCCGACTTCAGTCGATCGTTCTTTAATGTCCTGAATAATAAACTTGAGTTAATTTATACTTGATTGAAAACCTTTTTAAAGTTCATTATTCCTTTTATATCACTTTTTTCCATGTTATAAACATTATGTAACCATTTAAGTTAATAATGTTTGTTTTCTCAATATTTGGTTCCTAAGTCGAAAGTGGACTTCTTACAATTACATGTTGTTCGTGTGGTCAAATGTTCTTTATATCCAGAATGAAATTCCTGATTTGGATATAATATGTATCATATATATCCAGCATATACATGTATTTATAATATTACATAATCATTTAGAGGTAATAAATGAAATGCACCGTTCATGGAGACGGAAAGACGTACGTACGCATGAACGCTACATTCATTTCTTTGTCATATTAATGGAATTAAAACTAAATGAGAGGTATGTATATTTTAATTCTAGAATTATATTCATCATTTAGATATATCATTAATTATATATATCCAATATATACATGTACTATTAATAGTACATTAAATTTGGGGATAAGAAATGAAATGCACTGTTCATGGAGACGGTAAGCCGTACGTATGCATGAACGCTACTTTCATTTCTTTGTCATATTAATGGAATTAAAACTAAATGAGAAGTATTTATATTTTAATTCCAGAATTATATTAATCATTTAGATATATCATTAATTATATATATCTATTATATACATGTACTTTTAATAGTACATTACATTTGGGGATAAGAAATGAAATGCACCGTTCATGGAGACGGTAAGCCATACGTACACATGAAAGCTACTTTCATTTCTTTGTCATATTAATGGAATTAAAACTAAATGAGAGGTATGTATATTTTAATTCCCGAATTATATTCATCATTTAGATATATCATTAATTATATATATCCATTATATACATGTACTTTTAATAGTACATTACATTTGGGGATAAGAAATGAAATGCATCGTTCATGGAGA
Organism: Viscum album; assembly: GCA_963277665.1. NCBI lineage: Eukaryota > Viridiplantae > Streptophyta > Magnoliopsida > Santalales > Viscaceae > Viscum > Viscum album. Next base: position 2,086,932,530 of record OY728165.1, on the reverse strand, counting down.
CGGTAAGCCGTACGTACGCATGAACGCTACTTTCATTTCTATATCATACTTTAATGGAAAGAAATAATAATGATATAGAGGTATATTATAATTCCAGTATAAAATCATATATAATAACTTTAAATCCATCCTTTACACGTCCTACATATGGCATTAACGAATCACATCACTTTGAGGGGCGGTAGTCTGCACTTCCTTAAATGAAGATATCGTGTTTACCCATAATGGAAACCATAAAGGTATGCCCAAAATGAAAAATACAGAATCTTAATGAAAAAAAATAAACATATTATATATCATATATAAAAATAGTGACATCATAATGGCCACCTTTGAACGTGTTAAATGAGTCTTGAACAATCATCGTTTCGGGAGGCAGAATTTCGCCATCCACGGAAACCGTATGTTCTTTAACCATTTGATGTAGTTGTGTGAGAGTGTAGCTCGAATAAATCTTATAACTACATCCTAGTATATTTAAGATACTGGTGTTGTTACGAAATAAGTAAATAAAAAGAGTTTAGAGGATTGGAGAAACAAAATAAAACAAATGAACAAGAGAGAATGAATTACCTTTAAAAGTGTAACTCCTTTTGATTTGAGCCTAAAGGAATCCTTTAAAAGAATTCTGCCCAAAGGGAATCCTCTAGGATGAGGATAGGGATTTGGAGAGAGTAAATTGGCATGGGTTGTCCAAGACAAAGGCTTGAGGAGTGTGTGAAATGAGGTAGAGGTGGGGGCCTTTTTTAAGAGGAGAGGAGGGGCACTTTTGGAAAGTAAAGAAATATTACTTTATTTGAAAATGTGTTTCGGTTTTAAAAGGTCCCACATTGAAATAATTCGTGGATAAGGTGATAAGGTTTCGAAATCCACCCATCCAATAAGTTTTGGACATGTGTAGTTCATAGATTTTACGTTATCTTTCAATTTTATTTAAATCGTCAAATAATGATGTCACCGCTTCATCATTATTATGTCATAAATAATTTAATTTACTTAATGTCTAAAAATTAAAAAAAATACTATGATGTAGGAAATCTTTTTATCTTTCCAATGACTATTTATAATCAAAAATCTGATCTTCATAACCCCATGTAAAAAAATTGTTTTAGTAAAACATATCATGTTTGTGCCATTTTTTACATTAACATTAAATAAAAGGTATTTATGTCATTTTCCAAATAAAGTGACTCCATGGGGTCCCCAAGTTGACCCATGGATTGTCTTGGTCGGCCATGACACAACCAATGAGGGTATGACATGTTTCAAGCTCATCTTATTTTATTAAAGCATTATTTTTACATTAAACTACACTAATTACCACTAATCACGATTAAAAACTTAATAAGTTACTATTCACCAAAAAATTATTTTAATCTCATTGAACCACATTTTACTTATTAATGACAACAATGTATGTCGGATTTTTGGAAATCAAAACACAATGATGGAAAAATTTCATTTAAACGGAAAATCAGTTTTTATAAGTACCACTTAGTGGTTTCACTATTCATCAAAATTGAAGTTTTTCAGAAAATTACCAAAAATTCACCCTAAGCTATATTTGATATTACGAATTCAAAAATGAAGTCTATTTTACAAAATTAAAAAACATATAAGTCACGTTAATTAATTTTATAATTAATTCCCACTGTCAGAGCAAATAGCGTGTTTTTATAAAACAATAATTATCAAAAGATTGACACTAGTTTAAGTCCGATTTCAAAGTGAAATTAATTCCAACGACCACTATTGGATTTAATGGTAAAAATATTTTCTAATTTCACTTTAAAACCAATTCAAAAGATAATCTAATCATATAAATAAATTAGATTAAAAAGAGGTTTTGAATTAAAATACAACATTTTACACTATTCATTAAAAAAATGAACTTTATCAGAAAGGTACCAAAAATTTACACAAAGTAAATTTTGATGTCCCGATTCTAAAGAAGAGTTATATTTGGTCCAATAGAATTTATAAGATCGATCAAAACTATATTTAATGATGGTTCTCCGTCAAAATGTGATAAGTGGACCTTTCGTGAAAATTAGGGTATAAATGCCTAAAATTGAACTCTTTCCGTATTTTAAGCCTTTATCTTTCATTGGGTAAATGTAAAAAGATTTAAAAACATATATAATCATATTTTAGTTATTTCTATCCATTCCCGCCAGTACAATAGCTACTTGTTAACTAACATTTAAAATAATATTATTTTATTACTTGTGTGCAACGTAAGTTTTCAAAGAAACGCATCGTTGTGTACCGAGTACGCTATTGAACATAGAAACCCCTTTTAATTAAAATTAATATTTAATTCAAAAATATTAATAAATATGAAAATTATTTATTCTTTATTTACCTGGAATGTTACATCCTTCCCCCCTTTTTCAAATTGCGTCCTCGCAATTTTATTCACTTATCAAAATAAGTGGGGGTATTTAGCCCTCATAGCATTTTCAGATTCCCACGTTGCCTCTTCAATCACATGGTTTTTCCACAAAACCTTTACCTGGTGAATCACTTTATTCCGTAACACTTTCTCCATGTGGTCAGGAATCTGGACCGGTTGTTCCTCATAAGATAGGTTCTCTTCCAGCAAAACAACCTCTGGGCTCAAAACATGAGATGGATCTGGCATATACTTTCTCAACATTGAAACATGAAAAACATTGTGTACCTGAGATAAACTCAGAGGTAAAGCCACCCGGCATGCAACTGATCCAACTCTCTCCAGAATTTCATATGGTCCAATAAACCATGGACTCAGCTTTTCTTTCTTACCAAATCTCATCACACATTTCCGAGGAGAAACCTTGAGAAAAACATGATCAAATACCTCGAAAGATAGATCCTTCCTCTGGTTATCCGCATAACTCTTCTGCCTGCTCTGAGCTATTCTCATGTGCTTCTGAATCAACTAAACTTTTTCTGCCATTTCTTCTACCAATTCTAGTCCCATCAGCTTCCTTTCACCCATTTCATCCCAAAATGCTGGATTTAGACACCGCTTCCCATATAATGCCTCAAATTGTGCCATCTGTATACTGGAATGAAAATTTTTATTATAAGAAAACTCAACCAAAGAAAGATGTTGGTCCCAACTTCCCTGATAATCCATAGAACAAGCTCGTAGCATATCCTCCAATGTCTGGATTGTTCGTTCTGACTGACCATCTGATTGAGGATGAGAAGCTGTACTAAAATTTAATTCAGTACCCAATGACTTCTGAAGGCCTTTCCAAAAGATAGAAGTAAACCTGGGATCACGATCAGATACAATGGAGAGAGGAACTCCATGTAACCTGACTATCTCTTTAAGATACAAACGGGAAAGTTGATCTAGAGAGAAAGTATCTCGTATAGAATGGAAATGAGCAGATTTGGTCAACCGATCAACAATAACCCAGATTGAATTATTACCTCGAGATGCCTTCGGTAATCTAACAACAAAGTCCATGGATATATTCTCCCATTTCCACTCTGGCACTGGTAAATGCTGAAGCATCCCATTCGGTAACTGCCGCTCTGCTTTAACCTGTTGACATGTCAAACACTTCACAGTAAAATCAACAATATCTCTTTTCATTACATCCCACCAGTAATACTCCCGCAGATCTCTTTACATCTTAGTACTGCCAGGATGAACTGAAAACGGGGAACTATGAGCCTCACAAAACAACTCATTCTTCAACTGTGAATCACAAGGCACACATAACCTCTTCCCAAACTTTAAAACACAAACACAAACTTATCCAAGAACTCATGGAAAATTCTATTCATAAGGTCCATGAATACAGCATGTGCATTGGTTAACCCAAAAGGCATAACTATAAATTCATAATGGCCATATCTAGTACAGAACGCAGTCTTCGAAACGTCTGCTTATTTTACTTTCAACTAATGGTACCCCGACCTCAAGTCAATCTTCAAAAAATACTGAGTTCCCTAGAGCTGATACCACTTCATTCGATGGCCCAACATCTTCTGAAGTTGTTTCAAAGGATTTCACCACCCCTTTCTGCTTGTAGTCTGTCTGAATTCCCCCAGTTGAGTTCTTCGTTGGACAGTTGTTTTCATAATGACCCATTTCATTACACTTAAAACATCGTACCGTTGGCTTTTCATTTCCTGCTTGATCATATTCCTTACAGTTACGAGCAATATGACCAGACTTACCACACCGAAATAACTTACCAGACTTGGATAAACATTCTCCAGGATGCATTTTACCACACTTCTCACAGGATGGATATTTGGTTTTCTTACCTCCTTGCTTCTTTGATGAATTCTTCCCCTTTTCCTACCAACTAGACCTCTTATTCTGTTGTTTGTCATAGAACACCTGATCATCGGCAAACTCCATTTCCACCTTCTCTGCACATCGAACAAGTTTTTCATAACTTTTGAACTCACGAGAAGCTAAATCCCTTCGATACTTTGGATTTAACCCTGAGTAAAAATGGTTTATTTTACTATCAAGATCTCGTATGAAGTTTGGAGCATACCTTGCAAATCGAGTGAACTTTTCTTCATAAGAAGCCACTGAATCATCCTCCTGCCTCAATTCTAGGAACTGTTTTTCCATCCTAAGACGAACCACCTTAGGAAAATATTTCTCAAGAAACATACCTTTGAATTCGTCCCAGTGAAGATCCTCAATCTCATCACTATCCCTTATATTTTTTACCATCGACCACCACTGATCAGCTTCACCTTCAAAATGGTAAACAACAAGACTAACCTTTTGATGATCTGAACATCCCATGACATCAAAAATCTTCTCCAGTGCTTTAATCCACCCTTCAGCTTGCACAGGGTCAGATGATCCTCTGAATGATGGGGGATGTTGCCTCATTAAATGTTCCACCACTGACATGTTCTTCTGCAGTTGATCTGGTTGATCTCGTGCATGGATACCACCACCATTTATAGCCTGAGTCAACTGTGCCATCACTGCAACAAACTGTTCAGTTCCGATTCCGACCATCTTAGGTTGCTGATTTGGAAGGTTATCTTCATCCTGATGTCGTCCCAACATAGCTGCTTTGTTTCCTCTACAGAAAACCATTCTAAACACAGAAATATCTTAGGCGAAGCAACATGGTAATCCGTAAATGCTATATCATTTCAATCATATTATAATTTAACACTTTTCTAACTCCTATAGTTATCTAAACCGACCTCTGATACAAACTATAATGCCCCAGCCTTAAACCTTACTTAATATTGAATTAAATGAATAATTTATGTCGAGCATCTTTTCAGGTTTAGAGTTTTAGAGAATTAGAACATAACTATTACATCTCAAAAGATTACAAAGTCGTCACTTCTACTAAGTTTTCATAATAAAAAAAACTCTTAAAAGAAACATGTCTAGTTCCATGTTTTATATAGCATGACATTCCCTTGATCCCATCCGTGACCTTATTCCACATTAAGTCCTGTGAAAAACATTTCAAAAAAACTTGGGATGAGCATAAAAAACTCAGTAAGGGATACAGAAAGAATGAAAAATGTTAGTTTTTCAAACATCAAGTAAACCATATATACTCTATCAAAGTAATACCTTCACCTTCATGAAGTAGTAAAAACTCTTCACTGAATAAAGTATCATTACTTACCTTTTTGTAACCAAAGTATTACCATAAAACCCATAAAAAGAACACATAACATATATAAAAGTAACTTGGGACATAAACATACTTAAGTGGAATAACCATACGGTCGACTTCCAAACATATCACTTAATGGAATAGCCATACGGCCAATTTCCATACATACTTAATGGAATAGCCATACGGCCGACTTCCATACCCAATGCATTGGAGGTTATAACGTAACCACCCGTCCTGGTATTCATGAAACTACCCGTCATATGGTTTATCACGTAACCACCCATCAAATGTCCAAGTACCAATATAAAATCATAAAACATAAAACCAATATAAAGGAATGATAACATTTCCACATTTCAATCAAAATATATCATAAATATATTGACATAATAGAATCCTTTTTCAAAACCATTTTCAATACCAAAATACATAAAAGAGTATATGGTATTTATTTTATTCTAAAAACATTACGGCTTGTTGAGAAAGCCAAAGACCAAATAATACTCGCGGCGGCGGAAAAGGTCGTTGTCACCGCGTACGTTAAAAAACATTCATTTTTGTCATTTAGTAAAATGCTTCGTAGAAAAAGATTCCTTTTGTATAGAAGTAAATGTCAAAGGGGATTATACACCGTATAAAAGAAAGTTGTGTATAAAACGAAATATGCCTCAATGAAAGGAGATTGAGACGAAGTCCCTTACCTCGTATCCGACTTGACTCGATCATTCTTTAACGTCCTGAATAATAAACTTGAGTTAATTTATACTTGATTAAAAACCTTTTTAATGTTCATTATTCTTTTTATATCACTTATTGACATGCTATAAACATTATGTAACCATTTAAGTTAATAATTTTTGTTTTCTCAATATTTGGTTCCTAAGTCGAAAGTGCACTTCTTACAATTACATGTTGTTCGTGTGGTCAAAGGTTCTTTATATCCAGAATGAAATTCCCGATTTGGATATAATATGTATCATATATATCCATAATATACATGTATTTATAATATTACATAATCATTTAGAGGTAAGAAATGAAATTCACCGTTCATGGAGATGGTAAACCGTATGTACGCATGAACGCTACTTTCATTTCATTGTCATATTAATGGAATTAAAACTTAATGAGAGGTATGTATATTTTAATTCCAGAATTATATTCATCATTTAGATATATCATTAATTATATATATCCATTATATACATGTACTTTTAATAGTACATTACATTTGGGGATAAGAAATGAAATTCACCGTTCATGGAGACGGTAAGCCATACGTACGCATGAACGCTACTTTCATTTCTTTGTCATTTTAATAGAATTAAAACTAAATGGGAGGTATGTATATTTTAATTCCATAATTATATTCATCATTTAGATATATAATTAATTATATGTATCCATTATATACATGTACTTTTAATAGTACATTACATTTCGGGATAAGAAATGAAATGCACCGTTCATGGAGACAGTAAGCCGTACGTACGCATGAATGATACTTTCATTTCTTTGTCATATTAATGGAATTAAAACTAAATGAGAGGTATGTATATTTTAATTGCAGAATTATATTCATCATCTAGATATATCATTAATTATATATATCCATTATATACAAGTACTTTTAATAGTACATTACATTTGGGGATAAGAAATGAAATGCACCGTTCATGGAGACGGTAAGCCGTACGTACGCATGAACGCTACTTTCATTTCTATCTCATGCTTTAATGGAAGGAAATAATAATGATATAGAGGTATATTATAATTCCAGTATAAAATCACATATAATAACTTTAAATCCATCCTTTACACGTCCCATATATGGCATTAACGAATCACATCACTTTGAGGGGGCGGTAGTCCGCACTTCCTTAAATGAAGATATCGTGTTTACCCATAATGGAAACAATAAAGGTATGCCCAAAATGAAAAATACAGAATCTTAAAGAAAAAAATAAACATATTATATATCATATATAAAAATAGTGACATCATAATGGCCACCTTTGAAGGTGTTAAATGAGTATTGAACAATCATCGTTTCGGGAGGCAGAATTTCACCATCCACGGAAACCGTATGTTCTTTAACCATTTGATGTAGTTGTGTGAGAGTGTAGCTCGAATAAATCATATAACTAAATCCTAGTATATTGATGATACTTGTGTTGTTACAAAAGAAGTAAATAAAAATATTTTAGAGGATTGGAGAAACAAAATAAAACAAATGAACAAGAGAGAATGAATTACCTTTAAAAGTGTAACTCCTTTTGATTTGAGCCTAAAGGCTTCCTTTGAAAAGATTATGCCAAAAGGGAATCCTCTAGGATGAGGAGAGGGATTTGGAGAGAGTAAATGGGCAGGGGTTGGCTGAGCCAAAGGCTTGAGGAGTGTGTGAAATGAGGTAGAGGTGGGGGCCTTTTATAAGAGGAGAGGAGGGGCACTTTTGGAAAGTAAAGAAATATTACTTTATTTGAAAATGTGTTTCGGTTTTAAAAGGTCCCACATTGAAATAATTCGTGGATAAGGTGATAAGGTTTCGAAATCTACCCATCCAATAAGTTTTGGACATGTGAAGTTCATATATTTTACATTATCTTTCCATTTTATTTAAATCGTCAAATAATGATGTCATCGCTTCATCATTATTATGTCATAAATAATTTAATTTATTTAATGTGTAAAAATTATATCAAAAATACTATGATGTAGGAAATTTTTTTATCTTTCCAATAAATATTTATAATAAAAACTCTGATCTTTATAACCCCATGTAAAAAAATTGTTTTAGTAAAACATATCATGTTTGTGCCATTTTTTACATTAACATTAAATAAAAGGTATTTATGTCATTTTCCAACTAAAGTGGATCCATGGGGTCCCAAAGTTGACCCATGGCTTGTCTTGGTCGGACATGACACAACCAATGAGGGTAGGACATGTTTAATGCTCATATTATTTTATTAAAGCATTATTTTTACCTTAAACTACACTAATTACCACTAATTGCGATTAAAAACTTAATAAGTTACTATTCACAAAAAAATTATTTTAATCTCCTTGAACCAAATTTTACTTATTAATGACAACCATGTATGTCGGATTTTTGAAAACCAAAACCCAATGATGGAAAAATTTCATTTAAACGGAAAATCAGTTTTTATAAGTACCACTTAGTGGTTTCACTATTCATCAAAAATTGAAGTTTTTCAGAAAATTACCAAAAATTCACCGTAAGCTATATTTGATATTACGAATTCAAAAATGAAGTCTATTTTACAAAATTAAAAACATATAAGTCACATTAAATAATTTAATAATTAATTCCCGCTGTCAGAGCAAATAGCGTGTTTTTATGAAACAATAAGTATCCAAAGATTGACACTAGTTTAAGTCCGATTTCAAAGTGAAATTAATTCCAACGACCACTATTGGATTTAATGGTAAAAATATTTTCTAATTTCACTTTAAAAACAATTCAAAAGATAATCTAATCATATAAAAAATATTAGATTAAAAAGTGGTTTTGAATTAAAATACAACATTTTACACTATTCATTAAAAAAATGAACTTTATCAGAAAGGTACCAAAAATTTACACAAAGTAAATTTTGATGTCCCGATTCTAAAGAAGAGATATATTTGGTCCAATAGAATTTATAAGATCGATAAAAACTATATTTAATGACGGTTCTCCGTCAAAAGTTGATAAGTGGACCCTTCGTGAAAATTAGGGTATACATGCCTAAAATTGAACTCTTTCCGTATTTTAAGCCTTTATCGTTCATTGGGTAAATGTAAAAACATTTAAAAACATATATAATCATATTTTAGTTATTTCTATCCATTCCCGCCAGAACAACGGCTACTTGTTAACTATCATTTAAAATAATATTATTTTATTACTTGTGTGCAACGTAAGTTTTCAAAGAAACTCATCGCTGCGTACCGAGTACGCTATCGAACGTAGAAACCCCTTTTAATTAAAATTAATATTTAATTTGTAAATATTAATAAATATGAAAATTATTTATTCTTTATTTACCTGGGATGTTACACTAGATATCATTTAACCCTTCCCAAATGAAAAACTGAAATCTTTCAATTCATTTAGCACATCTGTTCTAGACATACACTGAGGTGGGTCATCAGTATCCATGTCATGGTATAAACATCAACAATTATTTCTATATGGTTGTTCCATTTCCAAGAATCGTCGATGCCCCAAAAAATGAAACTACAACGATGTTTCAGTCTTCTGGATCATGTATTCCTCATACAAACTAGACATGATAGTTTTCCCTTCATGTTCTATCCAAACAACATTGAATAAGAAATAAAATCATCAATCATCCACATAAGCACAACAGACATCTGAAATATGTTTTTCGAACACACATTGTATGTGTGCACACTCACTTCCCAAAGAAGTTTCAAAACATTTATTAAAGGTTGCTTGTATATTTTTATATCATTGTCGAGATTAGAAGATCCAGATATAAGTATACTCATGAAAGTTAATGGTTTTTTCATACAAAACCATAGGGTAATATTATAAATGTTTATAAAAATTTGCCATGTACTTTGCAACATAAGAATCTCCCCAAATGAATTAAAATAATCACATGAAGGAACCAACATCACCTTACGAATGTGAGCTGTAAAATCAGGATATGGAGCATCAAATCTCTTACATGAAAATCCATTTGTAGGGAGAAAATAATCATTATTAGTCTTCTTTCTCTCATTATCATTCCATCACATTTTTATTGATATTTTATCAGACATAAAAACATTATGGAGGCTGGGGATGAATGGAATGTTCCAGATTACATTCATGGGAATACGAGATGGTGTTCCATCAGCTTTTGGCTTTTAGTGGGATGTGGCAAATTTTATACAATCATTCGGATCAGCATTTTCCTTCCAGAATAAACTACAATCATTCAACCCATCATGAATTTTGATTCTTGAAAATAAATGTTCCTCAACATACATACATGATATATAGTGGTTTGAGGGAATATCTACATCATCTTGATGTATGTCCATTATGAATGAATTACTGTAATCAATAAATGTATTAGAAATCCCATACACAGTTTCCCATTGAAACAATCGTATTAAAAATTATTGCATTTTCATTTAATGACATTGTCGATATACTAGAGTCATGGAAACATCATTCAATTTTTTACCCAGAAAAAGTCATCATTTTCATTACATTCATCAGCTATGCTCATATCCTGCTTTTCCTAGGTTGGAATCCATTCATTTTCATTATGATGAATAAACAAAAACCAGTCATATAAAAAATTATCCAATCTAGTCCTCTCATTTGGATCATTAGCAATTCGATGTGTAATATTATCCTCATTGTAATACCACACAGATTAGTTTTATTGAAAACCTTATTTGGTTATGTGGTAGCTTACTTCTTCACGGCTCTACTAAGGTCTTCCAACACACTTGTAATAGGGGCAGTGTATATGACCATTATCTGAATCATTTTGGAATGAAAAATCTAAAAATCACCCCAAATTTTTTTGAAAATCACTTGAGATCTGATCGGTTTCATACATCCATCTTCATTCCATTCTTTAAAAAAACTGGTATAAGAAATTTCATCAAAAGTAATTCTATATGATTGAATTTTAATCGAAAATATTTTTAGTAAAACAGAATTATTCACTTTATATGAAATTATAATTGAATCACTACTCTATATGAGAATAATAATATAAAAGACAATAAAAATAGTATTTTTATAACAAAATATCTTTGATGAACAATAAATGAGTTTACAAAATCATAAACATGTGTGGAGGAGAATTATTTAAGAGTTGACTAAATTTTAGAACAAAGAAATATATATTTTTTAATAGATTATTTGATTGATCATATATATTTCCTAAGGGGGTGGGGTGTTTAGGGGTGTAGGATGTCCAAGGGATGGTGTGGCTATCTAGGGGGTTCAGAGGTGTCACGGGGGGTGGGGTTGTTTAGGAGGGTGGGGGGTACAGGTGGCTGGGGTGTCCACCGGGGTGGGGGGCTATCTAGGGGGTATGGGGAGTCCAGGGGGTGGGTGGTCTGTCCAAGGAAGTGGAGTGGCTATCCAGGGGTTCGGGGTGTCCATGTTGTGGGGGGATTTCTAGGGGTTTTCTAGGGGTATGTGGTGTCCATGGGGGAGTGAGGTGTCTAGGGGTGGGCGGGGTTGTACCGGCGGTATGGGGAGTCCAGTGGGTGGGTTGGATATCCATGGGATTGAAAGGGCTATCCAGGTGGTAGGGGTGTGTTGGGGGTGGGCAGGCTGTCCATGGGGGGTGGTTGTGATGTCCATGGGGGTGGAAGGGCTGTGCAGTTGGGTTACTGTGTCATGGGGCTTTTTAGGGGGTGGGGGATTCCATGGGGATATGGGGTCCAAGGGGTGGTGGTAGGATGTCCATGGGGGGTGGGCGGGATGTCCATGGGGGAGGGGTTGTCCAGGGGTGTACTAGGTGTCTAGGGGGTGAGCGTTCTATCCATGGTGGTGGAAGGGCTGTCTGGGGGAGGGGGGTTGACGATGTCAAGGTGGTGGAGGTTGAGCGGGGGGTCTAGGGGATGTGGGTATGTCTAGGGGTTACAAGTTGGTCAGTGCGGTGGTCAGGATGTCCAGGGGTGGCAGGGATGTCAAGGGGGTGGGGGGAGTTGTCCACAGGGGTGGTCGAACTATCCATGGGGGTGGCGGGGCTGTCCAGTAGGGTCGGCGGTGTCTAATGGGATTTTTAGTGGGTGGGTGTCTGCGGTGATGGGTTTGTCCGACGGTGTTGGAAGGGTGTCCCGGGGGTAGTGGGTGGGTGTCAAGGGGGTGTGTGTGCGCTCCAAGGGGGGTTTTCGGGCTATCCTTGGGTTGGCCGGGTTTTCCTATGGGGTTGGGGGTGTCAATGGGGGTGGGGTGGATTCTAGTGAAGGGGACATTCGAGGGGATGGGGGTGAATAGGGGTGATGGGTGGGTGTCCAGGGGGTGGGCGGGTTGTCCACGGGGGTGGGGCTGTCTAGGGGGGTATGGTGTGTCTAGGGGGGTGAGCTGCCCATGGGGGTATCACGACTGTCCAGGGGTATCAGGGGTGTCCAGGGGGTGGGGTGGCATTCCATGGGGTGGGGTGAAGGGTTTTCCCAGGGGGTACGAGGTGTCCAGAGGGTGGGTGTTCTATTAAGGAGGGTGGGGGAATGTTGGGCTATCCATGGGGTACAAGGTGTCCATGGAGATGGGCAGGTTTTCCAAGGGGGTAGTCGGTCTTTCCACGGGGGTTATGAGGTAGTCTAGGGGGTCGGGGGTGTCTAGCGGGTGGGTGGGTGGGAGCTTTCCGGGGGGATGGGGGTTTCTGGGGGGATGTGGTTGTCTAAGAGTGGTGGGTGGGTGTTTAAGGCGATGGGGGCTATCCACGGGGGTGGGGGTTGTCCCTGGCGATACATGGTGTCCGGGGGAGGTTAGTTTTTCCATGAGGGTGGTAGGGATTTCACGGGTGGTCAGGGGTGTCCAGGGGGTACGATGTGTCCATGGGGTGGGCGGGCTGCCCAGGGTGGTGGTAGGGCTGTACATGGGGCGGGCGGGCTACCCACGAGGGAGGTCAGAATATCAATAGGGGTGGCGGGTCTGTACAGTAGGGTCAGGGGTGTCTGTGGGGGGATTGCATAGGGGGTGGGGTGTCTGGGGGGATGGGGGTGTCCGGGGTGTGGTTGGAGGGTGTCCCAATTGGGTATTGGGTGGGTGTTCAGGGGGGTGGGCGGGCTATCCACGAGGGGTGGTCGGGCTATCCACGATGGATAAGGGGATGTCCTGTGGGGTCAGGGGTGTCGGGTGGAGGGGGAATTTCTAGGGGGTGGGGTGTCTGTGGGATGGTGGTGTCAGAGGGGTGTTGGGCGGTTTTTCAGGTGGTGGGCAGGCTATCAACGAGGGTTGTAGGGTTGTCCAGGGGGTCGTGGGTGTCCAGGGTGTGGGGTGGGGGCGTTCTAGAGGGTGGGGCCTGTCAAGGTTGTACGAGGTGTCCAGGTGTGGGTGGGAATTCCAGGGGTGTTGGGGGTTTTGGGGAAGTCCAAGGGGTACGGGGTGTCCAAGGGGTGGGCGGGATGTCTAAGGGGGTGGTGGGGGTGTCCAGTGGGGTCAGGGGTGTCTTTGGGGGTGGTGGGGGCTTTCCTGGGCGATGGGGTGTCTGGGGGTAGTGGGATGGTGTCCTGGGGGTGTGGTGGTCTGGCCACGGGGGTGGCGGCTGTCCACAGGGGGAGGGGTGTCTAGTTGGGTGTGCGGGCTATCCATGGTGGTGGTGGGGTAGGCCAGGGGGGCAGGGTGTCCAAGGGTGGGGGGTTTTCTAGTGGTGGGGGCTGTCCAGGGGGTACGAAGTGTCAAGGGGGTGGGCGGGTTGTCTAGGGGGTGGCAGGGCAGTCTAGTCAGGTACATGGTGTCCATGGGGTGGCGGGGAAATCCACGAGGTACAGGGTGTCCAGGTGGGTGGGCATTCCATGGGGGGTGGTCGGGCTATCCCCAGGGGTGGCAAGGCTATGCATGGGGGTGGCAGGGCTGTCTTAGGGTGTGGGGGTGTCCATGGGGGTGGGGGCAGTCCAAGTGGTGGGGGTGTCCACCCCAAAAATAGGGTCGTAAAATTGGATCTTTATCCAATTTTTGCATGATTTCAAGCCTATTATAGAATACTGAGAAGACTATTGGTGTAAAACACGAATATCATACACATAAATCCCAACACAAAAAATTTTAAACCTTCCACTGAATATCATAAATGGATCATATTTAATGAGCCATGTTTTGATATGACACAACTCATAGGTGTATGATCCTTGTTATATCATTATGTGATATAGTGTTTTACAAATGTTAAATTTGTATGTGATAAAAATGGAATGTGGATAAGAACCTGAGTGAGATTTCATTGTAAGATATCACTCCTTCTTGTAAGGGTAAGAGTGAATGTTTGTATGGAACATCATGAAAAGTCTTAATGGGTGAAAGCAACTATACATTGGTTATATATGATTCATTTTTTTTATATTATCGTTGTGGACAACCCACCCCCACCCACCCCCTGGACAGCCCACAACCACCACACCCCAACAACCCCCCTACACCCCCTCCACCCAACCCAGATAGCCCTCCCCCCCACTCCACCTAGACACCCCACAACACAGATGAAAATCCCATGCTCCTCCTTCCTAGATAACCAACACCCCCTCCACCATCTAGACAGCCCCCCCCATTGGACATCCCCCCCGATAGCCCAGACCCTCCTCCCCCACCTAGATTGCACACCCACTAACACCCATGGACCAACCCAACACCTCCCTAGACATCCCACACACCCTCCCCTGCAACCTCCCCCCAACATCCCCCTTAGACAGCCCCCCCTCCCCACCTGGACATCCCTCCCTCACCCCCACTGGACAACCCCCTCCCGCCTGGATAGCCCCCCCAACTGGATTTCCCCCCAGGAAATCACACCCCCTACTTGGACAACCCACACCCCCTCCCCTGTTACACCCCCACGAGACAGACCCCCCCACCTCGACAACCCACCCCCACCCAACCTGGACAGCCCACCCCCTCCCACCCCCACATAGACATCCCCCCACCTGGATAGTCCACCCCACCAGGAAATCCCAACACCCTAGAAACCCCAACACCCCTCCCAATAAGGACACGACTCCCTGACCACACTGGACATCCCACACCCCTATATCCCCCACCCCCTACAGCCCCTACCCCTAGACAACCCACCCCCACCTAGACAGCCCCCACACCTAGATATCCCCCTACTCATTATTTATCCCCACATATGGTAATTTTATTTAAAATCATTTTATTCAGTGAGAAAGCATAACCATCATGAATTACACATTTCCTTCCAAAAAAAAACCCATTCAATTTATCAAAACATGAGAAATGCATTTTATAAGGATCCATGGTTCACTTACAAAATGTCATTGGGGAAAGGGGAAATCAACTACATTGTTAATTCCAATTTAAAAATTCGTTCAGCCACATAGTAGGTGTGGTGGTGTCCAAGGGGTGGAGGGTGTTAAGGGGGTGGTGGAATCTACGGTTGGTTGAGGTGGTGGGGGAGGGGGAGGGTTGTCCCAGGGGGTGCGGGTGGGGACTCTTCATGGGGGGTGAGGGGTGTCCTAGGGTTGTGGGGGTGGGGGTGTCCAATGTTCGGGGTGTTCAGGGGGTGGGCTATCCATGGGATGTGAGGTATGCCCAAGGAGGGTGTGGTGGGGGTGTCCAAGGGGTATAGGTGTGGGGGGGGGGCTGTCCAAGGGGGTTGGGTGGTGTCCAAGGGGGTGGGGTGGGGGTGTTCACAATTCCAATCCATCACTCACCCAATGCCAAAATCCAAATCCAATTTTCAAATAAACTAAAATCCACAGAAATTACTATATCACCCCACTTAACAAACCCTTTTCCATGATTGGAGTTTAGAATAAAAAACATAAAACAAATCAAATTGTTCAGTACTCCAAAGAAAACATGAACTCTAATTTAGCCAAATTCATAATAGAAAATAGACAAAAGAGGAAAAACACAAAAAATAAGGTAACACTTACTAATTTGTAGTGTAGAAATAAAAATTTCTTTGATTGAAGATAGATATATGGCTAGAAGGAGTTTCACAACCTAGAAGACTTTAGAAGGAGCTATGTATTATGGTTTGAAATCAGGCCGAGTGTGAGGAGGGGCACTGGGTATTTGGGAGAAAAATTTCCAATGGATTATAAAAACAATTAGTAAAGCCTCTATTTTACAATGGTGTTGATAAACCATTTGTATACCTATGAAAAAATAATTATTTCCCAATAGTTTTGGAAAAACATTGAGAAATTATAGGTATATTTACACATTTCGAATGGTTTGAACAAACCATTGGAAAATGTTGTCTAATTTTACACTATAACAATGTTTTGAATAAGCTATTTGTATATTACCATTGAAAAACACAATAATCCAGTAGTGTGATTCATCTGGGACCTATGGAGGGGGGGCTCCCCCATCACTTACTAATTGCAATACATTCCTCATATGAGATGATTTAAACATTAAATAAACATTTGTATTAAATCTACCCTATGGAATGTTAATAATTTATCAATAAACCATGAATGGTATAAAAATAACACATCCATAGTCAAAAATATCACAAAACCTTCAATAAAATATGGATGATTTGTATCATAACAAATCATCCTCTATCAAGAAAATTTTCCCTCAAAGGATGTTGACGTAGTTGAAAATGATCTGTAAAAATATTTAAGATAAATATACATGTTTCAAGAAATCATTTAAAAGATACATAATTGATAAAGGAAGTAATTTATATGATATTTTTGAATAAAAGTGTCCCACACTACTTTGAAACTTTTGAAACTAATTATCATTTTCAAACATTCATGTCTATATAAAGAAATCATTAAAACCATTTTGAAAACATGGACATTAATGAGAATGGTTTAGAAGAATAAATCTATAAAGCATTTAAAATGATGTTTTAGTAAAAAATTCCCTTAAAACTAATCCCTTTGAAAACTATTTGATGAAACATGGACATGGATAATAAATAATTCCCAGTAGATACATGCATAAAAACAATCTCGGATAATAAAGAGATTGTGAAATTATCCTTTACCGTGTTCTTTTCCTTGGTTGAGGGTACATTAACAGCCAGTATAATAGTTAAATAATTTTTATTAAATTATACAAGAATAATATACATAAATATGATATCATATATGATCTTCCAATTTTTCTTTGTTAATAATATTTTAGTGGAATCATCGTTCCTGGTGTTAACTGACCTATTTTCTTTATATGATTGGTTAGGTAAGCTAGGTTTGAAATGGATAGTATGTACATGATTCATATCCAGAATTATATTAAGTTCTGAAATTATATTTTTAACATTAAAATGAAAATTACAATTGAATTATTTTTATGGGGAATGAATCTCATCACGTTTGTGGATACGTAAATCCGTACGTTAGAACGAGTTTCAATATCATTATATTGGTGGAGAAATCGTATGTAATTGGATGGTATATCATATATAATGAGTCATTTAAATGTTATATTTATTATTTAAATTAGTTATAATCATTATTATACCCATTTAAATAATGAAGTGTTTGAATAACAAACTACACCACGGCCTGGAGACGGTAAGTCGTACGTACGAACGTATGGCGATTTTTCCATTTATAGAATGGATATAATAACAAATTTTCTTGTAAATTATTAACAATAAAATCATACTATATAGAAGGTACTGGAGTTATTATTTAGGTATGTAATCAACATTGAATGAATAAGTGGAAGATGAAAAGAACTTGAAAGAGGGTGGTGAAATTATTACCTCTTTTCTGGTGTTTCCTTTTGAGTGGATCAAAATGGATCCTTTGGTTGTCTTTCTGATCTAGGTAAGGCCTCAATGTTGAAGGTAATATAGTTGATTAGATATTTGGGTAGGTTTTTTCTGAGCCAAATGGATTTGGAGGTGTGAAATTATGAGAATGGGAAGTTCCCTTTTAATAGAGGGATGAGGGTCACTTTAGGAAATGATTAAAATATTAATTTATTATACGATTGTATTCGGTTTATAATGGCACCAAAAGAATATATTTTGATCATTAGATTGTTATGGGTCTAAATAATCTCAATTAATACGTTTTATAAAGATTTCTGTTTCTATTTTAACCATATCTTTTAGATTTACCTCTTAGATAAGTAGTTTAACTTTTACCGTTTCTTCTTGTATTCTTACAATATATGGTTAATTAAAATACTATAAACTATCAAGATATCCTCAAAAGGTTTATTAATGACACATATAATATTATTTAATCCCTTTGGCCAATACGTGGATTTTTATGAATATTATATCAATGAATAATATAGTATTTTTTCAACTAATTTATGTCAATTTTCACACAATTTGGTATTTTGTTTTTGTGAAAGTCATAACAACCTTATCACTTCGAAAAATCTATATAATCAACCCTAACATGTCATATTAACCTATAATATTAGTGTAATACAATATAAGTCTGAATTTAAATTTATTTGTATATTTATAATATCAAATATTTTTATATTTCATTAATAATGAAATTACTGCATCATCATTGTATCATTAATAAATTAAATTATTTCATGTAAAAAAATTATAAATAAAATACCATTATGTATGAAATATTTTTTTCTTTCTAATGAATTATTATAGTTTGATTTATCTTATGTATAACTCTATATAAAAAATGGTTTATTATAAAATATTGAATTTAACACTTTAAACTCTTCTTCAAATAAAATTATAATATATGTCCTAATATAATCCAAGTAGAGCTAATAGGATTATATTTTATTCCTATGGTTGTTTTTGGTCGAATTATACTTATCCAATAGAATTTGGATATGTATTTTAGTAATTATAATATAATATTTACCCTTAATAACCCCATTAGCTTTTAACTGCGATAAATACAAGTCAAAATTTACTATTTACCAAACATTATTTTCATCTTATTGAACCACATCATACTTAATGATGTCAACAGTATCTCTTGGATTATTTAAATTCAACACACATGAGTAGTAAAATTAGGTTTTATTTTAATTTTCAAATGCTCTTAAAAGGTGGTTAAAAACGTTAAATAATTCAATAAAATTTTATACATCTAATTTTATTATAAAATTACTCCAATGAATGAAATTGAACTTATATATATTATATATAATTTTTTAATGAAAATTAATTTAAATAAAATAAATAATTATTTAAATAAAAGGTTGGTTTTAAATAATAACGTAGTGCCTTTCATTATTCATTAAAAATTGAATGATTTAAGAAAAATAAAAAAATCATTTCCCTAAGAAAATTTTGATATTATGAATTAAAAAATGAAAACAACTTTAATAAATTCAATACATAGAAGTTTCTATTAAACTTTTAAAATTAATTTCTATTTTCAAAACCAAAAACCGGGTTTTTAAAAAGTAAAAACTATCAAATGATTGACATGTGTTTATGTCAAATTAAATATTGAAATTACATATAATGTAATAAATTGTATTAAATGTTAAAAATATCATCTAATTATACTTTAAAACTAATAAAATACATAACATAAATCTATAAATTATTTATATTAAAAAAGTGGTTTTCAAATAAAACGTAGTATTTTTCAATATTCATCCAAATATGAAATTTATTAGAAAAGTACCAAAATTGGTCCAAACAAATTTTTTTCACACTTTTAACTTAGAAGTTTATTTTGTCAAATTTAATATAACTCTGTCTAATATTTCATCTAAAAAAATCACAGTTAGTAGGCGTTGAAATTTCATTTTTGAAAAATAATTATTTTAGCTGAAAAATTGAATTTTTTCTTATATTATCTCTATGAAATACATAATATGTGTGTTATTATTATATCAAGTATATAAGATTCAAAATGAAATTAATACTACTCATACACACTTTTTGAATAGAAAGATTGGTATGTTTTTCTGTGATCGAACTCAGTTATGTGTGTAACTCATGTTATTGAATTTTTTTAATGAGATAACGTACTATAAAATCATGGGGTGTTACATTTTACCTTCATAATATAATAATAACAATTAGAATAAAATTCCTATAATTAGATATAAACCATCAACATGTTGGACATGAATGCATATCAATAATCTGATTCAAAACAAAATTACAATCCAACATGTCTAAATTAAAAAATAAAAACTCATTCAATAAGACATAATCAATAGTAGGGATTTTTAACATCCAAAATATTAAACTAAATAAAATTAAATGACACATATTATAAATAATGCATCATAACCAATATCGGAAAGTTAAACAAAACCCTAATATAACTGGTCTAGTTTGTGGGTACACCATCATCTATAATCAAAATTATAAATGAATTGTTAAATAATGACATCCATGTAGCCTGCGATCACTAACCATATAATAAATCCTCTATCAAGGGACAATTCAATGTACAAAATGATAAATGGATCACAAATAGGTCACCTAAGATAAAACATGTGAGTTTAAAGCACACAAAATAAGTGTATATTCAAGGAGAGGGATAAATGTTCCCAACAAGATCACACTGAGGATTCAACGCAATTAAATTGAAAAATATTTCATAAATTTTATTTTGAGAAAATGTTTTGAAATAGATATTACATGAAATGTCCATCTGGTGGCATGTGTGTCAGAATGAATAACTCATCTATCCCATATATGGAAATACAATGTTTACCAATTACAAGATGTTTTTCATTCCACATATTTGTTTAGGTTCGTTAAAATGAGGAATAATAACTTTTTATATATAAACACAAACATTGGGGTTTAGTTTGGAGGTAGAACAGTGGGAGGGAGGTTCAACCCACCTCCCATTAATCATTACATTCTCATCCTAATATCATCAATTATGATTGGATGATATTAATTAATATACTAAGTATATATCCCACTATTTTATTTCACATATCTACCTCTAATTTAATGTAGCGATATTTAAGTATTTCTGTGTAATTTTTCTGAAGCATGGTAAAGACACAATATTTTAAATTAGTTTTTTTATGAGAGGAATGGTATTCATAGATTTTATGAATTGTATTTGTTCCATTACATTTTATTAAAGGCATTTTTTATGAAAATTGATTATTAATTTTCATTTACATTAGATTAAATTACTCGAAAACCATTCAGCATCAACGAGGTAAATCTTTTATCCAAGGACTTGCAATTCGTGCTTGTTAGAAATATATTCTGCGTATACCATTGTAATAATTTTTTAGTAAATCTCTCAATGAAATTGGTGTTTTTAGATTTAAAATTCGTATGATTAATTCCTACAAAGACATTAATTAGTTTTCATTAGAAAATAAATACTATAGATATTTGTTGAGTAAATCATGGGTTTCTGTGGCTGCCCAATGAAAAATATAAAATGGTATCCTAATATTGATCCTAAAATTGAATCACCTATTGTACATATTTGGCATGGTTTCCCTAGTCTACTGATGCACCTCTATAAGCATATTTCCATGTTTCTGATTTCTGTTATGATTGGCTCCCCGATGATATTGGACATGGCCTCAAGAAAAAGTTCTAGGACATTGGTTTCTAGGATTTGTACCAAGATCGATGTCTCTATACCTATTTAAAAACAAATCTAAATTAAAAATGGAAACCATGGATTCTTACAATAGGTGATTTATGAATTTTATCCTTCAATTATTCGGATTGCTTTAAAATTGAACATTTATCTAGTGGATGTGGTAAGACAGTTTGCCCAACTACCCCCAGACAAGGGTTGTGAAGGAAAAGCTAAATATGGACATAGAAATTTGTATAGGAGAGTCTATGAATGTGATGGTTCTTGCTGGATCGTCTAGAAATAAGATCCCCTTTGCTGAAAAAATCTACAATGTTGAAATGCCAGAAGAAGATTAGTCTCAAGTCATTGTCAATGTTGAGAGTGGATCTAAACCTATAATATTCCAGGGGTTTTTTTGTTGTCCATGGTGTATAGAATGACCCCACTAAGGAGTACAATAGGGAGGTTCTTTCTCAATCTTATATGGACACATTCCCAACATAGAAAACATCCTTACTGAAGGTTGATCTGAATGCTGATCAAATTTAAGATGAATTCCTAAAATAATGCTATAGAAATGAGAAAAAAATAAATAGTGGATGTCGATGTATTCATAAACACCAATCCCAAAAAAATTAAGGAAACGTAGAGACTACTCTCAACTGGAACGAATAATTGTCATAAGCTCGTTTGATACTTATAAAAATGGAAAATACTAAAACTAAAACATCAACGAATTTGTTTGATCAGAGTGACAAAATCTTTAGATCTAGTAGAATAATGGTTACAGATTCTCCTTCACAACTTGAGATCAATCCTCCTATTACACCTCTTGATGATAAACTGAACGAAGTCTATGAACTGGTGGTGAAGTTTGCAGACAAGAATGCGGAGGAGGTAAATGAAAATTTGGAATCACGATTGGATCAATGGGATGAATTGGATTATCAGAGGCTCTGAGAAGGTAAAATTTATGTGGAAATTTATCTTGATATCAAATATGGACTACTTAATAAGATATCGGTGCAGGAGTATAGACTACTCCTATCTTTTTTTTGACCAGTGCGTCTATACTCCCATGGCACGACACTCTGCTCTTATGTCACAGACATTCCAGCACGTCCCCTCCCATGTAGTATGCTTGTAGTGTCCACACTTGTTGGTTGATGTGCTTGAGATTCTTTGTTATATCTACATGTTCTACTCTCACTTTTGGGTTGGTGAAAACTCATTACACCTCGAGTTTTTATTGTAATACAATTTAAAAAAATTATTGGGGGCCTGAATTGGGTGGCCAATTCATGTTTCTATTTGTGTTTAAAAAAATTATATATTTTCTTATAGAGTAAATTTTCATGCTATTAACTCATAGTGTGAGGATATTTTGAAGGAAATAATCCAATTGGTGTGATTTAACCTATTAGAACTCCTATGAGTAAATTTTTTAAAATAATTAAAATATTTTTATAATTATTTAGTGAGATTTTGGATAAGAATGTGGATTAGGAATACAAAAGATATTCGATGAGGGTTTTTTTGGGGAGAAATGAAATAACACTAGGGGTTAATACCATGGTTGAGGTTGGTGGTCCCTAAATAGTCGGGTCATGAATTAATGTATAATATGTGTGAATTGAAAAAGTCATATTGAGTAATCATTACATGGATGATTTAGTAGGACGATGAATGGGTTTTGTGTATGAAAGATATATATTTAGATTATAATAATTGAAAAATACGTGAATAATTTGTGATAAATTCTCTTTGAGAATGATTTTGGAACAACTTTACCCATGATCCGTGGTTTGCAATAGAAATGGATTCTTTCTAGAGGGTCTATGGTAAATGTTCATCTTAGTGTCCAAATGATGGTCCCTTATGACTATGAAATGGGGGATTTCTCTTGGAGTAATTATGGGGATGATGAATCAATGATGGTTCAATTTTTTGTTATGATTTGAACGGAAAATGTGGAATTGAATTTAGACCAGAGAGAGAACCATATTTTTCATAGGATTGGAAAAAATAGATTGGAATGTGGATATCCTGGTGAGGATAGATTTGGTATATTGAAATTGTATACAAGTCACATTGGGTGAGAATCAACTAATTAGAGTTTCCCATTTAAGTGGAAAATATTGTTATTATTGGTGAATGTTTTCCCATATGGAATAGTAGTTGGATAGAACATAGATGAGGCCCATCATTTGGAGTATCACTATGATACTACAAAAAATATTTATAACTTAGTTTGATCTCCCATGAACTATTTAGTGAATCAATTAAGGGAATAACATCCTTAATAAATATTACCAATGTTTAATTTTTTGGTGAGGGATGAGAATTAAATTATATGGCCTATGGGTCATGTTTTTATCTGAGATATGACTTTTGAATGTGACGAGTTATTCATATGTTATAAAAAATCATTGTGGATAGAATGTTCATGTCAGATGCTTGTAATGTATTGGTGGCTATGGAAGGAATATGTTGAATACATTGAGATATAACATAGGAGGGATGTGTTGGTATATGATTACGGTATATCTGTGGAAAAAATGTTATTTAATTTTTTATTATTTACCAATGAATGATAGATTCATAGAGTCTACATTGTGCTATAGTATTATTCATGATGGATTTTTCTTGAGTGGACTTGTATACAAGGGTCTCAGTCAAAAGGATATGGTGTCTTTTAAATGATTTATTTCTGTCTATATTGGATAATATAAGATCTTTGGTCTACTATCATGGTACCATATTGTGTGGTTCTTCCTAAGGGAGTGTGTCCTGACACCCATGTAATGGTTTACATTCTATTGTAAAATATATTTTGACTTGAGGGAATAGATATTGTGTTACATAACACACAATTTAGTTTTTTTCTCAATCTTTTCTATGTTATACTACTCCAAAATTTATAATATTTAGTTGGATAGAAAAATGTATAGACCAGGGGAATACCTTGATATGTATTTTTCATGATTGGGACATTTCACCAGCACTATAAAATCATGATAGCCTTGATTATAACAATGGAAAATTTTTTACACGATGAATCAACTTTCATGTGTATGTTGGATGTTTCTAATTTAGATAAATATCAACAAAAATTAAACATATATGCATCATGATATATATAAGGGTCCCTTTTGTGGTGTTCCATTGAGTTTTATACCGACACCCTACATATGTACCTTAGTTGATATGCTACAACAGAGTTTGAAATATAGGTTATGGAAAGGGGCTAGTGATAGGGTTTGGGGTTTCGGTAACATGATAGATATGACATGGTTTCTCAAGTGAGGCCAAGTACTAGTTAGAAAATGGAGTTTGATTATTATATTTTATTTTATTTTCATAGTTTTAGAAATATGATTGAACTATTTGGGTGAACATGTGAATGTATATTTGTTGCATGTGTGGGCATTGGATCATTATTATTGTAATATGTGTTGGTAATTTTCAGTGATTGGATCTTGTCAATGAATCCATATTACGGTCATTTTATAGATTCTCAATAAGCTATTTATATTTTATTTTTATTCTATAGTGATTATATCAAGGGTACAACCACCCCATTACATGATTTGGAACCTCATTTCTAGTTGCTGGACTATGGTATATAGAGATGTGTTATTGAGATCCAATAATTTCTCATTCACATGAACTATTTTAAATAAAACAAGTTATTAATATTATAGTCATTTTTATAAGATACAAAATAGATTCACTAAAAATTTCTTTTATGTTTTATGTGCAGTCATTTTATTTTTTTTACTAAGATATTATTTTATACAAATATACATATATTTTGTGCATCTCATTATGTGGAAAAATTAAGAGTATTAATATTATTTTAAATATTTTATTGTAATTATTTTTTTGTACCATAATGATCTATGGTTTATTATACTGGTATATAACTTATGTATTATATAATTTTTTTTTAAACAAATCCAATTTTTTTTGTTTTCCCATTGGATATAAAAATGACACTTATCAATTTGATTTTTCATGGCAACATTTTTTGTCATGTGGAGAGGATTATGATCCCGATAATAATTAAAAATAATTTAGATATTTAATAGATTTTTTATATTAATAATAGAATGTTTTTAGTTTTTTATTTTATTTAATTATTGTAATTGTTGTATCTTCTGTGTATCTCATCAAAAAACTTTTCCACTATTTTGGAATGGCTTATATTTTATCAATTATTATTTATTCCAATACTTTTGTGTTTAGAATAGATTTATGATGTCATAAAACAAATATTATAGTGTTGGGTATTTATTTGTTGTGAGAAATCATATTTTAATGTTTACATAATTATATATTTATTTTAATTTTTATAAATTATTTATATATGTATAAGTAATTTCTAATTACTTTTTTCTACTAGTCAGTGTAATTTTTTGTGTGTTTTTATAATATATATTTTATTAATTGAATATCAAGTTTTAAATTAATAAATATAAATTCACCCTTCTTGAATTAATATTAGGACAAAAAACTTAACGTGTTTTTCAATAAAAAAAATATTTTGGTAATGAAATGTGTAATTTTTATATGGGATCGATATGGATGAACATAAGTAGTTGATTGAAAATATAATTTGATTCAATCACATGAGAGCAAATTTTATACTGACCCAAATAAAAAAATTCTTTATTTTCTTTCTATACTGATTTAATTTTTTCATTTCATATCTCAATTTTTTTTTAATATTATGAGTTTATATAATATAATGATTAATAGAATGTTGAAACTATAATATTTGTCTACATACATAACACAATCATAATGTAGTTGAAACTAAATTAATGCATGGTTTAACAAATGAATATTCATAAACATGAAACAACCCTTACCATTTATTTATACACCCACAAAACACATTAACATAGATGCATATAAATATATATAGGAAAAATCCTACAAATGTTTTTCACTAAGAAGATGATTTGTTTTTGTGGTGAGCCACCACATGCTAACATAGTTTTCCAATTATCACTATTTTTTATTATAGTTAATTAATGTTTATATGTGATATATTTCATGAATTTGACCATTCAAAAATATTTCATCCAACACTAAAAAATCCCTTTTATTTTATTCTTTTCTTAAATAACATTTAAAGAATAATATATTAAAATTAAAATAAAGGAGAATGATACTAAATTTTTAGCGGTAAAAGGTCCCCTAGATTATCCCCTACTATACACCCACAAATAAAAACCTATTTTTGAGGAATTTAATATTATCTCTTTATTAGGGATCTTCAATACTGATTAAAATAAATTGACACTTAGTCTTTAAAGAAATATAATATTTTTTTCAGGGTATCTTTATATAAATGTCTCTATATGAAAATAATACCTACATATTTTATTATTAGTGTATAGTCTAGAAACATATAAATATATAGTCATTTTCCATGACACATTAACAAATGTGTCTCAAATAAAAATAGATAAAAGATGAATATCCTTTTACAAAATATAACTTCACAACCTATTAGTAGTTAAAATATTCAATGTCGTATATTAATTTTTCAGAACATACAATAACAATAATATTATACCTTTTCCATTTTTCTTTTAATTTATAATTAATATATGAAAATAATTAATGAATATATAAAATTTTCAGTAGAAATTGTGAATAAATATTTATCATGAATTTGAGAAATGAGAAGTACACATTTTTTTCAATTTCAAACGTAGTTGCCTGCATATATATATATATATATATATATATATATTGGTTATTTTTATTCTATATCATGATGATACAGTAAAAGATTAATTAAAATTTCATAAATGAATTGGTTATTTGATCATTTCTTTTAAAATATAAAACTCTTTATCCATTAAGGTTGTTATGGTCATCAAAAAACATGATCTGATATAAATTAGATGAAAAAATTTCTAGAAACATCATTACATTGTTAACCATCCTTTTAAAAATCTTGTAATCATTTACTATATATAATATATTTAAAATATTTTTTAATATATCCTTTTAAATTAACCCTTTCATAAAAAATAACATCCATTGATCATGTAAGTTATATCTCATGATAGATTAGCGGTGTAAGAATAGTTCACCTTTATAATGTCTATGTTTGGCTATCTATGTATCAGATCTGGAATAATATTGAACATTTCACATTTTAAAAATAAATTTTGAATATAAACACCAACATATTAATCTATATATTCCATAACCTCAATTAAAATAGAATAAATTGAAAATTCAAAGCCTAATGTATGAGTAAACTCGTACTGTGTAAAATATTTTACATTTTATCTCCATCTTTTTTATAATAAACAATGAATTAACTGTTTACAAATAAATGATGAATAACATTATGTGATTAATACATTTAAAATTCAATCATATAATTATAATTTTTTAATTTTTATAATTATATTTGAGTTACACTACATCTACATAAGGTTTTATACTTATAAAAATTTACGTAAAATCCTATAGTATAATCTCAATATAAATTAATAATGAGAATATCTTAATACTTATAAAAAACTTGTGTCACTTAATCAAATTCATTAGTAAAACAAAAAATAATAATTTATTGGTGTTAAAAAATATGATATATTATAGTATAATAAATTCCCATCTATCTCCCCCTTTTTTATTATCACAACACCAATAAAATGTTGAAATTAAAGGGTGCGGAATATATATATATATAATATAAATAACAAACATTAAAATAAATGTAAATAAACATTAAAACCAATGAATAAGAATATTAATATAAAATATTTTATTATTATGTAAATTATCCCCACTTTTGTGAAATAATAATGAATGTAAAATTAAAATTTATAACTCCTTACATTTGAACAATGATATAAAATAGTTCAAATATAACACTGAATTAAAAAACATGGGACTGGCATGAAAAAAAATTAAAAAAATTATAAATATTCAATTTAATTGAAATAATATAATATAAAACCATCGATTAAAAATACATATAAATTTATGTAAGACTGATCAAGTAAAAAATGCTATGTCAGCATAAAAAATAATACATTATTAGAATAAACTAAGAAAACAAAAAAATGTAATATTCAATAGAAAATTCAAAAGGATACACATTATAAATTTCTTAAATACAAAAACATAAAAAAAATTAAAGATCTTCTAATTGGTAAAAAATAATAAAAAAATCCATTAAATAATCATAAATAAAATTCACTATTGGTAAATCAAAATTCTTATTAAAGAATGTCCTCAAAGAATAATCCTCAAAATGACCAAGTATTATTTTACACATTTATTAATGAGATTATCTTTTCATAGAATACATACATATTTCATTCTATTAAATCAATTTTCATTTATATCAAAAAAAATATATCCCAAGAAATTATAAGATTATTGTATTTTGATGTTATATATGTTATAAAATTTTTTCACCAACATTTTAAACATCTTCAATGAATATAATTTAAAAATGAAACCATTATATAAATATGATACATACCAATCAACATTATAACATTTGAGAATGGACACTTAAGAATTGGTTATCTCAAATTCTCAGTAATGTTGAACATAAGTGAAGTAAAATAGAGATGATAAGTGATAATAAGATGGATATGTGGGTGTGAGAACTTAAATAACACAGTATAATAGGACCCAATTATACATAAACCAAAAATCATGAATCCTAGTATAAATTTATGGGAATAACATAATAAATGATTCATAGGATTATCGAAAAAAGTGCCCATAATAATGAATCATGAAAATATAATATTAGACTAATATTTGAAATATACATTAGTATATAAACATTTATATTCTATTCAGTCTCTCTACCAAGGCCTTATTCACATACAAGACAAAGCCTTATAGGGAATTGGGTTAACTCCTAAGTCCCATAAATTTCATATCATGATATATAAATATTCAAATAATCTATTCAAGGTATTTTTAAATCTATAACCACCCCACAAAAAATGAAAACCCATATGTATGTATTACACATTAAAATATTCATAATTACATTATATCATTATTAACTTGTGACAAAAAACGTGTTAAAAAATAATTTATGAAAAATATGACCTCAAACCATCCATATAATGTTGTTGAGTAGAATAATTAGTTAATAATCCCAACAAAGTATCAAATTAATTAATTTAAGTTGTCATAGGTGAAAATATTTCATAAGATCATCATAAAATTTCATTGAAACATATGAAAAAATATCCTTAACATTTTTGATGAAATTCACTTCAAGTGTAATATTTTATATAAAATGAGAGTAAGAAAATATATGAAAAACAATGAAAACATAAATAAAATATATATTTAAATATAATTGAATATAGTTGAATTGATTTTTGTTGAAGATTAGTTTGGTATAAAAATAAAATTATTTACACACTTTTCTTTAAAAAAAGTGTCAATGTCAATAGAAATTTATCCATGCATAAAAAATTAAAAAATATTTATTTTAGAACACCTATAAAAAACATAAAGAGGGTATAAATGAACTTAATATATCAATGTTTTATATAAAAGGAATTCCATAAATTAATATAAATAGTATGGTGATTATTTAGAGTGATTACTGACCAAAAATAATAGATATGGTCATGTCCATATACAAGAAACCTTTAGATTGAATTTGTATAAATGAAGATGAAATTGGAAGAAAAAATGTGAACTGAGAAATTACAAGAGGAGAATAAAAATTAAATGGTTTTGGAGAGAAATAATATACATTTTACCAGTTTTTAAATTTAAGTGTAAAAAAGTTTCATTATAAATGGAAACTGAAAAGAAAATGTTACCATAGATTTTACATTTTATAACAAGATATAAATCCATGTAGATTAAATTTCCTTAAATGATAGGTTATGTTGGAGTACAGTTGGGGGGGGGGGGGAATTAGTGGTGATTCTTTAAATTTGTTTTTGAAATAAATATATTTTATTTTTTATGGTCCTAGTTTACTTTGTATAGACATTAACATACTATGTATGCAATATAAATTAAATAGTTTTAGAACAGATTAGTTTTTCACATTTCATGGGATCAATGTGAGATCCTAATCCTAGATATGTTTAGATTGATATATGATAAGTTGTTTTTCACTATAATATGATGTTATTACAAGAGAGAGGTATTTTTTTCCTTAACTCCTTTAAGGATATATGAGGTAATATAAAATAATAGTAGTATATAACCTTGAACATTTCATATAAAAATATGGGTGTGATATTTTTTATTCTTGAACCGTCATTTATTCATGATTTTCTCCTAGCTATTGAGTAGGAATCTTATCTCTAGTGCACTCTCACATGCTTCATTATCATATATAATATCTTCATCTGAAGATACATTGATTTTTGAAAATGAATCAATATATATGCACATATTTATATATTATTTCCCTATTCTTTAGATTTATCTTCCTATATATGAGTGTATACACACACGTGATGATATTCTTCATTCTCATCATCAAGAGCTCAGCTGATTACCATATTAATTGGCTTTCCTAGTCACCAGTATTAAACTCAACATTAGTATAGGTCATTATATATCAATATCATAGAAATCTATATAGAATATAAACAATGTCACAATGTATTTGGTTCTCTTCTAAAAAATTGAAAAACATTCTCTTTATTTCATTTTTATTATATATTCACAAACCTTGTAAATATTATTTCCATATTTCAAGGAATTTTAAAATATTATAAAACATCTTCCATTAAAATGTACTTCATTATATCAATTCAATATTATTTATAATGATCATATCTACTATGATTTAATTCTCCCATAGGCTCATTAAAACAACATTCATGTGATATTATATTTATAACAACATTCTCATTCCCCTTAAAATATCTTAAAATCCTCTTGAAATAAAAAATATCATAAATTCATGACCACATATGAATTATTCTGGATTATAGTTCCTCATATTAAAGTGTAATTCATTACCACAATATCTACATCATATAACATTGCAACATAACCATTCTTTTTGGAAACGATTGTCAATAACATGAAATAACAGGATTTGTATGGTTTTTATATAGAAATAGTTTCATGATAGAATAAAACACCTCTTGTCACAACATAGAGAACATCAAAAATACTTTCATCAACGTAATTTCACATCTTCATATAGATTGATAATATTATAGAATGATTGTGATGTTTGAAATCCATATATAAAATATCAAAACATTGTCAGAATTAATATACTTGTTCTATATTCCTTGGATTTTAATAAAATTAATTATACAATAACTATAAAACATCCTTATAAATATTAATTATCTTCTTTATAGATTTCCCATTTTACAATATATAAAATAATGGTAAAATTAATACATATACACTTTAATGACAAACTTATATAATCTATTATACCATTATGAAATGGATATGATCCTTATGAAATAAATACAACCCTTATGAGATGAACACGATATTTGTTAAATTAAGGAAATCCTTCTGATATATCAGTTAAACTTATGAAATGGATATTATCCTTATGAAATTAGTATGAACCTTATAAAATGAACACAATGCTTAAATATTAATTTCCATGATTCTAAAGCTCGATATTAACATTATGGAATTATTTTTTATCCATAAGGAATACAATGTCTTTAATAATAATCTTACATTTCAGTTCCTTTCCCTTGTCTATAACCCTTAAAAATCTATCACAACTTATCTCATAATAAATTGTCGTATGAATTCTATAAAATCTCTCATATAATAACAAAACCACTTTGAATTTATCCTTAGTAATCTCCAAATAAATAAAACTTCATAAAGAATATTCAAAAGATTCCCCCATAGCTACTTATAAATGGCTGACAAAAAGTTCAATCGTATTCAACAATTCCAATGCGTACATAAATCTCCCCTTTTTGATTTACTATTTAGAACATTCATCTCTTTCAAAAAATTCGATTATTCCCTCAATATAATTAAAATCATATATTCTTTCAATTAATAAATGTATTGACACCACCATATTGGATAAATTAGTTCTTCTGAGATAATACTACCTCTTAGTGATTTTTTCCAATTAATATGATTTCACCCTCCCCCCCACTTAATTGAATCCCCTAATTTTAAAATTATCTCCCCTTTTCATAGTGACCATATCTCATGGGTCACATGAGATAATAAAAATAATATCTTCTTATATAGAAGATTTAACAAACTATTTCTCCCTATTTGACAACATATTCAAAAATAATTGGAGGTAATTCCCAATGTATTATCAAGAGATATGAAAGGGATTAATATTCATGTTCAAATTTTGAGTCATGAAACTATCATTAAAGTTATCCTTGGAGAATATATCCCCCATTTGTCATTCAATACTATTAAATTATTTTTTTATATTAGAATTAGTATCCTTGTACCTAATGAAATGAAATATTATTTCAACATTCTTTGAGCTTCATTAATGAAATTTTTTAAGATGATTAACCAAAAAATTATATTAACCAGAAATTATGATTTTCTTTCAATATTCACTCCAAATTACTGAATAAACTCTTTCATACAAATCATCCAAGTATGAATTTGTTGTAACTATATTGGAAATAGAAACACCCTATTATAGGGGGGATCAAGATTTTTTCCAAATTTAACATTTTCATTGACTTATCTTCTTATTCCCATAGGATCATGTTCACCCATTGGAAGAAAAATGTTCAAACTGTCACGCAAAATTAAATATTTACCTAAATAATTAATATTATGTAAGAATGTGAGGAATCTATGGTACCTAGATTTTTTCAATTGGTTCACCACAATGGGTTAGTCGAAGGATAATATGATGTTGTTGTGTCAATCATACTAATTTCTACTGAGCATCAATAGTTTTATGGATACAACGATTTGACTATGGTTACTATGGAGTAGGTGAATTGCATTTAAATGGTTTATTCTACGGTCACTCATCAACCAAGGCCAACCTACTCATCCATAATAAAAAACTCTACATTATTGTTGGTACATTAGTTTTTATATAGGATCAGTCATTTCATTAACTGAATAGAAATATAAGTATTTTTATATAATCATCATTAGACTCTAAATTAATCATATGCCTGATTTGATGTTATCTAAATGCACAAAACTCTTCAGGCATCATAATACTTGTTGAATGATTTGGTTAAATATATTACTATCTTCAATAACATTAATATGTTGTTCCAATACTATAGTATTACTATATGAAACCATGATTGAGAAAAAAATCCAAACCTAATTATAGTTATGGGTCCAATATTCTTCCCCTTTAAATTTTTTTTTCAATAATATCATAACTCCATCCTAGGTCTAATACTATAAAATTTTCATGGAAATGAATATATGATTCTTCCTATACAACCCTAGATATTTTTATCACCCACTTTGATATAATGATTCAAAGGGTTGTATGAATCCTGGTTTATTAATAATATTCCCATCCCCATAGGGGTCCCAGATCAAAATTTTATGTCATATCCCTCCTTAACATCCTCTCTGATTGGGATGCATTAAATACAAATTTACTTATAATCTTCCAATGTTATCACCTTGGATTCTATAGGAGATTCCATCATAAAAACACTTCATCACTTTAATAAATAATTTCTATTCAATATATATACAATGTGCTTCCAAAATATATAGGGCACACTATTCTCTTGAAACTATTAAAATCCATATATATAGAGATTATTATCATAATATTATAATAGACTTTTTATTGAAAATATGATACCATAAATTATATCTAGATACAATTCCAATAAATTTAAAAAACACCATTTCAAGCAGTGGACATCATAAGTCAACATTATCTCTATTAATTAATTTCTTATAATAGTATTTCAAGCATGTCTCCCTTAATGTTTCATTTTATTAAATCAACCAATACATTTTTAGTGAGTAGAATTACTATATGAAATTTTGTATTTGAAAAACAATCTAGGCCTATTAATTCATAACTCAATATAGGAAATGATTTTTAGTCCCAAAAAACACCAGGGATTTAATATCTCTCAATTACGTTCGTAGAGTAATGTACCATTTGTTATATTTTTCTAAAACAAATCCTACGATCTCAATCAATGAAATAATAGTATCTGTAAAAATATTAAAAAACAAGTGTGTGAGACATAAAACTTATTATTCCAACTGATACAATTTGTTTAAGAAAACCTCAGTGTACCAATTTGTATGATTTATCATTAATTAATCACATGAATAATTTTTAAGATAAAGAAGGAAAATATAGATTTCATTTATCTGGTACACTATAATTATATCCATCATCAGACTTATTCCACTTTTAGTTTCCAATCATTGAGCTATAGAATATTTCTGAGTACCTCATCATAATTTGGATACCACATATTGGGAACTATTGAAATTCCACCATCTTATGATAAAATTAAAAAATATTAACTAATAACACATTAGGATAAAAAATAGATAAATATAATACACCAGAATATTTATTATTCTAAAAATATATATATTATCTTTGTGTTTAAATACCTCTTGAACCAAGGTCTGATTACAATGGTACAATACTAAATGTGTAATTTAACCTTTGGAACATTCAAATATAACTTAAATATCAATTCAGTTGAATATCAGGATATTAATCAAATGATGTTTCTTTCAAATCACATGAAACATCAAGTCAAATATTTAGATAACCGAGTGGTTGTTTAATACCTGTTTTTAATCTAATACAATAAAAAAAATTCAAGTATTCTAATACCTTATGTCACATGTATCTTAATATACCATATTTACTTGTTATCTTTTACAACATACACATCCCATTGATCATATTTGTTCCTTATTTTTGTTCCAATTAGACACATGTTATAAGTTTTCAAATTTGTGGGGAGCGGGGACCTCAAGATTCCTCATTAATAACTTTCCCTTAGATCCAGATAAACATACCTATTTATATTTTTTTTAATGAAGAATATTATTTTCCTAATTTTCTATATTATTGTCTACTTAAAACAGATATGGACATATAATTATGCATTCTTGACACGTTTACTTAGTAATCTATTTTGATTTTGGTATTTTAGGATTTAACTTTTCCACATATATGGGCTTAATCCTCAGAGTAGAAATTCATATATACTAATGTATGTGTTACACATATTCATTCATATATTTATACTCAAATGAATAAATATTGAACCATTATATATAAATAAATGTATGGTTGAATTATGTGACATTTTAAAAAAACATATTTTTTTAATATCACATTTTGAATCAACCTAAAAATAATTTCCATTTCAAATATCAACTCAAAAATATATTTCAAAATGTTTTCTAAAACATATTATAAACATGTCCATTTGAAATCCCCTTTGAAAATAAAACACCATTTTAACAAAAGGAATACATTTTTCCATAAAAATTAATTATATTTAAAAACAAAAAAGATAAAAAATATTATATAATTTCTATGTTTAATTAAAATTATTTATTTCAGTAATTTATAAATACGTGGAATTTCATGATCCATGTGAAATTCCATGTAAAATAACTTTACCGTGATACATTTATAAATTATATTTTATGTTTCCCCTAGAGACATAATTAATCAAGATAAGAATTTATAATATCAAGTAACATATGGTTTTAAAATTTAATATCTAAACCTATGGAATCCTACCACAACAAATGAGTACGAAAGCCAGGATGATCTCAAATCTTCAACATTTTATTGAGAACACCCAATCAATTAATAATAGATATCAAAAACCATAATAACTAAAGTATCCATAAATTTCATGTAAATCCATTCATTTTGGGTTTAGATGGGAGAGACCTAGTGACACAGAAAATTGAAAATACAAGGAAAAATGGACAAATTAGGGATAAGGGTTCCTAACTCAAGACCCCAAACATGAATCATGATGAATCCTTAAGATATTATTGGTGGAGTGTATGACTATAGGTGGGGAGAGGCATGTGGTAGTGGATCAAACATCGGTGGTGGTGTTTACGAAGGACAAGGGAGAAAATACGGTGAATTAAAATAAAAATGACAGAAATAAATAAATGAAAAAAAAAGAAAATAAAAAAGGGTTCAACATATGATATAGCTTTGTAGTTTAATAAAATGCACAACCCTCATTGAGTATCAAAAATTATTCCCATGGTTACTAATAGGAGCCTAAGAGAGTTATGAAAGTAGTGTTATCTAAGGAACGTGGAATTTTTTAGACAAAAAAATAACACAATTATCAAATATTTTTCCTATCCATGTAGGATAGACATTGACCCCTTTATATACTCAATATTTAAAGGAAACCTGAAAAAAATTCCCATAAAACTTTTATGGCAATGTTTAATATTAAATAATAATTAATTAATAAATAAATAATACATGTTGTGTGTTAATTATCCCTAACACAAATATTTATTCCCCAAAAAATACCTTAATAAAGTATGGAAGATGCCAACAAGATTGATTCCTTGAAATCAGTTAACCACATACTTGAACAACATTAGACATCTACAATAAGAACCCATCTATCAAGGGAACCAATTCATAACAAACAAAGAAATCAGTCATTGTCTCCACACTATATAGACACCATCTAAACTATAGGGTATATAATACCCTTTCTCCATTGAACACATCCCTATATGGTAATCACATCTATAGAACATCCATAGAAACCAGAATATCTAAAAAAATAATTCCAACACATTGCATCGGAATATCTAAGAACACATAATGAAAAGAATATGGTAATTGGATCTGAGACACCACAATCAAATAGGAAACTATGATATCAAATCTAGAACACCAGCTCATGGTGAATCATAAAATTTCCAACACTCCAAGGTTATCAACTACATGAAGGCCACTCTCCCAAATTAACCATTTAAAACCCGAGAATCACCCTTAGACAACCCAAACAATGATTAAATCCCAAAAAACTGGATGAAATACCCAAAGCATTGAAATATGATCATCATTAAATAATGACCACCAAAGGAACCACACCCATCCAATAAATACTACCACTAAACCTTAGGAGGAACTTCCAAATCAGAGCATCCTCAAAACCCCTCCCCAATTCCAAACCATCAAAATGAATAAAACTAAATTTAAAAACATAAAATAATGGAAGGAAAAATATTCTACTAAAGATAATATAAAATGTAGTCCTTTATACAAAAATAATGGAATTATTCTAGAAATGCTGTGGATAAAGTAAGAGCATTAAGTAATATGTTTCTA
Organism: Viscum album; assembly: GCA_963277665.1. Taxonomy (NCBI): domain Eukaryota; kingdom Viridiplantae; phylum Streptophyta; class Magnoliopsida; order Santalales; family Viscaceae; genus Viscum; species Viscum album. Next base: position 2,086,894,436 of record OY728165.1, on the reverse strand, counting down.
ACACTCGATCCTATGTCTGGGTAGGTTTAATAATAAAATGTACATCACCTATTAGAAAAATTGAATATCCATAAGTGTATTCCATAGAATAAAGCAATCCATTATTTCCATGTTTTTTCTATGACGAAGAATCTAAATTAAAGAAATAAACTCATTTGGTTCAAATCTCAAACACCCATCTAAGAAGTCCCATCGAAATAGCAGACAAATTTGAAATAAATAACCAATCAAAAACATGGATCACCAAGAACATAATAGAAAAATAAATTTTTTCATTAAAAATCAGATTTTAAAAATTTATTTTAGAACACATTTTCCCAAAAAAAGTTTACATTGAATATACTTTTCCTTAAAACATATTCTTTTCCAAAAAATTTCAAACACACATTTTAATTTAGATTCCAAATCTCTATTTTCTAATGAATTTCAAATAAATTTCAAAACCAATTTAAATAAAATGAAAACCCATAACTTTTACAAATTCTATTAAATTTATTTTTAGAGTCAAAACATTATAATTTCACCCATCTAGAAAACAATAATTTTGAAACATTAAAAAAATCAAAATAAAAAAACTTCAAATAATTTCAAAAATAATCTATGAATCTCAAAATATTTCTTCAAAATTAAATTGTATTTTTTCCGAAAAAGTTTTTTAAAATAAATGAAGTACTCTGTAGTAACTAAAACTCCAAACCATTTTTCAAATCATCATAAGATTTCCATGAATCTGCCCCCATGATCGGGTGTCGCTTAAAATGAAGTTTATATATCTAAATTAAATAATATAATGAACTAGGCTTGACATGGACACATTTATAAAATGGAATTTTCAAATAATGAAATAGTATCTTGGATGGGTTTGGAATTAAGTAACAAAATTTTACATGGGTTTTCATGCCATGAAAGCCAATATTTACAACTCTATGTCTATCCCAAAAATATAATCTTAACCCAAAAGTAACTCAGTATTGAAATTTAGGGTCAAAATATCATCAATATAAATACAAATAAATACCTAAAAATACATCTCAAAATGTGAAAACCCACACACCTATATCCCGGAGTCATAGGTTACCTTTTTTACATTAGTATAAGATAAAAAGGATTTCATCCGAAAGACCTGGTAAATTTAGTAGTCTTAATGTACCAAATACACATATGATTCTCAAAATATATATGAAATATAAAATAAATATGATAAATATATGCATTCAATATTGATATTATTCATGATATCATTCTTCATATTTAGGGTGAAATAATACAACTAAATGGAGATTCCAATTCCTAATAAAAAGTTAGATACAATTGAAGATATTATGAATCAATTATGTAAAATCAAAATGTAAATCTAAATAACTAAAACACAATTAATTTAATTAACAAATAAGTAAAAAATGAGCCTATTGAAAATATATGTGATTCAATATCAAGTATATATAATATATTAATTCTCAATGATAAAAGTTAATAATATTGTACATCTTTATTTTAGACATCATGATATCAACCTCAATACATTCTTATTCTAGGATAGAGTAATCAATTGATAGGTATACGCATGAATCTCATCTATCATTGGCTTATTTATTTGTCTCAAAAAAATTATCAATGCATCGGGGGGGCTATCTACAACCGGTCCCCACCAATCACTACATTTCCAATTCCTCTCTCATGTATTGAATTATCAATTCAGTCTATAAAAAATATTATGTAAACACAAATATACATATTAAGTAAAGAATATATCTTAATAATTTTTTCCAAAATCAATCCAATAACATTTATAGTAAAACATTATATATGGTTTATGGAAAAATCATATATATTTTACAATTTATAAGTATATTTAATAAAAATTTAATTTCTAATGAAAAATCACCCTAATAAAATAAATGACTTAATATAATTATTAATTACCTCAAAATTATTAATGAGATTAGAGTTGACCATAATGAATGTCGTAAAATCATGTCTTATAAGGTATAGATTAATATATTAACAAAATATTTAAATTTTTTTTTCATAAATATCCTCATTTTATAAATCAATAAAATATTATTTATTATTCTAAATGGTGTTAAAACAATAATGTTTGGAATGTATGTCAAGTATGTATGTGTTAGAAATAAAAAATTTATTTTTATTTTCTATAAAAAGGGTGAAAATGACCCTTTACAATAATCGAATTTGAATGTTTCTTAAAACTCCATGAAAAAATTCAAGGATACATTTTAATTTTTTGAATACATAATTTGTGTATTAAATATATATTTTTAAAAACAATTCTTAAAAAAAATTTCATGGAAGAATGATATTATTGATTTGAGGGATAAATAAGATCAAAATTTCATTTAAAAATTTCTCATGAAATAACCAAATTATTTGAATCATAATTATTTATAAATAAATATATATTTATGTAAAATACATAAAATCTAGAGTAAATACATATCATAAAATTAAATAGATGAAAAATAAAAAATATTTCTTAATAGAGAGGATATTGAAAATAATTCCTTACTTCATGTTTGACTCAATAAGAAAGTTCTTTATCTCCCTGAATAATTATCATATATTAATGGTTTAATTTAATTTTATTTGTTTTAAAATTTAGTATTCCTTTTATTATTTATTATGATGTTAAATTCACCTACTAAATCATTTAAGTTAATGACATAATTTTCGATAATATATTGTTCATATTTTAAAAATGAATTTGGTAGGTTGCATGTGGTTAATGAGGTAATATTCCATCATTTCTATAATAATAATATAGAAATTATTTTATTTTTTTATATCAATTATAAATTAAAATGAAACAATTAAATATATTTATGAAAAATAAATATGTTACAATCAAAGATACTATTGGATATATATATTCATGAGTAACATTTCTATTTATCAATGATCATGATAGAAAAAATTTGTTATTTCATGTTTTCAAAAATATAATTATATCATTGATACCATATTACTTCTTTAAATAAACTTATTTACCTTCCATGTGATTCAGTGGTGAAAAATGAATCAAATCACTTTGTGAATATGGTAGTCCATACATTTTCATGAATGACAATATCATTTTTCAATCAATGTAAAGGAAAGAAAATAAGTGATATATTTCCATTCCATAATAATAAATATTTCATTAATATCATATATTTATAAATTAAATAAACTATTACAACTAGATGTTTGTGGTGGTGATAGAAAAACATTACATCTATAAGAGTGGAAGCAGTCAGCTTAACACACGAATAACGATTTCATATTTCATTTAATAAATGACGATATAGATATAGAATATTTAACGAACATGATAATGTAAAATTATATGAATTATTTCTTTTTTTATTTCATCAAGTTTGAATAATATTTGAATATTTTGGATGATAAATTAAAATAAAAATCAATGGATATAAGCTATACATATTCACTAGAAAATCTCTTTATGTTTATACCAAAAGAAGTGTTCGGATGGTTCAATGATAAAAAAGTACCCTTGTAAGTGGGTCTGGATTTATGGAATTATATTTTTTTAGGTATTTCCTAAACAAATTTTTTTTTTATGTTTGATGAAAAAAGTAGTGCAGGTTCACTTTTATAAGGGAGGGGAGGAGTACTATTAAAATTTCATAATGTATAAAATTTAGATAAATTATTTATTATATTTAAATTCATATGAAAAGTTAACACTAAAATATATGATTATTATGAGTAAAAATTTTCTCATATAATAAATTTTGGCTAGTTCAGTTTATTTTTTCACCTTATTTTTTTAGCCTATTTTAATAATTTTTAACAATTACCTTGATATTAATGTTTTTTACTTGTTTGGGGTCAATGATTTTATATAAAAGTGAAAAAGTCCAAAAAATAGACCATGGATGATATTATACATTATCTCATTTAATTAGCTGAATATAAGAGTTTCAGTAATTTTTCATCACTTAACAAAAAACTTTTTAAAATAACATTAATATTAATTTTGACACTATTAATTTAATTTGACTATAAAAACATAATAAAATGTATTTAGTTTTAATATAAAAATTAAAACAATTCATGAATGATATAATTTTCTAAAAAAAATTTAACAGAAAAAATAATTCCAAAAATTTTAAATTTAGTATTTTAAAATAATTTATTTTATTTTCCTTTTAATTTAATAAATACCTCTTCAACATTGCATAAAAATTAATGTTAAAAATATTAAAATTAATATTTATAAATAAATTATAAAGACAAAAATAAAACAATTATTGTAAAAATAACTATTAATATTCATTTACATCATCTATGTTTTCCAGCGACAACACATAATTTATATTTAAAATCTAGACTATGACATTTTGTATGTTTGTTTACATTAAAAAATTATATAGGTCACATTCATAGAAAAGTGTCTAAAAATAAATAAATATGTTTTCTAAGGTGATAAGAGTATAAATAACATCATAAAATATTTTTTAATATGAGAAGTTGCGGCAATATCATTTAGTCTTACCCTTTGTTAAACAGATTTATCCATTTACTGTGTTGATGAATTTGTATTATTTTTATTATTCATTATGAAAAGAATCATATTGAACATATTAATTAATATTAATTATAAATTTCCCAAATACGAATTATACTGTAACATATTTAATTAATATAAGTGGAAGAATATAATTTATAAATAAAACTTTAAATACGATTAATTGTGTTTCCCAAAGTAAACGTTTCTTTATGTATAAAATTTTTTATTTCAAAATTCAACATAAAAAATTATCCAATGTCAAAAATTAGGTTAATAATAATATAATTGAAAAAATTTAAATTTAAAAAAATAAAACAATTTCTAACTTTTAAAATAATCTAACTGAAAAGTATATTCTTAATTATAATCATTATTTTTCATAATTCAATAAAAATTTAATATTTTCAAAAAAGTCTCAAAAACTCACTCAAAAATAATTTTTCTATACTAATTTAAAAAATAAAATTCAATTTATCAAATACATTATTTAAATTTGGAAAAATAATTCTATTGTCTTATAAAAAAGGCAATATATTTCATTTATAATGAAAATTTATTTTTCTAAAAAATAATATGACTCTAAAAATAATTTAGTTTTAATTTCGAAATTATTAATAAATACATTTTTATTGAATAAAACCATAATATATATATATATATATCATAATGTGGTCATCCTTTTTATACTATTAAATTATATGCATGTGATATTGAAAATCATATTTTAGTAATAATATTTCATTGTTCGTTTAATCTCGGTGTTGCGTGTTGTATACGCTATCGAAGATAATTTTCCCTTTAAATATAATGATATTACACTATTAAATCCCAAAATCATTGCCTAAAATTTACATGAATATTAGTTTTAAAATAATCATGGTGGTTCTTCATCATAAAATACATAGGTTTCCACATTTCATCTATTATTTTCTAATTTCTCGAGGGTGCATTTACCAGTTTTGTCATTCGATTCATCAATAATTTCACTCTTGTGTCAAGAATTTAGATAGGTTATTAACATTAAAATATTTTGGATACAATTATATTTTTTAAATGTTGATTACATTCTTAATTTCACCAATATAATTTCTTATCAAACTTATATGAACATGCGACGTTCCTTCATTACGCTTGGAGGAATTTCTAATTAGTAAGCCACAAATCCAATTCGTTATAGAATTTACAAAGGACTAATGTACCTATTCCTAGTTTTAATTTCTTATTGAACCTTATAAAAACATAAAATGGATATTATTCAATAAAAAATAGTTCCCCACAAGAAAATCTATATATTTACATCGATTTTTAGCATCACTCTTTTACATACATTGAGATACTCTAGTATGAATCTAAATAGTCCTTAAAATTTTCTTATTCCCTCATCATGTTCTGGGCAAACAATATTCCTTTAACCAACATCATCTGAGATAGATTTAGTGTAAGACACGAATATTTTTCAAAAAATACTATGTTCGATAGTGTGTACGACATGCAACACTAAGCTTTAACTAATCATGAAATATTATTATTTAAATATGAAAATTATAAAATATTTATTAAATAGGAGGGTTTGAATTGAAATAAATTTATTGTGAAATATATATATGACCTACTAAATAAAAATTAATTGATTAATGATTATGAAATAAGTACTCAACTTCCAGTAATGTAATATTATGCTTTAAAAATACATTTTCCTTCAAACTAATTTTATCTTTCATTAGGAGAAAATATTATAATTAATTCATGAAATTTATATAAATTTAAATTTATAAAAATAGAATCATTTTTAAAATTATAATAAAAATATTGTATTAGGGTGATTTTTTTTGGATTTTTATATATATATTTTCATATAGATAGTGAAAATATGAATTCTTAATAAGAATTGTATTTTCAATTCAACCATTTGTGAAGTTCAATTTTATTTTAAAATTAATTCAATCAATAACTAGTTTTATTATATTATTTATAAACTAATAATCTTAATTTGAATCAATTTTATAAATTTGTTTGTATAAATTCATATTTTTATTAAATACGCATTTTATAGGGAAATATACATTTTAGAAAAATGTGTTTTAATCGCATTTTGAGAATATATTTTATAATTAATTTTCATCACTTATAAAAATTTAATTTAATTTAATGGAATTTTTTGGATTTAGAAATAATAATTTTTCCTCATATTATTTTTTTTAAATTCTCTATGAAATTTAACTATTTAATAAAAACTACAAAATATTATTTTAAGAATTATGGTATCTTATATGATTTTATCAAGAGGTAGAAATAATATTAAAACATTCAAAACATATTTTATGAATAAATTCTAATAATATAAAAGAAATATAATTCAAAATTTATTGAAATCATAAATAATAGTATTTATTCCATAATAAATATGAAAATCATTTCTAGTGATAATGCAATGCATGCGCATCACTAGAAAAGTCATATTCGATATCCTAAAATTACAAATTAGGAAGAGATAAGTATTTAATATAATGTGGAAATAAATATTATGTATTAATTATTATTAATATGGTTATAAACTAATATTATATTTTAATATCAATTATCCAATACCAATGAGCATAAAATGCTTATGCAATAATGAATAGTTAAAAATTGCATGTTATATAAGTTTTCGCGACATAAATACGAGAAAAAATACATATTTAATGTATATAAATAAATATTTTGATCATAATAAAAATATTTTCATGATATAAGTTTTTTATACTACTTATATATTATATAATTATCGTATATGATTTTGAAACTCTAATAGTGTATTGATTTAATGAACATAAAAAAATAAATGGTATAAAAAATATAAAAACTGAAATAATTTGAATTATTTAATGTTTCACGTGATTTTTAGAGTTACATATGTCATCTTTTAGAGGATTAAAATAATTATATTTGAATTAATCATTTTCTTGATTTATTTAATGTTTTATTAAATGAATAGTGTGACATTTACAAAAAGTATATTCTTTCAAAATAATTTTTTAGAAAATTATTTAAAAATTAAAATAAAATTGTAACTTTTAAATTGAGATAATATTTAATATAAAATATTACCCCTTTTCCGTTTATATTTCAATATATACTGTATATGTAAAATTATAACCCTTTAATAGTGAAATTTGTTTTACCACGATTAATGATAAAATAGGTTAATCAATTTGTTAAATGAAAATATATTGTTTAAAATTACAAAAACCCATAAAATTTTTATTGGTTGATAATATTAAAAAATTTCAAACCATACTTCTTAATTCCATACAATTTTTATGTATTCTTTTCAAAAGATTTCATATCATATTTTAAACTTTTGAGAAATTAAAAAAGTTTCCCTCACTTCATTTATAAATGGGAAATCCCCCTCACCTATCCATATAAAAATGAGCAATCTATAGTGAAAAATATCATCTATTTCTATAATAAACATAAATATCGATGTTATTAAGGAAATTTTATACATATAATTTCTTCATTAGGTTCTATATGAAATGGTGCAGTGATGGTCTCTCAAAGAAGAGGTAATTTTATTACTCATCCCCGTATAATTTAATACATCTTATACATGTTATAAATATTTGTAAGTTAACATAAAAAAATTAAATCTCATCAGTGTGTTTAAATGTAATTATTATTATTAAATCACTATTACCCACCCATGTTCTTATCAAATGTAAAGTTAAATTTTCGCTCATGCATTTTTACGACTTATCATGTCCACATAGGGAAACAATTAATTTTTCAATACTATCATTTATGATAGAAATTATAATTGGTTTAATGATTACATATTATATTTGTGAAATAATTTTACTTCTAAAATTAAATTATAATACATACATTCTTACCATTCAAACCATTAGGAAATGATAACGTTATTCATGTGTATATGTGGATTAACACCTCAACAAAGAATGTGAATTTTCTTTTCATTTTTATTTTTACATGGATAGTAAAAAGGATGTATATAATTATTATATATGATTTAATTGATATAATAATTTTTTTGTAAAGGTGATTTATATTTTTACTTTACATTCAATACATTACTCATGAATGAAAATGGTTTTCATTGATACATACGAACTACTGTCTCCATGAATATCGTAATTTATCATCAATATATAAAATTTTGGAATTATTATAACTACATATATTATTAATATGATGGTACTGTAATCATTGTATTCGTAATGAAACTTCCAAACCAAAAAAATACAAAAAAATAAAGCAATTATTACCTGAATCAATGATTATAACAATATAATTATTGACAAATAAGTGATAAAATATTTTATATATTTAATATATGGTATAATTTATATTATAATGTTTCTCTAATTGATTAATAATAAACATATATATATTATATAAGAGGTATGGATATGAATGGATAATGTTGTATGTCACAACCTGACCCAAACCGAGTTTTGGTCCAAAACTACCCCATGCCTACCTCCATAGGCCTAAGGGTGGTCACCCGTTCCAAAAGAATATATAAAATTTTAGAGGCCTTTTCCTATGTACTTTTATTCATGCACACAACCATCGAGATGCGAAATATTAATGGGAATGTTGGAAAGATGTGACCCAACAATAATGTATTCTAGGAATGCATAACCTCTTGGGTGTAAAAGAGTATGAAAGTTTTAACATAAAATTAAAGGTGAAAAAACAAGACAAAAAAGAATTTTCTCCCAACCTAAAAAATTGAAAATGTAAAATACTGATAGAGCCTTTGTCAATATCATTAATCTAGAAAGCCTGTATATAGTTCAAAATTCAATGAATCCATATGCTCTTCTAAAATCACTATCCACCCTCCCGTCATCTTCATAATAAATTCCACATGCGGGAAAAGACCACGCATGGGTGAGTATATAAATACCAAAAAAGAAACCCCAAAATATGTAGGTGGAGCAGTGAGATATAGAAAAAATTAAATGATAGTAGACACAAGATACATTCGAAGATAATAGTTCAAACCTAACAATGACAAAATGTAACCCCATTAAACCACAAATGACTCAACACTGTGAATAAATGAACAATACATAGAGTCCTCACCACCTATAGAGGGATGCTAGACTCATCCAACCATGAGAATATATGAATATAAATCATGTGGCATACATCACACATATTTACCTCCCATGTAAATTGAGTAACCAAATCCATGGTGTGGATACAAAAGAATATATATATATATATATATTCTCAGTCAACAAATCCCAAACAAGAGTGTAGCAATATATCTATATGTCATCTCCACCCAAGAAGAAGAGTATACAACAGTTTCAAAATTATATAAATAATTCCATGTATCTCACACATCAACCCAAAAGTAACATTCCATTTAAACAGACACCTCATTAATATGTCCAACATTCAAGGTCCCACCAAATCAATGTAGAGGTATTATTCCCTAGTACGTCATGGCCTTCCACTCTTATAATATATATATAGTACTGGTTCCCATACTAATTTGGTTACATTCTAGTGTCAAAAAAACCCTTTCTCTAGGATGATAGTGGGGTTCCACTCTGTAGGAAGAGGACCTATTCCCAAGCTAGTAGGGGGAGGGGGTATAATCGAATCATCACAAAACAAAACCAATCTGATGAGGGGGTTTCACTTGGATGTCTAGGAACTGTGCCATATCCAATAGGGGAATATACATGGTTATTGAGTACATATACCCTATTATAATAGGGGGTTCAACTATATGTGTATTTTCACACATACTAACTGGGAGTTCCACTATAGAGTAATGAGTTCCCACACCTAGTGCTAATGGGGAGGTTTACTCGGTATTTTGAGGAACCACACCCATGATGATTTGTGGTTCCACTCTAATCATCAATGACCCATTCCATATCTGATAGGTGTTTCCACTCGAACGTCTATGACATTATTCCTATATGATAGTGGGATCAACACATTAGTTGAGGGATCTCACCCCGGTACAACATTGGGGGTTTCACTCTGGTTATCGATGACCCGCACCTTACTCATTAGGTTGTTCCACATAAAAGATATATGTAGAGGACACATGAAGATTCTAAATAGTGGTTCCACTCTATATGTTGAGGAATATACTGCCCATCTTTACTAAAGGGTACAACTCTATAGTCTCTAATGATCCTTTATGATTACTTTCATCATTGATCATCGCCTAAATAAATTCCATTCCCATTACATCAAAAAAAATACTTTGAAAAAAACAAGGGAACCATTACTTTCTAGGTGTAGAAAAACTCAGGATAGACTACCCATAGGCCAATAGCTGTGACTAAGAGAATGATGGTTGAAAAATTGTTTTTTAATAAATAGAGGTCAAGACGTATATGGTATGTGAGGGGAACCACACAATGTGTGGTCTCACTCCACCACCATACGATTTTCCTAGCTAGAACATGATTCATGACTATATAGCAGTACAATCCATGCAGGGGACTACATATAGTATCCATGATACCTAGTATTGGGCCATATCCTTCTGGTAGTGTCCGTGTACTGACCCCATGCCTGTGAGTTTTTGTATATGATGTTTTGGTTGACATGGGGAGTTTACCATGTTATCTTGGCGTGTCTATATTCTCATGTACATATTCATGTACCCGGACATGTACTTCCACATGGGATCCCGTGTATGTGATCCTCCATATAGGTTTCCCATCAATGTAAGGGGTACATAGTTTGTAGGATCCTACACACGGTGGAATCCTTATCTTTACCCAAACCCATGATTCCACACATAAGGGATTAAATGTCGTGTGTTCAGCCTTATACAAGACACACAATTAGGATTTCCCCAGAACATAGATCGGAAATCCATGCCTCTAATCAAGCCTACCCATTTCAGAACGCACCTTATCTCAATTAAAAAATAGTATATCTGGGTGAGGAATGAGGTTTTCGACCATTATTAGTTAGAAATCATATATCTTTGTTCATTGACGGTTTCTACATTTTTCTTGTACAACTCCAATGCTTCCACATTTTATTTCTTAATCTCAAATCATCCGAAATTCCATTTGATCCTTGTAACTATCAAAAAATTTATCTTCATTTCGTCAATAAAATACCTCTTCATCGATTTGTCATTGTTTTAGTGGTCTGATTGTCCTAGGTGTCACTAGACAATATCGAACTAGGACAACAGGGTACAACTACTGAAGAACATGAAGTAAATGAGGATGTAATCCCCATAATAATTGATTACCATTTTTTTCCAAGGGTTCGTGGTCAATATTCAAGAACGATAATATAAGGTCTAGACAAAAAATTTAAATCCAATTTATCTGATACGTAGGCACATGGAAAATTTAAAATTTTTAGAGACTGATCATAGGGGTAAATTTACTATATATATATAATAAAATGTTCATAAAAACCAATTTAAGAGTCATACATGGAGATTTTAACATTCATTGTCTTACATAAACCTTCCAATGAATTAGTGGATTCATTGTGTTTATTGTGTCTTAATATATGTTGATATGGAATTTCGTCATTTTCCAAGGTGATTCACCAATGAATAAGGTAGTGGGATCTCAATAATTCTCCACTAGGTTATGTAAAAAATCCTGTAGAACTATCCATGGTGATATTCTTATAGAAAAATTTTCAGCATTAAAAGGAATGATTGAGTGAATGAATTATTTAATTATTTCACTGAATGCACCTCCAATAAGTGAGGTGTCCAAATTCCATGCACTAATCCATATTAGGTCATTAATAGGATAAATATTACATATTGGCCATAAACGTGGTCTCAGTTTTTAAATATTATATTTAATTTAAAGACATATAATTTTATTTATGAAGTTCTGTGCACACATTATAAAATATTTTTAATATTTTATGAAATTATTTCCCTGGACATTTGGTCTCAAAATCACACATCTATTAATCCCCCATCTGTGAAAATAATATAAATTTTTTTTAATGTATTACAAGGAAATAACCCAGTCTCAATATCATTACCCTCATTCAATATTTTTATCCCAAAAAAAGAAAAAACTAAATAAACAACAAAAAATACTGAGCCTGCACTTGGCTCTCCCACTCCTAGGAACTATCTTGTTTGTTCCCGTGCTGCCACATCACAGAAACCATGGTGTGGGTCCTTCTATACAAGGTCCTTTTTTATGTCCTTGATCTTCATTCGGAGAATTGTAATGGTGGATTCATCCTTGATTTCTAAATCTCCCAAGATGATAAAATGTGTATTATCATGAAATATGTCCTAAAATATAACACTTGGAAAGGCTTCATGCACCCACTCTAACAGTGGGGGTAGGGTGAGGTGGAAATAAACGTCACTAATCCTCAATAAGATTTCCAATTCCCTAATGAACCACAAGGATATCTTTCCTTACTAACTGAACCTCATTAAACCTCATCATGGGGAGACTCTCAAGAGGATGTGGTCTCCCTTTTCAAACTCCAAGGGCCTATTGTAGTGATCTGTGTAAAATTTCTATCTGCTCTAGGCTAGCCACATATTCTATAGGTTGACCTTAACATTCTACGATATCATGTACACCATCTCTAGGCCCATAAGAGATGTCTCACCAATAATATTATAGAATAAGGATGACCTATAGGGTCTTCCATAGACGACCTAAAAAGGTTCCATTCTGATAGTAATGTGGTATATGTGGTGTTCTGAAATATCTACCAAGGTGATGTTATCCTCCCATATATGGACAAATACTAACATAAAATCCATCAGCATATCCTCCAACACCTGGATAGTGTACTCATTGTTTCCATCATTATAGGGGTGAATTATTTTCCAATCTATATTTGGATCCTAAATGTTCCATAATGGACTCTAAAAAATCATGTCATAATCATAGTGTCATTATTGGAGAAGATCATTGTGGGAACCCCATTAAGGCGAACAATCTCTCTTATCTAAAATATCCTCAAACTCTCCAATAAACTCTTCTCATGGATAGAATTGAGGTTTTCTTAAATTTTGAGTTTGTCATTTATATACCAAATGGAATCATAGTCCTTCACTATGCACAGAACACATATCATAATGTCTACGATATGATGTGCTATTTCAAAACTAAGATCTCAATTAGAAATAAAAACCTCTCAGAACATGGTTCTCAACCATCACCAACTGACAATTAAGGCACTAAGATAGGAACATTTCTACTCTCCATACCATTCATTACCACCAAAAATTATTCAAATGCTAACTTTAAATATTCCCCAAAATGGTATTTACTGCTAGAGGATAATGGTGGAACTCTCACATCACCTCCAATCGAATCATGATAGGAACAACCTTCCATCCCTGAAAAATAATGATGTGATTAAATAAATTAGAATATCAGTCCAGTGGGTCCCTCATAGATATTGTTTCCTAAACAACTAAATATTTAATATCTCCAAGATTGGACCCTCTCATATGATTGACAAGATTATGATTCAATACCATCAACTGATGATATTCATTACTCTGATACTCCCCAAGGACAGTTTCATGGAGGAAAACATCTCTAAATTCTCTGTCACTATATGATCCTAGGAATTCAATCTAATTTAATAATAAACCACAGTTATCTAGTTTGTAAACAATCTCATAGTAATAGTCATATAAATAATCCAACAAGCATAGTTGTATTAGGGTCAAGTATCTCAACATAAAGATTCACCAAAGACACTGATGGTTAGAGTAAACCAAACAATCACTCCCACATAAGGTAACGAATCTACATTTTTAGGGTGAAGACATAATTTTAATGATCTTTTTCATTATTTGCATAGTTCTGCTCATTTTTTCTGAACAACCTTGACCCATATGAGATTACTGCATGTTATTGCATCATCATGCATCTGATCCCAGCTCCTGAACCATCACAATACAGTATGAACTCCATGACTTCCTATGGTAGTACCAACACTATATCACTTGTAAACCTCATCATAAAATCCTTAGATTCACTCAATCACTACTAAGACCTGGTAAATGGATTCCTTTTCTGCATTAGGGTAGTTAATGTTGCTGCATATTTGGAGAATTATATCACATACCTCCTATAGTACCCCCAAAAAATAATGAAATCTCTTTACATTATAAATTCTCTTCAATGGATCCAAATAAACCACTGTATAAATATTTTATTAATATATGGATAAAGTTTTCTTCCATATGATATTCCTCATAAATTTAACCCTATGTTTACATAAATGGAACATCTAGAGTTTCCTATAATTATGGTGCTCTCTAAAAAAATCTAGAACCATTTACAAGTTATCCTGACACTCCTCATTTCATGTTGAGTAGATGTGTGCCTAATTTATGAGTAAAATAAAGAATTAGGCTTGGTACGACTAGAAATCCTAGATCATCACACCCAAAAACATGGAGAGAGAATTCAGCACACCAAAGGGTTTCATAAATAACTCATAATTTCCATAGAGAGATCCTAATTTTAACTTTGGAATACAGGCCTCACATACCCTCAACGTTTTGTAGTCTGACCTGAGATCGGTCTTTGAAAATTATCTCCCACCTTAGAACTAGTCCAATAGGTATTCAATACATGTTAAGTGGTACTTTTTCTTTATCATGGAATGGTGTAGGTGATTATAACCACAAAATGTAGAAAACTCCTGTCATCCATTTTCACAAACAGCATTGGAGCTACCCAAGGGGATACATCAAACAAGATTATACATTTCTCACAATGTTCCACCATCTACAACCATAAAACCCGTAGCTCTGTAGATCCTATATAATATACAATATAAGATAACAAAGATGTTCTAAGATTAAAGTCAATGAAATATTCCCTCTCCAATATTGGATGTAGTTCGTACACTTCTTCGAGGAAGAAGTCCAGATAATCCTCCACAAGTGAGGGAATCCAGATTCCTAAAGATCATGCTTCACCAATAGATAAAAATTCCAACTAATGGGTTATGGGATATATCCTTCATTTAGAAAAACATTCTCCTCCCACAATTTGATATCTGTCCCCCAGAAAGGAAAATCATTTCACATCGGTAACATGAAATCTGGATTGTCTGTGATGATAGTCAGTCTAGGTTCAGACCATGGAAACTCATTCCTAACCCTTTATGATTTAATATGGTTCTATAATGATGATTTAATTGTTTGAATTTAGCTTTTTCTCCACTAATAGACATCACACTATTCTAGAAGATAATAGATACATAAGAATCATTTTCTTGTAGGAGCCTCAAGACAAAGTTGTAAGGCCAACCCCTCAATTGTGATCTAAAACTCATAATACATGAGTATAAAAATTAAAAAATTATTTGAACCTATGTCTTATAGTACTGAATCAGGATTATAACCATCATTTACCAGACCTATAGTCATCATGGGCAGTGCATGATCAGAAACCACTAATGCTTGCAGCTGTCCTCAGCAATGGTAGCCAACTCCTTTATGTTTGACCTACACCACCTTATGGTGGTAATGGATGGATCTAACAGCATCATAAACATGAAATATCTCATCCTTATCTTATTCCAGATTCTACTCCCTAGAGACCAAACTATCATAACCTAGGAGATATCAGCTCATAGATTTTTCTTTGCCCTACTGGTCTAACAGCTATTTGCCTATGCTACACGACAACTCTTACGAGGAAGTATTATGCAATGTGAACTCACCTATCACAAGAAAAGAACTGAACATCACCATGATTGTATTGTCTATTCTTATTCCTCTAACCATGTGGAAGGTTATAACTTTGGAGATGTCTCCTCTATTAATATCCCAACACCTGACGTGTACTAGCTACTATAGGCAAATCAACTCTTTGATAACCACTGTCAACTCTAAAAGTCTAACATCGCATTAAAAGAAATGTCAATATCACTGATTCCTAACAAAACAACTTGTAATAGGTTAGGATATATAGAGTTACAATAGTGGATCAAGTCCCTCGATTGAGTCTCTTCTAATAAAATTCTCTGAAGTTTCCATCTCAGATCATGCCAATTGAGTACCCCGTATGGTCTATGAAACATTCATCATAATCACCAACCATTATACCCACCTTTAAAAGATCTAGATGATCATAATTATGTACTAGTACTAACTTGTATGGGTATTACTCTTCATGGAATATCCATTCGAAGTCATTCCATGAGAGTGCTAATTCATCATGATTCTACATAACAATGCTCCACCAGTGCTCAACTATTTTGTGGAAGAGGAAAGATTCTAGTGAAACCACTGGTTCTATTAGTGTCTGGATAAGCCAGAATACATTAAAAAATTAATCTACCCAATCCACTAATATATGAGGATCTAGTTTACCA
Source organism: Viscum album (assembly GCA_963277665.1). Classification (NCBI taxonomy): domain Eukaryota; kingdom Viridiplantae; phylum Streptophyta; class Magnoliopsida; order Santalales; family Viscaceae; genus Viscum; species Viscum album. The sequence goes on along the minus strand of OY728165.1, from coordinate 2,086,877,551 downwards.
TAGAACCTCATTAGTCTCTAGCAGTCGAACTTGTAGAGTGCACTAAGTTTGCACACAAATTTAACCTACTCTCCTAGAACTATATTATACATGATAGGTGGTATAGCTACTACCTACCCACCAAGAGTAAGGTGGAAATGGTATGAAACCTAAATTAAGACCTCGTCACTCATCATATCATTTTCTTGATCTGGAATAGGTATCTGGGCTAGTTGGATTTCAAAAGGCATCCTGATATTTATCAAGACGTACCATGGTCAGATGTATATATATATATATATGTGTGTGTGTGTGTGTGTGTATATATATAGATATTGATCAAATGATCATATATAAATATAATGTGATGCTGACACAAAAAGTGAAATCAAATACTCAATCCTATATGATACATGTACCATTCATCCCTATAGAAAATTTCTCTTTATGACAGGTCCATAAGCATGTAGTATGGGCCCTGATGAATGGATATGTTGACCACCCATAACATCAATGGAATCCATATTCAGAGAGTCATACTCATTATAATTTCATAATATTTCCCTAAAACAAAAAAAACTACCTATGTGGACTATTCGAAACATCTACCCAAATACTGAACTTGTTGTGATGCAAATATGTTATCACCAAACCCAAGAAGCGGCTCGATCCATAACTACCCAAAGATCACCTCCATTGGTTAGGGGTGGCAACCATCACTAAAGTCATATAGATACTCAAGGGGGAAATTTATTAATTACTTGTATAAAAAACACCTATCTCAAATAGAATGTGAATAGGGAAAGTGTAAAATATGTGATACAACTATAAAGTAATCCATGAATTCATAGCCTCAAGGGTGTACAAGAGTATAACAATGTAAATTAAAATTTATAGGCGGAAGAATTCAAGCACATCCAAAAATATTTCCCAACAAAATAAAAAAAGAATGTTAAACTACTAATATAGCCCTCTTTGAGATATCCATGATACAAACACCATACATGGTCCAAAATGTAGGGTATCACAATGTTCTTCTGATGTCCCCGCAGACCTGACTATTGTCTACATAAGGCATGATATGTGATGGAAAATCGCATTCCGTGGTGAGTATAAACATACATAATAGGACATTATGAAGGGATAATTTTGAATACGAATAGATAAGAATAATATGAAGACATTAGATAAATGATATTGTTAAAGAAAATAGTTCAACCCAAACCAAGAGTAAAAGAAACTTCATCCAAATACAAGGGGATAAACATGGTGAGTATATTAACTTCCCATCGAATATATTACATTGATTTTATGAGAGTTGAATCACTCATCCATGAAGAGATAAACACTAAAACCACATGGAATACCCCAAGAGTCTTCATATCTGATGGAAATAGAGTAATAAAATACAAGTTGTTGATACATAATAATATATATATCTGATCAGTCAAAGAAGCCCAACTGAGTGTGTAATAGGATCTTCGTCTCACAAAATAGAACATCGAGAAGTTTTTCCAATAGTTCCTAATTTTAATCAATTATTCAAAAAATCTGAAGAATATTACCAGTTGTTACCTTTCATGTCAATCAACACCTATTAACTATGTCAAGTTGTTGGGGGGCCTCAAACTCAATGTAGAGGACCAGTGAACTACTATGTCTATGGGGTACCACTATGATAGTATTCAAAGAGGACACATGCCCATCCTGATGGGGGGTTTCAATCCAGTGTCACAATGACATGTTCCCTATGATTACAAGGGAATTCCACTTAGTAAGTAGAGTACATGTGAGAAATATAATGATGGTTCCACTCTAATAATCAGGGAATTGTGTCCTATCCAATAGGGTTCCACTCAAATTTGAGGATCCATTCCCTATCTGATAGGGTTTGTACTAAAAATACAAGGACATGAAACCTATTTCAATAGTGAGGCTCCACTCTGATAGTATCCCTATAGTACCTTCACCCATGCTTATGGGAGCTTCCAATCTAGTTTCATGATTACTCAAGCCCTATACTAATAGGGGTTACACTCATTTGGTAGAGGACTCATGCCCAATGTGATGTGGGTTCCACTCTAATATTCATGGACCTATACCACATCTTATTGAGGTTAAAATTGAAATATAATGACCCATACCCTATCTGATAGTGGGTTTCCACTCAGAATTCAAGGAACTGCACCCTAGCACAACAGGGTGATCAACCCTGGTCATTGACAACATGCACCATACCAGGTAGGGGGTTCCACAAAAAAGGTAGCTATAGAGGACCTGTGTGAAATATGATGGGGCTCAACTAAAAAATTCTAAGATTGTATTAGCCATCTCTTTTGAAGGGTACAACTCGGTAGACATTTGTGATCCTATATGATCACTATCGTCATTGAGCACATAGAACCCCCAACATTCAAGTAAGTAACACTTCATTTATGAATCTTATGTATATAAAGTTTCTCGGTTATGTTTGGGATGGGTTAAGAACCTTATAATTTTTTTTTTGGTTTTTCAATAGGTCCATCTTTTCTGAATTGTTTTGGAAAACCGTGAGACTCTTACAAGAATCAGTGTTCAGTGAGATATAGGTTAAGGGGAAGGAACATAAGCTACACATGGTTTTTCAAAATTGTGCAGAAGCTTATGATATTAAATAAATATTTAGATAGTTGTCTTTGTCTGGGCTAGAACTCGTTTTAGAAAATATGTGATATAACCATGTGCGTTTCTCCATGAAGTAGTGGTTGGTTCACCATAGGTGCACAATTTACCTAACAAAGAAGCTAAACCATGTGTGGTTAGAAAAATAGATCCTAAAAAGTTGATTTATGTAGGATTTTTTATTTAATGCCTCGTTCCCCCAACCGAAATAGAACAATTAGAGGATTTTCCCTCTCTAATTTTGTATAACCTCTCCCCATAATTTGGGAAGTGATCTACAGGTATTCTACATTGTTTTGATGAAAAATTCTCTTGGTAGGTTTTCTATATTGGTAGTTCTTATTGATTTTTTATATCTTATTATTTATCACTCTTGGTTGTAAGATATATTTCTTCTATGTATAGATATAAAATGGATGCCAAATATGATTGTATTTTAATATTTGTTGGTTTGGGAAGATATCTAAGATGAGTTTTTTGTTGAGTCAACCCTGTTTTGGGCTCTCTAGATGTCATTATTTATTTGTATCATAAAACATGACGTAAGTTGATTCACTCTCAAACCCCCTATTTAAAATATGCATTATTGATTTCAAATTATTTGTTTTTAATAAAATTGTTTCTAAAATTTTTAAGAATTTCTCACTAGAAAGCCTCTACAATGATGGTTTAATGAAATGCATAAATTTGAAATTTTTTGGAATGTGAAATCGGTAAAATTATTTCAAAAATATTATTATAATTTTTTTTTGATTTGTATCATGGAAATATTTTTTCAATAAATAGGGTTTTCATGGGATTTTAATAAGTTTGTGGTTTTATTGTAATGGTTGAAATGGTGGTTTGGCATTGGGTTTGGTATAATTATTGTGTGTTTTCATGTGAATTTGGGATTGATAAGGGTATGTAGTACCCACAATAATTGTTGGATGGATAAAGATTTGAGTCTACCCCATCAAAAAGTGTCATTAAGTGAAATATATGTTAATGGATGACTAACCACTCATAATTATTGAGAGCCTTGAGTTTCTTTCATGTTTTGTTGTGTGGATATGTGTAATGTAATGGATTATTCCAAATGAAACACGAGAAATGGTTTTAGAACTTTTTTTTGATTTCATTCATTAATAAAATATATTTTTTAGAAAAAAAATTTATAAAAGAATTATTTATATTCTTATTTAAAATGTTTTACAAATTGTTTTATAGAAAATATTTCATATAAATGTGATAACATGCTCTATCCCAATTTAATGAGAAGGGAAGTTATTTGTGAATATTTACTAAGTTTTATTACTCACCTTTGTAACATTTATTTATTGTTCAAATGTTGTTTATAGAGACTTTGGAAATGGTAAAATTTCATATTTCACTAGAGGTGCTTTGTGATCCATGGAATAGAGTTGGAGTTGGAGCATAGAGTTGGTGTCATTTGAGTATTGAGTATTGAATGTTCTATCTTCCTCTACGTACTTTAATGGGGTTTTCATATGCTATAGTGCTTAATTTTATTGTGATATTAATATCAATGGTTTAATTTGAGTTTTCTTATATTGATAACATGCACCGTGAAGTAGTTGATCTGGTTATAGATTGCTTGGTAGGTTGTTTTATTTTCAAGGGACAATCAACCCCATGTATATTTAAGTCCTTCAGCATTATTTCTAGCCTTTGGCATCATGAGGATATCTCTTAAGGATACGTAATATTCAACCAACAACTCAAGATAGTGAGGAGGGGAGGGATGTGAAAATTTGTATCAAACATTTTTTTTTCAAATATCAATTTGATGTATGTGGTATCATCTTGTTCATTACTGAACTAACATGTTGTCTAAGCCTTGGTTGGTCTTTCTCTTGGTATTTCTTGTCGATCATGAAGTCGAATTGCATCTATTCCATTCCATGAGTTGGAATCATATATTGGGGTAAGATTTTTAGGATATGATATGTAGATAATAATAAGGAATAAAAAACCTTTTTATGAATAAAATCAATTTATCAGGGAGTTCGATAAATAAGTGTTTTGGAGACACCTAAAGGATTTGGAATCTCGCTATCATAGGTTTAGCAAATGAGACACGAACAATAGCCATTAGAGGAAGTAATTACCACTTGGATTTCATGTTTCATTTTGAGAAATGTTTTTTATTTTTTTGTACAAAAGTGGATTTTGTAAAATTTAAATTTATATTACAATGTGATATTTTTAAAACGATCATTTTAATAATATTTTAAAAATTGAAATTTTTTCCAAAAAAAATTTATTTTTAAAAAAAGGTTCAATATAGAAAATAACGATTTTGGAAAGAAATGTTGTGATAGTGTGATGTGGTAGAACTTTAAATTTTTTAAACCATCAGTTAATATACAGTGAGACTTATGTAATTTTTTTATTTATTAGAAATGAACATTGTAGGAGTCATAAAAACCAACCGAAAGAACATAATGATAATTTGGTCGCACTAGATAAAGAGGTGAGGCTATAGCTAGATCAGAGTATCACCTAAGCCTCTAAGTATGATGATAGAGGGAATATGATTGATGAACCAAAGAAATTTGGCCATTCCTTCTAATTGTAGAATAAAAATCCACCCATTTTTTGGGTTATTCAGAACCAATGAAGGAAGAGTTGTAGCATAATAAGATGAATAGTATGATCGATTTCATATGTACACTAGTTGTTCTGAATGTCAAGGTGGTGATGTATATGAAATAATATCTTGTGTGGTATTGGAGGGATTTATGATTTCAGGATAAATCCGAACAAGGATTGGCATCAGAGGATAATAAAGAATTTTTTTTCAAAAAATTCTATTCTCATACAATAAGAATTAAAATATTGAATGACTACATCATCTTAAAGAACTAAAATCATTCATTCATGGAGTATGTAGAAAAAATCATGAATTTAGTTCTCTTTACACCCAATTATACAACTAGGTCATTTTTTAATGCATTCGTCTTTTAATTAGAGATGAGGCTAGAGATTATCTCAACGATTGATGTGCATTGTATTTTGGATTATACAACGAAGGAAATGGAAAGAAGTGACATCATAGGATATATAATAGGAGTAATTATGTTGATAACCAAGTGAAATTTTGTGAGATCTAATGCACAGAGAATGTAGAAGAGGGACACCAATTTCCACTATGGGTGCACATCTCAGATTCAATCCACTTCATCAGTGAATCTTCCTCCTAAACGAAAGATCAATCCTGAGTTTTTTTTTCATTTTGGTTAGTTTGACCACATTAAGTAGCAATGTGTGACACCACTTAGAGAACTCTAGGTCTTCAATCATATAGGGTTTCTTCAAAGTTATTGTCACAGTTCTCTAAGGTCAGTTCGTTGAGAAAATTATTGGGGTTGGTGGCATTATAGTATTAGACTGGATGAGGGAAAAAATAACTCTTATCATGAAAATAGAGTTATAATTAATGTTTTAACTAATAAAATGACTCTTCATTTAGAGAAATAATAACAGGTAAATAAGGAACACACTTTACCAAGGGTGAAATTATATTGAGCTAAGGTTATGGTAGAGGATCATTTTGGACATTAAACTATGAGAATTATGATTCATTTGAAATCCACCCTCATGATTTTTTATACAGGTTCATCCCATTTAATTATTTATTTTCACATTGTTCATTCATTGAGTGTAAATGTTGAGATAATTCTTATTGAGATAAAACAACAAACACCTCTTGGTCAGATTAAGTGTTTACCCACTTTGTGTAGATCATGTTCTATAACCTTTGATAGAGAGGATCTAAAATGGGATTTTTCTATACTTTAGATGGATTAATTTGATAAAATCATGGGTGTGGATTGGTTATCACTATTTAAGGCTCACATCGACTATTATACATGATGGGTCAGTTTCAGGTCTGAAGATGGCATCGAGCATATCATTTGTGGAGATGGGAATATAAATTATGGCGAAATATTCAGGTTCACAATAGTAGTTAGAATGATATTGTAAAAATTGGTAGCATTTTATTTTCTATTGAACTCATAGATATATAATAGTATATTTCCAATAGATTTTGATTAGTTTTCTAAATGTGTTTGCTAAAAATTTCATGGGGTTTCCACCTTTATGGGATGTAGAGTTTTATTTTTGATCTAATTTCGAGGACTAATCCTAATTAAATTTTATCTTACTGAATATCACCAATATAATTAAGGGAATTTAAAGTGATGTTTAAAAATATTGAATGTAAAGGTATCATTTGTCTTAGCACATCTCCATGGGAATCTCCGGTATTGTTTTTCAAAAACGTGGATGGGAATCTTCAGTTGAGTGTGGATTATAAAAAGAATAACCATGTTAGAATAATTATTTTATACCAAATTCCATTTATATATGATCAATTTGATAAATTGTGTATAGCTAAGTGGTTCTCTGAAATTATATTAGGATCAAGATATCCCATGTTTCTAGTTTTTATGGATGATATTATGAAAAAATATTACAGAAGAACATATGGAAACTTTGAATAAGTTGTAATTCCTTTTGGTCATATGAATTCAACAACATAAATTATAGGATTAATTAATTGGATATTTCAATGATATAAATATTCTTTTATGGTGTTTTTTATGGATGTCATAATGATATATTTATTTAAAGTGATTGATCATGTGAAAAATTTGTAGCATGTTTTGAAAATATTGAGGGATCATTTTTTGTAAGAAAAATTATCTAGATGTTGTTTGTGGATATAATAATATTTATCCATGTCCATTTAATTTCTAAAAGTTGTGTTACTGTGGATCCAAAAACAAAATAGGAAGTTATCTAAGGTAAACCACCAAATAATATCCTTGTTGGTGTAGCTCCTTAATTATGATTCATTGTTCATCAATTTTCAAGACATGATTCACCAATGATAGATTTTACAAAAACTAATGTTCCATTAAAAAGGGAAAAAATATTCAAAAAGAATTTTTTAGATTTAAAGGTTATTTTTTTGTCCACAACAATCATGATTCATCCAAAATTAGGAAAATGATATGTGGTGTATTGTTATGCTTCAGGATTTGGGTTAGGATGTGTTCTGAAGGTGGGAAATCATGTTGTTGATTATGTATCAAGGAAATTACAAGGGCATGACAAGAATTACTCTATAATAATATGGTGTTAGTTGTCTTCCTCCTTCCATTGATGACATGACATTATTATCTCATTGGAGGGAAATTTACTATGTTTACACATCATAAGAGTTTGAAGCACATTTTATCACAATTGAAATTTAACATGAGACTAATAAGATTTATGGAGTATCTAAAAAAATTACATTGACATGATTTATACACAAGTTATGGCAAATTTGGGAGTAGATGCATTAAGCAGAAATTTATATGTGTAGTTGGAAAAAGAGGATTCAGAATAGTGGATGTTGATGTCAATGGTATCATCCATGAACATGGAATGTGATGATCGAGGTAAAATTACATTTTTATTCCCTTTTTCATTGGTTTTTTATTTGGTAAAGATGGTAATAGAGGATGAAAATTTTGATTCAGAATGTGTATTGATGAGGTTAAAACTCAATGGTGGGAAAACCATTAAGGTATGAATGCTATATGAGAGTTCTATGTTTTGATTCATAAATTGAATGGTTTTATGTATAGATTGTCAGAATGAACTTATTTGTGGTTCCCACCATTTACGATGAAATGTAAATCCTAGAATTCCTAATATGTATAAGAAATTTAATGAAACATTACGGTGGGAAGGAATGAGAGTGGAGGTTGAATAGTTTGTTTCAAGATTCTTAACATATTTATAGGTTACAAGAGAGCACCAGTGACCAGCATGTATGTTGTTTTCACTACCAATTCTTATGTGGAGATAGGAACAAATATTGATGGATTTTGTAATAGGTCTCCTAAAAATGGTTTGGAAACATGATTCCATATGGGTAACACATGATCGACTAATAATGTCAGCTCGTTTCATCCCTATTCATGAATCTCGTACGGTAGAGTACAAGTGAAAAATCGAAATCCCAGAATATGTAATTTGGAATGTTTTAATGGTTTTGACCAAGAAACACTGATATCTGAGGTTTTCATCTTGTATCTTATAAATCCATATAGAATTTTCTTGGGGATTAAATGACAATGATTACATTGTATCATCAAAATACATAAGGAAAATATAAATGGATTATAAAAATAATAAAATACTATATGTGGGCATACATAATGGATTTTCATGGATCATTTGATGTGAATGTTCTGTTAGTAATGTTCTCATATAAAAATAGTTATCAGGCCTCAATACAATTGATTCTTTTTGAAGCATTTTATGGGTGTCCAATTCATTTAACACATTTTTGGCTGGAGACACGTGATACTTCATGGGTAAGGTCGAGCCTTTTCCATGGGATAATGGAGACAATTTAGTTGATCTAGAAATTAATGGAGACATCTCAGGGTCATCAAAAAATGTATACAGATGACAATTGACCACCTTTTCATTTTATTGTGAGTGATCAAGTGTTCTTGATGATCTCTAAAAGGTTTGGTCATCATCATTTTGGAGTTTTGGGAATATAATCTCCATGATAGATAAGTCCTTTTGAGATACTGGAACATCTTGGTGAGGTGGAGTATAATTTTGCATTACCAGCATAGATCAATGTGGTGCATAATATGTCTCTCAAATTGTAGTTGAATAATTATCAAATTGAACCTGAACAAGTGATTTGATTAGATCTTGTTGAACTAGATACAGATGTTTTATGGGTGCACATGCATGTGTGGGTTGTGGATACGGAAGAAAAAGTCCTGCTGGAAAAATCATCACTCTAGTATGATTATTTTGACAAAATTGTTCATATTCAAAAAAGATACATTAGAAGGTGTGAAAGAAATGAAATAGTAATGGTTATAATGCTTCCAGGTAAATGTTGGTTTTCTAAATTTTGGGGATAGAAAGGATAGTGGTGGGGAGCATTTAGCATCCTCGATTACAAGTGTGTAAAACGTAATTTCTGTATCATAAGTATATAATCGGTTTGGGAGTATGTTTGGGAAGGTTTGGTATCCTTTTAGATTATTTTTTTCGGGTATTTCTATAGGTTCGTAATTTTTTAATGGTTTGGTAAAGCACTAAAATTCTTATAGGAAAACACACACATTGAGGAAGAGGCTATGGGGAAGGTTCACGAGTTGCGCATGATTTGTCCAAACCATGTTGAAACCTAGGAGAAACCATGATACATTAGACTATGGGATTTGGGATGGCTTGTACATGAGTTAGAAACCATGTGATCAATCCATATTAGTTTCATCCATAAGGATGTGGTTAGTGCAAGGATGGTCTAACCGTGTGACTAAATCCAAGGGGGTTAGAAAACTATATACTAAAAAGTGGTAATGGTTGAATATGAGTTTTAATGCATTATTTTCCCCCAAATATCCTTAAATTATTATTTTACCCACTAAATTATTTAAGAATCTCTCCCCGTTTTTTGGGAGATATCGTGAGGTGTTACTTGGTGTTTTGAAGCCGAATTCTCATAGTGAGTCTTCATTCATTTTTGTTCTTGTTGAGTTTTCTTAGATATTAATTTCTATCTCTCTATATTATTAAATCTATGTACCGTGTTGAGAGATCTTTGATAGTGGATTCCAAATATTATTATATTGGACTTTTCTATTGATAGGGTAAGATATCTAAGATGTGTTTTTTGAGATTCAACTCAGTTTTCTATTCTTTTTCATGCATTTCATTGTTTGAATCATAAAACATGTGGTGGGTGGATTCCCTCTCGAATCCTCTATTTAGAACATGACATTTTGATTTTAGATTATTTTGATGAATGAAATCTGTTATGTACTTGACATGAAATTATTATTGGAAACCCTTTTTAGTGATGGTTTGGAAAATTGCATAAATTGGTCATTTTTGTGGAAAGTTAACTTTGTAAAATATTTTTAAAATGATGAAATTAAATTTATTTTTTGGTTATGTTACATGGAAAATGTGTTTTCAATTAATGGTTCTTTTTTACTGAAATGGTTCATCTAAAAATATTTAAATAATATTTTTATTTTATGGAAATGGTTGAAATGGTTATTTGGAATTGGTATTGGCATAATTATTTCTTGTAATCATGTTTAGTGATGATGGATAATGGTAAGGAGTTCACCCCCCCCCCATAATTGAGGTATGGATAATAGAAAGGGATCTCCCCCCTAAAATGGTTCATTATGTGATGGATTAGTGAAAAGATGACTCGCCGCCAATAAGTATAAAAGGTTTCTGGTTTCATGCATGGTTGGATGTGTCAATAAATGGAATGGAATGGATTATTCCATGTGGAACTACTAAAATGGTATTCTATCATTGAGTTGTTTTGTTCCAAGATAAAATGGTGTTTTTTGGAAAACTATTTGATATGAAAAAATTTATATTATGATATAAACTATATTAAAAAATTTTATATAAGATATTTTATATAAATGTGCTAAAATGTTATATCCTAGATATACGAGTAGGGATTTAATTGTGGAAAATATAATATATTTAATATCCACTGATTTATTTGAATTTTATTTAATTGATATATTGCATCATGTAGTGGGCGATTTGATTAGGGGTTTTTATAGGTTGTTTTATTTTTAATTGGATAAAATCCACAATGTATATTGAATCCCTTCAGTATTCATTTCTCTCATTTGGTTTCATGGGGATGTCTCTTAAATGCATATATTGTTCCACCATTGTATCAAGACATTTACATGCAGAGGGATGTTAAATATCATCTCAAAAATATGCATCATGCCAGGTATATTTCATATTGTATCTTATAAGCCAAAAATGAGTGAACCATCTTGTTTTAAATGGTGAAAACCAAAAGATAGAATACTCATGGGCCAAAATTTTACTATATATAATTGAGATATAAAACCATAAACTTTCCACAAAAGTGATCAAGAGATACATGGTGTCTGAGGGGACACATAGGGCATGAAATCCCACTCAACCACTTTTTTTTTGTCACAAGCTTTCACATAGATCCGAAATGTGTAGAATTACACTCCATTCAGATGGACACCACATCATGGCCAATGCTACCCAAGATTGGGTAGTTGTTTTGTTTTCTTGTCTCTGTGCTGCCCATATGTCTATTTACTTTCATACATGGTTTTTTGCTTTCCAAGGGGCACCACCCCTGTGATATATCTATGTTAGTGTACTCGTGTACACATTTGTGCACATGGACAAGTACTTCCACATTGGATCCCACATGTTTGATCCTCTTCATGGGTTCCCATCTACGGAAGAGGTAAATGGACACTATTAAGGATACATATCATGTCATCCTTATCATTTCACATAGCCTAGGAACTGAACATAAGGGGATAAACATTTTGTGTTCATCCTTGTACACGATGAGTATTTTGGTTTTCACCAAAATCTCAGATATGCAGTCCATGCCTCAAATAAATCCTTTTACCTTCAAATACAGCCCTATCTACATCTGAAAATAATGGATCTAGCTGAGTATATAGGTTTCCAGTCGTTTGTTCACTGGATATCAAATATCATGGTCCATATGGGGTTTCATTTTTTATCACATAGGTATCCAATGATTCCACATTCGATTTCATGATGTTAAATAATTGAAAATATCAAATGTTCTTTGAAATGATCCCAGATCATACCTGATTTCATCGATCCAACCCTTTTTTATTGATCCTTCATGAGTCTGAGGCTCCAATCGGGCTCGGTACCACCAAACAACATCAAACTATGAATTCGAGTTCCAACTAGTGAATAACCTGAATAAAATATTTGGGAAAAGAACCATAACAATTTTTTAGCCATTAATGTCCAAGCGTTCTTAGACAATAATCAATAATGGTGATTTCGAGGATAGATAGAAAATCAGAAATCAAATTAATCTGGTACATAACGGAATGAAAAGGATATACATGGAGAAAAATTATATAAGGGATTGATCTACAAAATCTATTTAATGAAATTTTCATAAAAAATCAATTTATGATTTATTCATGGATATTGGATCATTAATCATCAAAGAACATGCCTAGAAACTATTGAGAAGAGTTATTACATCCATTGCATCCCTATCTTTTGTGATCTGAAGTTTCAAAATCTTCCATGGTGACTCTCCAATAACAGATGAAGGATGAGATATGGAATTAACTTCTGGTTTATGAAGAAAACCCTATAGAATCATCCATGGAGATACTATTAGAGAAAATTTAGGAAAATTAAGATGAATTTATTAATTATTTAAATAATTATTTATTTCACTGAACGTGCCACCAAATATTGAGGAGTTCTAATGAACCATTAAGACCCATTTGAGGTCACACCAAGGATAAAAAATACATTTTCGACACAACTGTTGTCTTAATTTTCTGATTAGATCATAGGTTTAAGAGATTAACCATTTTTTAAAAATATTACCGCACATAATATATGTTATTTTATATATTTTTATAGAATTTTTTTGGGCACACCAGGCCTCAAAATCTCTCACCGTCTTAGTTCCAAGATCTATAAATATATTTTAAAATATTAAAAAGTCTTATAATGAAATATGGGTCACTACATCATACCTGAGGCAATTGTTTCTTATCTCACCTTTACTTTTTTGAGATATATGTCATACTCTCCACTTATTTATATTTTGTTGAGTATGTACTTTCCCATTTATATATTTTCTCGTTAATATCTTTGTATTCTCAAGGTTAAATGTTTAATTTTAATTTATTTCATTCGTGGGGATTTTAATTAAAAGGATTCCCAAAAGGTAAGGGTTTACTACATGATCTCTTCAATATTTGGGATTGGTTGTGATTAAGTATCTAATAAGGAAGACATTTCTTTCATATCCATATTATCCATAAAATGTTTTTTATATATATTTTAATACTCTCCTATAATTGATTAAGGTATTTTTATTTGAATTTGACTTATTAAATACCATATTTATTAGAATTTTATTTTCATTTCATAAATAATTTACATCACGGATTTTCCAAGAAAAGTATAAATCGAGTGTTTTTGACATATATTAGATGAATGATATTTCATACCATTATGAATAATATTATATTTTAATATTCTTTTAATGGTTTCAAGATTATTGATCAATGAAAATTATTTCCATAATATTTTGATGTTTCTAAATAATGGATCTTCAAGGAGAAACGATTATTTTCCACAATAATTTTTTAAAATATATTTTCTGGTATTTATTTTAATTAATTAAAACAAGAACTATTTTACTTATTCTCTCCTAGGTTTTTGTTATGGTGATACCATCCTAATTAGTCATCTGATTTTTTTGATCTAATTGAAAGAGGATGTACAATTTTGGTATTCGTCTCCATATTACATTGGATGGATTAAGAATTGGTTTATTGGTCAAACATATTATTAAATTTGGTATGATAGTCTCAATACAAATTTTTTATATTCACTATACTTGAACCCAAATAAATGATGAATTAATTGGAATTATTATGTGATGGTCATGTCCCTTTATAGCTATTTCATTCATTTGTGGGTCTCTTGTGACAAAATAGTTGGAGTTTTGGATGAGGCCCTACCCATTTATATAATATGTATTCTCATGGAACCCAATGTATGTTTTAGATGTCTGCCATTATGCATTCCATCATTATGAATTATATTATTGATGTTACATGTGATTATTAAATTAGTTATAATATCCATGGATATGTTTCCTGCTCATGAGATTATTTATATGGAATTATTTGATCATCACTTATTTTGTCCACATTATACTAAAGATATATTTTAAATGACATCTTATTCACTTATTTACCATTTAATGAAAATGTGTCCTTATATATTCATTATTTATTTTATAGTATGCATACCCATTTTGAGTATTAGAGATCCTCCCTTTATTATGTATCTTTTCCATAGGATTATAGGAAATTTTTTATCATCGATATTTAGGGACATGATATAGGGAATAAATATGTTCTTAATCAGTATAATTTCTTATATTATATATTTCCAAATTTATGTGAATTTATTTTTTGTTTTTAGTTTACCAATACTACTAAACTGTTCAGTCCATTGTGTTGAGACCTCTTATATCGAATGACAAAAAAAATGTTACCATTAGCATAACGCTATTGGGTTAGGGTATTTATAATCGGTATCATATAATCATTAATAGAATCATTGGTAACTAGATTTAAGAAGAAATATAATTGGGAATATAAACCTATGAATGACAATGAGGATAATTCTATGTATAAGATAACACAGTGTAGATTTGGTAATGTATAGGGATTACGTAGGATAAATCAAAGAACTATTAGTTTTAGAAGAATGTGTCATGATTTAGACATACATTTTTTAGTATTTAATTATTATTTAATATCTCTCTCGAATTATTGTAGTTTGATGGTTTTGACATTTCTTATGGTTTTTAGGAAATAACAAGAACCCGAATGAACTTGGTTAGCATTCTGTGTGATAAAAAATTTATTATTGATCAAATAAGTTAGATTATAAATAAACTAAATGATATTGTGAAAATTTTTAATATGTTGTTATGATATATGATTATCAATTTCCACCTTGACCAATTATCATACTCACCTAAGAATATATGGAATGATTTTTTAAGTGCTCATGTGGTGGAGACCACTGATGAATAAAGATTTAGTTTTATATATTACCGGAATGAGAGAAGAAACAGTAAATTGAATGTCTTAGGGGAAATATAAGGTTCTTTGGGTGTGGAAAATAATCACATTAACTATTAAAATTCATAAAAAAACAAAATGTTCAGAAAACAAAATAGATGAGAATTATTGCGTTCCTAAGGAATCCATGACAGTTGAATGTTTTAAATGTTTAATGTAATATATCTTTGAAAATCAACATCTTAGAGGAGAAAACTCATGATGAGAATCGGAACAGATTTATCAGTAATGGTTATAATTTTGATTATGTAGATTCCACAAATGATATATGGAAGGAAGAAGGTATGAATGGATAAGATGATGATGCATAGTTAATGGTTTAAGAATAATGTAAAATTATTAGTATTATTGTGTATTTTGATTCAAGACTTATGTTGTAAAATTATTTTATAAATTATATTATGTTTATAATAATCATGATATATATAAGGATTTTACCACAATACTTCTTTTTATAAATTTTGAAGCATATAATGAATAGTACCAGTAACCAAGAGAAGTGATTTTGTGGAAAAATTATTTTTTGGAAAAATATATTATCATAGGATGATAACAAAAAATACATGAATGATGATGATATAATAATGATAGAAAGATGATAATGGGTTAGTATTAGTTTCATCATAAATTTATAGTGATTTTATTACAATGTAACTCAAGATGAAGTTTACATCATTTTTAGGATTTAGGATATACAATTGATAATCTGATATTTTATTTAATGAATAAGGAGAGAGTTAGTTCTTTGAATTATGAATGTTTTCATGAAGGTTTTATGGTGATTCATGTTATTAAACTGATTTTAGAGAATATGTGATCAAATATGTGAATATATTTGACTAAATGTTTTGATTTTGATTATATTAAACAATATTTTTGAAGATTGTTAAGGTTATCTAATTATGTAATGAATTATGTTGAACATTAGATATTATTTTTTTAGGATTGAGTATTATTTATCATTTTGGATGAACTATTCTATAAATTCTTGTTTCACTAAATATTTTTGTGTTGAAAGAATGCATTATGGATCTTATGATTCATTAATAGTTCTTTAGGAAAAAAACATCATCATTAATACCAATTTATTATAGTAAGAGATGTTGTAAATATACCTAGAATATTAAAACCAAAGAAGAGATTTTATTTATGATATGGAAATAAATGAAATAAGATTATTTTATTGAGTACATTATCTAGATAGTAATGTGATTCCATGAATTTAGGAAAAGGGCTTTGAAATAAAAATTCTACATAGTTACCTTGTATGCAGATAAATTAACGGCCTTTTAACCCATCACATATATTAAGTTTTTTAACGGCTAGAGTTCTCATGAAAATGTTCTATATATCTCTATAATAATCAATTTGAATTTTTTTATCCACATTAATAACTTCACTTCCAACTATAGTTCTTGTATTTGAAATTTTTTTAATGACCTTTACATTTCACTTTCCCTATTATTAATTATAATTTTTATTAACCCTTTTTATTATGTGGGATTTCCACAAATAAATTTTCAAATGTCAAACCCTTTATTACTAAACAAAAGATAAATTATTAGGATGTAATTTATTTAAGAGGGTAGAATGTGACACCCAAAAAGATTAAAATAGCATTTTGTTTAATAGTTTATATGACATACAATAATGAGCCTAAATGAATCCCGAAATATTATTTTTAATATCCAAAATTACTCCACATATTATGTTTCAATATTTTATAGATTAATTTTGAGACCAGACACTGATATGTTGTGAGATTATGATGTGTGGTGTTCATAAATAAATATTTAAAATATATTAAAATATTAAACCGCACGCACACATAGTTTTTCTAAAAATGAGGAATAACATCTAAAAGTGTTGTTGGATCATAAATCTGAGAAAATCACTGTGTTCAATGTAAATGATTTACCCCAGGATAGTCCTAACAATGGACCTTATGAATTAACCGTGAATAATAGTTTTCAGAGGTTTTAAGGAATAAATTAATTTTCAAATATTTTTTTTCATTCAATTTTTCCACACAATAATGTATTATTTTAAATATACCTATAGTTAGGGATCCATGGATAAGATCATAACATTAGAATTCAATAGATTCTATGTAGAGATTCCTTGGAGAAGTCTCTTGGGGACGAAAAAGGATAGAACCATGGATCAAATATCGATGGAGGTCATTCTTGAAGGATCTTTCAAATGAAGATGATTTAAAAATGGATCTTCTTCATCGATTGATCAAAATAAAAGGCTTTGCTTGTTGTTTTTATTTATCATTTTATTTTCTTAGAATCAATGATGGACCTAGAGCAATCAGCGAATAGGTTTATCCAGGGATCGATCATTCTTGTGAGATGGGATTTAATTATGGAGCGTTATGGGGTTTTTTTGATTGAGAATTGATTTTGATTTCTCGAACATTCCTATGAGAATAGATAATGGTTGTAATGAAAAATTCCCATGTCTCGTTCATTGTGCTATTAATTGTTATCTTTCTCCATTAATATAATTTTTTTCTTCATGTTCTTGATTATTTATGGGTTATGAACGATTGATCACTATGCCTTCATTTCATGAAAAAATGAAATGAAATTGAATATCTAAAATCAGGATGACCCAAAAGAGTTTCAATGGTGATGGTGATAGATGAACTAAACTAATTTTGTAATACATATTTTTTAAACTATATATGAGTGAATGAATAGAATCTTATTTCAGAGGTTATTGAAGGCCCAAAACTCATTGATTAAGTGTTTCAATGGAGAGATGACACTATATCAATAGCTTTGAGGTGAATGGACCATTACATCAAGATCGGAATCATCAACCGAGGTATACAGAGGAACAAAAGTGGGTTTTAGAAAGTATTGATGAATGTGGTGTGCAACCCATGGTTATATAGTGTGTGTCCCCCAATGAGTAGTTGATATGGTTTAGAGAGTTAGATAAACGCCACACAGTGTGTGACCCAATCATAGGGAGTATAGGGACTTCCTAGGGACTCAGTGTTTATCTCGAGAGATACATGTACACAGGGTGGACTACACGGGTTGCCTACACATAGTGTAACCTAGCAGATGACATGGCCTAGACCAAGTACATAGACTTCCCCATGCACTTGTACATGAGTATATCTAAATGGGTAGATATAGTGTACTAGAACACAGCTAGAGTACATGGGGTGGAACCTTGATGATAGGACATGGTGTGTGACCCTTCTACACCACATGTACCCATCTTTTACATGATATGTTATAAAGTAAATGATCTATTGTACAAGGAAAGTACATGAGGACATGGGAGACAATTTGTGACCCTAATACAAATCTTGAATCCCAAAATACATGGATTGATTCTCTATTCCAATATATCATTGACATGTTTTATTAGGGTTTGTTCTGTTTATCATTTCCTTGATGTTTTTTAAGTATTGTTTCCTTCTCATAGGAGTATGAGATTTCTGCAGGTCTTACCTAATAGAGTTTTTGGAAACCCCCCCACCGAGAGGCCCGATGAAAGTTCCTCTATTCATTATTTTTTTGTAGGTAGAGTCCTTGGTATTGACATGACCAACTTCACCACACATCAATCCTCTACATAGTTTCATAATCTAGAATGAGCTTTAGGAATCAAAAAATATCATTAGATGTGATCCACTTATATGGTTTCATATTCTCTTCTGATCTATCAGAATATATCTCTCATGATGGTTTCTAATGAAAAATAATTATCACATAGACATCATCAGTTCTATTAGACGCAAGAATGTGTTCTCCCGAAGGAGTGCTTCATGGAATCATCATATTGAATCACTAGTGTTGATTTTTAGTGGTTGTGACTTTAATCTAGACCACATGTGTTGGTTTGAGTATATCTGGATATTCTTTTTATTTGTTTTATAGACATATAATTTTGTAGAGTTGACTATATCTTTCTTTTCGTATTTCTATTAAATTATAACTTCTCCAACTGAGTATTTTTATACTCACCCATTTATAGTCTTTTCTTGCATTTGTCATGTATTGGGAACATGTGTGGAATTTTTATGGAGTCCATGGAGGACCTAGACATGATGAATCATTATGAGTTCAGTCATGCCATGATGTGTTCCAATGGATATAGGTAGTATTCCCAATACCATTTTTATAGGATGTAATTTTTGGCATACAAAATCTTTTTAGAGGCCTTGTATCTTGTCTCAGTTCACATTACTGCACTTTACATTTTTTTCATACATTGGTTGGGATATAGTATCATTCTTGCATTTGGTTATTAGTGTTTTTTTAAATATTATCATTTTTTGGCTTGGAGATGTGTGTGTGCATACATGTGCATAGCCAATGACTCCCATTTTACGGATATGCCTACTAAGTGATTGTCCCCAGACCCTAAATTATTGGATATGTGCTTGGGGAGTCATGGAACTGGCCCTAATAAGACAGGTCATGACAAAGTGGTATCATAGTTGGTCAGTTTTACATTAGGACCATGGGTCAGTGATATTTATTTTGGGTAATATTGATAATTGATTCAAGTTCTAACATTAGGCTAGGGACTCTAGGGATGGCGCATCTGCCAATATATCAATGCACTGGGACTTTGATAACATACATTTCATAATAGTTTAAGATAACATTGGTTATAGGGAAAATTATTATACACACATCATATATGTAACATCCCAACCCGGATCAACCCCGAACTAGTGTCCAGATTGGTCGCCACATGACCTAAAGCGCGTCTCCCAGTATGCCATAGGCTACCGACTAGCAGAGAGGGTCTTAGGATAGTCAATGGGGATAATTTACCCTCTTATCAGTGTTTCACAATGGTATATAATTCTAAATTACAAACAATAGTAGTTGTAGTAACACAAAATTGAAAAGAACTATAAATGGAAAATAGTACTCAATTTATAAAAGTGGCCAATGCTGATTATACTGCAGATAAATGAATGACATGTTAAGGATACATATTTTAAAGAAATAAACAACACACCATGCTTTAAACATCATGTACAATACAAATAAAAGACAACCAAGACTTGTTGTCTTTCAGCTCGAGCATCCTGAGCTCTTGCTCGGTCCTCTACTCCAATATCAAGAGAATTTTCTAAAATCACAATCCTGCATCCAAATAGAATTAACTCGAATACCCATATGCAATAAAGGCCTTAGTAGGGTTTCAGATATAAATTTCAGTAGGCTGGTACCACTGATGTCTACCCCAAATCCATACATTCAATAAATTATTGAAAAGTGTGAAAGCATGCATAATTGAAGTATGGAATACAATGTAACTATATACCCAAGTACCTACATTATCTTTTAGATGGTGTCTAAACCTGCATTATAAATTGTCATGTATACCCAATAATCATCAGAAATTCATTTTCATTTATCATTTATTCAAACCTCGGTAATTTATAAAATTCTCATGATCTGACCTATGCATGACATCCCCCGTATACGTCACTCACCACTGATCTCTATGAAGACCATCTATGTAATCAACGAAAATACTAAATCTAAGATTATACATTGGCATGGATAATGTTTCATAAGAAAATATATTGAATATTTTATATACAAAGTCCATGTCTCTCCACTAGGAATACTGATTCTCTCTGGGGTCTGTCCACTAACAGTGATTCACCAAATTCATTAATAAGTCCGAACCCCTTCTCATATTCAATTCACGATTGATTTTTCCCCAATAGTTTTCATTAACCAATTAATTAATTTCGTGTACAAACAATTGGACCCACAGTCCTATGTCAATTAACTGGTGTAAAACATCATGTCTATCACCCCTGTGAGTATTTGGAGCTTCAGTCCTTATCTCACAACCGATGGGTATTTAATGCATAAGTCCCCGTGAAATAAATGAATGTTTTCATGCAAGCTGGGAGTAGAACGACATGTCTAGTAGTCTGTGAGTATTTGGAGCACCAAACCATCTCTCACAAACCATTCATCAATCATACATATATAATAATCATTCGTGTAGAACTCAATCTCAAACACCCTGAAACCATCCATTAATTAATTCATAAATTAATTAATCCAATACATTAATTAATTTAACAAATAATTAACAATATAAATCACCCTTAAAATAATTCAACAATTAATTAACTATCCAACAACTCCATAGTTATTAATTAATTAACAATTAATTATTCTTCGAAATCCAAAAAAAATATTAACATAACATTTAATTAGCCAAATTCTTTAAAATGTTTGAACACATCCACACGAATTGTAACTCATCTAGGACTTTAACAATTTATATGCACGTCATAAACACATCAAGTCAAACATGTTAACCATGGACCATATATTTAGAAACCATATATCATAGCATATTATATTTTTAAACAACTCCATCCAAAACTACTTAAGGCATGGAAATAAAACACGAATGAAAAGGTTCCCTTGGCCATCATAAGTAAAAAACTATAAATTCACGATCTTAAATTAATTCTTGCATATTATTTAATTAGAAATATAATTAATTAAATCATATCTATTTAACCAATTCATCAATTAATTATCCAATTACGATTTATCTTGAAATTTTTAATCCATCCATTAATTATTACTAGATTCTAATTTATATTCTGAACAAGTAAAAATATTCAATATTCTTCATATTCTGAAAATGCCACAATTTTTCCAACATGTGACTAGAAAATTAATTACTCAATTAATAACACTATAACCTATCCTTCCCCATTAAAATAATTTAACTATTTAATCATATTTCTTTAACCAAATTAGTAATACATTTATAAAACCAACACATGATCATGACCTCTTTTATCTCTTCTGGGAAACAACATTTAATACCATCAAAAGTGTCAGGCATAGACATATCATATATCATCACCCACAAGAAGACATATGAAAATCCAAACCATAGAAAGTAAGATATGGAATTACCCCAAATGTGTAGTTTATCATCAATTAGTATTTCAGGAAAAAATAACAGTTCCATAATCAAAGAAACTCACAATCTCAATTTATTGATGGAATCTAGAATTATAAAATAATGTGATACATATTTGGGACTCTACCTCAGGTTTGTACAATTTTTATTACACAATGATTTAAAGTACATGGAGGAAACTAGTCCCCAACAGGTCCGTAGACGCATGTATGAACAAATTCATATATATATAGGCATTTTACGAACCAATAGATCCAAATAAAATCAAGCCCATCTGCCTCTCCCTTAGTGGAGGATGCCGTAACATGGACCTACGGGTTCATAAACAACATTCACATATCCTAAAAATTAGAAGAAAACAACAACAGGATAAACCAAAAAATTAGGGTTTCGACTATAGAAACAAATAGAGACGGACAAGTCAACTGACTGATGAGAATCACGAGTTAAGCACAGACAGACTCACTATGATGAGGGATACAAGACTCGTTAATAGTGTGAGAGGAATTGTCGGGCGCAATGTGGATTTTGTTGGAGGGTGTGGCACCCAACATGTTCTGCTCGAGAGTGTCGTACACTGTTGTTGGGGAGTCTATCCGAGGGCTGAACACTAGGGAGAAGGGGAAATTCCTATCTAGAGGCTACTTAGTTGAAAAGGATCCAGAGTAGCTGGAGTGTGAGGGTGTTGTGCACCTGGTGCGTCACCTTAGGAGGATGAAAATAGTGGGTCATGCACTGTAGATTACGCCTCCCTTTGTTGTTGTCTTTTACTAATAAAATTAATCTAATTAATCGTATGTAATAATTAATATAATAATACTCATTTTATTATTATTATTATTCACATTAAATGATTATCTAATATGTTCAAAACTCTCTATTTAATTAACAACACCCCTTATTTTATTATTCCTTAATAAACATTTTATATTTAATTATGAAGCCCCTATTGATCATCTAATTAAATTCATTTGACATTTATTTAACTAAATAAACATAAAAATAATGAAAACATCATTACTATTATTATTCCTATTTTAATATATTTAAAACCCCAAAGCCCAATTTATTACAAAATCATTAATATAAAAAAAATTCAACCCACAACCCCTAATTTAATTTCCATAATAATAATTATAATAATTACATTCATAAAACTAAAATATTAATAGTCTCATTATTATTATTTGTTGGACAATTTATTAACACAAAGCATCTATTTTATAAAAATACTTCCCCAAATCTGAAACTCCTTGTTTAATTAAATGTATCTTTGAGAAGCTCAAAAGACACATTAAATTCTTTTAACATTTATTTAATTAAATAAACATAATAATAATTATAATAACATTATTATTATTATTATTCAAACATTCTTTTAACAAAAACCAAAAACCCACAATTTATTAAATTTTCATTAATATGATATTAATGATAAAAACTCCAACCAAAAACATCCTTTTAATAATAAATGGTTTTTGTATAATTCTGAAACTATTCATTAAAAAAATGGTTCTTCGATAAACCAAAAAGCCAGGTTAATTTCTTCAACTGTCCTTTAATTAACTCTTTATCATTCATTTAATTAAACAAGAACAATAATAATAATAATAATAAATTCATTATTATTATTATTAAAACTTTTATTTAATTAATCATAATCTATTGTATAATCTTATTTCATTAAATAAAAAATTTATTATGCAGTGTAAACTAAATGGTTTGGATCGAAACTGTGCACTGACCATGAAGATCCAATAAAGTTTACATTTCTAGATCTGGTGCTCCCGAGACTCATCAGGACACACACAATTACTATCAGATAAATAAACAATTCCATTAACAACACCTTTAGGTATTACAAAACTTAAAATAAATGTTTGGAGCTCTGTTAAAGAATGTTACCCATTTATAAACTAAAAAATTTCGAAATCCATCAAATTTTAACCCAGTTAAGAAACATGGGACATAAAAATCTACCAACCTTAAAATATTATCATCCTATAGAATTCATCAAGAACCACAACTATAAGTACTGACATACCAAGGTAATTTAATCTCTTTAAAATTCATTTGTTGCATTCCCAATTCCAAACACACATTTAACCGATTACAAGACTAATATAAAAGCATTTAAAACTAGATCCAATGCTCACTTTATAGATAAAACCAGAAACAGAGCTAATATCGGAGTCCATTAGGGGGACCTCATCAATGAAAATGGTTGAATCTTGATCGATAAACAAAACATGTTGCACATGATTCACTCAAAAGATGTCATGGACCGAAAAACCCAATTTTCCCTTTATCTGATGATTTTCCTTCAAAACTATTCTAAAACCATCAGTATGTATAACGAATTCCTTACTCGACCTCTGGTGAAAATTCAAATTCATTCCATCACAATGATATTTTTTTAAAAAAAACCATTCCTAAACATGAATAAAGGAGCAGCCCAATGAAACCACACATACAACGTACAACTTAGATAACAACCACTCATCAAAACCAACAAAATTAAAACTGTATCGCGATGTAAGAACAACACTATATTAGATTCTCAATGAATAGTTTGAGATAGGGTACACGCTCATTGTTTTCATAGGAGCACACTAAGAGAAAAATGAGGTCATTAAGAAGATCTGTTGAACTTCTACTGGACAACTTTGTTCAAAAATCTCGGCGTCACGAGCTGACACATTTAATGAAATAGATTTGACTGTACCCTCCTTAATATTTTACTTGATGTCCATATAAAATTTCAACAACTCACCAGCACCTATAGGCGTTGGATAACACCTGAGTATCGAGATGTCCTCCTAAGCAGTGAGATGAACTATCATTAATGGTCTTTAACATTCTAATGGTACTACCTAACATGGGTTATCCCCTTACGAAAAATAAACGTCGACCCTATCTTTTAGTCACACCAAACCAAAACCAGACGATTCAAACACCACTTTATTGTTTTAGCCATTTTAATTAATTCATTTAATCCTTTAATCATTTGAATGATTATCCACAAACACACAAGTACATTATTTCATAACCAGTCACATAGATTTCAAAACAACTCCCTATGAAAAAAATAGGCATGCCATCACAATCATCCTCTTTCATCATTTAACATTTTGTATTTTTTCAATTTTATACAAGAAATTTAGTATCTAAATTCCTTTTACCAAGAAGGAAGCATCCAAGGGTCTCATTAATTCTATTTGAGTTATTAAAAAAGATACCCAAGAATTTGATAACAACACAATATTTCCACCATATAGAATATAATCAGGTACCCCAGTGTAATGGGAGCTTGAGTAGGGTGTGAGATATAAATCTCAGTTGGCTGGGACCACCGATGACTTGCCTAAATCTAGAAATTCCACAAATAATTTAAATAGTTTGAAAGAATTCATAATTAATGTATGCATTACAATGTGACTATATACTCGAGTATCTGCTTAATCTCCCAACTGGTGTCTGAACTTGCATTATACATTTTTTATGTATACCCAATAGTCATCACTCATTCATTTTCGTTTATCATTTATTCAAACCTCGATATATTACATAATTCTCATGATCTGGCCTAAGCTCGACATCCCCCGTATAATTCACTCACAACATATGTCTCTCTAGAGCATCTAAGTAAACAAAAAAAGACTGAATCCAATATTGTGCTTTGGATTTGATAATGTGTCAGAAGACATTATATTTAATCATTCATATACATAGTCAAAGACCATCCACTATAAATAGTTATTCACTCCTGGTTCCATCCACTAACTGTGATTCACCCAATTTATTGATATGTCAGAACCCATTATCATATTCAATTCAAAAATCATTATTTCATAATAGTTTTCATTAACCTATTAATTAATTTCATGTACAAACAAATGGGTCCATAGTTCAATGTCAATTAATAGTTGTCTAACATAATGTATAGCACCCTCGGGGTTATTTGGAGCATCAGTCCATATCTCATAACCCATGGGTATTTGGAGCATCAGTCCCTATGCCACAAAAGATTGTTTTCATGCTTTCATGGTGTAGAATTCCATGTCTAATACCCGATGAGTATTTAGAGCATCAGTCCCAATCTCACAACCCTTTCATCAATCATTCGTATATATTAACCATTGTTGTTGAACTCTATCTCTAAAACCCTAAAACCATCCATTAATTAATAAATAAATTACTTAATCCAATCTGTTAATTAATTTACCAAATAATTAACAATATAAACCACCCTTAAAATAATTCAACAATTAATTAATCATTCAACATCTCCATAGAAAATAATTAATTAAAAACTATTTATTCTTTGAAATCTATCCAAATAATTAAACCAAAATTTAATTATCGAAATTCTTTAACAAGTCTAAACCCATCCACTCAAATAGTGATTCATCCAGGATGTAAATAATTTACATGAATGTCCTAAACATCTCAAATCAAACATGATAAACTAGGACTAGATATTTAGCCACTATCTCACATAACATATAATATTTTTAATCAAATACAGCCAAAATAAATTAATCCTTTGAAAAAACACTCATCAATAGGTAACCTTGGCCAATAGTCATAACAAACGATAAATTAAAAATCTTAAATTAATTCATGGAAATTATTTAATTCAATATATAATTAATTTAATCATATCTCCATAACCGGTTCATAAATTAATTATCCAATAACCATTTATCATGTAATAATTAATCCCTCCAATAATTATTACCAGTTTCCAATATATATACCACAATGTCAAAATATTCAATATTCTCAAAATTCATAAAATTTCATAATTATTGCTACATGTGACTTGATTATTAATTTCTCAATTAATTACCCTATTACCCATCCTGCACCATTCAAATAATTTAACTATTAAATCATATCACATTAAACAATTTAGAAATACATTATTAAAACCAACACAATATCATGTCCTTATATATCTCACATGTGCAACATCATATAATAACATCAATAGTGTCATGAATAGACATATCATACATCAGCACCAGAAAGAAGATTTATAAAAAAAGAATAAAAAGCATGATATGAAATTACTTCTAACCATAATTTTATCTTTAATCATAATTTCCTAAAAAGATAGTAGTTCCATAATCAATGAAACCCACATTATCAATTTATTTAAAGAAGTTATAATAATTAAATATAGTGATAGAGATTTGGAACCCTACATCGGGGCATCACCATTTCTATTCTACAACGCTTTAATGTAATTTGTGACAACCAGCACACAACTGGCCTGCAGTTGCATGTGTTCACACCATCACATATATATATATATATATATATATATATATATATATATGAGCACGGTCTGAAACAATAGCTCAAAATAAAATCAAGACCACCTACCTCTCCCTTGGTGGAATATGATGAAACATGGACATATGGGTCCCTAAAAACATTCAAATTTCCTAAAAATTATAAGAATACAACAACTGGATAAAATTGAACCTTAGGGTTTCAGCCAAAAAAACAATGTGAGAGAGAGGATTCAAATGACCAATGAGAATAATGATTTAAATTCATATTGACTCAACTTGATACGGAAAGCAAGATTCGTGAAGCATTAGAGGGGAATCGGCATGAACAATGTAGTGTCCGAGAGAGGGGGTGGTGTGCTACAAGTTCTACCCATGAGTGTTGTGCCCTACTACGAGGGGGTATGGGTGATGGCTTCATGCTATGGAGATAGGGCCATACACTGCTGGAGGTTGCACTGCAGGTAAAGAGTCATAGCATCTAAAGCACAAGGGTGTGGTCCACCTGGTGTGTCACCTTAGGAGGAATAAAACATGGGGGGTCATGAGCCTCACCTGAAGGTGGCACATCCCCTTTTTATTTTCTTTTTTCTCCTCAAAATTAGTCAACATAATTAGATGTAATAATAAAAATAATAATAGTCATTTAATTAATTTTTTTATACACAATAAACACTTATATACTACGTTCAAAAGTCCCCCTTTAATTCCAAAAAAATTCTTTCATTTACTATTCTCTTGATAAAAATTTCATAATTAATTATAAAACTCTCTATTGATAAATTAATTAAATTTATTTGAAATTTATATAAATAAATAATAATTATTATTATAATAATAACTTCATTAATATTATAATTCATTCTTTCATTTATTTAAAACTAAAACACCCAATTTTTACAATATCATTATTATGATAAAAACTACAAGCTATAACCCCTAATTCAATTACCATAATAATAATAATAATTACCTTCAAAAAACAAAAATAATAATAGTCTCATTATTATTATATTTCATACTATTGATAAACCCAACACCTCTATTTAATAACAATACTTCATTAAATCTAAAGCCCCTAGTTTAATTAAAAGATTCTTTGAGAAGCACAAATGCCACATTAAATTCATTTAACATTTATTTAATTAAATAATAATAATAATAATAATAATAAAATCATCATCCTTTTTATTACAACTATAATTCATTGAAAACCAATACCCCCAATTTATTACATTGTCATTAATATGATATTAATGATAAAAACACCAAAAAAATAAACTCTATTTAAAAATAAATGGTTCTTGAATAATTCTAAAACTCTTCATTTCATTAAGATGGTTCATTGATAAACCCTAAATAAATATTAATTTCTTCAACCATCCTTTAATTAATTCTTTATCATTCATTTAACAAAACAACAACAATAATAACAATAATAATATTATTATTATTATTACTACTACTACTTTATATTAATTAATCCCACTCATTAATATTATATTATTTAAATAAAAAAATAATTTATTTTTCAGTGTAAACTAAATGGTTTTGACCACAACCATTCACTTCCTATATAGATCCATTAAAGTGACATTTTCCAGATCTTGTGCTCCTGAACCTCATCACGAAACTCACTAAGAACATCGGATAAATATTCTAGTCCTAAAACTACACAATTAGGTCTACCAACACTCAGAATAAATTTATGGAGCTTGGTTTAAAAAAACAACCCGTTGATAAATCGAATAAATTTCAAATCCTTCTTATTTTAACCCGGTTCTAAAACATGAGACATTAAAATATATGTATGGTTTGTGGTTCAATGTCCTTCATTGGTCATCTCTACTGATATAGTCATTGACCGTGGTACATCTTGTTTTAAAATAAGATATCCCACATATTCATACGTTCTAGGATTCAGTATCTCAATCATGAGGATGACCCCCACAGCGATGAGGCTTTACTATAAGAACAAGTTCCCAATATATTTCCTCATGATGGTGGACAGGCCATACCACCACTTATGGAGTAGCACATGGTTCCCATAGTACAATAAAACATGGAGTGAAGGGTGAGAATGCTTCATGATTTCCAATGATAGTGAACCCTCATATTCTAGGGAAATCCTGACCATCAAGAGGTATAGGCCTAGCTTTAGGAAGTTTCTAGAGTTTACCGACTAGTCAGGACACTAGTAGATAACACGATAATCCTGGTGTTGATCCTTCTACGTAGCTTGAAAGAAGAATGGTGGAGTTTTTATTTCCTGACTCATGATTAGTAAACTATTTCTTAGATAGAGTTCAAGAGTATATTCAGATATTAGTTATCAGTAGTGATGCTCAGAACTATGCGTGTAATGTATCTTCTTTGGCTATTGTAAGGTAGCATGACTATGGAAAATTATTCATCATGGTTCGCAATCCTTTCGAGGTACTCTATGGATATGGTAAGAGATTTTTACATCCAGGCATGGGCCCTCAAACGAGCTCTGCATTGAAATATATGATCCAGCGGTATCCCTATATGAATTCAGATGTATTCTAGGATGCTTCACTGAGCTTTTGGGGTCAAATTCTTCTTGGATTAATAAGTATAACTGGTGGTGGACATCAGTGGATGTGTATGTGTAGAGATCATGGAAATTGAGAGATTTCGTAAGTCTCTGGCATCAGAATGTCGGAGAGGTTTTAGGAGGAGATCCGAAGAAAGAGGATATTCAATTCAGGGCCCACAAGGTTGGTCCATCAAGCCTTGGTAGAGATGGTACTATTCATGTGACAACATGGGACAAATTTATCGAGACTATCTGGCTCATTGGGTTATTGATAAGGAATCACTAGACTGACCACTAAGGAAGAGATTGTAAAATGAGAGGGTAGATCCATAAGATAAAATACATGGATGAAGAGCTGGCAGAGAAGAAAGAGGGGATTAATATTTCATAATTCTACCAAAAACACCCCTATGAATTCCACTCCAACCTTAGTGGGATGGAGGACATGGGTGGGGACAACTGTATGATGTCATTGAATATGAACCAGGGGATCCAAAAATGATTCATGTTACGATCTATGTCTTTTTGACATTAGATGAAGAACTAATAAACACATTTCTAGTCATTTCTTTCTCACTGCACATCATGTTCGAGACTTAAAGAATCTAGTTGAACCGTTGACTCAACTATTACCATTAATGAAAACTAATATAGAATACTCAATGATCACCTATCTATATCGACAATGTGACAAGACCCATGGATGCGATAGTTTTGGTTGGAACTTGTTGGTTGATGCACTGAGGCCTTACACCTTAATTCTTGATATGGACTATTTATCTGCAATGTATGCCCTGATTAAATATTTTAGGTTAAGGGTGTAGTTTTTCTACTATAATGGAATATGTTTTTCCATTTTCAGTGAAAAGGAAACTAAGGAATCCTTGGATGGACTCATGTATATGAGGGAGTATCTAATTAGGCATTAGTTGTCTAGCCTGAACTTCAATGAATATGATGTCATGAGTTACCAATTTCATATTGTGGTGGCGGAGGATGAGGGTGTCATCCATGAAGATGTCACATGATTACCTCCCCACCGAGAGATTGACTTCTACATTGAATTATATCTCTGGAATATACCAATATCATCAGTTGTATGTCAGATGGATCCTACATAGCATTTCTAGTTGAGGGTGCAATTTGAGGACTTGAAAAGAAAGGTATTCCTGAGACCCAGTGTTTCACCATGAGTGACCCCAGTTCTTATTTCCAAAAAGTCTGACAGGAGCACCACGTTGTCTGTGTTATACCAATTCCTGAATTAGGTGACCATGAATAATAGGTATCCAGTACCAAGAATTAATGATCTCATTGATCTGTTGAGAGGGGAACAATGTTTCTTGATGGGTTACCTTTGATCAGGATATCACCAGCTATGATTACGGGTTGATAATGTACCTAATATGAAATTCAGATGTCATTATGGTCACTATGTGTACTTTATGATTCCCTTTATCATAAGGTATTTCCATATAGTTTTCATGGAAATCATGAACCAGATCATACATCCTTATTTAGACCAGTTTGTGGTAGTGTCCATGAATGATATCCTTGTGTACTCTAGGTCTAAGGATGAGAACACAAGACACTTAAAAAAGGTCCTATATGTACTCAAAGAACATCGGAAATATATGAATCTATCAATGTGGTAGTTTTGGAATCAGGTGGTCCACTTTTTGGTACATGTTATCTCTGTGGATGGGGTGGATGTAGACCCATCCAAGGTTGAAGTAGTGTTAGCATGGGCTCCACCTAGAATCATGGTATATGTTCAAAACATCCTCAGGATAGTAGTCTATTACTATATATTTATATTATATTTCATTACGACAGTAGAACATATGATATCTTTGACTAGAAAAAAGATTCTTTTTTATAGAGAAGTTCCAGAAGGCTTTTCAGTAGCTGATGTATAGTTCGGTGAGTACTTAGATCATTTAAATGATGTAGGAGGGTGTCTAGTATTTAGTGTTCTATGATACATCGAGGTACCCAAAATTGTTATGTCATGATGTAGATGAATGTTGGGATTACATATGGTTCACCCCAACTGAGACAATACGATAATAACTACACATCCCACGATCTTCAGTTTGCAGTGGTATTCTTTGCATTGAATATGCGGTGACAATAGATGATGAGTGAGCAGTTTATCATCCAATCTGATCAAAAGAGTATCATGTATGTATTCTCTTAGAAGTATTTGAACATGAGATTTAGGATATGGATATAGTTCTTCTAGAGCATTGATTTTGAGATTGTCTATACTCCTATGAAGAGGAACATGTTGACAGATTCATTCAACAAAAGATCTAGTTTGCAGTTTCTAAAATAGGCATCAGAGCAGGTAGTCTCAATGAAGTTATACATAGTGGATGGATATGGAGCATCTTACCTCTAGTCGTTGGTTGATACTCCTTAACTCTTATAGCATGTCAATGTGGAGAAACTCGGGGATAGAAATTGAAATACTGTAAGTACTCAGATATCTATGGGGCACATTGTTGATGGATATTCAAATAGTTTTGTACACATTGTTCTTTTTAGAGGACATAAAACAGTGCCGACAACATTGTAGGGGATGGTTCAGATGTAGTTTCAAACATCACCTTATGAATTACATCATGTTGTGGAAAAAATGTACTAGGACCCCCAATGTTAGTTTTGGAGTCCATGAATGAAGAAGGGAGATGTAGAGTTTTTCTATCATTACCTTACTTCTAAGTAATTAATAGTTGGAAACAGGTTTTAGAGGGTTTAGCTCACCCTATTGTAGTTCTAGAATGGAATAGAGATGGGATATCAATGGAATTTGTAATGGGTTTACCATGTACATTTTGGGGAAGAGATTTTATATTGTTGATATTTAAACAAATCATCCACCATCCAAACTATATGAGAGAAGAGTTCAGTATGGAGCTTGGGATGCCTATACATTCCAAAGGTAGTTTGACTCCATGGATTTCTATAGAAAATTGTTTCATATCATTATTCTCATTTTGCTTCCCAGTTGTGGAAGGGATTGTAGGAGGAATTTGGGACCCAATTATGGTTTATCACAAAATTTCACCCACAACCATATGACTATAAAAAGCAGACAATTGAGGTTATAGAAGACATTCTATGAGCATTCATGTTGGTCTTCCACTATAGTTGAGGGACCACGTACCTCTACTGGAGTTCTTGTATAAAAATTTCTACCGTTACACCATTGGTAAAGAACAATTAAATACCTTGTATGCGAAAACCATGTTGGTCACCACATTTCTAGAATGGCTTACGAATGTTATCACTAAAGGGTCGGGAATTGGTGTGAGATATTACAAAGAAGGAAAATATTATCTAAGAGTGTATGAAAACTGAAAAAGACCGTCAGATGGCTTATGAATATAAGCAGAGAAGGCCATTAGAGTTAGAGGGAAGATACTATGTATTTCTTTAGGTTTAACAACGACATGGATTATAGAAATTTGTTTGAGATGGAATGGTATCTATGATATTAATCGACCCATTTGAAATACTTTGTAGAATTGGTGATGTGGCATACATCTTAGGTATACCATCGTAGTTATATTGGGTACATGCTTTATTTTATGTGTCACAACTGAGGGGGTACGTGCATGACCCATCATGCATTATTGAATAGGGTGAGCTGGACATCGATGATAGAGTTACTTTTGTATAGTACCTGTAGAGACTGGGGACCAGCAAGAGAGGATCCTTTATGGGTGACCCATTCCTTTTTTGAGTTTTTGGTGTTAGTATCGGAGCCTCCAAGAGATATCATGGGAGTGGGAGGCTCATATTCAATATCAATACCCACATCATTTGATTAGTTTTTGTTTTTTCTTTTTTGGGACATAAATCCATAATACGGTGTCAATTTAATGTACAATATTTCTTCATGTATTTTTTTAAATATTATATAGATTAATTTCAAGACCAATTTCTATGTCGGGGTTCGATTCTGAGTCCTAGTGAGCCTAAAATAAATGATTAAAATATATTAAAATATTTAATATCACAAAAAAATGGTTTTCTTAAAAAGGTGGAATAACTTATAATTGGATTTCGAAATCATAAATATGAAATCACCATTGTTTTTACAGTAGAAATTTTACCCTAGGTGAGGCATAACATTGAAAAACATAGGTTTAATGTGAAAAGTATTTTTTTAACATTTTAATGAATAAAATAATTTTCATCATTATTTTACTTCTTTCGGTTTCGTTGATGCAGTGATGGTTTATTTTTAATAAACCTAGAGGTAGGATATAGGGTTAATCTCATAACCATGGAATTCCATGGATGTTATGGAGGGAAACTTGGAGAATTATCTAGGTGGTGAATGATGACAGGACATCGGATCAAAGATCGACTTAAGTCATTCTTGAATGATAACACTTATAGAGATAACAAGACAATCGATCTTCTTATACATATGATCCAAATACGAAGTATGGTGTTTTTTTTAATTATAATTCCATGTTCTAGGATTTAATGATGAACATGGACCAACCAATGTACACGTTGATCTATGTAACAATTGTTTTTCTGGTATGGGATTTAATTACATGGATTTATCAAAGATGTTTGATTGGGAATTGATTTTTATTTCCTGATCATTCTTACAATAATGTATTGAAGCCATAAAAAACAACGACCAAGGATTTTCAATTTGTTTTGCATCATGATCTTTTTACCTTGTTATTTTTCTTCTTCTTAGTGTTCTTTGTTCTTCATGGGTAATGAATGATTGATCGTTATGAATTAATTTTTTAGTGCAATGATCCTATATTGAAGATATAGAATCATAATGGCCTAACATAGGTTCGATGAAAATGAAGATAAATGACTTAATGAAATTCATGAATAATTGTACTTTGGATGATTTATGAGCGTAGGAACGGAATTAGATTTCAACCCTGATTGAAGGCCTGAAACACAACAATTATGTGTTGAGATGGAGACATGACCCTGAATCTATAGTTTTGAAGTGAACAAACAATTAGATCATGATCTGGACCATATACCAAAGTGTGAAGATGATGAATATTGGGTTCTATAAAACCGTGATGAACACAGTGTGTAACATGAGGTTACGTGGCATGTGTCCCCCACTGTGTGGTGGATTGGTTTTGGGGAGTTAGTTAAATGCCACACGGCATGTAACCCTATCACATGGAATGTAGGACCATCTTAGAGACTCAGCCTGTATCATGGGATATACAATGATATGGGGAGGGGTACATGGGTTTCCTACAAGGTGTATACCCCACGACACAAATTGGCCTAGACCATGTACACAGACTAACCCATGTACTGGTACACGAGTATATATATATGGGTTTACAACATGTATTAGAACATGGCCAGAGTACATGGGTGGACTCCTGATAGAAGGAAACGACATTAGACAATTCTACAATGTGTGTATACATCTTCTACTTGATATATTATAAATTAAATGGGCCATTGAATACATAAAATAACTAGGGTGAAGGGACATGACGTGGGACCATAATACACATTATATATCTCTTTATACCTATCATGAATATTTTTCTCAAGCTATCTTCGATAAGTTTCATTACAGTTTACACCCTTGATCATTTCCTTATTGGTCGACTAGTAACATTTCCTACTCATAAGAATATTATCCTTTCAACAGGAATTCCTAAATAGAGTAGTTAAACCCCCCCCCCCCCCGAGAGGCTCAAATAAGGGTCCAATATTAAATATTGGTTCCCTAAGGAGTGTCTTTTGAATTTACATGACAAATTTTAGGGTTCATAGATCCTATACATAGAGGTTTAATCCAGATGAAGTTTTTGGTATAGCCCCATGGCCCTGGTTGTGATCCTAATTTGTTGTATCATATTATCTTCAAATCTATCGTCATATCTCCCTCACGATGGTTCCCAAATAACTATACTTATTTTAAGGATGTCATCAGTGTTATCAGTCCCATGATTATGTTATCTCAAATGAGTGATTTTTGGAATCTTCAGACAAAATCATTATTGTTAGTGTATAGTGTTTGTGGCTTTCCACTATACTGTGTTTCTTGGTTTGATTACATCTGCATATTCTTGTCATATAGTTGATAAACATATAGTTGAGATAACTAAATATTTCATTTGTGTATTCTTCTGTGGGTTCAGGGTTCCCTATTGAGTATTTCTATACTCACCCCACATAGGATTTTACCACAGATGTCATGTCTTGTGTATAAGTGTGACCTTTCGATGGAGTCCAAGGTGGACCAGGACCGAACATAGATTTGTGAGTTCAGAGAGGCAGAAGTGTGTTACTACTTCTACAGAAAACAGTCGTAGTGCCTTTGTATTCAGGTCGGAATTTGTGTCTTATAGTATCTTTATTGTGGTCTTGTATTTTGGCCTAGTTTTCAAAATTGAACAACACTTCTGTATCATACTCTTGTTATGAAATTGTGGTATACATGCATTTATATCGCAGTGGTTTATAAATTTCATCATTTGGTGGTCTTAGAGATGTGTGTGTGCAAATATGTACATAGGAAATGCCTCTGAGGATAGTGTTATGCCTACATGGTGCAAGTCACCAACCCCTATCCTGTTTGAGGCATGCTTGGGGAGACACGACACATGCCGTACTGGGAGGAGCAGTGACATTATTATTTTAATATGAAAATTATTACATAAACCATTAAATTTCTGGGTACAAATATTATTAACCATATTATTTAATATATATAATAGAAATAATTAATAAAAATAAATTTATTAATTCTTCTGAAATAAGTAAACAATTTCTAGTAATGTTATTTTATGCTTCAAAAATACATTTTTATCCAAAATGATACTGATTAGTTTTGTGAGGAAATATTATTATTTATATTTATAATATTTACCAAATATATTTTATAGTATGAAAATAATTTTATAGATAAACAATTTAAAATTATATTAGGTTGAAAATTTCATATTATTCTAAAAAGATTCATTTTCAAAAGAATAGTGAAAATATTGATTTTATTGGGATATGTATTTTTGGTTAAACTAATTGTAAAGATCCATTTTATATTAAAATTTTATAAAAATTAATTTATAAATAATATATTATGATTATTTATGTTTTATTAATATGATTAAATTTTATAATTTAATATGGTATAAAATCATTTTTATACATAAATAGTAATTTCTAAGAAAAACTATATTTTTATTCTAAAAAGGGGTTTTCATCCCGTTATGCACATATATATTAAAAATAATTTTATTAAATTATTGAAATTTAACATCATGAAATGAATATTTTTTATTCATAAAGCCTAAAATATGAATGGATGTATTTTTTATATTTTTTTGATGAATTTAATTTTTTTTGTGAATACAAAAAAATAACCTGTTTCTCAAATATATTATATTTTATAATATCTCGAAGAAATAGAAATAATAGAAATAATTTTGAAACATATGGAATGACTCAATTGTTAAAAAATTATATAAATAAAAATCAATAATAAGTAAACATATTATGATTATAATTCATTCTATAATAAATATGAGAATCATATTTCGTGCTCAAGCCAAGCCTACACAAAACTAGGAAAGTCAATTTTGGTATCCTAAAAACAATAATTGGTATTATATAAGTCAATTTATTAAATTTTAAATTAAATATTAAGTAGTATTGGTTATGTTTATGGTGATAAACGAATTTTATAGATAAAAAAATGTATCTTATACAAATTCTTGTCCCATTCTTGTACAAGGTCGAAGAAGTAGAAATAAAATGTTAAATATCTTTTATGGCATAGACGTGAGTATAAATTTTTATATAATGAATATAAATTTATATTTTTATCATAATAATATTATGTTAATTATATAAAATAATTTTTAATTTTTATAAATTATATAATTACCCTATATGCTTCGGCAACACTAATAATGTATTAATTTATTTGAACGGAAAATAAAATATATGACATTTAAAAAATAAAATGAATAATTATTTGAATAAAAAAATGTAACAGATGTATTTGAAATATATAAATTAATACAAAGGTGGTAATAAATAATTATAAGGAAAATAATTATTTTTTTAGATGTATTTTAATCTAAATTAAATTCATAGTTTCAAATTTTAAAAAAACATATTTTCAAATATTGTATTTAATTAAATTACCTTTAAATTATTAAAATATTTAAATTTGAAAATTGGTTTAGTATATTGTAAAATAATTTATCCCTTATCCATTTATCGGTATATTGTCGCCTTATATGTAATATTTTAACTCATTAATATTGAATAATATGTTACCTCACTTAATTATTAAGTATGGTAATTAAGGGGTTAAACCAAAAGATAAGGTTAAAAATTGAGGCTAAAAAAATTATTAGTTACTGATATGTCTTCCATTTCATATAATTGGATTTAAATCAAGACCATTTTTATATATTTGGATCTATAATTGACTTATTAAATTTTAAACATTTACCAAAATCAAAAAGTTTACCTCACCACAATTATAGAAGTGAACCCCCTCCCTCGATTTTTAAAACCAAAGTGTTCCATAATCATTGACCAATACATTCCAATTTCACATTTAAAAATATATATCCAAGTTACGTAAGTTTTGGTATACATAAAATATCATCCATATGTTCCTAAATAAGGGATCAATGAACTCGTAAAGAAGAAATAATTCTCTTTCCCAACCCATTTATATATATTCCTTATTTTACATGTTATAAATTTCTCTGAGATATCATAAAATATTAATTTAATTATCATAAAAATATATAAATGTTATTATTATTTTAAAACCACCATTAACCACCATATTTCCCAACATATTTAAAGTGAATGAATTTCTCATTCTTACATATTACATACCATATCCACATAGTGATAAAATTAATTTTTCATTACCATATGTGGTAGTTGAGTTCTATAATGATTATAATGATAATATATGATATAAATAACATAATTATACTAATTAACTGAATATCTAGTATATACCTTCTTTATATGAAACTTGTTAGGAAACTACAAAATTACTCGTAGATACGTGTAAAATATCACCTCCATGAAGGAATATGATTCTATATTCATTGACATTTTACATGGATGTTAATATGGTTGATGATGATGTTAGTATTTTATTTATATGATATATTAATTATTCCATGAAGATAAGTTTTTTTCTTTTATTTCATTCCACTTTTCAAAAAAATGAAAACAACATTCATTCATACTAACCACCTACTATCCCCATGAATGGTGTAAGTAATTTTCTATATATAAAATTTATTAATTAAAAAATATAAATATAAAATATATATATATATATATCATTATATATTTAAAAAAATCAATGATTAATAATATTTTATAAGGTCTGAATTTTTTATACCAAAACATACATGAAAAATGAAAAAATTATTACACAGAACATGGGGTTTTACAAAATAATTCCTAATAATAGGGTGATAAAATATTATATATGATTCATATAATTTATTTTGTATATTATAATTAATATATAATAGATTTATAAAAATACAAAATATATTTTATTAGAGGTCTAAACACATATAAATGACTTCGTACTTGAGGTATGGTTTTTTCGCGTCACAATAAATACTGTTAGACGTAGGAAATATTCAACACATATTTCTTTTGTATTATGAATATACTATACCTTTGATATATTACCTCTCGAATCAATTTTTTTCATTATATTAAAAAAAAAATTGAATTTATTTCATTCATTAAGATTATAATTCAAAATATACCAATGTGGTATTGTTTTATTTAACAACCTCATCAATATTCTAGATTGGTTCTGCTTATGTCACTGATGGGGAATACTTATCTTCCATCTTAAATTTTCATCATAAAAATATTTAAATAATATTCATAATATTAGAATTTTTTTAATTTCATATTTATACATGTTTAACTTCTTAAAAAATATTTTTAATGGGATATTCTTGCTATTTTTGAAAAAAGTTACATCTCAACATTTCTGAAATTTCATTGAAATTAATTTATTTAATTGACAAGGGAGGAAAGGATTTTCCATATTATAGAATAATATTTTATGTTATAATTATATCATAAGTTTAAAAGTTTATTTTTATAGAAAATATTTTCTTTTGTGATTTCATACATTTTTAAAAATAATTGTTTTTTCGATGTGAAAGGGTAATTTCTCATCAAATATTTTTTTGATGACAATTTAATTGCATTTCATTTATTCAAGTAAAAAATATATATTTATATAATTTTTAACATGGGATGTGTTTTGATGATTCCATAATTATTATTTTTATAGAATACATATGCTCAATTTGAATGGGGATATTTTATTTTGATACCATCACCATATTACATTAGATGGTTTATGATTATGATAATTAATTAATGAAACTAGTTACATTTCATAATCTTCTTTTTATATAAATGTTCATATTGTTTTTATTTTCCCACCTTCTGCATGAGGAAATAATTGGACATAGAATGTTACTCGTGGGGAACTCTATAGTCGCTTAATGCATTGATATGTCTCATAAGAAAAAATATATTTGGAATTAGTTTATTCCATACCCATTTACAGATGATATCTTTTTATGAGGCCTCAAATGTATATCTTAGATGCCTATAATTATTCATTACATCATTTTGAGTCCATTTTTTTATGGTCCAATTGATTATTTGGAATGATAGAATGTCCATGGGTATGTTTACTTCTTATAAGATTATTTATATGTCACTATTAGATATTTAATTATTTTTACCACACTTTGCTCATGTTACTAATGAATGAAAAAGGGATTTATCTATTTAACTTTTCATACTGATTGTGTCTTATTTATTAATTATAGATTATGTGATATGCATACCCCTACTAATCCTTATATATCACTCATTTATAAAATATCTTTTCCCTGGGATTCTAGGAATGTTTTAATTCTTTATATGTAGGGACATTCAATATGGAATAACGATGATATAAAAAATGTAATATATGTTTTAAAACATATGTAAAATTCATGTATTTTTATATTTAAACATAGTTATTAATCTATCAGTCCAGTTGGGTTGTGATCAAGGGTATCTAATGATGATTTAATAAATTAACCACCTTCTTTGGGATACATGGGTCAGGGTCTTTATATAGAGTGTGACAGATCGTTCCATATAATTCATTATTTGGAATGATTTAAATTATAAAATAGTTTATTTTATAATATATAAACTCTAGAAGGGGTAAATAACAATACCACAAACCATCAATGCAATGTGATAATGACATAAACATATATTCCCATGTTTGAATATCCCTTTTGAATATCCCATCAATTTGAGGATGGTATGTAATGATAAAAATTACATCAGTATTAATATCTATTTGATAATGATTCAAAAAATTTGATGTAAACCATTGAACAAGAGAAAATAAAATTTAAATATGTGATAAATGAAATCTTTCAATTTTGTTAAGATATATATATTTAATGTGATTTAGAGCTAAATATTTTCATTTAAATAGTAAGTATACAGATTTTTTAGGGAGATCAATAGTACCCCATCATTATTCATTCTTTATACGAGTCTTTATTGATCTAGTGTAAAAATCCATGTTAATGTCATATCATCTTTATATAGGAATATTTCAACATTTATTGACTTTTCTAGTAGAATGTATGTCATCATTCATAGAATGAAAATCCAATAATCATTTTATATAATTAGAAATTTCCAGCTATACATTATCCCAAAAATATTTCATGGAATACCTTTAAATTTTAATGAGACTTGTGTGTATAATAAAATTATATCAATGGCCATCATCTAGTAAATCCATTTTTAGTTCAGGTATATTTGGAATACATAATGTTTTTCCAAATTTCATAATTTCAACTTCATAAACAATGTCTGATAATTTCCATTCATTCAGATCATTAATTTGTATTCAAAATTTTCATCGTTAGTTTATGATTTCTTCCATTTCTATTAAATATAGATTATAAATCATTTAATAAAGGGGTCATATTTCCCATTTTTTAATAATTTTCATATCCTTTTTCACAAAATCCATGAAAAATAAATCCTTACC
This sequence comes from Viscum album, assembly GCA_963277665.1. Taxonomy (NCBI): domain Eukaryota; kingdom Viridiplantae; phylum Streptophyta; class Magnoliopsida; order Santalales; family Viscaceae; genus Viscum; species Viscum album. The sequence continues at coordinate 2,086,835,227 of OY728165.1, read as the reverse complement.
AGTACTCATTTTGACAATAAATCCATGAACATTCCAAATCAGTGCATCCTCTGCCATATTTTCCTTTCTGTAGTAGTGGTGTGTTGATAAATCATATTCCTTGAAGAGTTTAATCCATCATATTTTTCTCATATTGAATTATTCATTTGAAAAAATATACTATAGACTCTTATGATCTATGTATATCACATATCATTTAATATAAAGATAATCAACCTATGTCCTTAATCAAAAGTTTACAATGGAGAAATCAATACCACAAGTTGGGTAGATTTTTTCATGAGTCATTAAATATATTTATTCTTCTAAAAATAAATTATCCATATTCATAAGGGAACATCCAAAAACCTTTTTTGATGCATTACTATATATCACAAATACAATATTAATTGATAGTAAATTCAATATCATAACATTCAACAATCTCTCCATAAATTGTTCTAAACAATATTCAAAATCTAGTTCCAAAGTGAACTTAACACCTTTATATGTATGATTGTTTAATGGGTTTTACAGTTGGAATTTTTTTCCCAAATCAATGATAGTAGACTAACAATACCTCAAAACTTCCAAACTCATAAATGATCATTGGTGTATGATATTCTTTGACAAAATCTTCCATTGTATGATCTATTGATATAATATATTTATAGAAAATACATCCTACAATAGAGACATTATAAATCATGAATTTATGATTTCTTAATTTATGATATAAATATTTTTTCTATCAGCCTTAAGAATATTAATCATGTGATTGTCATGATCCTAATATATTTTAGATTAAAACAATATATTATAACTAAATAACATAACAATTTATCAAGGTGTTTTGTGAATATTGTATTTATTATGTCCATAAAAATTGAGGTCTCCCTAGTGAAACAAAATGGTATTACTGTAAAATTATAATGTTCACACCATGTACAAAATTTTGTCATTGGAATATATTCTTTAATTACTCATAATTGAAGATTTTGAAAATGAAATAAAATATTTAACAGTTATTGAGAACTAGTAATTTGATTGAATAAGTCATCAATGTGAGGAATGTGATGTTTTTTCACAATCATGATAGAATTAATTTCTCTGTAGTTGATACACTATCCTATATATCCATTTTATTCTTAATAAAAAGAATAGGGGATCCTAATGTTGAAACACTAGGTTGTATAAATCCATTCCCATAAAACTAAGGTTTTTCCCTTATCTCTACATATTCAATAGAGGAAATTCTATTGTTAATATTTTATATAGGTCTTTCATTAAGGATTGAATCAATAAATAACTCCTCTTCACATTCTGGTGTATTTTCAGGTCATTGACAGAGAAATACATCAATGTACCCCTGTACAATTTGTATATCTAAAATTGTTATATTAAATTATCCATATATAGTTTTTGTGTACTCATTATCTCTGAAATTTCATTTACAATATTAATTAGTGGATGATCAATGCATTCCTAATGTAAATAGGTCCCCTCTTAAAATAATAAATGTAAAACATCATCAGAAATCATAATTTTTTTATCATTCCTTTATATTTTTTTGGACATATTTTTGAAATAAATTAATTTCCAGATTTTATATCCAAATTAAAAAACAAGTTATAAAAATAAAGATATCAAATAAAAAATATTTATGTTTCATAATGGTAACTGACTAACATATCCTTGTTACAATGATTTTTAAACTTTGAATTTTTTCTAAAAACGCATTTCCTAATTGTTTTGGGGAATAAATGATTTACCTGGAAAATTGGTTGGTTACAAATTATTGTGAAGATCTAGAAATAAATACATTATTAGCTAAATTTGTGGCTATTAATAATGTACATTCCATAAAATCATTTAAACCTTCATCCTTAGGTATTGTGGTCACATAATATATTCATTCTCATAATGGCCTCTTTTTTGGTAAATTATATTGATTCACATGACATTAACTATAATATGTATCCATTTTTGATAGTCGAATAGTTTTGAATTGTTTCATATATTCATTAGATTTATGACCCCTATATCCATATGTGTAACAAAATTCCATACCCAAAAGAATTTTCCAATATTATTTTTCCACAATATTCACATGATGTAAAATACAATGTTCTACTAATCTTCAGTGATGTATTCTTTTTTTCAGGTTTTCCATCCTTCCAATATATATATTAATTTCCATTTATGATATAGGATCCTAAAAATTACTTCTCTCTCTTAACGACACATGAGATTATTTTAACATATGATGAAAATGTTTAATACACAATTGGCCTTGGGATCTGAAATTAATCCAAACAAGGAGACAATCAATATTTATTTCCATATTACAGATATAGTGTGAATCATTTTTGTATAATATAATAAATTTATCCATGTACTCTTTCACACATTTTAATTCGTTGTACATTAAAGTGAGGAACTTTCTATCCATTGTGGCTTTCCTTTCCCGATGGTAGTATTTCTCAAAAAAATGAAAACATTAAAATTCTTCCATTCATTTATTTCTATTTATTCATCCTCTTTTCTATATTAGATTAATGAACACTCTTTATTTGCATCCCAATTCAAACAATACACTCCCACAATAAATTTGTATATTTCATTATATATCATATTGAGGAATACCTCTCCAAGAGGAGGAACCCATTTTTTAGCTACTAATGGAATACATTTCCGTTAAAATATAGAGTCTTTTATCATATAATGAAATCTAACATAGGATAATTAAAATGTGGAAAAATGGGTTTCTCCATTTAAGAAATTTTAATCATCATAAAATTAGAAAATTTCCCTAATATGGTCATGGTATACTCTATCCAAATACCATTTTTATTTGGTTTATCAGTACAAAGATTTGTAAATTATACACGAGGTTTTGTTGCCTTTCACCAATTAGACACTATAACTAGATAATGGTAACCACTATGTTAATTTATAATCAGTATAAATATTTATCTATAATACAAAAATCTCTCTAATGGTAAATTTTCACAAACAATAAAACATATTTTCATAATTCTCAAGATGTCACTGCCCATATAAAATATACTTCCAACAGATTCTACTAAACTTTCCTTTTATACTAATTATAACAACCCAAATTTCATTTCCCGTGAGCTGACTATTATTTTATTTCATCAGTATAAGATATTATGTATATCATCTTGATAGACCCATCATTTTAGTTTTCTTGAGGAATGAAATATTTACACAATTCCCATATTACATTGGAAAAATAATATTTAAACTATTAAAACAGTTATGGATCCATGATACTATTCATAATATACTTCTTCATATCCTCTAGAATAAAACAATATAGGTTGGATTAATATAATTATCTCATATATCAGGAGAATTAGTTTAATTGATTTGTAAAAATACACTAGAAAAATATATAATGATCACTTATAGATTTTTATAATGTGGCATGTCGATAATTTGATGGGATATATAAAATCCGAACCCACCTTTCACTACATATCTCAGTGTATACCAATATATTAAATTATCAAATGAATTCGTAAATTGTATTTATTATCACTAAATATCAATATTGACAAAATAACAAAGATTATTCATTTTTTCCTAGACAATTAAATAAATATCCTACTAAAATACCAAATTTAGAAATGATACACATTTTAAGAAATAACAATATCACTTATAAAAAAATATTTCTATTGTAGTGAATTGTTTGGTCCAATGAAAAATTATCTGAAAATTGTTAATGTTACAAGAGAGTGCTATTGACTAAAAAATTAATCAATATATGTGAGGTGAACATCCGTGAAGTAGTAAACCAATGTACTTTAATGAATAGAAGAAAACGTAAAAATAACATTTTAACAATTTTTTTATATATAGTTTCCTTTTAAAAATAATATAAATCATATATAATAAGATAAAATAGAATAAAATGTTTATGATGGTGAGAATGTTTTTTATCATCTTATATGTTAAATATTTACCATTCTGTTTTGTACATTGAATTATACAAATGAAACATAATCTATTGGGGAAAATAAAAAATATTTCATTAAAAAATATTAACAAATTAAAGGAGAACATAAAATTAAATTAATTAATTTTCTGAGAAATAAAAACTTAATTTTTTAAAATAAATTTAAAAAATATGGACACTAAAGATAAATATACCTGATTAAAATGATAAATAAGATTAGATTTTTATAAAAAAAATCCTCAAAGTATAACATTAATTTAATCATTAATATTTATGAATAAATATATATTCATGTTAAATACATCAAAAGGGTAGTGTGTACTTCATTTAAAACCAAATTGGTGCATAATAAAAAATATGTCTCAATAAAGTTGAAATTTAGATTCAATCCCATTCCATGTGATAGAATCATCAAATACACTCTTTATATTTATAAATAATAAACTTATTTCAATTATTTAATTTCATAATAACATTTTCAACGTCTATTATTCTTTTTTGATAAATTTATATTCAATTACACAATCCTTTAAGACCACATGAGATGTTTTAATGATATTCAGAATATATATAAAAATTTATTACGTAGGTTGACTATGGTCAATTATGTAATTATTACACAATATCTAGAATAATAATAATAACACAATATAAAATTTATATAGTAATTATAAATTTGAAACCCAGTATTAACATTTTTTATGAAAAATTAATTACATTACTATAAGGACATTACCTTAAACATTACAAAAACATAAATTAAATGAATAATTCACATTGAGGAACTTTTCATGTTTATATTTTTAGAGAATTAGGCATAACAATTATGTTACATCTCAAAAATTAAAAATTAGAAACTTCATCTCAGTTTCCATTATTTTCATAAAATAAAAACACTTGAATAACTGGGACATGTCTAGTTCCATGTTTTAGACAGAATGAATTTTCCTTGATCCCATCCATGACCCTATCCCACTTTATGCCATGTGAAAAACATTTCTAATCTTGGGATAAGCCTAAAAATCTCAGTAAGGGATACACAAAGAAGGATAACCATTACATTTTCAAAACAACAAGTAATCCATGAAAACATTATCATATGTAATAATTTTCATCTTTATGATGTAGTAAATATTCTTCACTGAATAAAATATCACTACTTACTCTTTTGTTACCAATATATTACCATAAATTCCATATAAAGAACACATAACATATAATGGTAACATGGGAAAAAAAATTATTAAGTGGAATAAACATATAGTCGACATCCATAAATATCACTAAATGGAATAGCCATACGGCCAACTTCCATACGCAATGCATTGGAAGTTATAATTTAACCACTAGTCCTGGTTTATCACAGCACCTCTGGTAATTTGTTATATCATGTAACCACCCGTAAAATGTCCAAGTACCATCATAACAAGTAAAATATTGCAAATATAAACATTCCACTAATAAAATTTCATTTTTAATCACAAGAAGTAATTTCAAGATATAGAAATGATCAATCCATTTTCATAAACCATTTAAAAAGTCATTTTTGAATCAATGTGTCCTATACCACTTTAAATATTTTTTTGGAATTATATTTTTAAATCATTAATTTCCATATAAATAAATACTGAAAAACATTTTTAAAGAATGTACATTAAAGATAAATATTTAGAACAATAAATCATTAAAACATTTAAAAATATATTTTATTTAAAGTTTTTTTAACAAAATCTGAGACTCTTGAATAAAAATAATAGAGGAATAACATTTAATTAGAACATTATATTATAATGAGAATAAATGGATTCATTATATAATAAGATAAGGGAATGTATATACACCATATAAGAGTGAATTGGTGTATAACAATAATGAAGTCTCAATGGAAATGTAAATTGAGATGAAATCACATATAAAGACGGTATCCTTAAAATAAGGATAAATCAATTAAATAATTATGTGTGAAATAATATAAATACACCCAATATTATTGGATATTAATTATAAAACAATCATTGATCATTCACACATATTCATAGGATGACATTTTCATGACGTAGAAGTATAACCCAAAAAATTAAAATTGGGTTAAGAAGTTCCATTGAAACAATTTGAGAGCCTAACGTCGTCACATTAAAATTTAAAAAATGAGTTTATGAGATAAAAAAGGGTATCTCATCACTTGGACATGAAATTTATATCACTAAGGATATAAAGTAACATATCCCAACATAATAATATTTAAATTAAAAGATATAACAAAAAAGAAGTCTTTTAAAAAGAAGTGGGTGAAAGGTTCCCTTACCAATTTGGTATCATACAAAACATATGCCAAATGAATGAATGATCATAAAATGAAGATGTAAATACTCATAACTGAAATTATATTACATAATGAGTAAAATTAGGGACAGTTTATACACCACATAAATGGAAATAGTATCCAATATAGCATGAATCTCCCGACAATAAAAAGTGAGATGAAACCCTTTACCATGTTGTAATCAACTGAGTCGTATAACCAAAAGTTAGTAACTGCTAAATGAATCACATAATACCCTGAATTCAATGAGAATCATGATAATATAAATCAATTGGTAGTACACAATACACCACATGCAATGAATAAGTGGAAAAAAATGGAAATCTCGTGGAATTAAAAGTGAGATAAGAAATCCCCTTACCTCGTGTCCTACTTGACTCTTATGTTCTGTGATCTTCCAGAATTATAAACTTAAGTTATTATATACATAATTAAGAAAATAACTAATTTTTATTATTCATTTTATATCACTTATTATCTTTCTATAACACCTAATTAATTATTTGAGTTCATATTGGATATTTTATCGAAGTTCTGATCATTAGTCAAATATGAACTAGTTATAATTATAATTTGTCCATGTGGTCAAAATTACATTATCTCCAATATGATATACATGTTTCATATATCATATATATCACATTTATCCATTGTATTTTTATTTATTATATTCCAAATTATTTGTATTTATGAAATGAAATGCACCGTTCATGGAGACGGTAAGTCGTACGTACGCATAAATGCTACTTTCATTTCTATTTTATATTTAATGGAATTAAAACATAATGATACATTTTTATATTATAATTCCATTATAATACCATATAATATTTTATGTTATATAATTTAATTAACTACATCCTTTAAATGTTCCATGTATGTCATGAACGAATCATATCTCCTTGAGGGGGCGGTAGTCTACACTTCCTCAAATAAATTATCACGTTTTACCATAAAAGAAAACATAAAAATATACTATAAATGAATAATAAAAAATAATAAATAAAAACTTAACATAATATAAAAAAAATTAAATATAGTTCCATCTTAATATCCCCCTTGTTAGGTGGTAGGAGATAATCAATCAATCATCATTTCGTGTGGTGACAGTTTCTATCCATAGAAATAGTATGTTCTTCACCCATTAGATGGAGGTGTGTGTATGTTTAATTAGAATCCTTATAATAAAAATATCCTAGTATATTTAGGATACTTGTGTTGTTATAAAATAAAGAAATAGAATGAGTATAGCGGGTTGGAGAAGTAAAACAAAACAAAATAAAATCAAAGGATTTAACAAAAACAGTTACCTTTAATTTGGGTAACATCCTTTGGTTGGAACCAAGAGAATTTCTTAATGTGCCTTCTTCCTAAGGTATGGCTTCTAGGAGGAAGAATTGGATCATTAGAGAATATTTGTGAAGGTTTTTGATGATCCAAGGGCTTGAGAGGTGTGTGGAATTGGTTAAAAATGGTCTCCTTTTATAAGGGGGAGGATGGGCTATTTAATAAAGTGTGAAAATATTATTTTATTATATAATTATATTCGGTTTCTAAAGGTTCAAAAAACATTAAAGGAGATTATATGAGGACTAATAGTCTAAATAATATAATCCAATATGACATGGATAGGTTTTTGATAATATTTTAATCCTTATAATATTATTTATTTAAATCATTTATTAATGAGGTAAATACTGAATCATTATTGTGTCATAAATAATTTAATTTATCCGATGTCAAAAAATTATAAAACAAATAAAATGATGTATGAAATATTTTTATCTTTCTACTGAATATTTATAGTCAAAAATATTTCTTATATATCAGCATATAAAAATTAATTTACTAAAAGATTTTTGTTTATGTCATTTTTGCCTTTACTTCAAATTAATTAATCTAAAGTGTCATTATCCTTTATAAGTGGCTCCATGGGGTCCATAAATCGAACCAAGGATGATAATGGTCTTCCATTAGTCATAAAATAAGGTTAGGACAAGTTTTAAGTTAATTTTAAATTATTATAATATTCTTTTTACCTTTAATTACACTATTTACCTTTAATCGTGGTAAACAATAGTCCAAAGATACTATTCACCAAAAGTTATTTAATATTATTGAACCAAATTTTTCTTAATAATAACAAACATGTATTTCATATTTTATAAATTCAGTTCACAGAAGTGGTAAATTTTCATTTAAATGAAAAAGCCATTTTTTTAACTACTAATAAGTGGTTTCACTATTCGTCAAAAATTGATGTTTTTCAAAAAAATACCAAAAATTAAGCCTAAGATATATTTAATATTCCAAATACAAAAATGATGTCTATTTAAAAAAACTCAAAACATAGATGTTGAATTGATTAATTTAAAATGAATTTCCGTTGTCAAAACAAATAGCGTGTTTTAAAAAAACAATTACTATCAAAAGATTGAAAATTGTTTATATCCGATTTCAATGTGAATTTAATTTAAAAGGACACAATTGGATTAAATTGTAAAAATATTATCTAATTATTCTTTAAAACTAATTAAAAATATAATATATCCATATAAATAAACTAGATTAAATGTTAGTCTTGAATGAGAATACAGTATTTTAACTATTCATCAAAAAATAGAATTTAATTTGAAAAAATACCAAAATTTTACCCAAAGTGATTTTTTCTCCCAGTTCTAAATAATAATTGTTTTTCATCAAAAAGAATATATAAAAGTGACAAAAACTATATTTAACGAGGGTTCACAGTCAAAGGTCTATAATTCACCCTTTTAATGTATATTATGCTTAAAATTAGATTTATTCACATTTAAAGCCACTAACTTTTATGAAATAAATGTAAAAACATTTAACAAAAATTTATAATTATATTGTAGTTTGTTATATCCATTTTTTCCAACACAACGGCTAGGTGCTAACTACCATTTAAAATAATAATATTATATTATTTGTGTGCAACGTAAGATTTCAAAGAATCCTCTTGTTTCATAACAAGAAAGCCATCGAACATATCATCCCTGTTAAAGTAAAATTAATATTTAATTCACAAAGATTAATAAATATGAAAATTCCTTACTCATTATTTATCTAGGATGTTACATCCTTCTGTCCTTTTCGAAATTGTTTCCTCGCAATTTTAAAACTGGGCTTGGAAACTTAATTGAAAGTCCCACATTGGAAAAAGAGTGAATAAATATATCACATTAAAATAATGGAAGATATGTACAAAGGTCAACCGAGATAATACCATACTAGGATTCCATGTAGGAAAACATGGATATTGAAGATAAAATAAACCATCAAGTTCTGATGCAGTGTGATAGAAAACAAGGTTAAGAGAAAGTTAACCGCCAGAAAATCCGAAACATGTGATGAGTTAAATAGTATTTGATTCCCCAGTAGTAAAAGTTTATGGTTAATGTTTTGGTTTTTTATTAATTATCATAATGTTGAGGAATTTATTTATAATCCTAACTAAAATTAAAACGAATCATACATACATGTCATGTAGACTTTCATCTTTTACTATATTTCTAACACAAACGCATATTTTTCCTAACTATGAGTATTCAAGATGCATTTTTTTCATTTAATGTTCTATAATCAACTTCTAAAGAATCATATAATCCAAAAAAGTCAAACTATATATTTCCTATATATTTATACCTTAACCAAAACCAAAAAGGTCAGTACAATATCAGATAATCCACAAAATGGATAATTCATTATAAAAAGAAATACTATTCCTAATCTCCAGAATTAAACAAATACTACCCTTAGTTAAATAATGACCATTCAATAAACAACATTCCTTAAAATTATTCACTATAATCCAAACTAACATTGATAACCAAAACTCAGAAGAATTTTAACCCATAGCCTTCCAGAGTAAATCATATCATTTATCTCCCAATAACATCGACTACTTTTGAAGTCTCATACTACTGTTTAATTAACCTAATCACATATTGTCTTTGATAGGTTAATAATTTCCATAAATAACCCAAAATAAACATATTCATAAGATCATATAACTAAAAATTATTACTCATAATAACCAGGGAAATCATGTAGGCCAGTGGTAGGTGGTAAATCCTAGTCTCACTTTTGTGGTGGGATCAATTCCCACAGGTTTGTCTAACATTATGTGCTGTCATGTATTCTGTGTGTTTTCCTTTTTCAAAAATTATATAATTTTATAACATTCCAAAAAAGAGATAAATTCATCAGAAATAACGATAACATATTTTAACCAATAAGGTTATCTAATAACATTAATTTTTCATCCCAAAATATATTAACCTATAAATGCCTCAAATTCCTGGATCATATAAACCGTAATGGTTCATTATAACTATATACACAAAAGAAAAGATAATTATTAATTGAATAAAATTTTCATATATCAATATTTAGGGTTAAACATAATATAAAATGTCTTCTAATGTAATCCCATCATCAAAAGAGCCTTAGGAATTTTAAGCATTTCACCATCCTAAAATCTACCATTACTCTTAAATCCCTTATATGTTGACTTATAAATCATTCAAAAATTTCCCTGTTCCATTAACCATTATTTACCAACATATTCTGAAATACTTCTTTATTACAAACAAAATCATGAATCATATCCTAATATTCAATAATGTCAAAACATATGTTAATAAATAATCCATACCTTTCTTTGGTCATTTTAAGATTCACTATCCACAATTAGAATGGAATTAGGTATTGGTAATCATATATTTATACGATCCATGTGCACCCATTCCCAAAACATATTCTTAGGTCATCAGTTTGTATGGTGACCATGCACACCACATTTAAAACATTCAACTGATCCCTCAGAAAGAACTTCTTTCCCTATCCTATAGAAAACTGGATGCTTTCTTTTTCCATGGCAGGTTCTTGCTTTATTACATTCATTCCCACATCTATAGCATCTTACCTTCCCTTGGAATCATTTTCCTGGGTGTTTCTTTCCACATACTTAACTCATAGGTTATTGAACATACTTACCTTTGTGATTATTAAATGAAATTCTCTATGGATTTTTTTCTCACAAATACGATTCCATATAACAATCACCACGGTTCAGGTTGTCTATCATGACTCTAGATAGTTTGTTGAGAATAACAACAAGATTTCATATTATAGCTCTCATTTCATTCAGTCGCTCATTCAGAAAAATATCATAGTTCTCTTCACATACACTGTTACTTTGGTTCCTACTAGATCCATCCATTTACAAAAACCAAAAATGTCAGTGTGAGTATATTAGTAAAATCATCATATAATATCTTATGATGAGGGTAAATACTTATTAATTTTATCTTAAACTGATTCAAAATAACTACAACACTTTTTAATATGCTAACCATTATGGCTTGTCACATATTATTAGATAACACCCTAACCTCCAATGTTAGCTAAACTAGCCTATGATACCAACGATAAGGACCAGTCCTTAAACGTTGCATAAATCTGAATTAAATGAATAATTCACCTTGAGGATATTTTCATGTTTATAGTTTTAGAGAATTACACATAACATTTAAATTACATCTCAAAAAATACAAAGTTGAAACTTCTACTCAGTTTCCATTTTTTTCATAAAATAATAACTCTTAAATAAATGAGACATGTCTAGTTCCATGTTTTATACAACATGAATTTTCCATGATCTCATCCATAAACCTATTCCACTTTATTCCTTGTGAAAAAAATTTCAAAACATGGGATGAGCATAAAAAGCTCTATAAGTGACACACAAAGAAGGAGAAATTCTATTTTTCAAAAAAACATTTAAACCATGAATAATTTAACATAAGTAATACATTTCCCCTTTATGATGAAGTATATAACCTTAACTAAATAAAAGATCACTACTTACCCTTTTTTAAAGAAATGATTACCATAAAACCCACATAATGAACACATATCATATCAAGGTAACTTGGGACATAAACATTATTAAGTGGAATAACCATACGATCGACTCCCACAAATATCACAAAATGGTATAGACATACGGCCGACTTCCATACCCTATGCAATGGAGGTTATAACGTAACAACCCATCCTGGTTTATCACGGAACCACCTGACATTTGTTTTATCATGTAACTACCTGTCAAATGTCCATGTACCATCATAACACATAAACTATTACAAATATATAAATTTCATTAATAAAATATCATTCTAAATCACAAGAAGTAATTTTAAGATATTGAAATAATCATTCAATTTTCATAAAACATTTAAAAAGAGAATTTTGAATCAAAGTGTCCCATAACACTTTGAATATTTTAGTGGAATTATAATTTTAAAACATTAATTCCCATACAAATAAATAATCAAATCCATTTTTAAAACATAGACATTAACGATACAGATTTAGAATAAAAAATCCTTAAAACATTTAAAACGATATGTCAGTTAAAGAGTTTTTAATAAAATGATAGAATCTTTAATAAAAATAAATGAGGAACAACATTTAATCAGAACTTTATAATATAATGAAAATAAATGTATTCATGATATGATAAGATAAGGTAATGTATATACACCATATATGAGTGAATTGGTGTGTAACAACAATGAAGTCTCAATGGAAATATAAATGGAGATGAAATCACTTATAAAGATGGTATCCATAAATTTAGGATAAATAAATTACATAATTGTGTGTGAATAATATAAATACACCCAATATGAGTGGATATTATGTTTTAAAAAACGAGAGGTCATTCAAACATATTCAATAGATGACATATTGAAGAAGTACAAGTTTAACCCAAATAATTGAAGTTGGGTTAATAAGTTCCCTTGAAAAAATTATACAGCCTAACGGTGTCACATTAAAATTCAGAAAATGACTTCATGAGATAAAAAAGGCTCTCTCATCACATGTAAATAAAATTTAAATCAATAAGTATATATATTATCATATCCCAACATAATAAGATGTAAATGAAAACACATAACAAAAAAGAAGTCTTTTAAAAAGAAGAGGGTGAAAGGTTCCTTTACCGATTTGGTAACATACAAAACATATGCCACATGAAAGAGGGATCATAAAATGAAGATGTAAATAATCATAAATGAATTTATATTACAAAAATATTGCAATCATTGGAAGTACATTCACCACACAAAAGTAAATAGTAACAAATATAGCAATAATTTCATGGGAATAAAAAGTGAGATGAAACACTTTAACACGTTGTAATAAACTGAGTCACATAACCAAAAGTTAATAACCACCAAATGAATCAAATAATACCATGAATACAATAAGAATAATGATTATATAAATCAATTGGAAGTACAAAATACACCAAATGAAATGAATAAGTGGCGAATAATGGAAATCTCACAGAAATAAAAGTGAGATATGAAATCGCCTTACCATGTGTCCTACATGACACGTATGTACCTTGATTTTCTTGAATAATAAAAAAAGGTTAATCTCTATTTAATTAATAAATTTTTTAAATTTTATTATTAATTTTATATCATTTATTATATTTCTATAACTACAAGTTAATCATTTGAGTTTATATTGGATATTTTATCGATGTTCGGAACTTGAGTAAAAAATGAACATTTTATAGTTACAATTTGTCCATGTGGTCTAAATTCAATTACATCCAAGATTATATACATGTTTTATATATCATATATATCAAATATATCCTGTGTATATGTATATATAATATTCTATATCATTTGGAGTTAAGAAATGAAAGGCATCGTTCCTGGAGGCAATAAGCCGTACGTACGCATGAACGCTACTTTCATTTCAATGTTTAAATAGAAGGAATGAAAATATAATGATATATTGGTATATTATAATTGCACTATAATATCATATTTTATTTTATGTTACATAATTTATATAACTTAATCCGTTATACATTCTATGTATGTCATGAACGAATCATGTCACGTTGAGGTGGCAGTAGTCCGCACTTCCTCAAATTAAATTATCACGTTTATCCATAATGGAAACCATAAAAGCATGTTATAAATGACTAATATAGATTCATAAAGAAAAAATAAACATATTATACAATAAATATAAATACATTGCCTACTTAATGGACACCGTGTTAGGTGGTTGGAGATAATCGAACAATCATCGTTTCGTGAGGCCTTAGATTTCTATCCACAGATACAATATGTTATTAATCCATTAGATGGAGGTGTGTGTATATGTGGTTAGAATAAATATTATTACAACATACTAGTATATTCAATATATTGTTTTTTTATAAAATATTGGAATAAACGGAGTTTAAGGGGTTGGAGAAGCAAAATAAAACAAAATAAAACAAAAGAATTTAAGAGAAACATTACCATTAATTTGGGTAACTTCATTTGGTTGGAAAAAATGACTTCTTGAATTGCCTTCGGTGTAAGGTAAGGATTATAGGAGGAAGATTACGATCTTGAGAAATTATTTGGGTAGGGTTTGGATGAGCCATGGGGCTTGAGAGGTGTGAGAAATTGGTTAGAGATGGTCTAATTTTATAAGGGAGAGGAGGGGCTCTTTAGGAAAGTGTGAAAATATTATTTTATTATATAATGATTTTCAGTTTATAGAGGTCAAAAAATCATTAAAGTTGATGATATAATAATTAATTGTAAAAATAATATCATCCAATTAGAATTGGAGAGGTTTTGGATAATATTTTAATCATTATAATCTTATTTATTAAAATCATTTATTAATGAGGTAAATACTGCATCATTATTGTGTCATAAATAATTTTATTTATTAGATGTCTAAGTTTAAAAAATACTATGTTTTAGTAAATATTTTTAGCTTTACAACTAATATTTATAGTCAAAAATATTTCACAAATAACACCATATAAAAATTAATTTTTTAAAAGAGTTTACTTTATGTAATTTTTGCGTTTACATTAAATTAGTTAATCTAATGTGTCATTATCATTCATAAGTCCATCCATGGGGACCCAAAGTCCTCCCAATGATGCCCACGGTCGGCCGTTATTCATAAAAATATGTTAAGAAAAGTGTTATGGTGATTTTGAATTATTATAATATTTTTTTTCCTTTAATTACCCTATTTACCTTTAACTGCGGAAAATAAAAGAAAAAAGATAAAATTCACCTAAAAATATATTCATATTATTAAACCACAATTTACTTACTAATGGAAACCATGTGTGTCAGATTTTTGAAATTAAATTCATAGAATTGGTAAAATATCATTTAAATGATAATGATTTGTTTAACTACTACTAAGTGGTTTCAATATTCATAATAAATTGATGTTTTTCAGGAAAATACAAAAAATTCATCCAAAGCTATATTTCATATTATGAATTCAAAAATGATGTCCATTTTTCCAAATTCAAAACATAGAATTTTCAATAATTAATTTAGAATTATTTCATATTGTCAAAACAAATAGCGTGTTTTTAAGAAATAATAAATATCAAAAGATTGACACTTGTTTATGTCCAATTTCAAAGTGAAATTAATTCCAATGACCACCATTGTATTAAATGGTAAAAATATAATCTAATTAAAATTTAAAAATAAGTAAAAAGATAATATAACCATATTAATAAATTAGATTAAGTGGCAGTTTGGAATTAGAATACAGTATTTTCACTATTCATCTAAAAACTGATTTTTATCAGAAAAATACCAAAATTTCACACAAAGTGAATTTTTATGTCCTGGATCTAAATAAGATTTTTATTTTATCAAAAATATCATATAAAAGTGAGTAAAACTATATTTATATAGGTTTATCCATCAAAACGTGATAAATTAACCTTTTAAAGTAAATTATTCTTAAAATTATATTCATTCACATTTTACGCCTCTAAATTATATTAGACAGCTATAAAAACATTTAACAAACAAGTATAATCTTATTTTAGTTAGTTTTATTCATTTTATCCAATACAATGTCTAGGAGTTATATAATGCCCCGACCCCAGTTACCCAGAGTTGGTGCATTATTACATAACATTGGCATGATTATAAGAAAGATCAAATCACGAAAGACTGATTAGTTTAGTAGCCTTGGAATAACTAGATACATTCATAAAGTTTATCTTACATCATAAAATGAAAACTAAAACAATATAGTCTCCATATTCCACACTCTTATCCCCTCTTACTATCCATGTTGGTCATTCATAAATTACTTCTTCACATCCTGGGAAAAATAAAACATAGAAAAGGGGTGATCTCAAATTACTAGTAAGGATAACAATATAGATGAAACATTCATAAATAAGAATAAACATTTAAGACAATTTATAACTAAAAAAGTCATTTAAACTTGAACTTCAACATAGTATGGAAAAAATAAAATGAAATAATTCCATTTACTTATTCACATGGATATTCTACTAATCGAATAATCACATGCAATATCAACAACCACTTTAATAATGATGGAATGCATAATTCCAGACTATCATAACCACATAGCCAAGGACTCGTTCCAAGACTACAAATATGATTTTTTCAAGGCCTTGTGATAAGACACTAGTTTGTCTCATGAAACCTACTGATGTATCAAGGAGCTATAGCGGGCTCCACCCGTCACATATTAAGTCCAATGCATTCCCATGTGAAAAAGTTTAAACATAACATAAACATTCGTATTAAAACTAGCATACAAAATTTAAATACTTCATCCATAAACCATGAATGGTATAAAAATAACACATCCATAGTCAAAAATATCACAAAGCCTTCAATACAATATTGAAGTTTTGTATCATAATAAATCAACCTCAAATAAGCGTAAAATCCATCAAAGGATGTTGACATAGATAAAATCTAAACTTTTTTAAGAGAAATATATCTTTTTATTTTGAAATAATTTAATAGTCATATATTTATAAAATAAAACATTTTCTTTGAAAATATTCTTATAATATTGTAAGGGATGCTTCGAAGATTTTATAAGGACAGAAAATAGTTGCACCCGCCGTATAAGTCAAAAAAACATTCTTACCTTAATTATGTCGAAAAGGTTAAAAATGACCTTTTTTGGAAAATGACGGAAAGATTCATTTATAATCCACTTATAAAAGTCAACATGGGTATAAATGAATTTAACCCATATTCTAGTAAATTGTTAAAATGTTTTGAAATACATTTTTAAGAATCATGGATGTGGATGATAAAGAAATCCCATTAGGTTATTACGTATAAACAACTTTTGATAATGAAGAGATTGTGAAATAAACCCTTACCTTGTACATTTCCTTGGTTGGTGGTAGGTTAAACTCCTTTATAATGGTGAAATACTTTTTATTAAATTATACAAGAATTTAATACATTAATATGATATCATATATGATCTTTTAACATTGATTTGTTAATAATATCGTAGTATTATAGTTGTTTCGGGTGTTAACTTACTCGTTTTATATGTTTTGTTACGTAAGCCATGTTTTTCATGGATAGAATGTATCTTAATCATATCCATAATGATATCAATTCCTTAGATACTATTATTAATCATCAATTGAGAATTAGACGTGAATGGATATGATGGAAAATTAATCTCATCGCGTTCGTGGAGACGGTAGTCCGTACGTACGAACGAGCGATAATATCATTATTTTATATTAAAATAATATTTAATTGGATGGTATATCATATATACAGTATAATTATCATGTTATATTTATTATTTACATGAATTACACATTATTATTATACCCATCCAAATTATAATGTTTTGAATAACAATTACACTACGACGTGGAGACGATAAGTCGTACGTACGCACGTATGGTGACATGACATTCAATGGATGGATAAAGTACTGAAATATGGTTGTACAATGTTTATAATAACATAAAATTATATATATAATATACTGGAGTTATTATTTTAGAATGGTAATAACAAATAATGAATATTTGGAAGAAGAAAGGAACTTGAAAAAGGGTGGTGAAATCATATCCTCTGCTCCGGGTTATTCCTTTTGATTTGATCAAAATGGCTCCGTAGGATGGATTTCTGACTAAATGAAGGCTTCTAGGATGAATTGAGAAAATTTGAGAGAATATTTGGGGAGGGTTTGGCCGAACCAAAAGTCATTGAAGGTGTGTATTAATGAGAAGGTGGAGTGCCTTTTTAAAAGAGGGGTGATGGGGACCTTTGGAAAAGCTAGAAACATTATTTTATAATAAATTCATATTCGGTTTCTAATGGAATCAAAGTAGATTATTTACTGTTTAAGTTGGGGATAGGTCTAATAACACTCAACCAATAAGATTTAGTTAGGTTTGGGTTACTATATTAAACTTATCATTAAGTATTAACTCTTAGTTAATTAGTTTCACTTTTACAATGTCTCTTTGTATTTTTATATTATATGGTTAATAAACATACTATATACATCCAAGAGACCCCCCAAGTGGTCCATTATTGATAAAACTATCATTATATATATCTATTGGCCGAACCATATATTTTTAGTAATTTAATATCAGTTAATAATGTAATATGTCTTTTAAAAACCCTTTAATATCAATTTTGACACTATTCAATAATTGATTTTTGTAAAAATCATAACATACTAATTACTTCGAAATAAGTTTACTAAATCAATCCTAACATGTCATATTAAACTATAAAATTATTTTTTTTATAAAAAGTCTCAAATTTCATTTATTTGGGGATTTATAATATCAATTATTCTAATTTTTTATTAATTAGGTAATTATTGCATCACCATTGTGTCATAAATAAATTAAATTATATAATGTATAAAAATTATAAATAAAATACCATTATGTATTAACTCTTTTCAGATTTCTAATGAATATTTATAGTCTAAAATACAACATATATAACTCTATGTAAAAAAATTCTTGATATATGCTTTTGTCATTTTTGTATTTATTTTAACTTAATTAAAATAAAGTGTCCCTATCACCTACAAGTGGCTCCATGGGGTCCCAAAATCGATCCAAAGATGCCCATAGTAGGACATGTATCCACCAATAAGGTTAATACACGTTTTAGGGTAATTTAGTATTATTATAATATTATTGTTTAACCATTATTTACCGGATTTACCATTTAACCATGGTAAATAAAATATTTACCGAAATAATTATTCAAAATGTATAAAAATAAAAGTTACCTATTTACACAATTTGGAAATCCTGATTCCAAATATGGAATCCATTTTTCCAAATTCAAAACATAGAAGTGGCAGAAATTAATTGAAAATGAATTCCCGCTGTCAAAACAAAAAACGTGTTTTTAAGATATAATAACTATCAAAAGATTGATACTTGTTTATGTTCGGTTTAATTGTGAAATTATGTCCAATGACCAACATTGTTTTAAATGGTAAAAATATATTCTAAATATACTTTAAAACCACTCAAATTCTTAATTTATCACTCTTAATTATTTTGATTAAAAAATTTGCTTTTAATTAAAATTTAGTAACTTTCACAATTCATCAAAATATTAATGTTATCCGAAAAGTACCAAAATTTCACCTTATGCTAAATTCAATACTCCGAATCCAAAAATGAATTCCATTTTGAGAGATATAATTTTATAAAATTTTAAAAAGTAGATATTTCTATTCATAACAGCTAGTTTGATTGGTTGTGGTGTGTGTTAGAACTCGATGTTGCGCACAACACACGCTATTGCATTATTCAAAGAGAAGCGTACCGTAGAAGCTTGGGGTGATACATTCCCCACTACTTTAAATAATTTCATCCTCTAAATTTATATAATACTACCGCATGAAATGAGTCGAGTGTTTCTTCATCATAAGTTCCTCCGGTTCCCACGGTGTCTCTTCCATCTTAGGGTTTCACCAAAAGACTTTTACCAGATGAGTCGTCCAGTTTCTCAGTACTTGATCTCTTGTATCAAGAATCTTGACAGGCTATTCGCAAAAAGATAAATCAGGTTCCAATTATAATTCTCATAGGTGAGTACATGCGTTGGGTCAGGCATGTACTTCCTCAATAGTGATACGTGGAACACATCTTGAGCTTTGAAGAGATTTGGTGGCATTGCCAAACGGTAAGCTACAACCCCAATTAGCTCTAGAATTTCTAAAGGTCCGATGTACCTGGGACTCAATTTACCATTCTTACTAAAACGTATGACTCCCTTCCATGGAGATACCTTCAGGAAAACATGATCACTGACTTGAAATTCAAAATCCTTCCTTCAATTATCGTCATAGCTCTTCTGCCTACATTGAGCTGCTTTGATATGGTTGTGAATTACCTTCACCTTTTCCATCATTTCCTCCACCAGTTCTGGGCCTACAAATTTTCTTTCACCAACGTCATCCCAACAGGTTGGTATGCGACATCTCTTTCCGTATAACGCTTCATATGGTTCCATCTGAATACTCGAATGGAAGATATTGTTATAGGAAAATTCTTCCAGAGGTAAATATTGATCCCACATACCCTGAAAGCCAAGTGAGAAGGATCTCAACATGTATTCTATGGTTTGAATAGTTCGTTCTGATTTTCCATCTGTTTGAGTGTGGAAGGAAATGCTCAAATGAAGTTCAGTATCCAAGGATTTCTGAAGACATTTCCCGAATCTTGAAGTAAAATGGGGATCACAATAAAAAACAATCGATAAGGGTACTCCATGATGTCTCGCAACTTCATCAATATATACTCTTGCTAGACATTTCAGTGGTAGATCTTCTCTTATAGCAAGAAAATATGCTGACTTCGTAAGAAGATCAATGATAAACCATATTTCATCGTTCCTTCTAGGAGTATTTGGTAGTCCCATGAAAAATTCCATCGTGATATTATCCCATTTCCACTCGGGTATGGGAATAGGTTTCAATACTCCACCAGGATGTTGCCTTCCACCTTTCACTTGTTGACAAACCATACATCTTGACACAAATCGTCAATCTCCCTCTTCATGTTGTCCCACCAAAAATGTTCCTTCAAATCTCTATACATTTTGGGGCTCCCAGGGTGTATAGAGAAATTAGAACTTTGAGCACCATCCAGCAATTCCCTTTTAGATCAGGTATATCAGGAACAAAAAGTCTCTTCCCGAATTACAAAATTCATTCTTCATACACAAAGTCTCTCAATCTTCCATCCTTCACAACATTAATCTTCATTTGAAATTCTTCATCATCGGTCTGAGAACCCTTAATCATTTCTAGTAAAGATGGTTTGGAAACCATTTGAAAAAGAATTTATGTTTCACCTTCCCTAGTTATTCCCATGTCCATCTTCACAAGATCCATGAAAATTGGATCACATTCAATTCCCATATTGTTCAAAACTCCATGATCTTTTCTGCTTAAAGCATCTGCCACCTTGTTTTCTTTCCCGGGGTGGTAGTGTATCGTACAATCATAATCCTTGAGTAATTCAATCCATCTCGTTTGCATCATGTTTAGTATTTTTGTGAGAAAATATACATCAAACTCTTGTGATCAGTATAAATCTAAAAATTTTCACCATAGAGGTAGTGCCTCCATATCTTCAAATCAAATATCACATCTGGTAACTCGAGATCATGAGTAGGATAGTTTTGTTCATTAGTTTTCAACTGTCATGATGCATAGAATATAACCCTATCATTCTACATTAGGGAACAACCAAGTCCTTTCTTCGATGTATCACTATAAATAAGAAACCCATCATTCTCCGATGGTAGAGTGAATATATAAGCATTGACTAATCTCCTCTTCAGTTCTTTGAAACATTATTCATACTCTTTTTTTTCAAACAAATTTAACCCCTTTACATGTGATCTATGTTAATGGGTTAGTCAATCGGGCAAAATTCTGGACGAAACATCGATAATAACCTACCAAACCAATAAAACTGTGTACCTCAGTTATACTTGTAGGTGTTGGACATTCTTGGATTTCCTTGGTATTAGAAGGATCAATAGAGAATTCATCTTTAGAGACAACATGTCCAAGATAAGAAATCTCATGATGCTAGAATTCACACTTGCTAAACATCCCATATAATTCATCTCTTCTCAGAGTCTTCAGGATAATGCACAAGTGATTTTCATGATCTTAGCAGCTTTTGGAGTATACCAAGATATAATCAATAAATACCACCACAAATTCATCGAGGTATTCCGTGAAACCTCTATTCATCAGATCCATGAATACAGAGGGTGCATTAGTCAATCCAAAAGGCATTACTGTAAACTCGTGAAGCTCGTACCTTGTTCAAAATGCTATCATCAAAATGTCTTCCTTCTTCAAACACAACTGATGGTATCCAGATCGAAGGTCAATCATTGAATAGTTTTGAGCTCCATGCAGTTTGTCAAATAAAAATTTGAGGTAGGGGATACTTGTTTTTTATTGTTATAGCATTGATCTCCCTGTAGTCGATACATAACCTCATAGATACATCTTTCATTTTAACAAAAAGAACTGGGGCTCCCAATGGAGAAACACTAGGGAAAATAAATCCCTTATTACTCAATTCCTCTAGTTGTTTCTTTAGTTCAACTAATTATACAATGGCCATTCTATAAGGGGTCTTTGATATAGGCCTTGACACAGGAATTAAATCAATGGAAAACTCAACTTCTCGTTCTGGAGGATGTCCAGGTAAATCATCCAGAAACACATCTACATTTTCTTTCACAATAGGTGAATCCTCTATTTGAACATTCCTTTCCTCACCCACTGAAATGGCATCCTCTTCCTCTCCAATAATTGAATTTAGTTGGGCTACTGGTGGTGGATCTAGATAAGAACTAGGTGGTGATGATTCTCCTCTAAAGATAATGTGTACCTTATCATCATCATCAAAAATCGTAACCTCCTTCTTCATATAATAAATATTCACATCATGGTCCGAAAGCCAATTCATGTTGAGGATTATATCAAACTCAATCATATGTATGACGATGAGATCAGCGGATAAAGAACATTTATGACCTCTAATGGGGACTGATTCACAACACATTGTTGCAATGATACATCCCTTAGGAGGTTTAACTGACAACTCCTTTCTTAAATCAAATTGGATATGTCTAAATTTCTTAGCAAACTGGGAAGATATGAAACAATGGGATGATCTAGAATCAAATAATGCATTTTCTAAACTTGAGGAAACCATTAAATTACCTGCAACCACGTCTTTCAGAGCTTCTACCTCAGCAGTAGTGATAGCATAAGCTTGGCCTCTATCCCTTGGCCTTTTCTGAGGTAAGTTCCCCTGACGCTTAGGACATTCATTTTTATAATTTCCTAACTCCCTGCAATTGTAGCATTGGACATTGGTAGCTTCCTTCTTCCCCTTGCAATCACGAGCTTGGTGGCCTTTTTCACCACACTTGTAACAAACATGTGTTCCCTTCAAGAAAGTATCGGGGTATTTCTTCCCACATTTAAACTAGGATGGATATTCAACCATTTTCTTCTTCCCCTTATTTCCCTTCCCATATTGATTAGAAGATATCTTCTTCTCTTTCTTTTATTTAATGTCATAAGACTTAGAGAATTCCTTTTCTGTCTGGTTAGCACATGAGAAAATGTCTTCGTACGATGAGAAGGATTATAAGACTAATGCTTGATGGAGAAATGGTTTTAACCCATCAAATAAATGATCAATCTTACTTCTTGGGTTACATATATAATCTCTAGCAAACCTTTCTAACCCTATAAATTTAGCCTCATAATTTGCGACATTCTCATCCTCTTTTTCTCTCAGACTCAGAAATTTCCTTTCCATATCTGCTCGATGGTCATGAGGAAAGTATTTTTCTACAAACAGATATTTGAACTCGCTCCATTCCATAGTTTATACTTCATCATAATCCTTCTTGTTTTCAATCAATGACCACCATTGATCAGAATCTCTAGTGAGGCGGTGAACTGCCATGATAACTTTTTCCCTTTCACTACTCCCCAAAGCCTGAAATATTTTCTCTAGGGAATTTATCCATTTCTCAGCTACTAAGGTATTTGTACACCCATTGAACGTTGGTGGTTTTTACCTCATGAAGCGATCTAACATTGATCCCCCACACTGCGGATCAAGGTTCTCCATACGGGTAAGTTTATTATTCATAACCAGAGTGAGTTGTCCATGTATGGTGATTAGCTGATCGGAACCAGTTGCATCACCAGCTCCAATATAATTATCTTGAGCAGGAGGGAAATCCCAACATGGAGTGTGTGCATTGATACAGTTTCCATTTCATCCACTATGTTCCATTTCTAAACAATGGCATAAATTAGATCATTTTATGAAACAAAATACATAATTTCATACCTATGAAACACGTAACATAAATTGAAATATTTATGGATATAATCCATAATCATAAAAATGTTTTCTTTGAGGAATTATATACTCATAAACCCTTTGTAATTATTTGTAATGAAAATGATAGTTATCCTATGCATATCCCCCGGGAGTGTCGTAACCAAGAGTGCAGCAAGGTCCGTTTTCCTGCACCAGTTCCCGTTCGAGTCTAGCTCAAAGCGGTGTTTTCAGGTTTTACCCCTAGGTACATCGTTGCTAGAGCCGCCTCAACCTGCTCGTATTTAGATAGGGATGTATTTCTCGGAAAACTCACAAAATCTCTACAATACCAAAATTCTAAAAAGTTCTTCTATACTAATTCTCAAAGTCCATCTTAGGTCTATGTGCTCTAATCAGAGTTTATCTAAATCTAGCTTCCAAGGATTGTACTAAACTTCCTCTGATACCAACTGTAACGCCCCGATCCCAGTTACCCAGAGACAGTTCATTATAACATAACATTTGCATGATTACAAGAAAGATCAAATCCATAAAGTCGATTAGTTTAGTAGCCTTGGAATAACTAGATGCATTCATAAAGTTTACATTACATCATAAAATGAAATATAAAACAATATAGTCTCCATATTCCACACTCTTATCCCCTCATACTATCCCTATTAGTCATTCATAAATTACATCTTCACATCCTAAGAAAAAACAAAACATAGAAAAGGTGTGAGCTCAAATGCCCAGTAAGGATAATAATATAGCAGAAACATTCATAAATTAGAATAAACAGTTAAGGCAATGTATAACTAAAACAAAATCCTTCTAAACCTAAACTTCAAAATAGTATGGAAAAATAAAATGAAATAATGACATTTACTTATTCACATGGATATTCTACTAATCAAATAATCACATGAAATATCAATAACCACTTTCATAATGATGGAATGCATAATTCCAGACTATCATAACCACATAGCCAAGGCCTCGTGCCAAGACTACAAATAAGATTTTGTCAAGGCCTTATGCCAAGACAATAGTTTTTCTCATGAGACCTATTGATGCATCAAGGAGCTTTAGCGGGCTCCACCCGTCAAATATTAAGTCCAATGCATTCCCATATGAAAAGGATTAAACATAACATAAACATTCATATTAAAACTAGCATACGAAATGTAAATACATCATCCTTAAACCATGAATGATATAAAAATAACACATCCACAGTCAAACATATCACAAAACCTTCAATACAATATAGAAGTTTTGTATCATAATAAATCAACTTCAAATAAGCGAGAAATCAATCAATGGATGTTGACATAGATAAAATAAAAACTCTTTTTAGAGATATATCTATTTTTATTTTGAAATAATTTAAGATTAATATATTTATAAAATAAAACATTTTCTTTGAATATATTATTATAAGATTGTAAGGTAAGATTCAATGATTTTATAATGGCGGAAAATAGCTGCACCCGCCGTATATGTTAAAAAAACATTCTTAATTTAATTCTGTCGAAAAAGTTAAAAAGGACCGTGTTTGGAAAACAATGGAAAGATTCCTTTATAAACCACTTATAAAAGTCAAAAAGGGTATAAATGACTTTAACCCATATTCTAGTAAATAGTAAAAATGTTTTTAAATACATTTTTATGAAACATGTATCTGGATGATAAAGAAGACCCAGTAGATTATTACGTATAAACAACCTCGGATAATGAGGAGATTGCAAAATAAACCCTTACCTTGTTCTTTTCCTTGGTTGGGGGTAGGATAACATCCTTTATAGTGGTGAAATAATTGTTATTAATTATACAATAATCATATACATTAATATGATATCATATATGATCTTTTAAAATTTATTTGTTAATAATATCTTATTATTATCGTTGTTTCAGGTGTTAACTTACTTGTTTTATATGTTTTGTTACGTAAGTCGTGTTTTTCATAGAGAGGTTGTATATTAATAATTTCGAGAATTATATCAAGTCATTTGATACTATTATTAATCATAAAATGAAAATTAGACTTGAATGGATAAGATGGAGAATGAATCTCATCGCGTTCGTGGAGACGGTAGTCCGTACGTACGCACGAGAAATAATATCATTTTTTGATATTAAAATAATATTTAATTGGATGGTATATCATATATATAGAATCATTATCATGTTATATTTATTATTTACAGGAATTACACACCATTATTATACCCATCCAAATAATAATGTTTTTAATAACAATTACACCACGACATGGAGACGGTAAGCCGTACGTACGCACGTATGGTGACATGTCATTCAAAGGGTGGATAGAATACTGAAATATGGTTGTACCATGTTTATAATAACATCAATGTATATATAATATGCTGTAGTTATTATTTTAGAATGGTAATAACAAAGAAAGAAGAAGTGGAAGAAGAAAGGAACATGAAATTGGGTGGTGAAATCATTACCTCTTCTTCGGGTTCTTCCTTTTGATTTGATCAAAAGGGATCATTAGGTTGGATTTCTGACGGAAAGAAGGACTGTTGGATGAAGTTAGGGATGTTGAGAGAGTATTTGGGTAGGTGTTGGCCGAACCAATAGTCTTTGAAGGTGTGAATTAATGAGAAGGGTGACTTCCCTTTTATAAGAGGGGTGAGGGGCACCTTTGGAAAAGCTAGAAACATTATTTTATTATAAATTAATATTCGGTTTCTAATGGATCCAAAGTGTATAATTTAAAGTTTAATGTGGGTATAGGTCGAAAACCACTAAACCAATATCATTTATACAGGTTTGGGTTACTATATTAATATTATCTTTAAGTATTAACTCTTAGTTAATTAGTTTCACTTTTACAATGTCTCTTTGTATTTTTATATTATATTGTTAATAAACGTACTATAAACATCCAATCGACCCCCAAGTGGTCCATTAATGATACAAATATCATGATATAAGTCTCTTGGCCTAACCTTATATTTTTAGGAATTTAATATCAATTAATAATATAATATTTGTTTTAAAAACACTTTTATATCAATTTTGACACTATTCAATAATTGATTTTTGTAAAAATCATAACATAATGATTACTTAGAACAATGTTAATTAAATAAATCCTAAAATTTCATATTACGGTACTTAATGAATCATCATTTTGTAAAAAATAAATTAAATTATTTAATGTCTAAAAATTATAAATAAAATATCATTATGTAGGGAATCTTTTTATCATTATAATGAATACTTCTAGTCAAAAATCCAACATATATAACCCTTTGTAAAAATTGTTTTTCTAAAATATATATTCTTTTGTCATTTTTTTATTTATTTTAACTAAATTAAAATAAAGTGTCCCTATCACCTACATGTGGGTCCATGGGGTCCCAAAATCGACACAAAGATGCCCATGGTCGGACATGTATCTACCAATAAGGTTAGGACATGTTTTAGGGTAATTTATTATTATTATAATTTTATTTTTTAACCTTTATTTACCTAATTTACCCTTTAACCATGGTAAATAAAATATTTACCAAAATTATTATTCAAAATGTCTAAAAATAAAAGTTACCTATTTACACAATTTGGACATCCTGATTCCAAATATGGAATCCATTTTTCCAAATTCAAAACACAGAAGTGGCAAAAATTAAAGTTGAAGATAAGATAATTCATTGTAAAAATAATATCATCCAATTGGAATTGGACAGGTTTTGGATAATATTTTAATCATTAAAATCTTATTTATTAAAATCATTTATTAATGAGGTAAATAGTACATCATTATTGTGTCATAAATAATTTTACTTATTAGATGTCTAAGTTTAAAAAAATAATATGATTATGTAAATATTTTTAGCTTTACAACTAATATTTATAGTAAAAAATATTTCATAAATAACCCCATATAAAAATTAATTTTTTAAAATAGTTAACTTTAGGTCATTTTTGCGTTTACATTAAATTAATTAATCTAATGTGTAATTATCATTCATAAGTCGATCCATGGGGACCCAAAATCCTCCCAAGTATGCCCATGGTCGTCCATAATTCATAAAAACAGGTTAAGAAAAGTGTTATGGAAATTTTGAATTATTATAATATTTTTTTATCCTTTTATTACCCTATTTAACTTTTACTACGGTAAATAAAAGTAAAAAAGATAAAGTTCACCAAAAAATGTATTCATGTTATTAAACCACAATTTACTTACTAATAGACACCATGTATGTCGTATTTTTGAAATTAAATTCATAGAGTTGGTAAAATATCATTTAAATGAAAATGTTTTGATTAACTACTACTAAGTGGTTTCAATATTCATAAAAAATTGATGTTTTCAGGAAAATACAAAAAATTCATCCAACGATATATTTCATATTATGAATTCAAAAATGATTTCCATTTTTCCAAATTCAAAACATAGAAGTTTCAAAAATTGATTTAAAATTAATTCATATTGTCAAAACAAATAGCGTGTTTTTAAGAAATAAAAACTATCAAAATATTGACACTTGTTTATGTCCAATTTCAATGTGAAATTAATTCCAATGACCAACATTGTAATAAATGGAAAAAATATAATCTAATTTAAATTTAAAAAAAATTAAAAAGATAATATAACCATATAAATAAATTATATTAAGAGGCAGTTTTGAATTAGAATACAATATTTTCACTATTCATCAAAAAACTGAATTTTATCAGAAAAATACCGACATTTCACCCAAAGTGAACTTTGATGTCCCGGTTCTAAATAAGATTTTTAGTTTATAAAAAATAACATTTAAAAGTGAGTAAAACTATATTTATAGAGGGTTCTCCATCAAAACGTGATTAATTAACATTTTAAAGTAAATTATGCTTATAATTAGATTCATTCACATTTTAAGCCTCTAAATTTTATTAGATAACTGTAAAAACATTTAACAAACAATTATAATAATATTTTAGTTAGTTTTATTCATTTTATCCAATACGATTTCTAGGAGTTATGTAACGCCCAGACCCCAGTAACCCAGAGTCGGTGCATTATTACATAACAGTGGCATGATCATAAGGAAGATCAAATCTCGAAAGGCAGATTAGTTTAACAGCCTTGGAATAACTAGATACATTCATAGAGATTATATTACATCATAAAATGAAAACTACAATAATATAGTCTATATAGTACACACTCTTATCCCCTCTTACTATCCCTGTTGGTCATTCATAAATTACTTCTTCGCATCCTGGGAAAAATAAAACATAGAAAAGGGGTGATTTCAAATGCCCAATAAGGATAAAAATATAGCGGAAACATTCATAAATAAGAATAAACATTTAAGACAATTTATAAGTAAATAAAATCTATTTAAACTTGAACATCAACATATTATGGATAAAATATAATGAAATAATTCCATTTACTTATTCACATGAATATTCTACTAATCGAATAATCAAATGCAATATCAATAACCACTTTCATAATGATGGAATGCATAATGCCAGACTATCATAACCACATAGCCAAAGCCTCATGAAAAGACTACAAATAAGATTTTTTCAAGGCCTTGTGCTAAGACACTAGTTTGTCTCATGATACCCACTGATGTATCAAGGAGCTATAGAGGGCTCCACCCGTTACATATTAAGTCCAATGCATTCCCATATGAAAAGGTTTAAACATAACATAAAAATTCGTATTAAAACAAGAATAAGAAATGTAAATACTCCATCCATAAACCATGAATGGTATAAAAATAACACATCCACGGTAAAAAATATCACAAAACCTTCAATACAATATAGAAGTTTTGTATCATAATAAATCAACTTCAAATAAGCGTAAAATCCATCAAAGGATGTTGACATAGATAAAATCAAAACTCTTTTAGGAGAAATATCTCTTTTTATTTTGAAATCTTTTAAGAGTCATATATTTATAAAATAAAACATTTCCTTTGAAAATATTCTTATAAGATTGTAAGGGAATCTTCGAAGATTTTATAACGGCAGAAAATAGCCACACCAGCCGTATAAGTTAAAAAACATTCTTACCTTAATTCTGTCGAAATGGTTAAAAAGGACCTTTTTTGGAAAATGACGAAAATATTACTTTATAAAACACTTATAAAAGTCAACAAGGGTATAAATGACTTTAACCCATATTCTAGTAAATAGAAAAAATGTTTTGAAATACATTTTTAAGAAACATGAATTTCGATGATAAAGAAGTCCCATTAGGATATTACATATAAACAACCTGTGATAATGAAGAGATTGTGAAATAAACCCTTACCTTGTACTTTTCCTTGGTTGGGGGTAGGTTAACCTCATTTATAATGGTGAAATAATTATTATTAAATTACAAATGAATTTAATACATTAATATGATATCATATATGATCTTTTAATATTGATTTGTTAATAATATCTTAGTATTATAGTTGTTTCGGGTGTTAACTTACTCGTTTTATATGTTTTGTTATGTAATCCATGTTTGTCATGGATAGATTGTATCTTAATCATATCCAGAATGATATTAATTCCTTGTATACTATTATTAATCATCAAATGAGAATTAAACATGAATGGATACGATGGAGAATGAATCTCATCGCCTTTGTGGAGATGGTAGTCCGTACGTACGCACGAGCGATAATACCATTCTTTTGATATTAAAATAATATTTAATTGGATGGTATATAATATATACAGAATCATTATCTTGTTATATTTATTATTTACAGGAATTAAACATCATTATTATACCCATCCAAATTATAATGTTTTGAATAACAATTACACGACGATGTGGAGACCGTAAGCCGTACGTACACACGTATGGTGACATAACATTCAATGGATGGATAGAATACTGAAATATGGTTGTACCATGTTTATAATATCATAAAATTATATATATAATATACTGGAGTTATTATTTTACAATGGTAATAACAAATAATGAATAAGTGGAAGAAGAAAGGAACTTGAAAAAGGGTGGTGAAATCATTACCTCTTTTCCGGGTTCTTCCTTTTGATATGATCAAAAGGGCTCCTTAGGATGGATTTATGACTAAATGAAGGCCTCTAGGATGAATTTAGGAACATTTAGAGAGTATTTTTGTAGGATTTGGCATAACCAAATATATTTGAAGGTGTGAATTAATGAGAAGGGGGAGTGCCTTTTTATAAGAGGGGTGAGGGGGACCTTTAGAAAAGCTAGAAACATTATTTTATAATAAATTCATATTCTATTTCTAATGGCATAAAAGTAGATTATTTACTGTTTAGGGTGGGGATAGGTCGAAAAAAACTCAAACAATAGGATTTATATATGTTCGGGTTACTATATTAAACTTATCATTAAGTATTAACTCTTAGTTAATTAGTTTCACTTTTACAATGTCTCTTTGTATTTTTATATTATATGGTTAATAAATATTCTATATACATCCAAGCGACCCCCCAAGTGGTCCTTTATTGATAAACCTATCATGATATAAATATCTTGTCCGAACCTTATATTTTTAGTAATTTAATATCAATTAATAATATAATATGTGTTTTAAAAACTCTTTTATGTCAATTTTGACACTATTCAATAATTGATTTTTGTAAAAATTATAACAGAATGATTACTTAGAAAAAAGTTAACTAAATCAATCCTAACATTTAATATTATACTATAAAATTATTTGTGTTTATAAAAAGTCTCAAATTGAATTTATTTGGGTATTTATAATATCAATTATTCTAATTTTTCATTAATTAGGTAATTATTGCATCACCATTGTGTGATAAATAAGTTAAATTATATAATGTCTAAAAATTCTAAATAAAATACCATTATGTAGTAACTATTTTCAGATTTCAAATGGATATTTATAGTTGAAAATACAACATATATAACCCTATGTAAATAAAATTTTCTCGATATATGCTTCTGTCATTTTTGTATTTATTTTAACTTAATTAAAATATAGTGTCCCTATCACATACAAGTGGCTCCATGGGGTCCCAAAATCAATCCAAAGATGCCCATGGTCGGACATGTATCCACCTATAAGGTTAAGACACGTTTTAAGGTAATTTAGTATTATTATAATATTATTGTATAACCTTTATTTACAGGATTTACCCTTTAACCATGGTAAATAAAATATTTACCGAAGTAATTATTCAAAATGTCTAAAAATAAAAGTTACCTATTTACACAATTTGGACATCCTGATTCAAAATATGGAATCCATTTTTCCAAATTCAAAACACGGAATGGGAGGAAATTAATGGATAATTAATTCCCACTGTCAAAACAAAAAACGAGTTTTTAAGATATAATAACTATCAAAAGATTAATACTTGTTTATGTCCGGTTTAATTGTAAAATTATGTCCAATGACCAACATTGTATTAAATGGTAAAAATATATTCTAAATATACTTTAAAACCACTCAAATTCATAATTTATCACTATTAATTAATTTGATTAAAAAAGTTGTTTTTAATTAAAATTTAGTAATTTTCACTATTCATCAAAATATTGAAGTTATCTGAAAAGTACCAAAATTTCACCTTAAGCTAAATTCGATACTCTGAATCCAAAAATGAAGTCCATTTTGAGGGTTAAAATTTATAAAATTTAAAAAATTAGTATTTAATATTCATAATAGCTAGTTTGATTGGTTGTGGTGTGTGTTAGAACTCGATGTTGCGAACAAGACACACTATTTCATTATTCAAAGAGAAGCGTACCATAGATGCTTGGGGTGCTACATTCTCCTCTCCTTCAAATAATTTCATCCTCGAAATTTCTATAACACTACCTCATGAAAAGACTCAGGTGTTTCTTCATCATAAGTTCCTCAGGTTCCCACGGTGTCTCTTCCATCTTATGGTTTCACCACAAGACTTTTACCAAATGAGTCGCCTGGTTTCTTAGTACTTGTTCTCTTGTATCAATAATCTTGACGAGCTCTTCACAATAAGATTAGTCGGGTCCCAATTCTAATTCCTCATAGGTGATTACATGCATTGGGTCAGGCATGTACTTCCTCAATACTGATACGTGGAACACATCTTGAACTTTGAAAAAATTTGGCAGCATTGACAAACGGTAAGCTACCGCACAAATTCGTTCTGGAATTTCGAAAGGTCTGATGTACCTAGGACTCAATTTACCTTTCTTACCAAAACGTATGACCCCCTTTCCAGAAGATACCTTCAGGAAAACATGATCACTGACTTGAAATTCCAAATCCTTCCTTCAATTATCGGCATAGCTCTTCTGCCTACATTGAGATGCTTTGATATGGTTTTGGATTACCTTCACCTTTTCCATCATTTCCTCCACCATATATGGTCCTACAAATTTTCTTTCACCAACGTCATCCCAACAGGTTGGTGTGCGACATCTCTTTCCATATAACGCTTCATATAGTGCCATCTGAATACTCGAATGGAAGATATTGTTATAGGAAAATTCTTCCAGAGGTAAATATTGATCCCACATACCCTGAAAGCCAAGTGAGCAGGATCTCAACATGTATTATAAGGTTTCAATAGTTCGTTCTGATTGTCCATCTATTTGAGGGTAGAAGGGAGTGCTCAAATGAAGTTCAGTACCCAAGTCTTTCTAAAGACATTTCTCGAATATTGAAGTAAAATGGGGATCACGATCAGAAACAATCGATAAGGGTACTCCATGAAGTCTCACAACTTCATCCATATATAGTCTTGCTAGACGTTCCAGTGGTAGATCTTCTCTTATAGAAAGAAAATGTGCTGACTTGGTAAGAAGATCAATAATAAACCATATTTCATCGTTCCTTCTAGGAGTCTTTGGTAGTCCCATGAAAAATTCCATCGGGATATTATCCCATTTCCACTCAGGTATGGGAAGAGGTTGCAATACTCTACCTGGTTGTTGCCTTCCAGCTTTCACATGTTGACAAACCATACATCTTGACACAAAATCAGAAATCTCCCTCTTCCTGTTGTCCCACCAAAAATGTTCCTTCAAATCTCTGTACATTTTGGGGCTCCCAGGGTGTATAGAGAAATTGGAACTATGAGCATCATCCAGCAATTCTCTTTTTAGATCAGGTATATCAGGAACACAAAGTCTCTTCCCGAATTTCAAAATTCCTTCTTCATACACAAAGTCTCTCAATCTTCCATCCTTCACAACATTAATCATCTTTTTAAATGCTTCATCATCGGTCTGAGAACCCTTAATCAATTATAGTAAATATGGTTTGGCAACCATTTGAAAAAGAATTTATGTTTCACCTTCCCTGTTTATTCCCATGTTCATCTTCACTAGATCAATGAAAATTAGATCCCTTTCAATTCCCATATTGTTTGAAACTCCATGATCTTTTCTGCTCAAAGCATCTTCCACCTTGTTTGCTTTCCCCGGGTGGTAGTGTATCGTACAATCATAATCCTTGAGTAATTAAAGCCATCTCCTTTGCCTCATGTTGAGTTTTTTTGTGAGAAAATATACATAAAAATCTTGTGATTAGTATAAATCTCACATTTTTCACCATAGAGGTAGTGCCTTCATATCATAAAAGTGAATATCACATCTTCTAACTCGAGATCCTGAGTATGATAGTTTTGTTCATTAATTTTCAATTGTCGTGATGCATAGAAAATAACCCTATCATTCTACATAAGGACACAACAAAGTCCTTTCTTTGATGTATCACTATAAATAACAAAACCATCATTCCCCGATGGTAGATTCAATATATGAGCAATGACTAATATCCTCTTAAGTTCTTCAAAACATTCTTCATACTCTTTTTTCCAAACAAATTTAACCCCTTTACGTGTGAATTTAGTTAATGGTTTAGTCAATCGGGCAAAATTCTGGACGAAACGTCAATAATAACCTGCCAAACCAATAAAACTGCATACCGTAGTTATACTCGTAGGTTTTGGCCAATCTTTGATTGCCTTGGTCTTAGAAGGATCAACAGAGAATCCATATTTAGAGACAATATGACCAAGAAATGAAATCTCTTGAAGCTAGAATTCACACTTGCTAAACTTCCCATATAATTCGTGTCTTCTCAGAGTCTTCAGGATAATGCGCAAGTGATTTTCATGATCTTAGTATCTTTTGGAGTATACAAAGATATCATCAATAAATACCACCACAAATTCATCGAGGTATTCCGTGAAAACTCTTTTCATCATATCCATGAATACAGAGGGTGCATTAGTCAATCCAAATAGCATTACTGTAAACTCGTAATGCTCGTACCTTGTTCGAAATGCTGTCTTCAGAATGTCTTCCTTCTTCACACACAAGTGATGGTATCCAGATCGAAGGTCAATAATTGAAAATTATTGAGCTCCATGCAGTTGGTCAAATAATATTGTGAGGTAGGGGATACTTGTTTGATATTGTTTTAGCATTGATCTCCCTGTAGTCGATACATAACCTCATAGATCCATCTTTCTTTTTTAACAAAAACAACTGGGGATCCCCATGGAGAAACACTAGGGAAAATAAATCCCTTATTACTCAATTAATCTAGTTGTTTATTTAGTTCAACTAATTCTACAGTGGCCATTCTATAAGGGGTCTTCGATATAGGCCTTGATACAGGAATTAAATAAATGGAAAACTCAACTTCCTGTTCTAGAGGATTTCTAGGTAAATCTTCCAGAAACATAACTACATATTCTTTCATAATAGGTGCATCCTCTATTTGAACATTCCATTCCTCACCCACTGAGATTTCATCCTCTTCCTCTCCAATAATTGAATTTAGTTGGGCTACTGGGGTGGATCTAGATAAGAATTAGGTGGTGACGATTTTGCTCTAAAGATAAGGTGTTCCTTATCATCATCTTCAAAAATTGTAACCTCCTTCTTCATATAATAAATATTCACATCATGGTCCAAAAGCCAATTCATACTGAGGATTATATCACACTCAATGATAGGTATGACGATGAGATCAGCGGATAAAGAACATTTATATCCTCTAATGGGGACTGATTCACAAAACCTTTTTGCAATGATACATCCATTAGGAGGTTTAACTAACAACTCCCTTGTTAAATCAAATTGGAAATATCTAAATTTCATAGCAAACTGGGATGATATGAAACAATGGTATGATCCTGAATCAAATAATTCATTTTCTAAACTTGAGGAAACCATTAAATTACCTGCCACCATGTCTTTCAGAGCTTCTACCTCAACAATAGTGATAACATAATCTTGGCCTTGATCCCTTGGCCTTTTCTGAGGTAAGTTCCCTTGAAGCTTAGGACATTCATTTGCATAATGTCCCATCTCCCTGCAATTGTAGCATTGGACATCAGTAGCTTCCTTCTTCCCCTTGAAATCATGAGCAGGGTGGCCTTTTTCACCACACTTGTAACAGACATGTGTTCATGTCAAGCAAGTACCGGGGTGTTTCTTCCCACATTTACCACAGGATGGATATTAAACGTTTTTCTTCTTCCGCTTATTTCTATTCCCATATTTATCAGCAGATCTCTTCTTCTCATGCTTTGATTTAAAGTCATAAGACATAGAGAAATCTTTTTATGACTTGTTAGCACATGAGATAATCTCTTCGTACGACGAGAAGGATTATAAGACTAATTCTTGACGGAGAAATGGTTTTAACCCATCAAGGAAATGATCAATCTTACTTCTTGGGTTACGTATATAATATCCAGCATACCTTGCTAACCTTATAAATTTAGCCTCATACTTTGGGACATTCTCATCCTCATTTTGTCCCAGACTCAGAAATTTCCTTTCCATATCTGCTCGATGGTCACGAGGAAAATATTTTTCTAAAAATAGATATTTGAACTCCCACCATTCCATATTTTATACTTCATCATATTCCTTCTTGTTTTTAATCAATGACCACCGTTAATCAGAATCTCCAGTGAGGCGGTAAACTTCCATGATAACTTTTTCCCTTTCACTACTCCCCAAAGCCTGAAACATTTTCTCTAGGGAATTTATCCATTGCTCAGCTACTAAGGGATTTGTACTCCCATTGAGAATTGGTGGGTTTTACCTCATGAAGCGATCTAACATTGATCCTCCACACTGCGGATCAAGGTGCTCTATATGGGTAAGGTTATTATTCATAACCAGAGAGAGTTGTCCCAGTATGGTGATTAGCTGATCGGCACCAATTGCATCACCAGCTCCACTATAATTATCTTGAGCCAGAGGTAAATCCCTACATGGAGTGTGTGCATTGATACAGTTTCCATTTCTTCCACTAGGTTCCATTTCTAAACAATTCCATAATCTAGATCAGTTTATGAATCAAAATACATAATTTCATACCTATAAAACACGTAACATAAATTGAACTATTTATGGATATAATCCATAATCATAAAAATGTTTTCATTGAGGAATTATATACTCATAAACCCTTAGTAATTATTTTTAAAGAAAATGATAGTTATCCTATGCATATCCCCTGGGAGTGTCGTAACCAAGAGTGCAGCAAGGTCCGTTGTCGTGCACCAGTTCCCGTTCGAGTCTAGATCAATGCAGTGTTTTCATGTTTTACCCCTAGGTACATCGGTGCCAGAGCCGCCTCAACCGGCTCATATTTATACAGGGATGTATTGCTCGTAAAACTCACAAAATCTCTACAATACCAAAATTCTAGAAAGTTCTTCTATACTAATTATCAATATCCATCTTAATTCTATGTGCTCTAATCGGAGTTTATCTAAATCTAGCTTCAAAGGTTTGTACTAAACTTCCTCTGATACCAACTATAACGCCCCGACCCCAGTTACCCAGAGTTAGTGCATTATTACATAACATTGGCATGATCACAAGAAAGATCAAATCCTTAAAGTTCGATTAGTTTAGTATCCTTGGAATAACTAGATACTTTCATAAAGTTTAAATTACATCAAAAAATGAAATCTACAACAATATAGTCTCCATATTCCACACTGTTATCCCCTCATACTATCCCTATTGGTCATTCATAAATTACATCATGACATTCTAAGAAAAACAAAACATTGAAAAGGTGTGAGCTCAAATTCCTAGTAAGGATAACAATATAGCAGAAAAATTCATAAATAAGAATAAACATTTAAGGAAATGTATAACTAAAACAAAAGCCTTTTAAACCTGAACTTCAAAATAGTATGGAAAAAATAAAATGATATAATGACATTTACTTATTCACATGGATATTCTATTAATCGAATGATCACATGAAATATCAATAACCACTTTCATAATGATGGAATGCATAATGCAAGACTATCATAACCACATAACCAAGGCCTCATGCCAATACTACAAATAAGATTTTGTCAAGGCATTCTGCCAAGACAAAAGTTTGTCTCATGAGACCTACAGATGAATCAAAGAGCTTTAGCGGGCTCCACCCGTCAAATATTTAGTCCAATGCATTCCCATATGAAAAGGATTAAACATAACATAAACATTCGTATTAAAACTAGCATACGAAATGTAGATACATCGTCCATAAACCATGAATGGTATAAAAATAACACATCCACAGTCAAACATATCACAAAACCATCAATACAATATATAATTTTTTATCATAATAAATCAACTTCAAATAAGCGTAAAATCCATCAAAGGATGTTCACATAGATGAAATCAATACTCTTTTTAGAGAAATATCTATTTTTATTTTGAAATCATTTAAGAGTCATATATTTATAAAATAAAACATTTTATTTGAATATATTCTTATATGATTGTAAGGGATGCTTCGAAGATTTTATAACGGCGGAAAATAGCCGCACCCATCGTATAAGTTAAAAAAACATTCTTACATTAATTTTGTCGAAAAGGTTAAAAAGGACCTTGTTTGGAAAACAATGGAAATATTCCTTCATAAACCACTTATAAAATTCAACAAGGGTATAAATGAATTTCACCCATATTCTAGTAAATAGTAAAAATGTTTTTAAATTCATTCTTAAGAAACATGGATGTGGATGATAAAGAAGTCCCAGTAGATTATTACGTATAAACAAACTTGGATAATTAGGAGATTGCAAAATAAACCCTTACCTTGTACTTTTCTTTGGTTGGGGGTAGTTTAACATCCTTTATAATGGTGAAATAATTGTTATTAAATTATACAAGAATCATATACATTAATATGATATCATATATGATCTTTTAAAATTTATTTCTTAATAATATCTTATTATTATCGTTGTTTCGGGTGTTAACATACTCATTTTATATGTTTTGTTACATAAGTTGTGTTTCTCATAGATAGGTTGTATCTTAATAATTTCCAGAATGATTTCAAGTCCTTAGATAATATTAATAATCATCAAATGAAAATTATACTTGAATGTATAAGATGGAGAATGAATCTCATCGCGTTCGTGGAGACGGTAGTCCGTATGTATGCACGGGAAATAATATCATTTTTTTGATATTAAAATAATATTTATTTAGATTTTATATCATATATACAGAATCATTATCATGTTATATTTATTATTTACATGAATTACAGACCATTATTATACCCATTCAAATAATAATGTTTTGAATAACAATTACACCACGACGTGGAGACGGTAAGTTGTACGTACGAACGTATGGTGACATGTCATTCAAAGGATGGATAGAATACTGAAATATGGTTGTACCATGTTTATAATAACATCAATTTATATATAATATACTGCAGTTATTATTTTAGAATGGTAATAACAATGAAAGAAGAAGTGGAAGAAGAAAGGAACTTGAAATTGGGGGGTGGAATCATTACCTCTTCTTCGTGTTCTTCCTTTTGATTTGATCAAAAGGGCTCATTAGGTTGGATTTCTGACTAAAAGAAGGCCTCTAGGATGAAGTTAGGGATGTTGAGAGAGTATCTGGGTAGGTGTTGGCCGAACCAAAAGGCTTTGAAGGTATGAATTAATGAGAAGGGTGAGTTCCATTTTATAAGAGGGGTGAGGGGAACCTTTGGAAAAGCTAGAAACGTTATTTTATAATAAATTAATATTCGGTTTCTAATAGCTCCAAAGTGTATTATTTAAAGGTTAAGGTGGGCATAGGTCGAAAACCAATCAAGAAATATGATTTATACAGGTTTGGGTTACTATATTAACCTTATCATTAAGTATTAACTCTTAGTTAATTAGTTTCACTTTTACAATGTCTCTTTGAATTTTTATATTATATGGTTAATAAACTTACTATATACATCCAATAGACCCCCAAGTGGTCCATTAATGATACAACTATCTTGATATATGTCTCTTGGCCGAACCTTATATTTTTAGGAATTTAATATCAATTAATAATATAATATTTGTTTTAAAAACTCTTTTATATCAATTTTGACACTATTCAATAATTTAATTTTTTAAAACTCATAACATAATGATTACATCGGACAATATTAATTAAATAAATCCTAAAATGTAATATTATAGTACTTACTGAATCATCATTGTGTTATAAATAAATTAAATTATTTAATGTCTAAAAATTATAAAAAAAAATATCATTATGTAGGGAATCTTATTATCTTTCTAATGAATATTTATAGTTGAAAATCAAACATATATATCCCTTTGTAAAAAAAATTTCCTAAAATATATCTTCTTTTGTCATTTATGTATTTATTTTAACTAAATTAAAATAATGTGTCCCTATCACCTACAAGTGGCTCCATGGGGTCCCAAAATCGACCCAAAGATGCCCATGGTAGGACATGTATCCACCAATAAGATTAGGACACATTTTAGGATAATTTAGTATTATTATAATATTATTTTTTAACCTTTATTTACCAGATTTACCCTTTAACCATGGTAAATAAAATATTTACCAAAATTATTATTCAAAATGTCTAAAAATAAAATTTTCCTATTTACACAATTTGGACATCCTGATTCCAAATACGGAATCCATTTTTCCAAATTCAAAACATAGAAGTGGCAGAAATTAATTGAAAATTAATTCCCACTGTCAAAACAAAAAGCGTGGTTTAAAGATATAATAACTATCAAAAGATTGATACTTGTTTATGTCCAGTTTAATTGTGAAATTATTTCCAATGAAAAAAATTGTATTAAATGGTAAAAATATATTCTAAATATACTTTAAAACCACTCAAATTTCTAATTTATCACTACTAATTTTTTTGATTAAATATGTTTTTTTTAATTAAAATTTAGTAATTTTCACTATTCATCAAAATATTAAAGTTATCCGAAAAGTACAAAAATTTCATCATAGGCTAAATTCGATTCTCCGAATCCAAAAATGAATTCCATTTTGAGAGATAAAATTTCAATAAATTTAAAAAATAGGTATTACTATTCATAATGGCTAGTTTGATTGGTTGTGGTGTTTGTTAGAAATCGATGTTGCACACAACACATGCTATTGCATTATTCAAAGAGAAGCGTGTCGTAGAAGTTTAGGGTGATACACGTTAGCTATGATTTAAAATATTAATATTATATTATTAATGTGAAATGTAATATTTCATGGAATCCTGTTGTTGCGTATCGGGTAAGCCATCAAATATAGCATCCCCTTTAATGTAAAATTAATATTTATTTGAAAAATATTAATACATATGAAAAATATTTACTCATTATTTTCTTGGGATGTTACAATTACAAACCAACAGATGGTAGGTTGTATGTACACATGAGTAATGATTCAATGATTCAATTTATTGGAACGAAATAATGTTTTATTTAATATTTATTGAATTAAAATTATGTAATAAATACCACATTTTGAATTTAAATTAATATATATATATAATCCATGTTATGCAGTTGTAAAAAATAAATTACATCACTTTGGGAAGGTGGAGGTTCACATATACTCAGGAACATTGTTTTGTTAAATGAATATAATGGTAAAAAATATGAAATAAATTAATATTATATTATGGTAAATATTCTATTAATGTCACATACATACATTAAATCCAATATCATTATCATTCATGAGCGATGGTGATGAAAAAAGTTATAAATTGGTTTGTAACGCAGTAGTTCTCCGTAAAAAGGAACAATAATTTAATTTCCCATCTAATGGAAGAGGAGATGGATACATGTTAAAACATTAACATAGTAAAATATTAGTGTGTGGATGATATTGGTGTTTTTAATACATTCTGGTTGAATAAAATTTGAAGGAGGTCGAAGAATAAATAAAACAAAAATTCATTACTATGAAAGACCCCTCATCTTCAAGCAATCTCTTTTCAATTACACTTAAAGACATCTTATGAATGTTTTATGATCAATAAAAGGCCTCTAGTATGTAGAGATATATATGTTTTTCATTTGAGAAAGTAATTTCCAATACAAATGGCCTCTTATGTGTGAATAATATATGATAGGACGTCCTCTTTAAAAAGAGATGGAAGGGGAACTCGAAGAATTTATTTAAATAATAAATTAATATAAAATTATTTTCAGATTATAATGTATCTAAAATGTTAAAATAGACTCTATGGTGAAGATTGTCTTAAATACTCCCAAAAAAACATTTACACATTTAGATGATTCTTTAACCATTACTATTCTTTTTTAACTTGTGTTAAACATTTTTTATAATTATTAGTGTACTAAGGTTTTTTACTTATCAGAAGTCAGTAAAGTTATGATAAAATGTAAAAATACCCATAAATAGACCATAAATTATATATCAGTAACTAAAAATATAATTTTATGACGAAATATATTTATAAACTTTAAATCAATATGTAGAACATTATTTACGAGGAGACACCATTTATGAAAATGTTTACACTATTCCTTTTATTTGACATTAAAAACATGATGGAAATGATGATATTAAAATATAAACTTTTTAAAAATACAGAATAGTGTATAATTGTCTAAATTTATTTTGGAACAAAAAAATTCAATCAAATCATATGTATTTTAAAATTTTAAAATTCATTTATTTTATCCCTTTTAATTAAATAAATAACTCATGGCCACTACATAATCATTTAAGGTAATTAAATAATTACTAAGAAACATATAAATGATTAATCAAAAAAATAATTAATATAGGTTTAAAAATTTATTATTTTCCTCTATGAATTGAAAAATGAAAATTAATAGCCAGAAAGTGACATTATGT
This sequence comes from Viscum album, assembly GCA_963277665.1. NCBI lineage: Eukaryota > Viridiplantae > Streptophyta > Magnoliopsida > Santalales > Viscaceae > Viscum > Viscum album. Next base: position 2,086,791,513 of record OY728165.1, on the reverse strand, counting down.
CTTTTTCATTACATAACATATTATTTAGGCCAATTTATGTACAAAATAACCAAAATTAAAATTTAGAATATTGTAATAAGGGTGAAAATAAATTCATCCCATAATATTGAAGATTATAAATGGGGGATTTATAACATATTTTAACAAATGTAATTTTCTTTACACTCTTTCCGTGGTAAGGAAAATTTACTATTTTTACAATTATTTATGATAAAAAATTAACTTAAACATGTTATGTAATCTTAATTATTTTGATTAAAAATATATAATCCATTTTATAAATTTCAATCATATACATGGTAGAAAATAATTTAAATTTAAACATTAGAAGTCAATGAAATGTTGTTTTCAAAAAGAAAAAGTTTCCTTAAGTATATTATTTTCTAAAAAAATTAATATAAAAAAGAATGAATGTACCAAAATGGATTAATAATAATATTACTTAACTAATTTTAATTTTAAAATAATTTAATAAAAAATAATTTTTTAAGTACATGAAACAAAAGTGTAATTGTTTATAAAAATTAGTATTCTTCACTATTAATTGAAAAAATTATTATTTTTAAAAAATTCAACAATATTCAATCTATGATAAATTTCGATTGATTACATTAAAAATTAATTTTATTACTTTTTTCTAAATTTGGTTTAAATTGGTTATTTAATTTTGTAATAAAAAATATATAAAAATCATATTTATGAAAAAAAAAATTAAAAAAACAAAATGTACTTTCAAATATATTTTGTTTACTTACAAATAAATAAAAAAATAGAATAATTTTTTAAAAAAAATCCTTAATGTTTCCTCTCGGTTTGTTTTTGGTGTGATTTTTTTGTTGACAAGAATAGATGAACACGAATGAGTATTGTTGGTGTTGGTTGAAGGCATGTTTTAAAGGTGGCACAATTTCCTAGTGTTTTCCAAATGGTTGGGCCTCAAAATAAAAAATTTGTGTTTGGAAATATATGGTTTTTTATAGTACTGATGAATGTGAAGAATGGTGAATGAAGTCGGCAATGTAATTGAATCTTGAAGCCTAAGACATGGACCATGTACCATGTCTGAGAACGGTGCGCAACTGCGTACCAGGTAGCGAGAACGGTATGCAAAGTTGCAGAAATGGTTCACAATAATGGTATTCTGAGAATGGAATGTGGTATGTGTAATGCATGATGGTTTTTGGGATAGAGGAATAGAATGCATCCTTGTAAGAGTAGTGGAAGTACGCAGACCACAATATAAATATGTTTCGTGGAATGGTTGTGGTTTTCAATTTGAGGATCAGTATGCGGTGGGGGCTATACGGAATCAATGACTTGGTAAATCATGAATTGTCAGATTATATAGGTATCATGGATTATATAAGAGTTCTAATCCCAAGGATTATATAGTGAGAAAATATCATTATAGATAAACTATTATATCTGGGAATTCAGTGAAGAATGTTCACGAGGAGAATTCCATGGTGGCATTAGTGGTTTGAGTGGAAGAAAATTCATTGAAGGTTTTTTTTGGAAACTGTAAACCCCAAATGATGCATTGTGCAGAAGAAGAAGGCATGGTTTGTTGGTTGTTAGAATAGTTAGCTCACAATCAATGAATAGTTTTCAAATAGAGGGTTATTAGTAGAGGTGGTTCACGGAGTCCGTATGCGATAGAGGAACGTGACGCCAAGGAAGAAGAGTCCATGGAAGAAGGGCAGTTCACAAACGTGGAAGTAATATGTGGAGGAGGTTTTCCATGTACCAATAATGTTACTTAGAATGAAACAAGAGGTGGTTCACAGTTTCCCCAAGGAGTCTTGCAAAAATAATCAAATTTGTTTTCGAAATTATTTTCTGGTACCTTACCTTACCCAAGAAGTTGAACTTCATCTCTGAGTGGACAAGGGGCATCGATATAACATCTACCATAATATTAGGATGCATGAATTCATGAAAATAAAGGACCCTATAGGTACATAAACTGTGTCTGACCTAAATGTCTATAAATTGTGAGTTAATTTTTTTCCAATAAAGGTGAGCGAATAAAGAGGAAGATAATGATCCTTTCCACATGTAGTGAACCAGAGAAAGAGTTATATGGAGTGACCATTGGTAATGTAGTTAGAAGACTATAAATCCTGGAAAGGTGGATATCCAAGAGATTGAAATCTAGCCTGAACAGTGTACTCATTATTGGAAGCGAGCCTTGGGGAATTTGGTACATCAGAATGTCACCATGTTATGCACATTGGATGTAGCCTTGTAAGGGGAAATCATGTAAAAATCTCAATGTCCTAAGAATTATTTCTTATCTATTCATATATTTTTATTACAGGAAGAATGAATTGGGTTTTTTTCCAATGAAACCAGATCCTAATGAGAACATGTTTTAATCTTCCATAACTTGATCCTCCCCCCCCACCTCTCAGGGTATTTGACCTTGTGGGACTAACAAATTTGAAAATCATATATATTGGATAATTTAGTTATTCGTATTCACAAAAATTAATTAAAATTCTAGATCATAATGGTGTACTTAAATAGTAATATTGGTTGATTTTTTAAGCCTATTATTTCATGTTACATTTCAAATCAATCATATTTTTTTAAATATCACGATTTTACAAAAAATCTCAACAAACCATTATGAATAAATAATCATTATTGTTGGTGGTGATTAGAAACTCACTCCTAAACTACCACCTGAGTCCTGATGATAATTTACAAATCAATCCTTCCATGAAACCCCATATAATGAAAGTGAAACATGAGAAAGGGATATGCATCCTCTGTAGAAAAGAAGTTATAAATTTTTATACTGTTCTTTATTACCTTAATCAAACTTTAAATACACTGAATTCATGATATATACTATTATAAGGTATGAGGGGTCTTCTATATGCCCTTGAGATGACCATATTTAGTTGGGCATCATATGCACAAAATGGTAATGATCTATCCATTTATTCAAAGTAAAAAAAATTAATATAAAAATATAAAAATAAATGGAAAATTCTTATATAAAAAATACATGATAAATTAGATATAAATAAATAAACTATAAATAAAAAAAAATATTCCAAACAATTCCTCTAATAACCCCTAGTATCCATCCTCTTCAATGCAAGGACACATAGAAAACCACCACTAGATTCCTTTGCATCGGCCACTAGAAGATATCACTACCATTCATCCATAGAAAATATTTCAATACTAATTAGGCAAGATAAAACTTGTAAAGGGTCACTGGTTGTGCATTATATGAATTCAAAAGAAGGCCATCTGCAAATTGAGTAATAGTCACCATAGGTTGAATGAAAGAGCAACTCGCCTCAGATAAATTATTTCTCTTAAGCGGAGCCCAAGTCAAGATGAAAGAATACAATAATATTATTGATTCTCATGATCTAATGAATTGTAATAATTACAATGGAAATCAAACCCTATGTATTAAATTAAAATAAATATCAATTTATTTTTAGTTTTAAAATAGGAATAAAAATTGGGGTTTCTATAGTTAATCGCATTTTAAACCACTAAGAAATCAATTTTTTTAATTATTATAATTTGATAACATTTATGAAAAAAATAACGTAGAAAAAATTAATGGTCTTGTAACCATTTTTTGTTCCCATTTTGAATCATCCTTTAAAACCCTTTTAAAGATGTTTTGGGAAGAACTAAAACCCACAACATGTACATAAAAGGATATAAAAAATTGTACCACATAAATATACATAATGAGAAAAATTGAAGAAACCCACAATAAATGCCTCAAATATCATGTAACTAAATAAATATAGAGAATAAAAAGTATCCATGTATAGAAATATACCAATAATGGAATTTGGGACATGGTATCAACCCTATGAGACTGAGGATAAGTAACCTTGAAAATTAATTACCTATAATTTGGATGAAAGGTATAGTATCACATTACTCGATAGTGGAAGATAAACATATTGGACCATAATGGATAGCGAAAAGCTAAAGGGATCCCAACCCATGTCTGTTATTCTACCTGGGATCCATGCTACCCTTGACCAAAGTAATAAAATGCTAAGAAATAACCAAGAATTTAAAATATTAATAAAAAATAGTAAACATTGAGAAATGAAATAATCAGAAATGGATATCAAATAACCCACTCATACAATAGACTCCCTCGCCATAAATAACCCATATCACTCAAGAATCACACAATATAACATATCTATCTTGAACCAAGGGAAATGAACAATGAAAAATAATGTCAAATCTGGTCTAAGAGGAGAACTCATGCATGGGGAAATATTGAAATATCTAAAATTTTCCAAAGGTTCATTTCAATTATAATTTTGACAAAATGAGATGAAAAATATGTTTTATTGAGTAAACATATGATGTTATACATTTATAAATTTCTCTTTATCATGTTTCACTAATTCCTGTTTTCTTATCTGACTTTGTATATTTCTATATATATGGAGCCATGTATATTTATAAAACCCTAAAATATATAATTATAGATGTATCAACAAATCAAAATATATTTTAAAAAACTCACATTTTTTTGGAAAATTGATTTTTGAAATACACTTCCAATTATTATAATTTTAAATATCTATATAAAAATCTATTTCGAAATATATTTTAGCGCAAATTACTAACAATTCCATCATAAAATCACTTCACAAGAACAATCTAGTTTCTAATTAGGTCCTAAATGGGCCATGTCGAATATTTTATATTATTTTTAGACATCAAAATGGTCAAACCATTTTAAAATATCCCATTTTAAATTATTCGTTTTCTTTTAATAATTTAAAAAAATTCATTTCAAGTAAAAATTAAAAATTCCATGTGTTGGCATAATGCCTAATGAAAAATACCTTGAAAATTTTATAAATATTACTATAATAATAAAATATTATAATAATTAATTAAAAAAAATTATAATACCATTATATAAAATAATTTTAGTTTTAACCCTAATCATGGTGAATCCGAACTGAAATAATGGATAATCAAGGAATGATGAGTCAAAATGTGCATCCTTCGATTACATACATGCTATTTGGGAAGAATTGACCACCATGAACCATTATAACCCTAGATATCAAAAAAGTTAAGTAAATACCTAGACCTAGGGTTCATCATAGAGATAATATATGACTGGGAAAAAGAAAAGCTTAAGGATGATTGGGTATGTAATGGATATGATTTCCTATCTTGGGACCCTAGCTAAGAATCATAAGTAATTTGGGATAAATCATAGATATAAAAGAGGATAATAAGAGGGGATAATCTCAAATCTGGGGGTACACACAGAAACAGGGGAATGAGTGATAAACATGGGATAATAGTGGGTTGTAGAAAAATAAAAATGATAAAAATAAATTAAATAAAATTATAAAAATAAAAAAGAGTTTGTTGCATGATTTTATAAACCATACCACGACCATTATACCTACATCATGAATTAAATATCAAATTCATGTTTACTACATGGACCCCACATAAATTTATAAAATATGTTAGAACATTTACAAATAGCATTTTATTGAGATAGAAACAATTGTACGGTTTCCGCATGGTTTGTCAAACCATGCTAGCCAACCATGAACCCTTTTAGAAAATCCAAAATTTAAAATTTCTATCAAAAAAATCTCATAAACTCCTGATGACTCAAAATAATATTTAATATTATTAAAGGAATTAATTAATAACATTAGTGATGTTACATACTTAAGGAAACTTGTCTTTCCAAAGATAAGATTCTGTAGGGGCATTAAGGTACCTTGAAAATGAACTCCTAATATAGAATATATTAGTACTAGTTTAAGTGAGACAGATTTGGATACAAATGAGTTTATTAAACTCTCCTTAATAGAAAATTTCTCCTTTGGTAACCTCATATAATATTATTCCATCTTGTATTAGGGTAGTATTTTGTTTAGATTCCTCTGCCCTATAACCATTGAATAATTATTGTGCATACTTCTCTTGGGATAATAAAATACAATATCTTCTCCCATAACTCATATTATTATGATGTATCTAGTCACTCCCAATACAGTCCTAAAAATGTTAGTCGTCGTGTATTGAAAAAAATCCTTAAATTAATGATTTTGATCACAAATAAAAAGGTTGTATTCAATATAAATAATTATAATTATAATATATAATTTAACTTTCTTATATAGATTGATATCCAATTATCCTTTAGAGAAATTCATATATAAAAACCCCGACCCTAGTTTCCAATAGTCATTACATTTTATTAATACATTTTAATGTTTACAAGGATGTCAAATTTTATAGGACCAAATAGTTTTGTTATAGAAAATAAGATATAAAAATAATATTTACATTACAACTCGATAGATAAAACAAAATTTATAATCCATTAGAGGCACCCATAAAATTTTAGATTTATCTTATAAGTTATTCAAAACAATATTCATCTGCCAATTCTGAGAAAAAATAAAAAATAAGAAATTGGGGATCTCAGATTCGCATTTATGGTATGTAAAACAATTAAATATAACATAAACATAAATATTTCACAAGTGTAATAACTAAAACACATTCCTTTGAAAAATTGATATCAGCATAAAATGAGATGAATGGAAATGGATAACATAACACCACATAAATGATCATAAGAGAATGAAACATAACCATAGATATTATAATAGTAGAATAATCACAAGTTTTAACAATTAATATTATTAGAATGAATGAATGCATAATGATGGACATTTGAAACATAACGTCCATGCCTCTTCTAAGATGTCTGAAAATACTAGGGTAATGCCCCATCCAAAACCCAATTAATTTTTTTTCATAATACCTACTGATACCTCGGTTGGATTTAAATTTCTCCACTAGTAACTTTCTATCTCCAATTCATTCCTCATATGAATGTTTATAATCATAAAAAATAAAACAAATGAAATAATATCCCCCAATATGTAGATATAATCACTAACTATTCTATGTAATATGTTGAATTGTATCAGGATATCACAAAAATAGTAAAAAAATCATTAAAAATGTTATAAAACATGATAAATGATAATCATAAGTTCTTAATACCAATAAAACAAAATATTCAATAGGGGTGATGAAGAAAAATGACAATGTTCTTTGAAAATCATTGAATAATTCTTTAGAGAGATATTCTTTTACTATGGAAATAAGAATTCTTTTGGAATGAAAAATATTTTCATAAAACCATAAATATTAACTATGATAGTATTTCAATGATAAAATGAGTTATTATATAAAAATAAATGTTTCCTAAAAAAATTTATAGAGTGAACTTCAAAATAGGTAGTAAATCAGGAAGTTCCTTTTAATTGGGTTTGCTTATCTCAAAGAATTAAGATGGGGACCCTTTTAAAGAATGTATTTTCATAAAAAGAATAATGAAATGATCGTAATACATGATTTTAGATCATATAACCCAAATTTATTGGAATTATATAATATAAATTATGAAATAAAGTGGATTATAGAGGAATAAATCCCAACCCTAATGAAAAATAGAGGTTCAGGAACAAAACCCAAACCTTTTGTATGAATGTGTTCCACCCTAGAACTTAACATCATAGATAATAAAATTAAATAAATTAATACATAATCATATATACATTTCATTATATATTAAAAATTTATTATGATAATTTATATCCTTTTTATGTTTTATAAGATACAATTTCATTTCTCAGGAGAGTTCGTTTCCTTGAATGTCATGATTGGTATACTTATATATGAGTATGGAAGTTCATCTGAATGTGTATAATTATCATGAATTTAATTTAAACTAGATTTATTATCATCTATAATTTAAATCATTATATATATATTTGGTTATATGTTATTAAGATGAATCATTAGACATTACATTTAGTGACAATCGTTTAGATTATTACCGTTGCATTTCGATCACCATGAACTAGTTTTGTCCTATCAATTATTAATAGGTTTTTTTACTGGAAAAAAATTAATTTGGGTATAATAAATATATTTTATTAAATTTTTACCATAAAACTGGTATCATTACCACCCTTGAAGATGAAAATAAAGAACGAAAGATGATTGTCTACAAAGGTTGTAAATAGGAAACCTCACAGACAATGATCACATTTTTTAAATAAATGAGAGACAATAAGGATATTGATGATTTTTCATCCATTAACATGATATTATTACAATATATAAATTATAATATAGTTTTCATTATTATATTGATATAGGATTTGAGGATATAAAAATAAAATAAATAACGTAGAAATAAAATAAATGAAAAATGAAGAGGATTTTAATTCATGAATACTCCTCCTTAAGAATCTCATAAAGGGAATTGATTTTTTATACGAGACCAATTGGTTCTAGATGTGGGGGAGTATCTCGGTAACAATATGGGGAAAATTTTTACCAAGATCAAGTCTAGTATGTTGTGAGGAATGAGGGGTGATGTGTAGTATTTATAGTGAATGTGATTGGTAATTACTCATTAGTTTAGTATTTTTCTCAAGAAAATCAATAGTATTGATAAATGTGAATAAATATAGTAATAATTTCATGTGAGTTTGAAACAAAAGTTCCTATATCATCCTTGACTCATTTAATATTGTATTTATCTTATAATTATTTTACACTGTAAAATAATATATTTTAATATTCAGTAGAAAAAAATGTATTTTAAGAAATTCCCTTAAATTGTCCCTGGACACATTCCTATGTGTATGATTCAAAACATTACTCCATTTAATGAACATAATTTTATATATATTATAAAATCAATTTTTAATTAAAATAATTATTTACTAAGAAAATAAAGTTGTATATTTATAACTGATTTTATAACACATTCAAACATTAATTGAGGTCTCATAAAACTATCCGGAAATCATAAGAAAAAAATATTGATTTATGAATAATTATTTTGAAAATAAACTTCTTTTACAATCATTTAATTATTTATTATATGTTAATAAAAAAGTTACAAAATAAAAAACATCCAACACTTAAATCTGAATTTTTAAAATATTCATTTACTTACACTAGGATATAATTACATCAAAATTTCAATTATACGATAGAAAAAATATTAATTATAATTTTATTGGGTAGGTTACTAATATTGGATGATTTAATATTCATAAGGGTCACATTACTATTGCCAAGGGTATGTTACTATTACATCTATATAAGTTCTATAGATTCCAGAAATACATCTTATTTACTTCATTTTTAATTTATTGTTTCTATTATGTTTCATAAGTGATTTTATATACTAAATTAAATAAGCATAAGAAGATGAATTTCATTGATAGGGTTCATAGTCGTTACATCATATCTTCAAATAATATCACATATTTTAATACCAACCCTCAAGGGCCTAATTCAAGACATATAAGGAATTCCTTGATTCCTGTAACATAGATCTTTAATTTTTAATCAAATAAACTTCTCGATTATTAATATGAACATATTTTTATATCACTAATTTAGATAGAATATTTTATATCCATCTCATATATTTTACAATACATATAATCTAAAACTAAAATAAATATCCATATATTTTCCATTATTATAATAAGAGAAATTTTTTCTTGATAATAAAAGGATCAATATTGGGATTAAACAATGTGAAAATGAATGAATATTTTAGTATGAATTATCCCTTACAATTCTATTTATTCATGAATACCAACTTCTTCATTAATATTTTCTTGTATAGTTTCCTTGAAACCAGATCTCAAGTAGTATTTATTTCAATTTGATTCATCTTCTCAATCATGTAATTTTTTTATTATTTTTTATTATCATTAGAAACTGATTGACGTTCAACCAATGAGATTAAAAAGTTATGGTTATGAAACCTCATCTTTTTTCATGTTGGTTCTATTCGATTATTTTAATATATTTGTGTCCTTTTTTATACTATAGTACTTTAATTTCTATTTATATTTTATGTGACCCTATTTATCTTTAACATATGGTACACTATCTAAATTTTAAAACTCACTTATTCTTCAATGTAATGATCAAATTCAATATCTACTACCTATGACTAAATTTACAGCAATTCATCTCCATTTTTACCATATTTCATCAATCATTAATTAGAATAATGCATTAAAGTTTCTTAAATATAATCCATAATTTTGTATTTTCTTCAATAGTCATACCTTATAAATGTAATAATTTTTTTAATATTTTATTCCATTAAATGTATCACTTTTAATTGTATAAGTATAACTATTTGATAATTTTTTTGGTGTTCTCATGAATATTACATATATTTAATTTTATAAACATCATCAGATAGGGACTACCAAACACTCATAAATAATCCATAATTAGATAATTCATATACAAAAACTCATCAGAGTCCATGTTAGATATTTTTAATATGAGGAAACTAATATATATATTAAAATATAATAGAATGATATCCCCTTATCAAATTTATTATTTTTCATGTTTTACTAGAATGGTTATTCCCATAAAATAAAAACTATCCCCCATCCACCACTCCATTTTTAGATGGGGTAGAGAGAATAATATTTTTTATTAATACAATAATTTTTAAGAGAATATTTAAAATAACTACTACTAAACTCTTTCACATGATCAAATAAGAACTCTTCAACCCACACCACTTTTTCATTCAAAACTGTTTTATTTTTAAAATGAACATTTACAGTAGTTCTAATTTCTCTCTTATAAACATCATATTATTATTTTTGGTTTAATCATTAGATATTGGGATGGAATATATATTACCCTATGTAATATTGTGTCGTATTGGTCCACACAAATTTGAATGTATGTGTTTATGTGGCTAGGTACACCGGAATTATACACATTTTGAAAAATATATTTAATTTTTAATTTTTAATATAAACCTTATATTTCTATCATTTATCATTCGAGATGAGGGATATATCTTACAAAATATATCATTTAAAATATTATCAGACTTTATTGACCTAGTTATAATATTTTTATATCCCATAAAATTTTTGACATTATCCTAAAAATGAAATTTTTTTCATAATTCATTAATCAAATATTGGTTTCCACCAGTTCTATATCTTATATTAAAAACCTTAGAATAATTTATCCTCATTGTGTGGAATGTGTTTTATGAAAATAAAATCATTTTCATCATCAGATAGAAAACACACATTTTAAATTTTTTTTTATCCCATCATTAAATAAGACAACAATTTAAAAATAGTTTTTGTGGTTCAGTCTCTAGTATTTCAATTCCATTTATATTCATAGATATCCTATTTAAAAATGTAATAACCACAATGTCCTATTTTTTAATATTTCAAATAATATTTTTTCAATCGTCATGTCTGAGGAGAAACCATTATCAATAATCAATGTATTATTCTTTTTAACTACAATGTGTTCCACCACTATAATGAGTGAATTTTATTACATGATTATACTCTGAGTATTTTATTCACCATCATCTGATTACTTATATCCTATAAGGATATTCAAAAACTATTTTTTTGTGTAAAAACACTAGTAACATCTTCTAGAAATATCCTCAATAAAAAAAATCTATTTAGGATTGATAAATAAGAAACATATTCGTTTTCTACCAATTCTAATACATCATTATTCTCATATTTTTTTGATCACACCCCATTAATAATGATTTATGATAATTCTATGAAAGATAAATGTTGTTCTAGAAAACATATTATTTGTCCCTAGAAACAACAAAACACCATTTGTACCCTTTAAATCAACTCTTATGATGAATTTTGTGGGTCTATTTGTAAGAATATTCTTACTTTTTTAGTAGTTCTGGAAAGAATTTATTTGGATTTTGGTAATATTAACTCTTATATTTGGTCTAAAATATCTTAATAGTGGCAGTATATATTTTAAAATTTTCTCCATGATGAGTTTCTCATAATAGAATTTAAGGCCAGCATTATTAGTTAAGTAAAAATTTTCCTTCTTCACATTAAAAGTTAATATTTTACGTAATGTTGTGGAATTTTATTTTTTGAAAAATAATTTAATTCCTTTATTTCTATAGATCCATTGAATTCTTATATCATTTATCCAAGATTTATATCAATGTTATAACACCAATATTTTGAAATATACAATTAATAATTCCTAGAAACAATAATTCTCAAAAGTTCCTCCAACATTCTATATTATATATGAATATATTTTCTATGATAATTTTGATTTACTTCTGTTAAAAAGTCTTTTATAGTCTGAAATGTATATTCAGCATTATTTAATTAATTAGGTTACTTCTTAAGTGATTTGATATCTCTCTTATATTAAGTGTTTATTTCAAGTCATAATTCATTCATAGTTCTTATCATGTCTTTTTTATTTTTTTTTACCCTCACCTTCACCACATGAGGATTAATATATATATTTAACATAATCCCTGATTTTAGGGGCTAGGAACTAAATTAACCCATAGAATGAATAAATACTGAATACCATTCCTATTCCACTTAACCCAAAATAATTCCTTTTATATTAATTTGAATTATTCTTTGTTCCTTCATCAAATATATTATGTTTTTTGGATGCTATAACTTTTGACACTATTTTTTTATTATCTTTATCCTTCTCATATTCACACTACAAAATAATAATTTTTTATGTAAAATATTTTAAAATGTTTCCAATTCCCATATACATTAAGCACATGATTGAGATTTCCCATTTTAATTTTCATTAGGTTTTTTAAGATTTTAAAGACATTTTCAATATGTCTATTATGATTATCATCAATTTGATAATCATATAATGTGTTACTAGAGGAATCAATTTCATCATATTTAATATTTTAATTTATCAAGGATTTAATATCTATTTTAACCTTCTACTTATTATAATAAAATAGTTTCATGACTCAGCATTGAAAACCAATTAAACATGGCTCGGAACTATACCGTGAGAAGACCCGAATGATATTCCCGAATCCCATGGGATAGTAATTAGAACCTAGCAATGAAACAATAAATACAATAAATTATTTTACCAAATTGAAAAAAATGTGTCATAAAATAAGAGAAAGATAACATTAGGTAAATATTCCAAATCTAACAGACAACACAATGGAAAGAAGACAAAAACAATATAAATTTCTGGGAATGAAACCAAAATAAACCCAAATAACTAAAAATTACTCAATGTGATACATGTGAAACACCCCACCATCTCACCAATAGTTACACATGCCATGTAAATAATTTTTTTTTCATCACTATAGTACCATTCCCATTCCTACATTATAAGAAACATGGTCTACCCACCCTTGGGGAGTGTGAAAAGTGTGATATAAAGAATTTTAGTAGGATCCCACCTAATAATTCCAAATAATGTATATGTAAAATAATATCCATATTATTAATATTTTAAAATCATTTTGGGAAAAAATGGTTCTCACATTTGTATCAAAATCATGGTAAAATAGTTACTATTTGTACATTATTAAAATAGATTCCATATTACATAGGCCAAAAGAAAATTTTAACTAAATAATTTATCAACGAATGATACATTTATCCATATAAAGAAAAAATACCAATATGTACAAGAACAATGGATACAAAACCAATGAAAACATAGTTCATGGAATGTTTGGTATCCCATACATAAATAATCAAGTCAATACTTATTGCACCAAAAAAGTACCTTTAACAACATGGATTATTGAATAGTGGAACCATCCTTAAGTGAACCCCATATAACATTGGAATATATTAACAAAAACAAAAATTCCTAGTGAATATTGGAACAGAACATGAGTGAACACCATGATGGTAATAAGGACAAGGGACAATAATAAATGTCCTTCATGTTACACAAGGATCCCATGTACTATGTATGTCAAAATGTTTCAATGGGATCAAAACATTAACCAAAATATTTTCAAGAAACCATTGTCATATAAAAATAGTACTTTGAATAAAAAAATTATAACCCATTTTTGAGTTAATTGATAACTTCAATCATTTCACAAAATATGGATAAAACCATATTATATAAAATAACACTATATGCACACATATCGAAGGCCTAGATGATCGTACATAAGAATAATATATATAAACAATATCATACATGGTTTATAAAATATTGTCTAATGATGGAACCACCAACCTATCACATTCATTCACATGGAATGAATAAAGGGTTCCCAAACCAATAAGAAAAATAGAACCAAAAAAAATAAGAGAACTTCATGAACCATGGATTGAAAACCACAATACAGGAAATGAACATACTCTTTATAAAACGAGAAAATGTGACCAACAAACCCTAGTGGATTCTTAATATTGACCATAGATGTTAAAAAATATTATCCCTTAGTATGATATATAAGAAAGTATAAATCGGATCATAGATGAGATGAACAAAATTCCCAAAATGAAAAAACAACATTGATCAAGGGAACCCCATCACCCAAAGGAAAAAAAATATTCTAAAGAAATTAAAATCCACATATGGTAAAAAATCATAGATAAGTAATGAAAAATGACTAATTAATGATAAAAAAATAAAAGTAAATACTTAATTAAAAACACTCTTATAAGGATTCCATGTGTTTCCCTCAATAGGATTAATTCATTCCTAAAAAATGTGTGTCCATAAAATCAATTCAAATTCTAAAGAAGGTGCCACCAAAATATAGAGTAAGAACACAAAACCCATGGTGGACTATATAGAAATTCCCCTAGAATCCTGGAAATTCTGACTAAACATGTACCAACCCAGACTTTATGGCTATTTTTGTCATTCTAGGAAATCCAACATGTTGTAGTAATGACTTATTAGACATATCGCACAGGGTGACCGATAACACTACATTCCTTAGATGATTAATTACAGAGAAGTGGGGGATCTACCTACGGTTCGTATGTTTTAACCAAGGGAATCATGGCTTGGACATGGTTTTGTAATAGTTATTTTTATAGAAAAAATCCAAACACCATTTTAAAAGCCACCAAAAATACTAAAATATCCTCTACAAAAAATATCTTTCCCAATGATCAAAAAAGAACAAACCTAATGTTGGGTTGGTCCAACATCCACACCATAATAGTTCTTACATAATAAATTCATCTAGAAGAGGGAATCCCCATAAAAAGGGGAGGTCCTCACTCCCTCATCAATGATATCTAGAACCAAGTCTTGTGAAAATCCAATCCATGATTCCATATCACATTGACCATCAAAATAGAATTCCCATATATAAATTTCATATAGATACTATGACCACCAAAAATTCTTCCATAATTGAAATGATTGGATCTAACAGAGGTTTAACATAAATAAAAAACAATTGAAAGATCATGATTATACTTCTTTATATAATTTATGTGGAAGAGGAAATGGATACCTTCCAACAGATACGGTAACACTAGCTAATAATATAATTTTCAAATAAACTTTGTAATCACAAATTGTTAGAAATATATAAGAGACAGATTACGTTAATTCTTGATCCAATGGTGAACAAATCGTGTAAAAACATTTATTAAAGTCTGGTCACCAATTACAAACTCCAAAATATGTTTTCAATAATCAATATTACTTTTATTATTATTTTTCTATCACTCAGGAATGATTTGGGATATAAATCCTTAAAGACATCACATGAATTACACATGGTCCCATGAGAGACTCCTCTCCCAACTATGGAAAAGAAAGAGTCGAATTTCATGGGTGACCATAAAAATATTAAAATCGAACCATTCTGATAGATATCTGGTAACAATTATTATACAGAATCTCAACCAGTCCCATATGGTTTTCCTATGATACAGTGAAATAAATGAAATTGACATAAAGCATATCCTCTAGAATCAAAATAGTCTAATTTATCCAGACATATTTCTATGGAGATTAAGAAATATTCAACATAGCCCGAGTCCTCGTATCCACATGGATACATTTCCAGGAGAATGAAATTAACATGGGATCCCAATTTGTGAAGTTTGAAAAGGGACTTACATGTTGTCTCGCAATTACATGTATGTAAATATTACCAATATAATCAACCTTTGGTGTGTCCCTAAATGGAATTAAGATAAATAAATTTATCAACTCATCAATTACCACCAAATTATAATTTTATCCTGAGGGAGTCTGTGGTAATTAAACATTGATGTTGATTGATTCCTCAACCAATTTACACATGGGAACAAGAGGATGTTGAAGAAAACACAAAGGATTTAGGTTGTCTTCCATAATCTATTTTAATGTGTAATAACAAGTCACAGTATAAATAATTTTTTTCTTCATACTGAGGCACTAGATATTATATATACAATCCTAAATAATATTTGTAGTTCCATAATGGATGAACCATTAGGAAATATGATTATCCTGCATCAACTAATTTTTGATAGAAAAATGGAGAAAAATCAACTATCAAAGTGCTGAATTAAATTATAGTGGAGTGAAAAACCAGGAATGATATCCTCATTATATAATAATTCAATAATTCTTTTAAAAGTTTTATCATGATTATTTTCTTGTAAAATTAACTCATTGAGAGATGAGGAAAACAAAACCTGGTCAGAATCAAACCTGAAATAATCTTCTACACACCCAATTACAACGGGGTAAAAACACATATAAGGATAGACTCAAATTTTTTCATTTAGGATTTATAAAAAAGTAAATTTTATACTTATTTTGTTAATAATAACATCCCCCTTCCTAGGGTTGTAGTTGATATCAATGTCAAACATCTAGAGGTAATCCACCAGACAGATGTTCCATGTTTCATATCATTTTTAGAGATATTATATCATAATCTCTTATAATCATATTTAATATAATCATCTCTCAAAAAATACAGTGTCTTCAATACTTTGTTGCACGAACAATTGCAGTGAGCTTCGAGTCTTGAGTTGGAAAATTATTCTCATATGATTGATGATTTTTAGAATCATATGCCACAACATGATCATCCTATGTAAGAACACATCCCAATGAAACTCCAAAATCATAAAAATACAATATATATCCCATACCGTGTTCTAGAATAATCATAATAGGATCTTATGCCGTTTAACATTTCAACTTAATGAAAGATTTATCACACATAGCATTCCATGATAACCTAACCCCTATCATTATAAGGACATTTGATGATGATAAAAACATCTAAAAATTGTATGAATACAACCAATAATACAAAGATAGTACTATGAAAGTCTATACAACAAATAAAATTCATGGATTTCCCATGAAAATAAAATGTCTACATTTTTATGAAAAATAGAGTGTCAATGATCTAAAATCAAATTCCCTAATAACATAACCTCTTGAATATTGAAATCAAATTCTGATAAATTATCATAAAGAAAGAGACTTTTCATGATTCCAATAAATGAATTCATATGGTACTTATGAAATTTTATAATCATGGAATAGAATAATATATTATATAGGAATTCCCAAAAAAATGTATCAAGATATTGGAGGAATATCCCATTCTTAGAATCTTTAAAATCTATAGGAGAACTAGATATTCCAAATAGAAATATAATATTTTCATTATGTTCATACCAGATCCTAAATGTAGTCTTTGGGTTATAAGACTACATAAAATTAATATGATGAAAAAACAACCAAATATCCATTTTTGAAAAAAAACATTTCCCCTATAAACTAATCAAACACATCATTTATAGGAGGAAAAGGATACTTTTTCTTTACTACTACCTATTGTAGCTTTAGATAATGTATAATAACATATTGGGAACAATTTTCCTTCTAGTAAAAGTGCTTACAATCCTCAGAGAGATACACTATGAAATAAACCCGTAATTTATAATATTTCATCTAACTATATTTTAATCTCCTTCTACACATTTGGTGTAATATGATAAGAGCATATAAAAATATATTATGTAACCAACACTTTCTTGGTAGATAATTATAAATCCTTTTTATAAAATTATGGGAGAAGATGTATCGGAATACATTAGGGAAAATAACAATATCCAAGGGACTATTAACACGAGAAGATATATCATAGGGACAAATGATAATAGTAGAGGAAACATTCCTATGCACTAGGTATAATATTTTGGGTGGATAGGCCTTAGATCACAATTTCCCAATACCACCCAATTGTTCCCATTAATATCAATAAATAAAGCATTATAATGAAAAGAAATAAATGTAATCTTAGGGAGAAACTAGACATAAAATCTCAATGATAACATATAAATGATCCAGATCTTGGACCAGAAGGTCCTAATAAAACTCATCATCATCTATTTATATAAAACATGTTCAAAAATGAAATTCCTAATCATTTCTATTATCTAGTGGTGTTTGCATACCCATTACATCAGACATGTGCCCCATCGAAAGTTTCAAAGAATCTAAAAAATATTAATATACAAAAGAAATTTGGTTACAATCATCAATAAAAAAAATTTATATATATGCTTAATTAAAAATGTAACCTCTTATCATAACCTGACCAATATAAAATTATTTCATCAACTCCTCCACAAGTAATAACTAATTCACTCAACAGGTTTGTTTTTGGATCACTATTTATTATAATTCTTATGGATATTCCATTGTTTCATTTGATCATAATGATCCATAACCATATTAAGGCATATGTAGATACTATAACAATTATTATATATATCCATGACAACCACATCCATTGATATTATTTTAGGAATCATGGAAATGCCTTATGGTGTATCAAAACATACATTACCTTAAATAGTTTAAGAATATATTATTATACCATACTAAAGGATAATAAAGGTAATAATAATGAGATCTATAGCCAGTACATTTAGGATTATCATGCATCTTAATTTTCATTGATTGGGTTCGACTGGATTTTTACCTTGGAGGAAGGGAAAACCCAAGAATCAAAAATTCCTCAGTAATCAATACCATCCATCATAGATTTTTTCAACCATTTCAGTATAGGTAGAAAGGTTCATCAAAATAACATATGATCAAATTTTAGGTTAAATAATTTTAGGAAGTTATAAGGCTTCATTTTATTATTCCTCAACATCTTAGGAGATAAACAAACCATCTTAGTAAAATGGGTTGTGAACTCTATCCTCAAATAATCACCCTACTGAAATTAGAGGAACTCCAAGGACATGTATATCATAAAATATTTCACATATAAATAAAGAAATAATATTTCCTTGATGCGTTTTCAATTTAATCACACATTCTCTTTTCCCAACCCATTGAGTCCCACCCCATATTGACAGGACCCTCTACAATAAATGTCTCTCAATTTACAATGGTAGATTCAGATGTCTCTATGAAGTGGAAGACCTAATTACTCTTTTTTAAATTGACCATCAAATTATGAGGTTAATTTCCACCCTAAAATGATGTGGAATTAAAAAATATGAAATATTGTGTTTGATCATTTTATCCTCTATATACTGGTTCAACTTATTTTAATTAGTTCTTAATAAGTAACACTTACTGATACATGACACAAAATTCCCACACAACAACCTCGATAATACTCTTATCAATATAATGGTTCTAATGAGAAGACATCCCCATTAAACCCTCTGAGGAAGAGTATTAATATGTCTTATAGTCATGATTATATATGTCACATACAAAAGAAAATAATTTGAAAAATAAAAAATCTCATTTAAAGATAGAATAATAAAAGAAAAATAATAATATCTAGATTTAAACCAAACGGTAGAGAAAAAAATCCCAAAATACCATGGAGACAAAATGTTATTAATAATGCGAGATAATTGGGCACACCCTTAAAAAATACTCCTCATGTAATGAAATTCCTATCTATATTCTTCCTAAAATCCCAAAATAGGGTCACATGAAAAATAAACCTTTGATGATAAATTTCCATGATTCATGAAAAATAAACCACCATCCAAGGCTTTATTCCAAACCATGTTATGTTCCAAAGGGAATTAAGAATTCCATAATCCTAGTAACAATAACCTAGGAATCCAATAAAAATACAAGGGAATGGTTTTCCGAACCTAAAATTACCAACATGTAATACAGTAAGATAAGGATTACATGAAGGAAATATTATATACCTGAAGAAGAATATAAGTAAAGATACATCTATATAAACACAAAAGTCTAAGATACATTTACAATAACCAAACAAAAGGAAACATGATATATTGATAACTACTACTTGTCATACATTGTAAAAATCACACAATCTCACCACTAACTACACATTACTAGTAGAAAGTTATCCTCACTACCATACAACGGTTCCTTGAGCATTCCTATATCCGTAAAACCTTGTCCTACACACTACTGAGGGAGTGTGAAATGTCTGAGATAAATAGGATAAGTAATATCCAACCCATGTTTTCCATAACATATATTTAAAAAAAAACTATGCACAATATATGAAAAATATGGAATGATAAAAAAATATTTTATATTTATTTTACAAATGAATAGAATAACACTACCTCTTTCAAAAATTATAAAATATATTCCATTTCACATCGGACAATGATATTTTCTTAATCAATACCTTATCAAATAATGAATCAGTTATCCATATAAAGAACAAAATAGAACAATGAAAAGAACAAAGAAGTTTAACCATTGGGTAAAAATGGTCCATGCTAGAATGGTATCACATACCTTAATAATCTATTCAATACGTGGTGTACAAAACAAGTCCCTACAACAATAGGTCCTAGTAAATATAGAAACCCCCCCTGAGTGAACCCCGAACATAAATTCCCTAGAACAATGTGTCTTATGGAATAGAGGAAGTCTGCATGAGTAAAACCCTCAATTATAATAAGTAAAATGCCCAACACTAAGCAATGTCTTAGTAACCTATGTTTCTAATGTGTTCTGTAAGACAAATCATATCCAAGGGATCATGAAAGCTCCAAAACGATTTACAAAAAATTCCAATAAAAATCTTTTAAAAATGATTTCATAAATTATTTATGTTGGATTTAGAAACCTATTTATCATTACAAAGAATGGGAAAACTATATTTTTTCAATAACTATATATTCCTAAATATCAAGGATCATTCAAATCATATGTTAGAAAAAATGTTATAAAAATTGTATATATTGTTGACTAATTATAGGCTAGAGATTGAACCACCTACCTGAATGTTCGTATTTCACAAAAATAATAATGGGATACAAAACCAACATGGAAGAAATATCCATAATCAGTAAAAGACTGTCTAAACATATAGATCATATACTAGCCAACTTGAAATCAATAAAATGAATATCAGATGATAAAATGGGATATAAATATTCTAATAGTTCCTAAATAATTATAAATTAATGAAAACATGTATATCCCATAATATGATATCATAATCATGAAAACAAATTACGAGGTTGATTGAAACCTAACTCCGAATTTGAACTGCTAGAATAGATCAATGTATCCAGATTACCCAAAATTAAATAGATACAACAAATATTACCAAACTTTTCCATTACAAGTTTATAAATATCAAATGAAAAAGGGAGACATAATTGTGGATATGTTCTAGTAAAAAAAATATTACTAACACCCTCATAAAAATCATTAGATATTTCTTTATCAAGAATAATTGTTTCCAAAAAAATTATTTGGAAAATCATCCACATTTATTCCAAAAAAATGACTCCACAAAATGGTGGATATTCACCATTCTAGTGGTGACCTTTTTTCAAACTCACAAATAGTCTCAAAACACCCCCCACACCTTAATAATTATACCCATTGTCTTGTTTGATTCTATCCTTCAACAACCTCCAAAATAATTGTTGTGATTGTATTGGATTTGGAATAAATGGATAACACTAACTCAATATTCCTTGGACCCCACCCAGTACTAGAAATGGTGGATTTTCTCTTGTTTTATATTTTATACAATGGAAAATATATATTATACAAGGGTGTGGTCTATACCATTTCACATAGGAAAAATAAAATACCTATTTAAGTGAAATGAATACTACACAGCACATTCTAAACCCAAAAATCACTATCCCAAATCTCCAAAATGAATATACCTCAAGTCAAAGTTCTTGTAATGGTGTTTTTCTTTATCTCATAGGTTATAAGTATATTATATAACACAACTTATGTCTAATCCTTCTAATATTAAATATTAGATATCAATGGATAATATATTTCATGAAAGAGACACACTAGAATCACTAAAATAGATGAATTTTCAAAATTCTCACTAAAATCTATAATATAATTGTCTATTTCACATACCCTGGTAAAGTAATAATAACTCTATCTACTTAACATATTCTAATGTCATAAAATTTATCTTTATATATATTCAGTTTGCATATTTTTTCATCAAATTATCTTCACTTTTGGACATCATCTTATCACATTTTTTAGTAGATTTTAGTTCCATTAATTTAGTACAAACCATTTTAGATAATGATGAGAGGTTTCATTTATATCCATATTTTCAGATTATACATTTTCCTTTTCATTACTATCCATATAAGAATATATATGATGTTGTAGAAATCCTATAATCACATTATCACTAACGTCTGACCCTTTTGAAATTAAGGAAGAATTTGAATGTTCTATCCAAAAAATTTGTTCCCATCAAATATTATGTCTCCCAAACTATTGACAAAATTCATATTATTCATATTTCCAAAAAATGACTATGATCTTATATAGAACCTTTATTTATTTTATTATTTTTTAAATGTATAAATATATTTGAATACCATTATTGGTGAATTAGTGGTACAAGATTTAATAATTTTATTTCATTGGAGCATTATAACATTTTATGTTCTTTATGAACTCTTTATAAACACTATCTCAAGGAGTATGATAAAAAAATGAATCATATTCATATATTGCATGAATTTTACATGCTTTGTATTATTATAATAGACTAATCTTGGATAGGTTTTATTTGAGATCAAAGACCCAGACTAGCACTATAAAATGAAATTATTGAAAGAGATGGTATGTGTTTATCTTTACTTTTGTCATGGATGTCCAATCTAGAAAACATAAATGAAATATAACATTGGGATTAATTAAATGTAACAAAAATAGTAGTGTAATTATTTATATTAAAACAACCAATTAATTAAAAATATACCCTTGATCTATAATACGAAACAAATCTTAAATAAAATCCATGATGTTTATATATAAAATAAAACCCATTTTTATAAACTAATTTGATTACTCTATCAATATAAATTAATTCATAGTAATATCAAACATATTAATTAATAATTTAAAATTGTAAACATATATGTGATATATTTAACAAACATTACAATCTTATAAATTCTTCGTAATAATAAATTAAATGATCATTAACTAGAACTGTATTCTTCAACACCCAGAGAATCCTCAAATTCAACATAGGTCATTATATTTTAGTGTCTCTCACTTTGATACAAAAAGTATCCTATTTTGAAAAGTATCGAGGTATAATTTCAATTCAAAAAAATCACATTATTTTGATTATAATTTATATCCATAGACCTAAAGAAAATTAATTTGTGATATCTTATCATTTTAAAATATTCTAAAACCACAAACATTTAAATTTCAAGAAACATCAGTTTTTAATATTATTTAAACTAGTAAAAAATATTCTCTTCTAATTTTAAAGGAGACTTGTTCATACAACTTCATGATATATTATATTTATAATAGACATATTATTATCACTTAAAATGTCTATAAATCAATATGAAATAAAAAATATAATAAAAAAAATATTTTATCATTGACAAACATGGTTCCTCATAGTAACACAAAATACATTCCCAAAATACATCATTATTATTATTTTAGTGAATTCATATTCATGTTTTGGGATAGTTACTCACATGACAAGATGATATTAGGAAGATATTCATCATTATATAGCTTCACAATGAAACACATTACCTATGGGCATGGTAGAGGCAACTTCATAGAATTAAGACTCAGATTGATTCCACTTTCTCATCATGAATCATAATCACTATATATGATTGTGAGGATTTAAATATGTGAACAATAGATCAAACCACCATTTGAATTAATTTTATGCTATTACCTTATTTATATTTTCAAGAACTCATTGTTAATAAAAAATGAATAATCATTAAAATTAAATAATAATATTTACAACACCACTTTTCTAATTTCTCAAACCATAATGATAAATGGCCTTTAAAAAAATAAAATTTATCTATATTAAATAAATGTTACCATTATAAAATGTACACAATCCTTACAAAATAAATATTACCTCAATGAAATGAACACGGTCCATATGAAATGCAGGTTATGCATAACAAATGATAGTTACCCTTATAGAATGAACAAGATCCTTATAAAATAAATATGAATATTTTTAAATGAACATTATCCATATGAAATCAATATCATATTTAGGAAAAAATTAAACCTTATGTAATCCTTGTTGATATTTATGAAATATGTGGTCTTTAATACTGAGGCTAATTTTAATAAATTCCCACCTTTGTGTTACCCTTAAAAAATATTAATGACCTAACTAATATTTAATAACTTCTAAAAAATAATATAAATCATCATGTAATTATATAAATACATCTAATTAATCCTTTTGAATCTCTAAATAATTGAAAAATACTTTTATCATATTCATAATATTCTTTCACAACTTCTCGAAAATGGTTTTCATAAATTATAATATTCTTAAAAATATTAAGTTGGGTACTTCATTTAGGTTTATTAGTTGTAATAATAAGAATAAAAGTGGTGTTAATTTTATTTAAAACCATATATTTACATTTCTTTTTTTAGACATATATTACTATTTTATATTTAAATTTAATAATGAAGTGTTAATTATTCTATTTTCTAATAATTATTAGTTGTAAAATGATGTTCCTTGCTCGCTGACCATGGATTAATAATCAATAAAACATTAATAAATATGTATAAATTTTTTTTGTTATATATTTATAGTCCCATGGTAATTTATCTTTCCTAAATTCATTCATCACATAAATATTATATAGAAAATCTTATAGGTGGTAGAACTGACAAAACTATGAACACATTATAACAGCTGAATGTTTTAGAATATGTTATATAATAATAATAATATCACATATATAAAATTATTTCAAAAAAATTTTAATATTCTATGAAATTATATTTTAATAGGTTTATGTATTATATTAAGGTAAAAAATTATAGAGAGGAGAACACTTATGTTGATGCCTCATATCATCTCTTAGAGAGAAAATTTGAAATAATGGTTTTGAGATGAATTATTACCAATAGTTGCCAAATATATTATTGGGGTATTAGTGATGAAATTAGTATAGTTATTCAAAATAATAATAAATGAAAAGTGTGGTTTGGTTATGGTAGATAAAGGGACCTATTATAGTTTATAATGAGTGGTATTTTATCAAATACACGTTATTTAATGCATATGAGTTTCAATTTGAAAATTCATGTGGTATAAAGTGAAAATATAATATATTTGATAGTATAGAGGTCAATGATTCCCTAATATATTCATTTTTATTTAATGTTTCATTAAATATCTGTTTTCTTTCATTTTATTAATGCTTACCTTACTTAAGCCTTCATCATGAAATCTGACCATTATAATGGTAAAATATTTTTATTCATAAAAATGAAATTCAACTTATTACCACTTTTTCACATTCTTATTAAAAATATGAAATAAATTTTACTTGATTGATTTTCTAAAAGTTATAAAAATTAAATTGAATAAAATAAATTTATAACACATACAAAAAGTTTTTGGATAAAACTTGTTTTAAACACACAAATATATATAATCATATTTATTAGAAAAATTATTCATTAGATGAATGGTAATATATTATATTTTATTCTAAAATAATAAATTTATTTTATAAAAATTAACAATAGTGATAAATTAAATATATTTATAAACATAAATCTATTTAAAAAAATTCTTTAAAATGTTTCCATTTTTAACATTAAAGGAATTTAATCACATCCAACTATTTATATTCTAACCATTCAATATTTATCAATAATTAACTTTTGGATTCAAATAATTCATTAAAAAACTAATAAGACTTGTTTTTATAATAATATATTTTAAATAATTTTTAATTTTTAAACCATTATAAAATTACATATTATTTTGTAGTTATATTATTATTAATTTATTACCATAAACTACCCTCCTTAAATGCACCTATGTTATACAAGTATATCTAATAAACAAATTTTTAGTTACCATATATAAAATGAATGTGTGTCCACTTTTGTTCGAACAAGTGGTAAATTTAACAATGTTTGTTTATATAATATTCATATTTCTTTCGTATATATAGCATTACATTTTTAGCTTCAAATAATTCTCCATGTCCCCTAAAATCTCTCATGAAAATGATTATTAAATTTCTAATTTTTTACATTCATAATGAGTTCTGATAAGTGTGATGATCCTCATGGAAATCCATGAAGATAAATATTTTATATTAATGCTATTTTAATTTACTTATGGATTTATTACCAATATAGTTTTCTTAATGATGTAGAATTTTGAGTTCTCATAATTTATTTATTTCAATATTTTAATTTAATATGTTATTTCAATAAATTATACCTTCTTAAATTTTAGATAAGTGTTTAATGGGAAATAGTCATCAATTAAAAAATAATTATTTAATAAATAATACATCTAAAAATCATGTGGTGTTACATTCCTCTCCCATAGAATTTTTACTCCCCTAAAATTTCATAACTGTAAATAAAATAAATTATTTTACTTATTCCTTATTAAATATTTATGTCCATATATTACATTACAAAACATATGATTCCCTCATATTACTTTAACCAAGTTAGTGATTCTATTTTTAATACATTATCTTCCTAATACAATATTTTTTCTATTTACGCCATGTGTGAGATATCAGGTTCTCATGGAATTACCTCTGATTTTAGTACATTAGATTGATCATATATATAATTTCATAAATTTTATACAAGGAACACAACATGAACTTGGGAGGGATTAAATGGATGTTTATGATGATATGATTCATCATGAGGGTGTATTTGAAAATGGTTAATGTATATAGGGATCAATTTATTAATATCTATTTAATCTCATAGCTGCATTGAATGATGATATTCAAAATAATAACTTATCAAACACATTGAACTATATTACTCATTAAAGAATATTAACAAAGATCTTATTTCAACTCATGGTAGTATTAATATGATACAAAATTGATTAAATATTTTATAAAATCTCTTGAGAAGGTTTTGATCCTAGAAACATACATTGTCAAACTTCATTCTAACATGATAAATCTCCACACCACATCCTGTATATATTACCATATGCTTCCATTTTAATTCAAAATTGTAATGTTTTGTTGTATGATAACTCTACAAGGGGAACAAATTAATCCAATCATCTTTGAACGCAATTTTAAATGATATCTACATATCTTCTAGTATTTAAATAGTCCTTTAAGTTTAAACCCCATTATAAGGATGATATGAATTTATAAATCTTAACAATATATTAAATACTTATTGAAGACAAATCATGAATATTATGTTAAACCTCAAATATAGTTCAAATACAACAAAAATTAGTCCTCCATGAATCTTTCCCACATCCTTTATGTAGATATTGAAATGATGATTTTGGGAGAATAATTCTTTACTATAAATGATATAAAATACCATTATATGGTGATTGAAAACAAGAAAAATGTTTTTTTGGACATTAAAAATCATGGTAAGTCCTATGATGAAATCAATAGTTATATTATCCCATTTCCATATAGGAATGTGTAATGGATGAATCATTACCATATATTTTTTTGTATTCAAACAATACATTCTATAATGGAATGCGTTGAGAAGAATGATCCTTATTATCACATTTCCTATTGGATTGCCTAAAATTCTCTTCAAGATTTTAGACATATTTCTTTCCAAGATTGATAGAGAATGTTGGGATATTTGATTCATCAAAGAGCTTATTTATCAATTATGATATTAAATGGACTCACATTCAGTTCATAAAATATACAATTCCATTTTTTTCAGATCTATACTATGAATGATTTCTTATATTCATCTATATCTCTCTATATTCTTTTTAAGCATCCTTAATCTTCCCATTGTTGGATGGTTCAGTAATCATTTTTGAATGAGTATATTTATCTCATTCGAATATGATTTCAAGGTAAATAATTTGAAAATACATGATTATAATGTCTCATTAAATCGTCGTCATGGATAAGGTAGCCCGATCTCCACTTCCAAGAAAATCATCCACCTTTATTTCCTTCTTAGTGTGGTAATTTAATATGAAATTTTAGTTCTTAGTAAACAATAAAAATCCAATTTGGAATACGTTCAAATCTATCTTTCTAAATATATAATTTAAAAATTTAATAGTATATATATAACTATTCACAATATAAAAATTTTATTGATATTTTTATGGAAAATACTGATACTTATATCTGCAAATAACACATCAAGAAAATGTTCTCATGAACCTCCAATAGACACGAGGTATACACTACCACCATGTCAGTTTTAATGAGTAAACACCCCAAAACCTTCCTTGACACATCAATGCATTTCAAAATCCTTTCAGAAATATATGGTCTTTTGAGTATAGATATAGTGACCACCCCTGTATTAAGATTCAGGAAATTTTATTAGCATGTATCAGCTCAGATAAACATGACTCACTATTGAGTTAACCTAGTAATTCTACTTGATACCCTTTATAAAATAGTCAAAAAGTATTAATAGTATCCATAAAATCAAAGAAAAATATTGATATATAATTGAGTGGTTAGTATACACCATTATTAAAACATAAATTTCTTTTAAGGATCCATAAATATAACCTTTATTGTGATTACATGACCCATGAATGATTTTTCTGTTGTAAAAATTCAATATTGATAAATTTAGCATACAATTTATATTTTTTCGTGCTTTATAAAACAACCATCAAACTAATTTCCCACATTTACATGTTCTTGGAACATATTTAAATTTAATCTATAAATAATTCAACATGTTTGTCAAGGTAATCACTAATGAATGTTAAATAGAACTGTGATGATAGTTGGGATATTTGAAAGTTTAAATGGAATCACTATCAAATAAGAGGGTCTGTATCTTTTTCAGAATTTTTTATTGATTATATCCCCTATTTTAACCCTTGATTATGGATATTCAATTAAAATGTAAACATTTGATATGTATTGATACCATAATGGATGACTGAATAAGTCATCAAAATTGGTTTGATGATACTTTTTCTTGATCATGATCTAGTTATGTTTATGATAACGAATGGAGAGATGCATTTATCCATATTTATTTTTGAAAATTATATTGGTGAACCAGATTATTATGAAAATGGTTGTATAAAACCCTTATCCTTATTCTCTTGGAGAATTTTTTTCATGCTCTCTAGTTCAAACATGGTAATTTTACATGGATTCCTTAATCAAAGTTTAATAACATGCGAGAGTTCATTGGAAAAATAACTCTAAAAATCATGACAATGTACGTGAATTTATTAAATAAATAAATTGATATATCCCTACAAAATATAAATATTATTAATTTTCAGTTTCTACCTAATTATATGAGTTTATTTGGAATCTTGATAAGGAATTAAGAACTATATAACTGATGTAATTTGATTTAAGATTTTATAGTCTTTTGTAGACCCATAGATGATAATGTGTTGATTCAAGATATAAATTAAAAATTACTGATATCTAAAATTGATATGGGGTGAATGTAGAGAGATGAAATACATGGAAAAAATCACATAAAATTAATTTTAATTGAAAATAATCACATTTATGGGATGAATATTTATACAAACTACTATCATACAAGTGTTATTGACATAAAATAAGACCACCCCACAAATAGAACAAATAATACATTTTATAAAAATTTCTCTAGTGACTTGATACTATTATAGAATTTACTTGAGATAGAAGAGTGGGAAAACAGTAATAAAATAAAGACTTTTTATTTTTTCAGAAGACGATGAGTGTACCGTACACCACGTCATTTTCATGAACCAATTTGATAGATATAATTGCATATGATTTTCCTTTATCCATTATATTTTCTGGTTATTGATGTAAATTTTCATTGTTAACCCTTTTATTGATGAATATTGTATACAAGGTTGATAATCCATACAATTGAAGCATCGGAGTGTGGGTGTTGCATTTGTTTAAGATATATTTTCATGAATTTCAATTATCACCCCCTTTAGATTAATTCTACTTTTATACAGTTGATAAATTTCACTTCAATACTTAATAATTTCACTTTTCTCTATTGTGGAAATTTTCCATTGAGTCTTCATATGTTTTTGTATATGAAGAATAATTTTCATTCTTCCGAGGGTTTTATAATTTCATATTCTTTCAAAATCCATTTTCACATATTATCGCCAAAACATTGGGAATAATATAATTCTCCAAAATCAATTTATGACTTCTTATCTTGTTTTCATATTTATTCATGTATACAAGACTATATTATAGTGAATTTTATTTGGAGACATACATTTATTACATTAATGAAACATTTGATTTTTCCATCATGATAAATGATAAAACCAGAAGCGTGCCTTCAATGCCCAATGAAGTTAAAATCATTGGTATAAATGGATGAATCCTCCTTTTTCTATAATTTATGGAATCCCCTATTCATTATAATTTGAATGGTTTGGGTAAAATATTCATTGGAAAAATAATCTATTAATATCCTTCCATTCCATGTAGTAAATTTACTCCTCTTACCTTATATATTTAATAAGTGACCACCATTGATTTTTTATTACTTAAAAATGAGAAACAACTAAATATGACTTTCAAGGTATAAGAACTAATGAGGAGGGAATTAATGAAATTTGTTACATTTTTTGGTATGTTTTGTATTTTTTAATGTTTCGTATTATTTTTTATAGAAAGAAGGATTCATGTGATCATAACCACATGATGTTTTACTTATTCTCCCATTCTATTTTAGTACTCATTAAGAAAATAATTCATCATCAATAACTGTTTATATTAAAACATTTCCTTCTAGTTATATAAATTTATTAAAAGAAAAAAATTCAACATTAGTCTCAAACAATAATTAAAATAATATATCATATGATAAGTATAATCAATCATATAATGTGATATATGATGAAACAATCATCTCTACCAATGAAATTTTAAGTATAACATACAAAAAAAATTGGTTTATAATAGGTTTTATTAGATTATATCATCTAATTCTTCATAAAATAATTCCCAATGGTAATTAAACCACACTATGAAAAAATATAAGTGAACCTTGTCATAACATATATACATATATACATTATTTTTCATGAATAAACATACATCTCACAATAAAAAACACCTATTAATCTATATTTTTAGTGTTTTTATAGATTAGAAACAAAATAAACTTATATTACAAAAAAAATCTATATGCAACGAAAATATTCATTAAAATGATATCATTGTGGTCATATCATATATAATATTTTCATTCATATCCTAGGGAAATAGGAATATAAGAAAGAGTGAGATCATTTTCCAAATAAAAGTGTACATAATATATATCCATGAAATATATTGAGTAAGAATAATATAGAAATTTCCATATTCGAAGTTAAATAACATAAGGTAATCTTATCAAATTAAACATTTATCCTAAATAATGAATCATAAAATTAGTATTTATGTATAACTTAAGATTGGATCCCTATGAGTATGGATACACGAGTTAGTAATCAGTATATATGAACATATAACAAGGGGTAAATAAAATGGTGTGAGAATAATAATTAAAAATCTGTTCTATTTTCAAGGATCCTAGCTTTCAATAACTTCACACAGTGGATAGAGTCATATTATTGTTGGGGTTCACCCTCATTCTCATAGACATAGTATTTTGGGTATCATAGTGGATTGGGATCACTCCATACACAATTGAATATCAAATATAGAGATATAATGATTTACTTTGTACATTGGACAGATATATAATTTTGTTCCCACCCATCATAGAATCAAAAACACTATGTATCAATACCCCATGAAAACATTCACAAATCTATTATAGAATCAATAACTCATGATGAAGAAATAAGAATTGTGGAATTTACAAGTATACATTATCTCTATCCAACCAATTAAAAAGGGAATATATTAATATAATAGAATATCCCCAACGAATAATATGAAATATTAAAGGTTTTATAAATTTATTACAAACAAATTATATGACCATAAGTTAAATTATTTTAAGAAGAAGAATAAATTCCATTTATATTTGATTAACATTATTTCAAATGAATTTTTAATAAAACAATAACAAATGGAATTTTGTAAAACCATAAAAACAAGGAAATGAATTTTTTTATAGATAATTTAATTTAATGGGGAGAAACATTTTTCATCTTGAATCTATTGAGAAATAGTATTCTTTTTAAAAAATATAAAAAATTTCAATGTCATTAGAATTTTACCCATGTGGAAAACATTAAAATATATTCCTTAATATTTTTTTTAAAAAGAATATATAAAATATTAAATGAAAATATTTGATAAAAATATATTTAAAATAAAATCTGTAAATAAATATAAATATTATAGACATAAAGGAAAAATATTAATAGCCTAAAAGAAATGATAAAGTCGGGTCCACATATAGAAATATTTTGAATTATTATTAAATCAAAAGTTGAGTAAATGGTTAGAACAAAAATAAATTACAAAAAATAATATATTATAATAAAATAGGGTTTTTAGAGAGAAATAACATACATTTTCTCAAAATTAATATTTAAATTGAATTATTATTTATTTTAATGTGATACTTGAAAGGAATCCTAATGTTAGATACACTCTGGGTCTAAAATGCTCTAAATTCTTTTATAATAAATTTATGTTTATTATTATAATAAATAGAAAACTTTTCATAATTATTTTACATAATTAAATATTATTTATAATTATTTATTTACTATATATTAATATTATATATTTGAAATATATATTTTAATATTAAAAGTTTCATTCTTGATGTAGGTTTCGATTAGGTGGCTGGGATCCTATATCATTGATCATGTGTTCATCAATTTCAAATTGGTAATGAATTTTTTTGATATAGTTTTATATAAACATTATAATTTCATGGAATATATGATGATGGTAAGCATAGAATGCAAAAAATATACTTGTTTCAATTTCAATTGCATGAAAGGGAACAATATTATTAATGAAGATATATATATATGTATATATAATTATTGAATATTTAAAAAATATTAATATAAAAAATATTATATAATATTATATTTATTTATGTTTCATGAGTAATTTTGGACATAAACAGTGTAACATCTTTCAAATAATTGGTAAAACTGATCCAAACATAATCATGTTATAATGATTAAATGAATGATAACTACTTATTATATAAAAATAATATCACTAGTATTGATTATTAATGATTTAATATATTTTCTTTAAATATTTAAATAAAATTTAAATAATTTTTGGGTGACGAACGTAAATAAAAAAGATAATTGAGTCATTAGCACTTCTGTAGAAGGATTAAATCTTCTCATATAATGCTTCTTGTAAATGAGGGATTTGTGGATTCTCTATATGATTATAGGTCCCCAAAAATTAGATATGATTATTAATGAGATATTTTTGGAGTTTATTCAAGATAAAATTAATAGAATTTTTAGGATGATGAGGTTAGAGAATGGGTTCTTTTATTAGTGAGTTTAAGTGGAACATTCACCAATATTATATTACATGATGTGAAAATTTTCATTTATAAAATGAAAGTGATAAAAAGTTGAAAATTAATAAATATGGGATTAGAGAAGGTTGTTAATTCTATCATCAATTCAATTATATATATCATTATACAAAATATTAGGTATTTACCCATCGATTTACGAATGTTACCATATTTTAACCTTTAAGATACTAACTAACTTTTTCATTGGTAATATATTATTTTGTATAAAATTAAAGTTAGAAAAGTAGACTAATTATTATATGATTATTTCCTATATTAAATTCATTTTATAAGATTAAATATCTATATGGGATAAATATAATTTTAAAATATTAAAATTACATCACACCAAATCCAATTTTTATAAAAATATATTTTAAAACTAAAATAGAATTATTCTTTTTACTTAATAGATACTAAACATTTAAAAATTGGTAATTTATTTTATTTATTAAAAAAATATCTCATTAATGTAATTAATCATTATATATCAATTTATGTCATTTGTAGATATACTGAAAAAATGGAAAAATTATTCATTATAAATAATCTTCTATAAGCATTAAATTAATTTAATGATATATTAATATTTTTCATGTAACGATAAATTTTTTTAAAAATATTATGATTTAGAATAAAATAAAACATTAAAAATTAAAGTATTATATATTTTTACAAAAAAATTATTTAAATTAATTACTTTTTTTATTCTATTTTGGAATTATTTATTAGTTGTCCCATAAAATATTTGTAATTTGGTACCAAAAATTAAACACATTGTTTTTACATATATGATTAATGTATATCCAATGAACATATGTCGAATGACTATATGTCTAGGTTCCATATGTCTTATAACAATATGTCTAATGGATATATGTCTAATGACTATATGTATACCAATCATATTACAGTCTTATACATAACATTAAATGCTTCACTATAATTATTTTCCATTTTATGTTTACTTCGTTTTGAAAAAATTCTTGTAGAGTTATGTTGTTTTTTTATTCCCATAGTTCTAATTAGGGTGATTTTCATCCGGGTGACCACATGGATAAATATTTTCTCTTCACAATTACTTTATTTAATTATTTTTTTATTTATATATTAGTTTCCTTCAGGATAATTACAATTATATTCTCATAATGTATAAATTCTATCTCATATTGTAAAATTTTATTACAATAGAATGGTTTATAGTTCATTGTATATCAGTTATATTTGTGAAACAATCCATTAATCACAAATACGTATTTACACGAAAATGAATACTAAAATCATGTGGTTTTACAATGATTAATTACTTTAAGTATCCAAATATTTTTACTATATTAAAATAAATAACTAAGTTATAAGTTATATAAATTATTAATTCAGGGATATTTAAATTTATGTGTGTTGTATATATAAATAGACTAATATTTTTAGGTATATAAAAAATAACCAAATTAAAAGAGATAACTAAAACATACCATGTTGTTATGTAACCATTAAATATATAGAACATTACTGATGCGTGTCAATTCTGGATTTTTGAAAGATCTAATTGTGATATTTTTTCATTTTTCATAATCCCTAGACGTGATACAAGAAGAATCAATCTTTGATAAAGAGTAGAAATCAAAATAATATCCACTCTTAAGTTGTTATCATAATGTATAATATTAAAACATTATATTTCAGTTTTATAACACATGTAATAATACAAATGCATATACTATTCAACATATAAAATGTAATCGTATGTAGCTTAGGTTTTTTACAATTAGTTCAAATTATTTTACTATTATTATCATATTTTTTACTTATAAGAATTACATTGAGCACCCCTAAACAAAACATATTAGAAACCAACTTGAAAATGAAATATCAGAAATAAATAATTATTTCTAATATCATGTATAATAAAATAAATATTATCTATATAAAATATATAATTTAACTATAAATTTAAATAAAATTAATATAAAATTTCACTTTTAAAAAAGTATAATTTTTTTGATTTTTTGTATTCATTCATATGAGAAACATAATTATTCTCAAACATGGAATCATATTCCCTATGATCATCAAATACAATCATCAGATATTTTATTAACTATAAAAAATATACCTCTTTATTCTAAGGAAAAAATATATATTATATTTTTTATTTTATTTTTACTCCTTATATTTACTATCACATACCAATTCCACAATCAGATTTATTTATTCTCTAGTTTTGATGATATTTTTTATATGTTTTGGGTGATTT
This sequence comes from Viscum album, assembly GCA_963277665.1. Taxonomy (NCBI): domain Eukaryota; kingdom Viridiplantae; phylum Streptophyta; class Magnoliopsida; order Santalales; family Viscaceae; genus Viscum; species Viscum album. The sequence goes on along the minus strand of OY728165.1, from coordinate 2,086,755,380 downwards.
ATTAATGTTTTTTAAATATTTGAATAATTTTCAAGGTTGGAACATGGTTATCTAAGATATACTATTTCCCCAAGAATACATTGTGGCCACGATTGAAGTCCTAGATGAGTGTTAACAATTGGAACACAATTGGGATAAATTGTGAAAACATATATAGAAATAATGAACCATAGGGAAAAGCTGTATCACACTATTGGTGCATTATTATTAAATTTGTGTTACCTATTTATGTAGAATCTTCAGTATCCCAAATCAAAAATCATGAATAGTGCGTGATTTGATAAAATGTGTGGCAAATACAATCCATTATATTCTATTACTATGAAAATATAATTAGTGAAACAAAATTGATCTTGTTAGACCCATCATTTAACATAAAACCTTGTCCCTCCAATGAGAGTTTAACCGTTGGCGTTTCTTATGACTCTCATCAATACAAAGAGTGTTCTGGATGGATCATTAGGTATAATATCTAGATAAATCCAAATATAATACCATTCCTCATTACTATTCATATTTATTCAAGAACAAATCTCTCTTATTGTAATGAATGCGACATTATAGTTTTTTTCAATAGAACAATGGGTAGTGTCATGATCTAATAGAGAATATGGGTTATTAGTGTTTTTCAGAACTCGTCTTTTTGATTTATTGTTCTCTATCATAGGTGACACATATCAAATTAATTACAGATTGATCTCAAATATTCCATGTTATGTGTCTATATACTATTTATTATTCTTATGATTTATTTGTGACATGAAATATTTATTATTCCATTTAAATATATTCAACCATGGATGATATCCCCCAAGGGTTTCGTTATTTCCTTATAGTTCTATGTTAAAAAAAATTATTAAACTCAGACAATCAAAAATCAAAGTGTTGTATCTAGTATGTGCGCGTATCGAACCCACAGGGACATAAAATATGTTCTAAATTAATTAAGGAAACATGAATTTCAAATGTTTAATTATTTTTGATAAAAAGGGAAATAACATCAATGATTTTTTTAATCAATTACTGGGCATGCTTGGTTCATTTAATTTCAGGTTTTTATGCTTGGAATTTCACATTTGAAAAGTCATTTATGTGGTTAAATCACAGAACATTGCATCCCAAAACCATACTTAAACATAACTATTCTATATTTCTTAATGATCATACACTAAGTAATTCAATTAAATTATGTGCTAAATTTAACAACTTCATACAACAACAATGATCATGAAATATGAAAAAAAAAAGTAAATTGGAATTGAATAAGCAGTGTGCAATAATAAAAAACCTGAATAAGTGATAAAAATGACTCATATCATCACATCCACCTATGATCATGTCACCAGCAACTAAGATACTACTTTCTCATGATGTGAGCGAGTGACATGGGTACCCATGAAGAAATAGTGGTGAAGAATGGATCTATATTGACTTAGGATTCCCCTTAGTGTTTAGTTATATCATCTCTTCCTATAATACATTGAATGGTTTCCCTAGGCCTCTATTTATAGATTTTTCCTCAAAAAATGCGTCCAACATCTCCTATTTTTTATCCTCTCATCGATGCCTATACGCCTTGTACATAAGGAACACAATGTGTACTTCAGATCTGAAATTTACTCTACTATTTTGAATTCATGGAATGTTTGTAAAATTTTTTGACCTCCATTATGTTGTGTACGTGTGGTACATGGTGTGTTCATTCATTTGACATCTCCAGTGAAAATCTATTTCGCTTAAATTTTCACGACATGTACATGTGATACACAACGTGTATACAATTGTTTCTTATGTTTTCCAGCTCTTCTTCATCTCTAAAATCTGCTGCTCAACTCATATTTCCCCACCTTTTCATTCTCTTTTCATGTAATCATAATTTCGGACATCAAAACCTAAAAAATCACAATTTGATCTGAAATGGGAAAGAATATTCATTGAAATACATAGTTCAATTCATTAATACACTTTAAAATATATACAAAAAAAAGATGTATCAGTTGATTATTTTTTCTAAATCCTAAATCGATCATTTGGATAAAAATATAGTTTGGAATGATTGGTTTCATCTAGATAATTGATCCTATATTTTGAAATGAAATTGGCATGTTTTATAATCTTTGTGGATTTTGGTTTTAAAATAGAAATCATAGTTTAACTTGTAATAGTATAATTCTTTAACTTTAATTATGAATGGTTTAATGTGTCTATTTAAGGTAAAATATTGTGAATGATTTAAATAATAAAATACAATTGTTTATTTGGAAAAGAATACATTAAAATGTTTTTCAATTCATTAAAAGGGTTTATTTGTTATTTCATGTAATTTTATCAAAGGTCCACATGGATTGTTAAAATGGGGTTTAAAGGAATAACATTTTTATTACCCATTTTAATGAATGGTATAATGATGTGGTTTATATAATTAATAAAGGTTTCATTTATAAATTTTGTTTTCTTTAAAAGGAATATAGGGATATTTTATAAGTTAATTTTATTTGGTGAAAATTATTGTTCAATCCAATATTAATAAATCTCTTTATCAAATCGTGTTTCATGAAAATAATGATGAGTATTGAAATGGGGTTGTACTCTACGAATTTGAATGTGTGTATGGGTAATATATGGACTGTTAATGGTATTTATTGATGAATATTCATATTGATGCTAACGTGGAACCACTTTTTGATACCATTTTCTTATTATCTCACTCAACTAGATTTTTTTCATTAGAAACATAAGTAGCTAGAAGAGATCTGATATAATTATGATATTATTTTTCAAAGAAAACATCTTTATTAATTTGTCCCTAAAAAAGTCGATTTTGGTGGTGGTATTCTATATATTAGACGGTGTGTGACACATTATTAATCATGTTTATTATGTGGATTAAAAAATTTCATTTACATAGTAATGAATTTATTTTCCTATTTTTGGTCTCAATAATGTATCTTGGACTTACACATCAAATATCACCATATCACTTGATAGTGATACTATATATATATGTATCCGATCATTTATTTGTTGCATGACATAAGAGTTTACATGTTTTCATTAATTTATTATAACTTTCTCAATTCCATAAGGTACTTCATTACCCGTGTATATTATTTTGATATGTTATCTAATTCTACGATACGTGGTACCTCATCATATCTTATTTATGATTTTTTTTCCATAGAATATGAAATGGATTTTCGAAACATTTATTTAAATGATATCTTATTAAAAATGGATTTTAAAATTTCTTCCTTTTGTGGTTTCTTAATATATGTTAATTGGAAATGGAAATGGTTTTAAATCAGCATTTCATTTATCTAGACATCATTGATTTTTATACGCTTTTTAAAAATGTGTTGATCTTTATCTTATTTATTTATAATATAGATACCCTATTTTTATTTTTCTTCTTAAAACTTTTATCTGATATTCTTGATAGTTAAACTTAATAGAGTCTATAGTTTGATATCCAAGAACATTCCACGTGCCTATGGGGAACATGAATGATCTTTTGGATTGTGAAGTATTAATTTGGAGGCCAGTTCAGATGTAATACTGAATTATTTCATTGTAATTGTTATCAAATTGGTGGTTTACCTAAAATATTCAATATTTTAAATATATTATGTTATATATTTCTGGATATTTATAATATAAAAGAGATTTGGAGTTCATAGGGAATCAATAGGTAGCTTATGAGTGAGTTCTTGATCCCCACCCTTTGTGATGAGACATTATTAACCCAAGGACCTGAATATTTTAATATTTTATTTTAGTTAGTATAATCATAATTTTGATGATATTTAGATTTTCTGTGTGGATATATTTGATTTTGGGGAACAAAAATGTCTTCTAGGTCTGATAAGAATGTCAAAATGAGTTTCATTGTTCCTTTATTGTCTAGTAAATTATGTTTAATTTTTTTGGTTGATATGGGTACCAAAATAGGAATGATTTTAATATTTTTGTGTGTTTTACATGAACATTAAAGAAATACATTCATTGTTATATTTTATCGATGATAATTACACATTTTTCCTCTCATTATAGGACGAAGTCACCTAGGCAAGGTTAGTTTCAATGGAGTTATGTTTTTTTATTTTGATGATGGGTGAGGTTATTTTTCTTTGTTAATATTTAGTTATGTTTTAATTTATGTAATTAGTTTATAAATAATTTGGAAACCCAAATTTAAAAAAAAATGGGAGTAATTTAATTTTTTTGAAATTTTAATTTAATAAATTATATGTTTTATTAAGAATTTATTAATGAAAAATATTTTCAAACTCTCTAATGTGATGTTATTGATGACTTTTTTAAGAAGAAATGTTGGTTTTTGGAAGGAAAAGAAATGATAACGTCTTAAAAATGGGAATTTGGGAATAATTTTCATAAATTGTAGATGGAGCTTCATGAGGTGCTAAAAGGTCTTATATTGTGATGGATTTATAACAATATTGAACATTATTAAAAGAAGACGAAAAGTCTTAAAATTTGAAACAATGTGTATTTTAATATAGTAGTATTTTAATAAAATTGTTTGAGGGTTTGATCTCAATTCTCTACGTTGAATTTTTTTTCATCAATTTTATTTTATACTAAATTATTTTTGTGTTAGCATTAATGTTTGTATTGATGTGAATATGTTTCATTATGGCTTAAAATATCTCCCATAATGTTTTCCAGGAATAATGAAATTTTATTAACTTTTCTAGTAAATGAATTAGTATTCTACATCATCCAGACGTGGAACATTGAGTTGATGACTCTTTTCATACTTAAAACAATGTGGTATAGCTAGAATCTCATCTATATTTAGTCCCCATCTAAATATTCTTGAAAAATCTTCCACATTATTATGGAGATTAACCAGGTCTTCTTAATGAAATGAGGTGTCATTAATAAATTGAACAAATCGTTGATTATCTCAATAATTCTGATACTCTAATAGTTTATTCTCCCATTTCATTATTTGAATGGCCTTTCCCGGAGCAGAAAATTTTTTTGTCCCCCCAAATTATATTAAATTATTTATTGGGAGATATACAAGTGATTACTGATTTAATATAAATATAACGAAGAAGTAAATGTGAATGTTTTCTATGTTATGGACCTCAATTAAGGTGACTAGTCAATGGGGGAGTATGAAAAAAAATTATAAAGCTTAAAATATTATTTCCTATTAATATCATATTTTATTACCATAAGGATCCCTATTTCATAGGAATTCATCTTCTAGAAGTTTGTTATTTATAATATTATATTTGTATGACATCTTATGAAAATGTTATTAAAATTTCATTTTCAATAGATGTGGTGGTAGATAAATCACATGAAGTGGATAATGCCTCAGTCATTTTATTATTGGGTGAATATGATCTATTGGTTAATTTTATAATTATATTGAGTTGGCAAAACCCTATAAAAATATGAAGATTCATTTTATGTGCTTCATGTATGGGGAACCTAGTCACTCTATGGGTTCTTATGTAAATGATCCAATTTATTTTCTTTTATGTGGTTTTTTAGGCCATCATAAAAAGTTTCTTAAATTTTGTTTTTTAAAAGGTATTTTTTAATGTAATTATTTTTTTGTGATATTCTCTACTGGGGTTAATTTTTTCCTTGTATTGTATTAATTATTTATTTCCTCTAATAGAGATTTATTTGTTGTCATTAGGTTGTCAATGTGTTGATGGTTTAATTTAAGTAATATATCTTTAGTATATCCCTGAGGATGATCACACTTGAATGGTGTTATTATTCATCATAAATTGTATTATTCTCAGGGTGTTTATTCCACCCATGTGGATAAAATGGATTCACTTGATCTTCATGATTTTAATTTTTATATTTCTAATCCTTTTTTATCCCTTATATGTGTGGATATTTATAAATGGTTTTGGATGTCATTTTTATTTTTTGTTTTTATTTTTATTTCCTATAGCTTAAAAGATTTTCATTACAGATAATTCTTGATGTTGTGGGTGATCCCCGTTTTAGGAAGCTCAAAATGCTATGTTTTTGTGATTTCATAGTTGTTTTTAGAATCTTTTAGTTGTAAATGTATAATAAAGGGTGTGTAGTCCGGAAAATAATAATATGTAGATTCTTGTTGGGCCATGAACACATAGATTAAAATTTCTGATTCAATGATCTCACCAAGGATTTATGATCAATGCTAAAAGTCCTTTGATTCCATCAAGTGTTTACCCATGATAAACATACATTTAATTATTGTACCATGCTTGTGTTTGGATGGGTCATTAGGGATCTTGATGATGTAATCTCCTATAGAATCATAAAAATTTTTGGATTCAACCATTCATTATGGTTTTCAATTCTTATCCTATATTTTTTAAATAGTGTGTTATAGGAGAGTTTCCCTTTGGTTGATGGTATGTTTTGATTTTGGATATTCGCATACTATCCCACAATTTTTTTGATCCTTAAATTTTTGGGGACCTATTTTTGGTCTCTGGTCCAAATACATATTTTTATTTCGATCGTATATTGGTGTTTTTTGTAGACATGTAATGATTATTAAGGATATAATTTTTAGTTTCTTGGGATTGACGGTCTACTCTATATTTAGTTTCTTCCTAGAGGACTCATTTCTAGTGATTCTTCTTGTATTTAGTTGAACAATTTACATAACATTTTGGGTGTGTAATCTTTATCGATCTCGTAAATTCATTATTTTGGACCAGAGGATTTTTGGCTACTGAATCTGTCATTATGGGGAGAATTGTCACATCTAGAATCCATTTTTTGGTTTTTTCTCATTTTTTATATTTTTCATATGTATTTTTATCATGTTTTATTGGGAGATTTTTGAGGTTATTTAATTTTATTGTTAATTTTCATGGTCTGTGGACAGTTATCCATACTATGAAGTTTCACCAATGAAACCATGTAGATTAGTTTGTTGTCTTAATCGAGAGTAAATAGTAAGACAAAAATTGTGTATCCATCTCTAGAAACCATGAACCAAGGGATGGAGTAATATCATATGGTTTTAACATAGTAATTCCAACAGTACGACCAAACTGTGTGGCCTCTCTAGTGTCCTAGAAAAAGAAAAATGTTTCCCAAACCATGTGGCCAAACCTTATAACAAAAATATATTTTTTGAAAAGTTAATTTAATGAACTAAAATAGGTCAAATTGGGCCAATTATTTCTCTTATATCCTAGGACTCCAAAAAATCATAGAACTTGTAATTTTTTAAGACTATCCTCTTTCTAGAGAGTGTTTCAAAAAGATCTTTAGGATTTAAATTTTGAGTATTCTAGGTATGGTATGATTCATTATATTCATTGTAGTTCTTATATTTTTTCATGAAAGTAACCCTATATTTGTAGTATTTGAATGGATCTATGGGTTTTTTCAATATCTAATTTGTAATCTTGGTTATTATTTTTTGTTTTGATATCATTTTATATAATTTTATGTTCACCGTGAGTGGAGACACATCTCAGATTCATTATGGATTGATAAAAAAATTCCATTGTAGGTGTTTCTATTAAATTACTTATATTTTGACTAAAATGATCTATAATACTCTATGTGTTAAAATACTACTATTTTTGATAGTTTATGCAACACACAACCCATATCGTTACGTGAACTATGATGTAGTATTAAAATATTAATATTTAATGTAACCTTTATAACCTAGTAATTAAGATAGTGGGAATGAATATGGTTAAACACAATATAAAAATGTATATAATGGTAATATTTACTATATTAATTAATAATTAATATGTTCCTAATTCAAAATAAAATAATTTTATGCTTTAAAAATATATATTCCTCAAAAATGGATTTATTCATCATTTTGTTAGTGGGAATCATAGTTAATTTATACGAAATTTATAAATATTATATTATTAAATTAACAAAAAATAATTCATAATATCATAATTAAAATAGGGTGAAAGTTTCATATTTCTCTGAAAAGGTTCTTTTTTCTTGTGAATAGGGAAAGATAATGATTTTTATTGAAAATTGTATTTTGTACCAAGAATTAAAAATATTCCATTTATTATTAAAATTATTTAAATGTAATATTATTTCTAATATAATATTTATGATTCAAATAAGATCCTTAGAATCGATATTATGGTTTAATTTTGCATAAAATATTTTTGTACTTAAAAGGCATTTCTCAGAAAACAAATTTGTTGTATTTTTTATTTTAATATAATATTAATGTCTCTAACATAATAAAATTGATTCATGAAAAATGGATTTTATATTATTAATCCTAAAGTCCAAATTTTGTAAAAATATTTATTTTATAATTGTTAATTATGAATTTTGACCATAGTAAAAAATCGTCACCACATTAAGGATAAATCATGTCATTAAGGTTGCAAATAACATGATAACACTTTAAAAATCCACCAGAACATGCCTTAATTTCATTAGATGAGTCTATATCAACCATAATAATATAAAAATTTAAATTATTAAATTTTAATTCTTTATTAGAGTTTCTGTAACATTTATATTATTTATGATATAAATAAAGATGAAAATGTCAATTTTCTTATTTTAATAACTATAATAATGTGTGATATAGATAAATACAACATTGGTTTCTTTTTAAAATTATATTAGAAGGTAAAAAGAATAAATTTTTTAATGTACATTTTTTTAAATCAATAATGATCGAAAAATTAACTTATATTCTTACACAACACCGACATAGTATTTACTCAATTAAGAAAAAATATTATAAATTGTTTTAAAAATAATTAAATTAAAAAAAATTGAATAAATTTTTCTTCTTGAATATAAAAGATACGTAAAATATGACATATATTTGTTGAAGTATAACATTTAAATTTACTATTTTTCTTAATGTATGTAAAGTCAAAATAAATGAATAGTTTCAGAAATTAAATTATTATTATTTTATAATAAAAAAATTTAAAGAAATGATATAAACATCATAAATAAATTATATTTAAAAAATTAATCATATATGATTCAAAACATCAACCAATGTCAATTAATGCGTCTTTATTATTTAATATTTTTTATTAACCCATAAATGGTAGAAAACTTTAATACTGCAGTAATGGTCAAATGGGTTAAAAGAAAAAAAGTGTTAAAACAAAAACAAGACTTATCCAAAAGATATTCGTTTGGATATTTTAGACTCATATAAATATTATAAATTAATTATTTCTATTTGGTTTAATTTTTACAAGGAAAATAATCTATATTAATTTTATAATTTATGAAATTCTAGGAGTGCCCATCCACTCATATATAAATGGACACCCCATTTGTTTTCCATTGAATCAATGTTAGGTATATATCATAACCAATCCCCAACCAACTTCATTGTAAAAAATATCCATGTTCTAGAGGGTTTCCCCAACAAAATTAAAACCCTATTTCCCTTAAAATGAGATGTACTAGAAACCTACTAAATAATAAGTAATCAGCTCTACAGACTCATTAAAGTTTATTTCTTCTCATACATAATCTTAATGTATTGAAACAATAATAAATTAATAAAAAAGTATTTTAAGTATACATCGAATTTATTATATATTTTTAAAACCATATCCCACTAATTTTCAATCCATTGAAAATTGAAATCATTACTCATACATACATAAGGCTTATAGTCTCTACGTAGTAGTGTGATTCATTTTTCATCACCACATTAAATTTTTTATTATAATTAAGATAACACTGAATTTATAAAATATTTATGAAATAAATATGAATATATTATTATAATATAATATATATTCCTTTTTAATTTATAATTTGTAATTAAATTATAATGTCTTTCATGCGTACAATAGAAATACCACCTACGAATAGTTATGTCATCTTTTTTTCATTTAGGATTTAAATGGATGTTAATAAGGATGAATGTATTGAATAGATATTGTATATATGAAATAATAAGGATTTTATAATTTTTTTTATTTTCCATTATTCTTTTCATTCTTTTTAAAAGTGGAAACAATGTTCATGTATAAGTATGACATACCGTCTCAACAAACGGTGGAAATATTTTTTCTATCCATATAATTTATATATAAATCTATGTATATATATATATGGTATTTATATCATGAATAAAATTCTAGATAAGATGATACCATGTTAATTAATCCATCACCAAGACTACTGAATTAAAACATATATGAACAATGAAGTAGTTAACACCCAAAATAAGTATAATAATAAATCGTTACAAAAAAATGGGTGATAAAGTGATATAAATGAATCATATATGATATTTTAGATATATGATTTTTTTTAAATTATAATAAATTTAAATTTATTTTATAATATGTCAAAATAACTTATAAGGCATATTGAATGTGAGGTACGATATTTTTTCTCAAATATATCTCCATGGACAAATATATTGTAATATGCACCTATTTATTTTTATATGGTGTATATATTGTCCCTTTTATGTATTTAAAATGAATGTATATTTAATATTTATGATTAATTATTCAAATAATGTTACTCATTCTATAGTAATTTTTAAAATTTAAGACAATCTAATTTCTCATTATGACCGAGTTAATTTATCTTCCATATATATATTTGTAAATATTTTATTAGAAAATTATTTTAATAAAAGTATTCTTTATTTTATACTTTATATTTTAAAATGAGTAAAAAAATTTTAATGTGTTTCCCAGAAATGTTCCTTTTTTTCGTTATAAAAAGTTGTAAAGTTCTTTTTTTTCTAATGTATAATGTGTTTACAGACATTCCCACCACCAAAACTATTTTACTCTCTTCATTTTACTGTACATGTAATCAATGGGTATACAAAAAATGCTATTTATTGAAATATTGTTTTAATATTTCACCTCTATTTAATTTTTTTCTCAATGTAACATGATTTTATTAACAAATATAGTTTTTGATGAATTAATAGACAACTCTTATCACATTTTATTTTATCAGTAATTGTGTTTATGTTGAAACATTCATTTTCTTGTGATCATTTTTCATTATAAAATAAATTTATCATAAATATACACATTACATTTATCATCGTTATTCCAATTTCTTACCCCTAATATCATATACAAATACTGTGTTTTAAAATCAATGTTACATAATTGATTTGGTAGAACCATGTAAAATCATTATTCTTAACTCAATAATGTTATTCTTATATGGAATGTTGTTTATGAGTTTAATTAATCATTCATTTTATGGAGAAATCATTATAAATATAATGAAATGTGGGGCCCAATTATCTATATCCCATTGATTCATCGACAGGTCTCATGAGATAAATTAGTTGGCCAAATTAAATGGTTTTTTGGTTTATACATACCCTTACATTAAACTCTCTAGTGAAAGGTCTTTATGGTAGTAGATGTCATGATATATAAGAACATGAAATCCAATATTAAGGACTTTCCTCACATATAATTATATATATATATATTATCAAGGGTATTAATGTATTAATATCATCCATGGAGGTAACTTATTATTGGGTTATTGACTAAATGGATCATTATCAGATATATAACTTACTATTTTGATTACACCCTATTCACTAATGATAGACTCCACCAAATGTAACTATTAATATTCATATGTTCTTAGCATATATATATTTTCCCATTAGATAAGATAAAGGATATAATAAATCATATAAAGGATCCAAGAATGTGTTTTTTATTCTATATATTTTATTTTTAAATATATTATGGGAATCACGTATGTATATGATTATTCAAAACTAAAAAAAATATTGGTCCTTTTGGTTGATGTCCTATCTAACATATAATAATTTAATAAAATAAAAATTGGATTTCAGATATAGGAGGTAGGTATATTATAGTTTGAATTAGAGATATTTTATCTAAAACCATGGAAACTAGAATTCAAAAAAACATAGATAACCATAGGAGTGGGATAACAGAATAATGTATTTGAGAAATATTACTATTAAAGGGATTTTTATTGTATGGAAAAATATTCAGGATGATTATTATATAACTTATTGGAGTCCATTATTCAATGTGGCCTTCAAATGTATGTAAATAAATCATTACCTAGAGAAAAAATTTTGGGATTTCTCTTCTTTGAAAATGAATACAACTACTATTCTACATTAGTGCATTAGGGTAATGTTAAGGATTTTCACCCCAGTTATTACAAATATCATTGACCATATGTAAAAAACAATTGTTATACATAATGATATTTCTCTGTGAGATCAATGATTTCAACTGTTGATTCCTTTTATAAGCTGAAAAAGTAATCCATTGGTAGATAATAAATGGATAAAATCTCCAAGAAACTTATTCCAATATTTGGGTAGTAATGAAAGTGATAAGGTTATTCTATTAGTTTGTTTCTTAAAAATATTTTGATCAATGGTGGTCAATGATCCAAAATATAAAAGTGGATAATGAAATGGAGACCATCGAATGGAGAAATTTTAATGTCGTACAATTTGATAGATGTGTTTCATTATAATAATTAGCTAAAATTTATAGGATTTTACCTCTTTAAAAGGTTAGGATGAAAAAATTGTTGTGGAATATGAGGCTAAATTCACAAGATTATCTAGGGATGATTTGGAGAACATGTGTTACCTGGATAGGATGATGAACCATTTCATTAAATCCCTTAATAACAATATCTAAAGGGAACTATTGTAAAAAACATTTTCATTATATCCTGATAAATTATAATTTGATATGATGATACAAAAAGAATTCTATGGATTCCAAATCTTTAATGGGAAACCGGAGAAGAAGTATTCAATAGAGCACCAAAAAAAGGTAAAACATAAAAGAGGAAGGAGGGAATGGAGAAATTTCCATTATGTGAAATTTATTGAATGAATCATCATGGAAAATTGAAGAAGGGTATGGGAGTTTTTTGAAACTGTGTTGATAAAGGTTATATGGAAAATTAATATAAGGTAATGAAAAAATCAAAAAAAATTGCAGTCCTTGAACTATAAAGATATAAGTAATTATTCAAACTAGTGCCACATATGTTTAGGTATGTTACAATAGATGAATCATATGGGTGAAGGTTATGATTATGATATTACTAAAGTTAAAATGGAATGATTAATGTGATTGTTTTATTAGATTCAATAAAAATTAAGATATTTTGTTTATAAGAATCATTAAACATAAAATTAGTGTACTATAATATTTTTCATTTTAGGATTTGGAATATTGTGTTTATTCATATTGAAAAACTAGAAGAGTTGTTTAATGTTAAGATGATCATTGGGGGATTGGAAAACCGTAATATCGACCTAGTATTGAATTAATTGTGTTTTATTTAGAAATAGATATGATTGAAATTGAAGAATTAAATGGGAGAATATTGGTGATCTTGAAAAGGGATACTGGGTTTATGAAAAAAGTAAATTATGATTGAGTTTGTTGAATTTTTTTATTTAAGGGATATATTGAATGAGGATATAATTAATTTTTATAATAAGTTATATTTTCCATGATGTTTTAATGGGATTCTTGTTTTTAGTATGTTCTATGAGAATATGTCATAAATGTATTGACATGTTTTTCATGTCATTATTATCAAATTTTTTTATCAGTGATAAAAAAATTTTGATCAAATATTTTATAGTTTTTGTTTTTTGAATTTTTTCATAAATATATTAGATTCTTAAGGTTTACTATTAATGAAATGGATTAATTTTAACATTAGGGGTTTTTGTTGAGGTTCTTGATATTAATTTATTGTTTTATAAATTGTATTAAATATTTTTTTTCTCAAAAATATTTTGGGATGGAAGGAATAACTTATCATTCTTTTAATCTATTAATGATAATTTTACTTCGTCCAAAATGAATTTTTTTTTGAATACTAATAATTTTGATAAATGAAGACATTATCAGTGGAAATTTATTAAAGTATTGAAATTTAAATTTTAGTAAATTATATTTCCATATGTCTATAGACAATATGAAAAAAGGAATTACTCAACTATTTGAAAATGACCATAAAACAAAAAAAATATTATTATTATCATTTCTGACAAATTGAATGTGTTTTAACCCATTAGAGATTTACAGTTTTTTGGTTAGTAAATGTCTCTTTTCCAAATGATGAATCAATATCTATTAGTCCATGGGAATTTTTTTTTATCCTCCATGTCCACATATTTATATTAAAATAAAATTCTTTTATTTGGAAACATACTGTTTGACATTTTATATGACAATCATTTTTCATATTCCCTCTTTGTAAGATGAAATTTTACTAATCCTTTTTACGAAGTAGGGTTTTCTAAGAAAAATTAAAATTTTAAACAGATAAAAATTTCAAATTGTAGGAATATTATTATTTTAGGTGGGGAAAATTTAGCACCCTTATATTTTTAAAGAATTCAAGGTTCAGTTTCTTATACAACACATAACACTGAGAATTATGTGAACCATTATATACTATGGAAAAATTATTATTTTATTTTATTATTATAACATATCAATTAATATAGAGAAGATTAATAATGATAGAGAAATTAGAAAAATATTTTTATATGTTTTAAATAAAAAAAATTTAATATTAAATAAGCACTTATTCTCAATAAAATCATTTTCTGCTTTAAAAATACATTTTCAATAAAAAGGTATTATTTTTCATTTTGTATGTGGAATTTATAAATAATTTATAATAAATTTCGAAATTTTATTTTATTAAATTAACATCATAATTAAAAATAATAAATATAAATTAATTGAGGTTGAAATATTTTTATTTTTATGAAGAGATTGATATGTTAATGAATATTAAAAAATTCTTATTTTCATTGAGAACTATAAAATTTTTGAACTATTTAAAAAGGTTATTTTTATTTTTTAATGGTTTATATGCAAAATTATTTCCATTATACAATTAATAATAAAATTATGTTCATTGGAATCAATTATATGGATGAATTTATAATGAATTTGTTTTATATTTGAAAAGACATTTTTATGAAAAAAAATATATTTCATTACATTCTTCATTTTTATAAAAAAAAATAATTTATAATAATAATTGAAATTGAAATATAATAATATCTATTCCATATTTAGTATTAGTATGACCGAATTTTGGAAATAGGTAAATTTTATTATTGGTCATTTTGAACAATATCCTTATAAAATAATTTTCAACATGGTTAGGGTAAATCAAGTTCATAAGGATAAAATTTATATGATAAGGAATTGAAAATCAACCTAAAACATACCTTAATATAATTATAAGAGTCTCCTTCATCCATAGTCACACAAAATTTCAATATATGTCCTTTTGGATCCATTTCGATATGATTCTCACATTTATAATATTGATGAAACTGAAAAATAAAATGTCACTTTTCTTATTAGAACATCAATAATATTTTCTGATAGGGATAAAAAAATTCGGATTTTCTTTGTAAAATTTTGCATGAAATATTAGTAATTTTTTTATCATGTTAGTTTATTTTTAATTATTTTTGTATGAATAATTTGCTTAAATTATTATGTAATGATGAGATAATATTTATTAAATAAATAAAATAATATGAGAAATGAAAATAAAAATATTAAAAGTAATAAAAATTAGTTGTATTACTTGTTTACTAGAATTTTATAGACACTTATGATAAGTTTTGGATGTTTAATATTATTATATTCTAATTAAATTTTATTTATTGATTTATTTAAGTAGAAATTATATGAATATTTTCATAAATGACATTAATGATATTTAATAATTAAAAATATTTTAGGACATTATTTAAAATTCATAAAGGTATTATATTAGGTCATGTTAAAATTATATCAGTTAAAACATAATCCTTGGATGATGTTTTAGTATTTTTTATTTTATATTAACCTTTTTATTCTGTAAAAGGGTAGAAAAAAGTATTACTACTTTAATTGTCTAAATGTCTAAAGGGGGGTAAAAACAATTATGTGGGTGAAAACATAAGCATGTCATGTCCAATTTTTTTGGATGATAGAATTTAGACTCATAATTATATAATCATTTAATTAAATAAATTTTTATCTATTTGGACAACAAAAATATTATATTATAATTAAATACATTAATAACTTCTATGAATTCCCCTCCCCTCATTTACAAGAGGACACACATCCCTCATTAATTTACACCACTTTGATATCCCTTTCCATCCAAGACGTAGAAATTTCACCAATTGACATCAATATGATAATTTTACTGGTTCTTTATAATCCAAAAAACCAACCAAAGGTGTCACAAACCATCCTAGGTCCACCCTAAACCGATCACCCGAGACAGTCCGCGACATGGCCTGAGAGGTGTTCTTGATCCTCTCAGGCTGGCGACAAGTGCCAGGACATCAACAGAGGTAGTGGGAATGATTTCACCCAATATAAATAAATAAAGCAGTAGAAATAATAAAGAGAAATGAAAAATAAATAAACAAGGTAAATTGATTGAACAAGAATAAAATAAAATAAAATAGACCAAACACGACGTCTGAACTAACTCCGTGTGACCTTGCAGGTCACTCTCCAACTCAATAGTCAAGCATCTCCAAAGGTGACCGCAATCAAGCTGTAGCCGACAGAAACACTAAAAAACAGAAATGAACTATAGGCATGAGTATTAAAACATAGTAGGCTAACCTTTTATCTATTCACAATGCTCTACATTTAAAATAAAAGAAAAGAAATTTAAAGTTTGAACAATAATTTATAAAAGTAATATTTTCTACAAGTTTCTCATAAATAATGTATGATTCATTTCCCCAATTCATTTCTAAAAAAACCCAATTCATTATTTTAGTGATACATTAGCATTTTTCAAAGGGGAAGTGATGATTACATTTTCAGTTTGCACAAAAAGTATAAAACACCTTTCTTTGAAAACAGTTTTCACAACCCAATTTAAATCCACATATCACATTCTAGTCAAAAAAAATACACATAAAAAAACTACAGTAGTTACACAGTAAGGGAAATGAAAAGAAAACATATACAAGAACCATATTTGTGACAGCATGTAACTGGACTGAATTTTTTTATTTATTATCCAAACACTTTTGAGGAAAAAGTGAGAAACCATACAAGGCATCAGTACATCAGAGCTTCACCACATCACCACATCACTATTTCACCACTTAACCACTTCACCAGAAAAACCCTACTGGTCATCACAACCATTCAATCATTCATACAAACAAACATACATATCTGGAGATGAAATCATCAATAGAATACCGAGGTACCATGAATTAGGGAACCCGAACATCATAAAAGATGGACAAACCACAGAATTGGTCTCCTCGAATGCCCACCGGTGTGACCTTCAACACTATCCCAAATCGACAAACCCAATGGGAGACTCCAGTTAAAGTTTTGAAAAATTCTTGAGTGACGTGAGATAAACCCAAAGAGCACATCCACAAAGGTAGACGAAGAAACCACAACGAGAATGACTAGGCTGTTCGGACGTCGCGCACTACTCCACAGATAACTGCAGTGTAACCCTGAACCAAGCGACTCACAGTAGACCCCTTTTTCAATAGCATGAATCCAGCGTGATTTCACCCCAAAATCATCACAAATCACTTCAATAGGCTACCTCAACCAAAATAGTAAACAAGAAAACCCTGAAGCCCTCCACTAACTCCCAATAGACATGGGTGGACCTAGATGATCGAGAATAAACCAGAAGACACAAATACATGGGAAATCATCCCCGTTGACATGTCCTACACAATGATGTCAAAATGCACAATAAGATTAACCATCAATTCTCAGGGAGGCCAAGGGAAAATCTCATTGTAATGAACCCAATATATCTACCTACTGTGGGCCACATGTCAGCACCAAATCCCACCAGTGATGCAATCATTCATTGAATATCTTCTCAATATTCTAGATTCCCATGTCTCAAGTGTTTGGAAAGGGTGTGAGCCAACGATGTCATCCGAGCATCCAATCATATACATATATATATATAATGCACAAAAACATCACCCTGAGCCCCTCTATGGGACAACTGAAACCTTTAAACAACTCAAGTACTCGTGAGTCTCTAAGCTCGGCTTCCCAAATAATCAATTGCAACCACGACAAGAGATTTATCCTAGGAGGGTTTTTATCAAAATATTTTCATCATTTTCCATAAAGTTCCAAAAGGGAGTTAAATACATTTCACATCACCACTTTGAAAAGAACCAAAAATCTAGGTCATTCTTGAAAAGAAATAATTTATCATTTAAACCAAAACTATAATTGAAATTATCTGAGTTATGTTTAAAATCAAAACTGGCATTCTTCCACTATTGGGTGTCCGTTCGCCAGGAAAATATTTCAAGTGTCATGTATAAAATAAATGGCTCTTTTTACACCAAATAATCAATTAAAAATTCATTGTCTTATATTAAAAATCAATTATATTATATTATCTCACATTTATTAAAATTAATTAAATATTTAATTTGAACAATTAGTGTTTAGAAATAGCAAGAAATAATGTAACATAAATTTTTAAAAGCAGTAAAATGGGAACCTACCTCGACACCGAGATCAAAAGGAAGACGCACGTCAAACACCACATAATATGGTCCAATGTACTTTAAACAAAACACTAAGTTATCAAAACCCAAACAAAAACCACAATTAAAGTAAGTGAAACTATGCAGAGGTAAGAAACCCTCACCTCGAAACTAAAGCACGACAACGATGCAATCTCTGAAACTAAGTGCGGAGATGGCGCTCACTCGGAAACGCCCTACCCGGGTCCTAGAAAGTCAAACCAACCCAAATAAAATTTAATTAATGAAATTTATAATCAAACCAGGGTAAATATATATATATATATAATAAAATATCAAATTAAGCATTAAATAAATAGTTACCAATGGAGGGTTGAGATTGGGAAAAGACCACCGGAGGGCGTCTCGCCGGAACAGCAGTAGGCGTCCGCACGAATGGATGCAGTCTGACCAGGGGGTGTGGCGATAGCCGCCAGATAAAGGAGGAGGGGTCGACGGGGGCCCGATCATGGCAGGGGGTTGAAAAAGGCACACGACAGGGCAGCTGGGTGCATGTTGAGCTTCCGCTACAGGAGGAGATGGAAGGGGGAGCAGCGACGTGCGGAGAGTGTTGGGGCAGTTGGGCGGAGGTGCAGCCGAGGTTGAGCTCTACAGTAGGTGTGTCGGTTAGAAGAAAGGCATAGAAAGGGTGATGTGGCGCTAGTAAGAGGTTCCACTGAGGGATATCTAGGTTCATGATCGGAGGAGTGGGGTGCAGGGGAGAAGAAACAGGAGGATGGGGTGTCGCCTTGGGTGTGTGCAGACTGAAGGGGAAAGGAGGGTGTGACGAGCAGGAGGCGACTGCGGGGAGGAGGAGGCGGAGCAGCTACAGGCTTCTGCGATCAGTGCACTGGAAGGGATAAAGAGAGAGTAGGGGGCTTCTAGGTCGGCTGGGTAGAAGATAGAGGAGGGAGCATGGGCCTATGTGGGCTGATGTGCAACAAAAGCATGAGGGGAAGAAGGGTGGAGGTTTCTAGGGTTAGGAGGGGTGTGGGAATGGGTATCTCTTAGGTCTTAAATAAATATATATATATATATATATATACATACATACATATATATATTATCAATTATTCAAAAACAATAATAGTAATAATAATAACAATACTAATAAAACGAAGAATAATTGTAAAAATCAGCATAACAACAATAATAACAACAATAAGATAAATTATTGTTGTTATTATTGTTAATAAATTTTTTATAAAATTACTTTTAATTTAATTTATTCTTTTAATTGTATTATTTATCTAAACAATTGGGAAACCGCGTAGCCACCAGGTCCGAACGCATGATCAAACCAAATGTGTGGTGACTGCTAGTTGTACGGTGACTATGGATAGGCATAAGATCCACCGAAAACATCAGAGCTTCAATAAAATCAAACCCAGGCCCGAACCCGACTCTGCCCAGAGTAGCGAGATCGAGAAAAGAATAAAAACATTGGCATCTGTCGTCAGGGTGTGACAATTCTCCCCACCATAGACACTTTCTGCCCCTAGAAAGTTACCAAGACAATAGTTGACACAACTTCAATTCATTCATAGACAAAATCATAGAGAACATACAGCTTTGGGGTAACCATTCTCAACAAATGTCACACCCGACAAATTCAAGAAAACCAAATTCCCTAGATTGAGGGGAGAACATGAGAGGGTTCTCCCCACCACAATAAATTACTAATACAAAAACCCTTCAAACCCAATCCACCCCCCCCCCCGGGGGGGAGGAATGTGGTAACTCCCAAACAAAACTCATCCATTTTACCCACATGTACCGAACAACAAACCTGAGACTTGATGAAATGCATGTTATGGAACAATCCAACAACTTATGGATGATAAATTTACTCAACACCTCCCATCTTCTTCACAAAACAAAAATTCCCCTATCGAACACTGTTAGGACAAACTCAAAATCAGAAGAGGTCCATTTATTCATGGGCCCACACAATTCAGAGAGACGAAACAACTTATGAACCACACTGAGAGTAGATCAGACTACTTGGATTGCAATTAAACCTGTTCATCACACCACCCTAACCTAGATGAGTTTACGACCAATATGATAGTAGAATAAGGAAATTTTGGATATTTCAATCTTAATGATGAAAACATTATCCAAAATGAATCCCCACACACACTCGACAACTCTCGACTGTGTGTGAGCTTCACCCCGAGACCTGTTCCTGGGACCTTGATGGATGAAGCATCCCATGGCTCATAGTCAAGAATTTTCATCTTTTGGTCTCTAACTCCTTTCGCTCAATGTATCAAACAACCACAATTATCGTACATTTTCTTAGGGATATGACATGATGAATTAGAATGTCTGGACTGGCCATAGTGGTGGCACACTAGAGAGCTGTCTGAAGAACTAGGAGTTGGTATCGACGATGATTGTTTCTTGGAGACATGTTCCACCAACCCGCACTCCTTTCCAGATGGGGAACCTTCAAAGATGTCAACCACCATTAATCACGCCCAAAACTCTAAAGGTGATGATACATTCCATCTTTACGTGTCCATAACTGAACCCTCAAATAACTCTATGATGATACGAACCATAACTACCCTAGGATTTTCTAACAACCCGAAGACAGAATATCTTTCTAAACTATACAACCTCTAATAGACATCGATTACCTCGAAAATCAAGAAATACACAAAACAAACATAGAACTGAGAATAACTCATTATCAACTTTTTATGGATTTCTGGGTGACATACTCATGTTAACACGGAAAACACCATCAAAACTGGCATCATTCCAAAACACAATCAAGGAAACAACACAAGACAAGGGGAAAAGGCCCATAAGCCAAACATATACAGCACAAAGAGAAATCACTTTTCCAAAACTGTTATTTTATTAGAATTTTAAAAACTCACCTATGACATCTTATGAACTGCCATGTGTGCCTTTATTCAGTCCCACTCACATTATCTACGAACATATTACCCCACGCACTTTCCATACATACCCACGCACGTGTGACCCTCCATAAGGAGCGCCAATGTTGAAACACTTCTTTTCCTTACCAAATCCAAACACATATAATTTTTTTCAAAACCAATACACATTCTCTTTAAAAACCCACATTAGTAATTTCAAAAATAATTTTAAAGAAACACTTTTCCATTTCTAAACCAGTTTCACTTTTAACGCACACTGAAATCAACCGAGATTAAAACAAAACACAAGAAATAATAACCCACTGGAACGAAGAACTAGTGCATATGTCTGACCCAGTGACATGGTGGTGAGACATGCCCCAAGTAAAGCATAACACTAAGAGGATCATGATCCAGACACTTGGACTTCACCTAGGTCCCCACCCCATGTGAGGCCACAAAGAGGACCGATTATCCCCCATTGTCATCCCACAATCCAACAAAAACAAATTTAAAATATTCAAATCCTAGACTAACCCTGCTAACTCAGGTCTCATCACGAGCGGTGGTGATCAGGCACTGGCCCGTAACCTACCTCCTGAGCCTTGAAAGTCCTAATGTCCATCTACCGGACATCCAAAATAAAAAAGGGTGCTTTGAAAAGAAAGGTCCACTATGAGCCTAACTCCCGCTGATACCATTTTTTCACGAACCAACTTAGGGCGACCCTCAACCTATCACCCGTATCAGTCCGCGACATGGCCCGAGAGGCGTTCCAAATACTCTCAGGCTAGTGACAAGTGTTAGGGCATCAATAGAGGCATTGGGAATGATTTTACCCAATATAAATAAATAAATTAGAAGAAATAATATAGAGCAATGAAGAATAAATAAACCAATTAAAGCGACTGAACAAGAACAAAATAAAATAAAACTGACCAAACACGACGTTCAGACTAACTCATTGTGACCCCACTGGTCACTATCCAACTCAACGGCCATGTTTTTCCTAAGGTAAGCGCACTTAAGCTATAGCCTACACAAACACTAAAAACAAAAAAGAACTATAAGCGTGAGTATTAAAACTTTGTAGGCATGCCTGATACCTATTATCAATGCACTAACATTAAAATAAAAGAAACATCATTTCTTTTTTGAACTAAAATTTATAAAAGTAATTTTTTTTGGCATTTTTCTAAATAACAATGTACGAGTCATTACACATATTCATTATAAAAACCCGTGTCATTATTATAGTGAGACATTAGCATTTTTCATAGGGGAAGTTATGATTAATTATCAATTTTCAAAAAATGTTTAAAACACATTTCTTTGAAAATTGTTTTCATAAACCACTTTAATACCACACATCACATTTTAGTAAAATCACTACATATGAAAACACTACAGTAGTTACATAGTAATAAAAGTGAAAAAAATATATATGTAAGAACCATATTTATCACAATAAGTAACTTAAAGCCAATCGACATGGGTGAACCTAGGAGATTGAGAATAAACCAGAGGACACTAATACAAGAGAAATCATCCTCATTGACATGTCAAGAATGACGAAATCAAAATGCCCAATATGCTCAACCATACTTTCCCAAGCAGGCCGAGGGAAAATCCCATAGTAATAAACCCAATAAATACACCTACTATGGGCCACTGGTCAGTACCATAACCTACCAGTGTAGAAACAATTCATAGAATATCCACTTAATATACCAGATTCCCATGTCTCATGTGTTTGGAAAGGGGGTGAGCCAACGATTCCAGCCGAGCATCCAGTCACATACATATATATATATACATATATATATATATAATTCACAAAATGAATTACCCTGTTCCACTCCATGGGATGACCTCTTCCCTTTAAACTACTCAATTACCCAAGATCCATGAAGCGCGGCCTCCCAAATAATAAATTGTAACCAAGGAAGGAGAGTTATCATACGAGGGTTTTTATCAAAACATTTTCATCGTTTTCCATAAAGTGCCAAATGGGTATCAAATACATATCACAATCACCACTTTGAAAAGAACCAAAACTCTTGTAAATGCATCAGAAAAAATCCATTACCATTAATCCCATAACTATAAATCAAATTTCATGAATATTTTTAAAACCCAAACTGGAATTATTTCACTATTGGGTGTCCATTCATCAAAAAAAATATTTTATGTGTCATGTATAAAATAAATGGCTCTTTTTACACCAAATAATCATTTAAAAATTAATTGTCTTATATTAAAAATTAATTATCATATATAATCTCACATTTATAAAATTAATAAAATATTTAACTTGAACAATTAGTGTGCACAAACAGAAAAAAAATAATGTAACTTATATGTTTAAAAACATAGTAATGGCAACCTACCTCGACACCGAGATCAAAAGGAAGACGCACGTCCGACACCACATAATAAGTTCCAAAGAACTGTAAACAACACACTAAGAACTCAAAACACAAAAACAAACCCTAAATAATGAATTCGAAACCAAGTGGATAGAAGAAACCCTCTACTCAGAACTGAATCTTAAAGATGACGCAAACTCAGAAACAATGCGCGGTGATGGTGCTCACTCGGAAACACCTCACGTGGGTCCTAGAAATTCAAACCGACCCAAAGAAAATTTAATTAATGAAAATTATAATCACACCAAGGTATATATATATATATATCAAACGGATCATAAAAAAATAGTTTCTAATGGTGTGGTCGTGATTAGAAAAATACCACCGGAGGGCGTCGCGCCTGAACAATGGAAGGCATTCGCACGGTTGGATGTTGTCCGACCAGGGGGGTGAGGAGAGGGCCACCAGACAGAGGAGGAAGGGCTATCGAGGGCTGGATCACGGAAGGGGGTTGTAAAGGGCACGCGACAGGGTGGTTGGGTGTGTGTTGAGCCACTGCAATAGGAGGATACATAAGGGAGAGAAGCGGCATACAGAGAGTGTCAGGGCTACTGGGCGAAGGGGCTTCTAGAGTGGAGCGCTGCTGTAGGTGTGCCAGCAGGAAGGAAGGTGGATTTAGGGTGATTTTTCATTGGGAAGAAGATCCATAGCTGGCTAGCTAGGTTCATGACCGAAGGAGCAGGGTGCGGGGGAGAAGAAACGGGAGGCGTGGGCGTCGTGATGGTTGTGTGCAGGCCAAAGGTGGAAAGAGGGTGTGTCGATAAAGAGGTGACTACGAGGAGGAGTAGTTGGAGCAGCTATGGGATGCTATGATCGGAGTGTTGTAAGGGAGAAAGAAGCAGGGGCTTCTAGGCTTGCTGGGTAGCAGACAGAGGAGGGAGTAGGGGCCTACACGGGCTGCTATGCGGCGGAAGCAGGAGAGGAAGAAGGGGGGGAGGTGGCTAGGGTTAGGAGGGGGTGCAGGAAGGGGTATCATTATGATCTTAAATATGTATATATATATATATACATATATAATATCACGGTTACAAAAACAATAATAGTGTTAATAATAATAATAACAATATTAAAACCAAGAATAATAATAATAATAATAATAATAACAATAATAACAATAATAACAATATTATAAATTATTGTTGTTATTATTATTATTAAACATTTCATAAAATTACTTCTAATTAAATTTATTCTTTTAAATTTATTATTTATCTAAACAGTTGGGCAACCATGTAATGCCTCGACCCCAGTTACCCAAAGTCTGTGCATTATTATAGAACATTGACATGATCACAAGAATGATCAAGTCTCAAAAGACCTATTAGTTTAGTAGCCTTGGAATAAATAGATACATTAATAAAGTTTAACATTACATCATTAAAATGAAAACTTCAACAAAATAGTGTCCATTTTCCACACTCTTATCCCCTCATACTATCCCTACAGGTCATTCATAAATTACTTCTTCACATCCTGGGAAAAATAAAACATGGAAAAGGGGTGAGCTCAAATTCCCAGTAAGGATAACAATATAGCATAAATTTTCATAAATAAGAATATACATTTAAGGCAATGTATAACTAAAATAAATGACTTTTAAACTTGAACATAAAAATAGTATGGAAAAAATAAAATGAAATAATTCCATTTACTTATTCACAAGGATATTCTACTAATCTAATAATCACATGTAATATCAATAACCACTTTCATAATGATGGAATGCATAATTCCAGACTATCATAACCAAATAGCCAAGGCCTTCTGACAAGACTACAAATATGATTTTTCCAAGGCCTTGTGACAAGACACTAGTCTATCTCATGAGACCTACCGATGCATTGAGGAGCTATAGCGGGCTCCAACCGTTACATATTAAGTCCAATGCATTCCCATATGAAAGGTTTAAACATGAAATAATCCTTCCTATTAAAACTATCATATGAAATGTAAATACTTCATCCATAAACCATGAATGGTATAAAAATAATACATCCACAGTCAAACATATCACAAAACCTTAAATACAATATAGAAGTTTTGTATCATAATAAATCAACTTCAAATAAGCGTAAAATCCATCAAAGGATGTTGACGTAGATGAAATCAAAACTCTTTTTAGATAAATATCTCTTTTTATTTTAAATCATTTAAGAGTCATATATCTATAATATAAAACATTTTCTTTGAAAATATTTTTATAAGTTTTTAAGGGAATATTAGAAGATTTTATAATGGCGTAAAATATCCACACCTGCCGAATAAGTTAAAAAAACATTCTTACCTTAATTCTGTCGAAAAGGTTAAAACTGACATTGTTTGGAAAACGACGGGAGGATTACTTTATAAACAACTTATAAAAGTTAAAAAGGGTGTAAATGACTTTAACCCATATTCTAGTAAATAGTAAAAATGTTTTTAAATATAATTTTTAAGAAACATGGATGTGGATGATAAAGAAACCCTAGTAGATTATTACGTATAAACAACCTCCGATAATGAAGAAATTGTGAAATAAACCCTTACCTTGTACTTTTACTTGGTTGAGGGTAGGTTAACCTCCTATATAATGGTGAAATAATTGTTATTAAATTATAAAAGAATCATATATATTAATATGATATCATATAGGATCTTTTAACATTTCATTGTTAATAATATCTTAGTATTATCGTCGTTTTCAGGTGTTAACATACTCGTTTTCTATGATATGTTTTGTAACGTAAGCCATGTTTATCATAGATATGATGTATTTTATTCATATCCCGAATTATATCAAGTCCTTATACATTATTTATAAATCATCAAATGATAATTATACTTGAATGGATACAATGGAGAATGAATCTAATCGCGTTCGTGGAGATGGTAGTCCGTACGTACGCACGAGCGACAATATCATTCTTTTGATATTAATGTAATATGTAATTGGATGGTGTATCATATATATAGAATCATTATCATTTTATATTTATTATTTAAATTAACTAAAAATTATTATTATACCCATCCAAATAATAATATATTGAATAACAATTACACCACGACGTGGATACGATAAGCCGTACGTACGCACGTATGGTGACATGTCATTAAAAGTATGGATATAATACTGAATATGGTTTTACCATATTTATAATAATGTTAATGTATATAGGAGATACTGGATTCATTATTTGAGAATGGGAATAAAAATGAAAGAATAAGTGGAAGAAGAATGGAACTTGAAAAAGGGTGGTGAAATCATTACATCTTCTTCGGGTTCTTCATTTTGATTTGATCAAAAGGGATCCTTAAGATGGATTTCTGACTAAAGCAAGGCCTCTAGGATGAAGTGAGGTAAGTTGAGAGAGTATTTTGGCAGGGTTTGGCCGATCCAAAAGGATTTTAAGGTGTGAATTAATGAGAAGGAAGAGTGCCATTTTATAAGAGGGGTGAGGGGAACCTTTGGAAAAACTAGAAATATTATGTTATAATAAATTCATATTCGGTTTATAATGGCTCCAAAGTGGTTTTTTTAAAGTTTAAGGTGGGGTTACGTCGAAAAAAACTCATCCAATATGATTTATACAGGTTTGGGTTACTATATTAACCTTATCTTAAAGTATTAACTCGTAGTTAATTAGTTTCACTTTTACAATGTCTCTTTGTATTTTTATATTATATGGTTAATAAACATACTATATACAGCCAAGAGACCATCAAGATATCCATTAATGATACAAATATCATGATATAAGTCTCTTGGCTGAACCTTAGATTTTTAAAAATTTAATATCAATTAATAATATAATATTTGTTTTAAAAACTCTTTTATGTCAATTTTGACACTATTTGGAAACGTGATTTTTTTGAAAATCATAACAGAATGATTACTTAGAAAAAATTCAATAAAATGAATCCTAATATGAAATATTATCCTATAAAATTAGTTTAATTCATTAAAAGTCTCAAATTATATTTATTTGGGTATTTATAATATCAATTATTTTAATTTTTCACTATTATGGTACTTACTGCATCATAATTGTGTCATAAATAAATTAACTTATTTAATGTATAAAAATTACAAATAAAATATAATTATGTAACAAATCATTTTATGTTTCTAATTAATATTTATAGTTGAAAATACAACATATTTATCCCTTTGTAAAAATTTATTTTCTAAAGGATATATGCTTTTGTCATTTTTGTATTTATTTTAACTTAATTAAAATAATGTGTCCCTATCACCTACAAGTGGCTCCATGAAGTCCAAAAATCGACCCAAAGATGCTCATGGTCGGAAATGTATCCAAAAATAATTTAAGGACCTGTTTTAGGGTAATTTATTATTTTTATAATATTATTTTTTAACCCTTATTTACAGGATTTACCCTTTAACCATGGTAAATAAAATATTTTCCGAAGTAATTATTCAAAATGTCTAAAAATAAAAGTTTCCTATTTAAAAAATTTGGACATCCTGACTCCATATATGGAATCCATTTTCCCAAATTAAAAACACAGAAACGGTAGAAATTAATTTTAAATTAATTCCCGCTGTCAAAACAAAAAACGTGTTTTGAAGATATAATAACTATCAAAATATTGGTACTTGTTTATGTCCGGTTTAATTGTGAAATTATGTCCAATAAAAAACATTGTATTAAATAGTAAAAATATATTCTAAATATACTTCAAAACCCCTCATATTCATAATTTATCACTATTAATTATTTTTATTAAAAAAGTTGTTTTTAATTAAAATTTAGTTATTTTCACTAATCATCATAATATTAAAGTTATCCAAAAAATACAAAAAATTAATCATAGGATAAATTCGATACTCTGAATCCAAAAATGAAGTCAATTTTGAGAGATAAAATTTATATAATTTTAAAAAGTAGGTATTACTATTCATAATGACTAGTTTGATCGGTTGTGGTGTGTGATAGAACTCGATGTTGCGTAAAACAAACGTTATTGCATTATTCAAAGGGAAACGTATCGTATAAGCTTGGGGTGTTACATTCTCCCCTCCTTCAAATAATTTTGTCCTAAAAATTTCTAGAATAATACCTCATGAAAATACTTGGGTGGTTCTTCATCATAAGTTCCTCAAGTTCTCATGTTGCCTCTTCCATATTATGGTTTCTCCACAAGATTTTTACCAAACGAGTCGTCCGGTTTCTCAGAACTTGTTCTCTCATATCAAACATCTTGACGGGATCTTCACAATCATACAGATCGTGTTCCAGTTCTAATTCCACATAGGTGAGTACATGTGTTTGGTCAGGCATGTATTTCCTTAACAGAGATACGTGGAACACACCGTGAACTTTGGAGAGACTTGGCAGCATTTCCAATCGGATGCTACATCCCCAATTCGTTCTAGAATTTCTAAAGGTATGATGTACCTGGGACTCAATTTACCTTTCTTACCTAAACCTATGATTCCCTTACATGGATATAAATTTAGGAAAACATGATCACCGACTTGAAATTTCATAACCTTCTTTCAATTATCGGCATAGATCTTCTACCTACTTTGAGCTGCTTTGATAAGGTTTTGGATTACCTTTACCTTTTCCATCGTTTCCTCCACTAGTTCTAGGCCTACAAGTTTTCAATCACCAATGTCATCCCAACTGGTTGGTTTGCGACATCTCTTTCTGTATAACGCTTCATATGGTGCCATCTGAATACTCGAATGAATGCTATTGTTATAGGAAAATTCTACAAAAGGTAAATATTGATCCCACATACCCTGAAAGTCAAGTGAGCATGATCTCAACATGTCCTCCAAGGTTTGAATAGTTCGTTCTGATTGTCCATCTGTTTGAGGGTGGTAGGAAGTGCTCAAATGAAGTTCAGTATCCAAGGCTTTCTGATGACTTTTCTAGAATCTTGAAGTAAAAAAGGGATCCCGATCAGAAACAATCGATAGGGGTACTCCATGAAGTCTCACAACTTCATCAATATATAGTATTTCTAGACGTTCCAGTGGTAGTTCTTCTCTTATAGCAAGAAAATTTGCTGTCTTGGTAATACCATTAACAATAACCCATATTGCATCATTCCTTTAAGGAGTCTTTGGTAGTCCCATGACAATGTCCATCGTGATATTATCCATTTTACACTCAGTTGTGGGAAGATGTTGCAATACTCCACCAAGTTGTTTCCTTCCAGCTTTCACTTGTTGACAAACCATACATCTTGACACATAATCAGCAATCTCCCTCTTCATGTTGTCCCAAAAAAAATGTTCCTTCAAATATATATACATTTTGGTACTCCCATGATGTATAGAGAATTCTGAACTATGAGCATCATCCATCAATTCCCCTTTTAGATCAGGTATATCTGAAACACAAAGTCTCTACCAAAATTTCAAAATTCCATCTTCATACACAAAGTCTCTAAATCTCCCATCATTCACAGCATTAATATTCTTTTGAAATTCTTCATCATCGGTCTGAGAACTCTTAATCTTTTCTAGTAAATATGGTTTGGAAAAAATTATAAAAAGAATTGATTTTTCAACTTCCCTGGTTATTCCCATGTCCATCTTCACTAGATCCTTGAAAATTAGATCCCTTTCAATTCTCATATTGTTTAATACTCCATGATCTTTTCTGCTCAAAGCATTTGCCACCTTTTTTTCCTTCCCAGAGTGGTAGTGTATCGTGCAATCATAATCCTTGAGTAATTCAAGCCATCTACTTTGCCTCATGTTGAGTTCTTTTTGTGAGAAAATATACTTCAAATTCTTGTGATCAGTATAAATCTCACATTTTCACAATAGAGGTAGTGCCTCCATATCATCAAAGAAAAGATCACAGCTGCTGACTTGAGATCATGAGTTGGATCATTTTGTTCAGGAATTTTCAACTGTCGTGATGCATAGGAAATAACCATATCTTTCTGCATAAGGACACAACCAAGTCCTTTCTTCGATGCATCACTATAAATAATGAACCCATCATTCGCCGATGGTAGAGTCAATATAGGAGAATTGACTAATATTCTCTTCAGTTATTTGAAACATTCCTCAAACTATTCTGTCCCAATACATTTAACCCCTTTAGGTGTGAGCTTTGTTAATGGGTTAACCACTAGGAAAAATTTTGGACGAAACATCGATAATAACCTACTAAACCAATAAAACAACGTACCTCAGTTATACTTGTCGGTGCTGGCCATTCATGGATTTCCTTGGTCTTAGCTGGATCAACAGAGATTCCATATTTAGAGACAATACGGACAAGAAAAGAAATCTCATGAAGCCAGAATTCATAGTTGCTAAACTTCTCATATAATTCATGTCTTCTCAGAGTAATCAGGATAATTCACAAGTGATTTTCGTGATCCTCGTAGATTTTGGAGTATACAAAGATATCATCAATAAATACCACCAAAAATTAATCGAGATATTCCTTGAAAACTCTATTCATCAGATCCATGAATATAGATGGTTCATTAGTCAATCCAAAAGGCATTACTGTAAAATCGTAATGCATGTACCTGGTTTGAAATGCTATCTTCGGAATGTCTTCCTTCTTCACATTCAACTGATGGTATCCAGATCAATTGTCAATCTTTGAAAAGTATTGATCTCCATGCAGTTGGTCAAATAAACCATCATTACGAGGTAAGGGATAATTTTTCTTTATTGTTATAGCATTGATCTCCCTGTAGTTGATACATAACCTCATATATCCATCTTTTTTTTAACCAAAATAACAGGGGCTCCCCATGGAGAAACACTAGCGCGAATAAATCCCCTATTACTCAGTTCCTCTAGTTGTTTCTTTAGTTCAACTAATTATACAATTGTCATTCTATAAGGGGTATTCGATATATGCCTTGATCATGGAATTAAATCAATGGAAAACTCAACTTCTCGTTCTAGAGGATGTCTAGGTAAATATTCCGGAAACTCATCTACATATTCATTCACAATAGGTACATCCTCTATTTGAACATTCCATTGCTCATCCACTGTAATTTCGTCCTCTTCCTCCCCAACAATTGAATTTAGTTGAGCTACTGGGGGTGGATCTAGATATGAATTAGATGGTGACGATTCTTCTATAAAGATAAGGTGTTCCTTATCATCATCATCAAAAATCGTAACCTCCTTCTTCTTACAATAAATCCTCGCATCATGGTCCGAAATCCAATCCATTCCAAGGATTATATCATACTCAATCATAGGTATGATGATGATATCAGCGGATAAAGATCATTTATGTGCTCTTATGGGGACTGATTCACAAAACATTGTTGCAATGATACTTCGTGTAGATGTTTTAACTGACAACTCCCTTGTTAAATAAAATGTAAAATATCTAACTTTCATAGTAAACTGGGAAGATATAAAACAATGTGATGATCCAAAATCAAATAATGAATTTGCTAAACTTGAGGAAACCATTAAATTACATGCCACCACGTCTTTCGAAGCTTCTACCTCAGCAATAGTGATAGCATAAGATTGGTGTTGATCCCTTGGCCTTTTCTGAGTTAACTTCCCCTAATGCTTAGGACATTCATTTTCATAATGTCCCATCTCCCTGAAATTGTATCAATGAACATTGGTAGCTTCCTTCTTCCCTTTGCAATCACGAGCTTGGTGGCCTTTTTCACCACATTTGTAACAGACACTCATTCCCTTTAAGTAAGTACCAGGGTGTTTCTTCCCACATTTACCAAAGGAATGATATTCAACCTTTCCCTTCGTCCCCTTATTTCCATTCCCAGATTGATCAACAGATCTCTTCTTCTCTTGCTTTTCTTTAAAGTCATAAGACTTAGAGAATTCTTTTTCTGTCTTGATTGCACATGAGACAATGTCTTCGTACGATGAAAAGGATTGTGAGAATAATTCTCGATGGAGAAATGGTTTAAACCCATAAAATAAACGATCAATCTTACTTCGTGGGTTACATATAAAATCTCCAGCATACCTTGCTAACCTTGTAATATTAGCCTCATACTTTACGACAGTATCATCCTCCTTTTGTCTCAATCTCAGAAATTTCCTTTCCATATCTACTTGATGGTCATGAGGAAAGTATTTTTCTAAAAAAAGATCTTTCAACTCCCTCCATTCCATATTTGATACTTCATCATCTTCCTTCATTTTTGAATCAATGACCACAGTTGATCAGCATATCTAGTGAGGCGGTAAACCGCCATGACAACTTTTTCTCTTTCACTACTTCCCAAAGTCTGAAATATTTTCTCTAGGGAACTTATCCATTGCTCAGCTACTAATGGATTTGAACTCCCATTGAACGTTGGTGGTTGTGGCCTCGTGAAGAGATCTAACATTGGTCCTCCATGCTGTGGATCAGGGTTCTCCATTTAGGTAAAGTTATTATTCATAGCCTGAGTGAGTTATCCCAGTATGGTGATTAGCTGATCGACACCAGTTGCATCCCCAGCTCTAGTATAATTATCTTGAGCAGGAGGGAAATCCCTACATGGAGTGCGTGCATTGATACAGTTTCCATTTCTTCCACTAGGTGCCATTTCTAAACAATGTCATAAACTAGAGCAGTTTATGAATCAAAATACTTATTTTCATACTTATAAAACAGTTAAAATAAATTGAAAAATTTATGGATATAATCCATAATCATAAAAATGTTTTCATTAAGGAATTATATAATCATAAACCCTTCATAATTATTTTTAAAGAAAATGAGAGTTATCCTAATCATATCCCCCGAGAGTGTCATAACCAAGAGTGCAGCAAGGCCTGTTTTCGTGCCCCAGTTCCTGTTCGAGTCTAGCTCACAGAGGTGTTTTCGGGTTTTACCCCAAGGTACATATGTGCTAGAGGCGCCTCTAACTGCTCATATCCAGATAGGGATGTATTGCTTGGAAAAATCACAAAATAACTACAATACCAAAATTCTAGGAAGTTCTTTTATACTAATCCTCAATGTCCATCTTAGGTCTATGTTCTCTAATCAGATTTTATCTAAATCTAGTTTCCAAGGTTTGTACTAAACATCATCTGATACCAACTGTAACGCCCGGACCTGAGATACCCAGAGTCGGTGCATTATTACATAACATTGGCATGATCACAAGAAAGATCAAGTCTCGAAAGACCGATTAGTTTAGTATCCTTGGAATAACTAGATACATTAATAAAGATTAACATTACATCCTAAAAATGAAAACTACAACAACATAGTTTCCATATTCCACACTCTTATCCCCTAATACTATCCCTGCAAGTCAATCATAAATTACTTCTTCACATCCTAGGAAAAATGAAACGTAGAAAAGGGGTAAGCTCAAATGCCTAGTAAGGATAACAATATAACAGACACTTTCATAAATAAGAATAATCATTTAAGGTAATGTATAACTAAAACAAAAGCCTTTTAAACTTGAACTTCAACATAGTATGGAAAAAATAAAATGAAATAATGCCATTTACTTATTCACATGGATATTCTACTAATCAAATAATCACATGAAATATCAATAACAACATTCATAATGATGGAATGAAAAATGCCAGACTATCATAACCACATAGACAAGGCCTCGTGCCAAGAATACAAATATGATTTTGCCAAGGCCTCGTGCCATGAAACTAGTTTGTCTCATGAGCCTACCGATGCATCACGGAGCTATAGCAGGCTCCACCCATCAAATATTAAGTCCAATGCATTCCCTTATGAAAAGTTTTAAACATACCATAAACATTCGTATTAAGACTAGCATAGGAAATGTAAATACTTCATCCATAAACCATGAATGGTATAAAAATAACACATCCATAGTCAAACATATCACAAAACCTTCAATACAATATGGAAGTTTTGTATCATAATAAATCAACATCAAATAAGCATAAAATCCATCAAAGGATGTTCACATAGATGAAATCAAAACTCTTTTTAGAGAAATATATCTTTTTATTTTGAAATCATTTAAGAGTCATATGTCTATAAAATAAAACATTTTATTTGAAAATATTCTTTTAATCATGTAAGGGAAGCTTCTAAGATTTTATAACGGTGGAAAATAGCTGCATCCGCAGTATAAGTTCAAAAAACATTCTTACATTAATTCTGTCGAAAAGGTTAAAAAGGACCTTGTTTGGAAAACGATGGAAAGATTCCTTTATTAACCACTTATAAAAGTCAACAAGGGTATAAATGACTTTAACCCATATTCTAGTAAATAGTAAAAATGTTTTGAAATACAATTTTTAAGAAACATGGATGTGGATGATAATGAAATCCCACTAGATTATTACATATAAACAACCTCCGATAATGAAGAGATTGTGAAATAAACCCTTACCTTGTACTTTTCCTTGGTTGAGGGTAGGTTAGCCTCTTTTATAATGGTGATATAATTTTCATTAAACTATACAATAATCATAAAATATTAATACGATATCATATATGATCTTTTAACATTTCTTTGATAATAATATCTTAGTATTATTGTCATTTTTAGGTGTTAACTTACTCATTTTCTTTGATATGTTTTGTTACGTACACTAGTGAAAAACACTTATTAACATCGGTTTTTATTGATTTTTGACGTCAGTTATAAACCAAATTCTTTAAAGGAAAAGTTAGAAATATAGTTTTTGCATCGGTTTTTCAAAAACTGACGCTACAAAGAATTTGCTTATGAGTTTGGGCATCGGTTTTAATGAAAACTGCCGCCAAAACGTCATTTAAACATGCTTTTTGGCATCGGTTTTTTTTATAAAAACGATGCCAGAAATGAAGTCGATTGGATTTTCGGCATCATTTTTATAGAAAACCAACACCAAAAATCTGTTCTTTGGCATCCGTTTGAGATAAAACTGACACCTTAAGTCATTTTTTTACAAAAAAAACTTTCGACGTCGGTTTTGAAAATAACTGACACGATAAAAAAAATTATAAAATAATTTCAATTTCACTTCCAAAATATTCAAAACACCTGAAAAGAAACACAGTATACAAAAACAATAAACAGTATTTTTTAGAGGCACTTGAGAAAACTCAATGTAAAGTAGAATTAAAATACACGTACCAGAAATATTAGAATATACATACCTCAAATCATAATCAATATACATACCTCAAATCTTAATCAGACTTAACAATAAGTTTGAAAAAGTAGATTGAATATGGATCATATCAGACTGGGAATACTAGTGTGAATCATTGAATGCCTACAATAATATTTAATGATATGAAATTAATAAATATAAAAAAGTGGCAGAAAATATATAAAAAAAATTAATAAAACTAACCTTATGAAAATCAGCAGTTTCCCCAGTTGTGATTATCTCATACATGAATCATAGAATATAATAACCACATTCAACATGTCCATTTTAATCATGACACTGTAGTTATAAAACAATTAACTAATAATAAAAACCAATATATAACAAAAATATAAAAACTAATTACCTTTACGTCCACATATTTGATTTTCATTGGATTCTTTTCTAACATGTTTTCCTTTGTAAAATGTTTCCATGAACTACATTTTTTTATATAAGAACTAATAAAACATGTAAACAATGAAAATTAAACTTAACAAACTTATAAAAATAAAAAACAACTTACCTGTTTAATAAGTTGGAAAATGGCTTACACTCTTTTCCTAATAAAGAGCAAAACCAATATAAGGTGCATTCATTTGGGAAAAATACACCTAACATCCAATGCCTCCTACAATACAACAAGTTCACAATTAATAAAATTATAATGATCATTAGATCAAAATTATGTTGATGTTATTACTTATCAAGAAATGGAAAAAACTAGCACTGAATCTTCATTTGTGATAATCTCTCAGATTTATATTGAACTCTTTCTTCATTCTTCCCATGTTTGACTTCTAAGAAAATATACTTCAGATCTATAAAGCTGTAAATTCTTGTTGTTTCATTTTTTAAAATAATCATGTGTAGATACCTAATTTAAAATAAAATATAGTTAGTCAATGAAAAAACAATCTTTTATTAAAGAAATAGAAATTCAAGCGTCAATTTACTTACATGGAAAACAACTGCACCACATTCAGCCCAATTTCTTCAAAATTAACTAAATTCATGATATCTTATATCAGTATTCTCAATTGATAATTTCTTCCACATATATCGGGTGTCATCCGAAACTCATAGATAAAATTCAAGGAAGAAGAGGACTCAGATAATCTTTTCAACCCATAAGAAATATCAGAAGTATCTACAACCAACTGTTCCTGAACATTTTGTTACATTTGTACAGTTTCATTTGCTTTCAGATATTCCTATATATGTTAAATTTCATAAAACATTATAAGTAATTTGTAATAATTTGTAATTAATATTAAAAAAATGCATACCTCATGTAAAATATAACGTAGTAGGGCAGTTGGAAAAAGTAAAAAATGGCCCATACATTCCCCAACACTGGTGATCTCCATAGTATGAAATGACAGTAGAGCAGTAGGATCTATAATAACAAGTATTGATACTCTAACCTAACCCATCTGCATAAGCTGATGTTGTACTGAGTCCCCCAGAAAAATACACCAATCCTAACGCAACAATATGTATATGAGGATCTCCTACAAACAACACACAATATAAGGCTTGATCCGAAGGAGGAGGTGGAGGCTCAAAGATAGCAGGTGGGGAAGGTTAGTCTGGTTGAGCAGGCTAAGAAGGTAGAAAAATAAAAAGGGTATATTAGTGTTTAAAATTTATAACATAGAAAAATTGATTAAAAATTAAATAAAATAATATACCTCAAAAGGTTGCACAGACAGGGCAGGGTAAACATATGGGGCAGGGTAGTCCGGGTGAGTAGGCTGAGAATGTTGAAAAATGAAAAAGTTATATTAGTGTTTATAATTTATAAAATAGAAAAATTGATTTCAAGTAAATAATATACCTCGGAAGGCTGCCCAGACGGGGCTGGGTATGTAGATCAGGTAGGGTAGACCGGGTGAGTAGGCTGAGAATGTTGAAAAATGAAAAATTTATATCAGTGATTATAATTTATAAAAAATAAAAATTGATGATAAGTAAATAATATACATCAGAAGGTTGGGAAGACTGTGATTGTCTTTCCAAGTGTTCTAATAAAGCCTTCTTGTACTGCTGCTTGAAGTTGTTCACTCATAGACCATTTCATATCATGCAGCACTTCTTTTAAGGATTCAATTTCTGGGTCTCTTGATTGCCTACTCTTACAAAAAACTGTCTGAATACTAACACCATCCTAATATCCTCTAACACGGTCGGGGTGTTCTTCCTTTCCCAAAACAGTGGCTAGGATATCCATCCTACCCTTGGGGATAAACGATCCATGTGTCTCTTTCCCTTGATGTTCATCCAGAAATAAAAAATAAAAAAGTTATATTTGTGTTTATAAATAATATAATAGAAAAATTGTTAACAAATAAATAATATTTACTTACAATTATATCTTCCACTTGATGAGCATCCTCTGTAAGATATTGTTCATTTTTTTCTTCTTTCTCGTTTCCATTTCTCATGCCGAGTGGGTGGAGATGGAGGACCATACTGGACCTCTTCTGAACCACTACTTGATGGAGCTCTTAATGCTTCAAATTTGTATTCAATCATTTTCTGCTCCAAATATGAGTTCCCTTCATGTGATAATGTATGAGGGTATAGGTTTTGCAACTAGATCTCCTGATGAGATCTCCTGGAGGCTTGTTACATAAAAATAAATTACTAAGTAATAAGGAAAATATAGCATAAATTTTAAAATATAAAACAATTACAATACCGGAAATTTCCCTTCCTGACGACTATCAACAAATCTCTTCCATGTTTCTTCATAGATATATGGGTACTTAAGACATTGTTTTCAAACCTTCTCTTTCGAAAAACATAATATTTTGTCAGTTTGGTTTTAAAATCTCTCCATCGAACCCCCGATAAAGAGAGATGTCTTTTCCTAATTTCATTGGTTTCCTCCAAATTTAATTTCATCTAGAATTGAATATATTAAATATGTCATTAAAACTACATAATATTAAAAAAATGAGATAAAACAAATAAATATATATATTTTACCGTCACGGCGTCCCAAAGTTGTTGATTTCACATCCTGTCCACTGACTTCCAATCAGGATATAAAATACTAATCCTGCAACTGCTCTACATCGCTATATAACTGAAAAACTGAACTGCATTTGGGCCAACTACATTATTATCATCATCAAAACTGATTCATACTTTGTTATCATCACGAGAAAGTGATAGTTTTGGTAAATGTGTAATACCATGCTTACCAACTTGGGAAATTGATTTTTGAGTTGTAATTGGAGAAGTCTCCTCCACCGAGGACGCATTAGTAGTCATGCTATTGTTTTTGTAAATTAACAGTTTTATTTCATAAAATAAGTATATTACTGAATATTTAACAATAGGTCAAAATAGATATACCTCGGTAACTGCTCCTCTCTATCTGTATCTGACATTGCTACTAGAAAGTGTAATAAAATTTTGTGTACCTGCATATCATTAGAAAACTGAATAATTAGAAACAAGGAAGACAAAAATAAATATGAAAAAATAGAGGCATGCATTTGTATGTTTTAAAACAAGACAAAAACTATAAATATTTACCAAAAAAAAATAGGAGACTAATTTAGTGTTTTTCCACATGCCTTTATCAGGATCGGTATATACTGCATGCACTATGTCTATCTTATATTCATTGTAATCATCTGGAAATTGCGTAACAGAAGAATAAGGATCATGTAAATCACTAGCATCATCATAATCATCCTCATCACCCAAATTATATCTTTTCCCTTGCAAAACAACTAACCACTGATCATTCGACAGAACAATGACATAAAATACTTGTTTTTCATGTGTCGCCATGATAAATGATTCCTCATTGTGATAAATTTTTTTCAAATAACCCAGTTTAAACCCATATTCATCATGTTTCATGCCACTATTACTATGAACCCAATTACACTTAAAAATAGTGACTCAAAATTTAATATAATAAATTTCCCATATGTCTAAAATAACTCCAAAATATGAAGTTGATGCAGAAATTGGGTTTTTATCTTTGGCACTCAAAAAACGCACTGCTTCAGTGAATACCATCACACCACTATTCTAAACGGTACTCCTGACATCCATGTTTTTTGTGTAAAATGTGTCACCATTGATATCAAAACCAGACCAAGTGATCACATTAAGATATGGTCCCCCAGCTAACCACTTCAATGTTTCTCATACAGATATATCTGGGGTGACTTTCTCTTTAAACCATGAAACAAATGTCTTCTTATGCTCAATCTTCAACCACTTTTCATTTCTTTTCTGATATCGTAACTTTTATTCAGCAATATGTGAGTATATATCTGGTTGATCGTCATCTGTGTTGTTCAAAATGTATAAATGTGCTTGCATCACTTCATCACGTGGAATGAAATTTACCTTTAAGCCTTGAATCCCTCTACCTTCTCTATCAACTTTCATATGTCGAGATACAGGGAGACCAATATGCTCCACCTCATTCAAATAATCAGTACAAAACTCAATCACCTCTTCTGATACATATTTTTGAACAATAGAGGCCTCTGGTCGATAAGGATTTTTAACATATCCTTTCAAAATTTTCATATATCTTTTAAAAGGATAAATCCATCTTAACTAAACAGGCCCACATATTCTTATCTCACGCACCAAATGAATCAATAGATGAACCAATATATCAAAAAATGTGGGTGGGAAATACATTTCTAGTTGACATAGATTAAGAGTTGATTCATTCTCCAACACATCTAACAAATTTGGATCAACGAATTTGCTACAAATGTATTTAATGAAATTACATAACCTGATGATTGTCTTTCTAACAGCTTTTGGTAATATACTGTGCACTGCTACTAGTAGAATTTGTTTCATCAACACATGGCAATCATGCGATTTCATACATATTAATTTACAATCCTTCAATGACACAAAATTATTCACATTTGAAGAAAAACCACTGGGTACTTTAATACCATGAAGACACTGACAAAAATTCATCATTTCAATCTTTCTTAATGTGTGACAAGACGGAGGTAAATATGTTCTGTTTCCTTTCATAGCGGGAGCTAACTCCAAACGAATTCTCATTAATATCAAGTCCAATCTGGAAGGTAATCCATCTTTTTTCTTTCCTTTTATGTCTAACAATGTTCCAATCCAACTATCACATATGTTTTTCTCAACATTCATAACATCAATGTTATGTTTTATTTCTAAAAATCTCCAATAAGGTAGTTTGAAAAAAAAATAGACTTCTTCTTCCAGATATGTTTTTGTAAACCAGAACATTTTCTCTTTCCAAATGTTGAATCAATATCTTTCACTCTGTCATAATATTCTTCAGCTTACAATGGTTGATGGGGGAGGTTGTATTCTTGTAAACCATTAAATGTTTTTTTGAATCTACAATAAGGATGATCAATTCGCAAAAATCTTCGATGTCCCATGTACACTGTCTTTCTTCCATTCTGAAATTTTTAATATGAAGATTGTTCTTCAAAAATTGGACATGCTTTATGTCCCATAACACTATATCCAGATAAGTTTCCATATGTAGGAAAGTCATTTATTGTGAACATTAATATAGCACGCAAAAGAAAATACTCTTTCTTGTATGCATCGAAAACTTTAAGACCTTCCTCCCATAGTAGTTTCAAATCACCAATCAATGGTGTAAGATAAACATGAATATCATTTCCCGGTTGTATTGGTCCAGATATCATCAAGCTCATCATAACATATTTTTTCTTAATACATAGATGTGGGGATGAGTTGTAAAGTACCAGCAAAACAGGCCATGAACTATGTTGGCTACTGATGCTCCGATATAGATTCATTACATCAGTACACAATCCCATTCTGAGATTTCTAATTTGACTTCCAAAATCATGATATTTTTTGTCAAACTTCTTCCACAGTGGTGAATCGACAGGGTGACGTAAGTTACCATCATATATGCTCTCATTTGAATGTCATCTTATCCTTTTTGCATCAATTGAATTTTCAAATAGACGCTTCAAACGTGGAATTATTGGATGGTACCAAATTGCTTTAGCTGGATTTTTAATTCTGATATCTAAAAATAAATTAGAATTGAATTATCAGAATTGTATGCAAAAAATATTGGATGATATCATTGGAAAGTAAAAAATTGATTTTTCATAACATTACATGACATCACCTGAGAATGAATCTGAGTTGACTTCCTCATCCATCTTATAGCGTGATGTCCCACATGTAGGACAACTTGATAAATGTTCATTTTATCTCCTATACAGTACACAATCATTGGGGCAAGCATGTATCTTTTTATACCCCAATCCCATTGGGCATAATATTTTTATTGCCTCATAATTGGAATCTGGAAGCCCATTTCCTTTTGGAAGTAGCTCTTTTAAAAGCCAAAGTAAACTGGAGAAATTATTATCACTCCACCCATTTTTTTCTTTTAAGTTAACTAATCTCAAAACTGCGGATAACACTGTATATTTACTAAAACCTGGGAATAATGGTTTCTCAGAATCTCCATACAATCATTCAATAGTTTTTGTTTTTTCGATGGTTTCAACACCTAAATCATGAATTAATTCTTCAATACAATCCGCTGCCTCATTATGAATATCGTCATCAACATTGGATGTTGAATATTCATTTCTTTCACCATGAAAAATCCTACGTGTATAATTAAGGCTAAAACCATAACAAATGAGATGATCCTTGATTTCTCTGGAGTTTAACTTTCTCATATTTACACAATTCACACATGGACAAAAAATCAAATCAATATTTTGAAGATGCCATTTAGAAAATTCTAATGAATTATCAACTACTTTTTCATAATCACTAGTGGTTCTTCATTAATAAATCCAATTAAAATCCATTAATACCTGATATCACAATATAATTGATGAATATATTAAAACATATAAAAATTTAAATATCTATCGAATAAATTGTAAACAAAAACATATTTAATAAAAACTATTGATAAACAAATAAAAGACATCAAATATGAAACAAATTTACAAATAGAGTAAATAATTTATTTTCATATTATATACATGTGTGTTATATTAATATTATAGATTAATTATAATATCATTCTTTTTAAATTTGTTATTTAATTTTACATAGTTTCAATATTTCGATGTTTCATGTGCCAAAAATATTGAAGTGTACATTAATTTACAGGATTCAATAAGTGAAATGTGGGAGTACATGGAAATATGTATAAATTATTGATGATTTTGTGGTATGATCTATACCTATTTACTATCAAATACATGTATCGAGATTAATATGACGGTGAATATAGTAGCATTTATAGATAGAATGATAATACAAACCAAAAATAATGATAATAAAAACCAAAAATAAACTAATAAAATCTATACCAA
The DNA here is from genome assembly GCA_963277665.1 of Viscum album. Lineage (NCBI taxonomy): Eukaryota > Viridiplantae > Streptophyta > Magnoliopsida > Santalales > Viscaceae > Viscum > Viscum album. Next base: position 2,086,712,040 of record OY728165.1, on the reverse strand, counting down.
TAATGATAATACAAACAAACACAATAAAATGATAAACTACCACTATAAAATCTATTCCTACAATGATAATACAAACAAACACTAATAATGAAAATCACACAAAAATAGAGAGATGAAATCTATACCAACAATGATAATACAAACAAACACTATAGTGTTTGACGAAACACAATAAAATCTATAACAACAATGATAATAAAAAAATTAATGAAAATCACACAAAAATGATAATACAAACCAATGATAATGCAAACAAACAATGATAATACAAACAAATCTATAACAACAATGATAATACAAAAAAATATTGATAAACTACAACTAAAACTGAACCAATAATAAAAATTGTAGAAATTAGGGTTCTTAAAAAAGAAATAAACAATGAGAGATTAAACAAGAGATAAATAGGAAGAACGCATACCCGAAATCGTGAAAACGACACAAAACATTCAACAATGGCCATCCAAGATCGCAAATCACATTCGAAGGTCTTCGAGAGTCCAAAGCACCACAATGGAACTCGTTTTCGATGATCGAACAAAAATGAGGGTTTTGGTCCCCGAATAATTTTAAAAGACTTTTCATGTCAGTTTTAGAGAAAATCGACGCCGAAAATAAATGTTATGGCGTCGGTTTTCCAAAAAAACCGACGCAAATTTTTTGTTTTCTTTATTTTCTGCATCGGTTTTCCTAAAAACCGATGCCGAAATTTTTTTCTAAATATTATTTTCCATGTCGGTTTTACTAAAAACTGATGCCGAATTGTTTTTTCAATTAATTTCAGCGTCTGTTTTCCTCAAAACTGACACGGAAAATTGGTTTATTATTATTATCAGCGTTGGTTTTCTTCAAAACCGATGCCAAAAAATTTTTAAATAAACATTCGGCATCGGTTTCTTGAAAACCGACGCGAAATATCATCGGATACTTGTTTTTGGCATCGGTTGTTTGTAAAACCGACGTTCAAAATTTCCTACACATACTATTCGTGTCGGTTTTTAAAAAACCGATGTTATTACGACGATGTTAAAAACCATATTTCCACTAGTGTTAAGACATGTTTTTCATGGATATTATGTATCTTATTCATATCCAGAATTATATCAAGTCCTCAAACCTTATTTTTAAATCATAAAATGATAATTATACTTGAATGGATACGACGGAGAATGAATCTCATCGCATTCGTGGATATGGTAGTTCGTACGTACGCACGAGCGACAATATCATTCTTTTGATATTAAAATAATATATAATTGGATGTTATATAATATATACAGAATCATTATCATGTAATATTTATTATTTACATGAATTACAAATCATTATTATACCCATCCAAATAATAATATATTGAATAATAATTACACCACGACATGGAGATGGTAAGCCGTACGTATGCATGTATGGTGACATGTCATTCAAAGGATGAATATAATACTGAATATGGTTTTACCATATATGTAATAATATTACAGTATATATGATATACTAGATTTATTATTTTAGAATGGGAATAACAAAGAAAGAATAATTTGAAGAAGAAAGGAACTTGATAAAGGGCGGTGAAATCATTACCTCTTCTTCGGGTTCTACATTTTGATTTGATCAAAAGGGATCCTTAGGTTAGCTTTATGACTAAAGTAATGCCTCTGCGATGATGTTAGGGAAGTTGAGAGATTATTTGGTCAGGGATTGACCGAACCAAAAGGCTTTGAAGGTGTGAATAAATGAGAAATTGGAGTGCCCTTTTATAAGAGGGGTGAGGGGATCCTTTGGAAAAGCTACAAATATTATTTTATAATAAATTCATATTCGCTTTATAATGGCTCCAAAGTATATTATTTAAAGTTTAGGGTTTTTATTGGTCGAAATACACACAACCAATAAGATTTATATAGTTTTGGGTTACTATATTAACCTTGTCATTAAGTATTAACTCTTAGTTAATTAGTTTCACTTTTACAATTACTCTTTGTATTTTTATATTATATGGTTAATAAACTTACTATATACATCCCAGAGACATCCCAAGTGGTATATTAATGATACACCTATCATTATATAATTCTCTTGGCCGAACCATGGATTTTTAGGAATTTAATATCAATTAATAATATAATATTTGTTTTTAAAACTCTTTTATGTAAATTTTGACAATATTTGGAATATGGATTTTTTTAAAAATCATAAAAGAATGATTACTGAGAAAAAAGTCATTTAAATCAATCCTAACAAGTCATGTTATCCTAGAAAATTAGTGTAATTCCTTAAAAGTCTCAAATTATATTTATTTAGGTATTTATAATATCAATTATTTTAATTTTTCACTATTAGGGTACTTACTTCATCATCATTTGTCATACATAAATTAAATTATTTAATGTCTAAAATTATAAATAAACTATCATTATGTAGTAAATCTTTGTATATTTATAATTAATATTTATAGTCGAGAATCCAACATATATAACCCTTTTTATTAATTTTATTGCTAGACGATATATGCTTTTGCCATTTTTGTATTTATTTTAACTTAATTAAAATAATGTGTCCCTATCACCTACAAGTGGCTCCATGGGGTCCCAAAATAGACCCAATGATTCCCATGGTCGGACATGTATCCACCAATAATGTTAGGACATGTTTTAGGGTAATTTAGAATTATTATAAAATAATTTTTAACCCTTATTTACAGGATTTACCCTTTAACCATGGTAAATATAATATTTACCGAAATAATTATTCAAAATGTCAAAAAATAAAATTTACCTATTAACACAATTTCGACATCCTGATTACAAATATGGAATCCATTTTTCCAAATTCAAAACACTAAAGTGGCATAAATTAATATAAAATTAATTCCCGCTGTCAAAACAAAAAGCGTGTTTTTAAGATATAATAACTATCAAAAGATTGGTACTTGTTTATGTCCGTTTTAATTGTGAAATTATGTCCAATGAACCCATTGTATTAAATGATAAAAATATATTCTAAATATACTATAAAACCACTCAAATTCATAATTTATCACTATTAATTATTTTGAATAAAAAGATGTTTTTAATTAAAATTTTGTAATTTTCACTATTCATAAAAATATTAAAGTTATCCGAAAAGTACAAAAATTTCACCTTAGGCTAAATTAGATACTCCAAATACAAAAATTAAGTCCATTTTAAGAGATAAAATTTATAAAATTTTAAAAATTATGTATTACTATTCATAACGGCTAGTTTGATCGGTTGTAGTCTGTGTTAGAACTCATTGTTGCGTACAACACATGCTATTGCATTATTCAAAGGAAAACATATCTTAGAAGCTTGGGGTGTTACAAACCACACACCCACCAGGTACGAACGCACGATCGATCTGAATGTGTGGTGACTGCTAGTAGTACGGTGACTGCTCACTGGCCTGAGATCCATCAAAAACATCAAAGCATAAAAAAAATTCAAACCCAGACCCAAACCCGACTCTACCCAGAGTCGTGGGACTGAGAAAAGAATAAAAACATGGGCGTCCATGGTTGGGGTGTGACAAAAGTTCACTTAAGAAATTATATGAAGGATTTCTAAAAAGGAAGAGATAATCAGCTTTACCGACTTTCACAAGCTTATTTCTTATTCCACATACTTAAAATGTGTTGTAACCATAATAAATAAATAAATATAGTATTATAAATATTCCATGTTGTAATTATTATTTTTTAAATCCCATATTCTTTCTCTTTACCATCCAATGAAAATAAAAAACATCTCTCTAGAGTTCGTACAACTAATTGTCTATACGAAGTTGTGTAATTCAATTTCACAACCAATTTACATTGATGGTTATGAAGATAAAATTAATCAATATATATGATATTTTTTAAATAAATATTATTCAGTAATTATTTTATCACATATTCCTTTTTATCAACCAATCCATCAGTAAATGAAAACGCCACATGTGCATACATATGGACTACCACATCCACAAGGAGATGCAATTCGTTGTCATTTAATAAATTCATGGATGATTAGAAGGATTAATTTATACCATATATATGATATATATGATATAAAAATGAATCTAGAAAGGGTAATTAATATTCAAATTTCTTCATTTCCATCCTTCAAAATGTGAAAATATTCTTTATGTATATCTACAACCTACAATCTCTTTGGGGAGTTTGATTCATTTTGTATATCTTCCATCTATAATTGACTATATATATTATTTTTTTTATTGTTTATATTATTTAGGAGATGATCAATGCATCATAAAAAATAAATGACTTAAATTATCAAATCAAAACATACATGAAAACAAATCCTTTAATAACTGAAATGATAATAATAATAATAATAAACGATTGAAAATAAACATATGATAAAATGTTATTATTTATTCATATATGATATTATTAGTATATGGGTATATTATAAATATATAATATATCTAGATTTATTATAAAGAAGGGTAAATGAACATACGTGAAATTTCACATCCAAGGTAAGGGATTTCATGTCAACTTTCCACTCTATTGAGACATGTTAATTATTATGAACTTGTGTATTTATATAGAGTGTATATAATTCACATTTGATGAATTTAACATAAATATATATTTATTAATTAATATTATTGGTTAAATTAAATATTCTCTTTCATGATAATGTTTTCAAGAAAATATGATCTTATTTATCTATTTTTCTCTAGTATATTTTTTTTCTATATCAATATTTTTTAAAATGATTTTATAGAAGAAATTTTTCTATAATAAACTGAATTATTAAGAAAATTTTATTTTACCCATCACTTTTTTTAAATGTATTAATTTAATAATTACTGTATTTTCCCCTAATGTAAATTATTTACTTTTTATAAAAAGTTAAATGAATGGTTACTTTTTTATGTATTAGCAATTTAGAGAATTTCCCACTGGAAAAATAATATTATGATTTTCAGATTATATACATGTTTTTATTGGTTTTATAAATATATATATATATATATATAATATTATTTTAATATTTTATATTCATTTAATTTATTTTTCAAATGACATGATTTTTAAGAAAACCTATATTTCCCATGAATCGGTGATCATCTCTTATAAATTATTACTTTTCACCCTTTAACATTCTCTTGAAATATTCTCTTTATTTTTATCTATATATATTAAAAATTAAATTTTTGTTAAATATCCAAATTACTTGAATAATGGATATTTTTACATATTTTACCATATATGATTTCTAGATACATTGTTTTACTATGAATTTTTTCTAATTGATTGGGAAAAAACATCATAAATATATATTGTCTACCCAATACAAATATATTTTTATAAGAAATATTGTATGTGAATAGAATTGATTAGTCAACATATAAGGAATGCATTAAACATAGATAAATGGGTGGTTCCTATTATAAATTTCCCTTTATGAATTGAAAGGTCTTATTGGATAAATAATATGGTAAAATTAAATGTGGTTTTAGTGTATACCATCCCATAGAAAAAATTATCTTAAAATAGAGTCTTGATGGAAGTAGATATCCTGATGTTCACGATCATGATATCGATTAATAGTAATTTAATTCATTGTGAATTTAGTTATTACTATCCACGAGAATATTGTATTTATGTTATAGATGGATTTATATTGTGTGCATATTTCTTATTAAATGACCACTATTTTAGTTAGTTATCTCTCCAAATTCATGATGACTTATTCATTCACTATATCTTATATTGTATATATCTTTATTTTAACATATTTGATCACCATTTATTTTTATTCTTTTTAGAAATATTTGAAGATTTATATTATGAATAAAATCAAGGATTAATGATATTACTTTTTTGGTTATGTATTTTATTTAAAAATATAAAATGTGAATCATGTCAGTATCTGGTTCATTAATACTACTAAATTATCCATTCAATTAGAATGAGATATTTTGTATCTTTAACAATGTAAAAATTAAAAAATTGCTCCATGATACTATATTATGTGTTTTTATAGTTAGTATAAGAGGAATCTTAGTATAAATATTGGGTACTAGATTTTAAATAAACATTTCGAACACGAGGATTATGATAAAAACTATAGTACATTAGAACATTTACTATTATAGGGGTTTTTTATAGATCTATATTCATGATCATTATATCCTAACTCAATATATTCCATTATTTAGTGAAGGAACCTAAAAGATGAAATGTAATATACACATATATACAGTTTAGGGATTTCTATACTGGAAAAAACAATAATAATGGTACTTGAACTTAGAATATCACTGCAGTATTAGAGAAGTTGACATAGTTTAAGAAAAATAACCATTCCAAAATTGGATAACTGAATCTTCTACAACGTTATAGGAATTTGATTGATTACTTCATGTGATTGAAGAATATAATTTAGTGGATCGACTAATGAATTGTAAGCTGAGTATTGGATTAAATATATCAAATTGATATTTTATGATTGGGATGTAATGAAAGTTAATATGTAAATATCATAGTTTATTTTTTGAAGGTTAATACTGATCAATGATGGTCATTGATCCAAAACACTAAAGAGGATAGAAAAATAGTAGTTTTCACGTTACAAAATTTTTAAGTGATATTCATAGAGAAATACATCCACCATTAAAAACATATTAAAATTTAGATGAATTCCGTAAATTTATGAAATTAGAAAGAAGAATGCATGGTTGAATATGAGGCGACCAGAAAAGCGCAGTTAGAAGAAATCCTCTATCCATTTATAATGATAAAATAAATGTACAAAAATTAAGTACAACAAACCAAGAAAATATTATTACGTATCAAAACAGTCACACCCATAACTACATCTATGATAGATCACTTCCTCCATAGTAATAGATTCCCATTTATAGATTTCATAGCGATTTATGATCATGGAATAATTCATTATAAGATTAAATTTCTCCAAATATAGCAACTCGATAGAAGATTGCTTGATGTAGGACCTAGTGGTCACCAACTTCGGCATATCAGTGTAGTCTTTCCTTGACCTTCTTTTTTTGGGGATGACACATCATTTTTTGAATTCTTCTTCCCATACTTAACAACATCACTATTGTAAGGCCTGATTACATCACTATGATTTTCTTTTTCACTATCAGAGACATCCCCACTTTCTAGGGATAATCACAACATTGTAATCATCAATCACTCTCCAGTTTCTCTCATAATGACTATCAGAATAAATCATGTTTGAATATTGTGGATTCTAGGAAAAGTCATGACCAACATTCAACACCTTCCACATTGAAACTACTAAAACAAGCATCAAATTTTTACCTTCCTTCATTTGAGAACTCTTTTTCATATGACAGATCTAGTCATGCTCCATCACTTGAAATTAGTTCCATGTCAGAACTCTAATATCCAATCCATCATCGGAATGAAACTAGACGTTAGGTTCTTTAATAGATGGACAATAAAGAGTTTCATCATTGGCTTTCCCATCACATACTGAATTCCATGGAATCTCACAATCCTTCATCCCAACATCACCAGCTTTGATCAGTCCATCATCTCCTCTGATAACATCACACTGATCAGATCCATTTTCACCCTAATTTTGTGAAGCCCTAAAGGAAAATCCACTCTTGTAATGCCTCTATGTCCAGTACTACCTCAAGGTCCATCATCATCAACATCATCAAGATTCACAGCAGCCACCATGATAATGCCCTGATTCATCCTATCAAACACCACAGTAACTGTCAAATTAGAAGGTACCCATGCCATTTTTTCCAAAGACAATCCACTAAATCTAGAGGCAGTTCTAGGAATATCAGAATCAGTGGGCATTTGTCCCTAGCTAGAGACCTTACTAAGACTCTTCACCTGAATATAAGTACTTCTATTCATGGATCCATGATAACAATTAACTGACAATTGACTCAATCAGTAGCAGAACATGTAGTAATCAACACATGATTCAAAGACAACATATTTCGTCTATCAGAACTCCAGACCAACCGTAATCCAAATCTATTCAACCGGTATATTTGAATCATCCACCTCAACATAAATGTTTGGATTGATCTGGTGACACGTAAAAGAAGTGAGAGCATCTGAACAAAGGAATCAACCCACAAAATTCCCTAACATACGAATTATTTCTTGATTTTGAAAAGGAAATGGAGGATGAGGAAGGCTTACCCAGGTCGCTACATAAGGTGAGTCCCGATTCATACAAGGAACAAACTACCATTAGAGAGGAATGAAATTGAATTATTTTCATCTACATGGAGCTATAGACAATGAGAAAATTAAATCATCCACTGAATAAAAATGTATCATCATGTGGTTCTTATCAATCACACCAACAACTGTGATATAATTCAAGTCCTAGTTACTAAACACGATGCGATCAACATCCTCAACTAAAGTCCTTTTATGATTGAAGCGATCCACCAGGGTCAAATCTGAGAAACTCAATTCCTTAAAAATTTCCCACAATTAAATTGATTGCTGATGGTCCCCTTGAGTATGAGGATAAATTTAGAATATTATCCACCGATAATTCGAATTACATACCTAATCCAAATTTAATAATTAACCATTTCTTTTATGGGATTAAGAAATATAAAAATTTGACTATTTTCATTAATTTTCTCATTATATGATTATATAATATCATGTTATATTTTAAGGAGAATCAATTTCCAATTTATATATCCTTAATGGGAATCTAGAGAATAAGATATCAAATGAGAACGAAGAAAATATAAATATACGATAATGTATAAGGTAATAAAGATATTTACATTAAGTTAAATTTAGGGAATGATACATTATAGAGACTGATTGAAGGGTATGATAGTTTGTTACATGTGATGAAATAAGATTCATATAGATATTGAATGTATGTAAAATAAATAATATACTACTATCCATAGACTTAAATGTAATTATATTGGGTATTATTCCTTCAAGATCCTCAATTTTAAAGGGAACTTTCCACTGTATAATCAAATGGAAGAATGCCAATATTTTACCATTTATAAAATTGAAATGCAATAAAAAAAATTGATTACGTATTTGTTTCATGAAATTTTCAAATAATAATTTTGTTATAAGAATCAAGAAACATAGATGTAATGTAATACGTTAGTTTTATATTATGGATTTAAATTTGCATGATGAACTATTCTAGTAACCCATAAAATTGATTTAATGGTATGTTGAATATTAGGGGATATATAGCCCTTAATATATGAATGATGTTTAATTAATATTGTTTATTTGTGATAAAGAGAATATTAACACTGAAGAAGTACGTGGGATAGTATTTCTATCCTTGAAAATGTATTATTATTTTATAAAAAAGTATTTTTTAATCGATTTTACTACATAATAGATTTGTGGGATATACAAAGCAATAATGAATTTATTTTTATAAGTATCTATGTTTTTATTTGATGTTTTAAAGTGATTCGGGTTATTATTATGTTTTAAAATAATTGGTGACCAAGGTATTCAAATGTTTGGAATGATTCATTATGTGTTACATTATTTTTTATATGAATAAAATTATGATAAATATTTTTTATTTTTTGGAATATTAATTTTTTTTGAATATTTCTAATGAGTCCTAATCTTAAATATTAATGAATTGGTTTATATTTAAATTTGAAGGTTGTTGTTTAGGATTCAACACTACTACAAAAACAGGCAAGGGAAGTGCTACCCTTTAATGAGCCCTAAAGAAATTCCCTAATAAAGGGCCACTTTTATCAGCGCAAAAAAATAGCTTATAAAGGCCCCTTTATTAGAACTGATAAAGGTCCCCTTTTATTAGCACTTTTTTAGCACTAATAAAGGGGACCACTTTATCAGCACTTCTTTTAGTAGCATTGATAAAGGGGGGATTCATCAGTTCATTTTCCAACAGGTGGTAAATTTTATGTTTCAAAAACATCATGAAAACTAAATTATTGTTATATAAGTATATTTATATTGATATAAATAAAATATATATTTTCTAGTTATGTTTTAGATATATATATGTAGCCTATTTAATTTAATATAAAATAAATCTAGTGAAAATGGATTTAAAATATCAAAAAAATATTAAGAATTAAGAATTTTCTTATTATTATCGATTAAAAATTATTTAATACCAATTTGAAGACACAAAATATAAAAACAGTCCATAAAATATATAAAATATGTTGAAAATGTATCTCAAACTTCAAATGACCATAAATTTTGATCCAGGTGTCCATTTGAGCTCTACAACATAACAAATCAAATCCTGTGATGACCTCTCCGCGCTACTGACCAAACCAATGCTTCTCTCAATTTTTTATGGCCCAAAATGGCCCAAAAGGCCTCCAAAACTGAGTTTTTTTTCAGGATACCCTAGTATTTTAGCATTCAAACATGTATAGCTTCAGATCCGGAGGTCCGTTATCTCTGTACCACATATCATATCGATGATTGTTTAATTTTCTTCGATTCGACTGGTTGTGGAGTTCCTACGAGATTCTTGGATTATAAGTTATGGTTGATTTAATATTTTATGGCTTTTCAAATACATATATATATGTATTTATTCATAAATATTTATGTGTCTGTGTGTGTGTGAGTTTGTGTGTGTGTGTTGTATATATGTATGTATTTATTTAGTTATTTACTTATAAACATACATAAAAACATATATCCTTAATGTATTTAAATATAATATTATATGTATATATTAATCTACAAATAAATATACAAATAAAAAATTATAACTATATATATATATATATATGTATATAAACATATATATATATTAATATATGAATTAATATATATATATATAATATATATGAATAAATATATTTATATTCATATGAATCTATATCAATATGTGAATAAATAAAACTATATAAATATAAAAATAAATAGATATATCATTAAATCGGTAAAACGAAATAGATTACTAGTAATGGTGCATCCACAAAATGGGGAGGTTATGGGTTTGAGTTCGGGTGGAAGCAAAGGGGTGCGCCCATTTGAGGATGCACGGGAAGGGAAACACGCAGGAGACCATCTTGCACTGATAAAGGGGGTTCAAGCGCTGTTAAAATCTCTCCCCACATTATTAATTTTTTTTAAAAATTTATTGACTTTTATCAGAAATAAAAATAGCACTGATAAAGGGGTCTTTTAATAGCGCATTTTTAGCACTAATAAAAGGGTCATTTATCAGCACTTTTTTGAACGATGATAAATGGTACACGCTTATATTAGCTCATAGTATTACATAACATTTTTAATACTGTTAAAGCACATTTTGAGTGCTCATATACGTTGTTTTTGTAGTAGTAAAGAAATGTATTCAACATCCCACTTTTATCTTTTACCAACCTTAGGCCATCTATAAAAAATTGATGTTGTTACAATTCTCCCCTCTAATGAATTCTCATTATAATGAATTAAATTTAATGTTTGTCAAAAATAAAATTTTACCATTGAAACTAGGCATTAGCCACTCATTTCTAAGTGTCCTCTTAGATCCATCCATGATGTCGTTGAACCCAAAAAAGTGGTACCGTATTATCATGAAGGACATTCTCAGTAATATCCATATTATATATTGGAAACTCCATATAAAATTAATTTTGATCCAACTAAATGTATTCTCAGTAATATCTTATAGCAAACAATAACGTTCTATTCCTATGGATAGCAGTATAATTCTTCATACTATATGATCTGATCAACCTATAATGATTCAGTGGTATTCTATTAGTTATTTCATGTACAATAATGAGATAAAAAACTGCTTCAACCCATACCTTATTCTAACAAAGTGGTGGACAACATGGCCTACCATAATGACCCTCATAAGTTTGTATTTGTAAAGAATCATTGTTACTATTGACCAATATGAACTCAACTGTTGATAGGTTATCATCACAAGATCTGTTGTACACTAAAATGTAATCTCAAAGAATATCCACCAATATCAATAGCATTTTATCTGACTATATATTTTCCTTGGGATGGTATGTTTTACTCAATGTCAACTGATTCCATAAGGTGTTCTATAATACATGATAAAACATAGATATAAACTGTGTATCCATGTTATATACAATACTAAAGGTAACTCCTTGAAATTGGACTACAACAAAGATATAAAACATTCTAATCTCTTCAATTTAATCAATATCGTGGATAAAAATAAAATGTGAATAATCAACTGGATGATTAAACATAACCCACATAGTGTTATAACTTCTTGGGGTTCTATGTAACCATGAAAATATTCATCATGATGTCTCCTCGCTTCCACAAGGGAAATGGATGTGGCTAGAGTAGTCTACCAAGAAACTGGTGCTCGACCGTATTCATCTATAAGGGGATTTATTGGTAATCAAAACCATTAATTTCCATAATCATCATTCAATAAAAAATGGATATTAGACGTCATAGTAAATGTTTTAACAATTTTATTCAATTCCCATTTAAGTGTATAGATGTCCCTCCTCTACTTTACTGGATATATATAGGGAATATAATAATCTCATTTTAAAGGATCAAATTTTTCTTGTCTAATTACCACCCATGTATTATGTTAAAATAAAAAATTTGTTCTCGCATAACAATACACTATGGTCCAATCCGTCAAGAAAACACCCAATGCTTCACCATATCTGGTGTAAGTGATCCATGGATAAGGATAATTAAACAGTTTATATATCTCAAACAACCTATTTAACACATGAAATGAATCCATACACTATTATTTTAACTAAAATATCATTCCCTCTACTTCAGTGTCATCATGGGTGTTGATAAATTGGTTAATCACTTGATAAAACATCAATAGTATCCTATTAATCCTAGAAAGAACCTGATCTCAACTAAATTACAGGGTAATGGAAATGAAATCACTACGGTTATCTTCACTGGGTCCATAGATATATATCTTGTATAAACAACATTCCCCATGAACTGCACCTCCTGAATTGAAAAGTTACACTTTTATATCTTAGAATAAATTAGTTTTTCTAGAAGTGTACTCATGACTATAGCAAGGTGTCTAGAAATCTACTCTAGTATTATTGAGTTATAAATACTTTTTCCCATGAATTAAATTATAATATTTTAAATAATATTTTCCGTGTGAGGTACTATTTTGGCGTGTGATTCTAGTATAAGAGGATATTTGGGGTTGATATATTAAAAATATTATATGTGGTGCTCAATTTTGTTTTAAAGATAATGTAATATCTCCTAAATTATTTCTTATATGGGAAACCCTATTCCATCATTAAATTGGGAATCTATGTTTTACAATAGAGTTGGCATAACATTGTGTGTCTGAAGTGTTATGTATAAGAGTTGTAACAGGTCGATTGATTAATTAATTAAATTGATATTTATAAATAATCCATACCTAATACGGTTTATACAGTTCTAGTAGTGGAAAAACATATGGGTTATCAGTATAAACCATGATATTTCCTGGGGATCCTGGGAAGTCTTCATGAATTTCATGAACAGAGTTGAAGATCAATGTTCAAAGGAGTTTCTATTCAACAATGGATTTTTCAGTTTATAGTAATCATAATGAGGTTGAGTGTTCTTCATCAGTGATTAATCCAAACTCAAGGTAGAATTTTTCTTTATGTTGGATTATTCTCCATATTTTATCACTTAGCATATTCAAATCAATTCTTCTAAAAAGTTGATTCGTTGGTTGATTCTGATTTGTAGTTGTTGATTTATTTTCCTATAATAAGGAATTGCTATTATCTTGGAATCCGTAACTATTCCTTGTCTTTCACCATTTTTAAATCAATTGACTGAGTCAAATATGAAAAATGATCAGGGGTCATTCCTCTATTTTTGTTTTATTTATTTCTCGAATTTTTATTCTAGAAATCATATTATTTATTTAATTTGGCCCATGATTCGATAAATACCTAGGTAACGATCTTATAACAATCATTATTTGGTGCACCATATTATTACTAATGGTCCATGATTGGAAATATATGACATGAACAATGTTTGACGATGATGACATGAGATCTATAAATGATTGGATATCAATATATGATGGGATTTGGTATTTTGTAATCTAGATTTGGTGGGATGAGTCATGAGTTTATTTTTGGAGGAATATAGTCACTCATGGTGATTATAAATTCATTAAATCAAACCCCTGTTCAATGGGTGAATTTTTTTTCTGAATTAGAGGCCTCAGAAGTGTGATCAAGTTTATTTGAATACTACAGGATACTAGGAAATCTAGAGTAACATGATGACCATTTGGATAAGCAAATGGTGTGTACAACCATACAATATCATATAGTATTTCAATTAGAATAAAATATATCATCGTGTTTGATAGTTCCTCACATCATGGGACACAAGTATAACATCCCAATATATATCCATGGGAAACATGGGAAATTTATATACCATGTACATAAGCCTGAATTATTTCATAGGAACATCAATGGTACTCAATAACTTCCATGTAGACATGCATGACCAGTGTACATCTTCAAAACCATAGCAAATAGACACAAATAGTGTGTTTGGGGCTTGAAAATAATTTCAGACTCACTCATGCATGGAAGGAAACATCGTGTACTTTTTATACATGATAGGTAATTTAGCTAGGGTAGGTTAAATTCATTATTATCTTTCGTATAGAAAAGTTCCATTTGGGATGTGTTCCCTATTTTCAGTTTAGTGTGGGTGAGTTCCCTTTTCCCTGGATGAGTTTCCAAATCCACTTCCATAAGGGTTCGGTTTGAACTCTAGTCTAGAGTACATGATGTGATATCATTTTTTCAGATTAGTGAAGGAATCCCTCTATGAGGTCCAGGACTAGGTCCTTGTTCTATCTTTCTCATTATGTGGGTTCATGTATCAAGTGACCTATATACATGGTATTTCAATCACTTATCTAATTTTTCAGTCCAATATGGTCATTTTATCCCTTAGAGGTGATTGGTTTGATACCCTACCAATGTATCAATGTATCATAGTTCTCTAAAGGCACTTCATCATGTATATAACCAATGACAATGACCTCTTAGATGAGCACCACCAGAGTTATCGAAAACCATGGTGGGTGTTCTTCCAGAACAGAATTACCTCTGATTATCAAGTGATTCATAGGTTGTGACTATAAATGGGGCTTACTCTATGACTAAGTGTATATATTGATCAAATTATTGATATTTTAGTTATTAATATTGTTGTATAATACTGTGATTTCCATATTTTTTGTTATTATGTCCCCTCCCTTGATTATTATTGTTAGATGATTTTTTTGGTGTTTTTCTTGGTATTTTTATACTCACCCTTTCATGATCTCTCCCCACACATTTATTGTCTTATATAGATAAACATGTTATCAATATAGGCATAGGGGGACCATGATTGGATGATAAGAATTGGGCTAGGTGGACTGAAGTCTGTCCTATGTGTTACATTTGACAACAATTTATTCTGTTCTTAAATGTTTCTGTCTTTTATGACAATGTTGTTCTTTTATATGGATGCTTACATTCTCATTTATTTTTTGTACATTGTTGTGGGTTTCATTTGAATGCATGAAGTTTGATATTAGATATGTCATTCACTTTTCGTGTTATAGAGGTTGTTGGATACGTGTTTTTGTTTAAAGGTATGTTAGTCTAAGGCCTACCATGTGAGTGTTATGACTACACAGAATATTTGAAATTAACTTGTCATATTTTAGGTGTTATTGGGGTGTCACACTTATCTTAATACTATCCATGTGGTACCTATTGGTTTGGTCAGGAAATAATTTCATTTGAAGCATTAAATTGATCTAATACATGTTTTTGTAGACATTATAGCAATAACGATTGTTTTGGGAACTAGGGAAATAATTTTAATGTGTTTCAATTTTTATTAATATTCTAGGTATCCCATTGATGGTGTATTATCCAAAATATAAATTCAACAAGACTTGGGTAACCTTCTCATTGACTCATTACTTGTAGGAACATATTACATGTGAAATATTGGTACATGAAGCACTGAGGAATTAGTTATGGATTACATTTCCTTCGTGGGTAAGATACCCAAATATGTTCATTACCTATGGTATGTCAAGGCTATTTAAGGTTCTTCATAGAGGAAATCCATCTAGAGTTACACAACAGGATTGTGATGAGGATCTATATTTTTTTGAGGCATCATTTTAAGTGTCAGTGTACAATGTGGTTCCTCCAGGCAGTTTCGTAATGAACCCTCCATCTATTGATCATTCAGTTTCCCTAACATTTTTTGATGATGGTGTGTGTTGTATGGGTGATATTCATGAGTTCTGGAAATAAATATCCTTGAAGATTCACTACGATATCGACCATTATGTATCAGAGGACTAGCCTAATTCGTTTCATGATATTTCCTCCTTTTCATAACCCCCTAAATAATATAGAGTCCCTATAATAAATCATTTTCCAATGCCCTATAGGGTGATGTTAGTGTATTATGATTCTTACATGTGACATGGATAGTCTCAATTGGATAGATTTTGAAGAACCTATTTATTGAGGAGATTCACATACAGATGTTGTGAGACATACATATTCTGGAGAATCTAGATTTATAGAAGGAATACATATTTGTTTTATTGTTTTATCCGATGATCATAACCTCTAACATTACCCTAAGGACATTATTTGTGATTCGTAAATTTGTGTACATGACTTTTATCAGGGTCTTCCTTGACATATCCTTTCTTTAGGGATTTCTCTTTATATCCAAAACAAATCCTTATTTCTCAATAATTAATTAGTTATAGATAATTATCTATCTAAGAAGTTATTAATAGTTGTTGTGGTAAATAGTAACCATTAAGCTAAGTCATTAAAAGTTAGTACCCAATGATGGACATAGGGATATAGGAATATGAGGGATTGCTTGAGAAATCCACAAGATATGAGTTGTACATATCAGGGCTCACAAGATCGTTTATTCTAGCCCAGGGAGAGTAAATACTACTTATATGATGATTAGGGCATATCACATGGGATTTTCCAACTGGCCATGCTATAGAAAGAGATATGGTTGATAGACCACCTTAGTGAGGTGCCATTTTGAGCATAGAGGTCTGTATAGTTGCAGACATGGAAGATGAGCTAGGAGAGCTGTGGGAGAATGAATGTGCTTTTATCTCTTATAACTGCTACCACTAGCTGGTCCATGACATGATTTGGGAGCTGGTGATCAGAGAAATAGGTATAAATAGTTAGTGGAGCATTATGATCCAGAGGCTCCATAAATTATTAGGGTTATAATCTATGTCGTATCTTTATAGTTTCATTATTCAATGACATATGTGTAAAACACTATGTAATTTTCCCATCCCTTGTACAATATTAAAAGATTGTAGTGGAACCTTTGGCTAAACAATTTCATTTACATACTCATACTGGATGATATTTAGTGATCACATACTCATGCTGACATGGTGACATGACTATGTGTTGAGATAGATTATCGTGGGGACTATTTTAGCACCATTAGGTCCAATGTTGTCATTCCTTGTATAGAATGAGTCTCTGTAATTAATGTAAAAATTGGATTTTTAAATAGAGGATGTGGTGTATTTGAGTTGATGTGATGATGTTTTACTTCGTCAATGATTATGAAATCCAGGAAAAATAGTATCTGATCATATGTAGAATGATATATTTGTTTACTAAACATGTATTTAGTATTTCACATGTAGTGCAACATGTAAGGGGATTTTAGTTTCCTATAGTGTTGGTAGAATATGAGGACTTATTCAATGAGGATATAACAGGATTACCTTCACACCTAGAGATAGATTTATACATAGAATTTTACCCAGGGTATTCCTTGATATCTATTATAGAATAACCTATTGAAACCATCTAGCTTCGATAGAATAAGGTGTAGTTGTCTGATTGATAGTGGAAGTGATTTTTCAGACAACGTTTATCCCCCTTGGAAGCCCTCATGTCACAACAGTCACTATGAGTATTTAGTGATACCCTTCGTCATGACGATTTACAAAATAGTGTTCATTGGACTTATAAGGGACAATACGTTACATATTGATATTACATCAACATTTAATAAAATTTATTACATAACATAAGATAAACCACGATAGGATCATATATGTTTAGTGTCTTTAGAAACCGGGAAACAAAATCAATTGGTTCATAAAACATCCACATTTTCTGTAACATATCAGGTAAATAAAGAATAAAAAATTTTCATTTATATTAATATTTATGAATTAAATATTCATTTTAATTTAATGGGGTTTCTATGTTTGATAGCATACCTGATACGCAATAAAGAGTTTCCTTGAAATCTTACGTTGCACACTAGTAATAAAATAATATTATTTTAAATGGTAGTTAACACGTAGCCATTGTATTGGCGGGAATGAATAGAAATAACTAAAATATGATTATATATGTTTGTTAAATGTTTCTACATTTATCCAATAAAGGATAAAGGCTTAAAATAATAAAATAATTCTATTTTAGGCATATATACAGTAATTTTCAGTAAAGGTCCACTTATCGCCTTTTGATGGCGAACCGTCATTAAATATAGTTATGGTCACTCATATACATTCTATGGGACCAAAAAAATCCTTCATTATAATCGGGATATCAAAATATACTTTCTGTAATTTTTTTTTATTTTTCCGATAAAGTTCATTTTTTAATGAATAGGGAAAAATGTTTATTTTAATTTGAAACAACTTTTTAACATAAATAATTTTAAATGATTATATTATCTATTGAATTGGGTTTTATTTGAAATTAGAATATATTTTTACCATTTAATCCAATAGTGGACATTGGAATTAATTTCACGTTGAAACAGGACTTAAACTAGTGTCAATCTTTTGATATATATTGTTTCATAAAAACAGGCTATTTGTTCTGATAGTGGAAATTAATTATGAAATTAATTAATGTAACTTATATTTTTTTTATTTTGTGAAATAGACATCATTTTTGAATTTGTAATATCAAATATATCTTAGGGTGAATTTTTGGTATTTTTCTGAAAAACTTCAATTTTTGATGAATATTGAAACCACTAAGTGGGACTTAAAAAAACTGATTTTTCGTTTAAATGAAATCCTACCACCTCTGTCTTTTAAATTTCAAAAATCCAACATACATGGTCGAAATTAAGAAGTAAAATGTGGTTCAATGGGATTAAAATAATTTATGGTGAATAGTAACTTTTAAGTTTTTAATCGCGATTATAGGTAATTAGTATAGTTTAAGGTAATCATAATGTTTTAATAATATGGAATGACCTTTACACATGTCCTACCATTATTGGATGTGTCATGGCCGACCAATACAATCCATTTATAAACTTGAGGACCCCATGGAGCCACTTTGGTAGGAAAATGTCATTAATAACTTTTTATTTAATGTTAAAATAAAAATGTCACAAACATGTGTTGTTTTACTAAAACACATTTTAAATGTGGTTATAAAAGTCATAATTTTGACTATAAATATTAATTAGATAGATAAAAAGATTAAATATATCATGATATTTTTTTTATAATTTTTAGTCATTAAATAAAGTAAATTATTTAAGACACCATGATGATGCAGCGATTACCTCATTATTTAATGATTTAAATAAAATGAAAAGATAATGTAAAATATAAGACCTACGCTTGTCAAAAACCTATTGGATGGGTGGATTTCAATATCGTATCACCTTATCTTAGAAATATATAATTGTGGGACCTTTTTTATTTGAAAATCATTTTATAAAAAATGATATTTTCTTATGTTTCCAAGAGTGCCCCTCCTCTCCTCTTATAAAAGGCCTCCACCTCTACCTCCATACCCACACCTCCCAAGCCATTGGTTCGTCCCATATCTGCTCCTTTTATCTCTCCACATCCCTCCCTTCGTCCTTGAAGCCTTACCTAAGGCAGAAAGCTTTTCAAGGAACCCTTTTGGTTCAAACCATGATGAGTTACCCGATTTTAGGGTAATGTCTTCACTTGTGTTCTTTTGTTTTATTTTTCTTCTCCAACCATATAAACTCTTTTTATTCCTATATTTTGTAACAACACCAGTATCTCCAATATACTAGGATGTTTTTATGAGAAGGATTCGATCTACACTTACACACACCTCCGTCTAATGGTTAAAGAACATATTGTTTCTGTGGTTGGCGAATTTCTGCCTCACGAAACGATGATTGTTCAATCTTCTTTTAACATCATTAATGGTGGTCATTAAGATGTTACTCTCTTTATATATGATATATATTATGTTTATGTTTTCCTTATGCTTCTGTATTTTTCATTTGTGGAATACCTTTATGGTTTCCATTATAGGTAAACACGATAATTTCATTTTAGGAAGTGCGGACTACTACCCCCTCAAAGAGATTTGATTTGTTAATACCATATGAACTACGTATAAAGGATATATTTAATGATATTATATATGATATTATACTGGAATTATAATATACCTTTATATCCTTATGATTTCACTCCATTAAGTATGAAATAGAAATGAAAGTAGCATTCATGCTTACGTACGGCTTACCGTCTCCATGAACGGTGCATTTCATTTATTACCTCTAAATGTTATGTAATATTATAAATGTTTGTATATACTAGATATATATGATATATATGGTATCTACATCATGAATATAATTCTAGATATAATGTATATTTTACCCTATGAACAACTTCTAATTATAAAGAGTTTATTTTTTACTCAACTACCAATGATCGACAAAACGACCATTATTAACATAAATAATTACATAGTGTTCATAACATGGTAATAAGTGATATAAAAGGAATAATGAACTTGAGAAAATGTTCTTAAGCTAGTATAAATTAACTCAATTTTATTATTCAGGAGATTAAAGAGTGATCGAGTCAAGTCGGACATGAGGTAGGGGACTTTGTCTCAATCTCCTTTCATTGAGGCATATTTTGTTTTATACAAAACTTTCTTTTATACGGTGTATAAACCCCTTTCACTTTTACATTTATTCAAAAGGAATATTTTTATAAGAAGCGTTTACTAAACGAAAAAAGGGAATGTTTTTTCATACGTATGCAGCGACAACGACTTCTCTGCCGCTGTGACCATTATTTGAGCTTCGGCATCCTCTACACGCCATAACATTTTTTTTAAATGAAACATAAATACCATGTTTTACATTTATTATATTTTGGTATTGAAAATGGTTTTGATAATGTTTTTATTATATCAATCTGTTATTGATATCTTGTTATTGAAATGTGGAAATGTTTTTTTCCTTTATGCATGTTTTATGTGATACAATTATGTTATGGTTCTTGGGAATTGTTATGAATACGGGTGGTTCTGTGATAAACTAAGGGTGGGTGAGCCCGATATAGCTCTCCAATGCATTGGGTAATGTGAAAGAGTTAATCTTTAAGGTCTCTCTGAAAGTATTTTAGGTAATATACACTGATGGGTATTCCAAACGTAACCATGAGGGTTACTCCCTATGTAAGAATGTTATAAATGCATCAAGTTACCTTTATGTCTCATGAATTCTATGATTTATTCATGAATTGATGAGTTATGTTAAAGTGCTTATGTTTTATGAGTAAAGTTTGATTTCATTGATTCTTATGTATACATGTACTAATGTTTCCTTACCATATGTTTATATCCTTTAC
This sequence comes from Viscum album, assembly GCA_963277665.1. Lineage (NCBI taxonomy): Eukaryota > Viridiplantae > Streptophyta > Magnoliopsida > Santalales > Viscaceae > Viscum > Viscum album. Next base: position 2,086,690,309 of record OY728165.1, on the reverse strand, counting down.
TGAGCTTTTTATGCTCATCCCATGTTTTTTGAAATGTTTTTCCTAGGTCAAGGTAAAGGTACCTGATATGATGATAGTGTCAAGGAACTGTCAAGAAAGAATTCATGTTTTATTTTAAATATGTTTCCGTTGATGGGAAAAATGTATACTATCTTTTATGTAACTACTTTGTTTAAATGTGTAATGTAATGCATGATTTGTGTCCTAATTCTTTAAAACTCTAAACCTGAAAAGATCCTCAATGTGAATTATTTATTTAATTCAATATTAAGTAAGGTTTAAGGTCGGGGCCTTATTTTGTAACCCCCTTATTTCTTCATAACTAAACTCCCATTTGAGATATTTTACTAAATACACTTTTTCGGGACCTAGAGAAGGTAAACATATTAAAGGGTGATCTCAAATTCTTAATAAGGGTGAACAAGAGAAATATAAATCATATCATAATCATAAGAACATATCATTTGAAAATATTATCCTACATATAATTGATCATAATATCTTCTCGTGCGATAAATCATAAAAGTGAAATTAAATCCCATTAGTCACAAAAAATGTCATGAAATGTTTTGTCATACACACATAATCATTTAAAATAATTTTATATTAGTAAAGGCTCGTTGTCGAGACCATCATAGAGGACAAATTCTATTACTGAACCGAGTTCACTTCTCATTCTACCCCTGTATTACTAATCCAGATTTAATTTCTATTCTATTCATGTATATCTCATGAGATATATATTTTTACCCAACACATTGTAGAGATATATTGGTCCAACCCATCACATAATGAAACCATTCTTACATGTTCCACAAAAACATAAAAATAATCACCATAGCATAACCTATGAAATAAAATGGGTTTCATAAACATTACTAATCATAATTTATATAATATAAATTTATTTATGAAATAAAAAACTATCAAATCATGGTAATTATAGGGTTATAAATATAACCCCATTTAAAGAGTTTTATCTTATATGGAAAATAATTTTTGGAAAACTCTTGAAAATAATTCCTATGGAGAATATCTTTTCTTCTTCGAAAAGGTTTCCTTCCTCAAAATGTCACACAATTTTAGAAGAAATAATATTATTTTAGAATAAACATGTAAGTATATAGGAGAAGCTTAAAAAAATAAGGTATAATTAAGGGATAAAAATCATTTTTGGTCGTACAAGTTGAGAAAAATATTCTTCTCGTACTTTTGGTAGAAAAGTAAAAAAAGTTACTCTTACCAAAAGCGACATAAGATTTCATTCACACAATTTATTAAAAATCCACTGATGTCTACAACTATAGAGGGATATAAATAATATATATAAATAAATATTTAGGAACTGTGGACATGGATGATAAATAAACTATAATAAATACATAAGAATAATAAATCTCAGGTAAAAATGATATTTGAAAAGTTATCCCATACCATAGGTTCGATAACATTCATATGTATAACAGCCTACTTTAAACAGATTTAATTAATTTTATAGACTTACGAAATAATCATTATCATTTATATTATATCATATTTGATTATATTATCATACGTCGATTAGTAACATATCATTGTAACTTTTTATTCGGATATTGAGTAATTTATGTTTTTATGCCACATTGGTCGGATTAGTTCACGTTCCACATCTTAGGTTATATTTAAATAATTAAAAAAATGATATAAATATAATATATATAATATTTACACATTAAATTCACTAATATATTATTGATTTAATGAGGATCTTGTTGAATTAATCACATCACATTGTGGAGATGGTAGGTCGTATGTACGCAAGAGTGATGATATCATTTGCAATCTTATTGAATGGTATTAAAGTGGAAGGTGTATGATATTTAAGAATTATTATAATTTAATAATAATCAAATATAGTTATTATTTTCATTATTATAACCATCCATGTAATGTGGTGTTGAATAACAGATTAGACCACGATGTGGTGACGGAAAGATGTACGTACACACGAATAGTGATTTCATTTTTCACAGGATGAGTAGAAAATGAAATATGGTTATTTCAAATTTATAATAAAATATCACTGTGTGAGTGATAATGATATTGTTACTTTATAAATAAAAATGTGAAGAGGGTGTATAAGAAGAAAGATGTTTGAGAGAATTAGTATAAGATATTACCTCATCCTTGGTGTGGTTCCTCTAAATAAATTCTTAGAGCACTAGAGATGGTCATTGAAGATGACCACAACCTATAAAATGAAAATAGGGATGTTTATAAGGAAAAGGGAATGGGTTGACAGATCATGAATTCTTAAAATTAAATGAAGAGGTGGGGGTGGAGGTTCCCTTTTATAATTGAGGTGAGAGGAACATTTGGAATCTCCATAAATAAAAATTTATAATAAAATAAAAAACTACCAAAAAACATGACAAATGGCCCTACTTCTAATATGAGATGAGATTGGTTTGTAATTTCATCAACCAATATATTCTGGACATGTTATTTTTCTAATTTAAAACATATCATTTTAATTTCCACTAAGTTATTCTATTTAATTTTTATTGTGCTAATAACATTCATAATATATAATGGTTATAAATATTTACTTATATAGTGTTAATTGACTATAAATGGATATTTTATTACATTTTATATAATAAAGTTATCAGGTTGAAAATTTTAAATATTTTCTTGATATTTAAAAAAATTTATAAAATTTTATTTTTATAAAATATCAATAGTGTCAATTTTAACACTATTCATTTATTTGACATTACATAAATCCCAAAAAAAATATTATTTTGATCCAAATTATTCAACAAACTCTTGAAATGTCATAGTCAGCTATAAAACTCATGGATAACATTAATTTTTTCATATGATATTTCATTTCATATTTTCAAAACAATTTATTTGATATTTCTATTAATAAAATATTTTTTACATAAATATTGTGTCATCACTAATGGTAATTAATTAATCTATAAAAATTATAAATAAATTTTTATGATTAAGGTAAATTTTTTATACTTCCATAAAATATCTATAGAAAGTATCATCTCCTAGTTATCCATATATTATTATAAATATAATTATATAAAATGAGGTTGTGACAATTTGTCACATTCAAAATGTTTTATTTCATTCATATATTATTCATAGGTAAGTGGTCATCAAGTGATTCAATTTCGAAAAATATAGGACAAGGGTCTATGTTAGTAAATCAATTGGATTTTTATAGGTGTTAAGGTAAATTTATAATAAAATTTTTACCTTTAATTACACAATTTACCTTTAGCCATGGTAATAAAAATAATTACCAAAGTTACTATTAAAAATTCTCAAAAATAAAATTATCCTATTAACATAATTCAAACCAATGGATAAAAAATATGGCGTCTATTTTTAAAAATAATAAACATAGAAGTTGCCGAAATTAGTTTAAAATAAATCTTGTTTTCAGAAAGAATGAATGGGTTTTTTAGGAAAAATTATGAACAGTACAAAAGATTAAAACGTTTTTACCAATGAATTAAATGTAAAATTAATTATAATGACATAAATTAAATATAATAATAAAAATATATTCAAAATATAATTTAAAAACATAAAATATTACACTTTAACCATTTAATTTATATTAATTAAAAAAGTTGTTTAAAATTAATATTTTTCATATTTTTTCTATTCATCAAAACATGAATGTTATCAAAAAAATATCAGAAATTTATCCAATGTAAATTTTTGTATCCCTCATTAAAATAAAATTGTTGTGTTGTCGTATAAAAAATACAAATGTGTCCAGATATTAATTTAATGGGGGTTCTTCATTCAAAGGTGTAAAATTAAACTTAAAAATGGATTTTAGACCTCAAATTTGGTTTTATTCATACCATATGAGTAAAATTTCCGATGGAGAAAAATAAAAAAAATTATTAGTAATATAACACATATATATCTAGTTAATTTCATTACTAAAATTAAATTACTCAAAAATTAAAATATCTAATGGATTTATATTTTTCATAAATAATTGAGAGCCAATAAATTTATAATGCAATTTCATAAGATAGTTATAGTTATTTTAATAACCTAACAGCTTGGCTATAATGGTAATTTTATAATAAGGGTGTCTTGTTTTTTTAGACTCATGATTTCATTTAATGTAAGGTACTAAAGAATAAAAAAATTTAACGAAATGTTTTCATAAAAAACATATGGGTGTCACATTATACACCAATTAAACTGAATTTCACCCACGAAATTAGTAGCATGGAAACAAAAAGATGAGGATTACTCACCCTGATCATATCCTCATATTCCAATATAAATTATTCAAATTAGTGGTTCCTCCATAAAACTATAAACCAGAAAGTGTTCTTCTTTCATAGAACATTATTGCTTTGTTCAAGAATATATATAAGATGTTCTTTATAATAAATATCATGCTCCAGTGGTATGAATTATGAGCATAGTATGTGTGAAGGATCAAGTATGTACATTCTCAGGAGAGATACATGGAACAGATCCTGAACTTGAGAGAGATTCAATGGATGTCCCAACAAATAATCTGACTTCCCAAAATGATCCAAATTTTTAAAAGGACCAATATACCTAAGGCTCTGCATTCCATTCTTTCTAAATCTCATTACTATATTCCATGGAGATATTTTTTGAAAAAACATATCACACACTTCAAAATTGAAATATTTCCATTGGTAGTTATCTTAACATTTTTTTGACGATGAGTTTCCCTTATGTGTCTTTGAATAGATATGAAATTTTCATCCATTGCATCAAAAATATCAGGTCCTAATATCTTTCTTCTCTAACTACATCCCAAAAAGTTGGTTATATGAACATTTTTCCCTAGAGGGATTCGTAAGGTTCCATTTTAATACTTCAGTAAAGGTAATTCTCGTGAGAAAATTCTCCCAGTGGAAGGTGGTTATCAAAACAACATTTGAAATCCATAGACCAAACTCTCAACATGTCTTCTAGAGTTTGAATCATCCAATTAGAATAACCATCTGTATGAGGATGATATGTAGTGCATAAACATAACTCTGTATCTAGATCAAACTGATGAATTTTCCAGAACATTGAGGTAAACCTCAAATCTCGATCAAATATAATGTAAATTGTCACTCCATGTCATCTTACAACTTCCTTTGCATATATCATGGCTAGCTTATCAAGATATAAATACTATCAAATTACAATTATGTTTTCCGACATTGTAAGGTGATCTATAATAACCCAAATAGAATTATTTCCTTTTGAATTTTTGGGAAGTATGATGAAAAAGTCTGTAGTAATGTTTTCCAACTTCCATTTTTTTTTGGTAAACAGTTGTAACATCCCCATAGATTTCTATCTCTCAACATTAACTTTCTAATAAACCAAGCATTAATAGAAATATTTGGAGACATCTATTTTCATCCCATCCCCCATGAAGTACACTTTCATGTCTGTATACATCATTGTTCCTACAGGGTGAATATAGAATTAAGAAATATGAGCCTCATCAAATATCTCCTTCCATAATTCTGGAATGGGAGGAATACAAACCTGGTTCCAAAACCTTATTATTTCAACACAATCAAGGTATAATTTATATACATTTCTCACCTTATTTTGTAACTCTAAATATTCCTTATTCACCTCCATAATATTCTCTTTTATATATGGTTGAACAATCATTTTAGAAATATAATATTTCTATATTTCTAATAAAATTTTTAGATCCATAGTTTTCAAATCCAAAAATATTGGATCTTTTTTATCCTCATCAATAATAAGCTATAATGGTATTTTCGACTCAAAGAATTTTCTGCCTTGTTTTCTTTCGCAGGGTTGTAATGTATTGTGTAGTCAAAATCATTAATCAACTCCATCCATCTTCTTTGGATCATATTTATCTTTTTATGTGTGAATATATACCTTATACATTTATTATCAATATAAATTTCACACCTTTCTCCATAATGATAACACCTCCATACATTTAATGGATAGATTACAGCATTAAACTCCAAATCACGAGTTGGGAAATTTTGTTCATTAATTTTCTACTACTGTGAAATATAATCTATCACCATATCATTTTTCATTAGAACACATCCCAACCCCTTCAAAGATGCATCACTGTAGATTAAAAACATTTATCCACTATATGGAAGTGTGAGCATAGGTGCAATGGCTAACATTTATTTTTTCAATTTGAAATTATCTTCATATTCCTCTATACAAACTAACATAACTACTTTACACATAAAATTGTTTAGTTGATTAGATAATCATGAAAAATATTTTACAAAAATTTGATAATATCCAACCACTACAAGAAAAAATCAGATCTCAGTTACAATTTTAGGTTTCGAAAATTATTCCATAACCTCATGTTTTGTTGGATCTATAGGTATCCCATCTCTAGAGATTGTGTGACCCAAAAATGAAACTTTCAGAAGCCAAAATCCACACTTTGTATAATTTTCATAACCTTCTTCATTTCTCATGTTCATTAGTACAATTCTAAAGTGATCATAATGTTCATACTCTCCCATTGAATAGATAAGAATATCATCTATAATTACTACCAAAAACTAATCAATATAGTCTCCAATGACTCTATTCATTATATCCATGAATATATTAGGGAAATTAGTAATACAATAGGAATCACTATAAATTTTTAGTGTCTATACCCTGTACGGAATTCCGTCATTGGTATATCCTCCTTTTTAACCCTTAATTGATGATAACCTGGATGAATAATAATCTTTAAAAATTATTGAGATCTATGTAGTTGTTCAAAAAAGACATCAATGCAGGGAAGAGGATAGTTGTTTCAGATAGTGAACTTGATATGTTCTCGATAACAAATATAGATTCCCATTTATCCATCTTTTTTATTAGCAAACATAACTGGTGATCCCTAAGGTGACACACCGGGTTTTATGAATAATTTATAAATACTCTCTTGGATTTTCTTTTTCAATTCCTGAAACTCAATTGGGGACATTCTATAAGTTGGCTTTGAAATTTGCATAACACATGGTATGAGTTCTATTGAACACTCAACTTGATAATTTTGCTAAAGACCTGGTAATTACTCCATAAATACATAATCAAACAATTGTAAAATAGTCATATTCTTAATTGTGAGTTTCAACCCAACCATTTGAGACAAATGACCATCATTTATAAGAATAGAGACACGTATGATGGAATATATTTCTACTGGAAGGGATATATTCATCCTTGAATCGATATATAGTCATAGATTGATCTGGAATATGAAATGTGACTTCCCTTCCTTGGACTTTGATATGAGATCCATATGTAAAACTCTAATCCTTGCCTATAATCACATACAATTCCACTACATGAAGATCACATGATTTTTAGGAACCTCTTTCCCATAAACATCAACTAGAGATGAATAATAATCTTCTGATGTGACTGTTTTTCCATCAGGAGTTGTCACAGCTAACTCAAAATCTAATTGTTGAGGTAATATAGAGATACCAATGACAATTATTCAGAAATAAAAGAGTGGGATGATACAAAATAAATTAAAACATTTTCTACATTTGATTGGATGGTAAGTGTACCTTTCACTACATCATTATCATACCCCACATCACCAATAGTGATTTCATGTGAATTTCCTTTTTCATTCTTAATAAGATTTTGTTTACATTGATCATCATCAATAATCCTTTGATTATGGAATTGATTATCATAATGACTCATTTCCTAGCACTTGTAAAATTGAGTTGTAGGAGGTGAATTATATGCCTCCTTTTATTTTTTTGTATCGTTAGACATCTTCTTCCCATAACACCGGCATTCAACTACCTGATGACCCTCGTTTCCCCACATAAAACATTTACTAGTCCCTTTAAGACTATTTCATTCTTGTTTCTTTCCACACGATGAGCATAAGAGAAAACTCTTATTATTTTTAGTGTGGCCTTTATATATTCCATTGGATTCCTCTTTTGTCTTCTTATAAATCCTATATGACTAATTGGTTACTCCAATCTACATCTCAACCTTTAGAGAGCATGGAACAATTTCATTGTAGCTATTTGATTACCTTATAGATAATACCCTTCAGGGACGTTGTTTTAAGACACTAAATAATCGATCAATTTTACTCTTAGGTTGGATAATAATTCCAGAAACATACCTTTCTTGTTTTGTAACATTTTTTTCATAGGTACCAATGGATTCATCATCCTTTTTTTAAAGATAAATTAACTACTTTTCCATATTTATTTGAACAATGCTAGGAATGTACTTATTGAAAAATACGTTCTTGAAATCTACGTATTCCATGGACTCAATTACATCACATTTACTTATATTCATTTTAATAATCTACCATTGATAATATAAAACTTCCAAATGATATACTAATAAGATAACATTATCAAGTTCAGAACATTGAAGAATTGAAAATATCTATTCAGTAGGATTGATCCATAGTTCATCCACTAATGGATCAGAAGACTCATTGAATGATCGTAGGCGCTACCACATGATAGATTCAATGAAATATTTCTCCCTCTATTTCTCATTTTGATGAATGTAATGATACATAGCATGATAATGTTGTGAGATCATGGCTAAAATATTTTTTATTCCATATACCATAACTTTTTTTTTCTCAATAGGAGAATCATTACTTTTCCTGTCACATTGAGTATTAATGTTGCTCCATCGAGTTCCAGCCATTGACTAAAACCATGAATCATAGTGTGATCAACACTAATAATAATTGGATAACCACATAATCAAGAATTAAATTTGAATTTAGGACACATTAGGTTTTATTCTAGGTTATTCATGGTATTTTTTGAAACACTATGATTTTATCTGATACATAGAACTGTTTTAATTGTTCTTATTTTGGCTATCACATCCTGTTTTCCAAATGTCAATTATACAATTTCTCTTATACAAAATATATTGTACCATACATTAATTATAGATATTAATTCAACATTTATGAATATTTATTACATAACATACCAAAAAACAATCTACAACCGTGTAGGTTTAGTGTCTATAGAAAATGGGAAACAAAAATAACTGGTTTATAAAACATCACCATTGTCTCCCTCTTATTTATACATAACTAGAATAATTTTTAAAAAATATTACTTGATAGAATTATTTGTGACCTATGGAAAAGAAACACAAGAAAGGGTTAGCACCAATTCTTAGTAAGTTTAATCAATGTAATTATCAATCATATCATAATCATATGAATATAAAATTTTAAAATATTATCATACATATAAAATATCATAATATCATGTCATGGGATAAATCATAAAAGAACAATTTAACCCCAATAGTCATAACATATGATATTACATTTCATTTCATACACACATAATCATAGAAAATCATTTCATATTAGTCTAGGATTATTTTAGAGACCATCATAGGAGATATTGTCCATTACTGAACCAATTTATGTCATCAATAAATCCCTGTATTACAAAACCATATTTACTTGACATTCCGGTAATGTGTATATCATGAGATATAAATTTTTCACCAAATCATTGGAGGTAGATATTGGTCCCCCCGTCTCATAATGAAAACATTCATATGTGTTCCACAAAAACATAAAAACATTCACCATAGCATTACCCATGAAATAAAATGGGTTTCTTAAACATACTTCCATAATAATTGATATAAAACAAATAGATTAAAAAAACACAAAATCAAATCATAGTAATACAAAATTTATAAATATAACCCCATTTAAATAGTGTCATCTTAGATGGAAAAATAATTTATGAAAACCCTTGAAATTAAATCCTCAGGAAAATATCTTATCTTCATCGAAACGTTTTCCTTCTTCAAAATTCCACAAATTTTTTGAAGAAATCATTTTTTTGTGACAATAACATTGTAATATTGTAGGTGAATCTTCACGGATATATGTAATTATGGAAGAGTAAAAATCAATTCATGTTGTACAAGTTTAAAAAATCATTCTTCTCATACTTTGGCAGGAAAAGTCAAAAAGAACCAAGATTCTAAAAACTAAAAATGATTCCATTCATACCGTTTAGTAAAAATTAACTAATTAGTAAAATTATAGGGCTATATAAAGAATATTTTGGAATACAATTTTAGAACCATTGATGTGGATGATAAATATTCCCCAATAAATACAAACAAATAATCAATCTCTCATAAGAACAATATTTGAAAAATTATCCCTTACATTAGGTCTGGTATACTTCCTATGTATCTGAACCTCCTATATAAAGATTTAAATAATTTCATTGACTTAATCCAGAATCCTAACCATTTTTATTATTTCCAATATGATTATATTATCATTATTTTTTTAGTATCATTTCATTGTCATTTATTATTCAGATATTGACTTTTTTGTGTTCTTATGCAAGATTTGTCAGATAAGTTCATGGTCCACTTCTTATGTTATAGTTAAATCATATAAAAGATTATATTATAATAATATATATCATATTTTTTCATTCAAATCATGTATATAATCGTTTTTTAATTAAGAACATGTTGAATGAATCGCATCACATTGTGAATATGCTAGGCCGTACGTATGCACGATAAATGATATCATTCCAAAATTTATTGAATAGTATTGAAGTGGATGGTGTATGAAATTTCAGAATATTTGTCATGTTATAATAATCATATATAGTTATTACATTAATCATTTTATCCATCAATGTAAGGTGGTGATGAAAAATAGATTACACAATAGTGCGGAGACAGTACGCCCTATGTACACACGTGCGGTGATTTAATTTTCTATAGAATGGATAGAAGAAGAAATATGGTTGTTTCAAATTTATAATAACATATCAATATATGAGTGATACTGATTTTATTACTTTATAATGAAACATCTAATTAAGAGTAAGTAGAAGAAAATTTAATTTTCATTGAACGGATAAAAGAGATTACATCTTCCTTAACGTGTTTCCATTAAATATTTTTATAGAGGACTAGAGTTTGTCATTGAATATTACCAGAGCCTCTAGAATTAAAATAAGAAATTTGGGAAGGAAATATATCTGGGGATGTCTGTTAATGAAGGCTCCAAATCAAGTGAAGAGGTGAGGGAGGTGGTGACCTTATATTATTATTGTGAGGGGAACTTTTTGAAATTCCATAAATAATAATTTATAATAAAATAAATTCATACCCAGAAACCTCCAAAGTATTCAAATTTTGAAGGTGGGAAGATATATAATTATAATATCATCAAAAAATAAAATTTAGGCAAGTTATTTTGTAAATTTAAACCGTATATTTTTATGTGAAACTTAGTTATTATATTTTATTTCAATTGTTGTAATAACATTCCAAATATTTAATGGTAATAAAAATTTACATATATGGTGTTAATCTACCATAAATAAGTAATTTATGAAATTTTAGATCTTATAATTATCTCTATTTAGTTTTTAAATATTTTTATTATTTTTAAATAATTTAATTTTTTTATTCTTATAAAATATCAATAGTGTCAATTTTGTCACAATTCATTTATTTGAAATTAAAAAAATCCACACAAAAGATAAATTCGAACCAAAATATTAAATAAAATAATAATATGTCATAGTGGAATATAAAATTCATGTATATCAATAATTATTTCATATGATATTAATTTTAAAATTTTTAAACCCACTAATTTGAGATTTATGCAACAAAAAAAAAATTTACATCACTATTGTTTCTTCATTAATGTTATATTTTTAATCTATAAAAATTATTAGTAAATTTATATGATGTAGGTAATTATTTTAGATTTCTATATACTTTCTCTATATGATATTTTCTCATAGTTATACATTTATTAAAATTTATATACTTAAATTAAATGAGATTAGGATATTTTTTCACATTTATTCATTTTTATTACATTAATATAATATTCCTAGGTAAGTGAATATCAAGGGATTCAATTTCAAAAAATTTATGAAAACGGTCAAATGTAGTAATCCAATAGGATTTTTACCTTTAATTACCCGATTTATCGTTAACCGTGGTAATAAAAATAATTACCAAAGTAACTATTCATAATGTCCAAAAATATAAGTAGCCTATTAAAACAATTTGGACCTACTGATTTAAAATATGGAGTGCATATCTATATATTAAAAACCCAAAGGATAAATTATTTATTTTAAAATCAATCACATTTTCAGAATAAAAGAACGTGATTTTTTAAATGTTAAAATATATCGACAGAATGTAATGTTTTTACCTATGAATTCAATGTAAAATTAATTCTAATAACATAAATTATATTTGATGATCAAATATATTCAATTTTTACATTAAAACCAATCAATATTAATATTTAAATAGTTAAATTGTCTCAATGAAAAATGTTCATTCCAATTAAAATTTTGCATATTTTTACTATTCATCAGAACATGAAAGTTGTCAAAAATTTATCTGAAATTTAACCAAATTAAATTATTATACCCCAATTATAAATTAAATGTTTATGTATTCATTTATAAATTATTAATGTTTCAATATATTAATTAAATATTAGGTTACCATTCAAATGTATAAAATTATACTTTCAAAAATATATAGCTTTTTATACATCAAATAGGGTTTTATTCACTCCCTATGACAAAAACATCTATTGTTTGAATATAAACAATATTTTATTAAGTATATAAAACAAAAATACATCATTATTTTAATTCACAAAATTCATTCACCCAAAAATAGAAATATCTTATTGATATATATTTTTCATAAATAATTTATAGCTGCATAATTCATAATGAATTTCTGTATGTAAGTTATAATTATTTTCACTAACCTAACGATTAGGATATAACATTAATATTAAAATAAGCGCATCTTACGGATTTTATAAACTCATCATTGTGTACAATGAAATCTACTAAAGAATAAAATTATTTATAGAAAATATTTTATAAAATCATCTAGGTGATACATGACTCATGAATTAGATATTTCATCACTTCTTGGGCCAATTAGTTGTTGTCTTCATTGATTATATCCTTGTATACTCACTGATAGAAGATGGTCAGATGACAAATTTGAGGACAGTAACAGAGATACTCTGAGAACCATCATTATTGGATGCTTATAAAGAGTTAGTTTTGTATTTGAGAAGTCTAGTTCATGTGACATGTCATCTCATAAGAGGGATTGATAGTAAGCCAAACAATGGTTGATGAATTTTTATCATTAGAGTCACTTAAATGTGTGAGTGAGGTGTAATGATTCCTAGGGTTAGGAAGATGCTTTTATAAATTTGATCACTATTTATCCAATATTTAAGAACCCTTTATTTCATTGACTTGATAGTGGATTCCTTTGATGTGGATGAGGATGGTAAATCTTACCTATAATAGATTTTTTACACCAATGACTATTTATTGTATTATTGACATATAGAAAAGGGATATATATTGTGAGGCAAATCATGTTAATATATTCACTTTATGATATACAAATTAATTTTCTAAAGGTAAGGAGAACATTATTCTTTTTTTGACGATGGATAACAGTCCCAGTAATTCTATAAAAGGAGGTTCTATGTGAATTTTATACACCCCATTAACAGAACATAAAATAATGCAAAAGAAGAACTAGAACCATCAATATCCATTTGGGTCAAATGGGATGAAGAGGTTTGTATAAGTATTTTCTCTCACTGGATCATGTAGTAGTCGGTATAATCCAATCACCGGGATCCATTGAAGTTTGGATGAACCCCTTGAGGTTATATATTTGATGTGAGATGGTATCACCATTGAATTCATAATGAAACTTCCATGATAAGTAAGAGGTCCTGATTATATATAGGTGATCGTAGACCAAAACACAAACTTGCCCACATTATTTCCTTTCCCAATCGGTGCTCAGTATAGACCTTTGTATTCATTTAGATATCAGATATAGTTTGGATTCATATACTTTTCCAGATGATCATTTCAAAATGTGATTCTCTCATAACATCACAATTATAGAGTATTTCATAAGGCCATCGGGTTTCAGTTGTGTTGGAGAAAGAAGTTTAGAACCCAAGAATATGGATATATATAGTAGACTATTTAGATTCTATAGTCCATTCATTGACATTTTATATTGAAAAATTACTAAAAAATTATGATCACATACACATGTTAGAGTTTTCAGGAAACAGAAGCTAACACTCCATCATTGTTATAACACCATTTGAGGCTTTTTATGAGAGAATTGCATGTCACCATTATTATGAATTGATCCAAGACATTAATCACTCATAGGCCTAGATTTGGTGTGATAAATGACAGGGAATGTTTATATTATCCAGTAATTGATGATGATAACCCTGATCTTTCCTAATTCTTATGTGGACTGATGATAAATTCCATTAGAGATCGATGAGGGAGAATATTTTTTCATGAAGTTCATACCATGATGTGGGTTGAAGAAAATTTCATAAGCTGTAATTTTATCTTTAAGATTAATTATCCAACTGCAGATACAACATGGGGATGGAATGTTGGTTTACCTCTTAGACCTACCTCTGATTTTAGACTAGGAACACTATTTATCCTACATGTCACAACTAAGGATGTATGTGCACGACCCTTCAAAATTACATACTAGGGGGAGTTGGACATCAAGTATGGATATGAATTCATTTATTATCTTATAGATATCAACGATAAATGAATCATTGTGGGAAAGAGATTCCCTTAGGGATAGTTTTATTGCAGTGCATGAATCTTTATGATAGATCCTTGTAGAGGGAAAACTATATGAAATCTCAGTAACATCATTTTTTAATAAGATATTTACTTTTAAGTATGAAATTTCCATATTTGGGGAGAAATTAACCACTAAATTTTCCTCTATCAATAATTTTTAATATTTTTGGAATATTTTCGGAGATAGGTTCTAAAAAAATGTGGTATTATTGGGACTTAGGATCCTCGATGATGAAATATTTAAAATAATAAATATATCATGTCATGTGTATAAATATTTTATAAATAATGAAAAATATATTGAATGGTGTTCTAAATGGGAATTTTAGACTACCATTAAATATAGATTTATTGTATTACCCTATGTAAAATATAACCTTTATGTGAATTGATTGTTTGTTTTAAGAGAGATCGTGGGTGGATTGATAATTAAATAAATCTATTATATAATAATTGAATGTACCTGATCTTCTCTTTATAATAAAAAATATGTGAATCCCCTAGGGTTATACATATAACACTACTAAATTGAGAGGGATCATGTAGATCCTTGACTATAGTTGATATCATGTGTTGATGATTGGTGTTCCATAGAGTTAATCCTCAACAAAAGATTAAATGGATATCACAATTGACAATGATATACAACCTTTATTCATCAGTGATCTATATGAACATGAGGTCTGATGTTTTGTATGTTTTTAATGATGTTTTTTATCTTGTGTCAAACCTAAATAAAATCCATTAAAAAATTGATTCAAAGGTTGATTTTGATTTATGGTTGTTGATTTAACATTCTATAATTATGAATTAATATTATTTTTTCATCTTAAAAGTATCCTCTCCATTCATCATTGTAAAATATATTGATTGACAATAACCAAAAAAATATTCAAGGTTCATTATCCATCACTGTGTTTTATTCCTTTTGATTAAACATCATCGATCGTTCATCATCATTACATCATTTGGATTATTCTTTTACAAATACTAGTACAATGGTCACTTCACAGTCATTCTATAGTGAAATGATGTACAACCATAGGGTTGAGATCAAATTTAATGTTCGGGTCATGGTACGATAATGATGACGGGATATCATAAAAATATAAGATATCATGAATTTTTGGATTTAGTGTCTTGAAAACTTTTTTCAAGGGGATTCTTCAGTATCATATTTGTTGATGAATTATTTTCCCTAAGAAAATTAGAGTTTTTTCAAATAAGGTCTATGTTCTATGGGATAGATTTGTGGATGGAGTGGATATAGTGGTAGCATGAGTGAAAAATCATGAATTCTGCATGATTATGGAAATCATCAGTTATACAACATATATTTTGGATAAACATATTTCATTTGGAATATTTTTTAGCAGCATGGGTTTCCATATAATAAAATATCACAAATTGTGTGATAGGTCCACACATTTTGTGACCCATGGATGGAATACTAGTGTCTACCTCAAGAGAACATGGGTATGAGAACTACAAGGTATGTTGGAATGATGATTTTATATTTCCCAACCTGGGTACTCCGGCATGACCAAGTACAAAAGAATAAGCATTTTGTTGGGCATGACCATGTGCATAGAGTTGACTAATGTACAGAGACCAAAGTCAATTCTAGGAGTATTATTGGGTAAAAGTTCCATCCTTTATGCTATTTTCTTCACTTTCATTGGTTGGTAGTATAATATATGGATCTTTTATTTATCATACATGTGTTTTATTATGATGATTGATTTAGTTATATGTTTGGATTTCGGTATCAGATATATAGTTTCTATTTTTAATTATAGTTTTATTTAGATATGTGTGCATTTGTACAGGTACATTCCAATAAAGCCTCCAAAATGTGCTTTTCAGGAACACTCATCCCTAGTCCTGAGACATTTCCCTATTTGAGGTGGTATTTGGGTGTCACAATTGGCATATGACTGGCCATCTAGTCCCCGGTGTGTCGGGTCATGACCTAAGTAGATTATGATGTCATAAAAAACAACATATTTAATGGATTCAATATATTAGATGATGATCTTTGTCATGAGCTCCATGAACACATATAATAATTTTTTCTATCTTAATAGAACCACCAATTTATTTTTCCAACAATACCTACTCTATCATTTCTTCTCTTAAATGTACTCCCCTCCAACCTAGAACTCATGATAGCTCGATCAGAGACCAATAATGTAGAACCACCAAAATTTCAAAAAATAATTAAATAGAGTATTGATCTTAATAAAATAACATCAATTTTTCATTTTCACCAAATTTGGCTACAATAATCTACATATGTTAAATGAACACCAATCAACTTCTTGGAAAACTAGACCGGTTCACCCAAATAAGATGTGCTCAACCTGATATAGCTATTATACTCCAAGCCCGAAAGTTGTAACTTTATCTCCTTCAATATGGATTGTTCCATATGATAATAGAGTTTTAAAATTGGATTTAAATGTGGAATTAAATATATCTCAATCTCAACTCCCCTATCAGGTGAAGTCATGTGAATATATATAGAAAACCATCTTGAAGGAGATTTATAATTCATGTAAAAGTTGATGGGTACACCACTGATCCTACTATAAGATCCCTGCTTGACATTTTTTTCCTAGTCATCTGAAGATGTTTTTGTATTGACCAACTCTAACTTATCCTAGTTCCTGTTTATCTTTCATCACAATATTCACTCCCCTGGCTGACATAAATAATACTTTCAAATGATGGCTATTGTTCTTGGCGTAAAACCTTTTACGATAGTCCCTGTCATGAATCATATCAAACCATTTTGTGTTGAGAATCATATTTTCCCATAGATTTTTGGTACCGAAAATTACTATAGGAATCATTGTAGAAAACTTAATATGACACACATTCATATAAAATGTTGTATTTATGGAATGAATCTCAAAATATAACTCTACATGTAAGTCAAATCTAACAAAAACATGTGTTGATATAAGGTGATGGGAATCTACATTTTTAATAAGATTATGTTTAAAATATATAAGTGATAAATACTATATATGGAAATTTATATGGTAACTATCCACCATTAATCTGATTCTGATTTTCTACTTAAACTCAAGACAACCTCAACTCTATGACCACATAAATATTGTACTTGAAACTCTTAAATCATCTTCATCTTGGCCTACTACTGAGGATCTAGTCCAACACTCAGGTTCTTTTATCTCTTCTTCCTCAATCCTATATGGAAATGTAACCTTATAGCTGTTGAAAACATCTATGTGAGATTCCCCATAATGGAACAAATTCATAATTGGTTATTAGGTGTTGTGCAGACCCTATTGTAATAACCGACCATTACATAGATTAAGAAATATTGTATTTATCATGAGGAACTGTTGAAGTTGTACTATTATCTTCCAATATACCATTACCATACTTATATACCCAATATTACTCTTCCTACGACTAGAATAGAATCATGTATTATCAATACAAGGAATACTCACCTGGGTACTAAAATGTAAAAGAAGACCAACTACTTGATCCTCCGCAAGGACATTATTGATAAACAATTCCTTATAATGAACCACCATTATGTATCTTGTATTAAGGTCTAAGAAAATCACTTGATGTCCTAGAGAAGACAAATATTTTACTTATAGGACTTTTTTGTATCATTTATATCTAAGGGATGAGAAAAGAGAAGATGCACCAAAAATAAGTGGAGTATGATGATACTGAAATGAAGACCTACAATATCTATGTTAACTCCTACGATTGGTCCTAATTCAACATATCCTAAAATAATTCTAGAAGGAAAATTTTATATAATTGATCCCAGTTTAGACCCTCATGTATTCCAGCCTATTAAATAATTCCCTACCTCCTCCAAAAGGCTCCATATAGAATTAATTTTCCTAACATCACAATCATTCAACTTGTGTCTATACAATTTAAACGGCCCCATTGGTGATATGTATCCATACATTTGTGTTAAGTGACCCTACAGTTCCATTAATGGTTTGTGGATGTTGGAGATAATAATTGATATCATGGTTAATCATGGACCTCATCTCCCTCACTATAAGAAGGTTTTTTCTTAAGGAATACAATATGAGATGGGAAAACTTCATGAACCACCAGATTATGTGATGGGAGCATGTTACACAACTCCATTTTATATAATAGATTTTGGAATAGTAGAATCCTCTCAATCGAGAGCCTCCTATTCCATGATAGTTGGTGGTCCGATTAGTATTTTCTTAAGTGACATCTTCTAAAATGTGATGGAAAATTTTAGAAAAAACTGTATAAGTAAGAATATATAATAACTATTCTATGTAATTACACAAGTATTTCCAAGGGTTTTTCTAGAGATAAAATATTGACATATATAAAAATTACATTACTTTTTTGGAATACTTAATATTTGAAAAAACAGAACCCCAACGACAATATTAGTTTAGTGTCTCGAGAAACTCAGAACATAATATTCTAAACATGGTGAAAGATCTTCAACATCTCCCATAAATATCTTCTCGTTTTTGATTTCCTACCTAAATCCCTTATTTATATCCCAGGGAAAAGAAAACATAAAAATGGTGTGCTCAAATGCTTAATAATGGTAAACTTGTAGAACATAAAAAAATCCATAAAATTTTGAAAGTAAAAACCTAAATAGAAATTTTAAAATTCCAAATCATGAATAATGACATAAATCATGCTAATACATGGGGCTTGTATCATAATGGAACATTAACCATGATATAATAGAATATACACAAACAATTTAGTTGTGGAAAACTAATAGTAATATAATTTTATTTCCATAGTATCCAAGGCATTTCATCCAAGACCATCATAGTGGATGAAGTCCCTTACTGAACTGGGTATACATGTAGTTCTAGACCTCTATTAATGAACTAGATTTACATTCTATTCTATCCTTGTATATCTAATGAGAGATAAACCTTTATCTAATGAATTTTAGGGAGATATAAGTCCCACCTATCTCATTATGAAATCATTCATACATGTTCCACATAAATAGAAATTATTTATCATAGCATAACCCATGAAATTAAATGTTATTCATAAAAGAAATTTCATCATAACATTATAAATATAAGACAAATAGACTACACGAAAATTAATTCCATCATAAAAACAATAAATTTTTTATAATAGTTGGGATAGAAAAACAACTCTATGTCGTCATAGATGGAAAATAATTTTGATAAAACACTAAAAATTAATTCTTGAGGAAAATATCTGTTCTACGTAAAAATTGATTTCTTTTCTCAATATTTCATTAATATTTAAATAAAAGAATTTAGTTGAAAATAAATATGAAATAATTTAGAGGAATATTCATTGAAATAGGGCATTAAGAAGATGTAGAAAATTTATTCATGGCATATAAGTTAAAAAATCATGCTCCTCTTACAATTACCTGAAAAGTAAAAAAGTACCTCATATGGTAAACAGGAGAATGATTTTTTCCATACCATGGAGTAAATGTAAAAACCAGGTAACATAGACTATAAATGTATCTAGAAGAATTGTATACATTTTATCAATACATTTTTATAAAACATGGACTTGGATGATGAATATATCCCCAGAAAATACTTATATATAATCAATCTCTAATAAAATTAAGATTGCAAAATTATCCCTTACCTTAGGTCTGATTTCATCTGTATGTGTTCGAAACTCCTATATAGTGGTTATAAAAATATTATTAACTTTTAGCAAAAATATAAAAAAAATAATGGTACCATATTTTTTTACTTAGGTCTTTATATTAACCATTCAATTTTCAATTCCATGTTAAAGCAATGTTTTGTTTAATAATCATTTTATTTATCGTATGTGTTTTGACTTTTTATTCATGATATTTTTACATAGATCTTGATTTAATTAATAAAATAATATAAAACATGATTTATATATCATATATATTTAGTATAAATATATATATATATATTATTTATTGATAAATGGAACAAAATACACATTTCACGAATACTGTAGGCCATATTATGCATGAACGCTATTTTCATTTCTTGATTAAATTAAATGGATGTAAGTAAATGAAATATATATATACATAAATACGAAAGAATTATTATGTCATATATTTCATTATTATTATTATTTATATATACTTTATAATCATTCTTTAATAGTCTACTTGAAAAAATAATCTCATCGTGTCGTGGTGACGGTAAGTCGTGCGTACGCACGAGCAACGATATTATTCCCATAGTTGTGGAAGGGTATTGAACTGGTTCATTAATAATATATCAGAATTATTATAACGTTTTAACAATCATATATAGTCTTTATTTCCATCATTATACTCATCCATGTATGGTGGTGGTGAAAAACAGATTACACAACGACGTGGAGATGGTAATCCGTACAAACGAATGCATAGTGATTTCAGTTTTTGTAGGATGGATAGAAGGTGAAATATTGTAGTTTTATATTTATAAGAAAAATTAATGAAATTAGTGATATTTTTTTAATACTTTATAATTAAACAACAAAATAATAAGAGGTAGAAGATGAAATAAATTTGAAAGAATCGGTAGAAGAGATTACCTCTTCGTCGACGCGCCTCCATTAAATTTCCTCTTAGGCCACAATAGTTTGACTTCATTGAATATCAGAACCTATATAGTGTCACTAGTGTTGTTTATATGAAAATTATTTAGGGTTTTCCTGAGCATGAGGTATTAAAATGGAGTGAAGAGTAGAGGGAGATGTTCCCCTTTTATAAGAGATTAGAGGGGCACTTTTGGAATCCTCCAAAATATTAATATATAATAAAATAGAAACCAACCCAAAAACCTCAATATTGTACAAAATTATAATTTTAGAATATATAAGGTTTAAATATGATCTTCCAATATATTTTGGACAAGTTATTCTTTCAATTTAAACCTTATCATTTTTATTGACACTTATTTATTCTATTAAAGTTTAATTTTGGAAACAACATTCTAAATGTTTAATGGATATAAATATTTATATATACGGTGTTAATAAACCATAAATTTGCCTTTCATGATATTTTATATCTTATAATTACCAACCTTTGATTTTTAATATTTTTTATTATTTTTAAAAAATTTAATAAAATGATATTTTTATAAAATATCAATAGTGTCAATTTTGACACTATTTATTTATTTGACTATACATAATATCATCACAGAAGATAAATTCGAAAAAAATATTTATTACACTCCTAAAATGTCATATTCACTAATAAATGTCGTGTATCACTTTAATTAGTATATATGTTATTTTTTTAAGATTTTTAAAACCATTTGTTTGATATTTCTATCAATAAAATAATTTTTACATCATTATTGTGTCATCATTCATGATAATTAATTAATCAATAAAAATTATAAATGTTGTAAAATGATATAGAAAATGTAATTATCTTTCTAGTTAATATTTACTTTTGAATTTTTATTATCACAACCCATCCCAGTGGGGCCCCAGCCGCAACTCCCCAGGCCCGCCTCCAATAGGCCAGGGGCTGGTGAATAAGACCTAGTAGGCATGCAACTAACATGGGGGGGCATTGCCTATAACCTGTACACATGAAAACACATATCCAAGGGCAAAAAGCTGGAAATTAAAAACCAATAAAAAGAAATGATGCATGCATACACTAAAACCCAACCAACATGATATGACAGGAATGTAAAGTACAAGAATGTGAAACCCTTGGCCAAAAGTACAAGCCCACCAAAATAAAGTCTGCAACAAAGTCGAATCTATATGGAAAGGTATTGGGACTATAATATATATACGTAGGAACACATCTCAGACCACCTGATCTCACTTAGCACCGTCCGGTCCTATTCCACCTATAATCCTGTTAAAGGCTCGCTCATCTGCACAAGACATGACAGGTGCGGGCAAAGCCCGTGTGGGGGTGAGTATAACAATACCCAGTATGACACCCCGAACCCACAGAGGAAATAAAACCAGGGAAAATACCTCAAAGGAAAGATACATTCATCTCCACACAGAATATTTCTATAGAACATATAATAATAATATCCATATATACTCATACATGATCGATTATCGCGATACCACCACTAGGATTCAGCTCGAAGATTCCACTAAGCATGCAACCAGGAGAACACACTCCGTGTAATGAAAAGAGATACGAAGTACATGTTTCAGGAGAACACACTCCACAAGAACTTTGAGAACATGATTCTCAGATGAGGATCACAACCAAGTCATGGTGTGATTCCGATAACTCAGTCTGAGCTACTCCTCTAAGTAGAGGATCGTCACCCGGGTAAAGTTTGTCGTGTCGATACCAAGAACTCTACATAGGGTTCCACGAATAAATAGATGATCCAGCTCTAAGTCTCACAGAGGGGATTCCAAAAACTCTACTCAGGATGTCCGGCTGAAGGTATCATACTCATGTATAAAAGAAAGGATACCATAACCTTCAAGGAAATGACCAAGGGTACGAACCCTAAGAAAACTAGTGCAAGTCACAGAAGACAAGTGGATCATGCCAGGAAGTATTGGTTACACGGAGTATAGTATGGTTACACGCTGTGTTCCTTGACCTCGGGTACATCCCGTGTAATGGCCCATGTCATCTTTCCAATCTGTGTAAAACTAGTCTACACGATGTGTAGACTGATCACACGTCCTGTTCCTTGACCCCCGGTACTGCCCGTGTAAACGGCCCGTGTCATTCTGCTTGTCAGATAAAATGTAAAAACACATCGCGTAGTATAATTACACACCATGTACGAGCACCTGGAGCTCGCTCGGTGTACGTTGGCCATGTGCCCGTACACAGTCTCTACATGTGTCGCCTGCCCGTGTACCAGCACATAGCGTATCCCGTATACCTGGTCGGGTCTGTCCGGGGAGGGGTATACACGGCGTGTCCTTGGTCGGGTACCCAACCCGTGTCCGTGTAATCCTGCAGTACATACGATGTGGTCTTCCAATGAACACACGCTGTGTAGCCCAAAATACATGACATGTAGTCGGGAAATTTCCACAAATTCCATCTTCTTCCTCACACTTCGACCGATCTTCCGGATCGCGTATCCTTGGTCTGTTTTCCACAAAACTCAAGACCAAGGGTCACCTCGACGGCGTGATGCTAAATATGTGGGTTTCAGGACTTGAATCGGCTCGACGAACAACATATGATCTTCCAATGGAAATATGCTCGATGGGCGATTTCTCCAAAATATCTTAGATCCATCCGTTGTCGTCATGATCGCACCTCCATCGGTTCATCCTTGTGTTAGATCTATAATCTCAGATCGTTACACTGTAGATCATAGGAATAATCAATCATTGTTATTATCCCATGAATAACAAAGAATGTGTGTGAAGAACGAGAGGAAAGAATCACAAAAATCGAACAAGAGGGAAAAACCTCAATCGTTCTTCGTGATGATCCGGGTTCGTCACTGTTTGATAAAATCCAAAACACCCTCAAAATCCCCGCAAAAACCCGTCCAGCAAGAATGATAAATCCGCAGGCTAATCTGTTTGTGGATTATTCCTCATTCATCTTGGAATCAAAAAACGAGGAAGGAAATAAAAAACAAACATCCTACCTAGATCCGCGGCATTCGTTGGCGAATATTTGGTCGTCGCGTTGTCGTGGCCTGCGAAGCTCGTCAAGATCACCATCACCGTAGTGGGAGGTTTATTCTAGAGCCTCTAGAGGCTCCAGTGGAATTCAAGGTTATGGAAATTGTAAACCCGATCCCCAGAGAAATCTACATTTAAAATATAAGTGATTTCACTATAACAAAGAATTAAATAAAATATTTTTATTTAAATATTTTATTACGGTTGCATCCAAAAACTAGATTTCACCAACGACCTACACCGGCCGATGTAAGGCCTCTCCTAAGTTAAAATCAATGTTCCAAATTCTACGGTACCCTCATATTTCTGATCTGATCACCCGTTTGGGAGTTATTCAACATTTTCTAGGAAAAATGGACGCGCGTGTTATTTAATTATTAAATTAAATTCAAAATTTTTTTCTGGGCTCACAGGGCCTCGGAACTCCATGTCGTCTCAGAGCCTGGTCCTGAATTAATTCCCATATAATATTAAAATAGTACATGGAAAATGTCGAGACATTACATCACACCCACCATAGGGATTTTATGCCCCCGAAAAGGTGAAACAATGACTTCTCAGAAAGATGTGTGTACTGCACGCGAATCTAAGCCTCCCGCTACCACGTGCTCTCCTGGATATTCTTGTGCTGACATCGGACATGTACTAAGGGAATAACTCACTCAGAAAGGATCTTCTCCTACCGATCCTCGATCTCCACTGGGTACTTAGCAAGGGTCCCTCCATCATCGATGTCCAGCTCGCCCAAGTCGATAACGTGTGATGGATCATGCACATACCTCCGCAGCTGAGACAAGTGGAAGATGTTGTGTATGCGGTCCATCTGAGGAGGTAGAGCAAAGTGATACGCCTCCAGGCCAACTCTACCTAGAATCGGAAAAGGGCCAATAAACCTCAAATATTGCTTGCTGCCTCGGCCAAACATCTGCAATCCCTATCGAGGAGAGACATGAAGGAACGCATGGTCTCCTTCCTCGAACTCCAAGGTCCTCCACCTCCTCTCATTATAAGACTTTTCCAATTCTGTGCTATCTTCATCCACACTTGGATGACCTACACCTTCTCTGTATTAGATCTCACCATCTCTGGGCCCATAAGTGCTAACTCTACTGGGTCAGTCCAGTAAAGTGGTGACCTGCAAGGTCGCCCGTATAGAGCCTCAAATGGTTCCATACCAATAGTGGAATGATAACTGTTGTTATAAGAAAATCCCACTAGTGGTAGGTGATCCTCCCTACTACGAATGAAGTCAATCATGCATGCTCAAATAATATCCTCTAGAAACTGAATTTTCCGCTCTATCTGTCCATCAGTCAGGGGATGAAACGTTGTGCTCAAGCGTAAAAGAGTCCCAAAAGCTTCCTGCAATCACTTCCACAACTGGGATGTGAAACGAGCATCATTATTTGAGACGATCGTGGATGGGACTCCATGAAGTCAAAATATCTTATGCACATAGAGGCATCCCTTGATCTCTACTAAACTCTGCTCCCGTATGGCTAAGAAGTGGGCTGACTTGGTTAGTCGATCAATGATCACCCAGATGGAATCGTGTCCCTTGGACGTACGTGGTAAACCTATCATGAAGTACATGGATATTCCATTCCACATCCACTCTAGAACCTCAAGAGGATTAGTCAATCCTAATGGCACCTGGTTCTCAACCTTTACTTGCTGACAAGTAAGGCACCAAGATACAAACTCTGCCAGAAACTTTTTCATTCCTGGCCACCAGAGCTGACGTCGGATGTCCTGATACATCTTTTCCATTCCTGGATGCACTGTTAAAGGGGATGTATGAAACTCCATTAGAACCTCCTCCTGTAACGCCACTGGTACTACTGTACGCCCTATAAAAAGAACAATGTGCTCCCCACAATTGGAATATCTATCAACCGCAACACCTATGGATATCTAAGCACGTAGAGTCTCATAGCTAGCATCCTCGTGTCGTGCTTCCCTGAATCGCTGTAAGCGTGGAGGGGAAACAACCATCGACTGAAGTTATGCTCCCTCATCTACATCCACGAAGGATAATTTTAAAGAGGCCAACTGACTCATCGCCTCATCCAGCAACTGAAAACTAGATTTCCTATTGAGAGCATCTGCCAAAATGTTCCCTTTTCCAGGTCTGTAAATGATCTCAAAGTCATAATCCTGGAGGAACTCAAGCCATTGCTTTTTTCTCAAATTCAGATCTTTCTATGAAAAGTTATATATGAGACTCTTCTAATCAGTGTAGACGGTAAACCGCTCACCCATCATGTATTACCGCCACATCTTCAATGCGAAGACTACCGCTGCTAACTCAAGATCATAAGTCGCGTAGTTCTACTCATGTGGCCATAACTAAAGTGAGCCATAGGCAATCACCGCTTTCCTCAACATCAGGACACAACCAAGCCCAGTTCCTGATGCATCACAGAACAATACGTACTCAACACCCTCCTCCGGTAATCTCATGATTGGGATGCTTGTCAGGCTCTATCTCAACTGCTGGAAAGCCTGTTGGCATCTATCGGTCCACGCGAAAGGATTCCCCTTTTGGGTCAAAGTTGTCATGGGTGCTGAAATCTTAGAGAAATCAAGAATGAATCTCCAATAGTATCCTACCAACCCAAGGAAACTCTGCAGCTCTGTCACGTACTGGGGTGGCTCCCATGCTTGTAAAGCCTCCACCATGGATGGGTCCACGGCTACACTATTTGCTAAGATAACGTGTCCTAGAAAGTGGATCTCCTGTATCTAGAACTGACTCTTAGAGAGTTTCTCATACAACTAGGTCTCATGGAGCGTGTCAAGAACCATCCTTAGGTGTCATGCGTGCTCCTCCGTAGACGCAAAGTACACAAGGATATCATCAATGAAGACCACTACAAACCAATCAAGATAAGGCTGAATGATCCGGTTCATGAGTCCCATGAACACTGCCAGGGCGTTTGTCACACCGAAGGGAATCACCAAGTACTCATAGTGACTGCAACAACATTTGAAATTTGTCTTCGGTATATCCTCATACTGTACTTGAAACTAGTGATAGCCTGATCGTAGATTAACCTTCGAGAACCATCATTCCCCTCTCAACTGGTCGAAGAGGTCATTGATCCTCGGTAGTGG
This sequence comes from Viscum album, assembly GCA_963277665.1. Taxonomy (NCBI): domain Eukaryota; kingdom Viridiplantae; phylum Streptophyta; class Magnoliopsida; order Santalales; family Viscaceae; genus Viscum; species Viscum album. The sequence goes on along the minus strand of OY728165.1, from coordinate 2,086,662,779 downwards.
ATACCGATTCATTACGATCACCTGGTTCAAGCTCCAGTAATCTACACATAGCCTCAAGCTCCCATCTTCCTTGTTGGAAAACAGCACTGGGGCCACCCAGGGTGAAACACTGGGTCTCCAAAATCCCTTCTTCTGCAAGACGTCCAGCTACACCCTCATCTCACGAATCTCTGAAGGAACCATCTGATATGCTGATTCGGATATCTGTACCATCCAAAGTTTCAACTCAATACAGAAACCTATCTCCTGGTGTGGAGATTTCTTGGTGACATCCTTCGGAAATACGTCCTCATACTCAGCCACTACTGCTGGAAACTGGAAACTTATAACATCTTCTTCACCAAGGTATCGGCTAGCCAACTGATGTGAAATCGGTTGTGCCATCCAATGCACGAGTCCATCCTGCGCTGCCCGGGTCTCTCTTTCACCGACAAAAGAGAACCTCATTCCATCTCTGCGGACACACCACACCCTTCGCCTAAAATAGTCGATCTAGGAATGAACTGTGGATAGCCAGTCCATACCAAGAATGACACTGTAAGGGCTCGACGTTAACACCAAAAGGTTCCAACCGAACCTCTCTCCTCCAAGGGTCAGGTAACACTGTCTACAGAGGTGTTTGATATTTAAATCTTCTCCAGTCGATGTTTCTAAACATAATGGTTGAGACAACGGCTCGACTGGAATATCATGGTCTTGAAAAAGATAAGCATATAGAAAGGAATGACTAGCACCTGTGTCTATCAGAATGGGAACTGACGTAGTAAAGACACAGATTGTACCTCTAATCATTCTTGGTGTACCTGGGTCATAAGCCTCTGCCGCCTGTAGTTGTCCACGCCTCTGTCCACCAGTTCCCTGAGCCTAGGGTGGACCTCTTAGGGGTGGTTGTGGTAAAGGGTCAAAACGACGATCACCACCAGCTGCTCTCCCATCCCCTCTACCGAGTCTGCTGCCCCACGAATCTGTCTACTCCACACGTTTCATCTACCTCTGTGGTCCATCCACTGCTCTCGTGTCAGTAGTACGGCGGGTCGGACAATATCGAGCGAGATTTCCCCTTCCATCCCACGAGTATCATCGCCTCTCTCAAGTTTAACTGGATCCGCCCTATGAACCCTGTATGGCAGATCCCCTATCCTGGGATCTCTTTTGAAACTGTCTCCCACGCCTGGGTCCCTGACGTCGACTCCCTACTGTCGAGGTATCTGCTCCAGCTCACCCACTACTTACAACAGCCCGCTATCTCTACTCTGCCAAGAAGCTCTCAACCACCAAAGCCCGCTTGAGCACCCCAGCATAAGTAGGAATTCACTTATTGATGATGCTAGCTCGGATATCTCTGCACAAGCCCCACTCAAAATTTTGAGCTCTGAATTACTGATCTCTGACCATATCCATCGTGTACTGTGAGAGGTTGGTAATCCTTGATGAATAGTAATCCACCGACATGGTAACCTGCTAGAGATGATGATGCTCCTATATACGTACTTCTCTCAGTGTAACCGATGAAAACTCCTCTCTGAAGAGATTCTCAAACTCCGACCATGCATGATTCGTCTTGTCGTGAGTCTGGATAAGCAAAATCCACAACCGGCTTGTCGAGCCCTACAGAAGGCTCGCTTCCAGGATCACCATCTGGTCTGCCAGTGTCCTGACCAAATAGAAAACTAAAGCCATCTACTCAAGACAGTTCTCTACTGCCTGAGGGTTAGTCTTGCCTCGAAACCCGAGGGGTCTCTGTCTCTGAATCTTATGGAGTGCGCTCAGCCTGCGCTCCTCCACCATTGGTACAGCAGGCACTAAACACTGCTCCATAGGTGGCGGGATAAATGGAACACCAACTGATGGTAAAACTGGGGGATCTGGTCCCTGAATCGAAGCTTTATCACTGAGGGGGTCATCCTCAGGATCGAGCTGCTGGATCCTAGTGGTTGCGCGTTTTAGAGGATTCCTATAATAAAACAAGATGTATCTCATCCAGTGAGTATATCTGGAGAGCTAACTGAAGAAGGAAATGGAAACCACAACCCATTCTTATATGATGAATATACCATTATTTTCTCCTCCAACTAGTGTTCTCATGTTCCGAGTCTTAAAGTAAGTTATCAGAGTCCTGTGTATGGATACGTCGACAGCCCGCACAAACACTGGGGTACTTGGCCTGAAAGACGAACTCGAAACACTTAACACTATTTCCCCAAACCAACTCACAGACTCTTGGTATTAATGTAGAACCGACCACCTCTGAAACCACTCTGTCATGACCCATCCTAGTAGGGCCTGAGCCGCATGCCCACAGGCCCACCTCCAATTGGCTAGGGGCTGATGACTAGCACCGAGTAGGCATTCTACTAACATGGGAGGCATTTCCTATAACCTGTACACAAGCACACACATCTCCAAGCCCACAAAGATGAAAAGTAAAAACTTTTAAAAGGAAAAGATGCATGCATACAATAAAATCCAACCAATAGAGTATAACAGGAATGTAAAGTACAAGAATGTAAAACTCTGGGCCAAATGTACAAGCCCGCTAAAAGAAAGTATGTAAAAATGTCCAACCTATAAGGAAATGTACTGGGACAGCAATATGTAGCTGTAAGAACACACCTCGGCCCGCCTGATCTCACTGAGAATTGTCTGGTACTAATCCACATAGAATCATGTCAAAGGCATGCTCGTCTGCACAAGACATGACATGTGCGGGCAATGCTCGTGCAGGGGTGAGTATAACAATACCTAGTAGGACACCCCGAACCGACAAAGGAAATACAACAAGGAAAAATAACACAATGGAAAGATACAGTCAGCACCACACAGTATATGACTACAGAACATATAACAAGAATATCCAGATATACTCATACACGATCGACTATCGTGATACTGCCACTAGGATCCAGCTAGAAGATTCTACTAAGCACGCAACCGGGAGAACACACCCCTAGGTCTGAATAGAGATACGAAGTACTCGTTCCGGGAGAGCACACTCCACAAGTACTTTGAGAACATGGTGCTCATATGAGGATCACAACCAAGTCATGGGGTGATTCTGACAACTCAATCTGAGATAATCCACTTAGCAGAGGATCGGCGCCCGGGTAAAGATGTTCACTTCGATACCAAGTACTCTACCTAGGGTTCCAGGAATGAATAAAGGATACGGCTCTAAGTCTCATAGATGGGATTCCAACAACTCTATTCAGTAAGTCTGACTAAAGTGATCATACTCATGTATAAAGGAAATGATACCAGAACCTTCAGGAAAAAGACCATGGGTACGAACCCTAAGCAAACTAGTCCATGTGACATAAGACAAGTGGCTCAAGCCATGAAGATTTGGTTACATGGCGTGTAGAATGGTTACAGATCGTGTTCCTTGACCCTGTGTACTTCCCATGTAACAGCCCATTTCATCTATCCAATTTGTGTAAAACAGGACTACACGATGTGTATAATGATCACATGTTCTGTTCCTTGATCCCGGGTACAGCCCGTGTAAACGGCCCGTGTCATTCGTCTTGTCGGATAGAAAGTAACTACACGGTGTGTAGAATAATTACACGTCGTGACCGAGCACCTAGGGCTCGCTCTATGTATGCTGGCCATGTGACCGTACATGGTTTCTGCCTGTGTTGTATGCCCGTGTACCAGTACATGGGGTATCCTGTGTACCTGGTTGGGTCTAGCCGAGGAGGGGTATAACCGGCGTGTCCTTGGTCGTGTACCCAACCCGTGTCCATTTACTCCCGGAGTACATGCCATGTGGTCCACCGATGAACACATGATGTGTAGCCCATACAACATAACGTGTAGTTGGGATATTTCAACAAAATCCATCTTCTTCCTCGCACTTCGGCAGATCTTCTAGATCATGTTTCTCTGGTCCGTTTGCCGCGAAACTCAAGATCAAGAGCCACCACGACATCGTGATGCTGAATCCGTTGGTTTTGGGTCTTGAATCGGCTCGATGAAAAACATATGATATTTCGATAGAAATATGATCAAAGGTCGATTTCTCCATAATCTCTTAGATTCGTCTGTTGTCATCACAATCACACCTTTATCGGTTCATCCCGGTTTCAGATCTATAATCTCGGATCATTAGGCCGTAGATCGGTGGCGTAATCAATCGTTGTTCTTATCCTGCGAAGAATGAAGAACACGCATGAAGAACGTGAGGAATGAATCACAAAAATCGAACAATAGGGATGAACCTTAGTCATTGTTTGTGACGATTCGAGTTCGTCACTGTTAGATCAAAACCAAAACAATATCAAAATCCCCTAAAAAACTTGTCCCGCAAGAACGATCGATCCATGGGCTAATCTGTTCGTGGATTAGTCCGCGTTCATCTTGGAATCCATAAACTGGGAAGGAAATCAAAAACAAACATCCTACCTAGATCTACGGTGTTCTTTGGCGATGATCTGGTCACCGCGTCGTCGTCGCAGGCGACGCTCGTCAAGATCACTGTCGCCGCATTGGGAGGTTTTCTCCAGAGCCTCCAGAGCCTCCAGGGGACTTCAGGGTTAGGGAAATTGTAACCTTGACCCCCTGCGAAATCTCTATTTAAAAGATAATATATTTTGCAGTAATAAGGATTAAAAAAAATATTTTTATTTAAATATTTTATTACGGTTGTGTCCAAAAACCAGATTTCACCACCGACCTACGCCGACCAATGTTAGGCCTCGCCTAAGGTAAAATCATTTTTCCAAACACAACGGCCCCCTCAGATTTCTGATTTGAGCACCCTTACAATATTTTTTCCACCTTTTCAGGAAAACTGGAGGTGCGCATTATTTAATTATTAAATTAAATTCAAACATTTGTTCTGGGCTCACCAGGCCTCGGAACTACACGCCATCTTAGAGCCTAGTCTCAAATTAATTCCCATATAATATTAAAATAATACATGGATTAATATGGGACATTACATTTATGATCCTTACCACTAAATTAAAATTATTACCCTTATAAGATATATGAGAGTGACATATGGTCATTTTCTTTTGTTTTAATAATAATTACGTCATTTTCATGTAATAAAGTCCATAAAATTAATCTATTTAGTGCCCTAGGTGATATGGTTTGACTTTTATTCATCCAATAGAATTTTTAAAGGTGTTAGGGTAATTTTATAACATAATATTTACCCTTAATTACCCTTATTACCTTTAACTATGGTAGTACAAATAAATATCGAAGTCACTATTCATAATTACCAAATAGTAAAGGTATCCTATTAACATAATTTGGAGACATTGATTGAAAATATGGAAACCATTTTTTAAAATTCAAACCCCAGTAGTTGAGGTAATTAATTTAAAATTAATCATGTTATTGAGAAAATGAGTTTTAAATGTTATAACATTGCAAAAGATTGAAATATTTTTTCCTATGAAGTTAATGTAATATTAATGCTAATGAAATACATTATATTGAATGGTAAAAATTTATTTTATTCATAATTTAAAAACTATCAATATTTTAATTTAACCATATAAATTATCTCGATGAAAGAAGTTATTTTTAACTAAAATATATCGTAATTTAACTATTCATGGAAAGATGAATGTTATTGGAAAAATATCAAAAAATTTCCCAAAGTAAATTTTTATATCCTCATTCGAAATAAGATATTTATTTCAAATTCAACATATAAATGTGTCATAAGATATATTTAAAAATGGTGCTCCATCAAAAGGAGGCAAATCTGCAATTTTTAAAAGATACCTATTTTATCCAAAAAAATGAATTGGTTCTCATACCATGTTTTGGAAAATGTTTAGGATTAATGATAATTTTATAAAATTAAAATTTTGTAAAATACTATTCATAACATCTAGTTTATATCTTATTAATTAATAATATTTTAATAATATACTATTATTTAGTGAAACTCAGTATTGCGTAAAACACAAGTTATCGAGTGAGGTAGATGTTGACTGTAACATAAGACAAGTCAGTGTTGTGTGTAGTAAAATTATTGTGTGTTTTTTTATTACATAATCAAAACATATTTCATTTATACATTGAACAAAATCAATACACAATGTTTTGTGAAATTAATTCTATCTAAAGAACATGAAATTGTGTACAACACAAGCCATGAATTGTGTTTTGTATACTACCAGCTAAAATTTTGTTGCATATAGTGTAAGGTACTCATGGTGTAGTGTAAACACAAGAAATAAAATAAATTAAAATAATTTATATCATAAAAACATAGGGTGTTACATTCTTCCCCACTTAAAATGAATTTCAAACATGAAATTCATCGAGGTTATAAAAGGTTTTCTATATGAAAGTTTCTTTTTTTGAATCCCACATCATAAAAATAAATACTAAAAAATAATTTGAAAAAAGAATGTTAGAAACATAATTGTTGCCAAAATTTACTCATCACCAGACTTCTATATAGGTGAGCATAGGTGGGAGGTGAAAACGTGGATTTGGAAGATAAATCCAACCATCATGTTCTGATGCCTAGTGATAGAGAATAAGGCTTGGAGAAAGTTAACTACCAGAAAGCCATAAATCTATTATGATTTAAGGAACAACATGATTCATCTGATAATAAGTTACTAGGATAACATTTTTGTTTTTCAAAATTCATTCACTAACGTTGAAGAATTTTTTATGAGAATAAATACTTACGTGGTTTTGGTACAATATCAATGTAGTTAGTACCTTGGAAAATTTCCAATTCATCGATTATTTAATTTAATGAAGAAGAATTTATCATTCTTGAAATGTTAGCTGATCATGAGATAGAATGATGGGTCATTCCATCAGTAACTATCGAAAAAAGGTTAGAAGAAGTTATTAAGTATACATTAGTCAATCTATGGTGAGATTATTCGTATATGGTTCTAAAATGGGATTTTACTTCATCAATCATATCTATTAATAATATTAAACTAATTTCTAATAACCAAGAACATCCCGCTCTCTAGTTGTAGGTGATAAAAGCCTATCTAACTTCGGGTGTGGGTTCTATTCCCACATCCTTGTCAAACGTGACAGGATTTTACCCATCCTATGTGATGCCTTTTTTCTAAAATGATGCTATTATAAAATTCCATAAATAATATAAAAAATAGTTCTACCATTCAAAGATACAATTTTCTGTCAAACATATTCCATTCCAACCTTGAGGCTTATCCTAAATACTTCTGTCCAATCCCAGAGAATAAATAAAACTATTACAAAAAATTTCTTAAAACAATCATTTGAATACCATCATTTATCTGCCATATACCATAAGATATATCTTTTTTTTCACATTGCAAGCTTATAAATGACTTCATCATGAATTCTCATTAGTCATTATAATAACCAAAATTACCATATATCCTTATTGAATACATGCATGTTTCTTTATTTCAATACTTATTGGATATATTCCATAAGTCCTAAAAAGATGTATACATCAACTCTGGAAATATAAAAAACATTTTAACAATTCCTTAACTAGATCCAAGGTAACTAATATCGTCCAATATATCTTTATACAAATATCTTTCTCATAACAGTAAGCTCATATTAAAAGTTATCATTCCCTTAATTATTTGTTCCTTAGTAATATCATCTTTTCATTAAATAACTTCTATTATCAATTATTATTATTCTACATAGTCTTGAAAATCCTTAGGGAAAGACATAAACTAATAACTCTTATATAATTCACCATTAATCATTCATGGATTCAAATACATAAAAAATTAAATCCTTCCACTTTAATAGTAGGAATGGTATAAGTCCTTCCTTGTATTAGATGTAGATTCTTATGTCTAGGCATTGAGTGGGTTAATTCCCATGTTTTCGATATATGATAAATTGAACTCCATAATAATTTGTCACTCTATGAACATTAATTAAATATAGATAACATCCTCCCATCCATTTGAGGTATTACTAAAGGTTCTTCTTCCCTTATCTTTGATATATTGGAGGCTTAATCTTCATTGTTCTTTGTTCCTCACCCTAGGAACATGCATGAAAGTCCATATTCCTCTTATTTGATGACTTTAGAATACAACTAAATTTCATCTTGTTAATCATATAACTCAATGACTGATTCATAATAATCAAAATAGCATTCACTCTACTCACTACACAATTTCATTGCTCATATTCACTAATTTGTTCATCAGATTAATTTTTTACCCAATTCCATTTGGTTCCCTCTATTGACTAAAACAAAAATAGAATATTATGAGAGGAAAATTCATTCAAATAAAACAACAAAATCAAGGGGGGTGCATTAAATCAATGAAATATTAGGTTTATTCCTTGCTTATTTATGATCACTAAACTAATTATCAGACTATAACCTATAGTTATTCATAAAATTGTTACATCCCAAGACATTCCATAAAAATATCTATAGGTATCTCACTAATGTTTTCACATCCTAGATTTAAGTAGTTGACTAAACCTTCACTTTGATACCAAATTTAAATACCCATGTTTGACATTCATTTAAATTACAATACTTTTTTGGAATTCCTAATATATGAAAAAAATAGAAACCCAAACAATGTATTATTTTAGTTTCTTTGGAAACTCAAAACATAGTATTTTAATCATTGTGAAGGATCTTCAACATCTCCCTTAATGATCTTCTCTTTTTTGTTTTCCTAACTAAAATAATTCTTTATGTCCTATGGAAAATTAATCATAGTAAGGGTGAGCTCAAATTCTCGGTAGGGTAAACATTGAGAACATAAAAAAACCTAAACATTTGAACGTAAAAACATGAAAATAAGTTTTAAACATCATAATCAAGTGCAATGAGATAAATCATGAAAGTAGGAAAGGAATGGATCATAATCAAACATTAACCATGATACAATGTTATTGTAATTTAAAATTTAAATGTCAAAAACTAATAAGAAAATATTATGATTTTCATAGTAGCCAAGGCATTTCTAACAAAACCATCATAGGGGACAAAGTCCATTACCGAACTAGATTTAAATTCTATTTCAACCATGTATTAATGAACTTGATTTATATTCCATACCAGAAATGTCTATCTTAAGAGATATAAATCTTTTCCAAATGCATTGGAGAGTGATATACTTCCCACACATCTTTTAATGAAATCATTCTTACATGTGTCACAAAAATAGAAATCATTAATCGTAGCATAACAGATGAAATAGAATATGACTCCTAAAGATTGTTTCATAATAATATTATCCATATAAGGTAAATGAAATTCATAAAAATTAATTCCATCAAAATCACAAAAAACATTAACAAAATAATAGCGATAGAAACATAATCTCAAGCCATCTTAGATGGAAAATAATTTTAATTAAACACATGAAATTATTTCATGAGAAAAATATCAATTCTTCTTCAAAAATGATTTATTTTCTCAAAATATCATTCGATTTTAGAATAAATGAATTTAGTTGAAAATAAACTTGAAATAGTGTGGAGGATTAATCATTTAAATAAGGCGTTAAAAAGACATAAAAAATCAATTAATGGTGTATAATAAAACAAAACGTTCTCCTCATACTTTTAAAGGAAAAGTCAAAAAGTACCTTGTATAGTAAAAAAAGAATGATTCCTCGCATACCATGTAGAAGAAGTTAAAAACTGGTAAAAATGAATTTAAATATACATTTAAGAATTTTTAAGAATTTGGGAATACATTTTTATAGAACAAGGACATTGATGATAAATAAATATCCCAAGAAAACACTTATATATAAACAATCTCAGATAAAAATGATATTGTAAAATTATCCCTTAACTTATGTCTGATTTCTTGTGTGTCTGTCTGAAACTCCATTATAGTGGGTTTAAAAATATTATTATCTTTTTATAGAAACATAATAATATTAATGATATCATGTATGTTTTACTTATGACTTTATATTACACAATCATTTTTCAATTCCATGATAAAGCAACGGTTTGGGTAATAATCATTTTATTTATAGTACGCGTTTGGACTTGTTATTCCTGATATTATTACTTAGATAAAGATTTTATTGCTTCTTTAATGGAAATATTATTTATATATAATATGTATTCAGTATATGTATATATAATATATCTATAAATGGAATGGAAAACACCTTTAATGAAGGTGGTAGGTCGTACATACGGATGAACATTGTTTTTGTTTCCTTATTAAATTGAATGGATTTATGTAAATGAAATATAAATATAAATATACACAATAGAATTATTATGTCATTTATTTCATGATTATTTAATATATATACATCATAATCATTCTCTAATGTTTAATATGGGGAATTAATCTCATCACGTCATGGAGACAGTATGTTGTATGTTTTCCCGAGCGCTGATATCATTACCACTGTTATCGAATGGTATTGAAGTGGATGGTGTATAATATCTCAAAATTAGTATCATATTATAATAATAATATATAGTTGTTATTTACACCATTATACTCATCCATTTTTGTTGGTGGTGAAAAATACATTACACCATAGTGTGAATACGGTAATTTTTACTTATACACGTATGGTAATTTCATATTTCATAGGATAGATAGATGGTAAAATAGGGTTGTTTCATAATTATAATAAAATATATTTATTTAAGTGATTCTTATGTTATTAATTTATAATTAAAAACTAAACAAGATGAAATATTGGATGAAGTAATTTTGAAAGAATCAGTAGAAGTGATTACATATTCCTCGATGTGCCTCCTTTAATTTTTTTCTTAATGCACTAGACTGTAAATTTTGAGAATACCAAACCTCTAAAATTTCACTAGGGAAGTTGAGAAATTAAAATTTTAGGCTTGGGAAGTTATTTATGGCATAAAATTGATTGAATTGGAGAGGGAGGAGGTTCCCTTTTATAAAAGAGGAGAGGGGCACTTTTGAGAACATCAAAAATAATAATTTATAATAGAATAAAACCCTACCAAAAAACCCTCAATGTGTCCCAAACTCGGATATTATATGATATATAGTTTAAATATTATCAACCAGTTAATTTATGACAACTTAGTTTTTCTATTTATACCACATCAATTTAATTGACACATAGTAATTGTATTAAATTTTAATTTTGTAAATAACATTCTAAAATTTTAATGGTTATAAATATTTACATATATGTTGTTTATCGACCTTAAATAGGTATTTTATGATATTTTATATATTATAATTATCACTTTTTAATTTTAATTATTTTTAATGATTTTTAAATAATTTAATAAAATGTTAATTTTATAAAATATCAATAGTGTGAATTTTGACACTATTCATTTATTTTAGAATAAATAAAATTCAAAAAAAAGATAATTTCAAAAACAAATATTTAATACACTATTAAAATGGAATAGTACCCAATATAATTCTTTTATCACTTCAATTAGATAATATGATACTTCATTTAATATTTTTAAAACCATTTATTTTATATGTTTCTTAATAAAATAATTTTTAAATCACTATAGTGTCATCATTAATGATAATTAAATAATCTCTAAAATTATAAATAAATTTAAATATATAATAATATGTTATATTTTTTTGACTATTTACATTAAATGATTTATGAGTTTTATCACTAAATTAAAATCATTACACTTTTAAGATATAAGTGAGTGACATGTTGTCACTTTCTTTTGTTTGAATAATAATTACATCATTTTCATAGTACAAAAGTCCATGAAATGAATCTATTATGACCCTTAGGGGAAATAGGTAGTCTATTATTCAACATATAGAATTTTGGTAGGTGTTAGGGTAATTTTATAATTTTATTTTTACACTTAATTACCTGATTTACCATTAACTATGGTAATAAAAATAATTACAATGTTACTATTCATAATGCCTAAAAAATCAAAGTATCCTATTAAAATAATTTGGAAATAATTTTTCCACATATGGAATCCATTTTCCAAAATTCAAAACAAATATGTTTCATAAATTAATTTAAAATTAATCACATTATTGGGAAAATGGGTTTTAAAAGATAAAACATTGTTAAAGATTGTAATGTTTTTAACTAAGAATTTAATGTGAAAATAATGCCCAATAAAAAAATTATATTATGTTGTAAGAATATTATCTATTTTTAATTTAAAACCATTTAATTTGATAATTTAACCATATAAATTAACTCAATGAAGAAGTTGTTTTTAATTAAAATTTATCATATTTTTACTATTCATGAAAATATGAAAGTTATTAGAAAAATATAAAAAATTAATAAAAATTAACTTTTTATATCGTTATTCCATTGAAGACATTTATATTGTCAAATTTAACTTATGAAAGTGTCAAAATCTATAATTAAAATGGGTCTTCCATCAAAAGGAGATAACTGCATTTTTTAAAAATAATTATTTTATACAAAAAATTTATTTTGTTCTCATTCCATGTTTTTTAAAATATGTATGATGAATGATTTTATAATAAAATTAAAATTTTGGTCAATACTATTCATAACTGCTAGTTTATATCCTATTAAAAAATCATATTTTTATAATATATCATTATATAGTGAAACTCGGGATTTCATACAACACAATCTAACGAGGATGGTCACTCTTGTGTGTAACGCTATCCAATTTAGTGTTGCATGTAGTGAAAGATTATTTTGGTTTTGTGTATAAAATAATCAAAACATAGTTCATTTATACATTGAACAAAATCTATAGTCAGTGTTGTCTGAAATAAATTCTATCAAAAGAACATGAAATTATGTGAAACATAAGCCAAGAATAGTGTTGAGTATAATAAAAGCTAAAAAGATCATACATATAGTGCATGCTAATCTTTGTTTAGTGTAAAACCCATGTCATCAAATAAATTAAAATAATAAATATCATAAATCCTTGAGGTGTTACAGTTTTACCCATATCCAATGGAATATACCTCTTAGCAATAACCAAGGTCTCAATGAATTCATGTTAGTCATAGTCACATATATAGAAATATAACAACCTTATCAATTTCAACTATTTAATGTCATCATAGATATATAATAAAAACAATAAAAGTATATATATATATCACACATTAAATAATAGTATACTCTCAAAAACAGAAAGCACACATCATTGAAATAAATTAAATAACTAGTATACAACACAGAAACAATATATATATATATATATATATATGGTATGGCTTTGTAAATTATTAATCATGTCTCGTGAATAGAACCAAATCCAATAAAATATTAAATATAATATCATTACTGGTAACACAGATTTCAATTACACATGAGTTTTCCAAGAACATCAAATCTCCCCGACCTAAGTCCCACAAAACTATCTCATTTATAAAATTCCCCATGTTAGACAAAAAATTAATGAAAACATTGTTATGATACCATATTTCAATTCCATGACACAAACCCCCATTTTTTGTATAAACAACCATATGGCCTTATTCATGCCTCCCCATACACAAGAAGATTCTAACTAGAAGTGAGGCTATGATGTCCGTTAATGGGGAGACTATACCCTGAATATCAAATAATTTCATGAATATTGTAAATAAAATATAATAAATAAAAGAAAATATTGGGGATGAAAATAATCTAAGATTGTACACCTTACATAAAACATTTCACTATAAAATAAAAATTAGGGGAATAATTTTATATAGTTAAATAAATAGTAAAAATCTATGGATTCTTATAAATAATATTTTAATACCGCTACAATGTCGATGCTCCACATATAATCCATCCACCATAGGCCACTTTTCCTTTCATGGTTCTTGATATTTGAATATTATAAATGCATCAGGATTCATGTGATGGTTGGGAGTACTAAAACCAAGAAGGACACCACCAACAAGTCTTTAAGAAATGTTAATTTATATAATAGTTTTATGAAATGACAACAATAGATATTCTATATTGAATAATAAATCATACACCATGATATCATGTTCTAACCATGCCACCATGACCCCCGACTATACCTTCTATATCTTCATCCCAGAATTACTACTGAGATATTAGAATTTATAATTAAAATTTGACAGTGTTATTAAATATAATATTCAACATAGTTTGTGCAAGATACTCAACATCGACTCAGAATCATGTGAGTCATGTTGATGACATCCACTAGGTATCATGTTTTGATGCTACTTAGCATCCATTAAGCCTTGATTGAACATACTATTTAGAACCCAATAGGCATTGATTTAATAACATGACATCCATGGGAAAACTATGTATCCTTACACATTTCATTGGCCCATTACTTCTACCATCATAATTCATGCACACTCCCCCTCTATGGGATAACCATGTCATGATGATCCACCTTTTATGAGCACCAATAACAATGCCTTCCATTAAATTAAGGAACCCATAATAGGGTATATCCTTCAAGGAAATCATATCATATCATCGTGAGAAATAGTAGAAAGGATAAATATATATAATAAACATAAAACATAAAAAAAAACAACATTAATACACATGGTAGCATTTATTAGAAATAGGTCTCGTAGGATGTGCACACACCAATATGTCATCATAATCAACAACAGTCCTCAAGGTATTCCAGACCAAGAATTATACCCAGTAACCAAGTCTATAAAAGAGAACCAAAAGATAAGAAACATCCTACATATAACACATGGACATAAAAATCATGTTTCATATTGAGCTAACAACTAAAACCTGCCTCCACACCAACATGATCATGAACACACACAAAATATCCTAGATAGAACTCAATTTATCACAAATTATATTCTTGATCGTGTTATAAAATAGAGATATTTATATAGTCTTAATTATGTGGTGTATTCTAGGATAAGGGGAAAAGGAAAGAAGAATAGGGAGGAGCTCACCATGATTTACCATGAGTAGATCCTCTATCACTGTGGAAAAAACAAAGAGCCTGGGGGTTGGATGATCACTTGATGATGCCCGAGTTTCATCTTAGTTCTAAGAGGAATGGATGAAAGAAGGTTGATTTCTAGGGTAATTATGCATTTAGAGACATTCTATAAATATTTAATTCAAAGTGTTTCTCTTATGTATAGAATGTAATGGGTCACAAAATAGCCAGATCTATAGTGAATTGGATTTATCCATGAAACAACAGTGTCCATTAAAAACCATTTCTAGAATTTTCATCATCTAAAATCGATAGATCCAATAAAATTGGAGAAGACTGTGATTTAATGGGTAATTTTTTGAAAAACCCCATAATCCCTCATGTGTATAGTTCACCACAACCCCTAGTTCATGATGTGGTGACCCTGAATATGGAAGAACCATATAAATTCTAGCTTCCTTCCCCCAGACCATAGTGAAAGATCCACACCATAGTTATTCAAAAATATAGAAAACCATCACAACCACCCACAATAGAACAAATTCCCAACCACTATGTGATCAAACCCACTATGATGTAAAACAAACACCATGCCATATAATCTGGTTCCACGTGTGAAATTTATTTAACTGCCCTTTTTTAGAAGAACCATCTATTGGTCCTCACTTAAAAGTATGTTATTCTAGATTAATATCTTAATATCGACATTCTGTTTAAATAATAACTCATCAATAAATTTTTTTTAATAAGTCTACAATACTATTAAAATTTTAGTAAGAATCTTTAGATTAATCCCACATATCATAAGAATCACTCCATTAAAAACATCTTATTATAGAAGGTAAAATTAAAATATTGGAATTAATGTGATAAATAAATTAATCAAATGTCATCATTGATTTCAAAGTATCATGACAAACATTTTCATCTTGAATAACTCTTTTAAGAGTTCTTGTTTTTTATAACACATTTATAACCATTCAATACCTTTTTAAATGAACATTGTCTAAACCTCTCTCTTAAAAAAATTCTTCATAGAGATTATTCATTATAATTATAATCATCATCATGGGTACCACTGAGATCCTCTTAGATTCCATTAACAACACATTATGATCAGCCTATATTCTACCTTATCAACATTAATTTTTTTAAAAACTATATGAGTGGCTCTAAATAACAAAGTGAAATTCAAAATTATGATTTACTAAAGAAAAATATTAAAAAAACATTAAAATTCTCCCCATAATAATTCATCATTATAATAAATGTAAAATTTTTTAAAATATTAAAATGAATCTATATTGTGTTGGATTAAATTAAAAAAACATACCATTACAATCTATATGTAAATGTCAGTAAAATAGACTATAATTTTTTTTATGATTTAAGTAGACTAATATTTTTATTTTTATTTTATTTTGAATTCAAAATGTGAATCTCAGGGGACAAAAAAATATATATTACCATACCCTTCCTAAAATGTTATCCAAATCGAGTAATCATCATTTATATTTCCTTTATATCCCATAAAACATGATCAGGCCACCTTAGGCCAGTATATGAATCCTATTAAAAAAATAAATGGAGTGTACCACCACTACTCGTCAAAGACATGTGGGATCCATCCTATTAATACGCCTCGCTCAACCCATATTGTTTCCATAAATATTCTCTAACATCGATCACTTATTGTGGTGACCCCAACTTATATCACATAACACAAATGGAATACTAACTTTTTCAATAATAAAATACATTGAATTTGAAAAAAATTGTGATAATAAACTTTCATACATTATAATATCGTAAATTTTTCCGAATACTTACAAGAAAACATAAATGGAGTCCCAAAGACTATATTAGTTTAGTGCCTTCAGAAACATGGAAACAGAAACACTAGTACATGGGTGAACTACTTAATCTCTCATTAGTTTATCCAAGACTAGAACCCCTCTTAGAAATATTATTCATTAAATATATCATTATAACAAGGAAAAAAAATATTAAAATTAGTGATCTCATATGATTATTTTTGGTAAAAAAGAATGTTTTGTAAGCATAAACATAAGAATAAGGGTTTGATGATGCAATTATAACATTAGAATATCATAGCTTGCATATAAGTTATCATAACCATAAATCCTGAAATAATGTTTGGCAGATCATAAAACATGAATAATAAGGAAATCAAGAGTATATTCCATGAAATTATAATAAAGGAGTAAGACATATAATTGTTTAATACACATAAACATATAAAATCCCATGTCAATGCTACCTACCAATACCATCATAACAGGTTAGTCTTGGGATAAGACATATATAACTACTTTATTCATTGTCTAATAACCCGTGTAGCCTCTTATTTTTGGGATTAGGATACAACCCATCTACCCACTTTCTTTCAGGATATGGAGACAACCTACCATGTTTCCTATTTTCAGGAATGGGATTCAACTCATGAACCTACATATTTTTAGGCTTGGTCTTGATCCCATGTACCATATTGTTTTCACACATGGGATACAACTTGTGCAACCTTATTTCTCATTTAGTATTTATCAATACCCTAATAATTATATGGATATATAAGTCTCACTCGTCACAAAACAAAATCATTGATACATGTGCCAAAGGATAAAAAACATACATAATGTCAAGACGTATAAGAAGATATAGGTTTTATAAACAAAAAACATAACACATGAAATGAAATGGGAATCATTAAAATTTAATCACATCATAACCTATGGAAAATAAATTGGTTTCATTATCATGTCATTAAAGAATAACCTATGAAAAGAATCATGATACAAAAGAATGTTACTCGTGCAAGAAAAACACATTTCATAAATATATATCATTTTAAATATTAATGGATTTCCCAAAAATATAACCAATTAAAGAGAAACTTATTTCATATATATATAACCTATGAAATAGAAACAAGCTTCAGGAAGGCCATCACATTTATAATAAAACATTAAGAAAAAAGATATGAACTTAACCTTAATAAAATTTCTGTGAATGATAGAAGTAACATCTAAAGATGTAATCTTATATAGAAAATAATTTTTAAATATCATACGAAAAAATTACTTGAGGAAAATACCATTTCATCTTTGAAAGGGGATTTTTAAAGCATAAAAAACATTTGAAATCATATTCATAGAATATCCCTTGAGAACTTATAATTAATAATTAAAATAATTTTGAAAACAATTATCATTGAAAATTACTTTTATTTTTTTTTAAATTAAATTTTTAATGATGTAAGGGAATATTCATAGAATAGACAATGAGTAAATCCATAGATGGCATACGGGGTAAAAATAATATTACATTTTCCTGGTAAAATGTGAAGACAAATGCCTTTATTGGGAGGAAAAATAAGAATATTTTGAATAAAAATATATAAGAAAAAAGGGTTAAATTTTATTTTATCTATTATTGGATAATAGTAGAATATTTTTGGAAACAAGTTTTTTTAAAATAATAGATTTGAAGGAACCCATATTCCTGACTGAAGAGATAGGTAAATTCATATATTCTTCAAAACACATTCTTATCTATTTTATGTACCAAAGAATAGAAAGATGGTACCAATGTATTAATATAGCATCAATAACTTGAGAAGAATAAAATAAATGATTGTTCTTATGAGATATATCATAATATTTTTTCAACAGGAGCATAATTATAAACAATCTCAAAAAGTGATGAATTTGTTTCAATAAAATCTTACAACTTGTTAAATTTTAACCATATTCCTCCATTAAGGAAGATAAATTAAATAGAGAATAATATGTCATTAATATAATGAAATTCATGAAATAACGTTTAAATGGTTGTATATATAACTCAGTAAAAAATATAGGTTCCAAACATGGCATGTGTCTCAATGAAGGAAAATTGAGAGAAAATCATTTTACCTATTTGGTAACATTTGAAACATATTCCCTATTTAAGAAAATATAATAAAATAGAAATCTAAATGCACATAAATTTAAATATAAAAATTATATAGATCATAAAGGGGTTGTATACACATCAAACAAATGGAATGGGTCGTGAATACAATATGTATCTCATGGAAATAAGAAGTGAGATGAAATTCCTTTACATTGTGTCTTGACCCTCATTGTACTCATAAAATATAACTGTATAATAAATATAATTTTATTATAAATCAATAATAGAACAATATTATTATATATAATACCAAATATTTTTTTATTATGTCATTATAATACCCATATTTTTACAATTCTATGTAAATATTTCACTTTAGGTAATATTCCATTTGTTCTTCACATGGGTCGTAACTTGTTATATCTTTGGTGCTTATACTTATATCATGATATACAGAATTAAATAAATGATATATATATATATATTATATTCATGTAATTATTATCATAACTATCTAAATAATATTATTGTATGAATTGGAATACACCATTAATGGAGACAGTAGGTCGTACATACGCATGTATGTTATTTCTATTTTATTGTTTTATTGAATGAAAGAAAAAAATGAAATATTTTTTTATATGATCATTATAACATAATTACTTTTTCTTATATAAAATATAATTTCCCCAAAATATGCTTAATATAATCCTTGTACTGTCTGACCGAATCACATCACTTTGAGGAGGAGGTAGCCCACACTTCCTCAAATGAAATTATTATATTTACACTAAATATAATGTAAAAGATTTTTATTATAAAAAGATTGAAAAAATTAAATATATAATATGAATATATAATATATAAACGTAATATCCATCATAATGTCCACCATGAGTGGTGGTAAAGGAAAAAATAAGCAATCATCATTTTGTGAGGTGGTAGATCACCGTATAGGTAAATAGTATGTTCATTACCCCTTATATGGAAGTATATGTTAGTGAAGGAAGAAAATATTGAATGAAAAAATCCTAGTATAATGAGGGTATTTATTTTTTTTATAATATAATTGATTAATAATAGTATATTAGGAGGATAATGGAACTGAAAATTGAAATTGGGGAATAATGTTACATCTTACTCTGGTAACTCCATTTTTTCACCAAAGGGATTCCTAGGTTTGATTTATTTTGATGGAATGGATTATAGGATTGTTGGAGAGATTTCAAGCATTTATTTTGGTATATATAGATTTATAATAAGTATCTAGAGAGTCTCGAGAAAGTTGGATGAGGGGAGTCCGTTTTATAGCGGAGGAGGAGTATAACTCTTGATAATTTTGTGAATAGGAATTACCCCAACGTTTCCCCATGAATTTTTTTTCCAATGATGGTTAAATTTCATGAAAAGTAATTATAGGGTATAAATATGGCCATAAAATATATTTTCAACAATTTCATATTTAATTTTGGACCTTTAGTTTATGTCTTAGTCCATAGTTATGTTTCTTTTTACTAAAATCAATGTATTTAATTTTATTTACATTCACTAATAGTTTTGTACAAAAACGAATTTTATCTTTTTAGACATTATAAATTGTTATGATTCCAAATATTGAATTCATTTTTCATCTTCCAATCACATAAGTGGGAAAAATAAATTTAAATTTAATCCCACTTTCTGGTTGTCAATTTAGTTTTTTTAATGTAAGATTTAAAAGTTTTCTATGTTTTTATATAAAAATTCAATTTTAAATTTATTCCAATGAACCACATATTATTTATTGATAAAAATAATCAAAATTAAAATAATTAATGTAATAAATATCAACATTTTATAGTACATGAATCATCATTTAATCTATAGTATAGTCCATGAATGAATAACATAAGAGAAAGACATATAATTGTGGCATAAACAAAAGAATAAAATATCATATTCCAAGGATACCAACCAAGAAGATTATGAAATGTTAGGATTTGGATAAGACCCATTTACATTCATTGGTTTTAGATAACAACCTATGTACCCTCATATTTTTTGGATTGGGATACAACTTGTGCACCCTCCTAATTTCAGTCTTGGGCTACAACCCATGAACATACTTATTTTTAGGGAAGGGATCCAACATGTATTCCTTGATATTTTCAAAGATTGGGCTTCATTATCTATACCTTCTTATTTTTCGGCTTGTGCGATAACATGTGTACCCTTGGAGATCATATCCCACATATCATGACTGAAATCATTGGAGGGAAACGTAGGCCCCACCCATCACATAAAAAAATCACACACACATGTGCCAAAAGATAATAAAACATCTATAATATCATGACCCATAAATATATA
Source organism: Viscum album (assembly GCA_963277665.1). Taxonomy (NCBI): domain Eukaryota; kingdom Viridiplantae; phylum Streptophyta; class Magnoliopsida; order Santalales; family Viscaceae; genus Viscum; species Viscum album. The sequence continues at coordinate 2,086,641,677 of OY728165.1, read as the reverse complement.
TTTTTTCATAAAAAAATAATAAAAAATGAAATGAAATGGGTGTATTTTACATTACATAACATCATAACCTTTGGAAAACAGATATGTTTCCTAATCATTAAATTAAAGATTTACCAGTAAGAAGAAGCGGGGTTCAAAAGAAAATAACCCATGAAAGTGAAATGGAATTCATAAATATATAATTTGTAAAATAAAATGGATTTCATAAACATATAACCCATGAATGAGAAACAGATTTCATAAACATATCACCCATGAAAGAGAAATGGTATTCTTAAATACCATAACATTATGAATAACCCATTTGGATAACCTACTGAACTAATCCATTATATAATTATCTATAATGTTATGATTAACATCAAAAAAGGTCATCTTATATAGAAAATAATTTTTATATATATTTAAAAAAAATCTTTTCCAATATATAAATTTTTCCTTGGAAATTGTTTTTTAATTCATTAAACCGTTTGAAAATAATTTTCATAGAAATTACCTTTAAAATTTATAAATAAATTGAAATCATATTAAAAAAATATCCTTTAAAATTACTATAATTTTTTTTTAAAATAATTTTTTTCAAAAATGTGCTTAAGCTTCACAAAAAGTACAGTGGGTAAATTTTTACATGTCATATGGGTTGAAATGAATATTCATTTTTCATTGAAAAAAGTGTAAAACAATTACTTTTTCAGAAAGTAAAAAAGAAAATATCTATAAAAACATTGTTAAAAAAGTGTCAAATTTTCATTAAATTGTTTTAGGAGAATAATAAAATATTATTTTAAATCCTTTTTTAAAAATATCATTTTGAAGAAACTCATATTTCCAACACAGAGAGAGTAAAATTTAGACTTTATTAAAAACACTTCATTAACTATCTAATGTACCATAGAGTGGAGAAAAGGTACCAATATATGAATAAATAATGAATTTCCTATGTATTTGAAATTTAATTTCTGTTATTTATAGATGGATCATAATATTAGATCAAATGAAGAATAATCATCAACAATCTTGAAAAGTGGAGAGATAGTTTCAATAAACTCTTACAACATCATAACATTGAACCATACTCCCAATTTCAGAAAATTAAATTAAATGAAGAATAAAAATTTAATGAATATATAGAGATTATGGATATAGATTTCAAATAATTTGTATACACCCCATGTAAAAATACTGGTGCATAACATGGAATGTGTCTCAAAGAATGAAAATTGAGGAAAAATAATTTGTCAAATTTGGTAAACGGGTGGTTAATAAGGAATCTATCCCCTTGAAATAATATGTGATATGAAGTTCTCATACCTTTGGTCTTGGATCTCTTAAAACACATAAAAATTTCTTTTATAGAAAATATAAGTCTATTATAAATATTTTTAAAAACCATATTATTTTATCTTACACAATATATGTTTAAATAATGACATTATATTACCCTCTTGTAAACCATTCTATGATAAGGTTTCACTTTAGGTAATATCTTCTTTGATGTTCGCATCTATCATAATTTCTTATATATTTGGTCTATATACTTATATTAATATTTAACAAGGTTAGTAAAAAATATAAATACCATTTATATTCCATATATTTGTTTTATATTAATATATATAACATATATTTATGGAATGGAATACACCATTCATGGAGACGGTAGGTCGTACATATGCATGAACATTGTTTCCATTTTATTTTCATATTGTATGAAAAAGGAAAATGATATATATATATATATTTATATAATATATTTAAATTAAAATTATTATGACATATATATTATATAATTTAACTAAACACTTCCTTAATACATTATGTCTAGTGTGTGAATGAATCACATCACTCTACGAGGGAGGTAGTCGATACCTCCTCAAACGAAATTATCTTATTTATAGATAATTGAATGATTAAACATATGCTCAATAATAGTGTTATATAATATTAATGAAATGTTATAATAAATCACATATTTAAATATATTTTCCATCATAATTCCCCCCATGATTGGTGGTAATGGAAAAAATGAACAATCATTATTTCGTGAGGTGTTAGATCACCATACACATAAACAGTATGATTATTACCATTAGATGAAAATTTTTGTAGGTTAAAGAAAAAAAATTAGAATAAAAATATCCTAGTATATTTATTATAAATTTTTTTATATGATTATGAAATTATAAGAGTTTATCATTTGGATAATGGAACTGACAGTAATGAACCTAAGGAATAATGTCAGCTCTTATTCAGGTTACTCCATTTGGATTACACAAAAACAGATTCCCTAAATTTAATTATCTGTGTGGTGGATTATAAGAAGATTGGATTTATTTTTATATTCTATTTAGGAATATATCTATTGATTCAATGTTTCTGGAGAGGTTTGAGGACATGGGAGGAGTGGAGGCATTTTTATAGTGGAGGTGGAGTGTAACTATTGTTAATTTTGGGAAAGGGAATTTCACCCACATTTTCACAATGAAATCGAATCAAATAATGGCCCAATGTAGATAAAATACATTATAGGGTATAGTTATGGCTATAAAATGGATATTTGAAAATTTTATTGGACATTTAGTCCCTCATGTTTAAGGAATAGTATTTAGTAAATATTAAATTTACCTTAATCGATATAACTAATTTTAATTAAGCTCACAAATATTTTTGGTAAAAAACTAAGTTAAATACATCATAAATTAGAAATTATTATTATTCCCAATATGAAATCCATTTTTCAAAATCCCAATAACAAAATTTTATGAAATTAACATAAATTTAATAATGTAGTTGGGTTGACAATACATATTTTTAAGGTAAAAACATTCAAAAAAATTATTTATATATATATTAAATTTCAATTTGAAAATTATTTCAGTGAAAAATATTGGGTTGATTGATAATAATATAATATAATTATACTTTGAAAAAAATTTAAATTATTATTCAACCTTGTAAATAAATTATATGAAGAAGTATATTTGAACCAAAATTAACTATATTTTAACAATTCATTAAAATGAATCCTTATAGATAAATAAAAAATTTTACTGTAACCGAATTTTTATGTTTGACATTCTAATATGATTTTTATCTTGAGATATATAATCCCTAAAAATTCTATAAAGTTTATTTAAAATAGTTTCTCCATTAAAATGAATTAAAATTACTTGTTATGAAATATAGTATTTTATGCCTAAAATTAGGTTTGTTTATATTTTAAGACTATCAAACATATTGGAGGAAAATAAAAAAATTGATTTAATAAATAATATACATATTACATTGATATCACTCACTAATTGTAATTAATTTAATTTATTATGGTAAAATATCTTTGTGGGTATAATAATATTTTCGTTTATATTCAATCGGTTTTCATATTCATTTATAATTAATTTATACCCAATGAATACATATTATATTTATATAAACTATATATTTTCATAAGTTAGTTTACCCTTTTCCCAAATAATAATTAAATGGCTAGGATTTGTTAAATAAGGTATTATTATTCAGTAAAACTCAGTCATGAGTGTCACACAAGCCATAATGAAATGTTATTATGTCATGCAATGCAGGATAACATCAGTGTTATGTGTAGATCAAACTAAAATTTATGTTGTTTTTAATACATAATTTAATTTCTTTTCATATTACTGGAGAAAAAATAATGAATTAATTTGAAATAAACTAAGTTTTTTTGTGAAATGTAACATATCAAAAAGATTAAATTAATTCAAAATCTAATAATTCATAAAATATATAAGTGTTATGGAAAATCCTGAAAATTATGGTTATCACAAGAATCCTACAGATACCATTTCTTCCAGACTAATTAAAACAAAATAAAAATATTTTATTTATAAAAATTCAATTTTCTATAAGAAACTTTATTTTTTAAACCCTAGGTCATAATTTTTTTTGATGATATTGTTTAGGGCTATAGACACACTCCAATAAAAATTATTACAAGATTCTCTATTAAAGAACACTATTCTATTATATAACATTTTAATTCTAAAAAATTTAATATTTGTTATCATACTAATCTTATAATCCCTCATAGAATATTGGCTTCCTCACAAGGGATCTTGACCGCTATAGGGTAGTGCTCAAGATATGCAATTATATATCAAACCCATAATAAAAATGTGTCATGGATGATTGTCTATTTTTTTACTTCTTTAATTTGATGAGGGAGGCTAACTAGATCATAAGAATACAAATTTCATATTTGTATTAAATAAATTCATATAACAAAAATAATGTTCATTCAATAGCATTCTAAATAAAACATATCCTAACATTAAATAGATAAATTATAAATAGTATAGTGATGTATTATTTTCATTATGAACTATAAATATTATATTAATTTTTCAAAATATATGAATCATCAATTTTTAATATTTACTATGAAATGAATCATTGGAGCATAATAATCTAACATATTGGGAATTTTTTTCATCTTGAATTTCTATTATCAACATATTCCTATAAAACTGCTCAAGAATTACATTGACGGTTCCTATATTTATAGATAAAAATAGTCTTCTGATAGGGCCAGATCCGCTTATAAAATTTTGAAAAAAATCAATAAAACCCATTTCCTGAGAAATAAAAGGATGGAAAATTTTAAAATTAGGTCTCAATTTTCATGTTTCCTAATTTTTTCATGGGGACATTTGGAAATTAATATTTTGATTATTTTAATTTCCAAAATATGATTGTTAAAAATTAATCCCTCAAAGAGGAGAATGAAATATTATATAACCCAAAGAGTATAATTCTTTAAATATCACATTTTATTTACATAATAGAATAAAACATATATATATTTAGGTCGTTTAAAATGTAGACACCAAGAGAATCCTCCCATGTAATTTTTTTAAAAACATATAAAATTAACATAAAATTATATATTTTCTTCCATCTTTGGTCTTCTAACAGGTGTTTGTGAATCATAAATAGTGTTTCCCTCCCACCATATATTCTAAATGTTAAGATATCGATTACCAACACTGTGGAAAAGAAATACTAAAAAGGGGATAAACTAGTGAATACAAAGGCATTGAATGAAACTGTATATAATTAATGAATAAAACATAAAAATTATTTAGAACATGGCCTTTTCCCTTTAAAATAATGAGTCCAAATAACATTGATCCCAACGTTTTATTGAAAATAGAACCAAATCCAAATTGACTAGTAAAAGAAGTGTAAATACTAAAAATGAAAAAAATGTATTATTTTGAATAAATACATCACATTCTATATGATAACTGCATAATGAAATAAATGTATTTAAAATCAAAATAACATGACGACTATTCCAAAAAAATCTAATTCCCCATTTCATCACTTTTAGTGGTGGTGGGATATGAAATAGAATTTATTTAGGAAACATGAAGAAGGAAAAAGGGTATAGGACATTTAAGAAACTAAAAATCCATGATGGAAGATTTAACATGAGTTGGCATTAATGAAATGTATGTTGGGTACACATAATAAAAACTTCATTTTGGTTGGGACAATGGTTCTGAAAATGGTATAAAATAGAATGATGTAGAGATATTAATTTCTTATACAAACCAAAAATAATTTAAATAAAAAACTCATAATAATATCATACAATTACAAGTTTATTAAATGTTACGAGTTGAAATATAATTATTCTATAACATCATTGTTCGTGTACCATATATAAATATGTGAAATGATGATTTCACTATAGTGATTTCACAACACCTACATCTAGAGGCCTTGTAAATAATGTTCGTCTGTATTGTTATATCTAATGGAATAATTCATTTAAGAATAGTCTCAAAGATATTGATTATCATTATAGGTAATAATGAATTTTAGGCAATAAACCAAAAAATACAATGATTTAGAGTGTAACATATATGATCAGATCACTAAATAATAACACAATTGTTTCATTACCTCACACTAGGCATAAATTACTATACTCTAAAAGATATAAACTTATATATAGGGTCTAAGGTGATGTTTTTTGGAGACTGTAAATTTATATTATAATATTTCAAGTAGTGGAAACACCTTATAATATATCTATAAAATATTGTTAGAACTATATAAAAAACCTATAAAAAGACACAAGTAAAATGAAATACATCACATTCTATAAAAAGTTGAGCTTTCTAAATGTAACATCATTTAGGTATACATCACCAAGATCTCATGTGGGAAGATCATATACATATATGACTAAAATGGAATTACGAGATGTTACATCCACCTAGTTTTGAGTTCATAAAAAATTTCATCTATTTCATCTAACCAAGATCCATTGATTGATAAACCAACATGGCCCACATCCCAAAGTGTACCAATGATCAGAAGATATTTTTATATACTGATGTTATGTGGCCACTCTATTTGGGTGTTATTAATAAAAAATAGGCCAACTCCATTAGAGTATCTAATAAAACTATTATATGTAGTTTATGGAAAATGTGATATTATCATAATAATAAGTAATTAGTTAAATAAAATAAAATAAATCACCACTGATCCTCATCTTCTATGGTGACACTCATAGTTGAAAATAAACGTTTTTTCTAGTTTAGGGTGTCTCAAATCAAGTAACACCACCACATAAGGGGAATCATATCCAACCCCAAAACCATTAAAAATATCACCATTACATGATGTTTTACAAACCACCCTGAAAATATTTTAAACCATACATCAAGGGGCCACATACTGATTGTGAACCATACTTAACCCTCCATACTAGGGATCACATCCCCCCCTCAAACCATAACACACCATCAACTCGAGGGGTCACTTCCCCACTTCAACCCATCATGAACATTCCACCATGGGGATGCATTCCCACTAAAATACATTGTATAAGATACAAACATGGTCCCATAACCTCATATATTATACACCCGATTTAATTATACCACCTTAGAACATCACATTGTATAAATATATTAAATATCACCTTGGAACATCATAATAAAATACACCTGGGGATATCCTCCCCCTTTTGAAGGTAATATTTCATGCACCCTAGACATCCCACATTAGGGAAAAAATATACACCTATGGGAATCGTACAAAAAAAGTCATATAGTAAAAAATAATGATTTATTAGTATATTCATTCCCAACATACATCTTTTTGGTTCATCTCTAAATCACACAATATAATATTATCATGATGAAAATAATAGCATATCACCGCACTACCCATGATGAAATAGTCTTATCTATAGTAAACCAAAAAATTTGGAATACTCTATAGTCCCTTAATAAACATCATGTTCTAGAATCCCTCATTTTGTTCCTTTATATCAATACCAATTAATTGGGTAAATCGTAGGACTCACTAGCCTAATTATCCTTCACATAGAAACACCCATCAATACATTACTCACATTACATGAAATCCTATATACGGAACACAAGAATGGGTTGAACCAGAACTCTTCAATTCCATGTCCACCTTTGTTGGGCCTCACACGCTCAACTTAATAATAATAGCTCTATATGATATACATACCTAGTTATTCTCATGTTAGTGAGGGGAGGGGGTTGAACCCGCATCCACACTATAGTCAACTAGACCAATGGATACATGTTACCCTGAGTTATATAAAACCCTTCCCATGTCCAATCATTTAACATTCATCAAACTACTCAAATCAAATAGATATATTGGAACCTATCATATGGTATGCTATGTATTATTAATTATGTTTGTACCAATTCAGGTTCCGAATATTAGATAAAACAAATTTATTGACAACCAAATGACCATTGGATAATGAGGCACCATGATAGTGATCATGGGACCACTATGGCCAAAGAAATATTACTTTATACATAGGGATTAAAGTAAAATTATATATTAATAATATTTTTTTACCAAAAAAATTAGAAAATGCATATATCACATGGTATATAATAAATTTCAGAAACCATAGGTATAATTTAAATGACTACATGCCTCATTTGATGTATATAACATGATTCATAAATTGTATTTACTACCTATGACTCCATGATAAATTATCATATACATGAAAAATATAATATAAATTCATCATTCATTTTATATCAAAAATACAAATTTGCATAATTGAACACAAATCACTTGTAAATATAACCAAACTGGAATAAGGGTAAATGAGTTTTGGTCCACTCTCAATAAAGAAAATTGAATATAATCCTTTAAAATATATAATTTATTTACCGAAACAAATTCTTAATAAACAATGATTTCACTAAATATAATAAATCATATACCATATATATATACATTTATAAATATACACAATATCTATTGTGACTATCCTCTCGAGATCCCATTTTTTATGCGGAGTAAATCCAATTCATATCAGCAATATTCCATCATGTTTCAATGTATCAAAAATTTCCCTTTAAAAATACATATAAATATATATTTGGCCCTAGACTATGAAAAAAGAAGATTCATTGAGAATTGGTCAAAGTGAGATGAGAAACTTACCTTTAGCCATCCCCCTAGACCAAATTTTAGTCAAATTGTATGAAGGATAAAATAGAAACATCCAATGAAAAATATATAATCACGATGGAGAATTAAGTGGAAAAAATATAAATATTGGACCAAGGAAACCATATAATGATTTTATAAATACGTATAATTTTTAATTATTTTATAATTTTCATTTCAAAAATGCCAAAATGTATGGTTTTTGGAATTGCATATGAATGGTTGCATACTTGAAAAAAAACCATCTCAGGAATAAGGATTTTCATCCAAATAAAATATCTATATATTACATGTGATTATTTAAATTAAAAAAACATTAAATTATATATATATATATCAAAATAAAATTTTTTTCACTATGAGAAGAAATCATACATAATATTTGACTCCATACTTATGGTATTTTCATGGGAAAAAATGAATACATTCCATTTTAAATAACACCTAGTTTCATTCATGGAGGAGAAACCCATAAATAAGTTTCCTTCTATACTTATGGTTTTTCACTTTGCTGATAAACCATTTGGAAATATATTTTTATTCATATATAATATCATTATTATATATAAGTTTTTCACCCTTAACTAGAAAATTATAAATGTTAAATATTCTTTAATATATAATATATTTCTCTAATACATAATATTCTTCCCTTTGTGGAAGAAACAAATAATTAATATATTATTCGAATTACACATTAATGAGTATTGTTTTTATGTTAGGAAATACATTACATCAAAAGATATATAATATATTTCTTTCAGCAATATTTTTTTTGTTGATAAAACTCCATATGTAATTTATTATTCCATGCATAATATATTTCATTAGGAAAATATCCAATATATTAGATATTTATTTTTTACATATTATATATCATATATAAAATATTTTACTCTATGATAAAAATCCTTAGATAAAATATATTAGTATATATGAAATATATTTTTTCCATTTTTAATATATATACCATAATGAAATATCGATAAAATGCGATATTTTCTCATTCACCAATAATATGCTTGGATCCATATATAGGTAGAAAACCAAAATGTGTGGTTTTTCCCTTAAAATTTTTTTTATCTACACCAACACCATACATCTATAGAGGGCATATTCAATTAGTTAATTTATTAATCTAAGGAAGTAATTATTCATATAAATTAGGATTTTAACATTGAAAATTTAAATTATCTCTCTATTAATTCCCTTACACATTTTTTTTCCAAAACAATAACTCCAATAATGTGTTTTAGAAAACTCATTCCGAATCATCTCATAACCAATAGATCTCAATATCTAAGACCTTAAACCATTTTTAAACAGTATCTTCCTTATATAAATTCATATAAAAAACTATTAATACAATTCAAAAACCAAATCCCCAATAAATATAAATTTTTATTTATAGAAAACTCAAAACATACAACATTGAAGCACCCATAACTGATAGAATAAGATAAAACCTACATAAAATAATTTTACCATTGAATTTTGTTCCTACTGCACACTCTACTGATCACATCAAACAACTATCATGCATATAATAACTTCCAAGAAACAAATTCTAAATAATATTACACTCTCATAATCATGCTCTGAGTCCCAACTCATAAATCATCTTCAACTCTCGAAAACAAACAATAATATTTCCCAAACTTTCACTGACCTATAATGATTTGAATCATTACAACTTCCAAATAGAAATTCTTTTCCTTGCAAAGAAGTATCTTCATGCATCTTCAATGAACAATACCTATAGAAAAATCCTAATATATGAACCAATTTCTTATATATCTTGATGGTTGTGGTTATGATTTCATTATACCAAAATCAGATCCACTACATAATATCTAAAGAACCACTTTTCATAACACTTCATAGAACTGGTCATTCCTCAAATGAAACACGTCAATTCATTTTATCCAATCATGTTCAAATATCCATTCATTCCCAAGTCATTACATAACCACACTTATCATAACATAAATCCCACCATCTTGTGCATTGTGGTGATGGTTTTTTATTCTAACTCTATATTTATAGCCCATTATAAAAAACATCAATAATTCCTAATCGAAAAACATTATATTCAATTGGTTGAAAAAAATTTCCCCTGATAAACCATCACACACATGGTATCATGCATAAGAATTTATTAATTATCCTCATCAAATTCGATAAATTTACCCCTGATACTATATCCATAACATTGAGCCCCCCCCCCCCCCTCTATCATAGCAACTATGATACATTTCTATATGTAAAGATGTTCCATTATCCCAGTAACTGTAAGAATTTGTTTATATGAATACACACCTCTTCATACATGTATACAATTATCATGCATCTACTATCCATCAAAAAATCAAATATTATTACTCTTATTAATCCCTACAAAAATAAATCCATATATTGGAACTCTCATTTTTCTACACATAACACAAACATTAGAATCTGAGAACTATCAAATACCATGACTACCCTTGTGTTATATCCATTAATACACCGCCCTTGTTGTTTACCAATAACTACATGAATGTGAACCACATACTCATATCATACTGGGTGTGATCCCCATTGCAGTAGTTTCCTTATCAGCAGTCAATATATATGATTTTTTGGATACCCTCCACAATAAAAATTCTAATACTCATTATCTATTCTCATACATTGTAATTAATTACCTACCATGCTCTAATATAGGTTTCAATAACACCATAGTTCCTCATGATATATTTTCCCTACACTATAGATAGGTCTCCATTAAAAACCTATGCATTGATGATCTAACTAAAGGTATTTAAACATACTCATTGTCACATGAATTCGGTATTCCATTTCTCTATGGCCGCTGAATATACTCACTTGAAACTAATAATCATGCTATTGTATGACTCCCATTAGTTTAGAGACTCTCATGATTCCATAGACTCTGACCTAAGACAATAAGACCCTCAATATTTTACAAGACCCAATGTAAATTATATGATATTTCAAATTTTCTAAATGGTTACAACTCATATATAACATTTGGTGACCCTTAAGAATTCCAAAAATCATCCTAAACACATGGCCAATTTCTCATCAATTCAAAATGAACATTTTCCATGAACTATTAATACCACAATATATCGACATTTATTGGTCAATATTTTCTAACTATACTCCATCGAGACCTTACACTAGGAGTTTCTAATCATAAACAACTCAATATCCATGTTCTCAAAAATTACCAAAACCCACAAATCATTGTAGCCAATATTAAACCACATCCAAAATATCTTTAATAATACTTTTATCTCACAATTCACTAGATATTCTGAGGTTGTACCATCCCTCTCACCACATGTGTCACACAAAATCTCACTCTATTGTCCCCTGGTAGGAGGAAAATGATCAATCAATTGTCACAATATTACATAAACATTCCTATTATAGGGAAAAGAAAACATAAAAAAATTTACACCCTAATGTTACCTTGTCATTCAACTCAATTCATGCAATATAATGTTTCATCTCATCAATCCTAGGCTCACTAACCTATTAAATAATGTAAAAATATCCATCATTCATATCATACTGATGATATCAAAAAAAATACCCTTGCATTCAAATAACTATATATAATAAACTTTCATACCTATATCATACACAAGATATCACCAACAATCAATATTTATCAAATAATTTTTATCTGTCTATGCATAATTATTTTTAAAGGAACTCTCATTTTTTATCCAAATACTCTCATTAGTTACCCTCTTATATTAAAACACATGTCAAATAATAATATGAAAGAATCTTGTTTCTCAATTTTTACACTATCTCTATAATATCATAAGGAACATCTAATCGTCACAAAGATCTCCAACATTTCTCATATGTCACATAATATAGGGGTCATGAATTATGGAGCTTCGTCCACACACCCATGTTAGATATCACATGGAAACTCTTACACCAGAACATCCACTTTGGGTTCTCATATATATATATATATATATATATATATATATATATTGGGTATCTCATACTCAAATAATCTACCATCACTTGGGTATGAGTCCTCTCCATGAATCATTATACTGGAAAAATACCCTTCAGTATAAAGGTCACATCCTTGTGAATAGTGATAAAATCTTCTTATGATGATATATATTAGAAAAAACCATTACAATGGTGTAGCTTGATGAAAACTAATTTGAAATTTATAGTGAAAAAAAAACATTTTCCTTTCTTGGAGGATCTTCATATAACTATTAAATTATTAAAAGAAGAACAACAAGTTCAATTAAGTATATTTCCTCCATGATTATTTATGGAAAACACCATATAATTTGTTTTTATCACATTAAATAATTGAACCCATTTTCTCTTATAGATACAGTATCACAATAATACAGAAGCATGAACATATAAGGGGAACCTATATTCGAAATATGAGTCTTGAACTCACACCTATTAATACCATCGTGCATGAGAATAATATATAAATCATAAAATCCAAATATTCATTATTTTAAATAACAAATAAAACTTTTATAATATAACCAGTAAATAGTAATACAAACACACCTGTAACTTGTACATGAGTTAATGAAGGTTTATGCTTGGTATATAAAATATAATCCCTCACATTTTCTAACACAACCTATCTGATGTATACCATTTCCCTAATATAATGGAAAATAAAACAGTGTTATGATTCAACTATCTAACACCCAAAATTGCTGCACACTATATTTATTAGATCGAGGAATTAAGTAACCTCATGTTTTTCACCCAATATTAAAAAGGATGTGAAATAATAGTTATTGTCTAAGGATATTCCATCGGGAGAATATAACATTATATAATAGTTTTATAATCAATGGAAATATCGAATAATCTATTGGAACAATATCCACAAGAATAAATAAACACCGTTGGAATAGAATGTAGGAAATTTAAATACATCACATTCAAAAAAACAAACTATCTATGTTTTAGATAAGAATGGATACATCAATAATATGACATCATTGGTGATCATATATATACTATACAAAAAAAGGATTATAATCAACTACTACCTAGTTCAGATACCCGAACTGGCTCCATCTCTTGACACCTCTCAATGATCTCAATCTTATTCAATCATCTTGGGCTTCTGACTTACATTTACATTTGATAAAGTGTTCCCAGGTTTTCGTATAAGATCATATGTTTTTAAATGTGGTAAAACTCCCTTTCTTTCTAGTTATACTATTATATCTTTACTATTTTTTGTTTATAAACTAATTTTGGGATCATGGTCTTGTTCTGTTGTTTTTTGAATGAAAAAAGAAGGGGATAAAAGTTGGATGGAGCAAAAATACATGATCTTCACATAGAATACATGATGGGTATCAAATACATGATTTTTCTTTTTTTACAAATATATGTTTCGGAAATTTAATGTCTTTTATTTGGAGGGGGAATTGTAATCATTTAACTGAGTTTATATATTCCATTCCAAGTAATCTCCAAGAGTAAATTTTTTAAAAAGGGAGGAATAGCCTGTTTTTTTTTTGACAGAACCATATTTTCACTATCGTATAGTTCCTCCCTCCCCATGAAACTCCATTTTTGCCTAAATCCAAGATTTGTTTCTATTTTACCATATGTCCTCTATTTTTATATTAGTTCATCTTGTTGGACCATTATAGTGGTTTCATTATTCACATGGTGCCTTTCTATATATGTCTTCTTCTCGATGGAGTAATTTTGGTTCAATAAAATATCCCCTATTTTTTTGGTATTTGATTTTTCTCTAGTCTTCTTATAATAATGTTCTAATATGGAGTTGATACTAGATAAATATTTGTCAAAATTTATATGATAGGATTATTATACATTTTCCGTTATGGTATAATTATTTCAGAACGTGTAACAATTTTTCATCACGCTAGACCATTTTAAATTACTCAAAAAGTTAAATTAATTCCATGTTTAAATTATTAGTACCTTGTTATACTTCCCTCATGCTACTATGTGAAAGATGCTGGTTATCAACCTCATCCCAGACCACCATGGATGTATATTATTGTATCTTCCCAATGTTATACAACCCTATTGGGTGTGTGTGAGATATCCATCATAGAGGAAGCCTTATTTAATTTGATGTAATTATTGGAGAGGTATTATTCCTCCATTCCATGTGATTACATGATATTGAAATGGATAAATGTTTTAAATAGAAATTATTGAATGACGTGGATGAAGTCATGGATTACATATGATTATTAAATGCTATATAAAATTATTAATGATATGATAAATGATATGGGGTCCAAGAATATTTCTACACCTTCATTTATTATCCTTGGTGTCTGACACATACATGACAAAGGTTGTTAAGGATGCTGAGGAAATTCATACTCCTTTGATATAGCCATTTGGTTCTATCATTGGATGTGGAGAATATTTCTACCCATTAGACAAACCTTCCAGGACTACCTTGTACATGCTACGTGTACATGCCCCTTGGGCTCCACCCCATTCATTACTGAGTATCTACGGATTTAATCCTTGTACTCGAGGGGATTCTTTTGGCATTTATACCTTGGATCTGGACATTGTAAACTAGAAATGAGGAATATTCATTGGTATTTATATATTGGGTCTGTCCCATTGGATCTAACACTAGATTACTCTACAAAATCCATAGTAGATGTTTATCATAATTAAAATAAATCCCTGGTTTAGTCATTTGATAAATGTTGGTAGATTAGTAAAATTTACTCATTGTTGTTCATTTTTATTATTTGGATATATTTCACATTACATATAAATATATATAATGATTGTAATTGATATATACACTATTGGTGGTGACATAATGAGTTCTATATATTTCCATTGTTTGACCATTGTTGGGTACATAGATTCACTACAAGGATGTAGCTAGGCAACAAGGCAAGTGCCAGATTTATAATGATTGATTGAATTTTCACTCGAGCGTAGGAGCACATGACCATTCATAGGTCATGATTCTATCTACTGATAATAATTTTTTATTTTTTTGAATTTCGATTCATTTTTTTTACTTCTTCCCTATTCCAATGTATTTACAACCATTTTTTATATAGATAGTTCATTAATCGTATTATATATGACAAGCCTTTTGGTACTAATTGTTATTACAATCATATGGATGTATATAATTTCTTTTATCATGCTTTTATCTTATGATTCTTCTAATTTATTTACTTTTTATACTGATACATTACTCTAGTTATGAGGGTATAGTATCCCCACTATACCACCTTATAACCAAACAATTAGTTGGAATATACGATATATGGGGGTGTTCTTGAGTCAATGTGACCCACTATCTTGGGGAAACATTTAGTGGCACTTGGGATGGAAAGTTACACGGTACTATTTAGAAATTTTTCATTTCATGCATTTGTATTTTGAGAATACAGGGAAGATATTATTACTGAATTGTAATTTTTCATCAATTTTTCTCAGGATTACCTTACCCAGATACTAGAAAAACATAAATTTTCTAGACTGAGGATTTTTTATTCAATTGTTTTATTTTACATATGATTTGATTCCACCATTAGGTAAGAGAAATGATATGTAATGTTTTTATTTCCATGTTTGAGGATTTTAATTTAATCCTTGATTGTGAATGATATGAAATTATAGATTATGAATATTTTTCGGAACATTAATGGATCCACATGACAAGCACAATACAAGCCATATTGGATTGATTTTGTTTCTCCATGCAATTTATTATCTGTTTCTTGTGATATAAAATTTTATCACCTAATATTTTGTAAAATATATGGAGAAACATAATTTCTACATAAAGATTACATAGGGACCTATATAATTAATTTTCTTTATAGGTTCCATCATATACTATAATCCATCAATTATGGGACGCTGGTTCATATACCACATGTAAAATGGAGAGTAACATGTTATTTTTGGGATTAAAAGGACATCACACATATGCTTATACGGATCATAAGACCTTATAGAATAAAAATTTTGATGCCATTGTTTTAACCATTCTAATTGAATTTTAATATAAATACAAATTTAAACAATGAAATTATGAAATGGAAGGGTCTCCATTAAATAGATTTATCAATTTCAATTGACTACCCATATACCGAGATCGTTGATGGGAAATAGATTTCTTGACCTAGATCTGGAATTATAGTGAAATATAGGAGGTGTCTCTGCAGATTTTTTTGGTGGTGTCTATTATGTAATCTTGGATTTAGTTTTATCCATAGAGGTGTTGCTTTTTATAGGATGGATTTAACCATTACTATGCATTTATCTTTTATTTAATTGATAAAGAATTATTCTCTGAGATGTGTGTTTCAAATTTTGGAGATATTCCACCACGATGACCGCCATTCATACGCTAGGTGGGTGGAAAAGGTCATTCGATGGAAGAGGTGGTATATGGGACAAATATAGAACCTCGAGTACTTCCACATCTGAATCCAATAGATATTCCACATATGAGTGCTGATTCCCAGTTATGAGAGGGTTTTCTACGCTTTATCGAGACCATTTTGGGAACACTAAATCCATCATTGTCTGTGTAAGAGTTAACTCTTGTGTTAAAAAAGTTATAGCTGCCAGTATTTTCAGGGACCGGTGCTCCATAGGCATCTAATCTATGGAATGCGACTATTTTTTCAATTTCATAGCATTTGATACTCTAACATATAAATTATTATATCTCATTGTGTATAAGAATAGGGGATATTCATGTGTGGATTGGATGGACTAAACCTAGCTAATAAGAATTCAGATATGGTTTGAATGGATATTGAATCATAATTTTATGACAACTTATTTCATGAGATATTTCAATCTAAATGTTATAGGGTTTTTATAAATATATTGTCAAGACCCATCCCAGTGGGGCCCGAGCCGCAACTCACCATGCCTACCTCCAATAGGCTAGGAGCTGGTGACTAGCACCGAGTAGGCATGCTACTAACATGGGAGGCATTTCCAAAAACCAGCACACACACACACACACATTTCCATGCCCACAAAGCTGAAAAGTAAAAACTACTAAAATGGAAAAATTCATGCATTCACTAAAAACACAACCAACCGAGTACGACATGAAGGTAATGTACAGTAATGTAAAAATTTGGGCCAAAAGTACAAGACCACCAAGAGAGAGTCTGTTATAAACTCCAACCTGTAAAGAAAGGTGTTGGGACTGTAATCTGTAGCTGTAGGAACACACCTCGGCCTGTCTAATCTCACTGAGTACCGTCCAGTCTTGGTCCGCCTAGAATCCTGTCAAAAGCTCGCTCGTCTGCCAAAGACACAACATATGTGGGAAAAGCCCGTGCAGGGGTGAGTATAACATTGCCTAGTAGGACACCCTGATACCACAAAGGAACAAAAATAGGTAAATTACCACAAAAGAAATATATTGTCGTCTCTACATAGTATATGTCTACTGAACATATTACAAGAATATTCAGATATACTCATACATGATCGACTACCTCGAAACCACTAATAAGATCCAGCTCGAATATTCCACTAAGCACGCAACAAGGAGAACACAATCCTAGGTCCGAAGAGCGTGAGACACGAAGTACTCGTTCAGGGAGAACACACTCTATATGATCTTGGGAACATCATGCTCAGATGAGGATCACAACCAATAGTAATGGGGTTATTCCGAAAGCTCAGTCTGAACTAATCCACTAAACAGAGGATTGGCGCCCATCTAAAGTTGGTCACGTTGATACCAAGAACTCTACCTAGGGTTTCCAGGAATGAATAGAGTATCTGGATCTGAGTCTCACATAGGGGTTTCCAAAAACTCTATTCAGTAAGTCCTACTGAAGGGATCATAATCATGTATGTAGTAAATGATACTAGGAACCTTCTAGAGAAAGACCAAAAGGGACGAACCCTAAGGAAACAATCCCAAGTCACAGAAGGCAACTGGCTCAAGCCATGTAATATTGGTTACACAATCTATAGTATGGTTACCCACCATGTTCCTTGACCCTGGGTACTGCCCATGTAAACGGCACGTGTCATCCGTTCAAGCTGTGTAAAACTCAACTACATGGTGTGTAGAAGAAATCACACATCGTGTTCCTTGACTCCGGGTACTTCCCGTGTAAATGGACCGTGTCATTTGGATCATCGCATAAAATGTTACTAAATGTTTTGTAGTAGTATTACACGCCATGTCCGAGCACCTGGGTCTCACTCGGTGTATGCTGGACATGTACCCGTACATGGTCTCCGTCCGTGTCGCCTGCTCGTGTACCAGTACATGGGTAATCATGTGTATCTGGTCTGGTCTAGTCGGGGAGGTGTATACACACTGTGCCTTTGTCGATAAACCCAACCCGTGTCCGTGTACTCCCGGATTACACGCCATGTGGTCTTCCGACGAACACACACCGTGTATCCCATACTACATGCTGTGTAGTAGGGATTTATCTAGAAACTCCGTCTTCCTCCTCGCACCATGGTTGATCCTCTGGATCCATGGATTCTCGTCCGTTCATCCCAATACTCCAGAAGTTAGGTCATTTCATCATACGAACACTGAAACTGGTGTTTTATGTCCATAAATCAGATCATAAACCTCGAACAATCCATCTGAAAAAATTTCCTGGAAACTCATATCTCTCGATCCGCTCCGAATCGTCTACTGAAACCGTCATTGCACCTCCGTGTCATCGCTCCGGGGTTGGATCTACAATCTCGGATTTTTGCGCCAACAAATGAATGCGCAATGATCAATTTCCTCCATGAATGCATAGAACACAACGAAGAATGTGCAAGAGAAAGAAATACAAAAATCGAACAAGAGGGAAGAACCTCAATCATTGTTAATGACGATTCGGGTTCTTCGTCGTTAGATCAAAACCACAACAATCAATAGATTATAAATCTCGAATATTTGATTTCCCGATAAAACCCCAAATCACACCCGCCCGCAAAACGTTCGATCCGTGGGCTAATCGGTTCACAGATTAGTCTGTGTTCATCATAGGAAACAAGAACAAGGGTAGGAAAATCAAAAGAAAACATCCTACCTAGATCCACGTCATTTGTTTTCGAAGATCCAATCATCGCGTCATTGTCTCTGGCTAAAATCGTTAAGAATGTCGTCACCGCGTTGGGAGGTTTTCTCCAAAGACTCCAGAGCCGCCAAGGGTTTCATGGTTATGAGGTTTGTAACCCTGGACCCATGAGCAAGAAATTATTAAAAAGGATAAAGGATATCTGTTGAAATGGATTTTAAAAAAATTATTTCACTCGAGAATAAAATATTTTTATTAAATATTTTATTATTTCTACGTCCATAAATTAGATTTCACCACTGACCTACACCGGATGATGTTAGGCCTTTCCTAAGGTAAAATAACTATTATGAACACAAAGGTGCCCTCAGATTTCGGATCTCAGTACACGTTCAAGAGTTATTACAATTTTTCAGGAAAACTGCACGCACGCATAATTTAATTATCAAATTAAATTCCAGCATTTGTTCCGGGCTCACCAGGCCTCGGAACTGCATGTCGTCTCGAAGAATGGTCCCAAAATGATTCCCACATAATATTAAAATAAAACACGGTAAAAATCTGAGACATTACATCACACTCACCTTCGGGATTTTACGTCCCCGAAAAGACAAAACAAAGGCTACTCAAAAAGATGTGGTTACTGCACACGAATCTGATTCATCCTCTCCCACCTGCTTTCCAAGAGATTCACGTGCTACCACCAGACATGCACCAAGGGAATAGCTTTACCAGGAAATACCATATCCTATGGATCCTTGATCTCCACTGGGTGATCAGCAAAGGTCTCTCCATCATCGATATCCAGCTCGCCCCAGTCGATGACGTGCGATGGATCATGCACCTACCTCCGTAGTTGTGACACATGGAATACGTTGTGTACCATGTCCATCTAAGGGTGTACATATAATTGATATGCCATGTCACCAACTCTACTCCAAATATGGAAAGGGACGATGTACATTAGAGAAATCTTGTCGCCTCTTCCAAACCATCGCAATCCTCATCGAGGTGAGACCCAAAGGAACACATTGTCTCCCTCCTCGAAATCCAAGGGTCTCTGCCTCCTGTTAGCATAAGACTTTTGTTGAATCTATGTAGTATTCATCTATTGGATGACCTGTACCTTCTCTGTAGTAGCTCTCACCATATCTGGGACCATGAGTGCTGACTCTCCTGTATCAGTTCAGAAAATTGGTGACCCACAAGGTCGCCCGTACAGAGCCTCGAATGGTGCCATACCAATAGTGGAATGATAACTACTGTTATAAGAATATTCAACCAGTTGTAGGTGATCCACCTATCTAAAAATGAAGTCAATTATGCAAGATCGATGCATATCCTCCAGAACCTGGATGTTCTGCTCTGTCTGACCATCAGTCTCGGGATGGAATGTTGTGCTCATGCGTAACTGAGTACAAAAACATTCATGCAATCCCTTCCACAACCGGTATGTGAAACCTGCATCACGATCTGAGACGATCGTGAATGGAACTCCATGATGTCGGATTATCTCTTGCACGTAGAGGTGTATGAAGCTCTCTACTGACCACTACTCCCGTATGTCTAGGAAGTGGGCCGACTTGGTGAGTCGATCAACGATCACCCAGATGGCATCATGTCCCATGGACTTACATGGTAAACCCATCCTGAAGTCCATGTATATCCTATCCCACTACTACTATGGAACCTCAAAAGGCTGAATCAAACCTGCTGGCACCTAGTGCTCAACCTTTACTTGCTGACAATAAGGCACCAAGAAACAAACTATGCAAAACTCTTCTTCATTCCTAGCCATCATAACTGACATCAGAGGTCCCGGTACATCGTTTCCACACCTGGATGCACCGCAAAAGGAGATGTATGGAACTCCCTAAGAAACTCCTCCCGCAAAATCACGGGTACTACCATATGCCCTCAGAAAATAACAATGTGCTCGCCACCTTCTGAATATCCATCGACAACATCACCCGCGGAAATCTGAGCATGTAGAGTCTCACACCTAGCGTCCTTGAGATGTGATTACCTGACTCACTGCAAGAGCATAGGGGTAAAAACCATTGACTGAAGTTAGGCTCCCTCATCTCTATCCACAAAGGACAACTATAAGGAGGCCAACTTCCTCGTCACCTCATCCAGTAACTGTGAACTAGATTTCCTGCTGACAGCATTTGCCACAATATTCCCCTTCCTAGCCATGTAAACGATCTCAAAGTCGTAATACAGGAGGATCTCAAGCCATCATATTTTCTCAAATTCAGATCCTTCTGAGAAAATATATATCTGAGACTTTTTTATCAGATTAGATGGTAAACCACTCACCAATCAGGTAGTGCCTCCACATCATCAAAGCGAAGACTACCACTACCAACTCAAGATCATGGGTCACGTAGCTCTGCTCATGGGGCCTCAACTAGCGTGAGCCATAGGCAATCACTGCTTGCCTCAGTATCAGGACACATCCAAGCCTAGTTCCTGAGGCGTCGCAGAACACAACGTACTCGACACCCTCCTCTGGTAATGTCATGATCGGGGTGCTTGTAAGACTTTGTCTCAAATGCTAGAAATCTTGCTGGCATCTCTAGGTCCACAAGAAAGTCTGCCCCTTTCAGGTCAAAGCTGTCATGGGTGAAAAAATCATGGAGAAATCAAGTATGAATCTCCAATAGTATCATGCCAACCCAAGAAAACTCCACACCTCTGTCGCGCGCTGAGGTGGCTTCGATGCTAGTACTGCCTCCACCATGGCTGGGTCCACTACTACACCATCTTCTGAGTCAACGTGTCCTAGAATGTGGACCTCCTGTATATAGAACTGACACTTCAGGAGTTTCCTATACAACTGGTGCTCTAGGAGTCTGTCCACGACCATCCTTAGGTGTCTCGCATGCTCCTCCTCTGACGCAGAGTACACAAGGATATCATCGATAAAGACCTCTACGAACATATCTAGATAAGTGTAAAAGATCTGATTCATGAGTCCCATGAATAGTACCGGGGCGTTCATCATGCTGAAAGGAATCACCATGTACTCATAGTGACCGTAGCGACACCTGAAAGATGTCTTCGGTACATCCTCATCCCGTACTCACAACTGATGATAGCCTAATCATAGATCTTATTTTTAGAACCATCGTTCCCCTCTCAACTGGTCAAGGAGTTCATATATCCTCGGTAGTGGATAGAAGTTTTCATGGTCACCAGATTCAAGCGCCGGTAATCTACACATATCCTCAAGCTCCCGTCTGCCTTCTTGGAAAACAGAACCGGGGCTGCCCAGGGTGAAACGATGGGCCTTACAAATCCATTCTTCTACATGTCTTCCATATGCACCCTCAGTTCATGAATCTCTACAGGAGCCATCTGATATGTTGATGCTGATATCGATGTCGTCCCGGGTTGCAACTCAATACATAAATCTATCTCTTGATGGGGAGGTAGTCCGGGGTTATCCTCCGGAAAGACGTCCTCGTACTCAGCCAATACTGCTGGAAACTAGAAACTCGTAATATCTGATGCTCCAAGGGCTTGGATATCCAACTGATAAGATATTGATTTCACCTTCCTACGCACGATTCCATACTATGCTACATGGGTCTCTCTTTAACAGAAAAAAGACAACCTTGCTCTATCACTGCAGACAAACCACACCCTATGCCTAAAACATTCGATCTGGGCATGAACTGTTGATAGCCAATCCATACCAAGAATGAAATTGTAAGGCCTAGACACTACCAACAAGAGGATCCAACTAAAACTCTCATCTCCAAGGGTTAGGTCACACTATATACAATGGTGTGTGATCTCTGAATCTTCTCTTGTTGGGTTTTTAAGCGTAAGGGTCGAGTCAACGACTCACCTGGAATCTCAGGGTCTCAAACAAGATAAGAATCCATAAAGGAAAGACTAACACCTATGTCTATTAGTAAGACAACCAAAGTAGAAAAGACAAATATTGTACCTCTAATCATTCCGGGTGTACCTGGGTCATACGCCTCTATCGCCTTCAACTTTCCATGCCTCTGTCCACCAAGTCCTTGAGCCTAGGGTGGACCTCCTGGGGGTGGTGGTGGTAAGGCGTCAAAACGCCGACCAACTCCAGCTACTCTCCAAGCTCCTCTACCGCATCCGCTGCCCCGAGGATCTGTATTCTCCACATGTTGCCTCTACCTTGGTGGTTGATCCACTTCTCCCATGTAAGTAGTATGGCGGGTCGGAAAATCTAGAGCGAGATGTCCCCTGCCATCACATGAGTAGCATCGCCTATCTCATGTCTGGATAAATGCTCCATGAGAGCCCTATATAGCAGATCCCTTGTCCTAGGATCTCCACTAAAAATGTCTCCCATTCCTGGGTCTCTGGCGTCGGCTCCCTACTGCTGAGGTCTTTGCTCCAGCTCACCCACTACTGACAACTGTCGGCTGTCCCTGCTCTTCCAAGAAGATCTCTACCACCAAAGCCCACTTGAGCACCCCATCATAAGTAGGAATGATCATATGGATGATGCTAGATCAGAAATCTATACTTAATCCCCACTCAAAAGTCCGAGGTTTGAAGTACTAATCTATGACCATATCCATTGAGTACCGCGAGAGGTCGGCAAACCTCAATGAACAGTCAGCCACCATCATGGTTCCCTGCTGGAGTTGAAGAAGCTCTTGTATACGTACTTCTATCACAGAAACCGGTGAAAATCTTCTCTAAAGAGATTCTCAAACAATGACCACACTAGAGTCGCCTCGTCGTGAGTCTGAATAACCAAAATCCACCATCACCTTGCTGAGCCCTGCATAAGGCTCACTGCCAGGATCACCATCTGGTCTGCTAGTGTCCTGACCAAACAGAAGTCTCTAGCCACTACCTCAAGCATGTCCTCTACTGCTTGAGGGTCAGGATTGCCTCCAAACCTGAGGGGTCTCTATCACTGAAAGTCGTGGAGTGCGCTCAGCCGACGCTCCTCCTCCACTGGTAAAGAAGGCACTAGACACTACTCCATCGGTTGTAGGATAACTGTCCCACCACATGATGGTAAAACGGGGGGATCTGATCCCTATATAGAATCCTCATCACTGAAGTGTTCATCCTCGTGATCGATCTGCTGGATCCTAGCCGGTGTGCGTTGCAGAGGCATCCTGTAAAGAAACAAAATGTACCCAAGTCAGTGAGTATATTTGGAGAGCTGACTCAAGAAGGACATGGAAATCACAATCCATTCCTACATGATGCATGGACCATTATTTTCCCTTCAAACTGATGGTTTTATGTCCCAAGTCAAAAGGAAAGTTATCAGAGTCCTGGTGTATGGATACGTCGGTCGCCCGCACCAACACTGGGGTCTCTGGAATGAAAGATGAACTCAAAAAACTTAACATTGTTTCCCCAATCTGACTCACAAACTCTTGGTCCTACAGTAGATCTGACCACCTCTGATACCACTATGTTATGACCCGTCCCAGTGGGGCCTGATCTACAACTCCCCAATCCCACCTTCAATATGCCAGGGGCTGGTGACGAGCACCGAGTAGGCATCATAATGACATGGGAGGCATTGCCTAAAAACCTTTACACACATGCACACATTTCCAAGCACACAATGATGAAAAGTAAAAATTACTAAAAAGGAAAAATGCATGAATACACTAAAAACCCATCCAACAGAGTATGACAGGAAGGTAAAATACAGTAATGTAAAACCTGGGCCAAAAGTACAAGCCCACCAAAAGAGAGTCAGTAACAAAGTCCTACATGTAGAGAAAGGTGTTGGGACTGCAATCTGTAGCCATAGGAACACACCTCAGCATGTCTGATCTCACTGATTACATTCTGGTCATAGTCCGCCTATAACCCTGTCAAAAGCTCACTCGTCTGTATAAGACATGACATGTGCGGGCAAAGCCCATGCATGGTTGAGTATAACAATACCCAATAGGAAACCCTGAAACCACAAAGGAAGATAAAAAGGTAAAGTATCACAAATGAATGATACAATCTTCTCTACACAATATATTTCTAAAGAACATATAACCTGAATATCCAGATATACTCATACACGATCGACTACCGTGAAACCACTACTAAGATCCAGCTCAAAGATTCCACTAACCACGCAACAAGGAGAACACACTCCTAGGTCCAAAGAGAGAGAGAGACATGAAGTACTCATTCTGGGAGAACACACTCCATATGTACTTGGGAACATGATGCTTAGATGAGGATCACAACTAATAGTCATGGGGTGATTCCGACAACTAAGTCTGAACTAATCCACTAAGCAGAGGATCTGCGCCTGGGTAAAGTTGGTCACGTCGATACAAAGAACTCTACCTAGGGTTCGAGGAATGAATAGAGGATCCGGCCTCCAGTCTCACAGAGGGGATTCCAAAAACTCTATTCAGGGATTCCTGTTGAAGGGATCATACTCCTGTATATATGAAAAGATACCTGGAACCGTCAAGAGAAATACAAAAAGGGGACGAACCCCAAGGAAACTAGCCCAAGTCATAGAAGGAAGCTGGCTCAAGCCATGTAAGATTTGTTACACGACGTGTAGTATGGATACACGCCGTGTTCCTTGACCCTGGGTACTGCCCGTGTAAACAGCCCATGTCATCCGTTCAAGCTGTGCAAAACTCAACAACACGACGTGTAAGAAGAAATCACACGCCATGTTCATTGACTCTAGGTAATTCCCATGTGAATGGCCCGTGTCATTTGGATCATCACATAAAAATCAACTATATGGCTTATAGTAGTAATAAACGCCATGTCCGAGCACCTGGGGCTCGCTCCGTGTATGCTGGCCAAGTGCCCATACATAGTCTCCGTCCGTGTCGCCTGCCTGTGTACAAGTACACAGGTTATCCCATGTATCTGGCCGGGTCTGGTCGGGGAGGGGTATACACGCCGCGTCCCAGGCTGTGTACCCAAACCATGTCTGTGTACTCCCGAAGTACATTCCAGGTGGTCCACCAAAAAACAAATGCCGTGTAGCCCATACTACACGCCGTGTAGTTAGTATTTTTCCAGAAATGTCGTCTTCCTCCTCACACCATGACTGATCTTCCGGATCCATCGTTTATCATCCGTTCATTCTGATACTCCAGGGGTTGGTTTGTTTCTTCATATGAACACCAAAACGGGTGTTTTTGGTCCTTTAATCGGATCATAAACCTTGAACGATCCATCCGAAGAAAAACTCCTGGAAACTCATACCACTCGATCCGCTCTGAATCATCAGCTGAAATTGTCGTCGCACCTCTGTGACATTGTTCTGGGGTTGGATATACATTCTCGGATCGTTGCACCAACAAAAGAATGTGCAACGATCCATTTCCATGATCATTGTTTGTGATGATATAGGTTCTTCATGGTAAGATCAAAACCACAACAATCAACAGAATATAAATCATGAATATTTGATTTACCGATAAAACCCCAAATCACACCCACCCGCAAAATGATCGATCCGCCGGCTAATCGGTTCGCAGATTAGTCCGCTTTTGTCATAGGAAACATGAATGAGGATAGTAAAATAAAAATCAAACATCCTACCTGGATCCATGGCATTTGTTCGCAAAGATCCTTTCAACGCGTTGTCGTCACCGGTGAAAATTGTCAAGAACTTCATTACCGCGTTGAGAGGTTTTCTCCAGAGCCTCCAGAGCCGCCAAGGGTTTCAGGGTTTTGTGGTATGTAACATTGGACCCCTTCACAATCCTTTATTAAAAAGGATCAAGTATATCTGTTGCAAAGGTTTTAAAAAAATTTCCGTGGAATTTAATATTTTTATTAACTATTTTATTACTTTTACGTCCAAAAACTTGATTTCACCACCGACCTGCACCGACCGATGTTAGGCCTCTCCTAAGGTAAAATATTTGTTCTGAACACAACGGTGTCCTTGAATTTATGATCGCATCACCCATTCTAGAGTTATTCAACTTCTTCCAGAAAACCGCACGTGCGTGTAATTTAATTATTAAATTAAATTCTAGCAATAGTTCCAAGCACACCGGGCCTCAGAACTGCACGCCATCTTGATTACTGTTCTCAAAATGATTCCCACATAATATTAAATTAAAAAATGGTAAAAATATGAGATATCACATATATATTATGTTATGATGACTATTATGGAGTGTTCTACTTGCTTTATAGAGCTTCAAACCCTTTTCTCTCGTTTATCTTACATAAGATACATCTAGGGAGAGACAATTTTTGAAAGGTATCAATCATACCATATTGTCATAGTTGAAAATGTTTTGGATGACAAATATATCTGAGATATGGAAATGGGTGATGAATAATGAATTTAATTTGTGAGATGTTGGTCACAATGAGTAGGGTATGTCGTTTCCCAGCATAGTGGTTCTGTGAAATGTTATATAGAAGCACCTTTTTTATAATTATCATAATGGGGAATACTAGAAAAAGTGTGATTGATAGTAGTTTTATGTTTTTTCATTTGTGTGGGTGGAGGTTAAAAATGTAGAACTAATGTGATGGATACCCATTCAGGTCCCAAGTTTGTGGTGGTATGGTCCACGTATAGCGATTTTGATGGAAAATTACTCCATCGGTCAATGGGAGGGTTCCATAATTGAATGTATATTCATGAACTACATTTAGAGATCTATGTCAGGTTAAGAGAAAGAGTAATTCGTTATTTTATGGATAAGTAGGTGGTCATGGCAGGGTGAGAAAACAGCATTTTCACAACTATAGTAGAGTGGCCCGACTCAGGGTTGTTAGGAAGTTTATCAAGCTCACAGTTCATGCCAAATATATTCATTAAATCAAATACATGAGAAGCAGAGCAAAAGGCTGCCTATAGTGATTTTTATGTTCACAGTGTCACTTACTATAGTACATTCTCTCTTTGATATAGTTTCACCACATTCTATCAAATATGTACCAATTATGGTGACCCTCAGGGCTCATTATTCAATTTTATAATGGTGTTATGACACTCAAATCTCCTTTTGGAATCATATCGGAGATTGAACACTAGTGAAAAGAGTTCCTCCTCAAGGGAGGTGGGTGTCACTTGATATGGTACATCCTTTTTACCACGTGGACTAGGTTTGATACAATTCTTAAAATAGAATTGTTCATTTATTTCATGATTTCAATGATTTCATTCACCGAAGTGTGACCTTCACATCAAAAAATGGTGGATTTTTTATTCTCAAAGGTGAATGGGATGTAAAGGAAGCTAAACCATACCAGATCATTATGGTTTATGTTGGATGACAGAACAAAATATTTGTTTTTATATTGATGATACATGAATGAATTGGGTAAACTATCATCCAAATGGTGATCTCTTCATGGAAATAATTTCAAGATAATTCTTACAACTACCTTTAGGTAGAGAGGTAATGATTTACATTTAAATAGTGTTAAGAGAGGATCCAAATTTCATTCATACTTTTAGGATGTCTTCTACATAGTTACAGATGATCGTTTTGTAGCTAGCGGATTTGGATGAAAAAAGTTTTAGATGAACCAATAATTCTCTATGGATTCTATTAGTCCTTTCTCCAAAGTAGGTATATGGAACCCTCATAATATGTGTGGATGACCAGAAATTGAAGCATTTGAAAATTAAGAACTCATATATGTTTCATTATAAAAATGACCTCTTTGAATAGTTCTGAAAATCTAATGCATTCTTAAAAAATAATACGAGGTATAGTTTTCATTAGGATCAGGTTTGGCATTCAAACATACCTCGGACTTCCTTTTTTTATTGTATGGCCTATATGAATATATAGTCATGTTCTTCAGTATCAGGAATGTGCCTGTAGTCATCATTGAACTAATGAACTCTGGTTTTCGTCAATATATAAGTTCATTTGTGGCTGTAATCATGGATGATCTCTTTATATATTCTCACACTTGACACCACCATTACAAACACCTTGAGATTATATTATATACACTAAAAGTGAATCAACTCTATAAAAATATCACAAATTTTCACATATGCGTATATATGATTCACTTCATGTGTCATATAATTTAAATGAAAGTAGTATTATTTGACAGAGAGAATGTGATAATTTTAGTATTTTTGAAGCATCCCAAGATCATCTTTGAGATAAAAATTTTCTTGGGGATAGATTGATAGGAAAATATTTCGATACTAGAATTCGTAGGTTTCAAAACACCTTCTACGGGTTTGACTAGGAATGGCTTGAAGTTAATATGGATAGATACCTATGAGATGGACTTTTAGTAGCTAAATAGGATATTTAATTCTTTACTGGCCATAATTCATCTAGATCTAGGAATCAACAATAAAATATGTTAGGGTGAATAAGATGTTAGGATATATTATTTACGATGCATGAAGAGTTAATTTTGGTGTATGCGTCTCACAATAAAGACCACACAAGAGGAACTACCCAATGTTCGATCTCAAGTAAGACATTGTTTTTTAGTTATTGTGATATTGGAATCATTATCTACTAGGAGATATTTTTTATTGTACAAATATCAAAAAATCATCAAGGACATGTTTATATAGTGTGACATGAAACATAGCCAATGAAGGATGGTTGACTACCTACAGTCATGTTAATACCATCATTCCTATATTCCAATAAATGAAAACACATTTTCCAATGAATTTTGTAGGGGGACTCAATGAGATGCAGATTGGGTGGCCATTTGGAAGTGGTAGAAAATGGAATTGGATTAAAATAAAAACATGGTGATCATAAATGGTCATGGGTAGACTTTTATCTCGAACATATTAGTGAATTCCAAAATTTCAAGAAGGGTGAGGATGAGGTATCTATAGTTTTCATAGGTCATAGTATTATAGGAGATAATGGATGTTGAGTACCCTCATCTTGGTTAGAACATTGGAAAGGATTAAATCCTACAGGTACATGGTCACATTTGGGTTCCAAAATATATATATGAGGGGAAGATTATATATTCTCATGCCCTGACATGGTCATAACATCATGAAATTAACGTGATGTATCATGATTTACGTATCCACTATTAGTTTTTTTGGGACAAAATGAGAGGTATTTGGTTTTATCACTATGTGAACCACCAGTTTGAAGGAATAGAAAAAAATAGAAGTGACCAAAAAGGATGTAATAGTAGTTACCCATTACCAAGAGTAAATTAAATGATATTATAATGGATTTCGGGACCCTGTTGTCGAGGTCACATTGAGGTAGTGATGTCATAGATGTTATTTAGGAAAATCTAGGGATGGTCGCCCATTTCCGACAAATCATCTAAAAATTCTCATTATATGTGATTTTGAGGCTTTATACCATTAAGATTAAGAGCCTTTATGGGGTTCCTCATACCATTATACTAAATAGGTATTCATAGAATAAATCACTATTTCTTCATGCATACACTGGGAATTGGTTGCAGAGGTTCTTCTAAGCATGTAATTCCACCCCTAAACTAAGGACTAGCCAAAGCACACTATAGTGGTTCTAGAGGATAATTTTAAATCATGATTCCATATTTTTTGGGTTTTTTTGGATATTAGTATACAAATGGTGGAGTAATCTATAAAAATTGATATCATGATTCTATATAGACATAACATTATGAGTCGTTTTATAGAAGTCTATGATGATAACATCTGTTCTGGTTAGTTGTATGAGATACAACACTACAATAACAACTCTGCTCTTTATTTCACATTTAAACATGATTTATTTCAAAAAATAACACTAAATAAAAACCAGAATATTGTGTGGTCTAGTTCATTTCAGATTCATAGTACATTACAAATCAAAATATAACAGGAAAAGAAATATTCTTATTGAAAACTTTTTTAACATGACTGAAATGTTCCATCGTACATAACACTACATGGGATAACTTGAGGACATAACTAAGAAAGTGATGAGATATAAATCACAATATGGGAATAAAAATATAATAACACCAATATGAAAATACATAATAGAAAATAGGAATATCAATATAGATTCAATGAAACATATAAATCATGATATATCATGATAATTGTAACATGGGGACTTGTGGCAATATCATAAAACACCACATCATAAACATATGTAATAGACAATCCTTCCAAGGAATCGTGGTGGAAAAAGTACCATAAAGGGATCAGGTAAACCCCCTATCCAAAAGTGATGTGTCATAATACAAACCATTACTCAATTCATTGGAGTGATATATAATTCAAGAAGCACATGTCACATTCAATTCATCCTGATGCTTAAGTGTGCCACATAGATCAATCATCATGGATTAATTCATTATCATAATATACTCTATGATTATGGAATGTGTAACTCATACATATAATTCCAAAATTAGTGAAGTATATGTGTGTAATGGTGAATACCCTTGATAGAAAATTTCTATGGTATTCACCATGCACCTATTCTGGATTGAAAAATCAATGTGCAATTTCAGCAGCATAATGACATCACATAAAAATTCGTAAAATCAGTTGATCAAAGAGAAAGGGTTAGTGTAAAATGTATACATGAAATGGATAGTAATAATGACATTTATGTAAATTTAAAAACATATTTAATTGGATATAATAATCAAAATTTAATAAATATAGATGGATAAATAAGAGAAAAAGAAAGAACCCATACAAAATTTCAGTGTAGTAATGAGTGTACCAAATGGTTATTTGGAGGTGTAAATTGAGAGTGAAAGGGGATATCATCAAATGATTATATATATATATAATGTATTGAAAGGGGGTTTTAAGGAACATATTCATACATAGGAAATAGAAAAATCAAAGAGAAATCATAAATGGAGTGCTTCATAAAAGTTGAGTGTAGAAGATCCCTTACTTGAATGTGTGAATCAAATCTATTTGGATAGGATTTTTTAGAGCATGGGTAACCTTGAAAAGACCATAGGGAGTATAGGTATGAGTGTGGATATTCTCCTAGGAGTTTTAGTAAATAGAAATGATTGATTGTGTTGTTTTATTTAAGAATGGAGGGGGATTTCTTTATTAATTTAGTGTCAGACTCTACATAATAAAATATTCTAAACCACAAAACATTCCCTAGTACTTTCCCATAGTTTCAGAAAAAATTGGCTTTATAATATTATTATATAATTCTAGGGTCATAACTTTGTTAATTATTACCATTGGTGATCTGGAGGTGGGTCACACTCTTAAAGAAATGATTTTAAAATCATAAAATATATTTTAAGTCATGGGGGATTCTAAATGGATTTACAAATAAATAAAATAAATGTTACATCATATTATTCTTAATAAAAAACATATTTTTATTATTTTATCATATTTTTATTACATATTACATCACTTTGGATTGTTTTTATTTTATAAACCACATGGTCTAATTATACAATATTTAATTTTTACCTAAAAATTCAACTGTATTGGAAAATTATGAAAATTTAA
Organism: Viscum album; assembly: GCA_963277665.1. Lineage (NCBI taxonomy): Eukaryota > Viridiplantae > Streptophyta > Magnoliopsida > Santalales > Viscaceae > Viscum > Viscum album. Next base: position 2,086,608,671 of record OY728165.1, on the reverse strand, counting down.
TGTTGGATAATTTCTAAATCCTAATTACAAAAAATATCGATTTTAACTTAATAATTTTCTAAATATTTGAATTTTAACTTTTATAAACAAAAAACAGATAATTATTTAAAATTACAGGTTTTTTGGAAGTAACATTTTTGAACCTTTATAAAAATTACATTTTACATCATAAAAATTATATGATCATTTATATCTAATAAAAACTATTTAATAATAAAATTTTATAAATGTATTACATTTTAAAAAAACATACTAATTAAACATAAATAGGTATCTTAATTAACAGAAAATACTATTTGTGTTTTTATTAATACAAAAAACATAAATAATGTAACAATAATAGGATGAAAATATATTCGTTATTCTATAGAAAATAGTGTACTAATTTCTATTTCCAGAGTACTCATACATATCCTTTTAATATGAAATCATACACTATTAGAGTAAGATGCACATTGATGGGGCTTTCATGGGGCTATTCGGTGAACATGGTTTGGGTTGTGATCTTGATAATCTATAATATCTACAGTAAGTGTTTTCTAAAATTATTTTGTTGTTGGATATCAAATTGGTTTGGGTAAAAGGGGAATATTATAAATTTTACCTCCCATGGATGCTCCAATAAATAGGCTTCATAGGTTCCAATTATACTAGATTTTTCCACAACTTCTTATATCTATGAAAAATTGATTTGTTAAAACCATATTTTTATACTATTCATGTGATCAATATTAAAAATCTATATTATCAATGGTTATGATACTTAATGGTCAATTAAATTAAATTGTATATAATAAAACAATATATGTTCATATGTTTTCTACAATTATAAGGAATTTAATCAAAAATGGGAACTATATTCAAACCAAATCATGAAATTAGAATTGTACCCCATTTAAAAATTACGCGCTAAATTTTTTTCTTTTCCAATAATAACACAGATCAGGGAATTTCATATTCATGGCTTCTTCCATGTAACATCCCGACCTGGCTCACCTCTAAGAGTGTGCCTAGACCAGTGTGTCACATAACCTCCAGAGAATCTCCCCAAATGCTGGAGGCTGCCGACTAGTAGTAAGGGCCCTTTTTATGTCTGTGGGGAAAACTATGCCATCATAGATAATAGATAATATATTATCAGAAGTAAAAAACAATAAATAATAAGTAATAGAAGCATGTGCATATTTAAACTACAATATAAGAATGAAAATAATAAAATTGATTAATAATAACAAAGTGTAGAAACTCAAAGAGTGTCATGTCATGATATTTGTCTAAACTCAATGTACGGAAAACAGAACTGAAACACATAGTCAACTAAATGAAAAGACACAAGTAGCAACTGCATCATGAGAAAGGTATGATCCCCTACCCCAGTATCCATCCTAAGAATTAATGAAAACTCAAGAATCAGAAGCATCACACTTCCCCTTGTCAATACATATGAGCATGTATTTTTCTCGGGTGTTGACGACGCATGAGAAGGGTTTGAGACAAAATCCCAGAAGGTCGGCACCCACTGTGTCTAAACCATTGAATTTTTTGAAAAAAATAAAAATCTACTGTGCCATTACAAAACCATTTCAAATAAATTAATTGCATTGCAATGAAATTAATATGTCGTCCCGGGTCCCAAATGGTACCCATGCCTGGTCACCTGCTTCAGCATAAGATGGTAGTCTAAAAGGGTACCTATCAGCAGTAATTCATGAACATGCATATATATATATATATCTAAATATAAAAAACCCATAAATCAAGGTAAATACCAGAAAAAGTATACCAAAAACTTTTGCCTTATCATGGGGTTCATGTCCAGTTTTAACCAGGTACACTTCCACATATTGGGGGGAATATCTCAATTCTCAATATACTCAATTATAAATAACATATCCCTTAAGGAAATCATTATTTAAGGTTCATGTTGATAGTTGGAGTCTGAGCCCATCCTGAAGGTATCCCTATGGAACATCTGTCAATTTATCCATTGCCACCAAGCCCATGAAATGAAATATTTTCAATGACCAAGTATCGCCTGAGGCACGACATTACCCTGTGTCTATCCAGATCTCAAAAAAAGGGGTTGAGTTTCATCTGAGGCTGGGTTAGCCATATTGCCAACGAATCCATTTATATAGGCCCTTTTAGAACTGGTATAACTCAAAAATATTTAAATTTTCGGGGAAGTCTTGATTCGACAAAGCCAATGACACCGCCCCATAACACATAGAGCCAACCCATCAAAAACAGAGGTTCTAAGCATGGCCCTTAATACGAGACTAGCCTCATTTCCCCAATCTGAATTTAATTAATGTTTTCATAGTAGGAGATATGACATAATCACCATGTAACATTGCATCTTATCAACTAACCAGATACACCCATGCATCCCAAGGTATAAATTTAAGAGTAAAACTCAAAAACTTTAAAGGAAATATACATATCATTTCAACCATAGTAGATAATGAATAATTAAAAAATTAGCATTTCAAAAAAACACATTCCATTGATCCAAAAATTGAAGTTCATGTTCAAGAAACTATTTATTTGATTTAATTAAAGTAAAAAGTTTTTCACAACACATACAATAAATCAAGTAATAAAATAATATAATATAATAATACACTGATCATGTTGGAATTCCCAAAGGGGTGTCAAATTTGTTGCAATAATTAAAAAAACTATTCATTTAATTTAAAAACTATTAAATGGGGTTGCGCAATAACCGCAGATAATTAAATTAATAACTAGGCTAAAAGAAAAATAATAAAACTATGTCATCACACCCAAAGTGGTGTCTAATCTTGTTGAAACTATTCTAAGAAATTAATTTAAGATTATTAAGGCTTCAATAATGAAATAGAACCATTAATGTAATTAAATGGGTAAAATTGCACAAAGACGGTAGGCATAGACTAACAACACAATGACATGTTTTTTATGAATCACAATGAAAAGGAGAGAAAGGATGTTGTCACCATGATCTGTAGTCGTACATGACTCTAAGATCTGTGTTAGACTTTCATTTGACCTAAAATGGTTTAAATGAATGATTTTAGAAAACCCCCAAAATAGGGTAACAATATTCTGTGACGAACTGTACACAGAATACTCAACAGAATCGAACAATTCCACTTTCTCAAAATTAGCCTTTCTATACGGTTTTCTGTACTCCTGGTGGTGAAGGAATTAGATGTATGATGGTGGAGTAGGGGCCTTCTGAAAGGGCTGTTGGTTGGTGTGATGGGATTGATTAGTGTGATGTGATGAGTGGGAAAGGGAGAGAGGAGAGGAAAAAAGAAAAAGAGAGAAAAGAATGACAAAGAAAATATAATAAAAATAAGACAAATAAAAGACAAGGAAAAAAAGGAAATAATAGAAAAATATAAAATATAAAAATAATGGAAAGGAAAATAATAAAATAAATCAAAAATGGAAATCACCCATTTTAATTATTTTTATTTTTTCCCATAATCCCCTCTTTATTTAATTTCATAATTTCCTTTTATACTTTAAGGAATTCTTCTAAATCTCCATTAAATCTCTTATTACTCTTTTCCAATCATAAATTAATTATTTAAAACATGAAGACCATGCAGAAGTGTGACATGACATTTTTCATGAAACGTCTGCAATTATTTGAATTAAATAAAAACATGCCTAGGAACTGCAACGAGGTCTACATGCATGATCCATAGGTCTCTTAATTAATTAGACTACAAAAAAGTAAATAATAGTCTGTACTTGATTAAGGATAGGGTGTTACAACTTCCCCTCCATAAGACTAATTGTCCCTGAGTATTCCTTCTGAGGGTAGTGGAATGTCACCAGAGAAAAGTGTCGGCCACTTCGCATGTATATCCGCCCCTCGCTCCCAGGTCTCATCCTGGACGCGTTTGTGTTTTCAAAACACCCAGTCCAATGAGACTGCCATTCCTCAATTGACTTTCATGCTATAGTCAATGATACAGATCGAATTCTATACAAAGGATGCATCGGCGTCAAGATCTATGTCGTCGGGGTCAAAAAACATGACACAGGTCTGGATGATATTTTCAAAGCTAATATACTTGGGAAACATCATGCATGGAACAATACCTCTAAGGTAGCAGTAACAGAATAGGCTTCCGGCCCAACTCTCTCCAATTTCTCGAATAGCCAGAAATATCTCAGTGATAACATCCCCTATCTCATGATCAACCTGTGATCAAACCTCAGAGAAACATGAAGAAAGAGTCGATGTCCCACCTCAAAATCCAGAGGTTTATGGTGAATGTCTGTATAAAATTTTTTCTTGGATGGAGCTATAGTCATACACTTATAAATTAGCTAAAATTTCTCAGATGTATCATGAATGAGTTGAGGACCCAACAGAGTTGCCTCACCTACTTCGAGCCATTATAATGGCGAACGACGAGGTCTACCATATAGAGCCTTCTAAGGATCCATTTGGATTATCTCATAGAAGCAATTGTTATAGTTAAACCTGACAATAGGTATATGCTTCTCCCCAGAACCCCCAAAATCAGGGATACAAGGAGATAACATATCCTCTAACACTCATATAGCTATCTCTGATTTCCTATCGGTCGAGTGGTGATATGTAGTACTCATATGTACCAATGATCCTAGTGCCTTTTTCAGTCCTTTCCAGAACTGTGATGAAAAATGGCTATCCCTATTCAAGATTTTAGAATTCATTACACCCTGATGTCGCACAATTTCCTAGATATACAGCCTTCCCAAATCATCACTCATAATGTTCTCTCAGATAGGCAAGAAGTGTGCATAATTTTTCAACCTATTGATAACCACCCATACTGTATCACAAACTTGAGGATATCTTGGAAAGCCTACAACGAAATCCATGGGGATGTGATTCCATTTCCATTCAAGAATGGATAGAGGTTGTAGGAGTCTAGCAGGTCGCTGGTGCTTTGCCTTCACCTCTTGGCAGGTGGAGCACCGAGTGATGAAACCTACTATCTCCTTTTTCATAACAGGCCACCAATACTGTCAACGCATGTATCTATACATATTGGTTAGCCTAGGATGAACTACCCAAATTGAGCTATTATATTATTTCAACAGCTCTTCCCATATACCTGAAGGTACCCATACATGGCCACATTAAAGGAGACTTTCATTTCCATCAATAAACCAAACCGGAGGTGGGTTCTCTCATGTAACATCTTCCCTCAAAACGAGACCCTTAGGGTCAATCAACTGCTGGTTGTAGACGTGATCTAGAAGAGATGATGTCACTTTAAGAGCTGATAGAACCATTTTTCCACTCTTTTCATGAACCTCCACATCCATCTTTGAAAACAAGGCCATCATCTGCCACTCACTATTGGATACCTGCGCGGCCTGAGTCTGTGTCTTGCATCTTAAAGCATCTGCCACATCATTACACATACTAGCGGTAAAATGAAGCTAAAAAATTGAACAAATTCAAGAATTCGACCCAGCTATATTACCTTATGTTCATGTCTTGTTGAGTGGATTTATATTTCATGCTTTTATAATCTGTGTAAACAACAAATATCTCACATACAAAATAGTGTCTCCCACATCATAGAGCATGAACCACTACTTCTATCTCAAGGTCATGTGTATGATAGTTCCTCTCATGGGGTCTTAGCTGGCAGAATCCATAACCCATGACTTTATAACCACTCATCAAAACTAAACCCATTATAATGCTTGAAGCATAACAATAAACTATATAGTTCTTACAAGGTTTATGTAGAATCAGGATCAGGGCTAAGGTCAGTCATCATTTCAACTCCTGAAAAGACTTTTCACATGTGTCTAAATAGATGAATTGTACACCTGTATTAGTGAAGGCCATGGGATGCGCTGCATAGTGGGAGAAATCATAGATTAGTCGCCTGTAATAGCCAGCAGGCCTCAAAAAACTAGTGATGTTGAAGACACTCTTGGGATGCTCCCCTGAAACTACGACGTTCACCACTTATTGGTCAACAGATACCCATTCTTCAGATATAATATTACCCAAGTAGTGTACCTTATCAATATAGGAGTGGCATTTACTGACCATAGCATATAGATGGTTCTCCCTCAGTGTACTCGACACAATCTCACGACTGGTTTCATGGTTGTTTCTGGAATGTGAATACACTAATATTTCATCTTCGAAGAATGCCAAAAAGGAATCAAGATACAGATGAAAACCCCAGTTCATCAGGTCCAGGAAGCCTTCTAGTGCATTCGTGAGGCCTAATGTAAGAACCAGATACTTGTACAATCTATACCTTCTTTGGAATTATGTAAGTGGTATGTTAGATGGTCGCACATGCACCTGATGATATCCGACACTAAGATCAATCTTTGAGAAAGCATTTTATGAAAGGATCTTGTCAAAGATATCGTATATACAAGGAAATGGACTTCAATTATTTACCGTGAGCTGGATGAGTGAACGATAATAAACACACAACCTTGGGGTACTGTCTACCTTCTTGGAAAAAAAGGATAGCTGAACCCCCCAACGATGTTCTGGGTCTGATGAAACCCTTAGCCTCAAGGTATTCATGCTACTTTTTGAGTTCATGTAGATCTATTGGCACCATCCTAAAAGGAGGAATAGACACTTGTGCCACACATGGCATGAGCTCAATAGTGAATCGGGTTTCCCCATCTTCCCATAGTGTATCAGATTTCTCATCTTCCCATAGTTGATCAAGTTTTCCCATCTTCCCAAAGTTGATTGGTTTTTCACATCTTCCAATAGTGGATCAGGTTTTCCCATCTTCCATAGTTGATAAATCAAATAAAATTTATTCACATATTTTTCTATTAAGATATTAATATTTATCCAATGAATTTAATAGATATTTAGGTCTCACACATCCCATTATAAAATCCTACATTCATGTGCCATAAGATTATAAATCTTGTATCATATCATGACCCATATAGATATATGGGATTCTTAAAAATAAAATAATAATGAATTATTTGAAACGGGTATAAAAAATGTTTCATCATATCATTAACTATAGAAAATATATAGGTCTTGTAATAATTTTATCAAAAGTGTAACCCATGAAATGAAGTTGGTTTCAAATGTATATAAGATGTGGAAGATAAATGTGTATCACAAACATTATTCCTTCAAAAACATATAGCATTCAAGAAATAATGTGAATGATGTATGTGGATCATATACCTAGTAAATCATAAACTATTATATGGAATTTAATCTATGATTGGGAATAATTTTGAATGGTCATATGGAATATTTCTTATATAAAATAAAATTTCCTTGGAAAACGATTTCATAAAAAAATCCAAAAGAATATTTTTCATATGAATAATTTTTTACAATTTTAATTAATGTATTTCATTATGAAAATAGGATTAACACAAGGAAATATTTATCTTATAACAAAAATAACTTTGAAAACCATATTCTTTTATAATATCATACAAAATGTATAAATAAATCATGATTCTATTTTGAAAACCATATTCAATTATATCTCATTTAAAATGTAAAATGAATTTTTGATGTTTTTTTAAATACATTGAAAACATAAAAAAAGGCTTTGAATATTTTTAGAATCCATATTATTTGAATATGGTTTAAAAGAGTTATAATTAAATATTGAAATTATTTAAATAATTTTCAAGGAAAATAAATTTTTGAAAACTTATAATGGAATCATTGAAAATCATTTAAAACAATTTTTAAACATATAACCTTTTGGAAGAAGTTTTCTTTGAAAACACCTTTACAATAAAAAAATCCACAATATAAGGAAAAACCTATCTTTAAAAATAAATTTACAATCATTCAAAGTATGATTCAAGGAAATGATGCTCATGTCAATTAGTAGGTTCATACATATGAGACACTCATTTTGCACCTTAAAAATTCCCCAAAAGTGCCTTGATTGAAAAATAAAAAGAATATTCCTTTTACATTTTATTTCTAAAATGATAAAAAATAGGAAAAAAAATCCCATTTATGGTTTATAGGGTAGTAATAAAGTATTTCTGAAAACATTTTTTAAAACACATTTTTGAAATAACATATATTTTCGCCTGAATTGAGAAATATTGTCCGATCACCTTTAAAACATTTTATAACTATCTTATGTACCAAATAGTAAACAAATTGTACCATAACATTGATATAACATAGATAAACAGAGTAAACTAAAATTTATTATATTTATTATTATATGGAATATGTTATTTCATCAATTTAAGCATAATCGTAAATAATCTCGAAATTGATGAGATTATAGAAATAATCTCTTACAACTTTGGTAAATTTATATCACAATCCCCCCTAAAATAATAACATTATAGTAATATTGAAATATCATATAATTATTTATATTCATGATATAATATGTGTAAGGAAAATACATACAACCCATATAAAAATTTAATTCTATACCATGGAATGTATCTAAAAGAAGGAAAATTGAGTCAAACATAGTATACCAATTTTGATAGTTTTGAACAATAAAGCCCATGAAATTAATATAGTATAATAGATATGTAAATACCCATAAATTTATATATAATAACCTTATAAAAAATTCATCGGTGTTATATAAAACAAAAAAAATAAGTGTGTGGTGAATATAATATGAGCCTCACATAAATAAATGTGAGATGAGAGAACCCTTACCATAAGTCTTGAAATTAATTATACATGTTCAAAAATACAATATAATAAGTATTTGATAATTATAAATATAAAAAATATAGATATAATTATACATAAAAAATATATGATTTATTATTACTTTATATTACCTATTCATCAACAATTTCATGTTAATGTTATATTTCGTGTAATATCTTCTTTGTTTTTCAAATGTGTTTGGACTTGTGATTCGTGATCATATAGCATAGATATATGTTTAATTAATTAAATAATGTCAAACATTATTTAATTATCATATATATTCTGTATTAAAAAATTTGTTATTATCTATAAAATAATGAAATATTAAATAGAATACACTATTCAGGGAGACTGTAGGTTGTACGTATGCATGAATGTTGTTCATATTTTATTTACGTACCAAAAAAAATATAGTTAATGAAATATATGTATATATATTATAATTCTTGTAGAGTTATTATTTCATGAATATCGTATATCATTACTATAACCATCCTTAATAAATTCCATGAAATATGATAAAAAAATCACATCGCTTTCAGGAGGTGGTAGTACAAACATCATTAAATAAAGTTTTTGTATTTATTCATAAATGGAAAGAATGAAGTAATGATTTATATAATAAATCCAAAATAATAAATATATCATAAATATAATAGTTTTCATATAAAAAAACTCTTTCCATTATAATTCAAAATCTTCAGATGTAGTTAAAAATGAACAATATCCTTTCGCGATGTGGTAGTCTTTTGTACAAACAAATGGTATGTGTGTTTCCCTGTTGATAGATGTTTTTATATGTATAGCTAAAAACATTATAATTTCAACATTTAAGTGTTGTTTACACATATTTTATTATAATATCATGTAGTAATAATAATTTAGTGGGTGTAAATTGAACCTAAAACAAAAGAGGATGTGGAATGATGTTACGTCTTATTTTAGTAACTCCTCTTAGTTTTCATCAACGAGATTCCTTGATTGTAATTTTTTCAAATTGATTCATCTATTATTATGTGGGGGAGGTTTTTAAGAGTCCTTTTTTAGGTATTTATTGAGTAAAATGTCTAGAGAGTTGATAATAAGTCAAGGGGGTGAGTGCTTTTATTATATTGGATGAAGAGTGGAAATCTTGTAAATATAAAAAAGAACACTCTATTGATTGGTCTCCCATTAAAAATGCACCTAAAAATATTGTCCAATTTTGATCCAAGAGATTATTTTTTTTAAATATTTCCATCAAATATATTTTTTAAATGTTTCTAGGTAATTTCTCCATTTAACATTAATGTTTAACTATTATGTAACCATGTTTTTTCTAAAATCATTGTAATTAATTTTAATTTCCTAAACAAATGATTTTTGTCAAAAAAAATTTAAATTTTTAGTGACTATTAATTATTATTATAGATAATATGGAATCAATTTTTACATATTCTAATTACATAATTGGTAGAAATAAATTTTGAATAAATCCTGTAGACATGTCTCTATAGCGGATTTTTTATGAGAAAATGTTTAAACATCAGAATTGATTTTAAGATCCATTTTAATGTGAAAATGGATATAATTAATTAAATATGATTATTTGATGTAAAATTATATAAATATACTTTATAAAAATTTCAAATTTATTTTTTTAATATAAATAAATCATACGATAAATAAATTTTGAGTTAAAATTTTGTATTTTTAACCACTCATTGAAAATTGAAAATTCTCAGAAAAATACCAAACAATTACCCTAAGTTAAATTATATATTCCAATATCAAAAATTAATTTTATTTCTTCATATATAAATTATAAAATTTAAAAAGTTAAATTTAAAATTGGTTCTCCATTAAAATTTTATAAAATTGCATTTTTGAAAAATACAGTTTTTATTCAAAAAATGGGATTTGTTATTATCATATGCATATAAAATATATTGTATGGGTGTAATGATATTATATTTAATATATAATATATAAATATTATAAAAAAATTCATCAATACTGGTTTGTGTGATTTATATAGATAAAATTATGTTCATACATAAAAAAATTGTTTTCATAAAAAATGTACTCTTTTATCTTCATACAGTTATTAATGTTATTTATAACTAAATTATAAATAAAAGAAATCATTTTATATACATGTGTAAATAATATTTCAATTTTTTAGTTAATATAATTCAAAATATCCAATCGAATGGATAGGTATTAGAAATAATAATATTTTAACAAAAATATTTATAGTATATTATAGTTTGGTAATAACCGGCATTCATGTAATGGTAGCAATTGAAAAAACTCAAAATTATGTGTAACACTAGAGAAAAATAAAGTTTCATGTTTCTAAAGTAAATATATTTTTTTATCACAAAATTAATTGGTGTTACATATAATTAATTTCATACATAGTGCTTTTATATAAAAATGATATATTCACTATTGTGTGAAAAATATATATTAAAAAGAATAAATTAATTTTAAAAAAAATCAAAAAATCATCGGGAGTTACATTCTACACCGTTATAATGAATTTTACCATCAAAATTATAATGGGTTATCAAATTTTTAATACGATATGGTTTATTTCAAAGAAACCCACATTGTAAAAATGAATTCTAAATAATCCTTGAAGATGGGAAATTTTAAAACAAAAAAGTTAGAAAAAGTAATTCCTAACATGGTTTGACATAGGAGAACATTGGTTGTAATAAATATTAAATATGAATGAAATGTATATATAATTAGAGGTTGTGATAATGGTAACTTATGACCATTAAGTGAATGATCAATGGAATGTTAACGCCCTCAAAACAAAAAATCCATGATTATTGATTAGACCATCGATTCAAAGGAAACGAATTAACTAGGTTAAGAATATTTTAATATCATTTTCAATGATTTCATGAATTATTTTTATATCTAATAATATAAAGACATATACATAATTTATTTCATTCCATTTTTAACATGAAAAACCAAACCTTTGGTTATGTATTGACAAATTTACCTTTCATCTCTTAAACCAAAAAATTAAGGGGAAATATTTATTCCGAAATCACTAACAGATTATATGTTCCATGGGTAGAATGATATTTCATTCTATCATTATTTAGATATAATCACATAAAAATTGATTGGAAGTGGTTATTCATCATGCATATACCCTCATATGGTGAGATAATAAATTAATCTCTAAAATAACATCCAAACTGGAACATAATCCATTCCATAAACAATAAACCTTGAAACCATTCTTAATGATTAAAATAAAAAACATTGGAAGGAATTACGTTGAATCACCTTAACATTAATCCCATATATATAAAAAATTTTCTATTATTTTTCACATACAAAACATAATAATACATCCATGTTATATTCTCTTGAAATAAGGTTATGACCTGAATAACCATAAATCCTTATTGAAAACATGCATGTTGTTTTATTCTTATGTTCATTTGATATGTTCTGTATATCCAAAAATGTTGTAAACCCTGTCTATGATAGCATAAACCATTTTTTCTAAAATATAAATTCAATATTGAGGTAATAATTACCATCCTACTTATATATTCATCTCTTAAAAAATCATTATCTCAACATTATGACCATATTAAGGGTTATATTTTCTTTGAGAAAATGTCACCTTTCCATTAAATCTCATTTCTATTCCATCAGAACCATTCCGTATATCCACCATTTTGTACATATATTATTAAATTATATTAAGCATAAGTAAACATAAAATACGAACCAAGGATCATGTAGTATTGTGTATTTGGAAGATTAGGTGCATTAAGCAGAAAACGTGGAAAAAAAATAAAAAAAACTTTTAATTATTCGTAATAATGTGTTTCTAAATTTATTTGAACCCTTATATCTATATAGGATGAGCTGAGGGTACATGAAAAAATTGATGAGATAAGAACCCAGTAAAGGGAATAAGAATGTGAATAAATCTTAGCAAATGGTTTATAATTAATAAAATGATGACATAAAAAGAAAGGAACATGAATAAACATATTGAAGTATAACATATAGAACATGGGATCTTGTATTCAATTATTTTTAGAAATGTCGAAACAACATGAAACATGACATTAGAATGGTTCAATTCTAACTGCCGACACCATTTCACATGGGGGATCATGTTTCCAGGCTTACCATGAAGACCATTGGACATGGAGGACCATGAGTCAAATCGAACCACCCAGACCATTTCACACAGAGGACCATGAGTCCAAGCTGACAACCAAGACCATGAAAAATTACATCTCATGAGATTAAATATTAACTAATGCATTGGTGTTTCATCTTGGTGCACCCATCATAACATTTCTAGGAATATTTGTCCCACATAAATTATCAAAAAAAGGTATATATATATGGGTTACACGTGGAAACATATGGGTAACATAATCATGTCAAAAGGCAAAAAAACTAATTTCATAATGTTGTCTATGAACAAATATATTTATGTAATACATGGACATTAATAAGGTAATATAGGAATATATAATAATAATTTATGTCAAACTGAGTGAAAAAATTTATAAAGTGTGTTTATGAAACATTAGAAATGAAACATTTTAGTGTGGTTTAATGAAAATAATAAGAGAATTTAAAATAGAAAAGGAAAAATTATTTATATAATAGTAGAAATAAAACATGATATTATTTTGTAATATAAATATTTGTTTTAGAAATATAATGGAGGAATAAAATATATAATTTTGTGCACATAAAAATGAACATAAAATCGGAATGTTCCCATTAATTGGGCTTGCTTGTCCAAAAATATTAAATAGGTAACATTATTTAAATATTTATTTCCCCATAAAATATAGATGAAATGATCTGGATTAAAGATGTTTGGAAAATATAAATTTAATTTAAAATAAGTATATATAATTAATTAATAATTACATTGGGGTAAAGAGTGTCAAAGCATAACCCTGTGGAAACATGGGCGTTCATAATGAACCCCTTACATCATGTCTAAAATTATTATGCACATTATCATAATATCCTAGATTATCATGTTGAATATATTAATAAATTAATTAATAACCTTAAAACTTTTATTTTATTTATTATAATTTTATTGTGTTAATTTATGTCATATATAATGATTTATGAGATTCAAGTCCATCATTCGGGAGTGTTTTTTGCCTTGGTTTTCATTATCTATTTACGTGTATACATGTACCAAAAATAATTTTAAATAATAATTTTTATATAGAATGAAAAAAATATGTTATTAATGAACTAACAATCGATTAACAATTCTCATATAAAATGATTTCATATATGAGGATGATTTATTAGATAAAACCTAAATGATGAATGTTAGTTTATTTTGGGGAATTTTCGATCATCGTAGACATATTTTGTTTTATTAAATAATAATATGTATATATAAACTGGTATCATAACATTAAATAAGTTGTAATATATATTTTACATTATTATTATAAAATTTAATTTTTTATAACAATATTTGAAGGATATAAAAGAAAAGAAAAAATCATACTCTATGAAGGTGGTGAATTTACATATCAGAGAATAAAAGGAGAGGAGAATAGAATTGATTATGGTTTGTTCCATTGAATAATTAAATTAATTTATATACATTATATTATAGTTATCTTGTCACTTGTATAAGTGAAGTTTATGATAGGAAATTAAAATAAAAGTAAAATAAATGAGAATGAAAAAATGAAAGAGGACATTTCCTTGAGAATTGCATCTACTTGATATCCCTATTGAGAAACATAATATTGGTCTATTTTTGAAATAATGGATCTTGTAAGTGGGGGAGATTAAAGTATAGAGTTTTGGGTAGAATTGGTAATATCATCATGGCTTTTGAAAAGTTAGTAGTAGTGATTATGACTGGTGTAATTTGTAGTGGAGGAGAGCTATGTTTTTATTATTATTTTATTTATTTGTTTATTATTTTTGGAGAAGACTATCAACGATATGTTTTCTTATGAATATGTATTTTAATTTGTGCATGTGATTTCTAACCAATGGATTTTACATGATCAATATATAATCCCTGACTTAATAGTTCATGAATTTAGCTTATACCTTAAATTACCATATTTCACAAATCACCAAAAATTCTAATAATTTTGAAAAATAAAAAATATCACCCTAATAATTTTTTGAAATTTAGAAATAAAAATTTTAATTAATTTTATGGAAGTAATTTTCTAAATATGAGAAATTTAATTTTTATTTAAAATCATAATTTATAAAAAAAAATATGGATTTTAAAATTATAACTAATTTTAAGACACTAATAAAAATGAATTAAAGTCTCTTAAATTTATCATATAATCCTATGTAAAAAATATTTTTTTGGAATTTATTTTTTGGAAGTGATTTTTAAATTAAAAAATTATTTTAATTTTTCAATTTTAAATAAACATTTACTTTTTACAAAAAATACCAACACTAAAATTATCATTTTTAAAGAATGTATTTACTTTTATGAAGATATAAATATAGAATATTTTAATTTATAATATGAATAAATCTTTTTATAGATTTATAAGCAAGGTTACTATTCTATATGAAATTTTACTAATACTAATGGCCACATTACTATTCTAATGTTCAAGAAAATTATATATTGATTTATGTTCATTAATTTATAAAAATACCTCTTATTGTATTTATTATTCATTTATAAAAATTCTATTGTGTTATTTAAATGATTTTAAGTGATTTATTCCTTGTGAAATTATTAAAATAAGGGAAATATCATTGATAAAATTTTGTTTCATTATATTCTTCCCCCTTATGAAATTTCAGTATTGAAATTTCATTTTACAAACTTAAGATAAAACATGTGAGTGTACCTCTCCCTTGTCACTTCCTCTTATTGCCATGTTGAAAATTGGTACTTATGGTTCATCCATAACACTTAAACTAGTTGAGTAAACTTTTTGATTATAACATTTTCTCTATAATCTATGATCTTCACTAGATTTTCCTCACAAGAGAGATCATTATCCAATTTTACCACATCTAAATTTAGAACATGTGATGGATTGGGTATGTACATCCTCTATAAGGATACAGGGAATACATCATGAACTATAGTAATACCATGTCTCTAATTGGATAGAGATCTCTCTAATGAGACATGGTATTCCTCCTCTTATCATTATACTGTCCGACCAACAATTCTCTTGATGATCTGAATACATCTTTTTTGTAACTATGTGAATAGATAATGTTTTTCTATCATCATCATTCATAGTATCGTTATTTTTCTATACATTGGATGTTTAAGATAGTCATGACCCAAATCGTTTAACTACTTCTTCATCCATTTTGAACTCTGAGGAATTTCTTTTTTTTAGGCATCTTTTACCTTATTTTGAATTTCCCCATAATTTCATTGAGCATCCTTTCACTATTGAAAATATGGAATTTATCAATGTTAGAAAGGGCATTAACAGTTCAAGAAAATCACTGTTAATTGAGGTAATGATAGATGGTGCCTTCTATCAGTGCTCTAAAAAGCAATGATAAATGCCCCTTTTATCAATGCTTTTATCAGTGCTAAAAAACTTTTGATAAAAATTTGCTTTTTGAGTGATTTTTATATCGCTGATAAAGGACTGCTTTTATCACCACATTTTTTAAGCTCTATTAAAAGTCAAAAAATTAGGAAAAAATTAAAAAATAATATATAATGCATGGGGGGGAATTTTCCCATGCAACCCCCTCCAACACGCAACTGTGACCCTTGCATTCATCAGAATTTGAACCCTTGACCTCACCCCTTGCAATCTTGAACCTTTACCACTAAGCCATTATATTTTTTCTCCATTTAATGATATATATATTTATACATATATAAAAAATTTTATTAGTATATTAATATAGATTCATATAAATATAAATAAATTCATTTATATTCATACATTTATATTTATTCACATATTAATATATATATATATATATTCTCATAATATATATATATATATTTATAAATATATATTTAGTTATAATTTTTAATCTGTATATTTATTTCTATATTTATATATATTTATAAGATTAGTTTTAAATACATTTATAAAAAATGTTCTTATAGGTGTTTATAAATAAATTAATACATACAAACATTCATATATACAACACTCACACACAGAAAAACACACCCACCCACCAACCCACATATATATTTACAAATAAATAGATATATATGTGTATCTGAAAATCCATAGAACTGTAAAATAACCATTACATATAATTGAGAAGTCCATTTCAACTCCAAAGCTAGTCAATATAAATAAAATGAAACAATCTTAGATTTGATATTTGATACATGCTTAAAGGACATCCAGATCAGAAGTTATACCTGTTTGAACGTTAAAAAATTAAGATATCCCGACTAAAAACTCAGTTTTGGAGGCCTTATGGGCCTAGAAAAATGTGACACAAGTTTCCCTTCAATCATTAGAGCGTAGATATCATTGAAAGTTTTGATTTGATATACTATGGAGCTCAAACAGACACACGGATCAAAAGTTATGGTCGTTTGAAGTTAGAGTTACATTTTTAACTAATTTAAAATATTTTATTTTTATTTTTATTATTCATGTCATCAAATTGTTATTAAATGATAATTAATCTATTATAATTAGAAAAAATATTTTTTAAAATATTTTAAATCAATTTTCACTATATTTTTTATATATTAAAAGTAATAGTCTATTTATACTAATCTGAAACATATTTAAAAAATTCATATTATATTTATGTCAATACAAATGTACTTATATAATAATATATTATTTTTCATGGTTGTTTTTAAATTTATCAGTCCTTGGAGAAAGCAATAATAATTCCCCAACTTTATTAGTGCCACTAGAAAGTGATAATAAAGGGGACGCCTTTAACAGTGCTAAGAAAGCACAAATAATGGGTGTCGTAGCTGAATCCCAGTTTTGTGGTAGTGTTTATATTATCTATAAGGGATGGTTGAGAAATAATCTTAGAATGTATTGAGTGAATTCATTCCTTGAGGATTCACATTTCCATCCTTTGTAGGTCAAAAAATATTTGATCCTTCTCGATTATCATGATTGATAAAGATGTACTATCCTTTCTACACAGGGATCCTCCCACCATATTTTATTTACTAGGACAGTAGTGGACTAAGACATCATAATCCTAATTAAATATAAATATATTCATTAGAACATATTAAAATAATCCTATGTGAATATATATTGCATGATCCAATTATATCATATATCTCACACTTCTCCCTATAGAGATAATTCTATCAGATTTTTAATGGAAAAATCCCAACTGCCAAATCTAGATCATGAGTGGAATTTTTTTCCAATAAATTTTAAATTGACATGGGTTCCAAGATAAATTTTGTTAATTTTTCATCAATAATCATTATAATCACTTCTTTGAAGAATTTTTTTACACTACAATAATTTCCCCACTTATTTGTATTGTGAGCACTGGTGCATTGATAAGAATCTTTTTCAACTCTTTGATGCAATCTTCACACTCATTGGTGAAGAAAAACATCACTCCTTCATGAGTTATATTATTTAGATCATGTTAAAATCATGACATGATATTCAAAAATAATCAGCCACACCCAGCTATGCCATAAAATCTATAGATATCCGTTATAGATGTCAGCCTAGGCAATTCCACAATTGCCATTATCTTTGATGGGTCTATAGATATTACTTTGATGCTCATAGCATTCCACAAGAATGATAATTCCTCCATCCATAACTCTCATTATTTATAAATTTCAATTACTTAGTCATATGGAAAATTTTTTATCACATTATTCAAATTATCCTTTTGTTCCACCATTCTCGTAAAGTATATCAATATATCATCAAAAAGGACTACTAAAAAAATTTCGAGGTAATCTCTAATGAATTTATTCATTTAGTGAGTGATTTTTTAGGATTATTACAGATTATTAATGGAATTACTATGATCTTATAGTGCCCATAAATTTATTCAATGGTAATAACGGGAATATATTGACACCCCACCTTTAATTAGTCACATCTCAAGAGAAGTCCCACCATTGATAAATACGTGTACCCATGTAGTTGATCGAACAATTAATCAATCCATAGAATGGGATATATTTCAATTATAATAATTTTATTGGTATCATGGTAATAAATGTAGTGGCTCATTGATCCATCCTTATTATTGAAAAATTGGACTGGTTCACCCCAGGGTGAAGCACTCAGGTGTATAAAACAATTATCCACATTTCCCTGTAATTTCTTCTTATGTTATTCCATCTCAACTGAGGAAATTTTATAAGGTGTTTTTGATATAGAAAAAGATCCTAAAAGAAGTTAAATTTGAGAAATCAACCTCTTGGTTAGGTGGAAGACCAGAAAATTATTCAAGGAAGACATTGGTGTAGTCCCTCATAATGGGCATGTATTTTTACATGATCCACTCCGTTGATTCAACCATTTAATCACGATAGTGTGGCTCATAATAAAATAACATCCACGTTTAAGATAATAATATTTATGTGGATTCATACTCCTATTTTCCCTTGAACATAATTAGAGGATACCTTGAGATTTGAATAGTGATATCCTTTTCATGATAGTAGACATTGGATTTGTAAAAAATATTGTAAATCGATGGACAATATTTCATTAACTCTACCAAAGGAAGTAATAAATTTTCTTGGGGAGGTTTAGTCACCAAGCATTAGTCGCTGGGGAGTTATGTTCTTGGGAAACAATAATTTCCCAATTTCTTTCTCTCTTAGATAACTCATCTTCTATATTTTAATGTGATTTTTGAATTATTCTATTAATCTTGAATGATTTAAAAAAACATAGAAAAAAAAGAATCAAATAGTATAATAGATATTACTGAATGAATGACCATCACACCAATCATAAAATCAATATTTGGATCCACAACAGTAGCAGTGACAAAATAATATGGTCCTTTTTTTAATGGAGGATGTTGCGGTTGATTTCCACCAACAACCCTTGGCATAGGGAAATGGTTCACAAAATTTCCATGTTTTGTGTTATTAAAACATTGAAATGTAGGATGAGTGTTAAAAAAGAATTCCTTTATTCCTCTATATTAGTGGGAATATTTATATCCCTAAAATTGTTATTACCCAAATTCCCCCTTCATTCACATTTTATGTATCTCCCAGTTCCCTTTGAACAGTTCCGAAGAAACTTAGTCCCACAACTCTGACATGAGGGATGTAAGATTTTCTTTCTAATCGGGGATTTATTTATTAACCCCCTAATATTAAACACTAATTTGTTCATTTTTTCTTTAGCCTCAAGTGTTCACTTAGAGTCTTTGATTCCCATTTCAATTTTAAGGGAACATCAAACAATCTCCAAATAGCTCTCAAAGTCTTAAATATCCAATTCTTTTTATATAAATCACTTTAGTCCACTAAATAACTAATCAACTAGTCTTTTGGGGTTCATGAAAAATTAAAGGATTATTGTGTAATCCATGTAATATTTTCCTTATAAGGAACAAAAGGCTCATAATCCTTCTACCTTGTCCTGAGGAACTCCCTTTTCATTATTAGGGGATGGATTTGGAAAAAATATTTTTTTTAAATCCTGAATTCATCCTAATCCATAGAATAAATTTCCCCTATAGACTTTGTGTTCTTCATCAATTTTATCACTGATAATCTTCCCCATCAAAACGATAGAACACCAACAAAAATTCTATCTTTTTTGAGAAATATACAATCAAAAATATCATCTCAATGGAGTTAATCTATTTTTCTCTGGGGAGGGTATCTGAAGATCTAAAAAATATGGTTGGAAATTTTTTCAAAATTATTCAACCACAAATTTATATTTTACAAGAGAAGGTGGGATTTCTATGAGATTTAAGTAATTATTCATAACATTATCTAGTTGATCAAGTAATTCTATTAGCATTTGAGCACAAATTCCCATCATATTTGGCATTCAATTAGGGAAATAATTACATTCCAAATCTCATCGATTTTCAGCATGGGTTCCCTTATTCTTATACATTAATAAAGAAAAATAAATTATAGTTTTAGGGGTATAATAATTATTTAATAAGAATATAAAAATTTAATATTAGATCAAATAAGAAAAAACTTGAAGATTAAATGTATCTCCAAAATTATGATTCATTATGTTTCAATCTAGTTTATCAATGGTGGTTGTATTATCTTTATGTTTCTTACTAATTTTTTTTTGGTAAAAATATCAAAAAATTAATTATACCATCATTTTATACCATATATAATGGGAATTCCTTTTACACATATTTTTATAGGATTTTAATCATAAAAAACCATCAAATATGCACCCTGGATTGTAAATTATACAGTCTTTGTATAAATGGTACATAAACCTGAATACATGGAACCAAAAAAATAATTTATTTATTCTTTATAATTACCTCCAAACTACCATTGAGCCTTTATATATGAATATTAAAACCTAGGGAATACACGAAAAAAGGTATGATCTAAAAACATTAGAAAGGGAATAAGAATATGAATTAAGTATATTACCTGGGTTAGAAGGGAAAACATGATGACATAAAAAATGCATGGAATTTGAATAAACATTTGGAATACTAACATATAAAACATGGGATCATTTAATATAGGAATCAATGAAATTGTGAAACAACATAAAACATGAAATAAGCATGAGTCAAGGATAACCACCAAGACCATTGCACATGGAGTTGATTGATCCAAGGATAGCTACCAAGAACATTTCACAAGGAGAAGCATGATTCATCTCTTGTAACATCCCAAGTAAGTAATTAATAATATATATTTTTATCTATGTCTATTAATGAATTATATAGTTTTTTAGAGGCTTAAAATGAGAATAAATCCAATCTTAAGCATTTAATACACTAATATTTTTAAAAGATTGTTTTACTGCCTTTTGATGGCAAACCATTTTTAAATAAAAATTTTGACAAATTTATAATAATTTTTTGTCAAAATAAACATATTATTTATTATTGGGACATTAAAATTTACATTGGATAAATTTTTTCTATTTTTCTGACAATGTTCATTTTATAATGAATAGTGAAAAATACTGCATTTTACATCAAAACTGCTTTTTCATCTAATTTAATTATATGGTTATATTATCTTTTTATTTGGTATTAAAGTTTAATTAGAATATATGTTTACCATTTAATCCAATTTTGGTCATTAGGATTAATTTTACTTTATAATTGGGAATAAACTATTTCCAAACTTTTCATAGATATTGTTTAAAAAACCTGCTATTTGTTTTGACAATGAGAATTATTATTAAATTAATTATTGCAATTTCTGTGTTTGAAATTTGGTAAAATGGATTACATATTTGTAATCATAAGTTTCAAATTATTTAATCAAGACTCTTTTGTTTTTGGACATTATGAATAGTAACGACGGTAATTATCTTTCATTATCTTGATTAATCAGTAATCGACTAGTTAAGGATAAAAAAATAATATCATAATAATAAAAAATGACACCAACATATGTCTTAATGCTACAGGTTGTCCCATGGCCGACCATGGGATGCCTTGTTCCAAACTTGGGGACCTCATGTAATCACTTTTGGGTGAAAGTGACTTTTTATATTTTTTTTGTTAAAGAAAGTTAAATATAACAAAGAATGTATCAACTGAGGAAAAAAAATTATGTTTTTCTACATAAATGATATTTCAGACTATAAATATTAATTGGAAAGATAAAAATATTTCCTACATCATAGTATTTTGTTCCTAATTTTTTAAACATTATATAAATTAAATTATTTATGACATCATGATGATGCAGCGATTACCTCATTATTTAATGATTTAAATAAAATAAAATGATGATGTAAAATATAAGACCTACACTTGTCAAAGACCTATTGGGTGAGTATATTTCGAACCCGTATCACCTTATCCTCAAAATACATCAATGTGGGACCTTTAAAATCCGATACTCATTTGAAAATAAAGTAACATTTTGTAACTTTCAAAGAGTGCCCCTGCTCTCCTCTTATAAAAGGCCCCCCACCTCTACCACTTTACCCACACCTCTCAAGCCTTTGGCTCGGCCAAAACCTGGTCATTTTGTCTCTCCAAATCCTTATATTACTCCTATAAGCCTCACTTTGGGGAGAATTATTTCCAAGGAAGCCTTTGATCTCAAATCAAAAAGAGTTACCTGATTTAAAGGTAGTGTCTTCTCTTGTGTTCTTATATTTTATTTTGATTCTCCAACCCAATAAACTCTTTTTATTCATTTATTTTGTAAAATCTCTAGTATCATAAATATTCTTGTATGTTTTTATAAGAATCATTTGAGCTACACTTACACATACCTACATCTAATGGTTAAAGAACATATCATTTCTGTGGATCACGAATTTCGGCCTCAAGAAACGATGATTGTTCAATATTCATCTAAAAACTTTAAAGGTGGCCATTAATATGTCACTATATTTATATATGATATATAATATATTTATTTTTTCATTAAGATTCTTTATTTTTCATTTATGTCATACCTTTATGGCTTCCATTATGGGTATACGCGATATCTTCATTTTAGGAAGTGCGGACTACCGCCCCCTCAAAGTGATTTGATTCGTTAATACCATATGTGGTACGTATAAAGGATATATTTAGTGATATTATATATGATAACATACTGTAATTATAATACTATTATGTATCATTATGTTTTAATTCCATTAAATGATGACATAGAAATTTAAGTAGCGTTTATGCGTACGTACGGCTTACCCTCTCCATGAACGGTGCATTTCATATCTTATCCCCAAATGTAATGTACTATTATAAGTACATATATATAATGGATATATATGATTTATGTTACATCTAAATGATGAATATAATTCTGTGATTTAAATATACATATCTCTCATTTAGTCTTAATTCCATTAATATGACATAGAAATTAATGTAGCGTTCATGGTTACGTACGGCTTACCGTCTCCATGAATGGTGAATTTCATTTATTACCTCTAAATGATTATTTAATATTATCAATGCATGTATATACTGGATATATATGATATATATGGCATCTACATCATGAATATCATTCTTGAGATAATGGATATTTGACTACGTGAACAACTTCTAAATATAAGAAGATCATTTTTGACTCAAGTACCAATGATTGTTAAGACAACCGTTATAAACATAACTAATAACATAGTGTTCATGATAAGGAAATAAGTGATATAAAAGGAATAATTATATTTAAAAATGTTCTTAAGCAAGTATAAATTAACTCAAGTTTATTATTCTAGAGATTAATGAAAGATCAAGTCAAGTCGGATACGAGGTATGGGACTTCGTCTCAATCTCCTTTCGTTGAGGCATATTTTGTTTTATACACAAGAATATTTTTTAGGTGTATAAACCCCTTTTACTTTTTCGTTTATCCAAAATTAATATTTTTATACGATGTGTTTTACTAAACAACAAAAGGGATTGTTTTTGTTGTACGTATGCGGCGAAAAGTACTTCTCCTCTGCCGTGACCATTATTTGAGTTTCGGCTTCCTCTACAAGACATACCATTTTTTTAAAGAAAAATAAATACCATGTTTTACATTTCATTTATTTTGGTATTGAAAATGGGTTTCATAATGTTTTTTATCAATGTGTTGTATTTATATCTTGTGATTAAAAAGTGGAAATGTTATGTTTCCTTTATGCATGTTTTATGTGATATGATTATGTTGTGGTTCTAGGGAATTATTATGAAGATGGGCGGTTCCATGATAAACTAAGGGAATGTGAGCCCGATATAGCTCTCCAATTCATTGGGTAATGCGAAGGAGTCAAACGTTAAGGTATCTCCAAAGATAATTAGGGAATATACTATGATGGGTATTGCAAATGTAACCAAGAGGGTTACTCCCTACGTAAGAATGTTATGAATGCCTCAAGTTACCTTTATGTTTTATGATTTATATGATTTATTCATGATTTGATTAGGTATATTATAGTTCTTATGTTTTATGAGTAAATTATGATTTCATTGATTCTTAGGTATACATTTACGCTTGTTTCCTTTCCATATTTTCATATCCCTTACTGAGATTTTTATGCTCATCCCATGTTTTGGAAATGATTTTCACAGGTCAAGGGAAAGGTACATGATCTAATGATAGTGTTAAGGAAGTGTCAAGAAAGAATCCATGTTTTGTATTAAATACGTTTCCATTGATGTGAAATTTGAATAATTTCATTTATGTAACCACTTGGTTTAAATGTGGAATGTAATGAAAATTTTATGATCTAATTTTCTAAAACTCTAAACCTAAAAAGATCCTCAATGTGTAATATTGTAATAACTCAAGATTATGTACGGATTATGGCTGGGGCCTTATAGTTGGTATCAGAGGTCTGTTTAGATAACATTAAAAGTTAGAATTTTATTAAATGATTATCCAAAAATATATATTTTTTGTCAAATTGAAATGATATAGCATTTGAATATTACAATGTTTCTTCATCTAAGACATGTTTGTTCAGAATGGTTTTCCGCATGGGAAATGGGGAAGCAGTGCTAGGAAGGCATAGAGAAGGAAATAACCTTCCGAATCAGCATCCTGAGATGGTCTGAATTGGAACTGAACTGTTTTTT
Organism: Viscum album; assembly: GCA_963277665.1. NCBI lineage: Eukaryota > Viridiplantae > Streptophyta > Magnoliopsida > Santalales > Viscaceae > Viscum > Viscum album. The sequence goes on along the minus strand of OY728165.1, from coordinate 2,086,583,302 downwards.
GCAGTAATGGCACAGTTGACTCAAGAAATAAATGGTGGTGGTTTCGATGAATGAGATCATCCAGATCAATCGTAGAGGAACATGTCAGTGGTGGAACATATCATGAGGCAACATCCCCCATATTTTAGTGGATCATCTGACCATGTGCTATTTGAAGGGTGGATTAAATCACTAGAGATGATTTTCGATATCATGGGTTGTTCAAACAATCAAAAGGATAGTCTTGCTATTTACCGTTTGGAGGGTGAAGCAAATCAATGGTGGTCAATGGTTAAAAATATCAGGGATTCTGATGAGATTGATGCTCTTGACTGGGATGAATTCAAGGGTAAGTTTCTTGAGAAGTATATTCCTAAGGCTGTTCTACTTAGGATGGAAAAACAATTCCTGGAATTGAGGAAAGAGGAAGACTCAGTGGCTGCCTATGAAGAAAGGTTCACACAATAGGCAAGGTATGCTAGAAATATTATCCAAGACCTTGATAGAAAAATCAATCAATTTTACTCAGGATTAAAGCCAAAATATCAAAGGGCGTTGGCTTCATGTGAGTTCAAAAGTTATGAAACTCTTGTTCAATGTGCTGAGAAGGTGGAAATGGAGTTTTCCGATGATCAAGTGTTCTATAACAACCAATATAAGAAGAGACCGAGGTGGCAGGAGAAAGGAAAGAATTCTTCAAAAAGGTTTGACGGTAAGAAAACTAAGATTACAGTTTTGATAAATGTGGTAAAAGGCGTGCTGGGGAATGTCTTATGAATTCTGGAATGTTCTACCGATGTGGTAAGATGGGACATAAGGCTCTTCATTGCACTAAAAAAGATCAAGGTGATGGTAAGACCTAATTTGATTTACAGTTAGTGAAATTTTTTAAGTGCAATGAGATGGGTCACTATGAAAATGAGTGTATGAAAAAGATCTTGAGTGATGGGAAGATGTTAGACTACAAGAAGAAAGGGGTGGTGAAATCTTTTTCAACTACTTCAGCAGATATTGGGCCATAAAATGAAGTTTTATCAGGTACTTTGATTGTTATTTCAGATTATCCCAGTGTGTTGTTTGATTTGAGGACTACACATTCTTTCATCTCTGAAACCTTTTCTAGTAAAATGGGAATACCATCTCAAGAAATGACTCTTGAACTTGTGGTAAAAACACCTGGGGGAAATGTTGAGGCAAAAATAATTTATAATAATCTTCCTATCCTTATCTGTGGAAAGAAACTACTTGAAAACCTAACTGTTCTACCTCTAGTAGAGTTTTATGTTATCCTGGGTATGGATTGGCTATCTATTTACCATGCTATGTTTGACTGTAGAGCTAAACAACTTTCTTTTCAGAAAGACTTTCGGTTTTTGTACAAGAATGAACACTTAATAATGATAACATATCAAGAGGCCGAGAAACTTGTAAAATATGGAAATGAATGTTACCTTGCACAAATTGTTGAAAACAAAGGAACTGTTCAGATTAATGATGTGTCAGTGGTAAATGAGTATCCTGATGTTTTTCCTGATTAGTTTCCCTGAATAATACCAGATCGGGAAGTTGAATTTATTGTTGACTTAGTTCCTGATGCTAAGCCAATTTCAAAACCCCTGTATCAAATGGATGAAACTGAACTTTTAGAGTTGAATGAGCAATTGCAAGATTTATTAGATAATGGTTTCATTCGACCTAGCACATCACCATGGGGTGCTCCTGTTTTATTTGTTAAAAAGAAATATGGTTCTATGAGACTTTGTATTGATTATAAGGACTTGAATAACATCACTATTAAGAACAAATATCCTTTGTCTCATATCGATGATTTGTTTGATTAGCTCCAGGGAGCTCAATTTTTTTTAAAGATTGACCTATGATCAGGGTACCATCAATTGAAGGTAAAAAAATATGATATTCTGAAGACCACGTTTAGAACAAGATATGGCCATTATGAATTTGTAGTAATGCCTTTTGTGCTAACCAATGCACCTGCTGTATTCATGGATCTTATGAATAGAATTTTCCAAGAGTTCTTGGATAAGTTTGTGGTTGTTTTCATTGATGATATTTTGGTGTTTACAAAAATTAAAGAGGATCATGAAAGACACATAAAATTTACTTTTCAATCCTTGAAAGAAAAGAAATTCTATGGGAAATTCAGTAAGTGTGAGTTTTGGTTGCTACAAATTTCTTTCCTTGGTCACATTGTTTCTAAAGATGGGATAATTGTTGATCCTGCAAAAACAAAGGTTGTTTAAGAATGGACAGGACCCACAAATGTAACTGAGATTCGTAGCATCCTTGGTTTGGCAGGCTATTACCGAAGGTTTGTTAGAAATTTTTCCCAGTTATCTAGTCCAATGACTAAGCTAACTCGGAAGGGTGTTAAGTTTATCTGGACAGAAGAATGTGATGATTGTTTTCAGGAGTTGAAAAGAAGATTAGTGAATGCTCCAGTTTTGGCACTACCTTCTAGGAATGAGGAGTTTGTTATCTATAGTGATGCTTCATTGAAAGAATTTGGTTGTGTCCTAATGTAGAATGATCAGGTAATTGTTTATGCTTCACATCAGTGGAAAACTCATGAGGTAAATTATCCTACACATTATTTGGAATCATCTTCTGTTGTTTTCATTTTAAAAATTTGGAGGCATCATTTGTATGGAGTAATGTTTGAAATATATACCGATCACAAAATTTTAATGTATATATTCACTCAGAAAGAATTGAACATGACACAGAGGAGATGGCTGGAATTAATCAAGAATTATGATTGTACAATTCATTAACATCCGGGAAAAGAAAATAAACTGGCTGATGCTTTGAGTCGAAAATGTAATGCATCATTAACAATGTTGTGTTTGGAACGTGATCCCTCGGTTAAGGATTTGATGAGCTTTGGAATAGAAGTTGTTGGTGCTGGATGTCCTTCTTTTTTTCAGGTATCAGTGAAATCTTCTCTATTAGACAGAATCAAGCAAGAACATAAGAAAAGCAGTGAGTTGTAGAAAAAGGTAGATCTGGTTATTAAGGGTAAGTTTCCTGAATTCAACATTGATAATGATTTTTTTTGAGATTTTGGAAGAGATTTTGTGTGCCTTGTGATTCACAGTTGAAGAAAGAGTTGTTATGTGATGCTCATAGTTCTACGTTTTCACATCATCTAGGCAGTACTAAGATGTATAGAGGTCTTCAGGAGTATTACTGGTGGGACAAAATGAAAAGGGATATTCCTGATTTTACTGTGTAGTGTTTGATATGTCGACACGTTAAATCAGATTGGTAGTTACCAAAAGGGATACTTCAGCCTTTACAAGTGCCAGAGTGGAAATGGGAGAATATATCCACGGACTTTGTTGTGCGATTACTGAAGAAATCTCGAGGTAATAATGCAATCTGGGTTATTGTTGATCGCTTGACTAAATCTGCTCATTTACTTTCTATAAGAGATAATTTTTCCCTAGATCAACTTTCCCATTTGTATCTTAAAGAGAAAGTCAGGTTACATGGAGTTCCTCTCTCCATTGTATCTGAACGTGATCCCAGGTTTACTTCTACCTTTTGGAAAGGCCTTTAGAAGTTTTTGGGTACTGAATAAAATTTTAGTACAGCTTTTTATCCTCAATCATATGGGCAGTCAGAATGACCAATTCAGACTTTGGAAGATATGCTACATGCTTGTTCGATTGATTATCAGGGAAGTTGGGACCAACATCTTCATTTGGTTGAATTTTCATATAATAACAGTTTTCATTCCAGTATACAGATGGCACCATTTGAGGCATTATATTGGAAGCGGTGTCGAACTCTAGCTTTTTGGGATGAAGTGGGTGAAAGGAAGCTGATGGGACTAGAATTGGTAGAAGTGTTGACAGAATAATTTCAGCTGATACAGAAACACATGAGAACAGCTCATAGGAGGCAGAAGTTTATGCGGACAACAGGAGGAAGGATCTCTCTTTTTGGGCAGGTGATCATGTTTTTCTCAAAGTCTCACCATGGAAAAGTGTGATGCGATTTGGTAAGAAAGGAAATTTGAGTCCAAGGTTCATTGGACCATATTAAATTCTAGAAAGAGTTGGATTAGTTGCTTACCGAGTGGATTTACCTCCCAGTTTATCTCAAGTACACAATGTTTTTCATGTTTCGATGTTGAGAAAGTATATGCCAGATCCATCTCATGTTTTGAGTCCAAAGGTAGTTCACCTGGAAGAGAACCTATGTTATGAGGAACAATCAGTCCAGATTATTGTCTATAGGGAGCAAGTGTTGCGGAATAAGTTGATTCATCAGGTAATGGTTTTGTGGAAAAACCACATGACCGAAGAGGCAACACGAGAATCTGAAAATGCAATGAGGGCTAAATACCCCCCCCCTATTCGATATGTAAATAAATTACGAGGACACATTTTTCTAAAGGGGGGAATGATGTAACATCCCAAGTAAGTAATGAATAATAGATAATTATATCTATGTCTGTTAATGAATTAGATAGTGTATTAGAGGCTTAAAATGTGAATAAATCCAATCTTAACCATGGAATACACTAATATTTTTAAAAGATTGTTTTACTGCCTTTTGATGGAAAACCATTTTTAAATCAAACTTTTGACAATTTTATAATCTATATTTTTCCAAATAAACTTATTATTTATGATTGGGACATTGAAATTTACATTGGATAAATTTTTGGTATTTTTCTGACAATGATCATTTGTTAATGAATAGTGAAAAAATACTGCATTTTACATCAAAACTATTTTTTCATCTAATTTAATTATATGGTTAGATTGTCTATTTAATTGTTATTAAAGTGTAATTAGAATATATTTTTCCCATTTAATCCAATGGTGGTAATTAGGATAAATTTCACTTTTGAATTGGGAATAAACTAATGCCAAACTTTTCATAGATATTGTTTAAAAAAAACCCGCTATTTGTTTTCACAATGGGAATTATTTTTAAATTAATTATTGCAATTTCTGTGTTATGAATTTGGTAAAATGGATTACATATTTGGAATCAGAAGGTCAAAATTATGTAATCAAGAATATTTTATTTTTGGACTTTATAAATAGTAACGACGGTAATTATCTTTAATTATCTAGATTAATGAGTAATTTGGTAGTTAAGGGTAATAAAATAATATCATAATAATACAAAATGACACAAAAAAGTGTCCTAATGCTACTGTTTGTCTCATGTCAGACCATGGGATGCCTTGTGCAAAACTTTGGGTCCCCATGGAATCACTTTTTTTGTGAAAGTGACTTTTTATCTTTTTATTGTTAAAGAAAGTTAAATATAACAAAGAATGTATCACCTGAGTAAAACACTTTTAATTTTTTATAAATAAATGATATTTTGGACTATAAATATTAATTGGAAAGATAAAAATATATCCTACATCATAGGATTTTTTTCATAATTTTTAGACATTATATAAATTAAATTATTTATGACATCATGATGATGCAGCGATTACCTCATTATTTAATGATTTAAATAAAATAATAAAATAATGTAAAATCTAAGACCTAAACTTGTCAAAGACCTACTGGATGAGTATATTTCGAACCCTTATCTCTTCAATCTCGAAATAAATCAATGTGGGGCCTTTAAAATACGAAACTCATTTGAAAATAAAGTAACATTTTGTAACTTTCCAAGAGTACTCCTCCTCTCCTCTTATAAAAGACCCCCACCTCTACCTCATTACCCACACCTCTAAAGCCTTTGGCTCGAACAAAACCTTATCATTTTGTCTCTCCACATCCCTATATTACTTCTATAAGCCTCACTTTGGGTAGAAGTTTTCCCAAGGAAGCCATTGAGCTCAAATCAAAAAAAAGTTACCCGATTTAAAGGTAGTGTCTTCTCTTGTGTTCTTATGTCTTATTTTGCTTCTCCAACCCCCTAAACTATTTTTATTCATTTCTTTTGTAAGAAATACAGTATCATAAATATACTAGGATGTTGTAATAAGAATAATTCATGCTACACTTACACAAACCTACATTTAATGGTTAAAGAACATACTGTTTCTGTGGAGGGCGAATTTCTGCCTCACGAAATGATGATTGTTAAATATTCTTCTAACACCTTCAATGGTGGCCATTAATATGTCACTATATTTATATATGATATATAATATTTTTCTGTTTTTATTATTCTTCTGTATTTTTCATTTATGTCATACCTTTATGGATTCCATTATGGGTATACGCGATATCTTCATTTTAGGAAGTGCGGACTACCGCCCCCTCAAAGTGATTTGATTCGTTAATACCATATATGGTACATATAAAGGATATATTTAATGATATTTTATATGATACCATACAGTAATTATAATAATATTATGTATAATTATGTTTTAATTCCATTAAATTATGTGATAGAAATGAAAGTAGCGTTCATGCGTACGTACGGCTTACCGTCTCCATGAACGGTGCATTTCATTTCTTATCCCCAAATGTAATGTACTGTTATAAATACATATAGATATATATATATATAATGGATATATATTATTAATGTTACATCTAAATGATGAATATAATTCTGTAATTAAAATATAAATATCTCTCATTTAGTTTTAATTCCATTAATATGACATAAAAACGAAAGTAGTGTTCATGCGTACGTACGGCTTACCGTCTCCATGAATGGTGCATTTCATTTCTTACCTCTAAATGATTATGTAATATTATAAATGCATGTATATACTGGATATATATGATATATATGGAATACAAATCATGAATATCATTCTTGGGATAATGGATATTTGACTACGTGAACAACTTGTAAATATAAGAAGATCATTTTTGACTCAAGTACCAATGATCGTTAAAACGACCGTTATAAAATTAAATAATAACATAGTGTTCATGACATGGAAATAAGTGATATAGAAGGAACAATGAACTTGAAATAAGTTCTTAATCAAGTAGAAATTAACCCAAGTTTATTATTGAAGAGATTAAAGAACGATCAATTCAAGTCGGATATGAGGTATGGGACTTCGTCTCAATCTCCTTTCGTTGAGGCATATATTTTTATATACAACCTTCTTTTATACGGTGTATAAAACCGTTTGACTTTTACGTTTATCCAAAATGAATCTTTTATATACAAAGCGTTTTACTAAACAACAAAAGGAATGTTTTTGTCTTACGTATGCGGCGACAACGACTTCTCTGCCGCCGTGACCATTATTTGATTTTCATCTTCCTCTACAAGCATACCTTTTTTTATAAGAAAAATAAATACCATGTTTTACTTTTCTTTTATTTTGGTATTGAAAATGGGTTTTATAATGTTTTTATATCAATGTGTTGTATTGATATCTTGTGATTGAAAATTAGAAATGTTATGTTTCCCTTATGCATGTTTTATGTGATACGGTTATGTTTTGGTTCTTGGGCATTATTATGAAGACTGGTGGTTCCATGATAAACTAAGGGAGGGTGAGCCCGATATAGCTCTCCAATCCATTGGGTAACGCGAAAGATTTAAAGGTTAAGGTTTCTCCGAAGATATTTAGGGTATATACTATGATGGGTATTCCAAACGTAACCAAGAGGGTTACTCCATACGTAAGAATGTTATGAATGTCTCAATTTACCATTATGTTTTATGATTTCTATGATTTATTCATGATTTGATGAGGTATGTTATAGTGCTTGTGTTTTATGAGTAAAGTATGATTTCATTGATTCTTATGTATACATGTACTCTTGTTTCCTTTCCATGTTTTCATATCCCATACTGATCTTTTTATGCTCATCCCATGTTTTTTAAATGATTTTCACTGGTAAAGGGAATGTTACATGATGTGATGATAGTGTCAAGGAAGTGTCAAGAAATAATCCATGTTTTATATTAAATATTTTTCCATTGATGGGAAAAATGAATAATATCTTTTATGTAACCACTTTGTTTGAAAGTGGAATGTAATTCAAATTTTATGATCTAATTCTCTAAAACACAAAGCCTGAAAACTTCCTCAATGTGTAATCTTGTAATAACTCAAGATTATGTAATGTTTAAGGCTTGGGACTTATATTTCTAGCCACTAAGACGACTACCAAAGGAAGATTATGAGTCAAGGATGACAACCTAGACCATTGTAGATGAAATCTCATGAGACTAAAAATTACCCCATGAATTGGAGAGATACCTGGGTGGATGCATAAAAAGATATTCATTCATATGCATGCCATATAAAGAATCTGACATAAGGTATAAACAGAAGTGTTTCCCATGAAAAGAAATGTGCATCGTAATGAGGTCATAAGGCACATCAAAATTAAATAACATCATTTTCTCCATGTAGGAATGGATTTAAATAATTCTTGGACATTAAATGGTTAAAATATGAGTATATCATGATATGTTAAGTCAAACTGAAGTCAAAACATGTAATAATAGTTATTAAAAAAAATTATAAATGAAATATTTTAGTGTAGTTTAAGGAAAATATTACAGATAAATTAAAAGTTAAAAGGAATAACTATTAGAATACAATCGACAGTAAAAATAATTATTTTTAATTATAGAATAAGTTATTTTATAAATAATTTAATCTTAAAATAGATTATGGAGTGAACTTGGAAATAGGCAAGAAATCAAGAAGTTCCCTTTAAACCGGATTCCTTGTTTGGAAAATTGAGATGAGAGCATTTTAAAACATGTATTTATCCATCAATGAATGATTAACTGGTCTAGATAAATTATTTTAGAACATATAAATATAATTTATAGTAATTATATATAAATAATTAATTATTACATTTGGTTAAAGGGAGAGAAAGTGTAACCGTAAAGAATAAACATGGTTCGTAAAGAATCCATTACCTTAGGTCTGATACTATTCTTCCCAGAATCTTATGTCATGGATAATAAAATCAAATCCATTAATTAATTCATAGTGTTTTAAAATTTAATTTAATTTTTTATTATTTTATTAATTTCATTTATGGATTTTTTTTATGAGTTATTATTTTCAATTTCATTGTTAAGGAGTGTTTGTTTCCTTGGTTTTTAGGATCAGTTTACCGGTACACAGGTATTGAAAATCTTGTAAAATGGGAATAGTTATCCAAAATTGAAATTATTTGTTATTAATGTAAATTAATTAGATTAAATGGATTATATATATATATATTAGTTATGATGTTGATTCATTAGATAAAATTCGAATTACAAACATTTGTTTATTTTTGTGAATTTTCGATAATCACATACATGTTTTATTTTACTACATAATATTACAAAAATATACTAGTTAGAAAACTTTAAATGGGATTTAAAATACATTTTACATACCTTTTTATCCAATAAAATTGTTTTAGGACTATATTGGATGGTGGTATTACAAAAAAAACATCGTCCATGAAGGTTGTGAATCAACTCCTCATAGAGGATGTATTCGTTTTAAGAATAAAGAAGAGGAGAAGAGAATTTATAATGGTGTTTTCCATTAACAAAATAACATTATAGTATATATAATATAATTGATTTATCACATTTATTAATAAATATTAGATGAGTAGAGCATAATAATAAAAGAAAAATGATAATAAATGAAAACAAAAGAGGATTTTACCTCTTGAATTTGTTATCCTTCAGATCCTTTTTAAGGATCTTGATTTTGGTATTTTATTTGGACCAATGGATAATATAAATGGGTGAGAGACTTTGGAAGAGGATAATAACTAACTCGGGAAACCTTAAGGAATTTTGATGTGTGAGTCAAAGAGGTGGTGATGTCTGGTATTTATTGCATAGGATAGAGGTGTTTTTTGATAATTTTATTCATTTGTTTATTATTTTTGAACAAGACTATTAATGGTGTATGTTATTGTTACTAATTATATTAAATAGTGAATTTTAGTTCAATCCAATGGTGTTACATCTACCGTAAATCATTCTGACTTAAAAACTCATGTATTTATCTTATACCATAAATTACTGTATTTCAATATTCAAAAAAAATCGTCACTTTTAAAAAATCACAAAAACTCCACCTAACCATTATTTAATGTGTATAATTATAAAAATGAAACCATTTTGTTGAAATAAATTTCAATGAATTATAAAGATATTTTTTATTTGAAATCAACAATTTTTCACAGAATAACAAATGTAAAATTATAAATGATTTTATGGATCTTTTAAAAATTAATTAAAGTCTCATAATATTATCATATAATAATAAAAAATATTAATTTATGATTCTATTTTCTGAAAATGATTTTATTTAAAACATTATCATATTTATAAATTTTTATTTAAAAATTTACTCTTTTCAAAAATTCAAACACTTAATTAATCATTTTTAAAACATTAACTTACTTATATGAAGATATATATATATATATATATATATAATATTTTTATTTGTGGGATTAAAAAATTCTATTTTTACTTTCATAGTTGAGGTTACAATTCTATTGGATGGTTTAATATTCATAATGTTATCATCAATACTCTAATGATCATGTTATTATTTCACAGATTTAGGTTTCTTAATTTCTATAAATACCTCTTTTCTCATTCATTCATCATTTATAATATTTTTATTTGTTTCTCTATATTATTTTGTTTTATTTCTTTTATATTATATAATTAAAAGATAAGTATTTTCAATGATAAAATTTTAAGTCATAGAATTCAATGGTTTCTAGTAAATTCGTAGTGAAAACCCATAATCGGGATATGCCTTTTATATTTCCAAAATCATGATTCTAAATACATAAAAATGTCAATCTTTACTCTCTGTTGATTGGTCTAGAACAAATTTATCCTATGTTTAAAAGTAATTTATTTGGTCCAGGCATTTCTTTTTCTAATTCTTCTATTCTCTATAGATACGATAATGAACTCCCTGAAAATTCATCACTCTATAAAACTTTTACACCCATGGATAAAATCTTATAACTCATTTGAGGTATTCCTTAAGCTTCTTCAACCACTAATTTCGACACATTAGAAGCTAAATTTTCTTTCCAATATATTCCCTACCATGTGGGCATATACAAAAGTCTATTTTCCTTTTATTTAATGTGTTATGAATACTAAAAAATATTAAATTTTTTATCATATATCATGATTATTGATTTGACAAAATCACAATGCCATTCTCTCCAGTCATTACCCAATTTCATTGCTCATAGTAACTAAATTACACATCAGATTCAATGTTAAATCAATTCCTTATGCTTCTCTCCATTGAATAAAACCATAAATCATAGTGTTTGAAAAACATACCATTGTGTAAACCCACATTATCATAAAAAATAACATAAATGTAGACCAAATTATGAACTCTTATTTAATATATGAAACCATATTATTATTTTTTGAGATATTCCTAGACATATCCATTGAAATATCCCAAGGTATATCTCTAATTTTTTATTATACTCCTTCCAAATATTGAGTAAACATTCCTTTGACACCAACTATAATGACCAAGACTTAACGTAAATTGATATTAAATCACTTTAAATGAATATTGAACACGTTAAAATAATATATCTCCAATGATTGTAAGAGTAAAATATATTTTGAAACATGTAAACATAATCAAATAACATGGTGAAAAATATTCATTATCTCCATTAAAGATCATTATATTTAGTAATCATACATAAAACCATTATTTCTAACATGGGGAATGGAATCTTAATAATGGGGTGATGTTAAATGACCAGTAAGTGTAAGTAAAAGATTTTTATAATCATATCAAGAGCATAATGGTATGAGAACATCATCATATAATTGTATGATCATACCCTACTAATGAAATATCAAATAAATAGTTGTCAGAAAAATATTGGTATCTATTAAGACATTAATCATAAGGTAATCTATTGAATCATCCTTTAAATCATAACATAAGAATAATAAATGGAATTATGGCAGTCACATGGAAATGTAATATAATTCCATAAAATTTATGGATGATTGCCAAAAATAAATCAGGGCCCATTATAGGGACTATAACTACTGGTCAAGACGCATTACCATTCCCTATCGTAGTCCTTACATTATAAGGTATTGGGTTTCCTAATCTTCTTATAAGGGATTGGTTTTCTTCATCTCCAATAAGGGAATAGTTTTCCCCATCTTCCGCTAATGGTTTAGGTTTCCTCATATTCCCTTACTGGATTGGGTTTCCCCATCATCCCATATCAGATCAGGATTCCCAATCATCTAACGGAGATCAAGCCTATGAACTTGATTTCCATCATTATCTCATGAGATATAAATCTTTCCCCCAATGAGTTGGAGGGAGATATAGGTCCCACCAATCACATAATAAAATAATACATAAAGTTCTACATGATAATAAAACATGCCCCATATCATGACCCATAATAGTATATGGGTTTCATAAGTATCATATCATAATCCATGAAATTAAATAGTTATCATAAAAATTTCATCATATTATTATCTATGGAAATGAAATAAGTCTCATAATACTTTTATCTAAGAATAACTCATTAAGATATGTGTGTTTCAAAGGAATTTAACTTGTGGAACATAATTTAATGTCATGAACATCAATCAATAAAAACATAAACCATTCAAGAAGGAATATGAATGGTATTCTTGGACGATATCCACATTAATGAATAAAAATATATCAAAATATTTAGTATTATATGGAGAATTAATTTCTAGGATCACAATGAAAATTTATGAAGTAAAATAGGCTTTATTTTGATTTCCTTTTCAAAAAACAATTAAAAAGATATGTTTTATATAAAAGATTATTTTGAATAACATTTCAAATATTTCCTATTAAAAATATCATTTAATATATGAAAAAAATATTTTTAATACATAAATCTTTTTTAACACATTTTTTATAAAAAAATATCATTGAAAATATCTAAATAAATCATCAAAATATTTTTCAATAAAATTTTTTAACACAAGGAAAACTCATAATGTATGATTAAAATATTTTTGGAAATAATTTTATTTGAAAATATTTTGAAAACATAAAAAAAACATTAAATCATTTTTTAATCCCTTTTTGTTGAAAATAAATTTGAAAACATATAAATAAATCTTGAAATCATTGAAATTATTTTCGTTGAGAATAAATTTTCGAAAAAATTTAAAACAATATTTGAAATTCATTTAAAACACATTTTACACTTAACATATTTTTGAATAAAAAATTCATTGAAAAAAATCAATCAAGTAATTTTCAGAATATTAGGAAAGAAACATATTTGATCAAAATTGTAAACATAAAAAATAATCTTTATGGAAATGATGGTCATGATGGAGGGTAAGTCCACATATGGTTAACATTATTTTTTCACCCTAAATTGATTGGAAAAGTTCCTTGATCAGAAAATAACAATAATATTCCTTTTAAAACCATTTTTTAATATGGTAAAATATGGGTAAAATATCTTTTATACATAATATGGTAATAGTAAAACATTTTTAAAAATATATTTAGAAAAAAAAAATCAAATAACAAAGATTTCCTACCGTAAGGAGAAATAACATTAGATATTCTTAAAAAATTGTCTTATATATCAAATAGTTATAAAATGTTATCATTGTGTAGAAATAACAAGGGAAAACATATTATAATAATATTCCAGAGTTTTACTAAGATATGGATTGGGATATTTCATCAATGCAAGCATAATAGAAAACAATCTAGATAAATTTTCATATTATAGTAGTAAACTCTTACCACATTGGTAACATTAACTCATAATCCATATGAAAGAATAATACTAAATGAGGCTTAAAATATATTTAATGGAAGAACATTCATGATATATCAGGTCAAATGGAATTATATATACTCTATTTAAACATATAGGTTCGTAGCATTTCATATATCTCAATGAAATAATATTTAGACAAAATTACATTAGAGATTTTGTAAAATTTTTACCATAAATCCTATAAAAGAATGATTAATAAAAGGAAATATAAATAACCTTAAATTCAATTATATTAATCAATTAAAACATTTATTCACTTTATATAAACCATAAAAAATGAATTCTTGGTGAATAAGGAATAAAACTCCTAGAAATAAATGTCAGACGGGAAAACCCTTACCTTATGTCTGGACTTTATTCATAAACATTCAAACAACCTTAATTATAAGAATATATGGATAATAAATATAAAACTAACAAATATCCTAGTATATAATATCATATATTATTTTATTATGTCCTTATATTACCTTTTTATTAATAATTTAATTTAATAATAAGTTTTTGGTAATATCAGCTTTGTTTTTCTTATATGTTTTGACTTTTTTTTCTTGATCCTAATACATATATAATTATTTAATTAATTAAATAATTTATAACACCATTTAAATATCATATATATATATTATAAATAAAAATTATAATAATCTATAAAATTTATAAATATTAAATGGAATAAACAAATAATGGAGATGGTAGGCTATACATATGCATGATCATTGTTTCATTTTTGTTATTGTATTGAAATAAATAATCTATATGAAATATTTGTATATGTATATTTATAAAAATACAATTAAAATAATTATGTCATATATATCATATATTTTTACAAAATATCTCTCAAAAACATTCCATATAATTTGTGAATGAATCACATCGTTTTGAAGAGGCAGTAGTCTACATGACCAAAAACAATGTTGACTTATTTACCAAAAATGGAAATTCATGAATTTATATTTTATATAATAATTAAAGGGGAATAAATATATCATAAATATCATATATAATATATATTTACCAATAATTACATTATAATTTCCATCCATTAGAGTTGGTAAATGTAAAACGAACAACATTATTTCCTGAGGTGGTAGTCTTCCATACAAACGAATGGTAAGTTCGTTAACCATTTGATGGATGTGTGCATAAATGTAGGTAAAAAACACAGAATAAAAAATCACATTATATTTTATTAATTATTTTAATAAATAATCATTTAATAATAATAACTGAGTTGGTGAATAAAGAAAATAAATTAAACAATCTTGTGGAAGGATGTCATCTATTCTTTTGGTAACACCTCTTGGTTTTCACCAAAAGGATATTTGATTTCTATTTCACCCAAATTGAATATAAATGATGAAATTATGGTTTTATGGATGATATTGGGTAGTTTTTGGCTGGTACAATGTGCTTGATAAGTGTGAATAATTGAGGAGTTTGATTTCCTGATTTATAGTGGAGGAGGAGTGGCATTCTAGTAAATATTAAAAGGAAAGCCCTATTGAGAGGTCTCCATTAAATAATGTGCCTACTTTTTTTATATTTTATATAAACCTGGAGAATTGGTTGAAATATATCTATCCAATGTAATTTTTACATGTTTTTACATTATTTTTTCTTGTAAGAATAAATTTTAATCATTAACTAAACTTGTTTCCCTTAAAAACTATAATTAATTTTTATTATTTAATCTTATAATTTTTTAGAAAACAAATTTTGTTATATTATAAATCATTAATTATTATGATTAATACTATTAAATAAATTTTTCAATATTTAAATCACATAAGTGGATGAATATAATTTCAAATTAACCCCAATGAAGTTTTTGCGACAATGGGTTTTTTTAAGAGAAAAGGATTAAAATATTGAATTGATTTCATATCCAATTTCAAAATGAAATTGGTTCCAATAAACTAAACATAATTAACTTATGTAAAATAATTTAAAGCCAAATTAAAATATGATTTACCAATATAAATAAATTATAAAAAAATGTAGTTGTGAATTAAAATTCAATATTTGTTACTATTCATCCAAAAATGAATATTCTCAGAAAAATTCAAAAAATTTACCAAATGTAAATTTGGATATTATTTTTTGAAAAATAAATATTATCTTTTCAAATAATAAACTTTAATGTTTCAAAATTTATATTTAAAATTTGTTCTCTATTAAAATGTGGTAATTTTTTTTGGAAATACATCATTTTATTCATATAATTTTATTTAATCTTATCATATTCCTATCAAATATATTGGATGAGTTTAATAAAATTACAAAATATATACTATATAAAATTAATTAATTATATTCATGAAAAGTACTATTTTTATTTAATTGATGTAAAATTGTTGTTTCATGTAGAGTATTATTTTTATCCAAAAAAGAATTTCTTTTTTCTAATATAGTTCTTACTCTCAGTTATATATAAAGGATAACCAAAGTAATAATTTAATATAAATATGTAAATAATTTTTTCACACATTATGAAATATGTATCTTCACATCCATTACAATGTATATGTGGTATCTATAATAATATTATAAAAACAAAATTATTAGTATATTGAAATTTGGTAAAACTATAAATTGAGTGCGAAAAAACTATCAAAGGAACTCATCATTGTGTGTAACAAAATAAAAACAATGTGTTTTTTGTACCAAATGTTAATCTATTTGTTAATTGTATCATTATCTTTACATGGTGTTGCTTATAATGCAATCCAAATATAAAGCCTTGATTTAACAAACAACAATATTTAGTGATGTGTAGAAAAAAGAAAAATTGAATTGATTAAATTAATTTCAAAAATATAATTCACAAAATATCACGTTGTTTAAATATTCCTTCTCTTACTCATCTACCTACATTAGGCCTCTTTCCTTAAACTAGATCACTATTCATGAAATCTATATGGGAACAGAGATTCTATTATATGTTGTTAGTATAAAATCCTACATGACACCACTAATGGTCTTTTCCTAAGTGAAAAATATACATAACTTCATTCAATGAAAATAATCAAAACCAATGTGAAAATCATGTAATAATATGTGTACAAACTAATGTCTGTTCTTTTGAGATCATATACACCTTCTTTGTCACTTTTACAGTGGGAATGTCATACATTGTCCTAACATACTAAATAATGAAGTCATCTATCCACATCCCCCACGAAGGGCTGACCATGCCCATCAGTAAGAAAAATACTCATGTAGAACCATTTCAAAACTGTAGGTAAATGAAAAAAACATGTGTCATCCTAATTTCAAATCTATGGAGAAATCCCACAGACCATCCGTAGAAAAATCCCACACACCACATGACTTCCCAAAACCTTATATATAGGTAAATACATCACGTCATTCATGTTCACCCAAAAATTGATTGACTAGCATGTATGGATGAACCTAGTCACCCAACTCAAAATATATTGATCTAAACATGTCACAGATAAGCTATAAAAAGAATATTCATATTCCTACATGTCTAGAAAGAGTCATTTAGCCAAAACAACCACATGTGATTCTTATCATGAATATCACTCATGGGACCACACACACCACACAATCATGAATAACCCCATTTATATATATATAATATTGTAACGACTTCATACCTCATGTGCAATGATTTTCTGATGTTATGAATCATTAATCGAGTCTAGTTTCATTTCAATGACCCATAGAAATATCACCACTCTTTCAAGTGATATTTCTACAATCTAGACCAATGAATAAATCCACATTAAAATGTCAGGGAATGATTTCACATTCACAAGAAAAGTTATAGTTTTCAACAGTCTTGGTCGAATCAAGAAGAAGATGCCAATTCATGTAATATGGTTTTGTTGCAATCAAGGATCGACATATAACATGTTAGATAATCTCATAAATCATTAATTTACTTATGGAATAAAATATTTGAGACTCATACCAAGATAAATAAAATAATATTTCTAGAACAAATATAATTCACTAATTTGGGATCACCATATTGATATGACCATTGAGAATTGAATGTCGGAGAAGGATAGAGGTAAATATTCCCAGAAGTTTTCTTTAGGTACATATAGATGGAGTTTAAGATTAAAAACATGTGGGATATATTTAAAAATTTCCTTTATGATGAATATATTAGGCTATTATTAATGGAATTAAATTCTGGGTACCACCAGCTGGCCAGTAGATAGTTGTGGCCCAAGACAAGTCCCGGGGACCTAGGGACCCCATCAGCTATTCAGTGAGCAATGTAGCTTTATATAAAAACTACCTTTATCAGTGAAATGATGGTGATGATTTAGAAGCTGGTTGTTGGTTCTATTTATACCTAGTTCTACAATTTTGACCCACCATCATTGAATTTCTCAAATATGAGTCCCTAAATACCTCTAACATTAATAAATTCATTTAATTACATTTTAAAAGATAGATAAATTCATAAAAAGAGATATACCTTATGTTTGATGATGTTATATCCTATGTGAAGGAAATAATTATTAGAATCATTATTACCATAACATAAAAGGAAAAACCCCATTCCTCTATTTTCAATTACATGCCACAACCTTATTAACAAACAAAATAAAACTATCTAATACACATTATTCCTAGAGACAACTGAGTACCAATTTCGATTAAAGTTAAATAAGACCTTCTCAATCTATTACTTCACTATAGTTTACCAATTATATTTTGAGGAAAAAGTAATCATACTAAAATGCCACTCTTTAATTAATTTTTAATATGGCCACTCTTGTTTCCAAATAGTTAAATTTCTTTTATGAAGTTATTCACAGAAGTTATTATTTTTTTAAGAATATAAGCATATAATCAATGATGATTAGTAAAGGGACTCCAGTGATACCTAAAAATTTGTTGAAATAACCCACAATGTGATCAATTATGAGGGAGTTGTGGTGAATACTGAATAAAATTTGAGTAAGGATAAATAGATTGAGTTAGAGAGGGTCTTTATAACTAATTCATCAAAAAAATGGAAATATAAAATTATTTTCCAATAAGTATGATAGTGGGGTTATTAAAATGTTGAAATTTTTTATTGATAGAGAAGTGGTTTTAATATAAGTTGTTGAAGTTTTATTTTTCATTAACAACCCCACAATATTTTAAACACTTGATTCACATTAAATATTCAATGAGTTTATATGATTTATATGAGTTGTAAACTATTTAGGAGGTTAAAAAATATTTTAATATAATTGGTATTAAATACTTATGTTTTGAATGAATATTCTGGAAAAATAGAGAATCAAAACACTAGGAAACTCTACATTTTTTTGATAAACCAACATATGATAAAACATTTATGTGATAGAAATATATCACACCACAATGACTATGATCACTTCTGAAGTTTGTTCTCAATTTTGACGTTGATTAAGATAGCCAACCCCAAAATAGAGGTTATAACACAGTGGGTAGGATATTAAATTTTATGTTATATATGTCTAGTATATTAAAGGGTAAGGTTCAATGAATGATTTAGTAGTTTCATGAAGAAAAAAATCACAACATAATATTGGTGTATATGAAGATTCCACACTTATTTTAATTGAATGATTATATAAATCACTCCATAACTTATGGTTTCACAATACAATGTAACTGATCAAAAATTTAGTGGTTTTATTTAATTAGAGGGTAATTATATAGTCAAATAATAATATACCTCATCCTATTATGATTATCATGGTCATTCCAAAAATATAATGGCTACATCCTGATTAGTTTCAATATAGATTTTTCATTGTATTATAGATGTGAGATCATGGGATAATTATGGGATACTTAACATCAAAACATCACATCCCTTAAACACATTTAGATGAAAACTTGGGATATATTAATACAATAGTTAAAAATTTAGATGGAGAATCCGAACCAGCAATTATATTTTGAAATTGAATTTGGAATAAAAATTTAAATATATAGGATGCTTCTATGAAACAAGAGAGAATGTAGGGAAACTAAAAAATGTATTTTTATGAATTGGATAAGGGTAACTGATATATAATAAATAGATAACCTAATAATAAGTCTACACACTAGTTATATTGAGTCATTGATGTGGTGTCATTAGGCACTGAAGATCTAATGCTTGATTTTGAAGAAACTTTTCTATAAATATTTTTTGGTGTGTTCCAACGTTATATATAAATATTTATTCATAATTAAATTATTTATATATTTTGATATCTCATTTATGAAACAAATAAGTTATTTTTAAAGGATGTTTTGGGTTACTAAATTACAGAGTTTTAGTGATGGATTTGGAAAAAATTAGAATATTTCAAAATGATAGTATATTTTGATATATCTAGGGACCTGATAAGACTCTTGCAAAATTATCATTGAAGATATATCACAATGTCTGTGGGAGAACACTATACATTTATAGATACATTTTCAAACATATGATTTTTATGATAGATCATGCTCATCGTAATCGATTAATTGATTATAATATGTCATACAGTAATAGATAACCAACATCATGTTGAGGATCTATTTGATCATTTTGAATTGTTAACCATTTAAATCATCGCATTCTTATTTTGATTTGTGGATGTGAAAATTTAATCACCTAACTAACTACATTAATATCCAAAAATTCATATTATTATCAATTAGGATCAATTAAAATGTTATTCATTCTAATGAGGGAAAATGATAATGAGGGAATGATTTTGTACTAATATATCCCTCATAATGATATCATGAATACAATCTTTTCTAATCCCAATTTTCACATTATATTAAATTTTAGCCTCAAATTTTGGAATTTTAGTCATCTTTTTAGGTCACAAAATGATGATATTAATGATTATTCAAAAGAATATTTTGCACGTTCTCACCACAATGATAGTTACTCGTATGGGTGTAAAAATAAAATTTATTTTAATTTAGAGTTCATAAAACCCAGAGATATGATGTATTTGGTCTTCCAAAAACAATTTTGTATTAACTTCATTTCTCTATAACAATTCAAGTGTATGATCCCTCTATTAGTGATCCACGTGTTCTCCAATGATCACTGAGAAAACATAATTGATTTCTCGATGCTAGCACAGTGAATCAAATTTATTTCCTAATTCATCATGATTATACCATCATCAGTTAGGCTTGATGGAGTTCTTTTCATTCAAGAGAGAAATAAAGGGGAATTTGATGGAAAGAGATGTCTATTGTGAACAATGTTTCTCTATCTTCAATTTTTTATTGATCCTATAAAATAAAAATAATCATCTCCTTACACAGATATGGATTAATTTATCATATTATTTAATTTCCTAACATAACATAAAAATTTATAATATTTAATAAACCCCATTATATATATTCTTTTTTTATTATTATTTTATATTTTAAACTAACTCACATAACATTAAATGTTATTTTTCTTGATTTTAAAATAATATTTATCACTATATGTAATCAAGGTCCCCTCTAACGCCTAAAAATCTATAAAATACCTAGACGAAAAATTTATTCACTAAAAATAAATATTTTATTAGAAAACAAGTGAATAAATATCTTTTATATATTTAATAAATAAAATGAATTATTTTAATAAACTAGTGAATAAATATTAAATAAATATTCATGTATGTAAATAAATTATTTAATTAATTAATAAATTGTAATTAATTCTTTTGAAAATATCATTGATAAAATAAACATGGATAAAATTATTCCTTAGTCAGGAGAATAATATTAATTCCAACAAATAACTTCAAATAGAATTTAATAGAGATAAACAGAAACACCTAGTGTGTGACCATCTAGGATTATGTTTCATTGGCTTTTGGCAGGTATGCCTAATGTCCAAGAATACTTCCTATAAACAGGAATATACGTCTAAGAGAGTGAACTTAATCTTGAAATGTTGAGAACCAGAAGAAAATAATCACTATATAATCTAATACCTTTGTCTCAATATCTACTCAAGAATGTTGTAAATCCAATCCAATAACCAATGTTCTCAATTCATATGTCTTTGAAAATCTAAAATTTTCATCTCATTGCATCATGGTCATGGAATTTATTGTGATGATTCTACACTAGTCAAAGGGTTGAGATATCCCCTCCAATAAATATAGAAGGTAAAATTCCATCCTTAACTTATATATAAAAAACATTCCACTCGTTCAAAACCCAATGTATCCAACATCACTATGAACTATTATCATCCTAGTTTTTGAAATACAAAGATGTTCATGATTCAAAAAATAAATTAATAATTTTTTACAACGTTATTATTACTATTACACTAGTTCATATAGAGAGATATCTAATCATAAAACAACATCAAAAATGTATAGCTCATCGACCTCAGTAGCTTAGAGCCAGTTCCTAGTACCATTACATTGGCATAATTTACAAGTAATCACATCCTAAAGGAAAAATTGTTTATTAGTCATTGTAAGTTAGATACATACATAAATTTTATATTAATTTTTAATATAAAATTATAACATAATTTCTTTCAAGAATAAAATTATTTCAACAAGATTAACCTTGTATATCAGTCATCATAAACACAATGGATTCAAACTAAAAGAAATAAAATAAGGGTGAGATCAAATGCAGAGTAACATTTATGCGATGTTGAAGCTATCATAAATCAATAATAATCAATACATAATGTTAAATATATGAACACGCATACCATTAGGTAAATTTACTATCATGATAAGGTAATCAAGAATCAAAAAGGGAAGGTAAATAACTGAACACAGAATATATATAAATCAATAATTTGAGAATTAAATTCATTTGTACATGATATCATTGAGTAGATATTGTGGATATTAATGATAACTAAAATAATAAAAATAATAAATTATAATATGGAAGGTCTCTTGGATATGAAACCCTCTACTATCAAGACTTAACCTCAAGAATGATTAAAACTATATGTAGAAACCCAATTAAATTATCCAACTGGTTTTTATAATGATACATATGTATTCATTGATGGATTATATAATTTCTAGTCCACACCATAACTTCATGTCCAAATCATTCCTCATATATCTAATATTATATTTAATTCATTAAAAATATACATTATTATAAAATATCTGTATTGATTATTGAATATGGATTTATCATTATATCCCTAATTAATAAAATGAATTTATAATAAAACACCATATGTAAAAATGTTTTATGTTTTATTCTATAAACATATATTTGAGAAATAATGTGGATATTTAGGGGAATTTTTTTGTTTAATGATCAAAAGAATATGACCATTTTAATAGAATGTTATTTACTAAAAAATGAATCAAAGAAGTGAATACCAATAACATAATTATTAAAAATGATCATAATCCATATTGAGTAATAATAAGTATGATTTTAATACAACATATATCTAGTGGAGTACATGTAAAATAATAATTTTTGTCATTGATGAAAAAAATACCATATTAAGATCTTTAAAAATTATTTCGTTGGAAATATCCTTTTCATTTTGATAATTATTTTTAATTATTTTCATTGAAAATAACTATTATAAACCTTTTTTTTAATATATATTTGTAATAAACTAGTATAACATTCAAATAAATAAAGGTAGTTAATTTTTTGCATGTCGTTTAATGTAAATAAAATATTGATTTTGTATTGTACAATGGTTAAAAAAGTGCCTTTCTCTGAAAATGACAAAAAATATTCCTTTCAAAAAAATTGGAAAAATTTAAAAATGGTAAATATGTATTTAATGAAACATTTTTAACATTTTAATGAATCTTTTGAAAACATATTTATTAAACATTATTTTTGAAGAAAACTATTTCCCAATTAGAGAGAGAAATGATGTTGGGTTTTATATAAAATATTTTCTTAAAAAATTAAGTACCAATGAGTGGAAAATTGGTAATGTAATATGAAAATAACCATTAATAACCATTCTAGAAGAAAAAAAGTTTTTATGAAATTATTATCAAATAATATTCTTCAATTCAAATCAAATTATAAATAATACTAAATAAAAACGAGATTATGAATTAAACCATTAAAATATTCATAACGTTGAATTGAGAATCATCTAATGAATTGACTATGTGATTCCAAATTAAATCCATAAAAAATTTTAAATAAAATAATATTTATTCCAAAATCATTATACACTTAATCCTATAATATCAATGATAGAGTAAGTAATAATTCCAAATAAGAGGAATTTTTTTATGAAATTATGTACTAGTTTGTACCTCTTAATTCAAATTACCTTAGATGAAATAATTAAACATCAATATAAAATACAATTAATAATTAATTTTTCATGATATTACCTATATTACTGTTAATATATAAACCATATAAATGAATCTAGTTGTAGAACATAATAGTATTCCTTAATGAATTGAATTTTAGATGAAATCCCATACCTTAAACTTTCTTCATGTTGAGTGGTCTTTATCCTCTAGTTTAATTGTTTTTATAATATTATTTACTTATACCAAAACTATATTAGTTTTTTTAGTCTAATATATTTTCCTATTATAACTTGTTATAACTTTTTTTCAATATTAATCTTTTATTTTTATTATTTCGTGTATTTATTGCCTTATTTATCTAGTATGTTTTAACTTTTTATTTTTTGTTCCTCTTAATTCAATTGTGATTTAATCATATTGTGAATTTAATACATTTTTTAAATACCCTATATAATAATTATATATATATTTATTGTAAAAATTAATATTTAGGTATATTAAATGAAATACATAATTCATGTAGATAGTGAGTCATACGTACGCATGAACACTGTTTCAATTTCAATGTTATTTTAAAAGAATGAATTTTAAATGATATATATATATTTTCATTGAAATATAATATTCATTCCATATATCATGTATTATTTTATTAAAACAACAACAATACATTCCATTTAAATTATGGATGAATCACAACCCTTCATGAGGTGGTAGTCCTCCGTTCAAATGATCGATGATATCGTATTCTCAAAAAATAAAAATAATGACGATAAGTGTCATATAAAAATTAAATTAGAATAAATACCTAAATATTTTCATAAATATCACATAAAAATAGAATTCCCATCATTATTCCCATCCTTTATAGCTATTAATGGAAAAATTAATGACATTGGTTTTGGAGGGAGTAGTCATCCATAAAAGCGAATGATTATTTCATAACCCATTTCATTGATGTTTCTTACGATCATAAACATAAAATAAATACATATGTGTATATTGAAGATAATTATTTTATTTTAAAATAATTATAGAAATGTAATTTAAGGGGGTGGATAATAAATTAAAATTAATTTATTTAGAAAAAACATTATATAATCTTTTCTTGTCTTCCTTATGTTTTCACTAATTCCTTACCGTTATTGAATTATTCAAAAGATAATTATTATAGGATGTGGTGCGGTAATAGTATGAGTTATTTTTCACATTATTGGATATGATAAATAGAATTAATGTTATAAAAATAGGAGGAGAGGTGGTATCCTTTTTTAAGATGGGTGAGTGGAAAACTTGAACTATTTTGAAATATAGAATTCCACCCACATATTCTCCATGCAACGTGTCTCCAATAATACCCCATTCTAGATACGGTAATTTATAATTTCTAAATGTCGATATAAAATGGGTTTAAGTAACGATTCTAGTTCATGTGGCCCATTATATTTGAATATTAATCCCAAGGTAAACTCGTTTTTCCCTTAAGTGTTGTAATTGATTTTCCTTATTTTCATTAACCACATTGGAAATAAATTATTTAAAATAGATTAAAAATTAGAAATTATAATATTTCTAGAAAAGGAATCAATTTTTCCAAAATCATCACATAAATGTGAAAAAATGAATTTAAATTAAATCACCCACACATGATTAGAAAATGGACATTTACTGTGAAAATGTTCAAAAGTTTACTATGTTTTATGATATTTAAATTCAATATAAAAATGGTTACAGTGACATAAATTGAATTATTATATGTATAATTTAACAATTTTTTCTTTAATACTTTTTAAATATTGTTTTTTATTATTAATTATTCATATGAAAAAGTTATTTTAAAATTTAAATTTATTATTTTTCACTACTGATCAAAAAATAAAACTTCAAAGAAAAATAAAAAAGATTTCACCTAAGGTAAATTTGATATTACACTGTCAGAAATGTTGTTTATTCTTTCAGATAAAATTTATAAATGTATCTAAAGTTATTTTTAAAACATGTGGGCCACTAAATGGTGGAAAAAATAACTTTAAAAAAATACAGATTTCAGGAGTAAAATGGGATTTACCATTATCTAATGCATACAAAATGTATTTGATGAATGTTTGGAAATATACATTTACATATAAATTTCATTAGGATAATTCAATAATATTAAATAATTTAATTTAGTAGTATAGAAAAACATTGGGCACATTGATATTGATTTTTTTATAAAAACAAGTCCATTATATTCAATTGGGGTTTATTATAAATTCTAATTAATTAATAATTAATGAATTCAGCCATATATTTTTATAATTTGTTTAATCATATCCCTAACCACACAACTATCGGAAAGGAGATATTTTTCATTTTAAATAATAATGTTAATATTATTTTGTTAAACATTTTCTTTCATGTGGATAAATCCATAGAAGAATGTTATTTTTTAATGTATTATTAGATACTAATAAAATTAAACTTATACTAAAAGGAAAATATTATAATAAATTTGGGAGTTACATTCTTCTGGAAACAACCAAGTTATTTAAAGAACAATAATTTTTATTATCTAGTAAAATTTGTGAATATGATATTAATTTTATGTTAAAGGGGGAACTTGTTCGATATCATACACCTCACACTCCGATAGGTTTCTCTGAAATCATACGTTACACACAACTTTGACATACACTGAAAAATAATATATTATTATTATTATTATTATTTTTAAATGGTATTTAATTCCTCAATTCTATATTTGAAAGAATGAATAGAACTAAATAAAATATTATTACACTAGATTTTTAAATGTTTTCCCAGTTATCCAATAAATTTTAGCATCATAAAATATGAATGAATCCAATTTTAAGCATAAAAATATCCAATATTTTTAAAATCTCATTTTACAGCCTGTTTGTGGAGGACCCTTTTAAATATATAATTTGCCTCTTTTATATGTTATATTTGAAAAGAAATAAACTTTTTATTTTAAAATGAAACATCAAAATTTACTTTGGTTTAAATTTTTTTTATTTATTTGATAAAATACATATTAAATGAATAGTGAAAAAAACTGCATTTTAATTCAAAACAGCCTTTTCATCTAATATATTTATATAGGTTTATTTTATTCTTAATTTTTTTTAAAGTCTAATTTGATTATTTTTTTATAATTTATTCCAATTTAGTTTACTGGAAGTAATATCACATCAAACTTATATATAAACACATGCCAATCTTTTGATGGTTATTACATTAAAAACATGTTTTATTGTTTCCACAATTGGAATTAATTTTAAATTAATTATTGAGACATATTTTATTGGAATTTATAAAAATGGATTCCATATTTGGAATCAGAATTTCTATGTAAGGTAAATTGATCCCTTTTATTTTTTTTCATTTTGATTAGGAACTTCAGTAATTATTTTTATTCTCCATGGTTAAAGGGTATATCAGGTTAATAATGGTAAAAATGATATTTTAATAAAATTAAACATCCATAAAACATGTAATAATCCTATTTTATGAGATTTTTCAGACCATAAGTAACCGTTTTTTGATTTTAGGACCTCGTGGAGGCTCTTGGATTTGAAAATGACATGTCATAATAATTAAATAAATGTGAAGATTAATATAACAAAAACATGTATCTTTTACTAAAACTATTTTA
Organism: Viscum album; assembly: GCA_963277665.1. Classification (NCBI taxonomy): domain Eukaryota; kingdom Viridiplantae; phylum Streptophyta; class Magnoliopsida; order Santalales; family Viscaceae; genus Viscum; species Viscum album. The sequence continues at coordinate 2,086,555,628 of OY728165.1, read as the reverse complement.
ATATTTTTATATATAACTAATATCTATTACTATAAATTTTCAATAAAAGGATAATAATATTTTATATATCATGGTATTTTTTTATATTATTTAGACATTAGAGAAAATAATTTATTAATGACACAATGGTGATGGAGTGATTTCCTTATTAATGAAAGATTAAAAAATGATATTATAAATATTAAAATAAAGTTAATTTGAACATGTTTGTTACATAAAATAATTATTTGGAATACATTGACTTGTTAGGGATGAGTTAATTAATTTTTTTAAGGAGTAATTTTGTAATTCATTAAACAAAAACTGGTAAGTAAATAGTGTCAAATTGAACAGAATTTAGAATTTTTTTTAAAACACTATTTTTTAATGATATAATAGTCCAAAAAATTTAATATTCTTACAGATAAATTATATATTTTTAAAAATTTCATTAATTATCTACATTGGAATATAGTTACATTTTATAGTAACTATATTAACTAGGTATTTGGAAAATACCAGAAGACATGATAAGAGTTAATGTATTTAACTAAGTGTTAAAGCCAAAAGTTGAAGTTAATTTTGTGACCAAACCATTTATAAAAACTATTGGATGAGTTTATTTATTGTAATAATCATATATTAATCGAAATATATCACTTCTTAAATATTATAATTCGAAAATAAACTTTTGATAAAATAATATTTCAATACATTGAAAAAGATCCATGCCTCCCTTTTATAAAAGGCCACTGCCTGTACCCACATACTCACAGCTATAAATCCCCTTAGCAGGGAAAAATCTTCTAAAATAAGATAAAAATCACTTATTTTCAAGTTAAGCATTATCTTTTGTATAATTCAACTCATTGAAAGCTTTTTTCTCAAATCAAAAAGAGTTAACCAATTTAGAGGTAATGTCTTCTCTCAATCTCCTTTCATTTATTTTCTTTCTCTGACCACCTAACATATAATTATTAAATTCATTTATAAAGAGATTGTATATTAAATATTATAGGATTTTTTATGTTGTTTGTTTGACCTACACTTACACACACCTCCATCTAATGAATATATAACATATTGTTTCTCTGTATGACGGTCTATAGCTTCTCGAAATGATTGTTATTCAATTTTCACCTACCACCTCACATGGTGGGCATTATGATGGAAATATAATTATATATGATATATATTATATTTATATTTTCTCAATTTTCCTGTAATTTTTATTTACAACATACCTTTTTTCTTTCCTTGGTTTGTAAAAATTGTAATTTTGTTTGAGGAAATGTGGACTACCACCCCCTCAAAGCAATGTGACTCATTCCTGCTATATATTAAACGTATAAATGATGGTTTTATTGAAAATATCATCCATGAATTTAAATAATAAAGTACTGTTATTACAATATACATTTATAACATTTTATTATTATTCTTTTAATATGATAGTGAAGTAAAAGTAGCATTCTTTCTTGCTTATGGCTTACCGTCTCCATGAACAGTGCATTTTATTTTTAATCTCAAAAAATTGGTGATATTAAAAATAAATATATACTAGATATCTATGATTTTTAAATCAAGAATAATATTTTTGATATTATTTACTTTTGACAACATAGAAAATTTACATCAAAACGAGTTCATTTTCAACTCAAGTACTGAATATCGACAAAACGACCGATATGAACTCAAATAATTATATAATTATTTTAAAATGATAATATGTAATAAAAAACTAATAATAAAATTGAATTTTTTTATGAAATTGTAAATTAGCCAGATTTCTTATTGATGAATATATAGAACAAATGAGACAATTCAGATTCAATGTAAGGGAATTTATAAACTCAAATACAACTCATTGGGATTTATGTATACATAGTTGATTATAATATGCCATGATTATGTGTGGAATAGATTTTTATTTATTTATGTTTGAATTTCCACATACCTTTGTGTGGATATTCTTTTTCAAAACATAGTCACCCCATTGATAAATTTTATCTTCATTTATATAAAAATTGTAGGGAACTTCATAACCCAATTTCCAATCTTTTGGTTAATATTATACTTCTTGATTATGTCTTACTATGATTATGTTAGAAATAAATTCTAAGATCCTATCTTGTTTATATACTCTATTTATTTTTTATTATATTGAATACACATAATCTATCTACTTTATTAATAAAATTATCATTCGAAGGGAAATGTTAACACCATATCAATTTATTGAGTTAAATATCCATGTCATTGGTTTTTTTCATAAATATGCGTGAATGACCTCTGATTTTTTTAAATAGAATAGCCACTTATTTAATGTGTATTTATATTTTTCAATCATACTTATTTCATTTTTTGTCCTTAATCTAATGATACTATCATTGTAAGGGACTTCATCTCAATCTCCTTTCACTGAGGCATATATTGAGGTTATGCATATTTACTATCCAATAAGGTGTATATAAAACACTTTTGACATGCTCAACCATAAAACATTATATCTCATGATATTTAATGTTTTTTAATTTTATTCCTTAATTAAAATGTTTCTCAATTTTCTAATGACTCTTTAACTAAAACATCATTTTAAATTATTTAATGATTTAATCTTCCAAAACCATCTATTTCATTTACATGTTTTTAAGATGGATTTTCTGAATTTATTTAATATTAACTCAACGTTTTAAAAACTTAATTTCTTTTATTTGATTAAAACTTTTATGAGACACTGTGATTGAAAAGCGTCTTCATTATATATTTTAAATGATATTGGAGATCGATTGAATTGATTTCATTTGATTTCAAATAGATTTTTTGAGTAGATTACAGATTATTACAATATTTTATGTGTTATGATTATATTATTGTACATTGAAATTTGATGGATTGTTCCATGATAACCGAAAGACATGTTGTTATTTGATAAACCCAACATAGGTGGTTTCATGAAAAACAAATGATGGATGGCTAAAGTATAACCTCCAATGAATTGGGTTTGGAAATTGGCCATATGGATATTCCATTTAGAGATATTTTTCGATCTAGACCGTATTCTTATTCCATTTATGTATGTTTATTTCCCATGTTACCATTATATGTAATATGTTTATTTCTATAGGCCTGATGGTAATATTTTGGATAAAAAAATGGTAAGAAATGAGCTTATATTTAGTGAAGTATATTAACTTCATCGTAAGGGTATAAATTATTACATTATAATAAAATATTCATGTTTTTCTTGTTTCTTGAAAACTAAAATTTTTCCTTCATGTGTATCCCTTACTGATCATTTTATGCTCATCCCAATTTTTGAATTTTTTTTGATAGTCATAAAAACGAATAGAGATAAGGATAAGATGAGGGAAAAGTCATGTTGTCTAAATATAAAATAAACCATGTTTTTATAAAAAAATTGTTTTCTGAAACAATTTTGTATTGAGTATAACTGTCTACTTGTTATATTTAATTTTTTATGTATGTGTTATGACCTAATTCACTAATCCACTAATCATGAAAAGATCCTCAAAGTGAATTAATGGAAATTTTTGGATTCTTTAATGATGATGTAATGTTTATGTCTAGATCCATAAACATCCTAAAATAACTCCTCCAAATTTCATTGATTTTATCTTTCAAATAGAGGATTGAAGTTCTTATACATAATATCCTCTAGTTCCCATGTTGCTTCCTCCTTCTTATGAATCCACCAGAGTACCTTTATCAAATGAGTAGTTTGGTTCCTCAATAGTTTGTATCTAATTTCATAAATCTGGATATTTTCCTCAATGTATAAAAGATCAGGTTCCAATTTATTTCATTAGAGGTTATATTATCCATTTGATGTTTCATGTACATCATTATCATTGAAATTTGAAAAACACTGTTTCATTTTTAGAGTTTTTGGGGGATATCCAAATGATAAGAAAAATTAAATTTGATTAAATAATTGTAAAGGGATTGATGTAACTAGGGCTCTGTTTACCCTTTTTACCAAGCCTTATATCCCCTTAGATGGATATATTTTCAAGAAAAAATGATCTCTAAATTAGAATTACAAATCATTCCTCAGATTATTAGACTAAATATTTTCCACATTTTCGCCTACAATATGTGATCTTGCATTGAGTTTAATTTTATTTTTGCCTATTGAACAAGGCAATTCCCTAAAATTTTCTATTCACTAACATCATTCCAACAAGATAGAGTACACAATATTCTTCCATATAATTCTTCAGGTGACACCATTTGAACACTTTAAAGGAAACAATTATTATAGGAAAACTCAAAAAATGGAAAATAAATATCCAACATGCCATTAATGTTGAGTGAGTATTACCTAAATATGTGTCCATTGTTCTGGTAATTATTTTATACAATCCCTTGGTTTATGGATTATAGACATAGTTTAAATGAAGCTGAATTTCTTGATCCTTCTGATGACTCTACCAAACATTCGATGTAAAATGGGGATCTCAATAAAAAACAATTGATAGAGGTTCACCATGAGGTCTAATTACTGCGTTAATATAGAGCCTTCTAAGTTTCTCAAGTGATAAATCTTCTCTTGTAGCAAGGAAGCGTAAATATTTTGGTATGAGATCAGCAATAACCCATATTGTATCATTCCTAATTGGATTCTTTAGAAGTCTTTTGTAATAGTCTATAGTAATATCACCCCATTTATTCATAGGAATATGAAGAGGTTGCATAACACCTCTAGAATGTATTCTCAAATATTTATCTTTTTGAATAACAAAACCTTTGAATACATAATTATAAATTTCCCAATTCATGTTATCCCACAAAAATGTTCTTCAAATAAAAATATATTTTACTTTATAGGATCAACTGAGGTTCCTTTTTTAGAGAAAATATGGCTAGGAAATGAAACTTCCTCATCCCAGAAATTAGACTTGCTAAATTTACCATATAACTTGTTCCTTCTAGGATTATTAAGAATGATTTCCAAGTGATTATTAGGGTACACAAGGATTTAATAACATACCTGAATATCATCAATGAATACAATAAAATTTTATCAAGTTATTCATTGAATACTCTCTTCATTATATCCCTAAATAACTATCTATTAGTCATTCCAAGTTTAATTACTATAAGAATTGAATTTATATAGATCATACAAAAAGTTTCATTCACAAAATATTACTTATTTACATAAAATTGGTGATATCCATAACAAATATCAGTCTTTAAAAAATATTGGCATACAAGAGTTAGGTCAAATAAGGAATTAATGAGTGGAAAAGAATAATTGTTATTTATCATAATAGAATGTCTTTATATAATCAATTAAAAACCTCATGGATCAAATTTACACCATAATGAACAGCATTGAGGATTCCCATGGTGAAACAATAGGGTGAACAAATACCCTATCAATAAAATCCCTTAATTTTTCCTCAACTAAATTAGTTAGACAAAGGTCAGTCTATAAGGAGACAAAGATATTGATCATTAATTAGGTATTTACTCAATTGAAAAATAGTCTTCACACTCTAAGGGATGTCTATGTAATTCCTTAGGAATTACATTAATGTATTCCTATATAATCATTATGTCCCCAATTTTAAGATTACCTTATTCATCCCTAGATGTTGAATGAATTTTGTCCCTGAGAAGTTTACATAGTAGATCTACAAGGGTTGAACTAGTAAAGAATCATATGAAGAATTTTAAACTCTAATAATATGTAATTCTACATCAACTGATAAATAAAAATTTCATTATTCTTATAATAAAATTTTTCATCATATTTTAAAAACCATTGCTTCACGAGGATTATGTAAAATTAAACCACCATTATGATAATAATGATATCTAATAAATAAAATCTATATGTTATAATAGTGACTTATGAAGATATATTTATTGTAATTAGGCTTCCATTATGACTTTTAACCAACAAGTTCCTTATTCGGTGAGAATGGAAATGTAAATATGGAATTGCAATATAAGGTAGAAATAAAATACTATGATTATCCTAAATCAAATAAAGCATTTGTTAAATTGGAAGATAGTATTAATATAACTTCCACCACATCATTGGTCACATCTACCTATGTTGTAGTGATCACATTAGCTTTTTAATCACCCCTTGGACTATTTTTTGGTAGATTTCTTTGACACCTTGGGAATTAATTTTTGTAGTTACATATCTATATAATGTTGAATCACCTTATAGAAGTGTTTTAATTCTTCCCATTACATTCCCTTTATAACTATCTTTTATCTCTGCACTTCTTCCATACTCACAATACCTTCAAATGCTTCCCACGGTTATTATTTCTATAGTTTATACAAGATGAATATTGTTTAATTTTCTTTTTCTTATTTGGTGAATTTTCTTTTTCATGGATCTTAAATATCCTCATTTTGTATTGGTTCCCTTGAATATGAATGATGTAAATAATTATTTTTATGTTATGATGGCGCATAAAATAATTCCTTCACATAAAAAAATTTAGAGACCAATTCCCATTAGAGACTTTTCTTAATAAATTTGAGGAAATTGTAAATATTACACTAAATGAGGGATATATAATATGTAGAAGACCAAATCAACCGTTTAAATATCTCATCAAAATATGAAACACATTCTTTTGCCTTTTTCATTATGCTAAGGAACTTTCTCTTTATATCATTTTTTTGTCAATAGGTAAATATTTATCTATGAATGTCACTTGAAATTATTTCAATTTAATGAGTTATATTCTTTATTCCACCATATTATTCTGAATAAACAACCACTAATGGTATGCATCACCTTTGAGACAATACACCACAAGTTTAACAATTTTGTTTTCACCATATCCCATGACCATAAATAAATTTTCTAGACACCCAATCCATTGTTTTTCTATAATTGGATTTATATTCCCACTAAACAATGGGGGATTCATTTTCATTAATCAATCCTACATAATTGAATCATATTGTAGAACATGTTCCTCCATTCAAGTAATTTTATTTTTCAAAACTTGATTAAAGTTCCTTTATATGGCCATAATTTTCTCCATTCCAATGCCATTTATATTGGTTCCATCAGTATGAAAATATATACATTTTCCATGGGTATTGATATAATTATTCATAACACGAACCATTTGTAGAAAATGGAATATACTAGATTTTAATAATAAATTATTAATTTTAATTCTGAATGTATAATTAAAAATATAGTGTAATGCTTAACCTAAATTAATGTTTTATTTTTTGTTAATATTATAATCATAATCATTTGTTTCTTTGGATATATCATTAATTTCAAATCCTGTATAATAGTTGGTAATGAAAATTCAAATTATACTAGGAAGATCCCTAAGTAATTTCAATCCAAGTGTGTAGTAAAGCTTATTTTCATTTACGAGATTACACTGGAGACAAGCATGATGTTCCCTATTAAGAAATACCACCCCTAGGTATATATATTCTATAACCACATCCAATTGATGTATCAAGAAATCTATATATTTCTATGAAGTCCCAAATAATATCCACCATTCCAAATATTTATGATTTTCTTTTATACTTTTCTAAAATTTCTATCATAGTTTTGTGTTACCTAATCTATATATTATTAAATCTATTTTCCATGTTTTCTAAAAGACACCGTCTAATATGAACTATAAATCCCTGACCAAAGTAGTTTAAGGTTAGTTCATACTACCATTAATTAGGCATAAGATTCTTGAAATCATATCATAATGGACAAAATATATTAGAAGTCTTTTGTAAACAAGATACATTCATGTGTTTTATATTAAATTTGAATACACAAATTATAACATAATATTGTTTTCAAGATTAACATTACATCAACAATTTTATCACACTTTTTTAATCATAGTAAACACCGTAGATTTATGATAAATGAAACAAAAAATGGTCAAGATCAAATTTTTTTATGGGTTATGTATAGTGGAATATATCATGACTCAATAAGCTTACTCAATATGGAAAGGTGAATAAATGAACCCAAATTCCAATTTATTAACATGAATATCGTGTTACGATAATGTAGAATCAATATATAAAGCTAAATATATGAACATACATTAAAATTAAATCAATAAAATTAGAATAAAATTCAACAATATAGTATATTATATTTAAAATCACATAGATAATAATGAAAACTAAAATGAAGGAAATTATTAATTATTGAAAGTCATGTCATCAGCACATGAAAACCACTACTATCAAGATCTATCGACAAGACGGTTTAAAATCTAGGTATAAAACCTTTTTATTTGGCAAACTAATATGTATTGAGAGACTTCTCTATGCATCGAAGGGCTATATAAAGTGTAGGCCTCACCCTTCACTGCATGTCCAAACCATTCCACATTAATCGACTTAATTCATGGAGAATAATATTTACCATCAAATATTCATTTTGAGTAAAGGATACTGATTTATCAATATTTCCCTAATTAACCAAATAACTATACATGAAAACATTGAATGTAATAATTGTAAACATTTTTTGGAAATAAATATATCCTTGGTAATTAATATGGGTAAATAAGTGAATTTCAATAGATTAAATAATAAAAATGATCATAAACCATCTAGAGTATGATAAATTATGGTATCTACACAACATTCCTCCCATGGAGTTCATATAAAATACAGATTTATGTCTTTAATTAATCGAAATACCACAAGTATATATTTAGAAACATTCATGAGGAATGTTTACTCATTAATTAAAAAAATTAAAATAATTTTCATTGAATATCCATTTTTTTTAAAACAAATCATCAATAATAATTTGAAAAACATTAATGTAATTATCAAATAAATTACAACATATAATTTTGTACATGTTTTACATGGTAAAAAGAATATTCCTTTTGTTTTGTAAACTTTATAAAAAAGTTACTTATTCGTAGATGTAGAATTAGATTGCTTAAAAATTCAAAAATTAAGAATGGTGAAAAATATTAAATAAATAACTTTGAAATTGTCAAAAAAATTAATAATTTCTTAGTGAGCATGATTTTGGAATAAAATAGTTTTTTGAATGAAGAGGGAAATTGAGTAGGGGGTTCTTAAAAACATTTTATAAAAAAATTATCTACCAAATCATATAAAAAGGATACAATTACATAAAAATAATCATGAATGACAAGAGGATAATAAATTTAAATTATTTATTACCGAATTATTGAATATTTTCTTTAAATGTAAATCCAAGTGTAAATAATCTCGAATAAAATTGGGATTATGACATAAACCCTTGACAATATCATAACATTGGAGTAGGACTCATCCAATGAATATATTATGTGTGTAGAATTTAAATACACATAATAAAAATCTAAAATTAACAACAAATAATCAAAACCTATTATATACATAATCATAGATTTTCAATTACAAAAAGCATGTAATATAACCCAATTAAAGCAAATTGGGTTATTAAATTTGTTACCACTTGGTAACTCTTTATTCTATAACACGTAGAAGAAATAATTCAAATAGAAACTCAAAATTCCATTATTAATGAATTAGTAATGATATTTCTGGCCAAATAATTTTTATATACTCCATATAAATGAAAATAGGTTCATTACATTGCAATATTCCTCAATGAAATAATATTTCAGTGCAATCCCGGACCTTACACTTTATTTATGTTTCATGATCCTTAATCATTTTTATATTTTATTTAATGATTCCATTAATATATAAAAATTGTATTTATATTTATAATATCATATTTGATACTTTTCAAACATATAATAACCCTTTTTCAAGAATCTTTTATTATTACCATTCTTTTGGGTGTTAATTATCTTGTTTTTTAGGATGTTTTGACTTGTTATTTTTTTCCTATTACATTAATCATGATTTAATGATATCCAATATTAAATTAATGATGTAAATATAATATTTATTTATTTTATATGTATTAATAGAAATCCATAATTTTTTTATTGGAAATGAAATGAACTGTTTATAGAGATGGTAGTTTGTGTGTACACATGAACACAATTTACATATTTTTATCATATTAAAATAAACGTAGTTAATGATATATATGTATATTATCATTCCAGTATCATAATTAAATAATATATATCAAAAAAATTATTAAACTAGTCTATAATACATTCTATGTAAATCGTGAATGAATCACATTTCTGGACAGGGATATAATCCATCTTACAAATGAATGACATTATCATATTCCCTCAAAATGGAATGAATGAAATTTGGTGTCATATTATAATTACATAAGAATAAATACATAATTAATATCACAAATATAAAATATAAATATTATGTGAATCATTATTTCCCACCATGATTGGTGGTAGTTGAATAATAACGACATTGGTTCGTGAGGAAATAGTTTGTCGTACACATGAATGATTATTTCATAACCAATATGATGGAAGTGTGTGTAGTTATTGGACAAAAACAAATAATAAAAACATATTATTATATTTAATATAATTTTTTTTATATAAAGAAAGTTTTATTATATTTTATAGTGGTAAAGATGAAAATTCCATAAAATTTCTTTTAGAAATTCATTCCCCCTTATTAGTGTATCCTCCTTAGATTTTCACTAACTCTTTTATATGATAGATCTTTTTGCCAAGATAAGGACTATTGAATTATTATATTAAATTATAGGAGTGAATTTTTAGGTATTCTCCAAGTAAATGGGCTTCGTATGTGTGAAGACTGGAGGAGAGGGGAATCCCTTCTATAATTGGGATGAGTAAAAAACATGTAAATTTTTTAAAGTGTGAATTTCATCCAAATTTTTTCATGAAAACTATCTCCAAAAATGGACCGATAAATGTAATAATATTCATAATTTTTAAATATGGCTAATATATAGTTTTTAGAAATGATTCTTGGTCATTCCCTCTATTCATTTTGATGTTGATTACCTCGGTAAAATCGTATTTATTTTAGTTGTTGTATTTTCATTTTATTATTTTCACTAATTACATTGGTCAAATGAATAAGTTGAAAATATTTTAAATATCAATTTTTATTATTAAAATATGGAATAAATTTATATAAATACAATTCATATAATTGGAAATAATATTAAAATTAATCCTCTAAACAGGTTCAGATAAAAGGGTTTAAAATTGAAAATGTTCAAAAGTGTACTAATATTTTTTTTATCAAAATTAAATATATACATGATTAAAATGAAACATATTAGATTAATAGATTTATAAATTATCAAATTTTACATTACATCCAATTTAAAATATATTATATGGTAATAAATTACATATATGAATAGTCTGTTTTTAATTAATATTATGTTTTTTCACAATTCATCAAAAACTGAAAATTTAAATTAAAATACCAAAAATTTACTATAAGATAATTTTTCAATTAAAAATTTTAAAATGAATTTTATATTTCCAAATGAAATTAATAATTTTTTATGCATTTATTTTTTAAACATGTGTTCCATTAAAAGTCACAAAAACAACCTTTAGAAAAATACATCTTTTTATGCGTAAAGACGGATTTGTCTTTATCTTATTCTTATAAAGTCCAATTGGATGATTTTTTTAAAAAAATTAATAAATTAATATCTTTAATATCATATATTAATCGTAATTAATTTTTTTCATATAATACGACATCTTTGGGTTCATTGAAAGTGGATTTTTATAATTATATTTCCATTGTATTTAATTAGTTTTTATTTAAATTTATAATTAATTGGTAACAAATGAATTTAACCCTATATTGTAATATTTTATTTAATCTCATCCATTAAATATAATTTATCTATTTGGAGATTATTTATTTTTTTAATAATATTATTATAAGTCACCTGTATTACTCTACCTTGGATGTTGCACAAGCCTTCGAATAAAGAATTTATTTCAAAAATTTAAAACTATCAATAAAATTAAATTTCATCTAAAAGGAAAATATTTTAATGTCCTGGGGGATTAAATAATTCATAATATTAGTTATTTTTAGCGTGATCACTCATCTTATAGATTACAATGTATTAACTTCATGAGAATGGGACTCATATATTTATGCGTAATCAAATAAAAAATTCAATGTATGATGTGCCTTTTCATATTACATTATCTAACCATGGAACTAGTTTTAAGCATATAATCAAATAATTTCAAGGTTCTCATTATAGTGGGGTAATGTTGTGGCCCAATCAATGTTACAGATACTCAAGAAAATTATCAAATCAATGTTATGAATAAAAATAATCATTATGTGATGAAAATTTTAAAATAATATAGACATATTTGATTATACATGTAATCCTTAGTAAAATAATTTGTAGGATATATGGAAAAAACACCCAAAAACTCACACTATCACTTGATTCAACTGATAATGATTTGTTTTTTTGGACATGTAAAAATATTCTTGCACTGGATATTTGTAAAACTGATAGGACTATCACATTTCCATGGATATGATTCAAAAAATCCATATTCCTTTATATATAATTTGTATACTCTAACATTACTATCTATAAAATATCCCTAAAGAGGGAAATAACTGAGTATCCTTTAAATTTTACCATATAAAATTATCGATATCCTAATTAAATCCATGGTCACCAACTCATCATTGTAATGATGAGACTCTTTATTTTGGTATAAACAAAATTCAAAACAATATGTTGATGCATCGTAGGGCACAAAAAAAACTGAAATGTACTTAGATATGGTAGACATATAAACTTTCTATAAATAAAATGCCTTTATTCGATATTAATATAGAATTTTCAATTATACAATACCAAATTGAACACATTGAAGTACTGTGTTAAATTTAATTTATCACTGGTGTACCCACATCTCTAGGCACTATTAACTCATCTAGTTCTACTTAAAAAGGTATTTTTGGATATTTCTAATTACAGGTCGATGTAGTGGTGTGGTATTTTATTTATATTTAATTAATATGAATAATGAAATATTAATTTCAAGCATATTTACATATCATGTCACATGGGATAAATTCATATCATATATGATTATAAAATCATATTAATCTCAATAAACTCTTCATGTACATATGTATGTTCTACAAGATTAATTATATAACAAAATTATTCAATAATTAATTATTAAAACTTATATTATTAAATATTTATTTAATATATATACTATTGATAAATTGGGAAAACTCATGGATCTTCCTTTTTGATCTTCTTATCTAGAACATGATTTCAACTTTAAGTAGTACTTGGAGATGTGTCATTTATTATCATTAATAAACTACTATTATTTAATTGTCGGGGATGAAGCCTCATTTATTATTAATGAAAATAAAAGACCTCATTTATCTTGGTACAGGGAGACCCATTACGTAGCCTGAAGGCCCAGTGGGTATGTAGCCCATTACATGGTTCGTCGGCCAAATTTTTTTCCCAAATCCTATTAGTTGAATAGTAATGTTTCAATACCGCACAGTACCCACTAATGATACAGAGTCCTACCACCGCTACAGTCCCCTACCACCACAAAAGTGTTCATTATTGCTATAGTGCCTCTACTGCTACAGTAATGCTACCATACTACTACAGCCCCTATGCCCATTAGGTTTTGAACCCCCATTTTTCATGTAAGATTATCGGGTGTTAACCACTAATCCAAACCCGAACTATACTAAAATACTAGAATTATAGAAAATTTATTTTTCATATGTTATCAACAAATAAATAATGAAAAATAATAGTGATGTCACCAACCATATTCTGACACATTCCACTCATTCATTTCCAATTCAATATTCGATTATCACTTTAGATTTTTTACTCATAAATGAATTTATATAATATGCATATTTTATTAGAATTTATTAACTTCGTCAACCAATTTATGTTATTCCTGGTTCATATATACAACATTTTATCCTTTTGGTCCAATAATATCTACATATACAATAATATTCCTTAAAAGTTAGTTATCCTTTACAATTTATATCCCATTATGATGAACATAGAAATATTATTTGAAAAAAGGTAATAAATTAATTAATTTACCTTATATTCTTAGTGTATTGGTTTTACATAAACAATACCTTTCAAAAATATAGTATAATTCATTAGTACCACCTTGTTCTATCAATCTAATGGATCTATTGAATACTTAGAAGCAGTATCAAGTCTTAGAATCATTTAAAATATTGATACAATGAATTTTGATACATGGTGTCAACTAATTGAATTTATATATATATTTCAACCTTATCATATTAACATTTAATATTAAATTATAGGATTCATTATTCTAATATTATAAGTACCCCCCATTTTGATGAAAATATACCACCTATTTGGTTTTAAATTCTATCATAGTATGTTTCTCTAGTACTACTCCTCCCATGAAACAATGTGAGTCCATTATTTCTATGGAAAAAATATGAATCAGGGACCATCAGTCATAGAATTTGCGTATCCACCCTTTACCTTTAAAAAGATTAGATTTATTTAGTGAAATATATTCAATATATACTTGTTATTAATATCTTCATGTGACATTTGATCATTAAATCAGATGTACGCTAGTCTTTTGATGTTAACTTGTAGCTAAGGTTTGATTTTGGAAAATGGTTTTCTACTCAAACATAGTGTATTATATTGATAGATTCATATTATAATACAACATATATGATATTTATTGGAACATTTTGTTTTCATATGATTTATTTATTTCTCTTATATCTTAAAAACATCTAGTTGAAGAAATAATGGAATATTTTGGATATATATACGACTCACCGTCGATCATAATTTTTTCCATATTTTAAATGATGTGTATTGGAAATGTCATTTTTTAATACAATTAATCAACATATATGGTCAATGAATACATGGATAAAATATTCTATGAAAATCCTTCTTAGAGGTATGTTAATATTTATTAAGTATAATAATTTACATCACTAAGGGTTTCTAAATTGTTTTGTAGAAATATCACAATATATGTGAAATTACTATTAGATATAAAATATTTCAAATGTCCATGTTGAACTAATTATAAATTTTTTAAAACCTATCTATGTTTATTGAGGTTTATTTAATTAAAACATGATAAGTTGTTTGTTTTTTATCTAGTATCATAACTCCATTGATACTAAAACACTTTTATTAAATATAAATAGGCCAAATAATTTCATTCTTATTTGAAAAATAATCATCTTTCCAGAATCAATTAATATTATTATATTTTTTATATCGATCCTTAATTGTAATGGATTTTTTTATTCAAGAGATACTGAACTATAATTTTAGTATTTATCTACAGCAAAAACATTTATTCAAGGAATTAAACAATGTCATTTTGTCTGAATCCGGACATTGAGGTTAATATTTTGATTAATCTAATTAAAAATATGAATCATTACAATAAGGAAATAAGAAATTGTGATCACCCTATGTGTGCGATTGGGATCACCCATTATCCATTATTTTTGAGGTCACTCTATAACAATTTGATTTATATACATTTCTTATATTTAGATACATGTAGTTTTTTAATAATATTGTATTTAATATACATGTGGAGAATATAAAATTGATAAATATACCAAAAGTGGGTGAAACTTATTACTTATTCAATTCAGTTTAATTATTTTCCCAATTTCCATTCTTTCCACATAAGACGAAAATATAATATTGTTCATTCATTTACATTGAATATTTTTCTATTGAATGGAAATCATCAATGATACTTTGAAATTATATGATATAGGATATTTTAAGACATTCATTTAAAACCACTCACAACAAATTGTGGAGAATCATGCTTCAAACATTCCTATACTCATGATGGAATATGGACACACTTTTCCTAGGTGACCTATACATTTTATTTATCTGTTCATGGAAAAATAAGTTTTTTCATGGTTGTAATGGAAATAAAACAATATTACTGGAGTATTTGTAATCCATATAGAATCAAAAAATTTCTAACTCATCAATATAGCCCATAATTTATAAATTATGACCTCTACCAAGATTTCCATTTTCAATTTAAAATTGATATACAACATTGAAAATAATTTTTTTTTATTCCATATCTTTATCAATATATTAGTGATTAGATATTATGTTTTAGACATCAATGTATATGTTTTATATTAAACTATCCACAAAAACATGATAATATAATACAATAGACATAAAATCATCATTAACATATCTATAGTGGGTATCCTTTTCAACATTTATCACATATGGGGGTCGAATAATTAAAATATGGGATTCTAATACATAATACAATATTATTGATATTAATTTATAACATAAATGATTGTATAATATTAGAAAATTTTTATTTCTAAGGGAATACTCTGAGTAAGGTAATTATTATAATGTTTTCATGTGTTTTCATTCTATTTTATTCAATAATTAAAATGATACATAAAACATTACATGACTATAAATTAATTTTTAAATAATGAGAGTTAATTTTATTAATTATACCATTACATTATCATGTCTCAATATCTCTCAACATTTAACTCATTATGTCATGTTTCAAGGAAATTCTTGATTATAGAATCTATATTTCCTTTTTTAATGATCTAGACATTGGCCATGAAAACCATAGGAATATAATTAGGTTGGTTGTATATCCAACTACATGCTTTAATCTTATTTATCCATTAAATGGACACCATAATCCTAGAATACAAACTTGTGTCTCCTAAACACATTCCTCTATATTTTTGTTTAAGATAAATTGGATTTTATATTCAACATAATTTATATTTATTTAACTCAGAACTCTCAAAAGAACTCTCAAATACATTTTAGTGTCTATAAATTTTCTATGTTAAATTATTGTCTTATGGTTACATTCCCAATCATGTATTTTAGGTTTTTGTCTAACATAATATTAAGTTAATTTATTTTAATTATTTATGAATACATTAATTTTTTTACCCATTTCATGTAACATTAATATTAACTGTATTTTACATAATCAGTTAACCTATTTGGAAAAAACAATTAAGCATAATCTATTTATTTAAATTCAATATCTTCACATTAATTCATTTATTTATGTGACCATTTTATTATCCCTTAAAAATATGTATATAATTAAATAAATAAATGACATAATCATGATCTTCTCTAAATGTTTGGTTTATTGTATAGATAATAAATGAACCTATGACCTAGGGGAATAAATCATTTTCCAATCGCGGAATAGGTTTTTTAATTCTACTTTTCACAATGTATATCACATGTTTTGGAAACTTTATAGTTTCTTTTGGACATCCTCCACATGCTATGGGATTAATTATATTTATTTAAAAAATGAATGTGTGTGGGGGAACTAATGTAATGATTAATGGGAATTAAATAAATATTTTTAGACAGGAAGGTCCAAAATAATAATGGGGGAAGGATTACACACATTATATAAACATTAATTTATATTAAATAATTTAAATCCCATAAAATAAATTAAATTAAGACATCTAAAACGTACACAATTATTTTCATGATTTGGAAAGGTCATACAAGAAAAATATATGAAAATTTAAAAATGTTAATATTTATATCAATTTTTTCTTTATAATTTATAATAAAAATAATTGAATTATTTAATTAAAAATTCAATTAATCCATTCCATTTCCTTATAATGATCATCCAATTATTTTAGAGATATCCATTATTAATTTATTTATTTGAAAATAAATAGTAGAAAAACTAATAATAGATTTATTATAAATTTATAAACACAGAAGGTGTGATAACAAAGAAAATACGGTTCAAATAATTCTATTTTCAATATAATATAATTTAAATTCCATCCTTGTTTGGGATACTACACATCGTCTACTTACATGCATCATATCATGTACCTTGGTTTCTTTGTACTTGGGTTACATTCATGGACCATCAATCATGTATATCATATATAATACATGGGGTATAAAAGTGAACAACACACCATGTTTCAAGCATTCCATGTGTCTACACAACCCACTAAAGAACTCAGTGTGTTATGTATTCATGAAAACATGATGTGTACAAACTAGATAAATTTTATTTATCGCTCATGTCAGATGTCTTTGTAAATCACCTAATGAGAATTTTGGATTATGGAAATTATTAACTATATACCATGTATATTATATAGACATCGTTTATATAATTAATTAACCAAGATTTCTTCCACCATGGTTTGAGAAAGTATAATGACCACAAAGATTTCATTAATTTATCCACTAACGCATGTAGACTACACAACATTTATGCTAAATACACACCCCAAAAAGATGAAATCATCTGTTCCAGGTTGTCTCGGTTAACATGTGGTGTTCAATAAATGTAATTCATGTAATTAATGCTCTATATTTTGTGTATACTGCAACCCAACCAAGTGTAGAACACTTGGGTACAGAGTGTATTCTTTGGTTATATACTGTATAATAATATTCTGTCTGGGGATATTCTTAGAAACTTCTATAGAGATTATATACCTTTAGATATTATTTTTAGAATTACTATCCATAATATAAAAACCAAGGATCATAATCTATAGTGCCTTTGGGAAATTAGTTAAACTTTTAGAAAGGGGAAAACAAAAAAAATATTTTTCTCAATAATGAAATCTTAACATTAGTTTAACTCATACATATAAATATGATATTCTAGGAAATACATGAATAATGGGATGACCTTAAATTCCATTAAGGGTACAAATTTTGAAATAATGCATAAAACATGGGTTAGAAGGAATGACATGATGAAATAAAAAAAATAGAACATGAATTAAAATAAAGAATCATAATATGTAGAACTTGTGATCATTTAATCATTGAATCATAGGAATTTGGAAGCAACATACAACATCACATAAACATTAGTCAAGGATAACTGCAAATACTACTTCAGATGGTGGGAAAAGTCCCATAAAGAAATTTGGTTTACTCTATGCCAAATCATGAAAAATCTTGAGACTATACATTTCCCAAGGATTTGGATACCCATTTAGATACACCCATCATAACATGTTCAAGCATATGATTTCCACAAGATTAACCAAACACAATGAATAAACATAAGGGTTACCTGTATAATGAAATTAGTATCATAATCATGTCATAAGGCATAAAAAATGTGTGGATCATAACAGAGTCCATGTGAAAATGGATTTAAATCATACATGAAAATTAATATGGAAAAATTGGAATATATCATGAAAAAAATTTCCAACTAAAGAAATAACGTATATAAATAGTGTTTAAGAAGAATTTGAGACGAGCCACTTTGTTGCAGTTCAAATGTGGTAAAGGAAACAACAGTTTGAATAATAATAAAAATTAAATAAAATAGTTTTTTTATATAAATTTTGTGTTTCTATAAATATAATTTTTTATTAATATATATAATGGAGTGTACATGAAAATGGGTATGAAATTGGGATGTTCCATTTAATCGGTCCCCCTTATTATGATGAATTGAAAAGCGAACCTTATAAAACATGAATTTCCTATAAAAGAAAAAATAATTGAGCTAGATAAACATGTTTTTAAATCATAAAAATTATTAATGTATATTAATATATGAATAATTAAGAATTACTTTGGGGTAAAGAGAGATAAATCGAAACCTAAAGGAAAAAATGGGGTCCTGGGAAAAGCCATTACCTTTTCTTTGAAAGTGATCTTCACTTCTATATAATGAAAATGATAATGAAATTATATTAATTGATATTTGAAATCAAAACATATTAACAATTATTTTGATTTTTACAAAATCACATTCATAAATGGCCTTCTTAATGAATTATATGATTCAATTTCATCATTTGGAAGTTTTGGTTTTTTTTCATGATTAGTTGAATTGAATACGTGTACAAAAAATAATTTAAAATGGGAATATAAATCAAGAATTTAAATTATATGTTGGTAATAAACATATAGATTATTAAAAGGATATATATATCACTTTTTTCAGATACAAGGATGTTTCATTAGATAAAATGGTAAGTTAAACAATTTAGATTATTTAGGAATTTTTTCTATCATCATAAAATTTTTTCTTTTATTAGGTATAACTATTCATCTATATAGGTTATAGAGCAAAAAAAGATGTGATATAAATTTTACAATCTAGTTTAAACATTATAATGGCTTTATGACCAACCATGAAGGTTGTATTGGAAATCAAAAAATCACCATCTGTGAAGGTGGTGAATGGAAAACTCACGAATGCTGTTTTCATTTTTTGAAAAAAAATGTGGAAGAGAAGAGAATTGAAGGTGGATATACCCTTATCATAATAGAATGATAGTATATATTCTACATTAGAGTTTTCATGTTACTTTGGATAGGGTAGGAAATAATAGGAAAAGAAACTAAAATAAATTCAAAGAGAGGGGTTGTGATGTTTTTACCTCCTTATTTTCACATCATTGAGAGCCTCATTAAGTTACTTTGAAATGGACTTTTGGGGAGACCATCAAGGACAAAATGTGGGGAATCTTTATTCTTCAAGATTATCAATAATTTTGATTTTTATGACCAATTATAGTAACTAAAGA
The DNA here is from genome assembly GCA_963277665.1 of Viscum album. Classification (NCBI taxonomy): domain Eukaryota; kingdom Viridiplantae; phylum Streptophyta; class Magnoliopsida; order Santalales; family Viscaceae; genus Viscum; species Viscum album. The sequence goes on along the minus strand of OY728165.1, from coordinate 2,086,535,078 downwards.
ATGTGATTTTGAGATAATGTTCACTTACATCATCCATAACTCAACCATTACTCAAAAATTCATTTTTTTGGATAAAATGTAAAATACCATAAATTTTAATGTTTCATTATTCCCTAAAAACCAACTAATTTAGGAAAATTCCGAAAAATCACCCTAATAAATTTTCACTGTATATATATACGAAATAGAATCAATTTTATAAAAACAAATTTCTAAATATGAGAAATTTAATTTATAAATTAAAAATCATCTTTTATTAAAAACATATCGATTTTAAAATATTAATTTATAGTATGACACATAACATATAATTTATACCTTACAAAAATTAGTTTCTAATTTAAAAAAACAAAATATTAAATTATAAATCTATTATATGAAAATATATTTTATTTTAAATAATTATATTAATTATAAAATTTTAAATAAACATTAATATTTCACAAAAAATATATATTTAATTCTTCATATTTTATAAATTTATTTAGTTAATCCAAATTATAAATATATAAAATTCTCATATAAATTTTTACCTGAAATATATTTACAATGTTATAGGTGTGGTTATTATTCGGTAGTTCAAATTTCTATTCTTAATGCCCATATTACTATTTCAATGGTCATGTTACTATTTCAACAGTGTAGGTTCCTTAGTTTCTAGAAAACACACTTATTTCCTTAATTGTTAATTTTTAATGTTTGTATTGTATTCTCTTTGCAATGTTATGTTATTTATACTATATGACATAATTATAATAAATGAATATCCATTGATAATATTCTAGACTGTTACATTCTTCCCATCTTATGAAATTTATTCATCAACATTTAGTCTTACATAATAATATGAAAATAGGTTAGAGATTGAATACTTAGATAATGAACATACGCAGAATAATATTTGAACCTATAAGTAGAAACATTAAAAATAAAAGTATATCCTAGCATTTGATTCTATAAGTTTCAGTCAATGGTATCTATGGTGATTGAATTATACCTAGGGATGTTACTAAAGATTTCTAATCATAATCTCCAAAGTTTACTACACCATTATCTGATATCAAATATAGAGACCCTATCCTTTTAGACATGATTTTATGCATAACTATCAGTCTACTAAAAACCAAGGATTGTAAATTATAGTTTCTTTCAAGGATTGGGTACATAATTATAATACATGAATCCAAAATGAAAAATTATTCTAATTAATATCCAAAATAATCTCTTAATATCCATTAGTCTCTTAAATATGTATATGATAACTTGTTCAATTCCTCAAAAAGGGATCAGCAGGACAAATCAGTAAGGGAATGAACATAGGAATAAATCATAACACATGGGTTAGAAGGAATTTCATGATGAACAAAAAAGTCATATAACATGAATAAATAAACATAATAATAACATGTATAACATGGGATCATATAATCAAGTAATCATAGGATTTTGGAAACAACATACAATGTGATATAAGAATGTGTCAAGGCTGACCATCAGAACTATTGTATAAGTTGTACAATGACTCTTAAAGGAATTATGTTTACTCCATATCCGAATATGATGTCTCATGAGAATAAAAATTACCAAATGTGTTAGATTTATATCTCTATGAACCCATCATAATATGTTCATGTATATGTGTACTGCCATAATAATCAAATCTTGGGGTTGAAAATGGAATGAAATGAGTATGGTAATCATGTCATAAAGAATTCAAAAATGGTGTATCATAAAATTTTCATTGAAATAATAGTTTTAATTCCTAAATGGAATATCTTAAGGTGAAATAGGAATATATCCTGATAATAGATGTCCAACTTAAGTGAAAACATGTAAAAATATTATTTAAGAAACATTAGATATGATCCACTTCATTGCGGTTTGAAGGAAAATATTAAAGTATCATTAATCCAAAAAGGAAAAATTTAGTTCATAAAACCAAAATAAACTAAAATATATTTTCACGATACATGGAGTTATTTTATAAAAATATTGGTTTCTTCAAATAGATTATGGAGTTTATTTTAACATGCGTATGAAATTACGGAGATCCCTTATATTGGGCTAACATATCAAGAATAATTAAAAATGTAACAGTATAAATTCATTTATTTACACATAAAATAAAAAAAATTATCTTAGTTCATATGTTATGATATTAAAAAATAATTTTGGAGGGAAGAATAATAATAATAATTAATAATTTAATTCAGTTATAGAGTGGGAAAGTGTATCCTGATTGAAAAATGGCGGTTATGAGATAATACCTCACCTCATGTACAAAGGTGATCTTTATATGTACATTATATCCAAGATAATGAAATTAAATTCATTAATAATTTAATTAGGAACCAATTAAAAAACTATTTTATTTATAATAATTTTATTATGTTCATTTTTTATGGTTTATAATATTCTACTTCATCATTTGGGAATATTGGTTTCCTTGGATTTCATGATTTCTTCAAATTTATTCATGTAAAAAATATCTTGTGAAATAGGAATAGTTATCTATAATTCATATAATATTTTATTAATGAACATACCAAAAATAAAATGTCCATTTATATAATTGTTTTATAGATATTAGGACTATTCATTAGATTAAATTTTATTAATAGCAATTTTGTTTATTTTTGAATTTTTTCAATCATCACGAACTAGATTTATAATATTAATTGTTATTATGTATATATAATTGTTAAAGATTACTAAATAATTTTACATACAAATTTTAAAAACATTTTTAAAAATTATAATGGTTTTATTCCAATCTAATAAGTTGGTATTTTAAAAAAAATCATTATCCATGAAGGTTGTGAATCAACACCTCAAAGATGATGTTCCCATTTTTAGAAGAAAATGGGAAAAGAAGATAATTGATGGTGGATATAACATTGATATAATATATATATATATATATATATATATATAAATAGATTTATAATGTTAGATTGAAAATTTTAGGGGATGGAAGGATAATAAAAGAAAATAAATTGGAAGAGATAGAGGGATGGTTTTACCTCTGGAGTGTTATCTCATTGAGCACCTCCTTAATGAACTTTGAAATGTTTTTTGGTGAGAGCACAATGATATTAACATGGGTAACAGGTTTTAGAGAGTAATTTGGAATAATATAAGAAAAATAAAAGGGTATTTATGTGTGGGAGAAATGGTTGTGAATTTGGTACATATAGAGGAGGTAAAAAAGGCAGTTTTTGATTATTTTATTCATTAGATCATTTTTCTGGCTCAAGAATGTGAAAATTTTTTATTATTTTGAATATTTATAGTTATAATAAAATATTAATTTGTGATAATGGAAAATTACATCATCAATTGAAAATTTATGGTTTAAAAATTCATGTATTTGGCAAAATTGATAAATAGCGTAAATACCTGTATTTGAATATTAACCAACTATTAAAAAATTTCAGAAAAAAACCACGAAAACAACCTAGATATTTCTTGATGTGTATATTTAAAATGAAATATATTTTATTTAAATAAGTTTCTTAATATTAGTAACATAATTTTTAATTAAATTCAACATTTTTTTTAGAATTACTGATTTTAAAATTATAACAAAGTTTATGATACTAAAAGAAATTATAAAAATAATTTTCAATATTTTTTATAATTATATAAAAAATATATTTTTTTTAATCTATTTTAGGAAATTATATTTTTTTAAATCGTTATATTAGTTATAAGTTTTTTAATAGACAAATCTATTTCACAAAATTACCAATAATTAATTTATCATTTTAAAAACATTTATTTACTTTTAATAGGATATAAATATATCATATTTCCATTTATATGTTACCCAATTATTATTTTAACTTTCATAGGTGGTTTATATATTCTATTTTTCATATAAAAATTCATAATGGAAATATTACGATGCCAAGGATCAAGTTATTATTCCATTTGTATAGTATTATTAATTTCTATATATAACTCTTATTTCATTAACTATTCATTTATAAATTTTTATTTTATTCTCAATATGATATTATGTAATTTATACAACATGAAATAACTATATGAAGCGAATTTCCATTGATAAAAGTATAGTTCACTAGAACATCATAATGGCATCTTCGATCACTCATCATCTATTAAAGAAATTATAATATTATGAATCTTGAATGAAGAATGTAACATATCGAAAGCATGTTAATTAAAATTAGATGAAAGAATTGATATTATGAAATAAAAAATTAAACCAAGATGGTTCACATTGATCAATAATAAAATAAATAATTATAAATTTAAAAATTCAATTCCCAAATTCCACTTATCGTTTATGTGAAAAGTCGAATCACCTGTTGTAGGTATAAAATTAAAATTTTTTGTAATCTAGATTTCTAAAAACCACGATATATGAGATTTCAAATCAAATTTATAATTTATTAATTTATTATTTTAACAAATTATTGCCTCATCTTAGGATCCATTCATTGATGATGTTATTGAACTTCTGAAAAACCTTTTATATTGCCTTTATTTCACTATAAGGATTCAAATGTAGAATCGATCTAGTTAAGATCCACATTTTCCCCTTTGGTCACATACCAATGATAATTTATTTTTATGAACTAGTGTATCAAATAAAATTTCTTTCATTTTAATCTTGATCACTCTAATATACAACACAATAGAAAGAGTTCATAATGTTTTGTGGAGGAAGTGAGGTGGAATTAACAAGAGATAAAATTCTATTATTTTCTCTAATTCTCTACACTAATTTTTAAATTTAGCTAATACAATAGAAATAACCATTTATTTATGGGGTTAGGATTTATGTTAAAATATTATTTAATTGTATACTAACCCTTAAAAATATTATAATATTTAAAAAACCTCATTCCATATATTAAAAATATTAATCTAATTATTTTATGATGAGGACTAAGTCATGCGAGGATATATAATATTTTATTGACATATAAATTGATATTTATCACCAAATGCGATGTTGGTCTGATCAAAATCCTCGATATTTATTGAATACATGAATGAATATTTTTTCCTCTTTGATAAATATTTTATTATTAAACAAGGAAATAAATATTTATTAAATATTATATTAATAAAATAAATATTATATACATAATTTAATGAATAAATATTTACGGATTATAAAACTTATTTATATACTAAATCAACAATTATTTTTTTACTTTAAAAAAATGTGTGATAAATAAAACATTATGAAAAAATTTCATCTCTCTTGAGAATAATATGTATTCAAATAATTAAATATAAATATAATTTATTTTAGATCATTAAAATCACATAGTTCTTGACCATGTAAAATTATTTTATATTCAAATTATGGAGGTACAACTAATTTCCAAGATTACTATCAATAAACAACTCATTACACCTAAAAGAAATATCTTAATTTTTTAACATCAACAAAAATGTACGAACGCATACTATGTAACATAATTCATTTGTCTCAATATATCATCTATAAGGTTGCACATAAATGTCACCAACTTATATGTTTGATCTATCTTTATTTGAATATATAAAATAAATATTTAATTACACTATGGATATGGAATTTAAATTGACAATTATACTCAATCAAATGGGGAAATATATCAACTCCAATAAATATTGAATTTATAAATATTTCCTTGAATTTTCCATTAATATCTCATCACTCATTATTCACCCAATGTATCTTAATTTTATATGATCATTTATTTAAATTTTTTATGAAATACATCTATGTGATTGATTCTTAACATGAATTTGTAATAATAATTTAGTCTAAAGACAATTATTAATGATTATATATTATCATATTCATTGACACAAAATCATACAAAACTATTACTTCCATGTCTATTATCATAATCTCTCACCATTGAGATTACTAAGTGTGATCTTTATGAGAATATTCCTCATCTACTAAAGAGTACTCTCACCTAATAGTCTATGTACTATGTTCCATTTTATAAAACATTATCCAACCATAGAAGTAGTTTTTAGAAAATAATCGATGAATTTGAAGGATCTCATCATTGTATGGAAGTACTATAACCCTTTTAATGTGGTAGATATAATAAGCCATTATCACTTCAATATTATGCATATGAAGTATCAACCTATGATAATATATTTAAATTAAAATTCAAATCATTGAATATCCATTTATTCTAATGTATAAAAATACTTGGTTCTAGGGACCAACTCAACCATCTCATTGATCATGTTAATTTATATGAATTTTATTTTATCATGTTTTGATAAAATGGAATGTTGTTAAAGGATCAAAACAAGGCCACTTAGGGAGTTCTTGGAGTCCATAGTTAAACATGGATAAATATAAAATAATTATCAAAATGATAGTTCAGATAAACCAGCTAGATGGTGGTTATTGAGTAAATTCCAAACCTTCAAGAAGTCAATTATCCAGAATATGGATAGCTACTGGCCACTTAATAGTGATAGACCAATCTGAGCTTGTAGTAGGATTCCAACATATTCTAGGGGGGTCACCAACTAGATGGTGAATCTAATAGATCTTGTAGATCCCCTTGTATCATGAGGGCTTTTCGGTGGGATTACCTTTCTACTCTATGGATTCTTTATATCAATGAATAATTCATGCTTTTGGTGAGAACTGTAACTCTTCATCTATCAATGATGATTCTTAATGAATTAGGTGAATTATATAATATTTAAAATCATGTTGGGTCCTATAAATAGGTATCCACGGTGGCTTGGAAGTTCTACTGTGATTGACTATATACCATTGTCCAATGAAAATTCCCTTTGTGATCCCAATCCTTGATGAATTGTTTCTCTAAAAAGGTGCATCTCTATTGGATCCACCTGATATTATTAGAAGATACAATTTTATATTATTTTTCTTCAATATCTAAGGATCACCACTTCCATTATCATTATATATCTAATATAAATTTTAAAAATACATATGAGGGATTATAGAGAGACTATACAATGGGTTTTCACCAATTAAACCATTATCCATCTCATCTAATTCTACAAAGTGTTCTCACTACTATAAAAGTGATGGATTACTTCCTTAGCTTCTGAAAAACGTAATGTGTGTCATCAAAACCATAATCATACGGGGTAGTTTTATTGATCATTTCCAATGTAATAGGAGTAATAAAACAAACCTTTATTCCTAAGGGGAGATGATTTAGAGGCACACACAATGATAATTCTGAAAAATTTTACCAAACATTGTTTTCTCTCTCTTTCAATTTATTCCTTTCATCATTCAAAATTGTTACACATAACTTCATAAATTTTATATTTCAATTTTCATTATGCATACTCGCACAATTAATATGGAAATTATATTCTTAATTTTTTTCTAATATTATTCTTTATTGTATTAGTATAATTAATTTTTTAATTAACTTTTTCCATGTTCACATTTTTTTAAATAAGGAAACACAATCCCCTCTTGAAAACCTCTCTCACCAATAATTGGTAGAAACGGTTATTTATATTTTGATCTTGTATTGAATTCATTTATAGATCATGTTTTTAATTTTTTACATCATAATCAATCTAAATGATTCATCTTTTCTTGATTTCATTAGATACTAATTTTAATTGTCTAATTTAAAATGTCATGAATTATTTTTTTTTTTTAAATAACATGTCAACTTTTCATATTATCAAAAATTATGTTTTCAATAAAATTTTCATTTAGTAATATAATCCAACTAAATAACATGGAGATAAGTGGACACCCTTAGAGAATAAATACATTGGTCTTAAATTTAAATCCATGAACTATCTACACTGTTGTATTTACTAAAATAAATTTAATCATGTTTCTACATTTAAAATTATCATTGAATTATTGAATGTTCAAGAATTTGGTTATGAAGGATCCCAAAAGAGTAATTATTATTGATAAGGAAAGTATATGAAAGTGTTTCAAATCTACTCTATTCATAAAAATAAATCTACTTCTAGTATGTTTACATAGTATAGTGACATATGAAATGGTTTAATGTCTCTTAGGAATCTGTTTCCTTCAAAAAAATAAGTAGCAAATTAATTATTGGTCTTTCCAAGAAATATGGAACCCAATGTCACTTCAATAAAAGAGGTGAGGGAAATAAAAATAATAATGGTAAATGAACACATCACATCCATAATTAAGAATGAAATAAATTTGACGGCAAAATATATGACGGAAAATAATGATTCCAATGATGTAAATAATAAAATAGCCTAAACATTAACGAATGACGATTCATCCAGAACGGATGTTATATAAATTTATTAACATTGTAATAATATGAAAACATTAATATAGAAAATGAAAATTTTTTATCAAATAAATATGGTGAATCATGATGTGGGAGTGGATGTCGATTTCCCTGAATGTATGAAATAGGGACATATTATTCTTAGTTGACCAGTCTATAAAAACTTGTTTAATGAAACAAAATATTATATAAATGATGTTAACATTTTAATCTAGAGTGAACAATATAACAGTATGAACTCAAATTCTTATACATTATTAAGTGACCCATGTTTTTTTTTCAAAAGCACAATTTGATGAAACAACTAAGGAAACATGTCTTGAGTGTATGTCCTTAGAATAACTATTGTACCTGGATAGTGGTTAATTAATACATCATGTGTGGAGAAAACTATGAATTAAATGGAATTGATAAATTAGACTATTCCATGTCACCTACAATGATAACTCTAGGGATAAGATGATCATTAAAGGTATAATTAGATTTTTTAACAAAAGAATTATTTAAAAAAATTATTTTTTCAATGTCTTGGAACAAAATTTGAAAATTATTAGCCTTTTTTGAGATAGTGTTTTGAAAATTTCATTTTAATATTATTTATAAAAAAATTAACTAATAAAGAAATCACTTATTTAACACTTGTTGTTCTCAAAATCCTTAAAGCCCTGTTTAATATATCTCTATATCCTAAAACCTAAAATGATTGAGCACACATGTTGGTGAGTTATTGATTTGAATAAAGAATTATCATTTATTGATTTTTCATGGGATATATTTCACAAAATACCCATTATGAACTTTATAAAAAAAATAACACATAGGATTTTTAAATGTTTTTTATTGAAAATGTTGTATTATCAACAATAAATAAATTTTTTTAAATTTTAATCCAAATTTGATATAGGTATACTTCTTAGGTAATATAAATCAATAATGGAATACTGAGTGATCAATAAACTAATTAAAACATTATAAGAATCAGTCCATGTGGTTTTTATGTAAATTTCATGAAATAGATTTATCAATTTTTTAAAAAAAAATAAATTAAATTTATGTAAATATTTTCAGTCTAAAAAGGATGAATTTGAATAAGAAACCCGTTAAATTTTTTTACCTAAATAATCTAAAAAATATATATACAATCCCCTTGAAATTTTCATTGAATATTTTCAAGAAGGAACTCATAATTGATTATTGGTCTTAAATCAGGTTGAACGTCTTTCTTTTATCACATGCTTAGAACCACAAAATGTTGATGATTACCCTAACAATAAAAATTTTTGTTCAAAAAATTCATGTTATAATAATCAATTAAATATAAATGATGTGTTGACACTCCTAGAATGGCTAAATGATCAACCCATCATAGGATTTAAATTTTGTTTTAGGATTAAATTACATGGTATTGGTAATATCCATAGATATTGAGCCCATATAGTATGAAAAATATATAAATATTAATATGTAATCAACTATGGTGAAACACATTAACCGATCCCTTAGTCTGAATCGATTATTATATTTTTGGAATTTTCCTCCCACATTAATTTTAGACACATTAAAATGCATTTTAGAAGATATTGTTTAAATATTTTTAGTAGAAAATTCATTTATGGTACATTCACTTGGTTTTTAATATCATGTACTCGAATAAATAAAACTTTATTGTTTAAAACTACCCCCCATGGTTTGGTAATAACATCTAAATAATTTTACATTATCTTGTGTTTTTAAAATGTATAAAACTGATTCAACTATTTTTCTAAATAACTTCTAAAATGGGTTTTCACTTTTCTAAATGTATGTTGATGATATGATTTTTAGATCAACCATATAAACCCTTTGTTTTGGATTTTATAATTAAAAAAAGAGGAATATTTGATAAGCATTACAGTTGAACTCTAATTCAATATTTAGTTTCAAATATCCCAAATGAATTATAATATTTATCTAAACCATGGAAAATAAACTAATAAACACTTAAAATAATATGGTATAGATCAATCTAAGGAATGTATTACACCAATGACAATAAATTAATCTAACGCTAGATAAAGCCAATAAATAAGTCGAAAATAAACTTTATTTATTTATGAACGGTAAACTACATTCTCTTACTATTACCCACTATAAAATCAGGTTTATTGTTTTTATTTGAAATTTTTTTTAAGAAAAAAAATTATTCTCATTTACAATTTAATAAACATATTTTTATTATTTTAAATGAACATAAAATCGTGGGTTTTTATACAAAATATCTATTATTTAATTAAATATATTTTTGAACGCTGATGTTTTTATATTATAATGAGATAGTAAAGTTAGAAGTGGGAAATTCAATCTATAAGTAAAATCCCAGGTGTCAAGGATTAATAAGAAGAAAATATATATTCCACTGATTACATCCAAAGCTAAATATATTGGTGATGAAAGTTATAAAACCCAAATAATATTATTGAAAACTCTCTCTTGGACTTTGGGATTACATATGACCATGTCCATTTAAAATTTGAAAATACAAATGCCATTAATATTTGTAATATTTATTTTCAAAACTCTCACACTAAAAACATTTACCATAGGCACCATTTCATAAGATATCACATCTAAAAGGATTATATTTTATTTAATTTTTATTAAATGGACTATGAAAATAGTTGTACCTTCATTAAACCACTGGCATTTTATCCTTCCAGTATCATTATATTTTGGTTTCGAAAAACATGCTTATGAAACATTCAATTTGAACATGGATAATTTGAGAAATATTTTAAAATTTATTTATTTTTGATGATGTTGGTTGGATATTTTTATCTTAAGACATTAAAGTACATGATTTATTTTTATATTCATTAAATTTATTTATCGTAGATATAATCCCAAAATATCATTAGTGATCTTATTTTAGAGGGGCAATTATCTCTTTAATTTAAAAATATCTTGTATATATGACTTTTTATAAATTCGTTTTTAAATTATATAAATTTATTCACATATTTTAAAACATCAATGTTTTATTTTCTAAAACAAGCTCATTCATTATTACTTATTTAAAATTTCAGACGCACAACTTTTGAAAAATTTAATACATATATTATATTATTTAAATATAATTTATATCTATTTTCAATGCATATATGAGAAATTATATTTCTTTTATCTTATTTTTAAACTTAAGAATTTATCAATCTTAAAATAATTTTAATGTTATGTGAAAATAAGAATATATATGTGTATCTATAAAAAAATTAGTTTCATTTGACCAATCTAAAATTAAAGGATAGAGCGAGGTATTTTTTTATATCCAAAGGAATATTTTTTCCCTTCTTAATGATTGTAGGGAGGGGAAACAACTCTTTAAGGGAATGAGTGTTTTGGAAAAGGAAAATATAATTTATTTACACATTATTTATTTTTCCTTCAATTTTGATCCTTTTTATCACTCTTTGATAATTTCATTTATAAACATGTCTTAGCATATCCTCCCTCTCTCTCTCTCTATGAATGGTAGTTTGGAAGCTAGTAGATCTTTCAATTTCTTTATATTTTTTCAATTTTTATCCCTTCTCATTATTTTAATTTTTATCAACCTAATGTGGATAAAATTTTGGACTTCAATGGGAAGAACAATTTCACTGAGCATTAAATTTGTTTAGATTTATTAAAAATGGAGAGAAATTTATAATTATATATTTCATTAATTAATTATTTTATAGAGGCAGTGATAAATGTGTTAATCTTGTTTAAAATTATAAATGTTTTATTTATTTACTTCTTAAGAATTTTAAATACCATATATATATTGATATATTGAGTACCTTTTCTATACTGAACTCTTGATCTACAGTTGATATGTATTGTAATTTTATGTGTTTGTGATCATCAAAATGGTGGATATCTTTTATGCCTCTATTTCTCTTATAGTGTTTTCATGATCACAAATACACTTTTTTATTTCTAATATTCTCATTTTAGGTAATTTCATTATCATTTTTGGACTTTTAATCATGTTTTTAATGGACCAAATAACGATATCAATGAATATAAAAAATAATAATGATGAAAATAATAATATATTTTATTTATATTCAATCATTAATAGAGATCGTAGAATAAGGTATGAGGATATAATAAAGTCCATAGAAGGATGTATTGTAGATATCAATATATAAATAATACACATCCACTATCCATTTGAGGGTTTTGGGTAGAATTATAAACCTAAATAATGTATATCATTAAATAGGTGGATTGTTACTAACCAGTTGATGGTGATGGATAGAGACACCCTATTAATAGGCATCCACCATCTACCCACTCGAGGAGAATCATCTGAATGGTGGATGAAAATAGAGAAAGGATATCTTAAATGTCTAATACCCCAGATGGTGACATCGTACTGATAACTAATGTATCTAAACTAGAATGTAAATTTTCATTTTTGGTGTACCCAAATACACTTATAGGCTCACGGGTGGTGCATAACGACCCTATTTAACCCTAGAAGATTCACAGACCAAACTAATATTATAGATCAATATCATTTAAGTCTTATATAATAAAACTAAACATCATGTAAACCCCTAGTCAAAAAAATAATTTTATGAATCCAATCCATTATAAGTGTTTCGACCACCATAGGAAACCTCTAGGAAAACACTCAACATTCTATCAAATCCAATATAATTTGTTTATAAATATCTAATATTCCCATGTTACAAAAACTATCTGATAATTCAATCAATGATAGAAATACATATTAGATATTAGTTCAAATTTTTTAAATGAGTTTTTATAATAATACATCAATTCTTCTAATCTCATTTGACAATAGGTGCTCACAACCACAAAAGTGAGGAAATGTTTCCATGGTTATAAAAAATGTTCAAGAGGTTTCTTACAACCATAACCACAAGGGATGTGTTTCATGATTACTACCATGGTCATGGGATTAATAATACAAACATGTTAACCTAAGGAGAGGGTATATGGGTGTCAAAGAGAGTTATTGTTTAATTCCTATATCAAATTGTGTTTTATCTCATTTTTAATTTCCCATTTTCATCATTCAGTATCAATAGATATGATTGTATAAATTTTATAAATCCATTCTCACTATACATACTCAATAAATAAACATTGAAATATAATTTTTAATACATAATGAAATTAGTTATTTATTATATCAAATCATTTTAGTTTTAAATTTATCTTTTATGAATGATTTTGTTCTTAAAAGGGAAATTCATCCTCCATTTTACATACTATATGACTATCATGATATTGATAAAATATTTTTACTCAATGATTCAACACACCTAACATTGAATACACTCTATGATATTAACAAATATGATATTTATTATCTTAAAAAAATATTATTAGAGCAGCAAGATTCTATTTAAGATACAAAACAAATATAAACTTGTAATGAAAAATACACTCCTCATGTTATTGTGTATATAATTTTTTTGGATTTTTTAATTATAATAATTTATTACAAAATTATTTAAGTATCAAATGATTTAACATATTATACATAAAATTTTATAATAATTACTAACAAATGATTTTTTTATTCCTACTCTAACTTAATATAGAAGTTCTCTACGTTATAAATAAAGTTTATCCCTTATTATCATGGGTGTAGTAATGACTCAAAATGATAAAAAGAATATTATGATCTATAATAATGTATGGGAATATATTTTTGGAATAATTTTAGAGAAATATTTTATATAACTTATGGGGATTTGGAATATTAAATAAATCAAGGGTACACTATGAAATATTTATGGAGGAAGTCTTAGAGAAATGTAAGAAAAAAAATTTAAATCTGATATCTTCTATTTGATGAAATTTATATACTTGATATAATTAAAGAGGATTAATTTTTTACTATAGTTAATTATATAGTCCTCTATGGAGACCCAGACTTAACATACATGTTTATTACGTCATTATAAATGAGTATTCAACAACTTAAAAAAATACATGACCAAAGACCAAAATATTTTAGCGTATTTGGATACATGAAACAAAGTATTATATCTCATTGAAATATCTTCAAATTTGCAAAGAAATATCATTCCCTATAGTGTTTCTACCTAAATACTTTGTTCATAACATGTGGAATGGAACCATAAGAAATAGGTTAGCTCATCTTCTTGGCAATGGTAAAAAAAATTAGATATATAAGAATAAAATAATAATAAGTGTATGAGAATAGCAATTTAATATTGTAAAATTTCTTATAAATGACAATATAAATGAGTCTTGTAATAAATATTGGAAGTTCAAAAGAAAGTAATCATAATGGAAACAAGAGTATAATGAAAAAACAAAATATAAGGATAATAAATGGTACTTGTGTAATAAAAATAAGTATAGAAAATATAATGTCAAGGATACTTACCAAGACCATCATTACATGTTAGGATTGTCCTTACAACCTATGTATGTGCTTTAGCCATCAGATTCCATCCTATGTACCCTCTTGTTATGGTCATGGGATTCCCTCCCATGTACCTTTCTACCATTTACCTTCTTTTTTTAGGCATGGGTTGCCCTCCCATGTACCCTATTGTGCTCATAAATCATTTATCACTACCCAAATCATTTGAGGGAGATATAGGTTCCACCCAACTCATTATAAAATCATACATATATGTTTCATAATATTATAAAACTTACATCAAATAATGAGCTATAAAGATTTATGGGTTTCAAAAATATAATATAATTACCCATGAAAGGAAATGTGTATCGTAAATATTTAATCATATCATTTCCAATGGAAAAAGAGATAAGATTATTAATTATTTCATTGAATCATTTCCCATGAAAAGATTTGTATTTCAAAATTATATAACACGTGGAATAGAAATGAGTGTAATAAACATCATACAACAAAAACATAATCCATTTAGTGAAATAATATAAATGTATATTTTTATCATTTCTCTATAAATGTTTGAGTAATATCAATGCATGTTATCATAGATGTAACATAATTTTGATAATTCATTTAAAAACATTTATCATGGAAAATATACATTCTTATTTTCAAAATGATCTTTAAAACATAAAAACATTATAAAACCATTTTATTTAAAAATTAAAAAAAACTAGTAATGTATTCTAGGAACCCTTTTGTCATAAAAAATCTAAAATAATCTTGAAATCTTTATTAAAAAATCCTTCATAACATATACTAGTTTTTGGAAAACATTTTTATCCTATTTTCTATGAATAATAATATAAAATGCTTGAAATAATTTCAAAATCTATTTCCTTGAATATACATTGAAAACATATAAATAATTCATGAAAAAGTTTTGAGAACCATTCTTTTATAAATAATTAGAAAATATATAATATATTCCTTTAAATCATGGAAATATTTTTCATTGAAGACATCCTTTTGAAAAAATATAAAGGATGATTTAGAAATAATTTAAAACACATTATAAACATAATTTTTTTGAAAATATTTTTATTTTATAAGAATTTAAAAGTCAAAAAATTATATGAATATTAGGAAAAAAATCTATTGAAATAATAAATTTTTATTATTAAAATGGTAACATCATGGAAATTATGGTCATGATAGTAGGTAAATCCATACACACTGAACATTCCTTTTGAACCTTAAAAGTATAGAAAAGTGTCTTGATCAAAAAATGACATGAATATTAATATTTAAAAAACATTTAACATTAAAAAAATTTGTAAAAATGTCTTTTACAAAGAATATTATTATATTAACACATTTTATAATTTATTTTAGAAAACAAATCATTGAAACAACATATATTTCAAACCAAAAGTAGAGATAAATCATAATTTCATTAATACAGTTTATTAATTATTTTATATACCAATGATTGGGAAATGGTTGAATTATATTAATATATGTAGAATAATCATAAGGTTAGAAAATTCATGAGATTTTTTGAGATATGGATGGTAATATTTTGACAATGGAAGCATAATCATTAACAATATCAATAAACGTTGAGATTTTCACAATAAACATTTTTCACTTTGGTTATATTAAATAATAATAATGTCGAAATAATAACATTAAAATAACTGTAGCATATCATTAAAATAAATATATTTAGGATTTAACATGTTAATGATAGTATATAAACATCATATAAAAATATAGGTGCATAATATGGCTTTCATCTCAATGTAGGAAAATTGAGACCAAATTACATTACTGATTTGGTAATGTTTTAAACAAAACCCCCTGAAAGAAATATAATAAAAATTGATATGTAAATACCAAAAAATTTAACTATAATAATATAATAAGACACCCATTGGATGTATACTCACTATAATAAAGATATTAGTGGGGAATAATATATGTATCTAATGTAAATAAAACGTGAGATGGAATTATCTAACCTTAAGTTTTGAATTTCTTCGTACACGATCAAAAATACAACAAAATAAATATAAATTTACTATAAAACCATTATAGAACCATTATATTTTATCTAATACCACATATGGTTTTTTATGAATATATATTACCAATTTATTACCAACTCAATGATAATGTCACGTTTCAGGTAATATTTTCTTTATTTCCCATATATGTTTTGACTTTTTATTATTGATCCTATTAAATAGATAATATTTTAATTATTTTCATAGTATAAAACATGTTATAAATATAATATATATTAATTATATATGTATTTATGAAATTATATATATATATATATATAATAGAATTGTAAAATTGAATACACTTTTCATAGAGACAGAAGGTCATACGTACGTATAAATGTTTTCTTTTTTTTATTGTCATATCGAAAGAATAAAAATAAATGAAATATATTTCTATATATATTATAATTCCAGTTTATGTATTATTTCATATATATTATATCAGTTCACTAAACACATCTTTAATACCTTCCATTTATGGTTCGAGCAAATCACATTGCTTTGAGAAGGTGGCATTCCACACTTCCCCAAATGAAAATATCATACTAACACAGAGTGTAAAGAATTAAGGTATGAGTTTTATAATAATTATATAGAAATAAAATATAATAAAAAGATTATATTAAATATAAAAATACATCTTCTAATATATTTTTCAACCATGAGATGTGGTAAATGAAAAATATGCCACATCATTTTCTGTGGCATCAGTTCACTCTAAATAAGAACAATAAGTTTGTTACTAATTAGGTTGGAGATTATTTATGTTAAGGTCTAACCCATAAAATAAAAACATAGTAGAATATTTAGGATACTTGGATTATTATATTATCATGGAATAATATTTATTATGGTGGTAGATAATGAGAATAAAAAAAAGGATCTTGAGGAAGGATGTTACATCTTATTTGGGTAACTCCTCTAAATTTTCACCAATGAGATTCCTTGGATGGATTTATTCTCAATGGAAGGATATTAGGATAAGGGGTGGTAATTCTGGAGTGTATTTATATAGTTTATAAGTTGACAATGTTTCTTGATAGGCGTGAGGAAAGGGAAGAGTGAATTCCTTTTATAGTGGAGGAGGACTGACATTCTTATAAATAACAAAAGGTACGCCCTGATGGGAGGTCCCACATACCTAATTTGATTCAAAAAGGGAAACATAATGGAGTAAAATTAGTTTATGGTCTAAAAATATATCCACCGCATAAAAATAAGTTGATTTTTATAATTATGTTCCCTATTCATTATGGTTCCTTTTATTTTTAATTTTGGGTTTTCATTTACATAACTAGTTTTCCAAGCTTTGTTATTTAACCTTTAATAATAAATTAAGGTTTGATTAATTAAAAAATATATTTAAATTGAATTAAAATTATTTTATAGAATTTAAAAAATAAAAATCTCCCGAGGGATTGAAATTATTTTTAAAACAAGCGCATGTAACACACAAAAACACTACTTGAATCCAAACTATACTATCAATGTTTTTACTATTTAAGGGTATATATGTTCATTATAAAATACAATTTGGTACATTAATAGACCCTATTTTATAATTACTAACATGTACAAATCACTTTTCAGATTGTATTGTATTAATTAATTTTAAAATTTTAATACAATATAAATTTTTGTAAAATAACATTAATTTTAAATTGTAGAATATTTATAATTTTTTTGAAATATATAAAAAAAATTGGATTTAAAATATATTAACTTTAAATTTTTTTAACATGGGATATTTATCTAATAAAATAATTTAATACATTAATTTATTAAATATACTTTTCTTTTAATGTTTTAGGAATGTTTATTTTATTTTATTACTAACTAAATAATCCTTGTGTTAGTGTTTGATTAGAATTTAATGTAAATAATTCATCACTAAAAATTAATGATAAATCATTGTGATAAAAAATAAAAAATTTATGATTAATAATATATGTATAACCGAATAACTTTTTTGTCCATATATAAAATCTTTATATATTTTGAATGAAAAAAGTTCATGTTTTGTATTTCTCCCCACTTATCATATGATGTTGAGTACTGTTGTTGAATAATAATCCACTAACTAAAAAATAATGAACCATAAAGGGATATATCATAACTATGGGAATCTAATGTATTTTTATAAAATTTGTAGTTCATTTTGGTCTATATGTTTATGGTTCAGTCCCTTGTTAGATTAATTTTTCCTTATTCATTGTAATTAATTGTAATCAGTTTCACTATTATTTTTGGTCAAAAAATAAGTTGATATTATTAGAATATAAAATTATGCATAATAAAACTATTTATTTCCATTTTTTAAATTCAATTCACATAATTTCCTAAATTATGTTTAATGATAATCCTGTAGATGTGGAGATAAATGGGTTTTTAATGTGGTAATGTTCAAAAGTTTATTATGATTTCAAATAAAAACTAAATATAAAAAAAATTAAAATTAACTAAATTTTATTAGTATATTTTTAATTTATCTATTGAGACTATAAATAACCCTAAAATATAAATTAACATTTTAAAAAAAATTATACGACAAAGTAGTTTTGAATTAAAATTATGTATTTTTTAAAATTCCTCAAAAAATTATTTTTCTTCCA
This sequence comes from Viscum album, assembly GCA_963277665.1. Classification (NCBI taxonomy): domain Eukaryota; kingdom Viridiplantae; phylum Streptophyta; class Magnoliopsida; order Santalales; family Viscaceae; genus Viscum; species Viscum album. Next base: position 2,086,515,718 of record OY728165.1, on the reverse strand, counting down.
AAAAAACCCAAAATAAATAAACCCAAGGCAATTTTGACATTATGAATTCCAAAATGAAATTCTTGGTATAAAATAATATTTCTAAAAGTGTCAAAATTTAATTATATTGTTCATCATAAATGGATATAAAAATCAGTTCTTTTAATAAAATTGTACATTCAAATATATATAGACTATACTAAAAATTGATTTCCTAATTATCAACATTATTTATGAATATAAAACTATTAAAAATTATATATAAATTTTTTATTAATACTCATATTACTAATTTTAATATTTATTCTATAACTATCTCATTTAAATGATTATAATTATAAAATGTTTTTTCATTGAAATTTAATGTTTTGTATAATGCAATCCATGTAAGAGTTGTTTGTCGTGAAATTTAACTTATTATAACATAAAATTAAAGACACACATTGTGGTTCCATAAAAAATATATTTATTCAGTGTTTTATGAAATAAGAAGGAATATAAAAAATATTAATTTAATTCAAAAAAAGATTTCACCAGAATATCATAGTTTTACATTTTACCCTCATTAAAATGAATTTTTCACTTGAAATACATCTGTGTTATCAAAGGATTAATACATTAATGTTTTTTTTCATATAAACCACTTCAAAAAAATGAATACTAAATATTCCTTTTAAAAGGAAATGGTGGAATCATGAAAATCAACTAAAATAACCCAAAAATATATTTCCACATGGGAGAAAATTGGCGGAAAATAAAAATATGGAATTGGAGGAAAGGCATAAATATTTCTAAAGAGTGATTTAGTTCTTAAATCACAAGCTAGTGAATGATAATTTGACAGTAGAGGTCCTAAAATTCATAAATCTATAAGGATCTAAAAGGACATCAGATAAAAAAATAAATGCATTAGGACAACATTACATTTCTAAATAATTTTCCTAAAGTTGAATAATATTCACGATTTGTTAAACATCCATGATTTCGGGAAAACATAACATTTTTTCCATTTATAGATTTCCTCTACAACTCTTTCTCCAAAAGATAAGGTTATTTTAAATTCTTGATGAAAAAAAATATCATTAGATCCATAAATTGAAGGAAATTTCACTCCATTTTTCTTTCATTATAATCACATAACATTTTTATCAAAAGATATTAATCATTCATAAATCCTCATATGGTGATATATTAATTTAATCTCATAAACATCACCTAGTGATTAACATAAATCATTCTATAAAATGTTAAACATAAAAACCATATAAAATATGAAAATCTAAATCATTAGGATGAGGATCACTAAATTAGAATAACATTGATCCCCCATATATCATAAGGGGTCTCTTGGTTTTAACATTCCATGTTTGTGAATAACCAAATTATATATTCTCTTGAAACATTGTAATAACATTAATTAGTGTTATTCTTTTCAAAAAATGTGTTCCTCCAGAATCCATAGATTACTGGATATATTCCTTAAATCGATGAATTTATAAACATAACCCATGATAATATAGGCCAATTTTTTAACAAATACTTTATTATCTCTATTGTCATAAATACTATACAATTTACATTATCATTATCTTCAAATCTTTATCATTATAAAATATTATTTTCTAATCCCGATGAATATTTTAAGGGTTAAATTCCTTTAATGTAACCATTCCATTAAATAAACATTTTAGTTCATCAATTTCATTATACAAATTATTTAAAATAGAAAAACTTCTAGAAACAATCCTAATAAACATCATGATTCATATAAAATACGGATTGAATTATGAATCATATAAACTTCAATCATCCAACTATATTCTTAAAACATTACATAGGAATCATTAACATTTTCCATATTACCTCCATTCTAGAATAGTAAATATGAATCAACTATTATTTTACATAAACCTTAATCAAATCATACTTGTTTCATTTAATGCTGACAATACTCGAAGAAAATTATGTAACATTCACATGTCATTTGGGGGCTCCATATTTTTAGAAATATATCCAATAACCATACCTCCTTAATTCACATAATATGGTTTCCACTCTATACATTGATTTTCATAATTCCCTTACTTTCAACATTTGAAAAAATAAATTTTATACCAATTCTTTACAGTTCCTGCTACTGACCAAGACCATAAATCATAGGGTGAGAATCACTTATCATAGCAGAAAACAACAAAATCATGAAAATGATTAATAGGATGTATAAATAAGGTCACATACATCATTAATCTATGAAACCATAGGTTTATCATAATTTATTAAAATTCTTATTATATATATATACTTCATGATGGATTGAGAGTGGTTTGAAAATTCTCAAAGAAAATCCACTATGAGTGTGAAACAAGGTTTGATGTAAGGCATGTTTTCAAGTACCATGTTACACTAAATTCAGGACCAACACACCTTTTCAGATTTATTAATCCTAGGTACATATGTGACAAATCCACATCCACCTGTTGTATCCATAGATGGATTCATTCCTAAGAAAAGAGAAGATATATCCTTTACCAAAATTACAAGACATTTTTTATTTATTAACTCAACTCGAGACATAACATAAGACACACCCCTAGACATATCAATAGAAATATCCCTAGGTATCTCACAAAATTGTTCTCATCCTAGTTTCAAATTATTGAATAAATATTTCTTTTGATACAAACTATAGTGACTCAATCATAACATACATTTATGTTATATCATTTTAGATAAATATTCAGAACATTATAGAAATACATGCCCCATGACCTTAATTGATTAGTGTCATTGGAAACATGAAAAAAAATCATCTAACTCGGTGAAAGTACATCAATGTTTTCCAAAACAACTTTACCCTCTGTTAATTCTACCTAAATCCAATCTTCATATATTGGGGAAAGGATACATGATAAAGCAGTGATACCAAATTTCTAGTAATGGTAAATAGAAGAGATGTGTAAGCTTAAAATGAGCATAAGGTTATGAGAATAAAATATTAATATCATACCAAACATATAAAAGATCATATACATGAGTAATGGAAAAAATAATAATAGTTCATAAGACATGAATCTTACAGGAAACAATAGCACAAACCATGAAAACATAAAATAGGAATAAGGAAAAGAATTTGTGGTAGAGACATAAGCACATAAAATACAATATCAAAGATACCTACCAATACATTCTTAGCATGTTTAGATTGGTATAATAACCTGTGAACCAGATTTAGGCATGGGATTCCCTCTTATATACCCTCTTAGTTTGTTCTTTTTATGACCTCCCATATACCTTCTTGTTTTGGGATTGGGATTTTGTCCCATGTACCCTCTTTTTTGGGCTTTATAATCCCTCATGTGTAACCTATTATTGTGTGCTTAATATTCCCTATTTTATCGGGCTTGGGATTTCCTCTAGTGTGCCCTATTGAGGTTGTAAAACATTTATATTTTCCCAATGAATTGTATAGAACTATATGACCCACAAATCTCATAAAAAATTCATACATACATGTTTCACATGACAATAAAACGTTCTTCATATCATGAACCATAAAATATTTAGGTTTTTAAAAATCCTATAATAACTCACGATGTTTAATGGGTATCAAAAATATTTCATCATATCACAAAATATGGTAAATATATAAGTTCCATAATCTTTTCATCAATTTATAACCCCAAAAGATAAGTGTTTTTGAAAATAATATAAACTGTGGAAGAGAATTGGTGGTCATAAAATGAAGCAATCAAAAAATAAGACTATTAGAGAATAAATATATATGTAAAATTTGGGACATTTCGCGATAAAAAAATAAATAAAATCAATGGATGTTATCTTATATAGAAAATCATTTTATACATCTTTTGAAAATAATTGTTGATGAATTGTTCATTTCCTCTTTAAAAAAATATTTTAAAATATAAAAAATTTTGAACCCCATTTTATTTTAAAATAAACCTGAAATCATTTTATGTAATATTGAAAATATTTCACTTGATAAAGTATAACATAATATTGGAAAGAATATGAAGTCATTTTTCAATTTAATAATTTAAAAGATCCTTGAAAACATTGTGAACCCCTTTTTCTTTGAAAACAGTTTGAAAACCTATAAAAAATCATGATCACGTTTTGAAAACCATTTATTTGAAAATAAATTTAAATCCTATAATGAATTATTGACAACATTTTAAAAATAATTTCATTTAAAATAATTATAAAACATATAAAATAATATTTTAAATCAATGAAATTAATTTATTTTATTTTTTTTTTGAAATGATGTAAAGGATTCATTGAAAATCATTTCAGACACATTTGAAAAAAAATAATTTTATAAGATCATTGTTTTTAAAAAAATTAAAATACTAAAATTAAAAAATATTGGGAATAAAATTCATAGAAATATAAATAACTATGTAAACATAAAAATGAATCATCAATTAAAGGATGATCATGAAATTTGATAAGTCTGCACATACTAAACATTACTTTTTCACATTAAAATTTGACAAAAGTGTATTGATGGGAAAAATTCAAGATGGTAATATTTTAAACTATTTTTTATAATGTTAATAGTTGCATAAAAATTCATATGAATCATAATATGATAATAATAAACATTTTGAGAAAAAAATAGAAAAATGTTTTTTAAAGAACACAGATTTATGGCCGAAATTATAGATAATTTCAGATTCTCATAAAAACATTTTTTGAATTATCTTAATTACCAAATAGGGGAAAATTGTATCATTACATAGATATAACATAAATAACTATAGGTTAAAAAATTAATGAGAGTTCTTAAAAAATGGATCAATAGATTTCATCATTAGAACCAGAATTATAAACAATATCAATAAACAATGATATTATAGAAATAAACCATACCACTTTAGTAACATTAAATCATAATATAATAAAAATAAAAACATTGAATAAAGAATAAAATTGAACAACCCTAGAACACCATGAGAGGGGATGGGTGAATTATGGTGTCCAATTTTTCATCTCTAGTGATAGATCTTGTTCTAACATTGGTATGAACCTATTAAATCTACCTGATGGTCATGTGTAGTAAGGAAATAATTCCCCAGCATAAATACAACACAAAAATTTTACATGGTTTGAAACTGATTGAAAATAAAATGAGAATACATTGATAGCCTATCGATCATACGTAAATCCACTACTCTTCACTCAATGTGGAATACAGATGTTTTATCATAGTCACTCTATGCCAAGAAAACATCAATTATATGGTTAAGGGGATTTCACACTACATCCATCTGAACACATCCATTGACTCCCCCTACCTTAGTTTTTTTAGAGATGAATAACTCATTTTATGGACTTGTTGGACACTTTAATGGTTTTTTATTAAAGTCTTTGTCCCTATCTAGCATCAGACTTTTCTTGTACCGTATACATGATTTGATGCACAATAAAATCCATATTCATTCAAAAATAGGTATTAAATTCTACATTTCTCAATGATCCATACTTTGTGAAGAACCACTTCCGTTTTGAAATAGACTACCTTCAAAAACCAGAATTCCGGTGTGATGCTAACTTCTTTTTCTAAACAATATGCCATCACAATGCTCAATGAGTTAATGCAGTACAACCCATCATTGCGAAGATCACATTACACATAAGAATTATAATCATTCAATACTATACAAGTATTTTTGGGATGACCATAATCTAATAGAATATTATTTTTTTTAGATATTCCCTTATTTCTTAAAATTATAGCGATTCCATATTTTCCATGGAAAATTCAATGTATTTGAATAGGGATAGAATTATAATTAGAGGGTCAGCATTCATGATTCTCCACTTCCTCCAACGTGATTTCAATAACATCCCAAAATTTGTTTCACAACTCTCATTCCATTGTAATGATTCAATGAAATTTGATGTTGTTGAGAATCTCACTATCAACACATAGCATAATAATGATGCACATGTTCTCATATTTGTAATGATCACTATTTACAATCGCAGTACTCTACATCATTGTGATCCTCAACATAGCATTTGATAAACTCATTAAATTACAATTTTTATGATGTGTTTATTTCAGAAAACACCATTTTGTGATGTTAGCCTCTTCCTCGAGATTTTTCTCCACAAAAATTGGGTAAACACTAGGAAACGATGCCACCTTCAAATCAGTTGTTAGTTTAAATTGTAAGATCCATTTCCTTTTTAAATCCCTGATCATCCATGTGGGGATTGAAAAAAACCAAACCATACATAATTTATAATAAAGAACAACATTGGTTCCAACAATATTCCACTAGGTTTTGTTGGAAATTTGTAGACAAATTCAATAATGCACTTGATGCTGTCAAAACCTAATATGAAAGAATCATATTATCAGACACTCTATGTCTACATGAGAAATGATAAGTGTATAAAACAAGAAGAGCATGAATTGGGTTCTTGTGTCTTGGAATGTTTATATGTGTTCATGTTAAATGTCATTGAATCTTTGCTTGGTTTTTTCTAAAACCCGCAACTATTGTCTCCACCATTAATCCCCTTATAACTATAAATCTATAATCATTTCATTCTCTACCACCTTTTAATTTTCCACCACCATTGTACCATTGAATATCTAAATTATCACCCGTTGGTTGTTTACCAAAAGATCTGTATTTGTACATTGTATAGATTAAAACATACATCCCTTAGATCGTATCTCCCCCATGAACATGAATCACATTCATTAATTGATTAAACTATTCAGAAGATCCTGTGAGAGGGGAACTTTCATAAACACCTCAGGCACTAGGAATTGGCTGAACACTGAGATTTAATGGATGTTACTCAAACACATGTGATGTCAATGGATTTATCAAAATATATGCTACTTGGTCATCAGTTCCATCATAATCCAGTTTAATCATTAATTTTAATACTATCTATTTGCTGTAGTGATATTGTATTTGAATATGTTTTCTATGATAATGATAAATAGGATTCTTCATAAGATCAATCGTACTATTATTGTCATAATGAATTCCCACTGTAAATTGTACCTCATCTACAATATTATTTAGTTATCCCATAATCCGTAATAGCTGAATGAATGCCTTTATAGTAGAGATATACTTAGCTTTCATAGGACTAAGATGAGTACATTCCTATTTCCTACTCAACAAGCCCACGAATTTCTTCCCAATAACAACTGATCAAACCACATTTTTAATTTCTATCAACAACATATCCATCCCAGATAGCGTCGTAAAATACTGATAGTTTACTGTCTCTTCTAGCAGCAATGTATAATAAATAACTATGAGAAACATTCATTTACCATATGATTCATTTAAATACTTCCATATATTCATCATTCATAATACATTGAATGAGATACACTTATCATGTTGAAAAGAAAATATATGTTGAGGTCTTACTTAGGTAAAAAATTATTCCAATGACTCTCTTGTACATTGTAGGATCTACTAATGTCCCATCTGCATGTTTTCCTAGTTTTTTCCAACCAAAACCATAGATGAAATTGGTTTGGAATCATTCATATTAAATTTATTTACAACCTCTCCATCATATTTTTTATGAAAAATATAATTATTGTTTTTCATCTAAATTACTTACTCCCTCACAGTTATTTGGGTTCAATAATCATAGACACTTCCAATTATGATTTCATGTAATTTGAAAAGTCATCCCCTGATCCATGCCTGATACCAACAAATATAATATCATCTACGAACAGTAGTATCATGAATTGATCTTTATGATAATTCTTTACATAGAGATTGTTATCCACTCATACTCTTTTAAATTTGATCTTCTTTTTATAATAATCATGTTGAGAGTACCACAACCGTTGAGCCTATTTTCGACCATATATTTCCATCATCAATGTTTACAACTTCATTTCATTATTAACGAGAATAAATCCAACTTGTTGTTCAATGTATACAACTTCTTCAAAAACACATTTCAAAAAAATATATTATTACATCCATTTGATACACTTTGTATCATCATTGAATTTACATGGCAAGGAAAATCTGAATAGAGTCCAGTCCCTCCACTAGAGAAAATTTTTATTCAAAATAAACACATTCAATATGAGAATATCTTTTACACACCAATAATTTCAAATTTATGATCAAATTACATTTCTAATCAAATTTATTCTTAAATATGCACTTCGTACTAATCACATTACTGCTTTTTTGTCTGAAATAAGACCTTGTTTCTGGTTCTTATCAATCAAATCTAACAATTCATTCACGGATTTAACCCATGATAAATCTTTTGTAGCTTTTTTGAATGGGTATGGTCCCACAACAGATAGGAAGGTAGATATTTCATTATTCCATGTTAAACTTGTCTATGTGGGTGTTCATCAATCCACAATTATTTTATATTGATTAACAAATACTCTTTGATTTCTCCTGTGAGATTAATATTAATTTTCATCAACAACGGCTTCCATTTATTATTTTTCTTCCAAATCAAAATCATGTTATAACTCTTGAATGCTTTAAAAATCTTCTTAAACATCTATATATGAATTTTTTCAATCTCCACATTCATCCTCATCTATTATTATATTAGAATAAGAATTACTTGATTCATCTGTGTTATTATCTTCAATGATATTAACATCACTAATTTCCAAAAATTTCAATGATGATTATTGAATCATTTCAAGTATTTTCTCTCCATTCTATTTTTGAGGAATATTCCTTCATCTACAACACCACAATACATCCATTGATTTTCATCATTATTTTGGATGAAACATTTACATCCAAAGAAATGAAAATACTTCAATGATGGATTCCTTCTATGCCACAACTCATACGGTGTATTTGCTTCTACATAATAAATACCTATTTGATTTTGAGTATACAATATAGTTGTAACATCCTCTTTCCAATAATAGATAGGTTTACAACTCTCAATTAGTAATGTTTTTTCCATATTGTTCACATATCAATTGTTATTCTAAACAAATCCATTTTTCAATTGAGCTCTCCCAAAAACCACCTCATTTTGTATTCCATGATTCTATAAGTAATTTTCATATTAAATGAATGTGTATTGTTCTCCATTTTGAGATAGAAAAACATTAATTATCTATCCAGTATCATTCTTGGATATTCAGGGATATGTTTTCATGCAGTCAAGTAGTTTTTGTTTTATGTGAATAACCAACACACAAGAAATTCAAATAAAATCATTATTTAAAAAATAAGTACCTCTCTCCATAGGCTCTATCCTGATTTATCGGTCCACATATATATGTGTGGAAGTGATCAATATGATTTGATGCCCATTTCTTCTTTGGGTTCAATGAACTAAAAACCATTTTTCCTCCTATGAAAGCATCTCAAGTCTTCTCCCATTAACGCTTTAGATTATGAATATCCATTAAAATATTTAGTTTAGATATCATTTCATCAATTTTACATACATTAATGGGATATTCACCTTTTCTTCTTTTTGTATTTCACTCCTACTGATTGAAGTTTACTATATGTCTTGATTCACATAGTTGGATAACACTTAGAAGAATAAGACAAACTATCTGCATAAAGAACATTAGTTTTCATATTCTCATCACATGGAAGTTTAATAAACCAACTGCCTTTAGACTTCAAAGAACCATCATTACCAAAACATACCATTCTATGAACCATATTAGTTAAATTCTTAAATAAATCTACATTTCCTATCATATGGGATGATTATCCCCTTTCAAGATTCCAGTTGAAACTATTCTTTGTAGCTTTGATAGTGACGTCATCTTGTTGGGATTACTTGATCTTGATCTTTTCCATCAATGATATATTAGATTGAGTGAAGGATAAAGATGGACTTCCAAATATCTTTTCCATGTTCACAAGATACTCATACTTTTCATTAAGAGGAAAAAATATATTTATAAGAGATAAACTCTCTGGTTGATGAATATTGGCTTTTCTATTTGTTAAGAATTAATTGTTCATTCCTTTAATTTTCAAACAAAAAATTTCTTTATGGAAAAAGGTAAAAAAATGAAAACAATATCCCTAGAAATTATTTCTTTTATATAATGTAGGATATGAATTATTTCTCAATTTTTGACTTCCTCATTCTTCTCCATTCAAATAGCACCATGTCTATTCACATTATGACACAGTATGGCCCAGATAGCTACAGGATTGACATTTTGTAAGAGGGAATGTCATCCCCCTTCTTTTTCTCACCTTGGAGCCATCCTTAGGAATAGTTATTTACTGGTGATAATTTCTAGAAACTTGTTGATAGTTTCCAGTTCTCTATTCAATTAGATTCGGGTTTTTAATGTTTTTATTTCAGGAAACATTGTGATATATAAAAACTATATTTTCTTCTTATTTACATTGAATTTTATTCTCATTATTGATTAATCATAAGATTAACAACTTCTCCATCAAGATCCTCAAAAGTCTTGGAAATATACTCCAATATGGATATAAGTTCATTGATGACCATTACTATTCTTCAATTCTAAGCATTAGTTCCCCTACATATTATTTACATTCAATAGTTATTGATTTATATTTCACTACTTCTTCTAGTATTCTAATTTTAGGTTAATGTAGATCAATAAATTCTAATGATTCTTGCACAAAACCCTTCTACTATTTTCATTTATTACTTTGATTCTCATTCATTCCATTAGAATCCATAAGTTGCAAAATGATATCACTATCAGTATTCAACTAATTTTATCTATATTTCTCTTTTAATAATTTTTAATTTTCAACTATATCCATCATAGAAACATTGGTTCCAAATTTAATCGTTGGTTCTACTTCCTTAAAGAATTCATTTTCTTTATCTTCTTCATTATAGACAAAACTCTTCCTATATACTTTTTTTTCTATATTTAAAGTATCCCCTTTGAAAAAACATTTTCTGAGGCATTTGTGAATTTCCCGCTTCTCTATTTTTTCTTCCTCACGCTTCCCTAAATACTAAGAAGAAATGTACCTAACTCCTCCAAAATGAAAATAATACAATGTAAGAATTCCACAAAATATCCATTTTCTTTATTATATTTCATTGCAATAAAAGGAAATGTTTCTTCTTTAGAATTATATTCATCAACTATATCTCTAGAAACCTTTTATTTTTTATTATATTTCAAATCAATTTCCATTCATACTCAGGTCATTGATTCTTATGGTTTGTCTCTAATTTCAAATTCCACCAGAATGCTCAAAGAATCCTCTAGAAAAATCATTGATAGATCCCTTTGCACACGGGATGAATCATTTTCATTAAAGAGTGGTTGAGGTCTTCTCAATTTTTCTTACAATGTAAATGACTTTGATTTCTTCACCAATTCCATGTATAGCTCATACAACTTAGGTAATTCAATTAAAAATGGGGAAATTATTTTAATCTGGAATCATTTTTACGTCATCCAACCTTTTGTATAGGAATGGATTTTTTTTCCTCCATTTCTTTATTTTCTCTTTCACTAATATTCTCCAGTTTCTTGAACATAGAATTTTCTAAAGTACAACTCATCACCATTTGATATAATTTATCATAAAGAGGTTAAATGGGGGCATTCAATGCATTAAAATATTCATCAAGAATTTTGTTTTCTTTATCGGTCATAGATAGACCTATTGGATCTGTGAGCTGTATTTCTTGTGTAGTGGAAGAGATTAATTAGATTCCAAGTAATATTAAATGAGATCTCATATTTTTCATCCATATTTTAATGTTAGTTTTATGAAGCAGGTGGACTCCCCTAACAATATTTAAATTGTACATGATAGAAAAGAAGGATAGATCTAACAAAAAACCATTACTCTTTGATACAAATTGAACGACCCTAGAACACCCTAAATGGAGAGTGGTGAATTATGGTGTCAAAAGTTTCATCTCAAATGACTATTCTTGTTCTGGAATTGGTAATAACCTTTTTAACCCGCCTGATAGTAATTATCAATAATTAATACATTCACAAGAAGCAAGAAAACTCAACAATTTTAATTGGTTTCCATGTATGATCTTGTCCAAGGATTATACATCGATAGTGTGTTGGTAATACATAAATCCACTAATAATCACGAAATGAGGAATAAAAAAGTTTTGACACCACCACTATGTGCTGCAAACACTAGAATTACAAGGTTTTACAGATAACACACTACTTCCCTGAGATAAATTTTATCTACTCCCCTTAGCTCACTTATTTGATATAATTCTAAGCCATTCTATCAAATTAATGGTCTCTTTAATGGTTTGTAACTAAAATCTATGTCCTTGTCAAGAATGAGACCCTTCATTCACTGTATATCATAGATGATGCACATTGAAATACCTATTCACTCAAAAACTATTATTCAAAACTAAATTATGTGATGCCCCATATTTAATGAATCACCCCTTACTTTATGGGGAAAACTACATTCACAAAGAAAACTACTATCATGAAGCTAACTAACTTTACAGAACAAACTGCCTTTACAAAACTCACTAAATCAACATGTTATAACACATCATCATAAATATCACTTTACTAATAATCATTGGCATCAGTCATGACTAAATAATTATTTTCATGATGCTTATTATTGCATGGAATTGTAGTTCAATGGACCTCCCCAGTCTTCAAGAAATTTTAGATATTTTGGATTTTCTTTTAATAAATTCCTTTTATGTGTAGAGTGGTATCCATATATTTATAGGGTTGACGTTCATGTTGCCCCACCACCTCCAGTGTGATTTTAGGATATAACAAAAGTAACCTTCACAACACTCATCTACTAAAAATAATTCACTAAAATTTGATATATTAATGAATCTCATCATCAAAACATTTCATATTCATGATGATCCTTTTCTCGTAATCACAAAAATCACCATCTCTATTCATGATGCTCTGCATCTACGCGATCTTCAACCCAGTATTCACGAAACTCATGCCTTATACATTTTAATGACGTGTTTATACTATAAAATACCAATTTGAAATGATATAATCTTCCTCTAGATATTTTACCCTAAATTGTTTTTAATCACCATGAAATTGTTACACCTTCAAAACATGTGTAATCTTGAAATGAAAGATCCACATTCATTCCAACTTCCAGATATTCCATGTGAGGATTAATAAAAAACAAAAATTATACTATATTTCCATAAAAATTCCTTGTTTCAAAAAATATCACATTTAAGAGGCACTATATACCTCTCAAAGAATAACATAGGGTGAAAACATGGTGTGTGTCTCAAAGGAGGAAAATTGAGTCAAAATTACATTACTGATTTGGTAACTTTTGAAACATAACCACTCTGAAAGAAAAATAATAAAAGCGAAATATAATTACTAGTTTATTTAAATATATGAATAATAGAATGTTTCCATATAATTTAGACATATAATTCATCCACAAAATCGAATATAAATTAGTGGTGAATAATACATGTATCTCACCGAAATAATAATTGAGATAAAATTTCCTTACCCAAAGTCTTGACTTTCTTCATACCCATTAAACCCTACTATATAGTAAATATAAGTTTACTAATCATATATTATAGATCCATATTATTATATATAATACAATATATTATTTTTTATGGATTTATATTTCATGTTTATTAACAAATATAGGATAATTCTATGTTTCTTGTAATATCTACTTTATTTATTGTATATGTTTTGACTTGTTATTCTTGATCATTTAACATATATCATGTATTACTTATTTCAATAATTAAAAAAATGTTCCAACTATATTATATATTTACTATATATTTATTTATAGTAATCTATATAAGATACAAGATCACAATTGACAACACCATTCACGGAGATGGTTGGTCGTATGTAAACCTGAATGATGTTTCTATTTTATTATCGTATGTAATTAAAGAATATATATATATATATTACAGAATTAAAAAAGAATTTTTATTTGATATATATCATATACATTTTCTAAGCATGTCCATAATACATTATACTTAAGGTGTGACCAAATCATATCGCTTTGAGGATGCTGTAGTCCACACTTCCCCGAACGAAATTATCATACTTAATAAAATGACTTTGATTGAGGTATGTGTTTTATAAAAATTCAGGAATAATAAATAAATCATATAAAACATATATATCATATAAAAATTAGGTTTCTATCAAAAATCCCAAATATGAGAGGTTGTAATGAAAAAATGAACATCATCATTTTGTGAGGTGGTAGTTCTCCGTACACAAGAAAAATATGTTTATTTGTTGTTAGATAGAAGTGTAACTTACAAGTATTGAGTACTTCCTAGAAGTTCCCCATACCTGCTTGGTAACATGGCCTCAAGCGCATTTCAACTATTTCCAGAGGATTCCAACTAGTAGAGAAGGAAATTGGTGTGATAGTGGGGAAACTATGACCCCATTGGAAGAGTAATGTAGTAGAAATAAATAGATAACAATATTCAAAGCCGTCATAATACCATGTAATAGTAAAAAAAAGAAGACTAAAGGTAAATATGAAACTTCATCATATATATATATATATATATATTTGTGTGTGTCAATAATAATTCATGTTTAAAGTATCAAGGAAAGCATGCAGGCCTGTCACAATGCTGGAATATAGTACTTAACCAAATTAAAAAAAGAAAAATAAATTAAAACAATCCAACAGCATCGCAAGCCTCATCATGGTCCCATCCTCCCTAGATGCACAACATTCATGTACCAAAAGCAGAAGGGTGCTTACCCTTATCTATACTTGCAACAATATAATCTGTTTGGTCCCAAAAGCACGACCCAAACAAGGTGCGAGACGTATCCTAGTAGACAACCACACAGAGATCTGCTCCTAACAGTTAGTGAATATATAAGGTAGGAAATAAGAAAAATAATGTATTAAACAGGGAATTTCCAAAAATGATCAGTCTCAAATTTTCAATTACCTGGATTATCATACGTCAAAATAAACAAACAATCAAACACAAGAAACACTCTAGGATGTTTTCACTGTCTAACCCCTCTAGATCAGAATTAACAAAGACTCTCTGAGGAAGCACTCACTGGAAATTCCCCTTGAAATCTTGTAATGGTAACTAAAGACATTATGAGGATGCACTAAATGTATAATTCCCCCTATGGTCTCGTAGCGTGGAACTACAAACCCTCTATGAGAGAACAAAATTACACCCCTATATGGTCTCGTAATGAAATATTAAATAGAAACTCTAGGAAATACCTCAACATCTATTTCCACTATAGTCAAACTACACATGGTTCCCAAAACCCTGTGTAAGTCAATCGTTCACAAAAGATATCCATCAGCAAAATTAAATCAAAATAACTACATGGATAAATTTATACAAAGTATATTAGAGCATCAGATAATATCACTTTATCCTAAAAACACTATGTATAGAAAGCATGTAGCATAATCGGGAAAACAAGGTCATCCAGTCAATATCAAAAAAACATGGAAAAAAACTTATATATCATGGAAATATAATTCTATTTACAAACAAGAGACATATCTCAAGAAAACAAGCATAGCAGGCATCAACATATTTAAAATTCCCAAACACGCAATAACAATATCAAATGTATTGGACACTTTTCAACACAAAAATAAAATAATAACTATTAAAAGGCACAAACCACCTACCTCAACATTGTACGATCGATATTCTTCGGTGTTGGCCATTGATTCGACATAAAATGTTGTATATATACAAAAACATATAAAAAATCATCCATGGATATATCACACAAGAGGACAAGTTAAGGAATGGGGCTCTACAAGAAGGAAGAAATCACCGGTTTGATTCCAACGCTATCGATGGCGGTTGATTCGGAGAAAAGATAGACGATTAGATTCTTGGAGAAGAATTGTGCCCTGTGGTCGCTCTTGTACAAGGCAAGTCGAGAATAATATTGATCTGTAAATGAGACGCGACCTCGATCTGACTTAACAAATAAAAATAAATGTACATGGTGTGTATTTAAAAAGGAAACTGCATGTATATGCCTTTAACAGGACCCTCTTTAGTCAGTCTTCAGGTCACCCACACAGCCAGGTACTCAGCCGTTACACAGTGTGTACAATGTCACCTGTGGTGACCGGGTACACAACGTATACTCTTTTGTATACGGTTGGTACTCCATAATTTCTTATATTCTCCTATTTCTCTCAAAAACACGAGAACAAGAAATTCACATGCCTAAAATGAATATATGGGTTCTTATAAACATTCCCCCTAAGAGAAATTTTTGTCCTCGATTTTCCCCATCAAGGCGGTGTAGAAGAAGAATCGTTGAACAGCTCCAGGCACTATGATCATACATCAGCCTTTCTCTTCCCATTCTAATTCAGTACTCACCCTTGAATCCATAGCACATATTCTAGAGGAACAGACTGTCCACAAATAACCATTTCACTCTGATAAAAAATCTGAATAAGATGCTCCACAAATGATGTGTCTACCTCCAGCTCAACCTCCTCAGGTTGAAAAAAAAAGTTATATGTCTAAGAAGTAACACCGTATAAGAAAAACATAGAATACATCATGTGTTGCATGTTACCTCTAAGGTAACTGCAACTGATAGTCAACTGGACTGACTCTCTCAAAAACCACAAATGGTCCAACATATTTTGGCAAAAGCTTAACCTATCTCCAAATCCTACTATGTCCCAACCTTAGTGTGACATGTTGAAAACCTAATCTCCGACCATGAACTCCAGAGGTTGTCTCCATCGATCAAAATAAGACTTCTGCCATGACTGTGTATTATCTATCCACTTATTAATCAACTCCACCTGCTCTGTGGTCTCTTAATTAAGATGAGGTTCCAACATAGTGGCCTCTCCAGCTTCTAGCCATTATAGGGGTGATCTGCATTGCCTATCATGCAGTTCCTCATAAGGCTCCATCTAAATAATTTCATTAAAACTATTATTGTTGTAAATACCCCAAGGGGTATGTGATACTCCCAAGAAACTATAAAATCAAAGACTCATGCTTGAAGCATGTCCTCTAGTACCTGAATTATATGATCAAACTAGCGATTAGTCTAGGGATCGTATGATGTACTCAGCAGGACCAGTGTACTGAAAGACCTTACATAGTCCATTCTAGAACTGAGAAGTAAAAAAAAAGAATCCCTGTCTGAAATAATGGAGTGTGAAACTCCATGTAAATGTACAATCTCCTAAATGTAAAACCATCCCAATTCATCAACACTGAATGTCTCCATGATTTACAAGAAGTGAGAAACCATCATGACTTTGTCCGTTATAACCCATAACAAATCATTCCCTTGAGGTAAACTTGGTAAACCTATCATGAAATCCATTACGACATTATTCCACTTCTAATCAAAAATGGGTAACTTCTACAAAATCCCTATGGGTCATTGATGCACCGTCATCAACTACAGATAGGTGGAACACCTCATGAAAAACCCAACAACATATATCTTCATACCTGGATACCAATATTGAGGATGCAGATCTGAATTCATCTTGGTGAAACAAGGATGAACCTCTGAAATCGAGGAATGAAAATTCTGCATCAACTCCTATCGTATGTCTGCTGACATCCATACACATCCATGAAAGCGCATGATATGAACCTCTCCAACTATCCATCCAGGAATAGTGTCCTCTCATAATACATAATGACATAGAACTAGGCCTTCTGAATCTAATAGCTCCATCATTTTCACTTGACCATGTAGACTAGAGGTAATAGCTACAGAAGAACAAAAATGTTTTCCTCTATCTGTTGTGTACCTCCAAATGAATCATAGAGATCATGGACATAATATGCCACTCACCTATGGAATCTTGAACTACCTGTGTTTGCTTCCTTTTATTCAATGAATTAGCCACTATGTTGCATTTCGCAAGCCTATAGGCATGCACAAAATCAATAGACTGATGGTACTAAACCGACCTTTTCTGTCTCAAATTCAGATCGCAATGTGTAATGATAAATTTGAGATTTTTGTTATTAGTGAAAACCACAAAATGATCTCATAGAGGAAAATTTCACCAACAAAAAAATGTAGGAACAACTACAACTAAATTGATATCGTTCATTGGGTAATTCATCTCATGCGGCCTCAACTACCAAGACCCATACGCAACGACTCCTTATCCCTGCAAATCCACAACTCCCAGCCTGATACCTGATGAATCAGAGTTAATAGTATATCTTTTTCATAGATCTGGTAAAACATGTATTGGTGATGAATTCAACCACACTAAAATCTCATGAAAGGTAGACTCACAAGAATCTGACCACTAGTACTTATAACTGTCATGGTTCGGGCCCATCAGTGGTGCTGCTAAGCATGAAAAGATCTCTAGGAAAATTCTGTAGTATCCATCCAACCCTAGAAAACTTTGTACCTAAAAGTCATTTTTTGGATTCTCCCATGAAACTACTACTATAACTTTATCTAGGTCTACTGATTGTCATGTCTCTTAGATAACATGACTCATGAAGTAAATCTGTTCCATCCAAAAGTGTCATTTTGAGGGCTTAGCATATAAATAATTATCTCTAGGTGTACTCAAAATAATCTCAATATGTTTGGCATGGTCCTGTTGAATGTGAGAGTACACCAAGATATCATTCACAATGACTAAATAGAAAAAATCCATGAATGGATAGAACAAATGGTTCATAAGTGCCATGAAAACCGCTTGGGCATTCATGAGACCAAACGAAATAACCACAAAATCTTATAGGCCATACCTACTCTGAAATGATATAAAAATTATATCAGATGGTCTGACACACAAATGATGATAATTGGATCACATTTCAATATTCAAGAACACATGGGATCCTTGAAACATATCAATGATATCATCAATCCTTGGCCAGGGATATCAGTTCGTAACCATCAACTAATTCAACTTCCAATAATCCACACAATGTCTGAGGGTATCATCCTCCTTCTTCGCAAAAAGGACAGGTGAAACCCATGGAGAAGTACTTGGTTAGATGAAACCCTTCACATGTAACTCCTCTAACTACTTTTTGAGATCATAAAACTCTGTAGTAGCAATCCTATAAGTAGGAATGTACACTGGTGCTGCTCCAAGAACAAGCTTATCAAAAAATTCAACAACTATCTCTGGAAGAAAACATAAAAATTCCTCTAGTAGTACATACCTAAAACAGTCCACCTCATGAGGAAAGTCCATCTTTTATGTCCTCAGATCATTTAGATATAGACTAGAAATATGGTTTGTAACTCCTCCCAACCCAGGTTGCTCGGGTACCGTTCTGCTCGCTAAACATCACGTTCTCCCTTATGTACAAACGAAATGACTTCTGCGGATTTGAAACTCATCTTATGAAAATAGAATTATACAAAAGCCTGATAGGGAACTATCTAGTCCGATCTAAGAATTACATTATATAATTTCATCTCTAGGACAAAGAGGTCCCATATGAAGTGAAACCCACCATCCTCAAGATGGAATTATGAGAACTAACGTACACTATCTATTCTAATCCACAACAGAGTGTCTAGTGTCAAGATATTAGATGAAGTAATGAAAAATATCTCAAGGCTCTCCACAATAGCATCTGATATGAATATATTGGATGCTCCTGTATCGAATAGTGCAGAAGCGAAAACTAAGGCAACTAGAATTGTTCCGCGAACCGTACAGAGGCTAGGATGCTTCTCTTATTTGGTATGCTCCACTACAGACATTTAGCCTATATAGCGGCCCAGTGACACT
Organism: Viscum album; assembly: GCA_963277665.1. Classification (NCBI taxonomy): domain Eukaryota; kingdom Viridiplantae; phylum Streptophyta; class Magnoliopsida; order Santalales; family Viscaceae; genus Viscum; species Viscum album. The sequence goes on along the minus strand of OY728165.1, from coordinate 2,086,495,970 downwards.
ACCTAACCACATTTAGATGATCAACCATGTTGTATCTGATTGCCTCCCGATTGGCTACCAAGGCCGCGACCTCCACCTCATCCTTAAAAGCGGGAAGAACTCTAGTACCCTAATAGATGTGGGACTGGTGGCCCTGTTCTAGTACAAGGAGTTGAGATAGAACCCCTATAACTATTTACTAGTGAGAAAAACTTATAGAAACGCTTTAGATGGCCCATCATTAAACATGACTGACACTCCACTAGGTCTCTCGAGAAATGTGGCCTCGTATGTCCACTCATCCCACACTAGTAACACAACACCTGGAATCCATTATAAGTATCCCACTTCCTTGGTTCTCTACGCGTATACTCTCCAAAACACTTCCTGATGTTAGTTGGAGGGGTACCAACTCCGGATATCAAGCCGCATAGGCTCACAGCTCCAGAATCCCTCAGATTGCGCTCCGTGATCAGCAACTAGTTGACTATATAGGTGATGGATGTAAATCTGAATATATTCACCTATGATTAGATAACATGCATGATACCATCCAAAATCTTCCTTTCCAGAAATAACTCATCACCCCTAGAATGGTTGTGAAGTGTTGCATCTCTATAAATCAAAAAGAAAACTACATTACTGAATGAGTACTATGCTCCAGAAAGTTGAACTCTCAGGCTCGATCGACCCTTAATGTATGTGTGTAGAAGTAATCGTATAAGGTACACTGGAACTCATCCCAATCCATAAAATACTTGCATCCTTATTGCATGGTCACATCCAACCATCTCATGGTGGAATCCCAAAGAAAATAAGTAGGGAGATTCACCATCCTATCTAGAGGCATCTACAGATGTACTAAGATAGATAGCATGTTTTCTAACCAGGACTCAGCAGCCTAAGGTCCTACATCTCCTAAGAGAGTGGGAGGATAATCCTACTGAATTACCCATGTAAACTCTTCCATAGATGGGGTAGGATGCGGTTCTCCCTGGATGGTCTACATAAACCTCATGAATCCTTCTTGTAAATGTGAATCAGTACATATATCTAGAATGACAGCGGGTGGAAAGACATGATTGATGAGAGGGTCTACAGGTAATCCATGATCTACCAAGTCTAGAGTATGATCATTCTCTTGAATCTAGCATGCAACTATAGGATGTCTCAGTAGCATGAAGATGGAAATTCAAGCGCACACCGTAGTTTAGGATTATCAAGAACTGATACTTAGAAGTCCCAGAAATGAATAGGGGAATGAATGAATTCAATTTTTTCAAAATAGTGATACCTAGTGTGTATGACCCCTACACAGCGTGTTCCATTAAGCCTTCACATGGTCTTGTACAACTGCCAACTATGATCATGTAACACCTCATACACACAGCATGTTCTCCCAAGACACGATTTGTACTTGAGTCATTGTACCCTCTCCAAGTTCTTCACCATGACTAAATCACATGGTTATCCATTGAAAAGACTGCATGGCATTCTCATCCCAAACACAGCGTGTAATAGATGAATTTCTCTAACTCATGTTGTTAGTCACACTGTCAGTTACATGGTCAACTCTTCATGGAGTGTTCATTTTGGTCAAGATGTGAACTACCTGAGTTTCATCCACCAGTGTTGTTGGTCACATGGCTTGACACATGGTCCTTACAACATGGGATGTATACTCGATACATGAAGTGTTCTTCCAAGGATTTCCCTACCCCGTGACACTTCCCACAATACCAGTTACATGTTAGGGACCACACAGCGGGTATGTGTAGTACACAGTGTGTAAATAAGAAAAAAAGTTACTTCCCGAATAAATGGATACATGGCATGTATTCATCAATACACATCGTGTATTCTGTGGCTTTCTAGAAAGTAATAATAAGAAACTATTTTGGAACCAGGAAAAATATTGAATCAACAATTAAAGTGAAAAATTCTGATTAGTGAGGGCCCATACTCCATGGAAATCAATGTTTGTCATACAATACTTGTCATATAAAAGAATAACAGTTCAATGTTCCACCAAATTCCAATACATTGTGGCCCATAACACCTCAAGAACAAATGTTTCGCATTCATTCAATCAAAAAATTACTCAATCAAATACCCTATTAAATATCAGCTATTCTATCATGGTATCTATCACAACAGCAAGCATATATAGCATAACATCTACCACAACAACATGAAATAATGGGTGCACTGTAAATGGAATGGAAATATTGAATGGGATGAGATCTCTAGGAATTTCCAATATGCTGCATGTGATGGCATACCATCATATCACCGGGTTTCAATAGAAATAGAACCTCAATATTATCAATATATACAACATAATACATGTGAATCCCACAAAGGTAAAATAAAAAAATTAATAATTTCAAAACTAGAAAAATTGCAATAATCTCGATATATTGGAATTTCTATGTATACGGGTTAGCTAATCCATATAAAAACTTATTATTAACTACCTTTTCTTTCTTATCCATATCTATAGGTTTCAAACAATTAGTGATGAAGAAAATAATTTCTCTGATTCCACATTGTAACGTTCCTGTTTCGGGTGCTCCCTAGTGGTTCCCTTTACCTATTTGGTCTCATTGACAGAGGGAATTTTCCCAAATGCCAGAGGTTGCCGACTAGCCAAAAGGGCCTTGGGCATGATTGTGGAGAAACTATGACATCATTGGTAGAGTAATGTAGAGGAAATAAGTACATAACAATAGCGGAAGTATTAATAATAATATACAACAGTAAACAATAGAAAACTGAAGGTAATTAGACAATTGCAGTATATATATATGTCAATAACGAAGCATGTCACAAGTATCTTGGAAAGAAGCCAAAAAATTCGCAACGATGGATACAGTACTAAACCAAAGTATAATAATATATATTAACAACTCTTACATAATCGCAAGCCTTAACTTGGTCTAATTCTCCCCATCTTCACAATAGTCTTTTACCTGAAGTAGAAGGGCGCTTACCCTTATCTATCCCTCCCACAATATAATCTTATTGGGCCCAAAATCTGAACCCAAATAGGTTGTGAGATTAATCTCAGTATGAAACCACCCAACGATATGTGCCTAAAAGTTAGTGAATATATATGGAATTGAATAAGAAAAATAATTAAATAAACAAGTAATTACTCAAAAGTAAATAATCATGCAGTTTCAATTACATATTTTTTAACAATAATCAAAATAAAAAACTAATGAAACACAACAAATGCTCGGGGATGTTCTCACAGTCAGACTCCACTAGTTCAGCATTAGAAGAAACTCTCTGTGGAAGCACTCACTATCAATTCCCCCTACAGTATCATAACAGTATCTAAAGACACTCTGGGGAATCACTCAATGTCCAACTCCCCATGAGGTCTCACAATGCGGAACTACAAACACTCTGAGGGAGCACAGAAGTACATCCCCATTATGGTTTCATAACGTAAAAGTATACAGACACTCTGGGAAATACCTCAGCATCTATTTCCCATTTGTTCTAACTACACTAGGCTCTCACTGCCATGTGTAAGTGAATCATGAACAAATGATATCCAACATCCAAATAAAATCATGAGAACTACTTGGCTAAATAGCTACAAATAATTATCACAACATCAAATAAAATTATTCCATTCTAACATGACTAGGCTTGGAAAGAAAGCATAACCACAGGAAAAACTAGACCAAATGGTCAATGTCAAAACATTATGGGAAAAAACCACCATAGATTTGAATAATAACCCTATTTTCAAACTAGATCCCTAACTCAAGAAAATAAGAATAGCAGGAATCAACATCGATAAAATATCTAAACCTGAAATGTTCAAATCTAAAGTATTGCGTACTTTTTACCTGAAAATTAAATGACATTATATAGAAAGAAACAATCCACCTACATCGGCATTATATAATTGATATACTCTGGTGTTGACCCTTGAACCGACAAAGAACTCAGAATATCTATAAAAACATCTAAAATGTCCAACCATGCATATCTCATAAAAGAGGATAAATCAAGGTATGAGGATATATAAGAATGAATAACTCACCACAATGATTCCAATGCAATCGATGACAGTTGATTCGGAGAACGGATGTTCGATCAGGGGTTCAGAGAAGAATCATGCCCCATGGTCACTCCTAAATGAGTTGAGCCGTGATGAATGTTGTTCCATAAACGAGATGTGACCCCGGTCTAACATAACTAAATTAAATAAAAGTACAAGTCATGTCTTTTAAAAGTACAAGGCATGTATATTCCTTTACAATGCCCTACATTGGGCGGTTTCCAGGTCTAACCATATGACCGTGTACTAGGCCGTTACATGGCCACCACACGACCACCCGTTGGAACTGGGTACACGATGTGTACACTAATGTGTATAGCCTATACACCTTAAATTTCAAGACTTTCCTCTTTTTTTCAAAAACACCATAAATGAAACAAACACAACTTAAAATAAGGTCTAGGTTCTTACAGGATGTTTGGGTAAATGTATGTTTAACGATAAAAATTAAAATATATCAATACATTGAGGAGACTAATTTTATTATATAAGCATGTATGTGAAATAATTGAGGTGTTGTGGAATGAAAATAAAACAAAGGATCATGAGAAAGTATGATACCTTTTATTTGGGTAACTCCTCTAGGTTTTAACCATTGATATTAGTTGATGGATTTGTTCCAAAATAAAGGATACATGAATAAAGATTTGTATTTTGAGAGACTATTTTTGTAGGGTTTGGACTAGAAAAAGTGGCTCGACAGGTGTGATTAAGGGAAATAGTGACTTCTTTTTCATTGAGTAGGAGTGAAATTTTTGTAAATAACAAATTGTAAGAACTAATGGGGGATTCCCTTACATAATGTGATTCAAAAATGGAAATACAATGTCTTAAACTGAATTTACAGTCGAAGAAAATTATATACCTCCCAAAAAAATCATTCTTTTAATTTTTTTCATTATTTATTATGTTTGGTTATATTTTTATCTTTGGTTTTTTATTTTGATAACGAGTTTTATAAACTATTTAATTTAACAATTAAGAAAAATTATTGCATAATTTAATTTATTATATAGTCCTACTAAATATTAAATATTATATATAATTTAAAATATTGTAAAATCATGAATGTTGGAAACTAATTTTAAAACAAGTGAACGTAACATGAAAAAATATGCATTGAGCCAAACCATAGAAATAATGTTTTTACTATTATAGGGTTAATATGTTCATTATAAAATATCATTTTTACCATTAATATAATATAATTTATATTTATTGACACTAAATTTTACATGGAAGATGGTAGGTTTTTAATTAATTTTTTATTTTTCAATACTATATAATTTATATTAAAAAAACATTAATTTTAATTTTGACAATATTTATTTAATTTTTATTTAAAAATATCATAAAATTATATGAATTAAAATCTATTTATTTCACATAGTTTAATATGTTATATTCATCTACAAAAATATTAGAACAAATTAATTGATTAAATTTAATTAATTTTTAAGGTTTTTATCCTCATATATTTTATTTAATTATTATCTAAATAATCCAAGTGTTAGCCTTTGTTAATTATTTAATATAACAAATTAATCTTCAAAAATTAATGATAAATAATTATAATTAAAAAATAACTACTTTATATTACAAATATGTATGTATAACAATTTTTTTAAATGTCTAAATATGTATTAAATGATAAAGGAATAGAATGTTCCTTTTTTGTCTTTTTTATAACATAACATATAAATTGTGGCACTTTTATTTAATATTAAACTAATAAAAATTAAAATTCTAAAGATTAATGTATATTTATTAAATATTGGAATCCAATGGTTCTTGGACAATTTTTAATGTCATTTTGGAAAAAAGGATTAATGTTTAGTCCCTTATTATGCTTAATTTTACCTTCATTTCTATAATTAATTTTCATCACATTCACTAATATTTTTGGTCAAAAATTAATTTCAACTTATTAGATTTTTAATATATTATTTTTTACAAATGTGTATGTCAACTTATCAAAATTAAATTCACATATGTTTCTGAATAATATCTAATCATAATCCCATAGACATGGAGAGAAAGATGGTTTTTAATGTGAGTATTTTCAAAAGTATAATTAGATTATTTATATACATTCAATAAAAAATGGTTATATTTATATAAATAGGACTAATTAATGAATAATTGATCTATTTGTAATTAAAAACAACTAATATATAGTTTAATAATAAAAATAAATTAGACCGAAAAAATTAGTTCTAAATTAAAATTCAGTAATTTCATCTTTTCATCAAAAAGTAATGTTTCTTAGAAAAATCCAAAAAATACTCTCTAAGATTTGATTAAAAGATTAGTTCAAATTATATTTTATCTTATAAAATAATCTTTATTATTTTTGTAAAATTAATTTTGTTAGTATTCATATATACACATAAAAAGCAGTTCTTTTATGAAAATTATATTTTCAAACGTATAAATAATTTACAAATAAACTTTTTCATCATTATCAATATAATTTATCTATATGAAATATTATAAATTATATTTAAAAATTAGTTATTATTTTTAGTTTAAATATATTTAATATCTATGTTATATCAATCATGTTAAAATACTTATACTAATAAAATTTTATATTGTAGAAATCCATTGTTGTGAGAAACCCAAGCCAATATGGTGATTCGTGTAGTGTAATATATACATGGTATAATATATAACACAAGACACACTTAGTGATTTAATATAAAGAAATATAAATTCAGTGTTGTGTAAAATAGAAAAAAATAAAAAAGGTCAAATTACTTTGAAAAAAATATTTCATCAAAATCTCACAGTGTTACGTTATTTTAGTCATACGTTTTGGAGAAACTCTGGAGGATTCAATTATAGTAAAAAAAGATACTATGTGTCATATAGGGTAATATTTATACCACATTTTCATAGGTTGAAATCCTAAATTTGAAATCATTTCTAGTTTATTACTTTTCTAGTCTATTGGTAGTGTATGAAACATGGAAAAATACATATTAGAAAGAGAAAATCTAATAAAAGAAAACCTAAATATCTTCTGTTTCAATAGAATGAGAATAATTCATTGGAATTTATGAATTGAGATAAATAGGTTTATTTTGTTGAGGATCTAAATGTAGTGTTTGAAAATCTTGTGTCACTTATCTTAAAGAATATTCCAAAAGGTAACGGAAGGAACCATGGTATGATACCTTTCAAATGTTTCATCTATAGGGAATTTTTTTTGGATTATTACATATTAAAGAATATAGACCGTGAATATAATGTATTTTAATTTCAAAAAGTCTATTTTATTTCTCCTAGAAAGTAGTAATATTCTATACTGTTATAAAAAATAAAAATTTCAAAATACAAAATAAAGAGTAGTTTTTTTATGATTGTGTAAGTGGTATGTGATGACATTGAATATAAGGGTGATCATCATCTAGAAATCAAGGATATAAGTTACTCAATGCTATGTAGTTTGAAGAATATTTTACTAGTGGTTGGGATTATTTTTAAGAGGACTTGAAATTCATGATGAATAGAGATGTAAATGGTTTTCTTGTTAAAATATTAAAATTAAATAAGGAGAATGGGAATCTAGGTAAAGTGTCAAAAATTCCAAAGGAGGTAGATACAGATTAAGAAGAAAGCGAGTTGGGAAAGTATTAGTTTAGAATATATTGAGTATAATAAATGGAAAAATATAACAAAATATGTTATTATGGATAATTAAAAGGACCTTTTTAAAGTTAGTAGAAGTTATTTATGGATGGAAATTAATTGTAGAAGACCATGATGGATATCTAAAAATCTATATAAAACATTAATTAACATTCTATGGCTTTGTGTGAGGACTAATGAACCATCTTTTTGTGTTATTCTTCATACAAATAATTAAAAATAACACTATATAAATTCACAGTGTTGTGAAGGGAAGTATAATAAAAATGTTATTATGGGGTGAAATAATAAGAAGAAATAATTTTTCCCTTTGGACTAACTAACAAAAAAATATATTTTTATTGAAAATTATATCATGAAATCAATTCCACTAAAAATATTGGATGTTGTAAATAAATAAGATCTAAAGAAACCCAAATTAAACAAACATTTCAATCATAATGAAGAGATCCTATGAAAAAATATAAAATAGTGTTCACTCACGGTGTTCCGTTGTAGGAAACAGAATCCACTGTGAAGTTATCGTCCCTATACGTGTGTCTGATGTAGATGACCTGGTTGATTTAGCTTCTGCAATTCCTATAAATTTAATCCAAATCACTAGGGAACTTATCTTGTCCTTTTACAAGATAGAGATGCATTGCGGAATTCTATTTGACCTCTAAAATATGTATATTTATTATTCTACATATAATAAATTTAGTATACATGGCCCTTATCTCCTCTCCAATGAAGTAACTATATCATAGAATGCAATAAATCTCATACGGACAGATCCTCATTACTTTCTGTCTAGGCTTCCACACCAAAGCACAATTAAGCTTCATGATCCATCCATGATATGTTTTGGACCAAAGGCAGGTGGGATCTATTTGTCCCAAATCCCATAGAGCATTTCCTTCATTTCATTAGCGAAGAAGATTATCGATAGCAGTCATCATAAGAAAATATATGAGACCACTCCTTTCAGCATAACTTCAAACTCAAAAATTAGGTACATGTTATGAAACTATATGAGTGAGTTCGAGTATCATATTTATTCTCTAATCTTATTTCTGGATTCCCAAATGATCCAAAAATCTCACTGAAAATTTATTGAATGAGCCCTAGTTTCCACTCTTAGCCGAATAGGTCCTAGGAAGAAATACTATAGAAACTCTGATAAAGTATCTCTAATACCAAGAAGTCCCAATATATTACCCATTAATTTAAATATCCCCATAAAATTTTCTCTTGTTAATAAAACATGATACGAAGATTCTTATTTCGGTGAATTGCAGCAGCGACATCAGGATTCTAGAACCACAAATTTCCTTTGAATGTTTATATATGTTGGTAGCGCCTTTTTCTTTAATATCAAGAAAAGAATAATTATTTTTGTAGGTATCACATTCCACTAATGTTTTAGATTCCATTCATTTACTCTCCTTCTCTCATTCAACATATATTTAAAATTTAATCTTTTGGAATCATAAGATGATGAGCCAGAGAAGACCCACCTTTTAGGTTTATCATCCAGTTGAATATGCCTATAGAAGTCCTTATGATCTTGGGTAAAAATGATATCAATGAAATATTGATGTATCCTAGCCTCCTTGAAGTAGATATTGGGATCTAGGAAACCTAGAAAAAATAGCTTATCTCCATTTCTATTGGTATTATTGAAATTAGTGTAACCACATCCCACCACCAAGTGACCCTTATCATACAACTCCTCAAGATAGCCCAACATGCACTCATAAATATAAGATATCCCCCTATTTCATTCATGACATTCTTTATAGTTTTTCTTTATATCAATTTTTCATGAATTTTTCATTGAGTGAATATCCATTCATGATCTCCCATGCCATATGGCCATGCATTGTTTTCTCAATAATATAAAGGTGGATTCCTCCCTCATTATAGGTCATTCCAACTGGTTCCATGCTACCTAATGAAATTTCCCACTTTAATTATCATCCAATAGAATTGTATTTATTGATTTATCCAACTTATCAACTATAACCTTAGGTGTTTTAATTATGGTCAGAACATGCATAGGAACTGAAGAAATCATCTTATTGATCAGTATAGTACGCCCCCCGAAAGAAAGAAACATATTTTTTCAACTTATTATTCATTATGTAATTATACTGATGATGTTACTAAAGATGGATCTTTTAATTCTTCCATTGGATATGGGTGCACCATGATATTCCATTTGGATTTAACGCCTCTTCATACAAATAAACTTCTTTATTTTGTTGTAGTGACCTTAAGAGAATTTTTTAGAATTGAACACTCTATTTTTCCTTTGATTAATGTGTTGTCCACTCAGTTTTCCATACATTATAGTTATGTCCATGAATAAAAATACTGATTTATTCCTAACATTGATGAAAAATATAATTTCATCAGCAAACATAATATGAGATATCATTCCTCATCCGAACATGTTTTTGTATGGAATCAACGAACCAATTTCAAAACCCCTCACAATGTTTTGAGACAAATCCTCCTAATGGAGGATGAATTGATTGGGGGGGATGGGATCTGCTTATGTAAAACCATAAGAAGATTTAAAACAACCGAATCCATTACCCATCAATGATTTTGAGATCCATGGTGTAGCATAACATCTGAAACATATATTGCAGAACCATTCATAAAAGTCAAATTTCTACATCACAGTAATCATAAAATTATATTCGAATCTGTCGAAATTAACACTCATGTCATTCATAATCATAATTTTGGAACCCTTCACCCATAAATTCATGTCATCAACTATCTCTTTATAAAATGTGATTTCCCCTTTAATGCATATACCCCACACAAAAATGTGTTGCTCCTTTGAGATAAGATCTTTTATGATACAACTTAATCACCTCTTCACTATGTTCGATAGATTTTGAATGTTAAATAATAGAGACAGATGGGTCTAAACTCATTCAGGTCAGTAAGATCATTAATTTTGGGTAAAATATTGAACCCAGACAAAAAAACCACACAGTTAAGTAGATCCACTATAAAAAATCATTAACCACCTCGAGAACTTGACCATTGGCAATAATCCATGTTATCACGGAGAATGACCCCAGGAAACCATCTAGTCCAGGGGAAATTTATTGTTTCAGACTAAAATCCACTACACTAATTTCTTCTTCCCCTTGGACATTGATTAATAAATTTTTGTCTTCCCGTCCTACTAGACATGGGATGTAGCTTAGAAAAGTCATTATTTGTGTATGTCCAAGATGTAAATCATCCAAAATGTCCCTCATGCCTCCCATCAGATCCTAGAATTAATTCAAAGACATAATCATTACTAATTCACATCATACAAGAATGATCAATCCTAACATTTAATATTTATCCTCCTTGACACTTCATTTCCTTTATACAAGAATGAAAACGGTTTTATTCTAGTCAATATCCCTTATCCATAAATCTCTTGAGTTATCTCTACAAACCCATTCAATTATTAGTAGTGATTCATCTAGGTGATTTTGTTTCTCTTTCATAGATATGAAAAAACGTCATCCAAACTAGATTCCATGTCATCATCTTGTTTCTAAATATCTAGTTTGATATCTTCTAGATCGGAATCCCCTACATCCTTTGAGATCTAGTCTAGGAGTTCACTCTTGAGGCAGCGAAGACGTTTCACAAGACCCATCCATGCAGATCCACTTACCAGTAGAGGCCATGAATTGTTAACAATTTGAAGGGACTCATCCAACAGATTCCTAGTATTTGTGTAGTGAAATGACTTATATCAATAATAAAATGATTTTATTTCAATAAAAATTGTAACATGATCAGTGAGAGTTTTGGTAATATGAGAAACTGAGATGCACGAAAAGAAGTCAAGTCCCTATAGGTTCAAGAGACACCTATCGAGTCTGCTCCATATCCTGGCACTACCATTCATATTTTTTCACCATGTAAATTTATTCCAAATGAATCCCATTTCAATGAGACCATTAGATGATAACAAGCTCATAATGTCTTGAATTCCTTGATTTCCAAGATCTGATCATCCCCTTCTCTCTAACACACTATCAATAGAATTGATGTCTCCACCTATGAACCATGGTAACAAACCTACTTGGAAATTTGAATGTTTATTTCATAGATTCAATCATTATAACACCTCACATTTGTTATAGGAAAAAAATAAGAGAACCACAACTCCCCCCTTCATTGATTATGATTGTTTTATGTTGTGTCAACTGTCTAATGATTCAATTGAAAATTTATGTTTCTAAAAGATCCAAATGTGAGATTTGATTGGAATTACATGTAAGAAATTACAGAAGCCCATTTTTGTGAAACATTAGATATAAGATCTGTCCCTTTCTTGGGATCTAGAATAACCAACATGTAAATAGTCCTTTCCCATGATTCCATATTAAGAAAATCATTCTTTTCTTTGTCACTCAAGGATGACCATCATAGAAATAATATTTTAAATTAGTTTTTTATATGATGAATCAATTTGAATAATTTAATGAACTCTATGAGACATGATATGAATCAATTCACATGAATGAATAATTATTAACCAACATTTTTAATTAAATTAAGTTTGAAAATGAACAAATGTTTCCAAATAATTAAGATAAATTAAATGAGAGATCACTTACGGTGGATGCTTCTGTGATGGAATTTCATGAGAATAACCCCTAGATATTATATATTTTTTGATCACCACATATGACTAGTGATTTTATATTTCTTAGTGGAATCAATAAGTTTAAATAAATATTAGTCTCGTTAGGTAATAATATATAACAGAGAATTTTTTTCCACAATCGATCATGGGGAAATAAATACAATGTTAATTCTTTGAAATAAAAAATATAAATTTAATCTCACCTATACCATATTTGAAATGAAAAGTTTTTTTTATAAATATGGATGTGTGATGAATATATTTAATTAATAAAGTGTTGTGATTTGATGATAGTGGGTATAAATAAATCTATTTGATGTAGAAATTTTTAAAAATATCTACCACTTGAGCATGAAAGATGATAATTTAATTTAAGATAATGTGATAATTGCATATATATTAAATTTGTAAGGTTCATAAACAATAACTAAAAATATGTTGAAATTTTGGAATAAAAGGATGATGTAAAAAGGAGATAAAGGGTGTGATGAAGAACAAAAATTATGATAATTAAAAAACTCAGTTTATACTAGAACTATTGTGTATGTGGAATATATGTTAGAAAAAAATAATAAAAATAGGATGAACTTTTTGATTTTGTATATATTCTTTTATTTTTCCATTGTAAGACATAAAATCTATGATATAGAAGAACTTCAAATGTGTTCTACTAATAAAATAAAAGATAATGTAAGGTGTGATTAAATAAATATTTTTCAACAAGTTGTCCAATAAATTTGAATTTAAAAATGGTTTACCTAATTGGTAATGATATTTTATATTATACTTGGATGATATAAAACATTTATAGTGAAAGGGTGAGTTTTCTACCAATCCATCGGTGTTGAAAATGATTCAACCATTTCATGTAAAATAATACATTATAATGATCTCATCCCCTCTCTTATAATCATTAATATATTTTTAACAATGTGTAGATAAAAAAATAATTTAAAAGAATATATTTCTCTCTTAAAGGTAATAACATATTTTGTATGAAATTTTTATGTGAAAAATATGAATTTAAATATTCTTAGTTAAAGTAGGAGCTTTTCTAGAATTAATTTTCATCATATATTTAAAAAAATTACTTAAAACAAGTACAATAATAGTTTTTAGAAGATGAATTTGTAATTGAAGGGAATAATGGAAATTTTTTATTGATGTTATTTACTTTAATGAAGATAATTGTCATTAATTTTTATAGTTATTATTTCATATATGGGTTTTTATTATGTATGATAGAAATGATTAAATAGTGATTCATTTATATATTATATGGGTGATTTATGTTTGATTATTAAAAATTAAATCCAAAGTTGGTGTATTTTACGATTAAGAGGTTTTCGTTGAGTGAAGGATCCCATAAATGAGTTTTTGTAATAGTGGGACATTACTAAAAAGGATAAATTAATTATTAATGGAAAAGAGGATATAATTTTATATGTTAATATATTCTATTTATATAAATACATTAGTAAAATTTTAATCAAATGATTCAAATTGAATGTTAGATTTAACAAAATTATTTGAGTGTGGAGAATCCCATTTGGAAGCTTATAAGCTGTTGAAAATGGTTTGGATTTGAAGGGTGATGATTTAAAGTAGTCCTAGTGTTTCTAAAAAATCACTCAATAAGGTAAATCGTTACATTTTGATGATCCAACACTGGATTAGTATTTAATAACACATGAATCAATAAAAATACAATTAAAATGGTAATTTATTTATTAGTTATCAACCAGTAAGAAGCTTGAGTAGGTCTATAATGACCCAATTACATTCCCCAAAGGGTTGAAATTGAATTTTATTTTACTACATGCTCTATGAAAAGATGTTGTTCCATCTTACAACGAATTTAAATTGTAAAATATAGTTAATTTAATTAACGAATATATGAAAACTAAACACTTATATGTATATAAGGCCTATAAATATCATATTTATATTCTTGGTTCCAATATATAATGAATCTCAAATAAATTATTGTTGTTTGAAGAAATTATTTTATAACTACATTGTCAAACTGTGCAAATTTTCATTACATAGTTATTATGATAGAAACATAGAAATGAGCATGATCATGTCATGATTAGTCCCAATGTATATTCTGTAATGTTATTCTTATATAGTTTTCTTGGAAACATATATTCTTTCAAAAATCAATTATCATCATCACCTGAAAATGTTAATGGTGTATACATGGTCTGAATTAATAAAATACAAGAATTAAACATGAAAAGGTTCAATAGAAATATTTTTTTAATTGGAATTTTCAAATTCCAATATTAATGTATAACTTTTCTACTATAAAAAATTTCATAATATTTGGATTGTGAAAAAATTTTGTGAATGAATTAGGGAGGATATATGAGAGAGGATAAGTAGATAATCCTTAGAGGATGAATATAAATTGATTATCATATGACTTCAATGATTAATCTTTAGAAAATATAAATCAAGGGAATGATTTTGAAAAATATTCACATCGTAGGTTTTATAAAGAGATGTTGTGTTATATATAGTTGTTTATTGATAAGTGGTTCATCTATACATTGAGATATCTTACTATAAAAATAATATATTGGATTTTTTATAAGAATTGTTAGATATATTAATTCAGGATTTTCAACTATCAATTAAGAGTATTTGAGTACATACTCTATTGATATTGGATTATGAGATTATTGTTGACATTTAAATACTCTTATTTTTATTTTGTCAAATTGATATCACAGTTTTTATCGGTGAAAATTATTATTATTATATGTGATAATTATTCATATGTGCTCATGTATATTCCATACTTATTGTAATGTATTTTTTTATTCTATTGGATCAGGTATATTTTATAATAATATGACATTTCAAGGATGTATCCATTTGTTTTGAATGGTTAACCTTTTACATTACTATGTTATTCTATCGTAGTGTGTATCTTAGAATAAAATCGCAAAACAATCTATATTAAATAAATAAAGGTACGGTGTAAAGAGTAAATTTTGATGAAATATTTCCTATTTTATCTAAATTAGTGATGATGGTTTGATGTTTGAAAAATAATAAATATTTTAATTCACATATTCACACCTTATCAGTTAATACTTACTGTGAGGATGTATTCATTTTTTATTTTTATTTTCAATCCATTATATTTGGGAATGCTATATTCTACACGAATTGAATTATTTTCATCCATATGAAAACAATGTTCATGAATAATATATTTTATTTATTTACCCATTTTACATTCCATGTGTTTAATGAATATCATTACAACCCGATGAAAACCATCATGAGACAAGTCATATAGGTCATGAAAATCTAGTTATATATTAGTTTTCACAAACTCTCTTGGGAAGATATCTTATCCAGTGATGGAACCAAATTTATATTATCCTATGTGGAGTCTCTGATCACCATGGGCGGACAACAAGAATTATGGGTTCACACCACATACATTGGTGATTATTTTGTTTATTAAATAGGTAAATACGATGTAGTCCCACTCGAAATACCAATATGTCTACCATGTACATAAATTTCAATGCGAAAACTAATAAAAAAGTGAAGACTAAAACAAGATAAAAACAAATAATTATGTTAAACATTCGAGCAATAATAAATAAAAGAGCATAAAAATGATCCAGATATAGAATTTCTAACAGGCACATAAGACCAATATATAAAACAAAACCAAAATACATGAAAAAGTATTTCTATGACCTATTGGTCATAATTTTTTCTACAAAACCAACATGATCCAAATTTTATTAAGAACTTTCTATCAAACCTTGAAAACATCTCATGTATACTAATTTTGAGAGAGACATGTATGGTGTGGGGAGAAACCACTCAGCAGGTAAGAAACATATTGTCAATTCATTTCCATTCCCAAAAATACCATAAATACTTTCTTAAGATATTTGTATAATGTAGGAATAAACGATTGCGATGAAACAACCAATATATTTTCAAGAAAGCATGATTTAAGTACCAAAACTTGTTATATATATTTATTTTAGAAAAACCAAATTTTTTTGTGAGTCCTTTTCAAAATACTATCTTTAAATCCATATTATTAAAAATAAATTTCCCATTTAAAGAAAATAAGAATATCAAACTAATTAATATCAATGTAATTTAAAAGGAATAAGTAAATTAATTGTTAAAACGTTTCAAAAAAATAAAGAAAAAATTACAATAATAAACTTTATATATAGTTAAAGACCACAACATAGATCTAGAACTGAATTGAATCAAAATCAACAAAAATAAAAAAGAATGTTATAAAAACCACTAAAAATATCCAAAACATCCTTTTAAGAGACAATTGAGTTAATCCAGTCGAAATATTGTAATGATCATCGAGGAATCCCTTTGTCTATTTCCAAGAGCATTAACCTCAACTACCCTCACTAGTGGCACCCCCCCCCCCATAATCTCCAACATCAAAAAGGTTCTCTCCCATATAATCAAGACTAAATAGTAACAGCCTCTCATCCCTCACTTAGTCACCTAGGATCCAATGATGATTGTAATAGAAAAATAATGGTGTGTAAAGAAAACTCATAGATAGTATAAACCCATGATATTAAATAATATCTTTATTTTTTAATAAATTTGATTTCATTGATAAACTGGTTTGCACACAACACATAGTTTTAATGAACCAACCAATTTTATTAAAATATTATCATTTAAACATGATTTTTATACCATAGTAGTAAAATTTTCTACTATGAAAGGGAATGAAAATATTTTTAAATATATAAAGGTTGTACACAATTTATTTAGTAATTATTTCTCACTATGTACTATTTTTTTAGTTCATCTTGTTTATGTTTCAATTATGCATTTTCTTCATAAAAAATTCTACATTTTTTTTTCAAATTTATAATTAATTTTTTCAATTTTATAATTTTTATATTAAAAAATTGATACTATTTTTTAAATCATGATGTAAAAATTATCTAATTATTAAATTTTATAACTTCTTTGAAAATATTTACTTTTCAATTAATAGTAATATATAACAATTTTTATAAGACATTAATTCACTACTACAAAAACGACCTATTTCAGTGCTAAAAAAGTGCTTTAACAGCGCTAAAAAAGCGCTGTAAAGCTCAGTGCTAATATAGGGGGTCCCTTTTATCAGCGCTTTTTTTTAGCGCTGATAAAAGGGTCCTTTATCAGCACTATTAAAACGTGCTGATAAAGGTCAAAAAAATTAAAAAAAATAAAATAAAAATAAAAAAATTAAATATAATAAGGAGGGAGTGCTTTTATCAGCGCTTCACACCCCCTTTAGTGCTTTTATCAGCGCTTCACACCCCCTTTATCAGTGCTGGGAGGTCTCCCGCACGATGCCCTTCTCGAACATCCTCATACACACAGACCCCCTTCACTTCCACCCAAACTCGAACCCGGGACCTCCCCCCTTTCGCTGCTACACCTTTACCACTATGCCATTTCATTTTGTTCTCTATTTAGTGATATATCTATATATATATATATATAGTTATATTTATTCATATATTGATTCATATATTGATATAGATTCATATTAATATAAATATATTTATTCATATATTAGTATATATATATCAATTCGTATATTAATATATTTATATATATATATATATATTTAGTTATAATTTTTTCTACATATATTTATTTGTATATTAATATATACATATAAGATTAGTTTTAAATACATTTACGAAAATATAATTTTTTTATGTGTGTTTACAAATAAATAAATACATGCATACATACATAGATATATACAACACACTTACATATATTTATACAACACAAAGACACACACAGAGACACACACACACACACACAAACACATTTATATTTACGAATAAATACATGTATATGTGTATTTGAAAAGCCATAGAATGTACATATAAGATTAGTTTTAAATGAATTTATGAAAAAAATATGTTTTTTATGGGTGTTTATAAGTAAATAAATAAATACATATATATATATAACACACATACACACACATAGACACCCACACACACACAGACACATATATATTTACGAATAAATACATATATATATGTGTATTTGAAAAGCTATAAAATGTTAATACGACCATAACTTATAATATAGAATTCCTTTTCAATTCCAAAACTATTCAAATCGAATAAAATGAAACAATATTCGATTTGATATGTGGTACAGGCCTGACGGACATCCGGATCAAAAGTTATACTTGTTTGAATGTTAAAAAATCAGGGTATCCAAACAAAAAACACAGTTTTAGAGGCCTTATGGGCCTTTTTTGGGCTCGAAAAATTTGACAGAGGCTTTTCCTAAATAAATGGCTGGTATATCTCGTCGTAGGCTTCGATTTGATATGTTGTAGAGCTCAAACGGACACCCGAATCAAAAGCTATGGCCGTTTGAAGTTTGAGTTACATTTTCAACGTATTTTAGATCTTTTATTAAATGTTTTGATTTTTTTGTCCTCAAATTGTTATTAAATTATTTTTAATCGATAATAATTAGAATATTATTGATTAATAATATTTTTTAAAATATTTTGAATCCATTTTCACTAAAGTTTTTATATATTAAATGTATTAGTCTATTTATATGTATCAATAACATATTTAAAAAATATATATTGTATTTATATCAATATAAATATACTTATATAAAAAAATATTCTTTTTCATGAAATTTTTTTTAAACTCGATATTTATCAGTGCTCGGGAAAAGCGCTGATAAATCCTCCCTTTATCAGCGCTACTAAAAGAAGCGCTGATAAAGGGATCCCCTTTATCAGCGCCTAAAAAAAGCGATGATAAAGGCCCCACTTTATCAGCGCTTTATTTGAGCGCTGATAAAGGAGACCTTTTGTCAGCGCTTTTTTTGAGCGCTGATAAAGGACACCCTTTTTTAGCACTTTTTTTGAGCGCTGATAAAGGGGTAGCGCTTCCCTTGCCAGTTTTTGGCGTAGTGATTTATTCACTGATAAATCTTCATAATATTTTGAATTTGATCATAAATTAAAATAATTATACCATAATTAAAAATAATCTAATTTATTAAATATTAATGAACATTATATATTATCATTTATTAAAATAATTTTATATTTAAAAAAGGAATTTTTTAGAAAATTTTTATTCATATCCCTTTACAGGAGACATATAAAATAAATTTTGACCACCTATAGAGATTTAAATATGAAAAATTGATTCTATATTTTTATTTATAAAAATAATTATTATTTAATATGTTCAACTAAATTTGTGTTCATTATAAAAAATAAAAGTAAAAAACAATTTTCACCACGGTAGAAGGGAAAATAAAGTAAACCTATGAAAATGCCAATTAATATGGCCATCATTTTTCATTATAATTATTAATCGATGAAGTTAATTTGAGTCATATCACCCAAATATTGAAAATTTGTTTCTTAAGGTAGACTTTTCCATGAAAATGACTAATATAATATTTAATGAAATGAAAATGACAAAATGTTACTCTTTTAATTTAAAAATATATTTGGTGTTCACATGGGAAAAAGAAATGTTTTAAATGAATATATATTGTTATTTTGAGAATAATTAAATTATTTTTATCATGGTTATTTATTTATCACTATTAATAATTATACGATTACCTGAAATATATATGAACCACTAACAAACTAATTAATTAATTAATTGAAAAAAAATTAAAAAATTATTATTAATATAATTTTAGTGATTTATAGTGTTACATGAATTTTAAATATACATATGACATATTAGGGATGATTATAATTAATAAGTTATAATTTCAGTTTTGTCTTGCTATCTTTATGGTTAAATTAAATAGTGTAAAAAATGAAATTATTCATAAATAATATATTAGGTGTTTGGGGTACAATTTCATTCAAACATAGAAACAAACACCACACACATTCTATATATGTAAGTCATATCTTCCTTGGGTATATCCCACCCATCATGCCTTATTTAAATATTACATGACATATAGTCTCAATGGGCATAAAGCCCAAAACATGACCCAAAATTCTAGTGCAGTGTCAGGCTTGTAACATCTTATTTATGTCCCCAAACCTATGTAATGAGTTTTTCACTACCTTCCAACATAATCTTCTCCATCACCACCTATATATTATTGTAGTAATAAATTTTCCCATTATGTCTTGATCCCAGGATCTCCTAGATTCCAAGAAATAGCCTTAAAATTATCTAAAAATCATAAATTACAAAAAATTGGACAATGTCTTAATATATGGTTAAAAATTAATTCCCTAGTATATTAATGATCCAATTTTAACCATATATGTACAATTATAACCCTTTTGTAATGAAAAGGTCATTATCATTGTTTAGGAGAAAAATATATTATCTAAGGGGTTAAACCAAAAGATAATGTCTAAAACACCACTTCAACCTATCTATTTTTTATTAGTTGATGATAATTTAACCATATCCTAACATATATTATAATATATGGCCATTTGGAATCATATTTAAATATATTTATATTTTTATATTCTAATATTTTAGAAAATTTTTTAATGTGATCCTCCCCTCCCATATAAAAAGACTCCACTCATTTCCCTCCTTTATACCACATTTATATTTATGGATTTAAAAACTAACAAAATATATTCTAAAAAATAGTATACACATTATATAGGTTATGATATTCAAGGAATACTAACCCTATGTTCATTAAGAGGAGATCTAAAGGAGTTATTTCAAATAATAGATATACGCCTAAACTGATCAAATTTATTTTTAATTATTATTTGACCTCCTATAAATCTATGGTATTTATGATCAAATAAAAACATATGTATTGTAAATATTATGAATTTATTTGTAATTAAATGAACAAAATTATCCTACAATTTTACATATAAATGGGAACTGTATTTTTAGTCCATGTGTAGGTACAACATACTGGCTCCATATTGTGATACAATTCATTTTCCATCACCATTTTTTAGGGATTGTTGTGGTAATTTCTTTAAATTGTATATCTAATATTTATAAAATAATTATTATATTGTATTGATAATATAATATCCACCTTCTTAACTACCAATCTATTGTTAAATAATATTATCACTCATGTGCGTCCATGTGGATAACCACCTCAATGATAAAATGTGATTTGTTTTTCATATCCATTTTACATGGGTGGAAATAATGATATATTTTTTCAAAATATATTATTTATAAAATATTATAATTTTTTAATGTTAAATTATTATTTAAATTTCTCTCATTCCATTCATTGAAAAATTCTAACGACATCCATATGTGTGTATAACGTACCATGTCCATGAACGATGTAATTATTTTTTTAATAAATAACATTTATTTATGAAGGTTAATAAGTACATAATGAATATATATGATATTTATATTGGGATTAATATTAGGTTTATTATTATACCATTCTAGAAGTATAAGTACCAAAATTACCAAACCAATGTTTATACGGAAAAGGATGCAATTGTCAACCAGAATAATGATTTTAATAAAGATTTGTTAATAAACATGTGATAAAAATTTGTATTTAAATAATATATTGAATGATATATATGTGTATATTTATTTAATATATTTATAATAAATATATATTTATTATTTATGTGGTTTTTTCATGTATGAATGAGGTTGGATATGAGGTAAGGGCTTTTCTTCTCAAATTGCATTCATTGGAATAAATGTTATGTTATATAAACCGATCTAAATTTATGAAATTTATATAGATTAACCTTGAAATATTATGTAATGATTATATTTATTATAATAATGTATACTTTTTCATTTAAATTAATTCTTTAATGGGCCTCACCATTCGAAAGTTACCAATGTTGGTAAGGGGTTTATATTTCAATGATATTTTAATTTGTATTTCTCATGATTGAATTTACATTGATGATATTATATAATCCTTCTATGATAAATAAATTTTTTTATTATCCATATGTTAATGATAAATAATATCCATTTTATTTTCACTTTCTTAATTTTATAAAAACAATATATTGAAATATATTTTTATTAATAACTTATTTTATTTTTTTCTTAAGTTGAAAATCATTTTTCTTCCTTATATATGTCTTCTAAAAAATAAATTAATGGTTATAATACAATTAGATTATTTTCTGAGTCATTTTTACCCATGATTTAATTTTAAAAAAATTGTAAATGTAATTTATTGGTCAATTTTTTAACACGATTATTTGGGTATTTTAACAAAATAGTGAATGTAATGTTTTCCCATAACCTACAATGAATGTATAAAATTTACTATTATCATGACCACTAAATAATTTGAGTTATTATATATGTTTTTTAATTTATTTCTCAATGAATGTTTTTCTTTATTATTTGGGATCTTCTCATATTTAAAATTATCGATTTCATAATGAAGATGTTATTTTCTGAATGAAGTAATCCTATAGATATTTTTATTAAATTTTCTTCTATTATAACATTATTTGATGATAATTTTTTTAATGAATATATGTTCCAATTAAACCATCCTTATACATTTTATGGATGGTTTATGATGATTTAATATTTGTGAAACATATATACATTCGATAAATTATGATATTATGAATTTATAAAATGTTTATGAAACCTGGTTTATTTTAATGTTGTATGATATGTTGATATGATGAATGTTTTATGAATTTATAGAATGGGTATTTGTTATTTTAATAATGTGATGGTTGGGAATAAAATTATATATCAATCAAATATATTGGGGAAATTATTATTTCTTTTGAGATAATTTTGAGAAATGAATTGATGATATTAATCTTCTATGGGAAACAAGTTGATGAAGTTTATCCTTTATAAAATCAAATGGGTGTGTTAAATCCACTATAAGAATTAGGTATTGACTCCAGTTCCATTTTTATTTGACAGGATCATTAGCTAACCTAGAAATATTTCTATTCCTATGATGTTGCACCAATTTTTTGACTGAAAGATTTAGTTCATAATTGATTTATGATGATTTCTCACTTTTATTAATCATATCATTTAAAATATTGATTATTAATGATTTGAATCTTGTTTATCATCTTTTATATAATGGGTGTGAAAGTTTTAGTTTATGTTTATTATCTCATTCCCTTATGAGAATCCTCCTAATTCATATGATCATCCATTGATATCACGCATGTTTACCCTTACTATGCATATGAGCTAAATCTTTCTTTAGTTTCTTTTCTAAAGTTTTTGATGAAATGTTCTAATTTGGGTTTTTCTATGGACAATACTAAATGGGGAAATATTTGTGGTATATGTTGAATATATTTTCACATGGATAATATTGTATATCTATTCTATAGATAAACTATTGCTTTATTTTCATTAGGCATGTCTCAGGGCAATTTATGGAATCTTTGTCTAAAATTATGTAAATCTATGTATTACATTTTTGGGTTTTTATAGTTTGAATCAGATAAGGGTTTTATTATTCTTATTATATTATGGTTATTAAACTTTTTTTAGACTCTTTGGGATACATTTATGTAAAGAATAATATTATAATTGTTTGGAAATAAAATTATTATATGGTTTTCCAAGAAATGCTTCCCTATCTGGTTGTTATATGTAGACATGGTTTT
Organism: Viscum album; assembly: GCA_963277665.1. Lineage (NCBI taxonomy): Eukaryota > Viridiplantae > Streptophyta > Magnoliopsida > Santalales > Viscaceae > Viscum > Viscum album. The sequence continues at coordinate 2,086,471,949 of OY728165.1, read as the reverse complement.
TTGAATGGATACATCTAGGGATTGAAACCCCAAAAATAATTGGTGAGGTATGTCTCAATCATCATTTTGGTGAATTGTGAGTGTTTCCTTAATATTATCTAGGTTTGACACACCTATGGGACATTCAGGGGATAATTCATATTTTCTATATAAACCATTTTGAACAATGTGAATAGATAATGATCTTGAATTACTGATGCAAAACCTAAGGTGCCTTAGATTAAAAATACTTTATCATGTTTTATAAAATATAACAAATAAAATTAATTTTTTCAATATTATTATTTTTCACAAACTAAAAAATTTTGTTTTAGTCAATGGATAGAACTACGACATATTGTGTTAACATTCAATTGCATAGTCAATGGAATAATTTTTCTCATGAGAAATCTTGGGAAATGAGATACAGAATGAAAAAATTTATGATTATGAATAATCAACTATCTCATAAATTGATTGAAAATATCAACATGGGTGAGTTTCTTTAAACCTTTAATAAGAAAAAATCATATTTTTATGATGATCATAGATTATAGGGGGTTCAGTTCCCTATATGTTGAGAATTTGTGAATAAAAACTCAATGGAATGTATAAAAGGAACATGAATATTTTTTATATGTGTAAATGAAGGTATAAATACTATAATTGATGAGGAAATATAAAGAGATTATTGTAGGTATATCAATATCATTATAAAGAAACTATTATTATTTTATTGTTTACGTGTGTTGAATATTGGAATTGTTCAATCCAATTCACTTATCCAATGGTTAAATCCAAAAAGGAAGGACATAATCTATGCCACTCATTGAAGTGAACATATATTATTATTATTTTTTGTAATTTCACAATGTTATTTTCAAAGAGTTATTTTAATGATTTTATATATATATGAATAATGAAATATATAAGTAATTTTCCAAGATGGTTTTTTTAGGAGTTGAAAACATATGTGAAAGGTACAGATAACTAAGATCGGTGATTTAGTAGAAATATGAAATTTATTAGTTTGGTATAATGAGATGATTGAAATTTATTAAGTGTGATAATTCTATATTCTATGAAAAAGTGATTTAGTCCTTTATTCATGATGATAATCTCATTTTTGAATACATCACACATATTTAGTACGTGGTATGGATTTTTTTTAATTTTTGGAATCATTTAATATTTCATGACAGGTTAAAAATGGTGTTATGAATAACATCATGGGGTTATATGTTTTATATTGACCACAAGTTAAAACCTATAGAATCCTCTTTTGACGTTTTACGGAATATTTTTTTGAGGTTATGTGAAACATTGACTGGGTTTTAGAAATAATACCCTATTGAGTTTATTGTAAATAATTGGGATGGAATATTAATATATTTAAAATTAATTATATTTTGATATGTAGATAATTCTTATAGTGGAATAGTTATTATTTGCAAGTGGAAATTGATTGAGATATTTATGGTCAAGCTAAGGATTTCCTTTTAGGTTAATTGATGAATTTTATTCATTGTATTTTGGATAAGTTCACCATGTCATAATATAATATTGTTATTTGTCATTTTTATTTTGGAGACTTTGTAGGTAATGATATATATAACCATTAGGTTAAAATGAGATTTGACAAGAAATATTTTTTGGTATGAATGAAATAAAATTTTGGTTTATGTAATGTGTGAGGAATGAGATAACACTTTTAGATAAATCACTCATTAATATAGTACTCATTAAGGTTATTTGGGTTGTATGGTGATATATGAAATTATCTAAGTGGAATATTTTTTTTACTATCAAAATATTGGAGTAAATTTGGTCTTTCCTCATATGAATGTTTATTCATTTTTGGAATTATCTTACCTTGTCATTACTATTTTTGGTTAATGTCTAAATATAGGAGTAATATAATGATATTCTATTGTGATCCATTATATGTTTATTTTAGTTTTTTTTAGAAAAATTCATCTTAAATGATTATTATTTTTAGGAAAATAACATATTATTGTTGAAATTGAATAATGCATGTAATTCTACATGATGAGTATGTATATTTACATTATGTTATCAATTTAGTGGAAAGAAGGATTCCCCAGATCTAGTAAAGTTATATTTAAAAATAAATGTTTCACTGTTTTGATCATTTTTTATGAATCAATGGTATTTCAACCAGTCATATACTTAGGGATTTTTAGTAGTTATCTTTATCCAAAAAGTGTTCTCTATCACATAGTTTTAGATGTTAGGTATTATATTTCAACTCCATTTCGATATTTTAACTTCCCACTAATGTTATATTATTTTGAAACATATTTTATATTAAATATATCCTTCATATTTCACATTCACTCTTTTTAAGAGGATGTTTTATTGACCCGTTTATTGATGTATGTTTTCTATAAGGTGAATTTTAAATGTAAAATAAGTGATTACCAAGTATACATCAAAATTTATATTATGAAATTTATTAATGGGGTTTGGGGGATTTTTATACCTAATTTTTTTAAAATATAATTCTATTTCAATAAATTTTATTGAATTGACATCTTGTATTACATGAAACACTATGTTTTAAAAACCACAAATTAATATTAAAATATTATAATTTAAACATTATTTTTATATCCCACCCATGTCATATTTTATAATTCATATGAACAAACACATTAATAATTATATATCGATACAAGTAAATAAATATTTTCACTAAGTATTAGAAAATAAGTAATCAATTTTTTAATAAATTTTTTATATTATTTAAATATCAATTTTAAAAAAAAAATTATTTCATTTTATGGATCAATCTTAAAAAAAATTATAAATTTTTAAATTTTAAATTTGAAATATTAATAAAAATTTTGAAATCACAAATTTTAAATTAATATAGGGTTAAATATTTGGGATTTTGTTTTGAAAATGTGGATATTTTTTTCTACAGTTAAATACTGATTTTTATACAATTGACTTTTATTTTCATTAAATAAATCCCCACAATATATTGAATTTCATACAAAATTAATATTAGTATAATTTATTTATAATTAATCTAATTAATTACAAATTATTCAATATTACAAATTATGTACGTATGAGAATACTTTTTGACTAATCAAATAATTCTTTTAGAAAACCATTTTCATCACACTTTTCAAGATACTTATAAATTTAATTTCTGCCACTTATACAAATTTAATGATGTAAAATCGATTCTATATTTGGATCAGACCAAATAATTTTCTTAATAATTTGAAATTATTTTCTTCCAATAATGATTAGTTAAACAATTAGAAAATATAACAACGGTAAAAGGGAAAATCATGTTAACCTTTGATAAAAGTGAGTGATAAGGCTATAAATTTTCAAATTATTTATTAGTTGATGAAATTATGAATAACCATCTATACAAATAAATTATATTTATTTTTTATATAAAATTTTCCATGAAAAACAATTATATAATATTTAAAGCAATGAAAAAGAAAAAATTGATCTCCCTTAATTATAAAAAAATAATTCTGTTCTCATACTGGGGAAATTGGAAGTCCTGAATGAAAATTAATATTTATATTGATAATAATGAAATTATTTTCATGATGGTAAATTATTTATTATTTTCTATTGTAATATAATTAAATTAATTTCTTACACAGTGACAATATATTATTTCTTCAATTCATTGAAAAAAAATAAATGATATTAAAAATAGATAAAAGTAAAATGATTTTGGTGATTTGTAGTGTTACAATAATTAGATCGATATATATTATATGTTAAGTATATTTGAAAAATAATATTTTTGGATTCTATATTTTCCTTGGTGTTATAAATTCAAATTAAATGAATAGTTTCAAAATGACATTATTGATACTTTATGAAAATAAAATTTTATTAAATTATTTTCTAATAATAAATATCTATAATGATGAAAATGTGGAATATTTATGGTCTAAAATTTCATAAATAATCTATTTATGATCCAATTGTAACTTTATAATTAAAATTATGATAATTTAAGTGCAAAAAACATGTTAATGTAATAAAATTTAATATATATTAACTAAAGAGTTAACAAAAAAGATACATTTTATAATTCCACATAACCCTATAAAAATTATATTAGATGTGGTATTTAAAAATCTTTCATTATGATCTTTGAACCTCTTTCCATTAGGAATTATTTCACTAAATACTGACATTTTTATTTTTTATAATTTTATTAAATTCCAATAGTTCCGCTCCTTACAAATATAAATGGGAATCCCTCCTTTATCTTTTGACATTACATTGAAAATTATATATCAACCAAACCATAAAATAACTATATTATAAACATAAATTTAAAAATTATATAGTTTTTTCATCCCAAAATTTCAATCCTATGATCCTTATGTGGATATAAAAAGTAGTTATTTCAATGATAATGTAATCACCTTAACCAATCACTTTCATTTTAATTATTCTTTTCCCCCTTTGTATTTTTAGTATTTATAATTAAAATATAAATTAAACTATCTGTTATTTAATTTTTTTATTATTTTGAAGCCACTGTTATCCACACTCATTCCCATTGAATGGAATGTGAATGTGTCACATGTGCTTATGTATAATTTACCTTCTCCATGTTTCCATGCCATTCATTATTCATAACCATATTTTATCAATGGTAATTATGATGTGTTTAAATATTTTATATTATATTTATGATATAATAATTATTATATAATGATAATACCATATCTACCTTCTTATAATGTAACCCGTTGAAAGACGATAATGGTTTCCGTGTGTGTATACAGACTACCACCTCTACAAAGTGATATGATTCATTTATATTTTCGATTTTAATAGGATAATAAAAAGGTTGGAACTTATTAATATATTTCATTAAAATGATAAAATTATTTTTATGATAATTTGAATTATTTTTCACCTATATTTCATTCCATCAGTCATAAAATTAAAACAGCATTTCTGCAAACATACGGTCTACTATCTCCCAGAACGGTTTTTTTATTTTCTTATATATAACATTTAATAAAGAATATAATTATGGATATAATTAATATATATTATATTAATGTTATTAGTAATGTTTTTGTTAAATGGTAAAATTATGTAAACCAAAACATACATGATAAATGAAGCGGTTATGACCCGAAATAATGATATTTTCTAAGATTTTTTAATTATTAGAAGATAAAATGTTGTATGAAAACACTATATGGTTTGAAATATTTTAGTATGGTTATATAATATTTTTATGTTAAATCTATACATATTATACTAAAATTTTGATGATGTACGATGTAAGTGATACTTATGATAATTGATTTTCATCGGAAATTGACTTCATTGGGAGATAAGTAATGTTATTAACTAATATTCTTTTAAGAGATTTATATACATACCCTTCAACATGTTATGTCATTATGTTAATTAGTATTATGATATTTAAACTTTCATTTAATGTAATTCTTTATTTGGGATTATGATTCAGACATTACCAAAGAAGGTATCAGATTTAGGTTTCAATACTATTATATTGATGATTTTTTATGCTTTAATTTACATTGAGAGAATAATATAATCATTATATAATATAATTATGGTGTCTTTTTTTATCCTATATTTACGAATAAATAAAATTCTTTTTACTATTTATCATTATTTTATCTAATCAAGAGATCAAAATAATGTTTTTAAAGAACACATAATTTATTTATCTCTTCCGTTGAAATTTATTTTTCTATATTATACATTTTTGAAAAAGATATTTTTAATTTTTTTATATTATAATATGATTTATTAAATTTAATTTTAACAATGATTGATAGTTTAAATATTTTATTAAAAAGAAACTTCTATTAATTTTCAGAACATTGTACTTTTTGTCTTTTTACAAAGTTGTGAACGGAATGTCTTGATTTGAACTAAATATAATGAATAATATTTTATGTGATCATGAATTCTAAAATATTTTGTGGATTAATTTACTTTTTTATGTATATTTTAAATTAAATTGTTTCCCTAAATAATTATTATTTTTTATATTTTAAATGAGTGATTTCAATGTGAAAGGGTTATTTTTTTTAGGAAATATTCCTGTGAATATTGTAATATATATTTCATCTATGATAACATCCTTAAATGATAATTATATTTCACTTAGAATATTATCCAATGAAACCATTATAATTCTTTATTTGTATGTTTAATGATGATGCGATTTTTATGAAACTCGTTTATCTTCCATGGGTTATGCTATGATGAATTTATGAAATGTATATATATTTTTTTTCATGGGATATGATATAATAAAATGATGGATGTTTTATGATATTGTGGATCACAAATTTATGGTTTCAAATTATGTGATGGGAAATTATATAATTATATACCCCTCTAATTCATTTGTTGAATAATTAGATATCAATAGATAGTTAAGAAAAATAATTTTATGATCTTGATCTGTTTTGAGAAATAAGTCTATGCTCTTCATATTTTATGGGAAACAAGTATATATTCTTGATACATTGTGAGAAATTGGTTTGAAGAATAATATGTTTTTATTTTATGGTTTTATTCGTTAACCATGACATATAAAATGGTTATGTACCAATTATAGTGTCTGGAATTTATGACATGTGCTTATGGTTTATAACTAATTTATAATGATTTCTCACTATTCTGTATCATATCATCTTAAATGATAAAGATTTATTCCATTACTGCTATTTATAATGATAAAACATTTGGTATTAACATTTAAATTAATATATAATATCTCATACACTTATTATTATCTTATGATTTCAAATGATTATTGAGTGATATCTCCTATGGGTATCCCTACTAAGAATCTAATATCACAATTTCTTATATTTACATTCTCCATATTATAAATAAAAGAATTAATTATGTTATGTATATAAAGATTAATAAATGGTAAGATCATTATTGGAGAGGTTGAAAATTTTTTATTAAATAAGACGATTTTGTATCTAGTCTTAAGAGACACCAAACCATTATGTTCATCAAGCATGTATTTATTAAATGTATTAATAATTCATCTACGAAGTTGTGTAATTATTTATAAAAATCATCAATAACTATATAAAAACTCTTAATCATGAATCAAAATATCATAAAATATACAGTAATTCCCCCTCCCAACACCATCCACATGATACACCTCTTTAGAATATAGAGGGAATTTTTGATGGTGTATTAATATCAAAAGAAATAATTCAATGATTCCCACTTGACCATCAAGTTTAATTTTATGTATATATTTCATATAAATAACATAATTTTCCTAATGTCATGTCAAAACAAATTTAAATTTTAATCAATTTCTCAAAACTATAACACATTATTTAAAACAAGAATTTTAAAACACATATTATAATAACCCATTTAAAACCCATTTAGGAACCTAGAAACCAATTTGAAGACCCGATTTTTAAATAATCCATTCCATGGATGTTTGATTCAAATACATGTATCCATATTTATTTACACCTTCGTGTACATATATTTATTTATATAACTTATATATATGTGATCATCCAAAGTAATTATGGGGTTATATTAGATTCTGTAATCAAGCCCTTATCAGCATTATGGGAACTCCCAAGTGAGATCATCAAACTCTAATGAAGAAACAATCTAATAAAATAACAATTCACTAACTCACACAATATTATGTAACTTTATAATAGTCAATAAACATTTTAAATAGAGGATTTGATCATTGACATAGGATATTATTTCATAACATAATATTTAGAAAATCCTTAATTTTATTCCACTAGGATAGGTTACACGGTTTGGAAACATAGTTTACGAAGTATTTAACTAATCATACACACAATACTATGTAAAAAACACCATCATACTGTTCAGAAAATTTTTTTTAATCCAAGATGAAAATATGAAAAATATTCATTTTAAAATTAAAGTCACACTATACTATAATATTAAGATTCATTTAACAGTGTGTACGATGACTACCACCTCCATGTCCCTCTAGGAACCCACAGAATTTTCCATTATTCATTATAAAATTCGGACACAATGGTTTTCCACAAAAAATTTTAACTATGATAGGACTAAATGAAATGATAACACCCCTTGGATAAATATATCATCAATGTTTCTCCTAAACCATATGGATGGACCATTTACAAAGGGTAAACTACCAATAACTCTAAAAAAAAGTTCCATTACAATTTAACATGAAACTCAATAAAAATATAATTTTATAATAAATAAATAAAATAATAATGTATATAAAATTAAGGGTGTAAAAAAATAACCAAACCATTATACTTTCCTCCCCCAAAACATAATTAAGTTGAGTAAATAAATCATAATTGGAACCCTCAATGCAAAAAGAAATAAATTCCCAATAATCATCTCCAAAGTGAACAAAAACCAAATTTAAATACAAGCCACAGTGTGACTCCTAATTCCATAAGTCATACCTACTCCCAAAATTTATAACAACATAGCCAAGACACATTTTGGGTTCCCCACTAGTTAGAAATTGACTAGTAGTGAGGTTCAACTTGGAATGGGTATTGTATCACTGTGACCCTAGAATCCCAAAGCTAGTGAATTATTATATTACATTTGCATGATTAAAAGGAAACAAATACCAAACCAACAAATAGTATTGTCATTTTAAAAACCCGTATTAATACCACAATACCCACATTACAATATCAAATGTAAAATAAAACACAAATCACAATAAAATGATATGAATAGTATACTTGAAAGATTATTTAACGATTTATTTCTCATAATCTACAGAATAGAAACATAATAATGGTGGTCACCAATTATTAGTATGTATAAGTATGGTGGATGAAATAATTAATTCATGGTAATAATCAACATTCCAATTATAATAAATTATAACACATTCTATTAAAATATTTATATATGGAAATATCAATTTAGAAATGTAATAAACTAAGACACAAGTTGTAACACCTCGAGATTTTATGAAAAATGTTCTTTTTAATTTCATTGATTCCTTGTGTTTTACACTACACCAAAAGGAGCTTGCACTACACATATCCTTGACTTGGCTTACATTACACACAATCACGACCTTCCACGATAACGTATGTTGTACGCAATACCGAGTTTCATTAAACAACGATATGTTATATAAACTAGCCTTTTTGAATAGTAATACCCACTTTTTGAAATTTTATTTTTCAAAATGGACTTCATTTTTGGATTCATAATATCAAAATTATCCTAGGGTGAATTTTTGGTGTTTTACTGAAAACTTCCAATTTTTGATGAATAGTGAAAACACTGGGTTACTAATTAAAAAATGTCTTTTTAAATAAATAATTATGTATTTTATTTAAATTTATTTTAGGTCAAAATTGATACATAATACCTATATAAGTTCAATATAATTCATTGGAGTCATTTTATAATAATTTTAGACATAAAAAATTTTATTTAACTTTTCACCGTATTTTACCCACCTCGTAGAAGAGTTTGAAAATTTACATGAAACATAATTTTACCACTTCTGTGAGTGTAATTTCGAAAATGTGAGAGACACAGTTTATATCAAGGAATAAAATGTGGTTTAATAAGATAAAAATAATTTTTTGTGAATAGTAACTTTTTACTTTTATTTACCACGGTTAAAATTAAACAGGGTAATTAAGGGTAAAAATGATTTTACAATTACCCTAACACATGTCCTAATTCTATTGGATAAGTTTAATTCGACCGAAAAAAAAATTTAGGAATAAAATATTACTCTTTAGGTCCACTTGGATTAGATTAGGTCATTTATTATTATTTTATTTAAAGATGAATTAAAATAGTTAAAATCATAGTTTAATAACTATAACATTTTTAATATAGTGATATAAATAAGATAAATTATACTATAAATATTCATTATAAATCTAAATATATTTCATAAATAATGTTATTTTATTTATAATTTTTAGATATTAAATAATTTAATTTATTTAGGACACAATGATCATGCAGCAATTACCTTATTAATGTAATATTAACATTATTGATGTTATAAATACCCAAATGAATGTAATTTTAGACATTTTAGGAATTCCACTAATTATTTGGATTAATATGACATGTTATTATTGATTTATGTAACTTCTTTCGAACTAATCATGTTTTTATGATTTTCACAAAAATAATGTACCAAATAGTATCAAAATTGACATAAAATAGTTTTTAAAACAAATATTATATTATTAATTGTTATTTTATTCCTAAAAAGATAAGGTTCAGCCAAATGACTTAGAAAATGTTATATATATTAATAATGACCCACTTGGGGTTCGTTTGGCTTGTTATTCTAAGTTTATTAACAATATAGTGCGTGAAAACAAAAAGACACGGTAAAAGTTAAATTATTTAACTTAGAGTTAAATCTAAATAATAAGGATAAAATAATACCCTAAACTTGTCTAAAACCTATTGGTTGAGATTATTTTGACCCATACCCACATTATATTCTAAATAAATCTATTTGGAGCTGTTAAAAACAAAATATGACTTTATTATAAAATAGTATTTTATGTTTTCCAAAGGTGCCCCTCTCGTCCCTTATAAAAAGGGCACCCCTTCCCTTTTCTCTTCACACCCCTTTGAGCCTTGAAGCTCAGCCAAACCCTGACGATTACTCTTCTCAACATCATTTTTTATATCATAGAGGTTCTGGTCTTCTCAAAATACCAACTCTAGTGCCCAATGAAGAAGTATAAAGGAGGTGTGTCGAGGAAGAGGTAATCTCTTCTACTGATTCTTTCATGTTTTCTTTCTTATTCAACTTCTCCTTATTTAATTAATTCATTATAAATTAATAACATTCGTATCACTTATATACTGATATGTTACTATAAATATTAAACAACCCTATTTCACCTTCTGTCAATCCTATGGAAAACGAAATCATCGCTCGTGCGTACGTACGGAATATCGTCTCCACGCCGTGGTGTAATCAATTTTTCCACCACCACCTTACATGGATGGGTATAATGGTGTAAATAATAACTATATATTTTTATTATAACATCATACTGATTCTAATGTATTTTATTATCCCCTAAAATTCCATTCAATAATTATGGGAACGATGTCATCGCTTGTGCGTACGTATGGATTACCATCTCCACAACGCGATGAGATTCAATCTCCATGTTAACCATTCAAGAATGATTGTAAAGTATATATAATGAATAATAATTAAATATATGACATACTAAAGCTACTTAATTTATGTATATATATATATATATGTCATCGACTTACTTCCATTCAAGTCAAAAAGGAAAGGAAAACAACATTCATGCGTACGTACGGCCTACCTTCTCCATGAACGGTGTGTTTCATTCCATTCATCTATATTATATATATATATGTGGAATATATATGATATATATAATTATTTTCATTCAATAAGTATGTAAATAATGATATAAGTAATAATAATATCAATCACAATAAGTCCAAACAAGTATGATAAATAAAACGAGTTTACCCAAAACGATGCTTTAACATGGAATTTACAAAAGAACTGGTAATATAAAGTCATAAGTGAACCATATATGATATAATAACAATGAATATGATTCTATAATAAGTAAATGACATTATATAAATCATTATATAGGAGGTTCGTATATGTATGAATCATATCAGACCTAAGGAAAGGGATAATTATTCCAATATCATTCTTATCCGAGAATGTTTATTCATAAGTATTTACTGGGGTTATGTTTATCATCCATGTCCATATGTTCTCAAAATGTTTTCATAAAATGTTCAGTTTTCTTAAATTTATGTTTAAACTCATTTTAATATTTTTTTTACTTTTACCAAATCATATATAAGGAATCATTCTTTTTTTACCATAAAAGGTACTTTTTGACTTTTCTGACAAAAGTATGAGAAGAATGTATTTTTAACTTATATGGCATGAACGGATTTTAATAGTTTTATAACGCCTTCTTTTAATGAAGCTTAATATACAATATTTCATGAATATTTTCAAAAAATCCTTTTCTTTTAAAATTTCAGGGCATTTTTTAAAAAGAAAATGATTTTGAAGAAGAAAGGATATTTTCCTCAAGAATTCATTTCAAGTATTTTATCAAAACAGTTTTCCATATAAGATGTCATTATTTCATATGTGTATGTTTCAAGTATAATTTCTCTACGATTTACATGGTTTCACTTTTCTTATGATTAAATGATATCCATTTTGTTTTGTATGGATTATGTTATGATGAGATGATGTTTATGTAACCCATTTTTAAACTTTGGGTAATGATGAATGATTTATGATCATGTTGTGGCACAAGTAAAAATGATTTCATTATGAGATGAGTGGGACCTATATCTCCCTCAAATTCATTGGGTAAATATTTATATCTCATGAGATAGATATGTCTGGAATGGTATGTTATTTCGGTTCAGTGATACAGGATTGGAATGTGGAGTGAACTTGATTCAAAAAGGGACTTTGTCCACTAAGATGGTCTTGGCAGCAATGCCTTGGGCTACTATGGAAATCATGTCATGTTCTTAATGTTTTTCCACAATTAAAAGTTTTATTTCCGAGCTATTTTATCATGACTTATGTTCCATTATGATCTATTCCTTACGTACTGCCATGTTTTATGTAATTGCTCAAGATTTCGATGTTTAAACATTATGTTCATGTTTTTATGTTCCAATGTATATGGTTTGTTTTATTTTCTCCATGCTTACCCTTACTGAGCATTTGATCGCACATTTTATATGTTTTCTTTTCACCAGGATATAAAGAACGGTTTTAGGTATCAAAAAAAAGGGAATGATATTTATGAGAGATGTTCAAGATCTTTCACCACGATTAGAGGATTATGTTCTGAGTTTCTGAAACACTAAACTATTACTGTCCTTCTATGTTTATTTTTGTTATGTATTGTATATTCTGAAAAAGTAATGTAATGTCCATGTATGTTAAGATTTGGGTCTCTACAGTTGGTATCAGAGGTTCAATTTAGTCAAACTTTGGAAACAAGGAAGCGTGAAATTTAGTGAGATCCCTAAAGATATTTCTAAGGTATGTCTAGGGATGTCCCTAAGGTTAAGTATAAGTGTTGGTTATAGTCCTAGAATTACGGTAACAATATTAAAATTAAACCTAAGATGTTATATATTGAATTTACTCCCCCTGGATAATGATTTTGGCCTCTCACACTATTCTTTTTGAGATTTAGAAGATGGCTGGAAATAGGAGGACTCACGATAATGGAGGATATGATGGACAATGGAATGAGATTCTTCATGAGAAACCAAATGAAATTGGATCTGGAAGTCCACATATCACTATTATTCCTAATCAAAAATCTTATAATATGATCAATAATCTCATATTTGGTATGTTTCTTGACTCAGCTAATAAGAGAACGATGGAATTTCATGATGACCATAGAGGAAAGAAAGTTCAATTTCCATCATGTAAATCTTGTCTGAAGAGGCATCAGGGAGAATGTTACAAAGTAACTGGAAGATGATTTGGGTGTGGAAAAGGACACAATTCTATTAATTAAAAAGGAAAATTTTCAGTTAACACCATATACAGGGATAATGGTATGGCTAAGACATCAACAACAGTTAAGTGTTTTAAATGTGGAATATATGTGCATTATGAAAATCAATGCCCTAAGGGAAAATCTCATAATGAGAATCAGCATGGCCATATGGGTTGTATTTATTTGAATGATGATGAAGAGACTAAAAATGATATATGAGATGGATGAAATGATGAATCTCAATCAGTGGTTTAAGAAGGTAGTGTAATGATTGTATGTTTATCAATAATAATGTATGGTGCTATGGAATAAAAAAAATCTAAGTATTGTTACACTGTTGCCCTTTCTTGAGTTTTGAATGTATATGTTGAATGGTACCGGTATCCATGAAAGGTTATTCAGATATTTTAGGAAAGCACCTAATATGCGCATAAATAATGTATAAAGATATAATGAAATGTTTGATAGAATTAATGATCTCATGACTAATATAAGGAAAAAGTGATATCATGGATTGAGTATATAAAATTTTGGGATTTTGGTATATGGAAAGAGTTACCTTGTAACAGCATTCATGTTTTCACTATGGTTCAAGAGAATATATGATTAAGGTATTCACATGATTGGAATGTGACCAACAATATACATCGTATGATTTATTGGGGATAAATGATGGTATTCACATGCTCGGTAGATGAAATTCCTAGTAATTGTTTTCTTTATACTATGAGCTTGGACAAAAGTATTTTGGATAAGCCTACAGATTGGAATGATTTAAGCTAGACATAAGATTGTATTGTTTAAGGATAGAAATTTTTTCTATTTAAATACAGGAATGTTATTATGATGTAGTTTTAGTAAAAGGGACAACCTCCAGGATGGGCGACAATCTGTCGCTTCTGACAAGGCTGTAGGAATCGAACCCACAACCGAAGTGCAATAGGCCTTCATTTCCTACTATGGGCCTACATGAAGTCCCTGGTTAGTAGAAACTAGTTTTATTAAGTAATATTATTGATGAAGTATAAGTCATTTTTTGGAATCATGTATGATTAACCTCACCATAGATGGACTTCGGTATATTTGATTACTTTTTCTATCCTTTTGTTTGAGACATATGGAATGACCCATCATTCTATCACATGATTTACTAACACCTCAAGAATGAAAAATTCAACTTCATTTCATTAATAGATGAAGTGGAAATTGTTCAAGGAACAAACAATGGTGAGATTATACCGAAATAAAGTAATTATTTCTTCTAATTCAAATTTTTCAACTTTAGGGAAATGATCATGAAAACCAAAAATGTTGTCCTAGTGCCCTTATATCTGATGAATCAGATGGTACCTTAGATCATCAAAAATTTATGGCTTTGTGATTGTTGGATTTTTCATAGCCATGTTCTCTACCACTCTCCATCAGAACATGATAGTTATATTTCTCTTCCATATCCATATTTTCACCTATGTTCTCCTATGTGGAAACCGAGTGATTAGTTATTTTGGGTAACTGTTATATTTCATACTTTATTTTTTAAAGATAAGTTTTGGTAATCCTTTTTACGATGTGGGTTTCTATTAAAACTTTCTATTAGTAAACACTTTATAACCCCGACGAATTTTAAGGGTGAAATTCATTTTAAGGGGGGAAGAATGTAACACCCAGAGATTTTATAAAAAAGATTTATTTTTAATTTTATTTATGTATTGTTTCGTACACTAAACCAATAGGAGATTTCACTACATGCATCCCTGACTTGGCTCGCATTACACGCAATTGCGACCTTCCACGATAGCGTATGTTGTACGCAATAACGAGTTTCACTAAACAACGATATGTTATATAAACTAGATGCAATGAATAGTAATAACCACTTTTTGAAATTTTATTTATCAAAATGGACTTCATTTTTGGATTTGGAATATTAAAATTAGCCTAGGGTGAATTTTTGGTATTTTTCTGAAAACATTAAATTTTTTTATGAATAGTGAAAACACTAGGTTGCAAATTAAAAACCAACTTCTTATGTAAATAATTATTTATTTTATTTAAATTTATTTAAGGTAAAAATTTATACATAATACCTATATAAGTTCAATTTAATTCATTGGAGTCATTTTATAATAATTTTATACATATAAAAAGTTTATTGAACTTTTCACCGTCTTTTACCCACCTCCTAGGAGAGTTTCAAAATATACATAAAACACAATTTTTCCACTTCTATGAGTGGGATTTCGAAAATCTGAGAGACAAGGTTACTATCAAGGAGTAAAATTTTGTTCAATAAGATAAAAATAATTATTGGTGAATAGTAACTTTACTTTTATTTACCACGGTTAAAAGTAAATAAAGTAATTAACTGTAAAAATGATATTACTATTACCCTAAAACATGTTATAATTCTATTTTATAAGTTTAATTAGACCAAAAACTACCTTAGTAATAAAATATTACCCTATAGGTCAACTTGGATTAGATTAGGACATTTATTATTATTTTATTTAAAGAAGAATTAAAGAAGTTAAAATCAAATTTTAATAACTACAACATTTTTAATATAGGGTTATGCATAAGATAAATTCGACTATAAATATTCATTAGATAGGTAAAACAATTTTATACATAATGGTATTTTATTTTTAATTTTTAGACATTAAATAATTTAATTTATTTATGACAGAATGATGATGCAATAATTACTTTATTAATGAAATATTAAAATAATTGATTTTATAAATACCCAAATAAATGTAATTTTAGACTTTTTATGAATTACACTAATTTTAAAAGTTAATATGACATGTTAGTATTGATTTAATTAACTTTTTATAACTAATCATGCTATTATTAGTTCCACAAAAACCAAGTACCAAATACTGTCAAAATTGACATAAAATATTTTTGAAAAGAAATATTATATTATTAATTGATATTTTATTCCTAAAAATCTATGGTTAGGCTAAATTATTTAGATAAGGTTATATATATTAATAATTAACCACTTGGGGTTCGTTTGGCTTGTTATAGTAATTTTATTAACCATATAGTGTAAGAAAATAAAAAGACACGGTAAAAGTTAAATTATTTAACTTAGAGTTAAATCTAAATGATTAGGATAAAATAGTAACCTAAACTTGTATAAAAACTATTGGTTGAGAGTATTTATACCCATACCCACCTTATCTTATAAATAAATTATTTTGGAGCTATTAAAAACCGAATTGGACTTTATTATAAAATAATATTTTAAGTTTTCCTAAGGTGCCCCTCTCCTCCCTTATAAAAAGGGCACCCCTTCCCTCTTTTCTTCACACCCTTTTGAGCCTTGAAGCTCATCCAACCCCTGAAAATTACTCTTATAAAACTCCCTACTTATATTTTAGAGTTTCTGGTCTTCTCAAAAGAAAAACTCTAGTGCCCTAAGAAAAAGTTTAGAGGAGGTGTGTCGAGGAAGAGGTAATCTCTTCTACTGATTCCATCAAGTTTTCTTTCTTCTTCAACTTCTTATTTTTTAGTTCTATCATTATAAATTAATAAAATCAGTATAAATAACATAATGATATTTTATCATAAATATAAAACAACCCCATTTCACTTTTTATCCATCCTACGAAAAACGAAATCACCGAGCGTGCGTACGTACCCGTGGTGTATTCAGTTTTTCCACCACCACCTTACATGGATGGGTATAATGGTGTAATGAATAAATATATATAGTTAATATAACATCATACTAATTTTGATGTATTATATCATCCACTAAAATTCAATTCAATAATTATGGTAATGATATCATCACTCGTGCGTACGTACGGATTATCGTCTCCATGACGCGATGAGATTCATTCTCCATGTTAACCATTCAAGAATGATTATAAAGTATTTATAATGAATAATAATGAAATATATGACATAAAGATTCTAATTAATTTATTTATATATATATATTTCATCTACTTACTTCTATTCAAGTCAATTAGGAATGGAAAATAGCATTCAAGCATACGTATGGCCTACCGTCTCCATAAACGATGTATTTCATTTCATTCATTTATCTATTATATATATATGATGAATATATATAATAATTAAATAATGAATTACAATATATAAGAAAGTAAATCATGATATATTTAATAATAATATCAAGAACAACAAGTCCAAACAAGTATTATAAATAAAACTATTTTACCCAAAACGATGCTTTAACATGGAATTTACAAAAGAACGGGTAATATAAAGTCATAAATGAACCATCTATGATATAATAACAATGAATATGATTCTGTAATTTGTAAATGTCATTATAAAAATCATTATACAGGAGGTTCGGATACGTACGAAGCATATCAGACATAAGGTAAGGGATAATTATTCCAATCTCATTCTTATCTGAGATTGTTTATTCATAAGTATTTACTAGGGTTACATTTATCATCCATGTCCATATGTTCTCAAATTTTTTTCATAAAATGTTTACTTTTCATAAATGTATTTTTAAAGTCATTTTTACCTTTCTTTTTACTTTTACCACATCGTATGGATGGAATCTTTTTTTTTACCATACAAGATACTTTTTGACTTTTCCAAAAAAAGTACGAGAATAATGTTTTTTTAACATATACGGCATGAACCGATTTTTACTGTTTTATAATGCCTTATTTTCATGAATCTTAATCTACATGATTTCATGTCTATTTTCAATGAAGTACTTTTCTTTTAAAATTGCATGGCATTTTGTGAAAAGAAAATGATTTTGAAGAAGAAAATATATTTTCCTCAATAATTCATTTCAGTGTTTTATCAAAACCATTTTCCATATAAGATGGAATTATTTCATATGTGTATGTTTCAAGAATAAATTCTCTATTATTTACATGGTTTCACTTTTCTTATTATGAAATGATATCCATTTTTTTATGGATTATGTTATGATAGGATGATGTTTATGAAACCAATTTTATACTTTTGGTAATGATGAATGATTTATGATCATGTTGTGCCACAAGTAAGAATGATTTCATTATGAGATAGTTGGGACATATATTTCCCTCTAATGCATTGCGTAATGATTTATATCTCATTAGATAGACATGGCTGGAACAGTAAGTTAATCCGGTTTGGGGATACAGGACTGGAACGAGGAGTGAACTCGATTCAGAAAGGGACTTTTTCCACTAAGATGGCCTTGGCAGCAATGCCTTGGTTACTATGGAAATCATATCATGTGCTTATTGTTTTTTGACAATTAAAAGTTTTATTTCCAAGCTATTTTATCATGATTGATGTTCCATTATGATCTATGCCTTACGTACTGCAATGTTTTACGTAATTGCTCAAGATTTCGATGTTCAAACATTATGTTCATGTTTTTATGTACAAATGAATATGGATTGTTTTATTTTCTCCATTCATACCATTACTAAGAATTTGAGCTCACCCTTTATATGTTTTCTTTTCCCTGGGATATAAAGAAATGTTTTAGGAAAGAAAAAAAGGGGAATATAATTATGGGAGATGTTGAAGATCTTTCACCATGATTAGAAGATTATGTTCCGAGTTTCCAAAGACAACAAACTATTACGGCCCTTCTGTGTTTGTTTTTATTATGTATTAAGTATTCTGAAAAAGTAATTTAATGTCCATGTACGTCAAACGTTTGGTCTCTACACAAGTCATTTAATCAAAAAACTGAGAATATAATGCATGCATAAATATGACAATGAAAAAGATCACTTCGATAAATAATAACAAAATATAAATTAGAAAAATTATTAATAATGGGACACCATTTTATCTAGTTAAATTTTTACATTACCATTAATAAATTTTTTAACACAGTTTCTAACACATCAGATAAAAACACATTTAATTTTCCCTAGTGATTCGTCTCATGAGACTACCGATAAATCAAGGGGATATCTATAAGCAAGACCTAACTGTGTTGTACCTAACCAAATAATTCCACTAATATTGAGTAATCTGCTTATAAGAAAAAATCCATCTCAAATATCCCTATTGAAAAGAAGATACAAATTTATCAATAATTTCCTAATAGTTAAATAACTGTCAAAGTGAGAACCCTATCTAAAAATGGTACAAAGTATAGGAAATAATAATTTTCATTATATGAGAATATGGATATTTTAGGAATGTATAATGTACCATAAAAAGATCATAAGTATTTTATTGTATCATGATAAGTTGACAATCATTAAATAAATTGAGACAATAAAGGTAATCATTAAACACATTCATTTGTAAAATAATCATTAAGCATTCTAATGTGTCTCATACCACTATGAAAAATTTGAATCCTAATCCCCATGAAGGAATAAAATTAAATCATAATTTTGAATATTATGAAGATAAAGTGATTTAGAAAAAATATATATCAAAAAATGTATTATATACACCATGTAAAATAAGTATGCTTTCAATAATTCATTTATATCATAGATGTAATATGTGAGATGAAAACCCCTAACCTTAAGTTTCCTTTTCGGTGAAAGTCAACTAACATACTGTATAATGGTTTTAAACATGTAAATAACATATACTTTAACCATAATAATATTTATAATATCATATATAATCTTCTTATAATATCTCATTACCCGTTTTTTAGTAATCAATCATTATTTCCACAAGTTATAGATGTTAATTACTAACACTCTCAAGTAAGCTATAGCATGTTAATTGTTGTTCCTATTAATTAGATCATGATTTAATAATATTTATAAATTAACTAATGATTTAATTAAAATATATATTCTCTATATATGTATTTAAAATAATACATTTAAGTATGGAGATAAAAATTAAATTCACCGTTCATGGAGATGATGTGCCATACATACACGTGAACGCTACCTTCATTTATTTTTATGACTAAAATAATAAAAATTAAATTATATTTATAAATATATGTACATTATAATTCCAGTATAATATCCATGTCTTATATTTTACATAGTTTTATTAATATCTTCTTTTAATCAATCAATTTATAGCGTAAGCGAATCACATCGCATTGGTGAGGTGGTAGTCCACACTTCCACAAATGATGTTATCGTATTACCACACAATAGAAATCATAATGGTATGTGTTATATGAAAATTATATAAGAATAAAAAAATTATAAATATCATATATTAATCATATATTAATATAATTTTCTTCAAATTTCCCAACCTTGAATGGTGGTAAAGGAAAAATTGAAAACATCCTTTTGTGAGAAGGTAGTTCACCGTACAAATAAATAGCATATTCATTATCCATTTGAGGGATGTTTTGATATGTGTATGTAAAAACCATTGAATATAAACAAATAAGAGTATGTAGGATACTATTGTTATTATATAATCATTTAATAAGTCTATTTTAGGGGGGTGTAGAATTAAAATAATGAAAAAGAGCATGAGGAATATTATGACGGCTTCATTACAAAACCCCTTTTGATTTGATCCAATGGGCATACTTGGATGGTATTATGCACAAAATTAGTATTCAAAGAGGTTTGGAAGTTTTATTAGGATATATTTTGGTCAATAAATAGGTTCTTGGTAATTTTCAGGAAGATGGAGGTGTGATTGCATTTTTATAATGGGGGAGTGGCATTCTTGTTAATATTTCAAAAGGGATTTCAACCCAGGATTTTCTTTTGAAAATTGGTTCCTAATATTAAATAAAATGGATAATAGTTATATAATAGTCTTTATAGTACCTTATTATGGATTTTTTTAGTTTATATGTTAATTTTTTAATTAATTTTATGGTTTAATCCCTTTTTAAGAAAATTTTTCTTTTAATCTATATAATTAATTATTATTAATTTCATTAATATTTTTGTCAAATAAATATTTTTAAATTATTAAAAAATATATATTATTCTAATTCAATTTATGTAATCCATTTTTTATTATATAATTATATAAGTGGATGAAATTAATTTTAAATTATTCATATGGATAAGACAACTAATTGGGTTTAAAAGTAAAAAGAATCAGAAGTCTTCGGTATTTTTATATCCAATTTCTACATGAAATAGATTTTAATGACCTAAATTAAATTAATAGATAAAAAATTATATATTTAAACACCAATATATATATATAATGTATCCTGATAAATAATTTAGACAACAAAAAAAATTTTAAAAAAATGGCATTTTTTCACTACTCATTAAAATTTGAAACATCAAATAAAAATATAAAAACATAACCCTAAAAGAATTTTTAAATTTATTATTTCAAAAATTATGTTAATATTTAAAAATTAAATTAATAAAATATTCAAAAGTCATATTTTAATTATGTGTTCCCCTATTATTTGGTAAAACAACATTTATAAAAATATAGGGTTCTATATGTAAAATTAGATTTGTTATTATCTTTTTTCAATCGAATATATTAGATAAATATTAAAAATATTTAATTGATTATATAATATATAAATTCAATTAAAATAATCCACTAATAGTAATTAATTTACCCTTTTAAAATGAATCATATTTTTTACATATTGTTTTTTATAAAATCATTCCATTTATAGTCATTTTTTTAATACATTCCATTTTAATTAATATGTAATCAATTAATTAAACAATATAATTTTATAATATTGATAATAATATTCATGAAAAAAAATAAACGACTAGGTTATATATTATTATTTTAAATATTAACATTTCAATAATATATTATTATTCAGTAAAACTCGGTCTTCCATATTACGCAAGTCATTGAGGGAAGTCATTCTTCAGTAAATAAAAGATAAAATATATGTTTCATATAGAGAATCATAAACATTATGTTGTTTATAACATAATCCTAAAAATTTGTTCTGTATAAATCAATATAGTAATAAATATTAAATTCTAAAATTAAATTATTTAATGTCATGGGGTGTTAAATACTCCCCACCCAAAATAAATTGTTTCCTCACAATTAAAAATTGATCTTGGTAATCAAGGGATTGTTATTTGAAGATAAACTGTTGTTGAAAACCTCACATCATGAATAGGATTAATAAAAATATTATTAACAAGAGAGAATGGGAAGTACAATGTTCATGTTACTAGGTTCTCTAGTAGGATAACATATTTGGGAAAGGTAATCATTGAAACAAAAGAAAAATATAACAATAATGTTCTAATGTAGAGTGATAGAGAACATGTTCAGTTGAATGTTTTTGACCAAAAATCCCGAAACCAATGTTATGAAAAAAGTACATTGATAGCTTAAAAAATGAGGATATGAAGACAAAAGTTTTGTTTCAAAACTATTTTCCTATAATTTAAAAATTCATTCACACTATAATAATATAAGTATATATAATTTTCTATTCCATAAACACAATATTATCCTATGTTTGTTCCTTTAACTATTCCTAATTTACTTCATAGCACATGGATGCCTCATATGGTGAATTAATACATTAAACACTAAAAGATCATCCAAAAATCATCTTAAACTATTTCATAAATGGTTATACTTTAAAAAATATTATTATCTTACAATCTATAATAAAGGTCATTGAATTTACAAAATGAACATCTCAAATAACATGAAGTGTATTTTAATAATCACATTCCAAACATTTGAATATGGTAATAACATGAATTATGATAAAACCATATTGAAAAAATTCAGGCATATTATTCCTTAAATAGGACATACATTATTTGATACATTTATAAAATAAAAAAATGATATGAAATACATCTATTATAGAATAAACCAATTTTTTGATAAATCGTTACATTGTTCAAAGGCGGTCATCAATTAACTGATTAAAATATTCAAACCAACCACTTAGTTATCCAAAAAAATTTTAACATTTGGAATATATTAATGGTTATATTTAAATAAAAAAAGTTTTTCCAAAAAAATTACTTTCGAATGAATAAAATTTATTATTACAATTTAATATATAATTTAAAAACAATAACAAAAAATAACTGGTTTATAATTATTATATATTTCATAAATCATATGATGAGAACATAAAAAATAATGTACTTTTACAACATATTTCTTATATCCAAATATATAATCACATTATTTATTACACATCATTTTTTCAATAACATATTATTTAACTTATCCTCTTAACTTCTTCTGAGGAATATTCTCTTGATGCTTAGGAATAATTTTTTGTGTAATAACACATCTCATTGTAGTTGTAACATAGAAAAATCTTCCTCCCCTTCTTCCCATTTCATTATTTTTCCCAGTGACCATTTTTCATCAATTATAAAAAGACATCCCATACATTGAACAATTTTCCATGCAATTTGTTTACACAGTTATCACATGTGGGAAAATCATTCATTTTATTCCTCACATTATCTATCATTTTGTCTTCCTTTCTCTTCTTCTATTGTTTCCCTTTGAATCCATAGGACATGGAAAATTATTTAACTATGTTGATATCACATAAAATTATTTCACAATGTGAATAAAAGGTTTGAGACCCTACCTCCATTTAGAGACTCAATTTATGTACTTTAATTAAATGTCAATTTTTATTCCATGTTGCGCATGAAATACAAAGCATAGGTGGATATCCTTGTAAAAAAAAGATTCATATAATGTAACACATTCTTCCCCATTTCTCTTAAAGATATGAAAATTTATCTTCATATGAATTTTTTGATCTTGAATGAAGTATTTATCATAGAATTTCTCATTAAACGTTCATTATTCAACGAGTTTTGTTTCTTCTTCCTCCATAGTATTTTGGATCTAGGACCACCACTAATCAGCATCACATTAGAGAAAATAGAAAAAAAGTGTAATAATTTCCATTACATAGTATCCCAATGTCATAAATATATTCTCTAGATACTTAATACATTTTTCATCGACAATTAAATTAATAGTCCCACTAAACGATAATGGATTCTATCTGAAAAAGTGATCTAGAATAGGATATTCTCACTATGGAATCTGTTTCTCCATTCATGTAAGGATATATATCATAACATTATTAATCTAATATAATATATCCATAGTATTATCTCTTCCAATACCAGCCATATTAGTTTCCTTGGTAGGGTAATATTTACATATTCTAGGAGTATTGACACCATTCTCCATTCCATGATCAATTTATAAAAAAAATGTAACATACTATAGTAATTCATAAAATTATGAAATTTTTATAAATCTACCTATGAAAAAACACTTAATATGAAATAAAACTTTTATACATATCTATTCTCAAAATAAATAAAACATTTTTTCATTGGTGATATCATTTCTTTAAAACCCTTATAATGGATTCTAATGAAAATGTAAATTAACTTAAGTGTATCCCATGAGGGTGTCAAACCAGGTGCATTATATGGACAATTTTCATGTAGCATGTTATGACACTTTATTACAGAAACACATTTTATAAGGTGTAACATGAAGGTAAATCTAAAACAAAACAGCGTCCAAATTTAGTATCCATAAAAGGATGTATTTATATGAATACACACATAATCTCCACCTTAAAAAAATTCTCAGATGTTATTCTATACATATCCTGAAATACTATCATATGGTTATAGTCCCTAATCTATGTTCCCTAAATCTAGTTTCAATGGTTGTTGTTAAGCATCCATTGATAGCAACTGTTGCACCCTGACCCTAGGAGTTCAGATACGGTGCATTGTTTTATTATATTGTTATGATTACAAGTAATCAAGTCCTAAAGGGATGATCAGTTTAGTATTTTTGGAAAACAAAATTAAATACACAATTCTAATATTACATTGGGGAATACAAAATAAAAAATGATACATAATAATATTAGATGAAAAATCTCCTTGAAATATTAATCAAGGATTCCTTCTTCATAACATTGGAAAAGTAAAAATAACATAGGTGTGCTCAAATAATCATTAATGGTATGTAAAGTTGAAACAATAATTAATTGATGATAATAATTAACCTAGAAAGGAAAATAACTGATAAAAAATTCCATAAAAATTATAAGATAATGAAATAACATTATGGAAAACTATGAAAATTAAACACATTGTATTTAATCAATAAACTAATAATATAATTCATCCATATATATATAAACAAAAAAATAATAGTCATAAATAATAACTAAATATAAATGAGGGGAAATGTTTAATTATTGGAAATAACTTTTCTAATCTACATGGTATTATTACCATTCTAACCTATAATAAGAAAATCTATAACATGTTGGGTAAATACCCTTCTAATTTGGTCAATTGATTCGTCTCATGCAACTATTGATGCATCAAAGGGTTATCAATAACCAAGAAAGACCTTTTCCATACCTGTCCAAATAATTCCTCATATATCAGGAAAATTATTTAAATAATTAATGTTCTTTATAAAATTTATATATTGATTAAAAGATACAAATTTATCAACAATTTTCATGTTTATCAAAAATGTTTCGAAGTGAATATCATATGTGTAAAATGGAATATGGTTTAGGAAATTATAATATTCAATATATTATAATATTGATACATATGACTAGTTTAATGTAACATCACATTATCATAAGGATATGATTATTCCAAGAAACATTTACCAGTCTCCAATGATAGTGATATTTCAATGGTAACCATTAAACACATTCTTGGGGATAATAATCATTAAAAAAATCAATGTTTCTCATAACTCATTGATACATTTAATTCGTAATACGGATTAAGGAAGAAAATTAAATTAATGTTTGGAATAAAATGTAACAAATTTATTCATGAAATAATATATCATATGGGGGAGTAGGTACACATCACAAAATAACTAAGTTGTTAATATTACATTTATCTCACAAATGTAAAATTTGATATTAAAATTAGATACCTCAAATTAATTTTTTTTAAATGCATTAACATAAATGATAGCGTTTTTAAAAAATTGAATAAATTATACCATGAAAATAGACATATTTATAATATCATATATGATCTTATAAAATTTATTTACCCATTTATTCATAATCATTCATTATTTTCACTATTTTGGGGGGTTATTGACTAGTTTCTCAAGTATTTTTCAAATTGTTACATGTTCTTCCTATTACATAATGAAAGTTTTCATCATTTCCATAATTTAAACCATAATTTCATTATCATATATATTCAGTATATATTTATTTATAATA
Organism: Viscum album; assembly: GCA_963277665.1. Lineage (NCBI taxonomy): Eukaryota > Viridiplantae > Streptophyta > Magnoliopsida > Santalales > Viscaceae > Viscum > Viscum album. Next base: position 2,086,445,210 of record OY728165.1, on the reverse strand, counting down.
ATCCAATGTGTTTGGAGATAAAAAATAAAATGTATAATTCATGGAGAGTGAAGGTCTTACATAAACATGAATTCTACCTTTATATCAATTTCATATTAAAATAATGAAAAATAAATAATATATATTATAATTATAGTATAATATATATTTCATGTATATATAATAGTTTTATTAAAACTCTCTTAATTAAATTTCTTGTATAGTGTGAAAGAATCATATCTCTTTGGGGAGGCGGTAGTCCAAACATCCACAAACAATGTTATCGAATTCTAAAAAAATGGAAAGCATAGAGTAATGTGTTATATAACAATTCCATAAGAATAAATACATTTAAAAAATTCTATATTTCATATTTAAATAGATTTTCCACCATAATTACCATCCATGAAATTTGTAATGGAAAAACAAATATCATTATCTTCTAAGGCACTAGTTTGTTGTACACATAAATGGTACGTTCTTCACCCTTTAGATAGATGTTTGTGAATTTGATGGTATAAAAATTATAAAAAAATTATCATTATATTTAGGATATATGGGTTATTATATAGAAAAGTAATAATAATATTTTATGTGGTATAGAATGAAAATAAATAAAAAGATCATGGGGTATGTTGTTGCCTCTTCATTAGTATCCATTTTGGTTTGTGCCAAAGGGATTCACTGGATATAATTATACCCAAAGATATGATTATTGGATGAATTTGTTTTATTTTTAGGAGCTATTTGGGACTATATTGTTCAATCCAACGTTCCTTGAGAGCTGTGAGTAAGAGTGAGGGGTGATTGCCATTTTATATTGGAGGAGGAAAGACATTATTGTAAATTTTGTAAAGGAAATTACACCCCCATTTTTTCAATGAAAAGGATATAAAAAAATACAATTATATAAAAATGATTATGAGCTTCAAATATTTATATACAATGCATTTGGGAAAAATTTATAGGCCATTATGTCCAATACAATTATGGGTTAGTCCATTGATTAGAAAATATTTATCTCAATCATTATAATTTATTTTAATTAATTCCTGTAATATTTTTTAATAAAAATTAAGTTAAAATTATTAGACAATATATATTATTCTGATTCCATATATGGAATCATTTTTTCAAATTCCCAATCACAAAATTGGTAGGAATTAATTTAAAATTAATCCCACAAATTGGATGACAATGTGGGTTTTATAGTAATATGGTTCAAAAGTCTGCTATGTTTTCTTATCCATTTTCAATATGAAATTGATTTAGATGACCAAGATTAGATTAATTGATAAAATATTTATATAATAAAATTTATTTAAAATATTACAATATTGTTTAACCTTATAAATAAATTCAATGAAAACTGATTCTAAATTAAAATTTCATATTTTTTTCTCTATTCATCAAAAATTGAAACTTCAAAGAAAAATACCAAAAATCACCATAACATGATTTTTACATTTCAAATTAAAAATGATGTTTCATATTTCTTATTGTATTCCAAAAACTTTCAAAATTAAAAATTAATTTTTATATTCCATTAAATGTTGCTAAAACTACTTTTCTATAAATATTTGTTTTTATGTGTAATATTTGGTTTGTTCTTATATCATGTCTATATAATCTATCCAAATAATATAAAAACTCATATAAAATATATAAATTTCATTAAAATCATCCAATTATAGTAATTAATTTATCTTATTAATATAATTATGCATTTTCACGTTAAAATAGACTTTTATAAGATCATTCCCTTTATATACATTTGGTTTCTATATTCTTTTCTAATTTATAGCTGACCAATGAATTAAATAATACATTTTCATAATTTAGTAAATCCTATTCAAAACCATAAATTAAACTATTAGTTTATATATTATAATATTAACAAAAATAATATTATATTATTATATTATTTTGTGGTTAAACATAGTCTTTTGTGTTACACAGGCCATCGAGGAAATTCGGTCCTAAGGGTAACACAGGCTGACCTTGGTGTTTCATGTAAGGAATGATAATTGAATTTTCCATGAAACATAATCTTATCTTAATGTTTATTATAAAAAATCTAGGGGAAAATTTATTCTATAAGGAAAATATTTTTACATCTTGGGGTGTTACGGATATTAAAGGGAGCACAAAAAAACACTACATGAGAATCAACAAAGGAAACTGAAACATATAATTAGACTGACACTTAATTCAAAATTCTAGAAAAAAATATTTATCTTTATATAAAGATAAGATATGAAATCAACTAAAGAGACTGATTGGAAAATAATATGTAATCTTACGGGAAACAGGAGATAAGTCCAGAAAGGTGTAAAAGAGGTTACCTGAAATGATTGATGGTGAAAGAAATCAAGTTTATGGTGTAGACATAGTCATCGCATTTTTTTTATATACAGTCATATATAATTTTTGAATAATCCCCAACCAACCACAATTACCATTGGTCTTTATACCACTAAGTAAATATATTAGAATCCCCAAACCGACCACACTAGAAACACATAAAAAAATTACCCATTTTAAAAGAGTTAGAAACCGAATAATGAGGCTACTCTAGATAAATTTTGTCTATTTTACAGCTCTCACTAGTTGTCGAGCCTTCTTTTTCTTATAGTGGAATGATGCTTCCTACTATATTAGGAAACCCTTAGAAAACCAACACATCAAAAATTTATTTTCCACTAACTCCTTAATAAATGTAGATTAGTAGAGATAACATGATCACCGATCTCAAGATGAAGAAAAAGTACAAAGAGTCAAGACACTATTTATTTCTTTAATGGGATCTTTAATGAAAAATGAATCATCTTATTTAAATGGCCAATGAATTACTTCACTATTCATTGGTCGAGCTGAATACACCTATGCTCTACAGTATTTTTTATATTCACCTCTTTGGGAATAAACCATTAGAAAAACATGGTCTTAAAGAGCACCCAATTTATTACATCATGTAAATTTGGTTGAATGACTATTCTAAAATAATCTAAACTCATCCCTTTGATTAGACCCCAGTTAACTATCACCCTTGAGGATTCTAGAATTCCATGGATCCCATGAATACAAATTATTTCCTCTAGTCACTATCCATCTTTTATAGGACCTTAGTCTACATTCAAAATAAGAAACTAATAAAAATATACTAGATACGCCACTCTACATGGGGTTTGGATAGAGTTAGCTACTGTAAGAAACCTCTTAGACTATATAGTGAAATTTCCTGATCACATTCTTTTACGAATAAGGAAATATAGAAAAAATTCAATATCATACCATATAATAATAAAAATATAGAGAAAAACTTTTAAAATTATTATAATAATTTAAAAAACAAAAACATATTTTAAAATGGAGTAAAAATTCCTCAATTTAAAATTATAACATCCATTTGAAAACAAATTTTTCACAAAAAAACTCATTAATATTCTGAAACCATTTTTATTATCCTAGATAAATTTAAAGAACTAAATTTCTATTTCAAATAAAAATTTTATGATTGAACTATTTTAAGTTCAATATCAATCAATATTCCACCTTTTACATTTGATTCAAATTTTCAAAATTCTGGGGGCTCATTATCTATTTTCAATATCTTGAACATTTTTTATTCCAAAACAACCTCACACTAACCAAATAGGAATCTCCAGAATATCAGTCAATTTTAAAGCTTCATAATGAATAATATTTAGTGATGCATTAAATGGATACATGGTTTAACAAACTATGTGATAAAAATCAAACTTACACTAATAATTAAATAAAACCATTCACTCTAACTCGAACTGGTTTTCTTGGATATGTCAGCTCACTGTGTTCTCACGTTTACCCCGATTATAATTTCCCTAAAATGAAAACACCTAAACAAATTAAAATAATAGTCTATATAAAACAGAAATAATATTAAATACTTAAAAACTATAAAACCCTTTAAGCATCTAGAATAGGGAGAGTGAGAGTATATAATAATCTTCCCACACCTACCCCACTAGTTACAAAAATCGTATTCTACACTCTACATGACACACCCAAATAAAAAAATGTTATACTTATAGTATTATTAAGAAAATGTCATTTTTTACTATATAACTAAACATCTAAAAAAAATTATACACTAATTGAGGGGGTATCCCTAATCCCCATGGGATAACAATAAGAATTAAGGGTATCAGAACACATTTTATTAGGATTATTTCAGAAAATAAATAGATAAAAATAATTAAATTCAACATAAAAGACCAACATGGTGAAAATGTGCATTATATTTTATATATAGAGACATAGAATTAAAAACAAAAACAATATAATCAAGCCATCAAAAAATCATGATGTAGTTTTTGAGCTATTATTGTCTTTTTGTGCTCTTCATTGAAAAATAATTATTACTAATTTTTTTCCAATAACATAATGTGTTTCTTATATATAAAATTTGTATGTGGTAAATTCATAAGAATAATATGTCACACTATAATTTCAAATAAGTTTACAACTATGATAAGAACATCAAGGGGACTAAAAATATTTTCAAATATAGTTATGGGGATAGATTATATTTTCGGATGGAATATAGATTGTAAGAAATAGGTTTTTCTATGAGGAACGAATCCTTCAATTTTTCCTCTAATTATTTTTTAGGGAGATAATATAGATTTCAAATGAGATCATGGTTGTCTGGGGGTGTTCGTTGATTGTTAAGTGCACAAAATCCAAGATGGTGGAAGAAAAATTAGGTTAATCTATTAATTGAATGCACTCCAACATACCTATATGGTTTCTCATAATAGTCTATGGATTTTTTAAAGTAATAGCATGGATCAAATTTTTCCATACCCATGAACCCATGGCTACCTGATCATCTAGATTGTGTTTAATTTTATAAAAAGAATATTTCATGGATAGTGAAACACTTTGCATTAACCGTGTGAGTATCCTTTGAGAATATTTTCCTTCAAATAATTTGTGAATGGATTGGATAACCATCCGGCTAAATGTGTGTCATAAAATATATTGGTAAAATAAACAAAATAAACTTAAATTTTTTATAAAAAAACTTGCATTTATTATTTTTTTCCCACCTGTAAAAGGACCATCCTCCATTATGTTTATAGATTGAAACCATCCTCCACTAATGTATTGATGTAACTTCTTTATTTGAACACTGATTTGAATTGTGTGAGTATCGTTTGATAGAAGTAGATGATATCTCTAATCCTTTGGCTTGTTTCAATATTTTTATTTCTATGGGAAGCACTATTTAGGTGTGAGATCACATTCCCTATTTTTTGGGTGTTCATATATTCTTCATTTTCTCTCAATTAGGGTCAAACTAAATGCTTTCACTGGACGAGGAGAGTGATACAATATTAAGGTATGGGAATATGACTCATCCATCAAGACGCCATCATTTCATAATATCTTTTCATTGTTTGAATATAAGTTTTATAGGGTTTTTTAATTAAAATATTATTACATTATTATAGTCATTATATTATTATTCTAAGAACCTTTTAATATATTTCATCACATCATTAGAGGTTATGGCATCAATTACGACCACTACATGAAGGGAGCTTCAATTCTATGCCTTGGTGACCCATGCAGGTCTATCTATTACACAATTTGGGTGCTCTTGGACTTCACCATTAAATGGTAAGGGTTTAAAATTAATTAATAAATTACAAAATGGGTTGTTCATTATATATATCACTTTCCCTGGACATATATTAATTAGTAATTAATTGCATGTCTTTATTTACTTTGTTATGGATAATGAAATGAAATGAAATGAACCTATTAAATCTTTAAAAATTAAATTAGAAATTAGATGATTATCCTTGTCATCCATTTCACTTCGTATGAAAAAAATGGAATGAACCAAATCAATTATCAATTGGATAGTGTAAATGAATAGATATCATGTCGCATTTATTTTTAAAATTAATTGTATGGGTTGAATGTCCTCTTTATCACGGTCACCTAGTATGAAATTAAATGGAATAAACCATCTAAATTTTCACGATGTAGGATTATTTCAATTAAAAATCGAAATAATGAATTTTAAATATTGTTTAAATTGAATATATACCTTTATATCATTATAAGAGAGGTAAGGCTTGAGTTCACCTTGGATTCTAAAGAGGATACCTTTAGTACTCATAGGAATCCATTATGATTCATGGATCAAGTTAGTAAAGGTGATACCCACCTTGGAACATTGTTTTTATTTATTAGTGGATTCACAAAATTATGTTTTCATAACCATTTACAATCATTCAAAATATTAGGATTCATCTATTACACTTCATGGATCCATTATTATGTTTATGGACACATGGATCCATGAATTCACAACATTGGGCCCAATCATTATTATCTTGAGATTACTATCGATGTGAACCAGGGAATAATTTAAGAATCATATTTGTAGTGGAATTCCTTAAAAACACCCCTTGGACTACACTCAAACCACATTTCAAGACTACATGTTATTACTATCAGTTGGCTCAACCCCTATGGTCAAGTATTCTAAGATTTAAATTTGGATCTCCTGTATTGTTATCATTATTATAGGTTTCTAGAGTTACTCCTTGGTTCCTATAACATTAAATATATCTTATAAATTACAATTAACACATAACAATATAAAATATAAAATTTAATTAAATATTTCCATGATAAAAAAATTACTAGTTGAGGTTGGTGCAGGTATCAGTTATTACATTATCATTGCTTTACACATATAGATACCTTCACATTGTATTGTTTATATTCACATATTGGATTAAATAGAAGGGGATTGTGGTGACCTAGTGAGATTAATCTAACACCCTATCTGGGATACCAACTGTACCTTAATAGATTTTATGATAACATATATAGACAAAGAGAAGAATTTATAATTATACACCTGACATGGTTTCTTGATTTTCGATGGATCTTGGTATCAGATGATAATGAATGTGGATGTATTCTTTGGAATGATTTTGGATTTCTTTTGAATCTTTTATATAGTACATGATATACTTTCTACCTTCTTCCAGGTATACATGTTATCCCACTTTGTAGAGAAAAGAAATATATCATCATCATTTTATATAGGATTCAGATTTTAGTTTCCAGTTGATTATTATTGTTGGATGCTTATTCCTATTATTTATGGTTATTCACTATTATCATACACCTACTAATTATTTATTATTATATATAATTTTTACTCCACTCTAACATGAGGTTATATTCTTCCCATGGAACACCCTATTCTATCACTACGAGTTAGCATCCTATGGAATATAGGGTGGACTGATTGAGGCCATGTGGAAAATCGGGTTCAGGGTGCCATTATATGGAACCTGGGTCATGAAATCACATATACAATTAATTATATCATGATTAAGAGGCTTATAAGAAATTGAGAAACATTATCTTGGTGTATTTCCTTGGTAATATCTATGTTATGAGGTAATTCTAATAGACCCATTAATTGGAAATAAGCATTTCCACAGGTCAATAGATATTATTATCAGTGGATGTGTTTATTTATCATTGAAAATTAAGATTATCATTAATGTATATCAAGACCCATATAATATAATTTATTGATGAAAACTGAGATGACAAATTCTAATGAAGAGTTAGGATATATTGGGTGTTCCATTTGTGAGATTTAATTAACAAATAATATGATAAATGATTTATCTCTTATATATCTATACATATGTTGATATGTTATGACCATTAATGGGAAAAGAACTTCCTTCATAAATCAACAACCATGGTCTATGGTGAGGGTGTTAATTTTTATAAAGTTAAATAATGATAAATTGATAAAATAGTATCATGAAACTGACATGAGATCTTCTTGTTCAATGATATTGTGATAACTAATTATTTTACACAGTAAACATTTTTAGGAGGATAAATTTCATTAAAACATTAACTTCATTCTCAATTAATGTGTTATCATGTTGTTAAATACTCATAGTAGACATTATAAATGTATACAATCTACCACCAAAAAAGATTAATGGAGGGTCACATAGTATGTGTATTTGCAATCTCAGTTAAATTATATAATTTAATCTAATAAGTAGGAATAAATAATATTTATTTGTGTTTTTTTAGTGCCATAATTTAATCACAAGTTATTATAAATTATAATTAAGTTAAATTATAATAATAAATATTTATTTCCATGTTTGGTTAATATAATATTTATTATAGTTACCATAGATTATGTCAGTGAACATTATTTATTAAATAGTCATTATTCGAGGATCAGTAAACCTGGATGAGAGGAAAAATAATGAGTTTAATTATTTGGTTAGATATTACATTGATGGTATTTATTAATATTTTCTTAACAAAAAATTTCATTTAATGTAATTAATAATGTTTTTATTATTTTTATTGGACTTTGGGTCAATTATGAATTATAAAGATGAAAGGGATTTATTTTTTCAAGTATCAAACCCTAAACCATCCATAATAAATTTCTAATTATATAACTTAAAAAAAATTAGAGTGAACAATGGACTGATTTTGAATCAATCAATACATAGAGGGAGATCAAAATATCAAGAGTTCTCTACTATATCCCCTCTCAATCCAACTAGACATTATAAATATTTATTCCATTGCAATAATGATTGGTCTTTATCACACCTCATTTTTCTACGACGATGATCCATGATTTTAGTGAATTTTCATATCACTGTTAGAGATATTTTTCACAAGTATCGTATAGAAACCTACACATAAAATAGATTTATATTACATTATTCTAGATGAATTTTCATCACATTAAAAAAGTGCATGCCTAAGGATCATAATAGTTTATTGTCCCTCGAAACATGGAAACAAAATCATCTTACATGGTGAAAGATCTTTAATATAAACCATATATATCCTCCCATTTATTACACTTATATTAAACCTTTATTCATATCCTATGTAAAGGAAACATAAGAAATGGTATGAACAAATTCTTAATAAGCATAAAAAAGAATGACATGTAACCATAACATTATCGTAAGGGTATGCGAACATGATAGTACCATTGGAAGATCATAGCCTACATATTGAAGGAGATAAAAAATAGTCATGTAAAAAATATTTTTAGTTTATAAGATGTTAATCGCAAATTAATATGGAAAATAATCCATAAAATCCAAACATATGAATAAAACATGGAATTTGTGGCATACAAATAATAATGTAAAATCCTTATCTATACATCAAATCTCATTGCCAAAAATATCATGGAAATTCATAGTGGATAAACCTACTAGGTGGGATACAAAACCTTACCTAATCACATCCCATTCATTATAGTGTATCGTGTTATACGTTATTCCCATAGTGGATCTATCATGTAATCATATGAGATAGAAATCTTTACCCAATGAATTGGATGCGGATATAATTGCCACCCATCAAGTAACCTGTAATGGGATCACCAAATTAATTATATGTCACTTCATCATATATGTTGTAATAGACTTATCCATCACTATCGAGGATACCCCATCATATAATTTGTAATTTGCATACCTGATACTATCGTTTTCACCACATCGTATACGTTTTAACAGGCTTCCAAGGTACTATCTAGGACACCCCATCATATAAGCTATGTCAATGAACCACAACATGGATAATGTAAAAACAAATTCAATATCATCATAAAAAAGAATTATACACTTTATAACATAAATAACCCACAGAATTGAAATTGGTCTCATTTCAATCTCTTAAAATCTTGATTTACCCAATTAAAAGGTTTAACATACCATATAAATAAAGAATATTAATTTTCATATTAATTAATATTTGTGAATAAAATATTAATATTACTTTAAATGTAACTCTATGCTCGATGGAATACCCAATACGCAGCAATGGGGTTCTTTGAAATTTTACGTTGCACTCTAATAATAAAATAATATTATTTTAAATGGTAGTTAATGCCTTGATTTTGTACTGGTGGGAATGAACAGAACTAAATACAAAATGATTATATATGTTTGTCAAATCTTTTTACTTTTATCCAATAAATGATAGAGGCTTAAAATGTGAATGAATACAATTTCAAGCATAAATATTCGAATATTCTTTAAAAGGTCGATTAACAACCTTTTGATGGCGAGCCCATTTTCATAAATTCACTTTTTGACAATTTTATATGTTATATTGGACCAAATACAATCCTTCTTTATAATCTGGACATCAAAATTTACTTTGTGTAAATTTTTGTTATTTTTCTGATAAAGATCATTTTTAGTGAAAATGTTATATTTTAATTCAAAACCCCATTTTAATCTGATTTATTTATATGGATATATTATATTTTTTTTAGGTTTAAAGTTTAGTTATAATATATTTTTACCATTTAATCCAATTTTGGTCATTTGAATTAATTTCACATTGAAATTGGACTTAAACTAGTGTCAATCCTTTGATATATTTTGTTTCCTAAAAACACGCTATTTGTTTTGACAACAGGAATAAATTATTAAATTGATTAATGCGACCAATATGTTTTGAATTTTGAAAAATAGAAATCATTTTTGAATTCGGAATATCAAATATAGTTTAGGGGGAATTTCTACTATTTTTTTGAAAAACATTAATTTTTGATGAATTGTAAAACCACCAAGTGGTAGTTAAAAAACTAATTTTTCGATTAAATGAAATTTTACCACATCTATTATTTGAATTTCAAATATAAGACATACATGGTTGTCATTATGAAGTAAAATGTGGTTCAATGGGATGAAAATTATTTTTAGTTAATAGTAACTTTTAAGCTTTATTAATCGCGATTAAAGGTAATTAGCTTAATTTGATGTAATGATTATGTTATAATAATATGGAATGACCTTGAAACATGTCCAAGCATTATTTGATGAGTCATGGCCGACCAAGAAAATCCATGGGTCAAATTGGGGACCCTATGGAGCCACATGGGTAAGAAAATGACATTAATAAATTTTTATTTAAAGTTAAAATAAAAATGTCACAAACATGTATAGTTTTACTAAAACAATTTTTACATGGGGTTATACAAGTCATCTTTTTTACTATAAATATTCATTGGAAAGATAAAACGATTTCATACAACATAGTAGTTTTTTTATAATTTTTAGACGTTAAATATATTAATTTATTTATGACAACATGATGATGCAGCGATTACCTCATTAATGAATGATTTAAATAAAATAAAAAGATAGTGTAAAATCTTAGACATACACTTGTCAAAAACCTATTTAATGGGTGGATTTCGAACCCTTATCACCTTATCCTAGAAATATATAATTGTGGGACCTTTTATATCCGAAAATAATTTTATAATAAAGTAACTTTTCTAGACTATCCAAGTGTGCCCCTCCTCCCTCTTATAAAAGGCCCCCACCCCAACCTCCTTACCCACACATCTCAAGCCCTTGGATCATCCAACCTCTACTCATATTTTCTCTAAAAATACCTATATTACTATTAAGAGCCTAAATTTTGTGATAAGTCTTTCCAAGGAAGCCTTTGAGCTCAAATCAAAAAGAGTTATCTGATTTGAAGGTAATGTCTTCTCTTATGTTCTTTTGTTTTATTTTTCTTCTCCAACCCCATAAACTCTTTTTATTCCATTATTTTGTAACAAACCAGTATCTTAAATATACTAGTACTATGTTATGAAGAGTATTTTTTCTAAACTAATACAACAATCCATTTAATGGTTAAATAGCATACTATTTCTGTGGGTGGCGAATTGCAACCTCACGAAATGATGATTCTTCAATATTTTTTTAACACCTCTCATGGTGGCCATTAAGATGCCATTGTATTTATATATGATATATAAATTATATTTCTGTATTCCTTATGATTCTCTATTTTTCATTTATGTCATACCTTTATGGTTTCCATAATGGGTAAATGTGATAATTTCATTTCAGGATGTGAGGACTACCGCCCCCTCAAAGTGATTTGAATCATTAATACCATATTTGGGATGTATAAAAGATGTATTTCATGATGTTTTATATTATATTATACTTTAATTATAATATACCTATGTATCATTTGTTTTCCTTCCATTAATGTATGAAATAGAAATGAAAGTAGCATTCATGCTTACATATGGCTTACCGTCTCCATGAACGGTACATTTCATTTCTTATCTCCAAATGTTATGTACTATTATAAGTACATATATAAAATGGATATATATGTCATATATTACAACTAAATTATGGATATAATTCTGTAATTATAATATATATATCTCTCTCATTTAGTTTTAATTCCATTAATATGACAAAGAAAATGAAAGTAGCGTTCATGCGTACGTACGGCCTACCGTCTCCATGAATGGTGCATTTCCTTTTTTAACTCCAAACGTAATGGAATAGTATAAAATGTATATATAATGGATATATATGATATTTAAATCATTAATACTATTATGGAGATGATTTACCTATAACTTCATGGAAAATTCTTTTCTAACAAGTTCAATTTTGACTCATGTACCGATCATCAACAAAAACATCTGATATGAACTCACATTATTAACCAATTATTATAACATTATAATATGTTATATGAAATGAATAATAATCTTTAAAGGAGTTCCTTGAGATTTTATAAATTGGCTAAATTTTATTATTCAGGAATATAAAGAATGGAACCAGACAGGTCGGACTTGAGGTAAGGGATCCTACCTCTCTCTTTATTTTTAAGTACTCTCTTTTATGTCATTTCTTTAAATCTCATATTTATTATATTTCGGGATGTTAGTTTTATATTCCGAATACTGTAATTTTTATGTTCATATTATGAGAGACCCTATTTCATATCTTAAATCCAATTTTTAGAAGGTTTAAGTGGTGCTGTTAGGCTGCCGAGTTTTCGTAAGGGATTTTTCATCTCACTTTTATTCCCGTGAGATTTTTGCGACATTTGACACCATTTCCACTGATTGTTGTATGTAATGCCCATTATTATTCTATTTGTGTAATATAATTTCATTTATGGGTATTTAAATCTTCATTTTATGACCCTTCTTCCATGTGGTGTACATTTCGAAAGTTACCCAGATCGGTAAGGGAACCTTTCACCCTCCTCTTCTTTAAAAGGACGTCTTTTTCTTATGTCTTGTAATTTATATCTTATTATGTTGGGATATGTTATCATATATCCTTATTTCTATAAATTTAATTTACAAGTGGTGATATAAACTTTTTATCTCTCATCAACTCATTTTTGAAATTTCGAAGTGACGCCGTTAGGCTGTCAAATTTTTGCAAGGGAACTTCGTAACCCAATTTTGATTCATTGGGTTAAACTTGTACTACTTGAATATGTTGTTCAATGAATATTTGTGAATGTCTTCTGATTGTTTTACACTTAATATCCACTTATATTTGGTGTCTTCTATTATCACACATAATTATGTAATTGTTTTATCCTTAATCAAATGATACCGTATTTGAAGGGACTTCGTCTCAATCCCCTTTCATTGAGAAATATTTTGTTCTAATAGAAGACTTTCTTTTATACTTTGTATAAACACCATTGAATTTTCATTTCATTCAAAGTGAACCTTTTTCTATAAATCATTTTACTAAACAACAAAAAGGAATGTCTCTTTTAACGTACGCGGTGATAATGACTGTTTCCACCGCCGTGAGTACTATTTGACCTTTGGCTTCCTTAACAAGCCATAATGTTTTTAAATGAGAATAAATCACATATATGTTTTTATGTATTTTGGTATTGAAAAATAGTTTTCATAATGGATTTATTATGTCAATATATTTAAGAGATATATTGTGATCGAAATTTGGAAATGTTTTCTTTCCATTATATTTGTTTTATGTATTATGATTTTGTAATGGTACTTGGAAATTTGACGGTTGGGTACGTGATAATGATGGGTGGTTCCGTGAATACTAGGATGGGTGGTTATGTTATAACCTTTAATGCATTGGGTATGGAAGTCGGTTGTATGGATATTCCATGTAGTGATATGTGTGGAAGTCGATTGTATGGTTATTCTATTTAAGTATGTTTATGTCCCATGTTACCTTTATATGTTATGTGTTTTTTATATGGGTTTATGGTAATATTTTGGTTAAAAAGGATAAGTAGTGATCTCTTATTCCATGAAGAGTATTTACTACTTCATAAAGGTGAAAAGTATTTCTTTGATAAAGTATTTGTGGTTTACTTATTGTTTTGAAAAACTAACAGTTTTCCTTTATTGTGTATCCTTTAATAGGATTTTAATGCTCATACTATGTTTTTAAATGTTCTCCATAGGACATAAAGATGAATAGGGTCAAGGATGGGATCAAGGAAAGACATGTTATCTAAAAAATGGAACTAGACATGTTTCTTTTTAAGAGTTTTATTTTATGGAAACATAGTAGAAGTTTTTACTTTGTATTATTTTGAGATGTAATACTTATGTCCTAATTCTCTAAAAATATAAACCTGAAAAGATCCTCTATGTGAATTATTCATTTAATTCAGTATTATGTAATTGTTTAAGGCCGGGTCCTTACAGTTTTTATCAAAGGTCAGTTTAGATAACTTTGGAGGTTAGAGTGTTGTTTAAGCATGAGTGACAAGATGTGTATAACCACAATGGGTTGTATACTAGATAGAGTCAGTGTTTTTTTAAAGTTATAATTAGTTTGAGATAACTTGGATAACTATATCTTAGTGTTTATCTTCCTCATTATTATATTATGATTTTACTGATATTCTCACACTGACCTTTTTGGTTTTAGTAAATGGCTGGAACTAGAAGGCACCAAAGTAATAGTGGATGTGAAGGAACCTGTGACAGTTTTCTAAGTGAGAAACTGAATGATATGGGAACTGAAATGAGAACTCTTGTTTTTATCCTCAACCAACTATCTGGAGTCATGAATGACCACCTAAACCTTGGTGATTTTTCGAAGGAATCATATATGTGAGAAACAAATCCCTACAGATGTTCGGGTAATAATCATAAAGGTAAGTCTGTTCAAAAACCTATGTGTCAAAGATGTGGAAAGAAACACCTAGGAAATTGTTTCAATGGGACAGAAAGAATCTATAGATGTGGAAATGAAAGTCATAAAGCAATAACCTACCATGGAAAAAGGAAGCATCCAGTTGACTCTAGGAAAGGGAAAGAAGTTATTTCTGAGGGATCAATTGAATGTTTTAAATGTGGTGTGCATGGTCATTATGCATACACATGTCCTACGATGAAGTTTCAGTAATGGTATCACCAAGATCGTATAAATATATGTTTACCAATACCTAATTCCATCCTGTTTGAGGATGAAGAAACTTATAATGACCAATCAGTGGTATGTATTATTTCTTAACATATGTTTTCCTATTTTGGAATTTAGGATAGGATTCATGATTTTGATTGTAGGAAAGAATTATTTAAGAATTAGTTGGAAAGGAATGGTTAATGGATCATGAAGATTGTTGAATGAGGAAGGAGTCAAAATATAAGGTATTCAAGAGTTATGGTAGATTTTAGGATAGTGAAATTCTAAAAAGTATTAAGTATCTTTTGATGATGGGGTTACATTAGAATTATTTTTATAGTATGTGTAACCCTGATGTTTGATATATGAAAATTTTATTCAAGGAATAGTTATATGTTCTTTTGTGGACATAGTTATAAATAACCATTTGGGTTTATATGATCCTTACTGTTGAGGTAATTATGGGTTACTATATTTTATAATGGAAAATGAAAGGCATGAGATAAAATTTAGTTTAAATTATGTTATGGTTATTTTTTATGATTTTATCTCTTTCTGGGGAATGTTTTGAGAATTATATAGTTTTGGAAAAAGGACAAGACGCAGACTATGTGACAACCCATCACGTCAGGAAAAGCTGTGGGAATCGAACCCACAACCAAAGTGCGACTGGTATTTATCACCTACCACTATACTACCTGAAGTCCCTGGTTAGTATGAAAAATTATTTTTATTTATATAATTTTATGAATCAAGAATAAGTTTATTTTGGGTTATCTAGGAAAATGTTGACCTATCCTTGGGAATATATGATTAGGTTAATTACTTTTCAATATGAGACTTTAAGAGAAACTGATGTTATACGGAGCTAAATGTTAATTTTTACCTTGGATTACTATGTGATTAAATCCTTAAAAATTTTGGTTTAAATCTTAATTTGGTTTACTTTGAAGAAATTTATGGACGAATTGTTTATCTAATGGTCTTTGTTGAACTTTGGGTTTTGATGGAAAAATTTTGGAGATTAAGAATAACTTTTCTTTTTATAAAAAATTATCCTTGTGTGGATTATCTGATCTTGTTCTAACAATTTTGGTTTTGGTTAAGGTCTGACGTCATTGGAAATATATAGTTCTCTTTTTTAGATTAGGTGATTCTCCATAAGTTGACTATAGAGCTCTAAACATGAACGAGTCATCCTAAATACTCATCCTTTGGAGGAACAAATGAGTTTGTATAAGAAATATAGTAAGAGATGAATGTCTAAACGACAAGAAGGTATGTTTCCTTGTGATTTAGTTAAGCTCATAAATAAATTCTTCAATGAAAACTAACTTAAAACTAAAATGTTGTCCGTTAAATTTTCCTATAGGGGAATCAAATATCATTTAACCCATCACAAGATTCTGATTTGTTCATGGTTAACTATATCCTAAACATGTTTCTATCACTCTCCATCAGAACATAACCCTTTTATTTCTTCCATATCCATGTTTTCATGGAATCCTAGTACCTTTTGTCTCGGGTGACCTTGGTACAATTCATTCTTTATTTTAAAGTGATAATTTAATTTACTCCTTTTCCGATGTGGGGCTTTAAATAAAGTTTCCAATCCCAATTTTAAAATTGCGAGGATGCAATTCCCAAAAGGGGGGAAGGACGTAACATCCCAAATAAATAATAAATATTCAATTTTCATATTTATTAATATTTGTGAATAATATATCAATATTACTTTCAAGGGAACGATATGCTCGATGTCATACCCAATACGCAACAACGAGTTTTTTTGAAATCTTACGTTGCACTCTAATAATAAAATAATATTATTTTAAATGGTAGTTAACGCCTCGCCCTTGTAATGATAGGAATGAATAGAACTATCTACAAAATGATAATATATGTTTTTCAAATATTTTTACTTTTATACAATAAATTTTAGAGGATTAAAATGAAAATGAATCCAAAGTTATGCGTAAATATTCAAATATTATTTAAAAGGTCGATTAACCGCCTTTTGATGGAGAAACCTTTTTTTTAATCCACTTTTTGACAATTTTATATGTTATATTGGACCAACTAAAATCATTATCTAGAATCTGGACAAAAAAATTTACTTTGTGTAAATTTTTGTTATTTTTCCAATAAAGATCATTTTTAGTGAAAATGTTGTATTTTAATTCAAAATCCCCTCTTAATCTGATTTATTTATATGGGTATATTATCTTTTTGATTGGTATTAAAGTGTATTTATAATATATTTTTACGATTTAATCCAATGGTGGTCATTGTAATTAATTTTACTTTGAAATTGGACTAAAACTAGTGTCAATATTTTGATATATTTTGTTTCTTAAAAACACGCTATTTCTTTTGAAAATGAAAATTAATTATTAATTTTATTAATGAAGCTTATATGTTTTGAATTTTTAAAAATAGACATCATTTTTTAATTTGAAATATCAAATATATCTTAGGGGGATTTTTTTGTATTTTTCTGAAAAACATTAATTTTTGATGAATAGTGAAACCACTAAGTGGTAGTTAAAAACTGATTTTATGTTTAAATGAAATTTTCCCACCTCTGTGATTTGAATTTCAAAAATCCTACATACATGGTAGTCATTAAAATATAAAATGTGGTTCAATGGGATGAAAATAAATTTTTGTGATTAGTAACTTTTATGTTTTATGAATCACGATTAAAGGTAATTATTGTAATTTAATGTAAAGATAATGTTATAATACTATGAAATGACCTTGAAACAAGTCATAACATTATTGAATGAGTCATGGACGACTGAAAAAATCCATGGGTCAATTTGGAGTCCCCATGGAGCCACTTGGGTATGAAAATGTCATTAATAACATTTTATTTAAAGTTAAAATAAAAATGTAACAAACATGTATTGTTTTACTAAAACAATTTTTACATGGGGTTATACAATTTATATTTTTGACTATAAATATTCATTGGAAATATAAAAATATTTCATACATCATAGTATTTTTTTATAGTTTTTAGACATTAAATAGATTAATTTATTTATGACACCATGAGGATGCAGCAATTAACTCATTAACGAACGATTTAAATAAAATGAAAAGATAGTGTAAAATCAAAGACATACACTTGTCAAAAATCTATTGGATTGGTGGATTTCTAACCCTTATCACCTTATCCTCTAAATATATAATTGTGGGACCTTTTATATTTGAAAATAAATTTATTATAAAGTAACATTTCAAGACTTTCCATGAGCGCCCCTACTCCCTCTTATAAAAGGCCCCCAACTCTACCTCCTTTCCCACACCACTAAACCCCTTGGATCGTCCAACCTCTCCTCATATTGCCTCTCCAAATCCCTCTCTTACATCTAGAAGCCTCACATTTGGTAGATGTCTTTCCAAGTAATCCTTTGATCTCAAATCAAAAAGAGTTATCCAATTAGAAGGTAATGTCTTCTCTTATGTTCTTTTGTTTTATTTTGCATCTCCAACCACCTAAACTCTTTGTATTCCTTTATTTTATAACAAAACCAGTATCATAAATATACTTTTATTCTTTTATGAGGTGTATTTGAGCTACACTAAAACCTACCTCCATCTAATGGTTATAGAACATTATGTTTCTTTGGGTGGCGAATTACTGCCTCACGAAATGATGATTGTTCAATATTCTTTTAACACATCTCATGGTGGCCATTAAGATGTAACTGTATTTATATATGATATATACATTATTTTTATGTATTCCTTATGCTTCGGTATTTTTCATTTATTCCATTCCATTATGGTTTCCATAATGGGTAAACGCGATAATTTCATTTTAGGATGTGCGGACTACCGCCCCCTCAAAGTGATTTGAATCGTTAATACCATATGTGGGATGTATAAAGGATGGATTTAATGATGTTATATTTTATATTATACTATAATTATAATATATATATGTATCATTTTTTTCATTCCATTATTTTATAAATTATAAATGAAAGTTGCGTTCATGCGTACGTACGACTTACCGTCTCCATGAACAGTACATTTCATTTCTTATCTCCAAATGTTAGGTACTATTATAAGTACATATAAATAATGGATATTTATGTCATATATTACATCTAAATGATGTATTTTATTCTGGAATTATAATATATATATCTATCATATAGTTTTAATTCCATTAATATGACTATGAAATGAATGTAGCATTCATGCGTACGTACGGGCTACCATCTCCATGAAAGGTGCATTTCATTTTTTATCTCAAAATGGTATTGTATAGTATTAAATGAATATATACTGTATATTTATGATATTTAAATCCTTAAAACGACTCTGTTGATGATGTACCTATAACTACATGGAAAATTCTTTTCCAACAAGTTCAATTTTGACTCATGTACCGAACATCGACAAAAATGTCTGATATTAACTCCCATTATTAACCAATTATTATAAAATTATAATTTGTGATATGAAATGAATAATAATCATTAAAGGTGGTCCTTAGTCAATTATAAATTGACCAAAGTTTATTATTCAGGAATATAATGAATGGAACAAGACAGGTCGGACTTGAGGTAAGGGATCCTACCTCTCTATTTCTTTTTAAGTAGTCTCTTTTATGTCATTTCTTTTAAGCTCATCTTTCTTATGATTGGGGATTTTATTTTATATTAATCATACTGTAATTTTTATGTTCATATTATGAGAGACCCTATTTGATGTCATAAATCCATTTTTGGATGTTTTAAGTGGCACCGTTAGGCTGCCGAGTTTTCGTAAGGTATTTTTCATCTCACTTTTATTCCCATGTGATTTATTCTAAATTTGCCACTATTTCCTTTTAGTGGTGTATGTACTTCCAATAATTATACGCATTGTGTAATATAATTTCATTTATGGGTATTTACATCTTCATTTTATGACCCTTCTTCCATGTAGTGTACATTTCGAAAGTTACCCAAATCGGTAAGGGAACATTTCACCCTCCTCTTCTTTAAAAGAACTTCATTTTGTTATGTATTTTAATTTACATATTATTATGATGGGATATATTATCATATATCCTTATTGTTTTAAATTTAATTTACAAGTTATGAGATAACCATTTTATCTCTCATCAACTCATTTTCTGAATATTGAAGTGATGTTGTTAGGCTCTCAAATTTTTGCAAGGGAACATCTTAACCCAATTTTGATTCTTTGGGTTAAACTTGTACTCATTGAATATGTCATTCTATGAATATGTTTCA
This sequence comes from Viscum album, assembly GCA_963277665.1. Taxonomy (NCBI): domain Eukaryota; kingdom Viridiplantae; phylum Streptophyta; class Magnoliopsida; order Santalales; family Viscaceae; genus Viscum; species Viscum album. The sequence goes on along the minus strand of OY728165.1, from coordinate 2,086,424,683 downwards.
ATGACCACTGATTGTTTTAAAATTAATATCCACTTATACTTGGTGTATTATTTTATCACACATAATTACGTAATTGATTTATCTTTAATCAAAGGATATTGTCTTTGTTAGGGACTTCATCTCAATCTCCTTTAATTGAGGAATATTCTGTTCTAATACAAGACTTTCATTTATATGCTGTATAAACACCTTGGACTTTTCATTTCATTCAAAGGGAATTTTTTTATATGAATCATTTTACTAAACGAAAAAAAGGAATGTTTCATTCAATGTATGTGGTGACAATTACCTTTTTCGCCACCGTGAGTACTATTTGACCTTTGGCTTCCTTAACAAGCTGTAATGTTTTTAAAAGAAAATAAATAACATATACTCTTTTATGTGTTTTGGTATTGAAAATTGTTTTGATAATATATTTTTTATGTTAATATATTTAAGTTATATATTGTGATTGAAATGTGGAAAGGTTTTCTTTCCATTATATTTGTTTTATGTATTATGATTTTGTAATAGTACTTGGACATTTGGCGGGTGGTTACGTGATAAACCATATGATGAGTGGTGCAGTGAATACTAGGATGGGTGGTTATGTTATAACCTCCAATGCATTGGGTATGGAAGTCGGCCGTATGGCTATTCCATGTAGTGATATGTGTGGAAGTCTACCGTATGGTTATTCCATTTATGTGTGTTTATGTCCCAGGTTACCTTTATATGTTATGTATTCTTTATATGGTTTTATTGTATTCTTTTGGTTACAAAGGATAAGTAGTGATCTCTTATTTAGTGAAGTGTATTTACTACTTCATAAAGGTTAAAAGTATTACATTGATAAAGTATTCATGGTTTACTTATTGTTTTAAAAAACTAACAATTTTCCTTCTTTTTATATCCATTACTGTGATTTTTGTGCTCATCCCATGTTTATTAAATGTTCTCCACATGACATAAAGATGAATAGGGTCAAGGATGGGATCAAGGAAAGACATGCTATCTAAAACATGGAAGTAGACATGTTTCTTTTTAAGAGTTTTATATTATGGAAACTTTGGAGAAGTGTCTACTTTGTAATCTTTTTAGATGTTATAGTTATGTCCTAATTCTCTAAAACACGAAACTTGAAAATATCTTCTATGTGAATTATTCATTTAATTCATGATTATGTAATGTTTTAAGGTCGAGTACTTACAAAAGGTATGGGTTCCATAAACAAGTTTACAACATATACACAAACCATTTAAAGAAATAAAAATAATGGTTTCCTTTGATGATTTACCTAGTAAATAATAAACTATATAATAGGATATCATATTAGAAGAAGAATAATTTTTAATGGATCATTGAAAACATTTCATTATAAAAAATACACTTTCTTAATTAAAAATTTATTTTTGAAACATAAAACATTTCTATAATGATTTTATATTAAAATAACATTAGAGACATATAGAATAATATTCTAAAAAAAATTTAAAAACCATTTAAATCATAAAAAATCATAAATCATCCACCTATAAAATAATAATAAAATATCATTAAAAAATTTAAAATATTTTTAGATGACATGGTTTTTGAATAAAATAAATCTCCAACCAAAGATAGAAATAGGGTTCTCTTTTGTTAAATAACAATTTCAACAAATTAAGTACCAAAGAGTGAAAAAATGGTACCAATACTTAATGATATAATAAATAACCATATGATTATAAAATTCATGAGGGTTATAGAGGGATTTATCATATTATTTAAAATCTGGAACCATAGTCGTCAAAAATCTCCATAATGATGAGATTGTATCAATTAACACTTAACACTTAGGTAACATTGAATCATAAAATCTGTAAAATAATTACATTAAAATAAGCTCTCAATATCATGACATAAATTACATTCATTATAATACATTTCAAATCTCAATATATACACATCGTAAAAAATATAGGTGCATAACATAACATATGTCTCAATGATGGAAACCTTAGCTAAGAATTCCTTACCAATTTGTTTAGTTTAGAACTATAAAACCCATGAAAGAGAGACCATAAAATGTATATGTAAATACCCATTAATTTTATGTTAATAATAAAAGGATAAATAAATTGGAAATATATACTCCCAACAAATAACAGAGTATGAATATGTTGTAAGTCTCAATGAAATTATAGCGAGACTAAAAATCCCCTTACTAGTTGAGTAAATTTTGAATCATGAGATATATAAATAATAAGGTCAAAATAAACGTATAATATCATGAAACAAATTTAATTCTTGATGTAAAATATCATTTTGAAGTATGTTAACCACATAAAAGTAATTAGGTGCATAATAACAAATAGGTCTCAAAGGAAGGTAAATTGAGATGAGACCCCTTACCATAAGTCTTGAATTTCATTGTAAACATTGAAACCACTTATATAATAAATATAATTTAATTATAAATATATAAAAGAACTATATTAATTTATATAATACATATAATTATTTTAATATGGGTTTATATTATCCGTTAATTAACAATTTTCTGTTACACTTACTTTTCGGGTAATAACAAACTTTTTTTGTATCTGATTTGACTTGTTAATCATTATTCTATTATATTGATCATGATTTAATTATTTATAAAATGTAAAAATCTATATAACTATAATATATATCCAGTATAAATTAATTTTTAAAAAAATATATAAAATATAGAAATATTAAATGAAACACAACATTCAAGGAGATGGTAGGTCCTTCGTACGCATGAAGATTGATTCCATTTTCATGGCGTATAATTAAAGACAAAAAAGTAAATAATGTGTATATATATGTATGTTATATTTATCTTAGAGTAATTATTTCATATATATATATATAATATTGTTATAAAAATCATCGTTAATGCATTTCTTATAATGTGTGAACTAATCACATCCCGTTGAGGAGGCAATAGTCCACATGTCCACAAATGAAGTAATCGTATTCCTGAAAAATGGAAATCATTAAGTAATAGGTGTATAATATTTAAATATTCCATAACAAATCATAAATATCTTATATATATTATATAAATAGTATTTCCATCCTTATTGTAAACCATGAGTGTTGTAAACAGAATAACAAATGACATCAGTTCAGGTGGTGACAATACGTCGTACGCTGGAATGATGATTGTGTACTCTATATGATGGATGTGTGTGATGTTTTAATTAAAAAAAATTACATAAAAACATATATGAATATTTATTATACTAATTATATTGGTCATCAATGATATAATAATAATTTAAGGATTGTAGAAATAAATAAAACAAATGATCTCATTGAAGAATCTTTCCTCTTTTTTTGTTATCTCTTATTCCTTTATACCAAAATAATTCTTGGTTTTATTTTTAAAAAAATGAGGATTCTTGGATAAGGATTAGAAATTTGGGAGTTTATTTGGAATGATATTTTTCTAACAAAATTGATTAGATATATGTGAAGAAAGGGTACATGCAGAGGTCTTTTATAATTGGGGAACATAAAATGTTGGCATTTTTTGAAAGAATCAAAAGTTCTGAAATTTTTACCATCCAAGAGGATAGAATAACACAAATATTATATAAATTAATATTTATGGTCAAATATTTTCCATAAAATCGATGTTGTGAAAGTTAATGTTAATTTTTTCAACTTATATTCTATGGTTAGTCGTTAAGTAAAATCGATTATACCAAAGTCACTCTAATTAATTTTAACTACCTTCGCTAATGAATTTTGTAAAAAATTAATATGTAATTATCATAAATTATATATTTTGTGGATTAAAAATATAGAATCCATTTTTTAATGTTAAAATCTGAAAAGTGGAAAAAATTAATTAATAATTTATCATGCATACAAGATCAAATGAATTATTTTTAAAGTAAAATGGTTCAAAAGATTGAAGTGTTTTAATAATAAATTTCAATTTGAAACTATTTTAAATGAAAAAATTTGTATTAATTATATTATAATTTAACTAAATATAATTTTTAAAAAATAAAATGTAATTTAACAATAGAAATAAATTACACAAAATACAGTTTTCAATTAAAATTTAGTGTTTTTCACTATTCATCAAAGATGAAACATATCAAAACAATTCCAAAAATTATCCAAAAGTAAATTTTGATATTAAAATTTAATGAAAAAAGTTTAAATTATAAAATATAATTAATAAAAGTTTCAAAATCTATAATTAAAATAGTTTTGAAATTAAACAGTTGTAAATTCACATTTTTTGCAAAAATATATCTTTTGTGCGTAAAATTTAATTTACAGTTTTATTCGTCTAGAAAATAAATAAAATTAGTTTTAAATAGTTGACTAACTATAAAATAAATATATTTTCGTAATATAATTAATAAAAAGTGTTTTTTTATTTTATTGACTGAAAACATGTTTGTACATAGAAAATTTGTTTTCTTATTAAAGGAATTCCTTTATTTTTAAATTGTTCTGACTCTCATTTCAAATTTGTTAACAAAGAAATAATTCATTGTTTAAAAAGTATTTTTTTATTAAGTGTTTTCTATTCATACCATCCATTCTAACAACTGGGTGTTAATTATCCTAATAATATTAGGAGTATATTGAAGTTTGGTAGAACTCAGTCTTGCATGCAACACAAGCTTTCAAAGAGAATCGATGTTGTGTATAACATAAGCCAAAATTAATTTTGATTATATTGAAATAAAATCTAACTGTTTATTAACACTAAATTAAAATGCAGTTATTTGTAATATAATCCAATCTTAGTTACATCATATATAACGTAAATATTGAGTTTTGTGTGGAAAGAACAATACCAAAAAGCTTGAATTAATTCATAAAAAATATTATTTCACAAAATCATGGGGTGTTACATTTTACCCCACTTAATGTGAATATCACCGTAAAAACTCAACTAGGATATCCATGATTTAATACGTGAAATTTCATTTCACGGAATCCCACATTCTAAAAATAAAAAATAACAAATTCTTAAATAATTGTTGGAAACATAACTGTTACCCAAATTAACCAATAACTGGGTTTTCAAAAAGGAGAACATGGGTGGAATGTTAATACAAGGACTTTGAAGAAAATTGTAAATAATTTTTGAGGTTGATAAATATCACTAATCAAAATAAAGGTAATGATATAATGAAAGATAAATATCACAAAACCCTAAATAAAAGTGGATTCAATATGGTCATTGATATCATAAAAATTTAAGATTACATGGAATAATTTAATTTAAAGATCTTTTTCCTAAAGACAAAAAATTTTCACATGGATATATACATACATGATTTTATTCCACTTTATATGTATAATCTCACCCTTTGGTTATTCCTTAATCAATTATGACTTCATGGATTTGTCTATGAAATGAAGCTGAATTTTTCATTCTTGAAGCAATAACAAATCATGTGATTCATAAGTATAATGATTTGCCATTCCATGTATCTTTAGTTATCATCCCACTAAAATGGTTTGCATAGGTTATCCAATATGGATAAATCCTCGTCCAATGACCTAATATTTTAATCTCTAAAACCTCATCTGATGTTTTAGTTAAACAATTATATTAATGGATAACCCTATAACCATCCCAAATTATTAATGTCCAAAATATTATAAATATGTTAGTACATTTATAAAAATCAGAATAATGTTGATCCCCTATATTTCATAATGTTTTTTATAGTTATCACATACTAAACATCAAAAATAACTCTATCATGTATTCTATTGAAATATGGTAATAATTTGAATTACCTTAAAAACATATTGAGAAAATTAATGCTTTATTATTCATGAAATTATTAAATATATTAATTAAATTAAAAATTTACATCAATTCCATCCATGATGGGAAAGATAGTTGATCTAAAAATAATTATCTAGTTCTAACATAGTTATTACCATATAATTTATTTATTTATATCCAAAATATATTTATCCAAAATATATTATCTCAACATCTGGAATATATTAATTGTTATTTTCCATTAGTCAAAAAAATACCCATTCCAATAAATAACTATTCCATTCCTTTAGTACCATTCAATATATTTTATGAAATTCATTAATATATAATATATAATTCATGATTAATATAACATATTTATTGAATTAAAATACATATACACTTTAATAATCCAACATTATTCTTTAACCACTAATTTTATATATCATCTTATTCATTGATACACATTTCCAATAATATGAAACATGTTATAAAGTTACTCATCCTTAGTTTGATCTTTACGCATACATATAATTTAAAAAATATTATTAGAACATCCCATACCATTCACATTTCACTCAAAACCTCTTTATATTCAGTAATATAAAAAATACTTATAACAACTTCTTGTTTCACATGTTTAATTCACATATAGGACATCTATTTTAATAGTGTTCATAAATTCCACATCTGAAAAATTAAATGTGAAAAATGTTCCTCCTAGTATCTTCGATTGACAAGAACCATAAATAATAATGTGAGTAAAAATTATCATAGCCATAAAACCATATAATCATGAAAATCACTAATATTATGTATTAATCAACACTAATACTTATTTAACCTATGAAACATTATATTTTCCTAATTTATTCATAGTCATATTTAATTTAAATAGTTCATGATTATCCATAATGAGTTTCTGAATTCCTAAAGCATATCCTTTGGGATAGTCGATCTAAGTTTGTAGAAAGGCCTATTTTTGGGCACCAGTTCTTGATTGAGTCGGCCTCAATACTATGTTTTTAGGGTTGTTACACCTTTGTACATCTATTCCATAGGCACATCCACTTGTAGTGTCTAGACATGGATGTATTTTTAGGAAGCCACTCTCTCTATCCTGTACTGAAATTCAAGGAAATTTTTCTACATGTTAACTCATCCTTAGACTTATCATTAGAGTAATACCTAGACATATATTAGAAATATCACTTGAATTCTCAATAATGTTTTCACATCATAGTTGAGAAGGTTGAATTTTTTTCATTGATACTAAAAATGGAAAATCAGGCTTACACACATAGTTATTACATAATTTTATATAAATATGTGTAACATTATAAAAGTACATGCCTGAGGACAACAGTAATTTATTGTCTTAGGATACATGGAAACACAATATTCTATCATTGTAAAATATCTTCCCATTTAGTACTATATCTTAATAAAAATATTAATATTCTAGGGAAATGTAACATTAAAAATTGGTGAGATAAGATGCTCAGTAAGCATAAAAAGGGATATATGTATTAATAACAAGTTAATATGTTTATGAGAACATGATCGCAACATTATAAGATCATAACCTGCATATAATATATCGTAAGCAAGAGTCTTGGAATCAATTTTGGAAATTCCTAAGACAAGAATCAAAAGGTACTAGGGAGAGTAATCCATAAAAAATGAGATAAGAATAAGACATAGATTCTATGGTATACAAATAAATGTGTATAATAATTCCCTATTCGTCGAGTATCATTTACAAAACTTTTCGGGTCACTTCATGGGGGCTACACCTTTTGGGAAGGACAAACCACAATCCCTAGTTACAACACTTTCTTTATAGAATTTCAGGTTATACATTCTTCTCATATTGTACCAATCCCATTAACTTTTTCCCATTAATATCCTATGAGATATAACTCTCTACCTAATTAAATATATGGATATACAGGTCACCCCAATCATGTCAGCTATAAAGGGATAAACTGGGGCCATATAGGTCACCCAATTATATAATCTATAACAAGGATACCCAACCCAATCTGCCCCCCCCCCCCACATTATATAAGATATAACAAGATTACCCAATGATATATTTTCCACCCTATACTATAAGCTATAACGGGCTTACTATACAATATTCAGGCCACCCCATTGTATATGTTGTAATGAGATTACACGACACTATCTAGGCCAACCCATTATAGTAGCTTTATCCATGATCCATGAAATGAATGAAGTAAAAAAATTTCATTCCTATAATCATAAATAATCATTTTCAATTTATACCTTTATTAACACATGGAAAATAAATTTTTCTAATAAAAATCTCTTCTAATCATCATTAACCCAGGAAAACTACATGGGTTCCATAAACAAGTTGTTATCTTGAAGATAAACCAGTCATATAAATACTAATAATTGTGTCCTTGGAACATATCCTTAGTAAAGAAAAAAATATTTCCAAATATTTTATCTTATATAGAAAATAATTTTGAAAGGGTTATTGGAAACAATTCATTGGGAAAATATCATTTTATATTTGAAAAACACTTTTTAAATCCAAAAACATTTTTATATAATTTTCATTAAAAACATTCAAAACATTTAAAAGATTCATTGAGAACCATTTCTAAAACATTTTAAATCAATTTTTTTAAATAATGAAAATAAAATAATCTTAAAATATTAATTTAAAAACATTTTTCAAAAAATTTTAATAAAACATGGTTATTGAATAAAATAAATTCTTAACAAAAGAGATAAATATGGTAAACTTTTTATAAAAATGATTTCATAAACATATTAAGAAATATAGAGTGGAAAAATTATTCCAAAACATGAATATTCTATGAATAAATATAGGAGAAAAAATTAAGTAGGTTTCTCAAGAGTTGGATCATAAGTATATATTAATGAAATCATAATCGTAAACAATCCTGATAATGATGAGATTGTAGAAATAAACTCTTACCAATTCAATAACATTGAATCATAATAAACATGAGATAATAACATTTAAAATATCTTAAAATAGCATTTAAATAATGATATTCAATATACATCATGTAAAATGGTAGTATATACACCTCGTAAATATATATAGGTTCATAACATAACATGTGTCTCATATTAGGAAAATTGAGACAAAATTACCTTACCATTTTGTTAATTTTTGAACCATAATGACCAAAAAATATATATTATCAAATGGATATTTGAATACCTATAAATTTTATAATTATGATTATATAAATAATTAATGGTTCGTATATACAAAAAAGAAAATAAATGATAGTTGGATATGCCCTATGTCTCCTAAAATAAAAGTGTGACTAGAATTCCCCTTACAACATGAGTAACATTGTAATCATGAGGTCCCAAATAGAATTACATAACATGAAACATTTAATATAATTAAACAAATGAAATTCAGGTTGTACCTTGTAAAAGGGTAGTATATATAGTATGAAAAAATATAATTTTGTGGATAATAATAAATAAGTTAAATGAAATTAACAATTTGATGAAACGCCTAACCTTAAGACTTCACTTTATCAGTGAATGTTTAGAACTACAATATAATAAATATAATTATATTATAAATCTACCAATGACCTATCTTATTATATATAATTACATATATTATTTTCTTATCAATTTATATTACTCATTTATTAGAAATTTCATGTTAAATTTACATTTCGTGTAATAACCTCATTGATTTTTTGATATGTTATTACTTTTTTCTTAGATAAAATTACATAATTATTATTTAATTATTTAAATTGTAACACCCCAGGTAAATAAAGAATATGACATTTTCATATTTATCCATATTTGTGAATAAAATATTGATATGACTTTAAAGGGGACGCTATGCTCGATGGCGTACCCAATACGCAACAACGAGTTTCTTGGGAATCTTACGTTGCACTCTAATAATAAAATAATATTATTTCAAATGGTAGTTAACATGTAGCCATTGTATTGGCGGGAATGGATAGAAATAACTAAAATATGATTATATATGTTCTTAAATGTTTTTACATTTATACAATAAAGGATAGAGGATTAAAATATGGAAAGAATTCAATTTTAGGCGTATATGACCTAGTTTTCACTAAAGGTTCACTTATCACCTTTTGATGTTGAACCATCATTAAATATAGTTTTGTTCACTCTTAAACAATATTTTGGACCAAATAAAACTCTTATTAAGAATCGGGACATCAAAATTTACTTTGTGTAAATTTTTGGTATTTTTTGGATAAAGTTCATTTTTTTAATGAATAGTGTAAAATGTTGTATTTTAATTCAAAACCTCTTTTTAATATAATTTATTTATATGATTAGATTATCTTTTGAATTGGTTTTAAAGTGAAATTAGAATATATTTTTACCATTAAATCCAATAGTGGTCGTTGGAATTAATTTCACTTTGAAATCAGACTTAAACTAGTGTCAATCTTTTGATACTTATTGTTTTATAAAAACACGCTATTTGCTCAGACAGCGGGAATTAATTATTAAATTAATTAATGTGACTTATATGTTTTGAATTTTTTAAAATGGACTTCGTTTTTGAATTCGTAATATCAAATATAGCTTAGGGTGAATTTTTGGTAATTTTCTGAAAAACTTCAATTTTTGATGAATAGTGAAACCACTAAGTGGTACTTATAAAAGCTGATTTTTCGTTTAAATGAAATTTTACCACTTCTGTGTTTTGAATTTCAAAAATCCGACATACATGGTTGTCATTAAGAAGTAAAATGTGGTTCAATGGGATAAAAATAATTTTTTGGTGAATAGTAACTTATTAAGTTTTTAATCGCGATTAGTGGTAATTAGTGTAGTTTAAGGTAATAATGATATTATAAGAATGTGAAAACACCATGACACATGTCCTACACCTATTGGGAGAGTCATGGCCGACCAATACAAGCCATGGGCCAACTTGGGGACCCCATGGAGCCACTTTAGTTGGAAAATGACAATAATATATTTTTATTTAATGTTAAAATTAAATTGACACAAAGATGAGTTGTTTTACTAAAACAGTTTTTAAGTGGGGTTACACAAGTCCAAATTTGGATTATAAATATTAATTGGAAAGATAAAAGGATTTCCTACATCATAGTAATTTGTTTATAATTTTTAGACATTAAATAAAATAAATTATTTATGACATGATAATGATGCAGCGATGACATCATTATTTGACGATTTAAATAAAATGGAAAGATAATGTAAAATCTATGAACTACACATGTCCAAAAATTATTGGATGGGTGGATTTCGAACCTTTATAACCATATCCACGAATTATATCAATTTTGGACCTTTTAAAACCGAAACACGCTTTCAAATAAAGTAATATTTCCTTACATTCCAAAAGTGCCCCTCCTCTCCTCTTATAAAAGGCCCCCACCTCTACCTCATTTCACACACTTCTCAAGCCTTTGGCTCGGCCAACCCCTGCCCATTTACTCTCTCCACATCCCTCTCCACATCCTATAGGATTCCCTTTGGGCAGAATCCTTTCAAAGGAAGCCTTTTGGCTCAAATCAAAAGGAGTTACACTTTTAAAGGTAATTCATTCTCTCATGTTCATTTGTTTTATTTTGCTTCTCCAACCCCCTAAACTCTTTTTATTTTCTTATTTTGTAACAACACCAGTATCTTCAATATACTAGGATGTTGTTATAAGATTTATTCGATATACACTCTCACACAACTACATCAAATGGTTAAAGAACATACGGTTTCCGTGGATGGCGAAATTCTGCCTCCCGAAACGATGATTGTTCAATACTCATTTAACACCTTCAAAGGTGGCCATTATAATGTCACTATTTTTATATATGATATATAATATGTTTATATTTTACTTATGCATCTGTATTTTTCACCTTTGTCTTAACTTTATGGCTTCCATTATGGGTATACGCGATATCTTCATTTTAGGAAGTGCGGACTTCCGCCCCCTCAAAGTGATTTGATTCGTTAAATACCATATATGGGATGTATAAAGGATGGAACTATGATATTATATATGATATTATACTGGAATTATAATATACCTTTATATCATTATTATTCCATTCTATAAAATACGAAATAGAAATGAAAGTAGCGTTCATGCGTACGTACGGCTTACCGTCTCCATGAACGGTGCATTTCACTTCTTACCTCCAAATGATTATGTAATGTTATAAATGCATGAATTTACTGGATATATATGACATATATTATATCTACATCATTAATACAATGCTGGATATAATAAACATTTGGCCACCCGAACCACATGTAATTGTAAGAAGTCCACTTTCGACTTAAGAACCAAATATCGACAAAAAAATAATTATTAACTTAATGATTACATAGTGTTTATAACAAGAAAATAAGTGATATAAAAGGAATAATAAGCTTGAAAAAGGTTCTTAATCAAGTAGAAATTAAATCAAGTTTATTATTCAGGAGATTAAAGAACGATCGAGTCAAGTCGGACCCGAGGTAAGGGATCCTACAACTCTCTTTCTTTTAAGTACACTCTTTTATGTCATTTCTTTTAAGCTCATATCTCTTATGATTGGGATGTTCTTTTATATTACTCCTACTGTAATTTTTATGTTCATGTGATGAGAGACCCTATTCCCTCTCATCAATCCATTGTGGAAGTTTTGAGTGGCGTCGTTAGGCTGCCGAACTTTCGTAAGAGATCTAACCTCTCTTTCTTTTTAAGCACTCTCCTTTATGTCACTTCTTTTAAGATCCTCTTTGTAATGTTGGGGGATGTTCTTTTATATTCCTCTTTCTGTAAATTTTATTTTAATGTGATGAGATACCCTATTTGATCTCATCAATCCATATTCAGAAGTTTTATGTGGCGCCGTTAGGCTGCTGAGAGTTCGTAAGGGATTTTTCATCTCACTTTTATTCCCGTGAGATTTATGCTACATTTGCCACAAATTCCGTTGAGTGGTGTATGTACTGCACATTATTATACTCTTTGTGTAATATAATTTATTTTATGAGTATTTACATCAATGATCTATTGTCCTTCTTTCATGGGGTGTATGTTTTGAAAGATACCCAAGTCGGTAAGGGAACCCTTCACCCTCCTCTATTTTAAAAGACTTCTTTTGTTGGGTCTTTTAATTTACATATTTTTATATTGGGATATGTTCTCATATATCCTTATTGATTTAAATTTTATGTCCAAGTTATGAGATACACTTTTTATCTCTCATCAACTCATTTTGATGTGATGTCATTAGGCTGTCAAGGGAACTTTTTAACCCATTTTCGATTTCATTGGGTTCAACATGTGGTCATTGAATATGTCATCCATTGAATATGTTTGAATGACCTTTTATTGTTTTACACATTATATCCACTTATATTGGGTGTATATATATTTTTCACACGTATTTTTTAGATTGATTTGTCCTTAATTTAAGGATACCTTCTTTATAAGGGATTTCATCACATTTGACATTTCTATTGAGGGTTCATTGTTGTTATGCACCAATTCACTCTTATATGGTGTATATACTGTCCTTTGGAGTATTATATCATGAATCCATTTATTCTCATGATATTATAAAGTTCTGACTAAATGTTATTCCTCAATTATTGTATTCAAGTGTCTCTGATTTTGGTAAAACCCCTTTAACCGAAATATCGTTTTAAATGTTTTAATTATTTGTTCTTATTAATATCCATGTTTTCAAAATGGTTTTAAGGATTTATTTATATGGATATTAATGGTTTAAAATTTTAAAAGATTCAAGGTGGTATGGGACACTTTGATTCAAAAATCTCATTATTAAATGTTTTAAATGGTTTTGGAAATGGTTTCTTTTTGAATGGATTCATTATTTCAATATACTAAAATGTAATATTGTGATGTGGAAATGTTATTTTTTCTTTATGCATGTTTTATGTGATACGTTATGGTTCTTGAGCATTATTATGAAGACGGTTGGTTCCGTGATAAACTAAGGGCGGGTGAGCCCGATATAGCTCTCCAATGCATTGGGTAACGCGAAGGAGTGAAACGTTAAGGTTTCTCCGAAGAGATTTAGGGAATATACTGTGATGGGTATTCCAAACGTAACCAAGAGGGTTACTCCCTGCGTAAGAATGTTATGAATGCCTCAAGTTACCTTTATGTCTTATGTTTTCTATGATTTATTCATGGTTTGATGAGGTATGTTAAAGTGCCTTTGTTTTATGGGTAAAGTATGATTTCATTCTTATGTATTTATGAACTCATGTTTCCTTTCCATATTTTTTATAACCCTTACTGAGCTTTTTATGCTCATCCCAAGTTTTTGAAATGTTTTTCACAGGACAAGGGAAAGGTACATGATGTGATGATAGTGTCAAGGATGTGTCAAGAAAGAATCCGTGATATATTTTAAATATGTTTCCGTTGATGGGAAGAATGAATATGGTCTTTTATGTAACCACTTTGTTTAAATGTGGAATGTAATTCAAGTTTCATGATCTAATTCTCTAAAACTCTAAACCTGAAAAGATCCTCAATGTGTAATCTTGTAATAATTCAAGATTAAGTAAGGTTTAAGGCTGGGGCCTTATAGTTGGTATCAAAGGTCGGTTTAGATAACTTTAGAGGTTAGGGTATTCTTTAAGCATAAGTGACATTACCATAATGGTAAGGATTTCAGAAAGAGTCCTAGTTTTAGATAAAGTGAATGAGTAATTGTATCTTAGTGTTTACCTTCCTCAATAGTACATGATGGTTTTGTTGATATACTCACACTGAAATTTCTATTTTTAGTGAATGGATGGATCTAGCAGGCACCAAAGAGACAACAGGTTTGAAGGAAACTGTGGTGGTTCTCTGATTAAGATACTAGATAAAATGGAGGATTCAATGAGGAAACTCGTGGTTGTTCTAAACCAAATATCAAGGAGTCATGATCAGCCACTTGAACCTTGGTATGATCTTTAATGAATCATGTACGAGATGACCAATCCATGTGGATGTTCAGGTAATAATTATAAAGGTAACCATTAGAGTTTATATGATCCTTACTTTTGAGGTAATTATGTGTTATTATATGATATGATGGAAAATGAAAGGCATGAGATAAACTTGAGGTTAAAATATGTTATGTTTATTTTTGAAGATTTTATCTCATTTTGGGGGAATGTTTTAAGAATTATATAGTTTTGGAAAAAGGACAACACGCAGACCGTGTGACAACCCGTCGCGTCGGACAAAGCTGCGGGAATCGAACCCACAACCAAAGTGCGACTGGTATTTATCGCCTACCACTGGACTACAAGAAGTCCCTGGTTAGTTTGACTGATTCTTTTTAGTTATATGATTTTATGAATTAAGAGTAAGTTGATTTTGGGTTATTTATGAAAATGATTAACCTATCATAGAGGATATGTGATTAGGTTAATTACATTTCAATGCGAGACTTTAGGAGAAACTAATGTTGTTTGGAGATAAATGTTACGATTTAACTTGGAATACTATGTGACTAAATCCATAAAATATTTGGGTTTCAATCTTATATTAGTTTAATTTGAAGAATATTATGGACAAATTGTTTATCGGATGATCCTTGTTGAACTTTGGGTTTTGTTTGACAAATTTTTGAGATTAAGAATAGATTTTCTTTTTATAAAGGGTTATCCTTTTCTGGATTATCTGACCTTGTACTAACCTTTTTGGTTTTGGTTATGGATAAGGTCTAAAGATATGGGAAGTATATAGTTCTCTTTTGTGGATTAGGTGATTCTCTAGAAGTTGATTATAGTACTCTTAATGCGAACAAGTCTCCCTAAATACTCGTCTTTTGGAAAAAAATATGAGTTTGACTAAGGAAGATAGTAAAAGTTGAAAGTCAACATGATAAGTGATTATGCTTCCTTATGAATAAATTCCTCAATAAAAAGTAACTTCAAACAAAAATGTTGTCTATTATATTTTCTTACTGGGGAACCCAACACCGTTTAACCCATCACAAGTTTGTGATTTTCTTATTGTTAACTTTCTCCTAAACATGTTTTCTATCACTCTCCATCAGAACATGACCATATGTTTTCTCCTCCATGTCCATGTTTTCCTACTTGGAATCCTAGTATGGGTTAACTCGGGTGACCTCTGTGCTTATCTTTTTTATTTTAAAGTGATTGTTTTACCAAATCTTGTTCTGATGTGGGACTTTCAAGGATGTTTCCAAGCGCAATTTTAAAATTGCGAGGACGCAATTCCCAAAAGGGGGGAAGGATGTAACACCCCAGGTAAATAAAGAATATGACATTTTCATATTTATCCATAATTGTGAATAAAATATTTATATGACTTTAAAGGGGACGCTATGCTTGATGGCGTACCCAATACGCAACAACGAGTTTCTTGGGAATCTTACGTTGCACTTTTATAATAAAATAATATTATTTCAAATGGTAGTTAACATGTAGCTGTTGTATTGGCGGGAATGGATAGAAATAACTAAAATATGATTATATATGTTCTTAAATGTTTTTACATTTATACAATAAAGGATAGAATATTAAAATACGGAAAGAATTCAATTTTAGGCGTATATGCCCTAGTTTTCACTAAAGGTTCACTTATCACCTTTTGATGTTGAACCATCATTAAATATAGTTTTGTTCACTCTTAAACATTCTTTTGGACCAAATAAAACTCTTATTAAGAATCGGGACATCAAAATTTACTTTGTGTGAATTTTTGGTATTTTTTGGATAAAGTTCATTTTTTTAATGAATAGTGTAAAATGTTGTATTTTAATTCAAAACCTCTTTTTAATCTAATTTATTTATATGATTAGATTATCTTTTGAATTGGTTTTAAAGTTAAATTAGAATATATTTTTACCATTAAATCCAATAGTGGTCGTTGGATTTAATTTCACTTTGAAATCAGACTTAAACTAGTGTCAATCTTTTAATACTTATTGTTTTATAAAAACACGCTATTTGCTTTGACAGCGGGAATTAATTATTAAATTAATTGATCTGACTAATATGTTTTGACTTTTTTAAAATGGACTTCATTTTTGAATTCGTAATATCAAATATAGCTTAGGGTGAATTTTTGGTAATTTTCTGAAAAACTTCAATTTTTGATGAATAGTGAAACCACTAAGTGGTACTTATAAAAGCTGATTTTTCGTTTAAATGAAATTTTACCACTTCTGTGTTTTGAATTTCAAAAATCCGACATACATGGTTGTCATTAAGAAGTAAAATGTGGTTCAATGGGATAAAAATAATTTTTTGGTGAATAGTAACTTATTAAGTTTTTAATCGCGATTAGTGGTAATTAGTGTAGTTTAAGGTAATAATGATATTATAAGAATGTGAAAACACCATGACACTTGTCCTACACCTATTGGGATAGTGATGGCCGACCAAGACAAGACATGGGCCAACTTGGGGACTCCATGGAGCCACTTTAGTTGGAAAATGACAATAATATATTTTTATTTAATGTTAAAATTAAATTGACACAAAGATGAGTTGTTTTACTAAAATAGTTTTTAAGTGGGGTTACACAAGTCCAAATTTTGATTATAAATAGTAATTGGAAAGCTAAAAATATTTACTACATCATAGTAATTTTTTTATAATTTTTAGACATTAAATAAAATAAATTATTTATGACATAATAATGATGCAGCGATGACATCATTATTTGACGATTTAAATAAAATTGAAAGATAATGTAAAATCTATGAACTACACATGTCCAAAAATTATTGGATGGGTGGATTTCGAACCTTTATAACCTTATCCACGAATTATATCAATGTGTGACCTTTTAAAACCGAAACACATTTTCAAATAAAGTAATATTTCCTTACTTTCCAAAAGTGCCCCTCCTCTCCTCTTATAAAAGGCCCCCAACTCTACCTCATTTCACACACTTCTCAAGCATTTGGCTCGGAAAACCCCTTCCCATTTACTCTCTACACATCCCTCTCCTCATCCTAGAGGATTCACTTTGGGAAGAATCCTTTCAAAGGAAGCCTTTTGGCTCAAATCAAAAGAAGTTACACTTTTAAAGGTAATTCATTCTCTCATGTTCATTTGTTTTATTTTGCTTATCCAACCCCCTAAACTCTTTTTATTTTCTTATTTTGTAAAAACACCAGTATCTTCAATATAATAGGATGTTGTTATAAGATTTATTCGAGATACACTCTCCCACAACTACAACAAATGGTTAAAGAACATTCGGTTTCCGTGGATGGCGAAATTCTGCCTCCCGAAACGATGATTGTTCAATACTCATTTAACAACTTCAAAGGTGGCCATTATGATGTCACTATTTTTATATATGATATATAATATGTTTATATTTTACTTATGCTTCTGTATGTTTCATTTTTGTCTTACCTTTATGGCTTCCATTATGGGTATACGCGATATCTTCATTTTAGGAAGTGCGGACTACCGCCCCCTCAAAGTGATTTGATTCGTTAAATACCATATATGGGACGTATAAAGGATGGAACTATGATATTATATATGATATTATACTGGAATTATAATATACCTTTATATCATTATGATTCCATTCTATAAAATACGAAATAGAAATGAAAGTAGCGTTCATGCGTACGTACGGCTTACCGTCTCCTTGAACGGTGCATTTCACTTCTTACCTCCAAATGATTATGTAATGTTATAAATGCATGCATGTACTGGATATATATGACATATATTATATCTAAATAATGAATACAATTCTGGATATAATAAACATTTGGCCACCCGAACAGCATGTAATTGTAAGAAGTCCACTTTCGACTTAAGAACCAAATATCGACAAAGAAATAATTATTAACTTAATGATTACATAGTGTTTATAACAAGGAAATAAGTGATATAAAAGGAATAATAAGCTTGAAAAAGGTTCTTAATAAAGTAGAAATTAACTAAAGTTTATTATTCAGGAGATTAAAGAACGATCGAATCAAGTCGGACCCGAGGTAAGGGATCCTACAACTCTCTTTCTTTTAAGTACACTCTTTTATGTCATTTCTTTTAAGCTCATATTTCTTATGATTGGGATGTTATTTTATGTTACTACTACTCTAATTTTTATGTTCATGTGATGAGAGACCCTATTCCCTCTCATCAATCCATTTTGGAAGTTTTGAGTGCCGCCGTTAGGCTGCCGAACTTTCGTAAGAGATCTAACCTCTCTTTCTTTTTAAGTACTCTCCTTTATGTCACTTCTTTTAAGCTCCTCTTTGTAATGTTGGGGGATGTTCTTTTATATTCCTATTTCTGTACATTTTATTGTAATGTGATGAGATACCCTATTTGATCTCATCAATCCATATTCGGAAGTTTTATGTGGCGCCGTTAGGCTGCTGAGAGTTCGTAAGGGATTTTTCATCTCACTTTTATTCCCGTGAGATTTATGCTACATTTGCCACAAATTCCGTTGAGTGGTGTATGTACTGCCCATTATTATACTCTTTGTGTAATATACTTTCGTTTATGAGTATTTACATCAATGATCTATTGTCCTTCTTTCATGGGGTGTATGTTTTGAAAGATACCCAAGTCGGTAAGGGAACCTTTCACCCTCCTCTTTTTTAAAAGACTTCTTTTGTTGGGTCTTTTAATTTACATATTTTTATGTTGGGATATGTTCTCATATATCCTTATTGATGTAAATTTTATGTCCAAGTGATGAGATACACTTTTTATCTCTAATCAACTCATTTTGATGTGATGCTGTTCGGCTGTCAAGGGAACTTTTTAACCCAATTTCGATTTCTTTGGGTTCAACATGTGGTCATTGAATATGTCATCCATTGAATATGTTTGAATGACCTTTTATTGTTTTACACTTGATATCCACTTATATTGGGTGTATTTATATTTTTCACACATATTTTTGAGATTGATTTGTCCTTAATTTAAGGATACCTTCTTTATAAGGGATTTCATCACATTTGACATTTCTATTGAGGGTTCATTGTTGTTATGCACCAATTCACTCTTATATGGTGTATATACTGTCCTTTGGAGTATTATATCATGAATCCATTTATTCTCATGATATTATAAAGTTCTGACTAAATGTTATTCCTCAATTATTGTATTCAAGTGTCTCTGATTTTGGTAAAACCCCTTTAACCGAAATATCGTTTTAAATGTTTTAATTATTTGTTCTTATTAATATCCATGTTTTCAAAATGGTTTTAAGGATTTATTTATATGGATATTAATTGTTTAAAATTTTATAAGCTTCAAGGTGGTATGGGGCACTTTGATTCAAAAATCTCATTATTAAATGTTTTAAATGGTTTTGGAAATGGTTTCTTTTTGAATGGATTCATTATTTCAATATACTAAAATGTTATATTGTGATGTGGAAATGTTATGTTTCCTTTATGCCTGTTTTATGTGATACGTTATGGTTCTTGAGCATTATTATGAAGACGGGTGGTTCCGTGATAAACTAAGGGCGGGTGAGCCCGATATAGCTCTCCAATGCATTGGGTAACGCGAAGGAGTGAAACGTTAAGGTTTCTCCGAAGAGATTTAGGGAATATACTGTGATGGGTATTCCAAACGTAACCAAGAGGGTTACTCCCTATGTAAGAATGTTATGAATGCCTCAAGTTACCTTTATGTCTTATGTTTTCTATGATTTATTCAAGGGTTGATGAGGTATGTTAAAGTGCCTTTGTTTTATGGGTAAAGTATGATTTCATTCTTATGTATTTAGGAACTCATGTTTCCTTTCCATATTTTTTATAACCCTTACTGAGCTTTTTATGCTCATCCCATGTTTTTGAAATGTTTTTCACAGGTCAAGGGAAAGGTACATGATGTGATGATAGTGTCAAGGATGTGTCAAGAAAGAATCCGTGATATATTTTAAATATGTTTCCGTTGATGGGAAGAATGAATATTGTCTTTTATGTAACCACTTTGTTTAAATGTGGAATGTAATTCAAGTTTCATGATCTAATTCTCTAAAACTCTAAACCTGAAAAGATCCTCAATGTGTAATCTTGTAATAATTCAAGATTAAGTAAGGTTTAAGGCTGAGGCCTTATATAAATAGTGTAAAAAATTATATAAATATCATATATATTAATTATCTAAATATTTTTAATAATCTATAAAATATATAAATACAAAATTAAATACACCATTCATAGAGACAGTGTGTATTATGTACACATAATCCAAGTATCCATTTTTTTGTCATATTTTATAAGAAATAAAATAAAATTACATATATATATATATATATTATATTTAAATTAACAATATTATTCAATTTAAATATAATATTCTGACTAAATCCATCCTTATTCCTTTCAATGAATAGTGTGAACGAATTATAGTACTTTGAGGAGGAAGAAGTCCACACGTCCTCAAACGAAGTTACTGTATTCCCAAAAGATGGAAATCTTGAAGGTATGTGTTATAAAAAATTAATTAAGAATAAATAAATAATAAATTCCATATACCTCATTAAAATAATAATTCAATCATTATACCCAAAGATTATATGTGGTAATGGAAGAACAAACAACATCGGATCATGAGGCGGTAGTCCGCCATACACACAAATGATGATGTTGTATCCCATTTGATGGTAGTGTATAATGGTATAGGTCATACCAATAAAATAAAGTATATAAAAACAATTAGGATATTTTGGATATTATATAATCATGATATATGAATAATTGACATAGTAAAGGAAAAAATTTAAAAAAAGTTCTCATTGAAGAATGTTACCTCTTTTTATGGTAACTCCTTTTAGTATATACTGAAATATTTCCTTGGATTCATTTATTAAAAAAATGTGGCTTCTACAATGTGGTTAGTGTTGTTTTTATTTTATTTGATTTTGTATTTTCTAATCCAAATTGGTTTCTTAGTTTCGAATAAGAGGGATAGGTGGTGTCCAATCATAAGTGGTGGAAATGACACCTTTGGATTATTTTGTAAAAAAATTGTACTCACCATGTTTTTACCTGTATTGCGACTTACATAAAATGATTAATTACATAAAATAAGTATTAGGGTCAAAATATTCATATAAAAATGTGTTTGGACAAGTGTATGATCATTTCTACACTATATATTCAATGATTAGTCATTAAGTAAACTCGTTTTAATCTTATTTACTATAATTAATTTATACATACACCACTAATAACACTAATAAAAAACTATGTTAGACATATTATAGATTACAATTGATTGTTATTAAAAATATTTAATCCAGTTTTTAAAATTGATATCACAAAAGTCGTATAAATTGATTTTAAATTAATCTTTTAGAAGGGTTGAGAAAATAAATTTTTAAACAAAAAAAATTTCAAAACATTTAAGTGTTTTTACATGAAATTTCATCATGAAATTAGTTAAAATTACTTAAATGAAATGAATAATTATATAATTTATCTAAATAAACTTAAAAAAATTATAAAATATTTTTACTATATAATTAAATTTGAAAAAAATACAGTTTTCAATTTAAATTTTCTGTTTTTCCCTATTCAAAAAAATGAGGCTTCCCTGAAAATTAGAATCAATTAACCCAATGTAAATTTCATTAATATTATTCCAAAACATTAGTTTAATTTTTTAAATATAATTTATAAAATTTTAATAAAAATAGGTTGAATGTGGATGTCCCACTAGATGGTTTTTGAAGAAATATTTTTTTGAGAAATATATATTTTTATATAAAAAATTGGATTAATTCTTATTGATTGACTAGAAAATAAATAATACTACCTTTAAATAGTTTATTAAATATATAATATATAAATTTCATTTAAATCATTCATAAAAACTACTTTGTTTAATTTTATTGGGAAAAAATATGTTCTCAGATAGAAAAATTGTTTTTAAGAAAATGAGTTTTTTATATTAAAACAGTTATTACTTTAATTTTTAATTAATTTTTAACCAAATAAATAATTTTTAATTAATTTATTAATTATATATTGTTCCTAATTCATTAACACCATTTAAACGGAATGAAAACAACTATCTTAATAATATTAATAGTATGTTGTTCTTGGGTAAAACTCTATCTTATGTGTAATGCAGGGTGTCAAAAGGATTCAGTATTGTGTATAATATAATCCAATCATATTGTTTTGTGTATTTAATGTTAATAAATGTGTTTCATTTAGCACAATAGTAACACGGTTTTATATATAACATAATAAAAAAGTATTTCTTTTATATAACAAAATCTATATTCAATGTTGTGTGAAATGAAAAATATAAAAAAGATAAATTTACTTGAAAATATATATTTCACATAATATCAGGGTGTTATGGATCTTACAACACAAAAATTTCTAAAGAAAATATTGAAATTTGATTCATCAATGAATATAGATTAACATTTTGGGGTAATTCTATATCAATTATTAAAAAAATTATAAATAATATGAATATATCCTTCATTTATTGTTCTGGAATTTTAATTTTGTCTTGTAATATATGGTAGCCATTATATATGTTGTTTAAATCATGTGAAGTAATGATTACTTATGTATTAAGACTAAAAATGCTTGTTTTTGGGTTAACCTAGGAACATATGATTTTCTAAGAACCTATATGTTATATCATAGTGGTCACATGTTAAAATTATAATTATATCCAATATATATATTTTTTCTTAGTTTATATTTTTTTAACATATAATAGAATCGTTTTAATATCCACAAACATTTACTTTTCTATTATTTATTCTTTCTGACATAACCTATTAATTGTTAAGATTAAAAACAATGAAACATCTTAAATACATAGTAGAAAGTCTCAAAATATTTTTTCTATACAAACAAGAACACACGAAATTTACTTCTTATATACACATTATGTACTTTTATTCCCATATATATTTATTTCATTAATACGTTGTGATCCTAAAAATAGATATGATATCTGATAATAGAGGATCATCGAGTAGATCGTGAAAGGATGTGACATAGCTTGATGAACTACATGAATTATATTTTCTTTTATATTGCGTTTGAGAACACTATGTGTCCCAAGGATCTATTTACAAGAAACATGACATAGTGACTATTTATATATTCTTCTAGTGAGGCATCGCTTAATGTATTACTAGTACACAAAATTACCATGAACATTCACATAATAAGGGAACATGCCATGTCCTTTAGTGTGTTCTATGGACAATGGAACAATAAAATTACACACCATGTAAAATACAACACATTGTGTACTCTAATTCTAGTAGTGTACTCAAATTTTCATGGAAAGAGGAATTAAATATATAACTAAACATATTTATTGTTTTTTCATGTCTCGTTTATTTACGGGTACACACCATATCGTAGGAGTAATATTTATATATTTAATTAATTTTTTATTAATAATTGGATAAACACCCTAGTTACCTCAAATTTAACATTTTTACATCATTAATTTTAAATGAAATTATGTTTTTTAATGTTATAGATGTTGGTGTGTTAAGTATTCATGGAAGTAATTATGATATATTGAAGTAATTGGATTAATTCAAAGAACATCATCTTAATTGAAGAATGAATCAAAGTAATTTGTAACAGTATTGTAAATATCTTCACCTTACTATAATGTATGGTTGATCATGAAATTATATTGGCACTTTTATGTGATAGGTATATCTTAATTTATTACGGTTAAATTAGGATTTTTGCAAGTGTGGTATCCTTTACTTTGTATAATGTGTGTTCCAACATGATGATGGTCTCATTTATATATACAACCTTTATTGAATTCATTCGATCTCTCATTTGAATATGAATAAAAAATTCATATGGTTTTACCTATAGGGAATGAAGAGGCGGTCAGAGTTAGGGAGTTGAGGTGAAACAATTCATGGAAATACAAATTACATAATGTTGGAATGTTGAAACATGAATTAATCTATTGTTTAAGGTTATTGTTGGTTTGGGAGACAAATAATCAACTCGAAGATAATCGAATCTATATATAATAACATTCTCATGGAACATATATTTTATTTCTTTTAGTTTCTTTGTTAATTATTTTTGTATGATGATGCAACATGAATGCCTAATAAATGAATTAATAGGTCTTTAATATAGAATAAAAAATTATAGAAAAATACAAAAATGATTCATAAAACACTATTAATCACATAAGTAATAACCACATTATATTGACAAGGCATCTAAAAAGGATAAAATAGGATTAATTTATAAGGATAAATAGACCTCAACTAAAATATTAAGTTCACATATATTATTATTACTTAAGTAATATAGAAACTCACAGTTCAAAGTTACTGACCAAACCAAGTTTCAATGATTTCAATTTTAATATAATTATTATATTTCTTTAATAGGTGTAATTGACTTATTTTTCATCAATGGTTTACTTAAGAAGTATGATTTGGTGTAACATAGTGAAACATGATGATTAAATCCTTAAAATATGATTCTAGGATTCAATTTTCCACTCAATGGATTGTGTTACAAAAATTTAATGTTGTTTTAATGTTATTATTACCTTAATTCCTTAAAATATCATGTTAAGATCATTTACGGATTATGGGAAGGGAATATGGATCCTTTACACTAGAATATATGTGAGACAAGATAATATTAAATAGATGGTGAGGGGTATTTTGTTTTGATAAATTTTTTATATTAATGTATTCTAGTTGAATTTGGATTTATTAATCTATTTTAACTACTAAATTAATAATTATCTTCAATTAAATTATTGATATAGAATATAAAATAACATGGAAAATGTCACTAAGATCTGTACTATATAAGGATAACCTTCTCTCTGTCATGAATTTCTAGTAGTGGTATAGGTACTTTTATGTTATAATATTCAACTAATGAAAATTGTATGTGCTGGAAACCCGGCTTATAGAGTTACATTCCAAAGGGACTCATAATGAAGATATACATCTATATCTAAAGCTTGTGGATAATGAAATGGATTTATAATGTTTCACGTGATTTTTCTTGTCCAATGAGAATCTAAAATAATATTTGGATATGGATCTGTATTGAATTTTTTCCCACCTTTTTGATCTCTATCAATAGAAGGTGAGATTAAAGTTATATGAGATCATTATTTAACTATTCATATGAAATATTGGTCAGTAGGAACCAGAAAGTCGACATTTAGTAATAATATTAATTACATTGAGCCCATGTACAACAATTTTTTAAGTTCCTTGATGATCTATGCCTAGATCTCATTTATTTGTAACTATAATAAAAGATATCCAATGTTGTTCTATTTTATAATATGACCAATAACAATAACAATCTATCATAACATCTTACACTGGTCCACAATGTTTATAATGACCTAGGGAATGACAAGTAAACATTCATTACGGTCAATAAAAATAATAGGTACAAGTGAAAGCGGTTAAATGCTCATTAAAAGTCTAAGTCTCTAGAGAAGTATCCTTTTATGAAGAATATGATCCAAAATAATTGAAAGGAACATGATGTAATATCTTTTTCATGTGAAATTTAGGTAAATTAAAAGAAGAATTTCCCTTTGACCAAAAAGAAATAAGAATCTACATGTGCATTCATTATCAATTGAAATGTTTATATATCTATATATATTATTATAAAATTAATGTGGTGATGAAATTTGAATCCAATCATAGGATCCAATTAGATTTCATAATCTATAAAGCGTCTAATCTGATTTTTGGAGTACCAATGGAGAAAGGCTGGTATCTCAAGCAATTGGTGACTACCATTTCACTTTTCCAACAAGATTAATTTTTGTTTTAATTAATTATTATTATGTTTCTTGGATTACTAAGAATTTTATTTATGTTTATACATATATATGGATGAATTTATTCTCAAGATTGGAAATAATGGTTGTAAACATTTTCAAGGATATCATATGTTATGGTATGGAACAATTGAATAATGGTATTTATTTATCAAATTTTGAAAACAAAATAATGGTATTAGAAAATTAATATAACATGTACGAGTCATATAATACCTTTTAGGGGCATCAGTATCTTCACGACATAAACAATAATAATTTTTCAAAGCTCTATTAGGATCATTATTTAGAAAATGTTGAGCTAAATCCACAAGAAATATGTAAAGATTGATTACAATCAAATATGACTCAGAATATATTTTTTTGGTCAATGAGGAAGGGACATAAATCTTCTATAAATGATGCACATTGATGTGTGTGGAAACTTCTTATTAGAATTTAATGGTTGATTCTCACACATTATTATTTTTAATATGAAATTTAATTGTTATAGTTATATCTTTTTAATGACATGAATGAATTAATCCTTTGAGAAATAGCAGGTGTTAAAAAATCAGTTCAAGAATATTATTTTTATGAAGATAAAAAATAATGGTTTGGATTGGGGTGGTAAACATCATAACCAATCCATTATCAATTTTCTTTGGGAGTATAAGATTTTATCCCAATGTATAGGAAACATCATGTTATAAAAGGATTCATTCATTCATTTCATTAATAATATAACTATAACATATGTATAATAACATGGAAAATGTCATAAAAATTATATTTTCTCTTAATGGAGTATCTGTAAGCTAATAGAGTTCAAATAATCCATTTTGCTATGATTTTAAATTAGAGTCTAAGTACATTTTATCATCTAATGTATCCAAATATGCATCTTAAATTCACAACATTTTCCAAGTGTTTGATGTGTTACTAACAAGTAAATATCCTATCAACATTTACTATTATAACACTAATGTGGTGGCACTTTCCAAAAATCTGATGTCACATAAAATTACAGTGAAAATAAATTGGTTGTATAATATATTAAGGTATTTTTATAAATTATATTATGTTATGGTGAGTAGTGTATCTACTGATAAAATCATATAGGACCCATAGATAAACCATTTATCCCAGCATAGGCATGATAATCATGACAGAAATAGTGAATTGAAGGTTATTGTTAGCTAGATCAAGTGAATTTGTGAGTCTATTGTAGTTTTTTTCTGATAACTAAATTTATGATATCATAAAACATGTCTTATTATTAATATTTCTTTATCACATTGTTATTTTTACCCTATATGATATTTTTATGTGATAATGTTCAAAGAATAATATGCCACATAGAAATGTCATATCACTTAAATAATATGTTGAGAACCTAGTAGTTCCAAGATAGTATTCTTGAATGAAGTTATATCATCAGATGATATTTTTTAATTGAACAAATATAATACAATCACACAATGGTATAAGGCATTTTCATATCTTCTCATGGTTCTCACCATTGGTAATATCAATGATATGAGGTTAAGATAATAGACTCATTAATAAAAAATCATCATTTCCATGTGTCATTGGATGTTTTTATCTTTGAACATGTATATTGATCCTTAGAATTTAATATTATCAATTGTGTATTTCATTAATTGTTTACATGACTTATTGAAAGAAACTATAATGCCATTTTCTAATTTTGAGGGAGGATATACTAGGTGAAACATTAGTGACATTGCATTAATAGATAACATGGGAATGGATTTGTACCTTTTATCACTATATAGAAGTTGATATCTCATGCCATTTGATTAGAGTGGATGTTCCAATATAAATCCATGTGACTATAGTGTGTTGTAAGAGTGTTTATTTCTAGAAATTCAATGAAATATATATCAACCATATAGTTTGATGACAATATCATGAAACCTTTGTTATTAGAGATATCATGATAAATAATTTTATTACATAGTGATAATTAATATGAAGTTGAATGTAGTTATAATATTAACTTCATTCTCTATAGATTCCTTATCCGGTTTTTGGAAACTAACCTTGAATTTTTTTTCGTTACCTCTAATTCAAATGATAAATAGGCCTACAAGGTCACACACCATGTCTATACTCAAACTCGGTTAAATTTTTATATTTAATTTAACAAGTAAGAGTAACTAATATATATTATGGTTTGGTTTTTCTTTAATATTAAATCCCAACTAATTCAAAAAAATAAGTGATACAAATAAAATTAATGAATATTTAATTTCAAAAAATTTTGCAGTATAATATTTATTATACTTATCAAATAAAAGTGGAGTGACATTTATTTATCATATTTTTATTATTCGAGGATTGGTAAATGTGGAAAATAGAAAGTGAACCATGTTTTATTTACCAATTGATAATAATATAAATGTTTTTTCTTGGTATATTCATAGTGTAATTATTCATCTCATGTGATTAATATTATTTTTATAATTAATAAATATGGGGTCAATTAAGAATTATAAATAGGGAATGGATTTAGTGAAAACAATTCCATCCCTAAACCTACCATAATAAATGTCTAATTATGACTATTTCTAAAAACACAATTGGTGTGAATAAGGGAAAAGGCGAGACTCTATAAATACCTAGAGAATGATACAGAGATATTGAGTTATCACCTCCAATCATATCTAATGATACCAAAGGGAGATCAAGAGTTTTTCATCTCTGAATAATCATTTGGAAATTACCGTCAATGATCAATTAATGCGATCGAGACCAACCATGAAGGTACGTGATGATTCAATGGAAACATTATGAGATAATGGTGTATCTATGGATCCCTTCCAGAGGGGTTTTTTTAATTTTATCCGATGGTTCGTTGACATTTCAACAATATATACTCAATTGATTCATCAATGAAGATAGAATTACAAATTAAGGAAATTCTGTAAAGATCTATTAATTAATTATAAATTATATGTATGGATTCATATATTCTAGTTATGATATTTTAATTTAGTAATATTGTATTTATTAATCATTAGATATGGATTTTTAATCATGTGAGTTATTTATGACATGTAAATTAATACTAAAAATAAATAATAGACCTCTAACCTAGGCACTTCCACTACAACTAAAACCTACACATCCAACCACCTAAAAATAAAAAAATATAAATATGACCTAGCTATAGATGGATAAACTATAAAATAATCCCTAGATACAAAAAATACCTAATAAATGTCATTGTATATCCTTGGTCCTCATAAATCCAAAAAATCAGTCTTCTCTAAGAGAAATCAAGAACTGAAGCATGATTCAGATAAATATCATGGGTCTAACAATTATAATTGAAAAAATAGCGTCTATGAATTAATATATTAGTTATTAATAACTATAGAGTATATATATTTACATTCTGAAAATATTCTATAAAAATTAGATTGAAAATATCATTAGTATTTAAAACCCAAACCATGTTTTCGATAATTCATTTAGAAAAACATAGTTTCAGAAGTTATTCCTTCTTAAATTAACATTTATAAATACATTCTACTAGATATCCCTTTAGTATTTAATAAAAAACGTACTCACACACAATTATCACATCCTAAAATATAAAGGGAGATAGAAATACAATGGGAAAACATTTTCATAAATAAAATAACATATGTAAATAACAAAACAAGATATATAGTGTAAGGGAAGAATAATTAAGAAAAACATTGTTGAATCAAAAACAATAAATATGATTTATAATGATATACATAATCATTGGAAATTCCTAAATATCCTATGAGGAAACCCTTTACATACTCAATTGGAACCATCATCAAGACTACAGATGCATCCCAATGTCAATTATCGACCTGCTTACCCTCAACTTCCCTCACTTGTGGTACTCCCCCATAGTATCCAAACCCATTGAGGATCTCATTTTCCTAATTGAGATTAAATAGTTATCATCTCTCATTCCTCACTAATATTCATAGGATCCCATGATGATATTAATATAAAATGAAATGTTAGACATCTAATACACATACAACATCTCGATGATGATTCAACATAATCCAATATATACACAATTCTCAACTCAGCCATATATTCCTGAAATCCCCATCTTTATAATAGAGAGGGACTCTATTAGGGTGGAAACATACCACAAAACATCATTCAATGATTCCAAACATGCCTTCACATTTTATATTAATAATATATTTCTCAAAGAGATATTTCCATTCCCAATTTTATATCATAACATAATGAAGTTACAAACGATTTCTCTAATGTTATAAATGGTCATCAGAGTATTCTTTTGAAATCACATATTTGAAACCTCCTTAGAAATGAAAATTTTCTAATAAGTAATAATATTAAATAATAAGGTATTAAAGATGGAATTCCATTAAATTTTCATTTATATACATGTAAAACAAATATATCTATGCCATTGTGTATATAAAAATTTTTACATATCACACATATATATATATATGACCATTCATTGGAATTTTGAGGGAATAATTAATGAGAATTACTAATGTTATTTAAAATAATATAAGAACCCCCAAGGGAAATCATCAAATTAGATTATAATTAACAAACTAATAAACTCAATATTTACCCACACACACCATATTACATAATTTAATAATATCCATTCAATATTTTCATCTAGAATTATCAATTTATTGTTACATTAATAATATTATTAAAAATATCATATGCATTTTCTTTTAACACTTAGGTGTGACTATTGAAATCCATAGAATGACCCTTTTAAATGAAAACAATATCCTTAAAGGATTTCATAAAACAATTTATCAATTCTGATATACGATAAATTAAATTAATATAGATTTAGAAAGGGTCAAAAATAATATAGAGGGTTATAGAATGGAAATGGATAGAAGCACTTATCTTGACATTGTTCTATCAGGATGAAACATCATATATGAGACAATTTTAGCCTAAAAACTAAATATATACAACCTGAAAACAAGAAACATAAGTCATAATCTACACGTGAAAAACCTAAACTCTTTCATGAGAAACTATTCAAAGGGGTTCAATGTCTATACTATTAGTGTAGAAGACCCATTCCATGTGTACAAGTAACAAATATAGGGTTATTAGACTCTATAATTTATTTATTACTAACATATGACAATAGTACGATAAATTTAATTAGTATTTTAGTAAATTTTTGACGCCAAAAAATAAATTTCCAATAACATATCATATACCAACTTATGTTTCAACAGAGTGTATCAATCAAAGAGTTTGAATTATACTCTTCCATTATTGAGGGACCTCATTCCATTTGATGTCATAATAAATAAATTTGTACATAAATCTTTCATCCATGATTACATATCTAGAAGATCTAACATGTATTGTCAACTCTATATATCATTATACACACAAAATGATTATTTTTCATCAGTATCACATCATCTAGAAATAATATAAATTTGTCACTCTCAAAAAACCGTAAAATGGTCAAAATAAAGACGTATGGACCCTAGTGAATCATAATAAAATAATTATATTGGGGTTATAATTACTACAATGGTATTTCTCCCACAATGATTAAACTATGTATAATGAATCACACTATCCAAACATATTTATTACATCATAATAATATAATATTTATTACATAATACAAAAACACATGATAGAACTATTTAGGCCTAGATATTTTAGAAAAATGAAATAAAATACACCAATTAATAAGTGAACTACATATTCTACCACTGATTAATTTTTAACAAGAACCCTTTGTTTATGTATGACACATATTGCCTTTATTCATAAATTGGGGAAAGGAAACATATGAAATGGTGAACTCATATGATCATTAAAGGTAATAAAGGGACATACCAAAATAACAAGAATATTAGTGTATGAGAAAATGGTAAAAAAAAATTTTAAACCACAACTTGGATATCATAAATCATAAACATGATTCATGACATAATGCTTGGATGTTTATAAGACATAAATCATAATGGAATAGAAAAAAATGAGTAATTATATCATATAATGCCAATATGATATATATTTGTGGAATTAAAAAAAATATTATCACATTATTCTCAAGTTCAAGTAGGAATATGTTCATTCAGTTTATTATGGACATGAAATCAGGCCCTCTTAGTCTAATGTACATGAATACTGGTTCATGAATAAATTCATGAATATGAAATCCAAGTCCAAGGAATGACTATTAACATTTAATGATGTTGAAACATAATATTTTGAACATGTAATCAGGTTTAGGAATACAATTTTGAACATTTAATTAGTTTCAAGAATAATATTGATGACATATAATTCTGTTCACAGATAACATATTTACTCATGTGTTATACTTGTTTAGCCAATGTTGTAGTGGGAGATATAGGTCCTACCCATCACATAATTCATATATTTTTTTAAAAAATATCATAAAACATTCATCATATCATAACTAGTGAAAATAAACTATTTCTCAAAAAACAATTATTCATAGAATGACATGTGAAAAAGGAATGAGTTTCATGGACATTTCATCTTTTTATCACATTATAACCCATAGAAAAAAGAATTGGTTTTTTTAATATCTTGTCATCTTTAAAAATTATATAATTAATAATAATTTTATAGTTATATCATATCCCTAAAAAATAATATGCAACATCAAAGGATGTCAAATTATAGAGAATGTTATTTTAAATATCACTTACAATTTTTTTTAAAACAAAATTGTCTTTCAACATTCAGAATAATTTTTTTAAAAAAAAATCATAACAAAATTAAAAAAATATTTCCATAAAAATTAATATGGATTCTTATAAATGATTATTTAAAACATTTAAGGTTATTTAAAGTGGAAAATTATATTAATTTCATAGATATTCAAAAAAACTATTGCTTTCACATTTTATTAAAAGTCACATAGGCCTTTTTTTGAAAATGACATGAATATTATTTTTAGATATTTTCATTTAAAATTAAAATTTTCCTAATAATATCTTTAAAATTTTTAAAATAGTTTTATAAAGATTCTAAATTTTTTTATAGAACATGGATATGGAAGAAAAATGGTTTTCAACTAAAGAGGGAAATAAATACGAATTTTCTAAAAACACTATTTTGGTATCATTAAAACTTTTGTATATTAAAATGAGAGAAATATTAGGATTTATCAAAAAAATAAGTATTAAGAGAATAAATAAACTTAATTATAGGTAGATTATATGATATCATCATTTTAATCATATCATAAATAATCCAGATAAGAATGAATTTATACTATTACCATAGTAGAATCATTTGAATTGTATTTTCCATGAAAGAAAGAAAATTATATGGATATTTGTATCTCATAATTATCTTGATATGGGTCAAAAAAAATTCATGGTTAGTATATAAACCACACAAATGTAACAATTTGTGTATAAGGCTTATTTCCCACTAAAATAAAATTGATACACAAATCCCATTCCACTTTGGTAATCTTTTGAATCATAATCCAAAATAAATTATAACATTAGATAAAACATTAAATATAAAAAAATTAAGATAAAAATGATAAAAAAATTGATATATGTTCTATATAAAATTCTCAAAAAAATAATATATCTGCATAATATAACATATGTCTCAAAGAAGAAAATTTGAGACAAAATCCATTACTTTAAGCCCCAACATCTATCATACACATTATAACATACTTTATAAAAAATATTGGTTTATAAATATTTTAATGAACCATAATTATATATATCATACCATATATTATTTACATATGGTCGTTTTTTACATTTTTATTAATAATTCATTATTGATGTCACATTTTGTGTAATAACTGCTTTGTTTTCTCATGAATGTTTTGATTTGGTATTTTAATTGCACTTATATTGGTCATATTTCATTTATAACCATAGAATTTATAATGATATAAATATTAAGATAAATTTTGTATGTATTTATTCATTCTAATTAATAAATTTTAGTTATATAAAATGATATACAACGTTCATGGAGACGGTAGGTCGTAGGTACACATAAACATTGTTTCCATTTACTCAGTAGATGGAATGAAATTAAGGTAAATAATAAATAACCACTAAAAATTCATAATTATGTCATATATAATATATATATTTGTATAATATATCCTAATTACCTTCTGGGTAATGTGTCAGAAAGTAACGAATCATGTTACTTCGTGTGGCGCGAGTTCAGCATAAACACGAGCGACAATATCATATCCCCTATGTAATGTATGTGAGTAATTTACATATAAAATATTAGTTATATAGGTATAATATTGTTTAAAATATCGTATATATTAGTCAAATATACCCATTTTTCCATCCAAGTCAAAAAGGAAATTGGGAAAACACATCACATCGGTTCAAGAGGCAGTTGTCCTCCACACACACACGATACATAATTTTTTTCCAATGAATTGGTAGGTAAGAATTTATGTGTGATATTATAATTATATAAGTATAATAATATATAAAATATATTATTTAAACATTCAGTGAATCATTATACCCTGTCATGATAGGTGGTGATTGAAATTGAATAACATTTGTTCGCGAGGCGGTACTGCACCATACACAAAATTGGCAGTTTAATTTCCAATTTGATGGAAGAGGATATGGATATAGATCATGAAATTAAAATAATAACATATAATTATATGTGATATTTTTTATATAATCATAGATGAATACTATTTTTAAGGATATGGAAGAACAAATAAAATTAAAATAAATGTTTAATAATTTTACCTCTTTTTCAGAGAGCCACTTCATTTTTATTTTTAATGGATTGTTAGAAGGGATTACTAATAAAAATAATTAATATAGTATTTTGGGATATAACTGATGAATATATTTCTATAGGTATCAGCTGATCAAAATTTTTTTGGATGTATGAAGAGGGTAGGAGAGTGGGTAGCCTTTTATAAGTGGGGGAGATGGCGGACTTGGAGTTTTGTAAAATAATAACATTTAACCACATTTTCCAAATGAATAAAGATCCAAAATGATGTATTTTCAAATCTAATTGGTTTTAATCTTTAAATATGGGAGTAAATTTTATTTTTACAAGTTTTTATGTGATTTTAACACTTATAGTTTTAGTATAACCTCATAGAAGCCTCGTTTTGTCCTTAAAATTGGTAATTAATTTTTATTTTTTAAACATTAATTTTGAATAAAAATTTAGATGATATTATTATAATAAATTAAATAGGTTGATTAAATATATTTAATCAATTTTTTATAATTCCATTCTCATAAGTGGAAAATTTTCATTTAAAATTAAACCCATAGATGTGATAAAGAAATGGTTTCCAAAGATAAATTTAGCATATATTTAGAATGTTTTAATATTAAAATTCAACATGAAATTAAATATTATAAAATAAATTTTTTTAATAGATATAATTTTTAATTAATTTTAAATTTTTTTATATTTTTAAAAAGTATGGAACTTTTTATATTTTTCAATCAAAAATAAAATTTTAAATAAAAATAACTATTATTCAATATTCTCTAAAAAATTAAATTTTTTAGAAAATTAAAAAATATTAATTTGATGATAATATTGACATATTGATTCCAAAAATAAATTCAATTTTTCCAGGTATATTTTCAAAAACTGTAAAAACTAATATCATTTTTTTTCATAAAAAGAATGAAATTTTAATTTTTTTCAGGAAAAATGTATTTTCAAAGCATATAAACACTTTACTAAAAATTTTGTACATATTTTTGAATATATATTAATTATATTAAACATTTAAACATAATTTTAAAAAAA
The DNA here is from genome assembly GCA_963277665.1 of Viscum album. Lineage (NCBI taxonomy): Eukaryota > Viridiplantae > Streptophyta > Magnoliopsida > Santalales > Viscaceae > Viscum > Viscum album. The sequence continues at coordinate 2,086,388,280 of OY728165.1, read as the reverse complement.
AAATTATTAATATTTTTACCACCAATTATTACAGTTATTTTATAACAATTGAGTTTAAATAATAACATTATTAATTTATCACAATTCATTAAAACTCAATGTATCTTGTAGAAAGAGAAATTGAATAAATAAAAATTGTTAAAAAAAATATTTCATGAAACCATGGGGATTTATATTCTACCTAACTTGAACTGATTTTTCCCTCAAAATTCTACCACATTGATGTAAAAGAAATTTATACATTTACCTCATGACATCTACATGTTACCACATAGCATCTTCAGGATGGTGGTTTCACCACCAAACACTGAACAAGTGAGTGGTTTTTTTATAAAATTATCAATATGATCAATAATCTCCACATACTTTTCATTATAAAAAAGATCATTCCCTAAAGGTATAGATTCTAATTTCAGTATAGTTTATGGATTAGGTTTTTACTTTCTCAATATATATACATAAATCACATTGTGGACTTGAGATAGGTTGGGTGGAAGTGACAATCAATATTATATCATCCCAATATGAAAAATAATTTCAAATGGACTACTATAATTATGTATTATTTTCTCATTAATTCCAAATCTCATTACCTTATTCCGTGTAGATATTCATTGAAACACCTCATTACTGTAATTAACATCCATGTAATGCTGGTGACTGTCAACATAGATATTTTGAAACTTTTTGTTTCCCTTAAGTGTTGATTAACAGATCTAAACATCTTAACTATTTTTTAGAAATGGTAGGTCCTAATAGATTTCATTCACTGACATCATCCCAATGTATTAGAATTCAATACGTATATCATTATATGGATTCAAAATGATTCATTGAAATTCTTGAGTGAAGGTTAATGTTTTTTATAAACTCAACTAGAGAAAGGTTTTGACCCCATACTCAAGAAATAAACATATTATCTAGGGATTGAATTGATTTCTCAGACTGAGCAGCTATTTGATGACGATACGTAGTGTCGAAAATATACTCCATATCTAGATCCTATTAAATACATTAGCACAAACTCAGGGTAAAACTACTATCCAAAACATATATAATAGAATGTTATACTCTATGGAACATTACCACTTACATAATGTATATCCATGAAAAAAAATCTAGACGGAATCATATCTGATACTGATTTTGTGGGATGATTAATCATCTCAATATTTCATTGATATTTTCATCACATTCATTCATAAAATGAATCTTGGGTCCCTTTCATGTCAACATGGTTAGTGGATTATATATTTATGAGATATTATCCAAAAAACATCAATACTATCTCAATAAACTAAGAAAACATTAAATATTAGATATTGTGACTTTCATGGGATAATGTTAAATAGATTCTATCTTTGATGTATCCACTGATATATCCTTTCTTGAAATTATATTACTTGGTAATGAATCCCTGTATAGCCAAAATCCACATATTGTAAGTTTTTTATAAAAAATCTATATCCTCTTTTTCATCAGTAAATTCTAAATCAATCCTTATCCCTATCATTCTGTTTGAATAGATTCAAATTTTATCTATAAATACTATCCCAAAGCAGTCAATGTAATATCTAGAGGCCATATTCATAAAATAAATAAATATAGATGGGAAATCATACTACCATATGGTATAAATATGTATTCATAATGTATATACGTTGTGTGGAATTTTTTCTTGGGTATTACCTATTTAAGTAAATTTTAACTAAAACATCTACAACACTTAAGGAATTTATTTCCATAAATGTATTTGAAAATATTCTTAATCATGGTAATCACTAATTGAAAAAAAACTGAAAATGTGTGTATGAGACACTAAAACAAGGACCAAATTTATACTCATAAACCCAAGATGGAATCTAAAACTATTAATTTATTCTTTAATGAATATATATATATGCTCCAAAATTAATTCAATCTATAGTTGTTTCTTGATTATCGTAACCATCGTACCATGAGTATAAACAATATACAACATAATTCTAGAATAGAAATACATATATACATCAATACTCCCACAACAATGATTTATAATGAATAGGTATTTACGTTTTTATTGTAATTAAATCTTGGATTAGGGAATTGAATTGGAAAATTCCTTTATTCCCCACATAGAATACAATGAAAACCTGAATAATTTAATTCTTTATGAACCTAATTTTCATATAGAAAACATCTTCCCCTCTATTTGAGATATTTTTCTAGGTTGTTATTCAATTATTATTGACATGTTGGTTAACAAATTATATTTTATCTATATTTCATTTCCCCATGAACATTCATAAAAGTATATTTTCATCTTATTTTATTCATTATAAATATATCTTATGTTAAGGTTGTTAATTTTATATAACTAAAGATGACTATAAATAATCAAAATACAATTCTCTCTAATGATCATACAATACGGTACTCCAAAAAAATTACATCACATTCAATTTTAACCAATTTCTTTTTAGTTACAATCATTTAATGGAACCAAATTGTGTGGTCTGAGTAATAATTTTCATAGTGGAAAATAAATTTTCATTATAAATCTATTAGAGTGCCTAAATCATTACCAAATATTTTTAATATGTGAATCCTTTGTTATAACCTAATTCATATATGGTCATCATCTATTCAAATCATTCATGGTGTTATTATATGAAAATGTGAAATAACCAATACTTTTCCCTTAGGGGTGTCAAACCTGGTGCGTGGTGAGGTTGTTGTCAAGTACTATGAAACCCTTGAGTCAATCCTTTAATTACTTCTTAAGAGTTATTACCCCAAATTATATATATTCAAAAAACACATCCAATTTCCTTATATATTAAGGGATTTATTTATGTGTAAATCATTTAACCTTTTCTTTTCCAAATCATTAGTTTGTCACCCTAAAATTTTGGATATCCTAAGGGATATCCCTTAATTTTCTCATCCATGTTTCTAAAGGGTTACTAAACCTTTTCTATGAGACCAACTATAATTACAGACACTTTTAATGAATATATATTACATAATAATAGATTATTATTAGTTAAATAACCAAAATATTCCACATTATTACTATCTAGGTCTAGTGATTTTGGAAACATAGAAACATGGATAACATGTTAAATAATGCATGAAATCTTCTCTCGCTAAGTTCATTATAACGAGATCCATTCTTAAAATTTTCATATATATAATTTTCATCATAATATATGGAAAGGAAACATAAGAAAGGGTGGTTGTATATTCTTAGTTCGGTAAAAATGGGATATATCAATATAACATTTTTTAAAGGGTATAATAACATGAGAAAAAAAATTGAAACCCATTCCCCATATAACATAGATAGTAAACATGATTCATTGAATAAATATGAATAGTTCATAAGACATGAATCATAATAGAATCAAATATCACGATCCATGAGGGAATATAATTAGAAAAATAAATAGATTTTCAACATACAAAGAATATTTTATGTATGTGAATATATAACAATAATAATAGGGTCACTCATTTCATTATATACATGAAATTATGACCTCCCATAAACTAAAAAAATGATATAAGGTCTAAAAATAACCTTATAGACATTAAATAATTTTCCACAAATAAAACTATGAGCATATAACTAGGTTAATGCATTACATTTTGAACCTTTAATCTAGTTTGAAAAAATGATTATGACCATGTAATTTGGTTTACACATAACTTATTTAGTCCCGAGTTACCCATCATTACCAAATGTATTGAAGGGAGGTATAATTCCCTCCAAAAACATAATCCATACATTTTTTCCACAATATCAAAAAATATCCATCATATCATATTCCATGAAAAAAAATGGGTCTCAAAAACATAACCTTAGAGTATATCCCCTGTAAAATTATTAGTTATCAAAATAATTTAATCATTGCATCATAACATAATCTATGTAAAAGGAATGTGTTTTCTAAAAATTAATTGATCATAAAGAGAAAAAGTTTATAGATTTAATGTTAATGTTATAATATGAACATATCCATATTAAAAAAATATGTAACATCAAAGGATGAAATCATAGATATATTTTTTTGAAATATCATTTCGAACATTTCTTGAGGAAAATTGGATTTCCACATTGCTAATCAATTGTTGAAAAAAATATATTTATAACAATATGAAAATACATTCTTTTAAAATAGATTTGTAGATATATAATGAAATATTTAAAATATTAGATAGTCATGAGAGTTTTTAATATCGTTCATGTTCTATATGATTAAAAAAATATTCTTTTGACATTTTAAATAAAATTCAAAAGGTTATTGTTTGGAAAATGATATGTATATTTTTTTTAAATAATATTTTGGAAAAGTGTAACATGGATAAAAAATTTCATTAAAAATATTTTTAGATTTGTAAAATCATTCATTAAATCATTTTAATAATAATAGAAATGAAAAAATAGGGTTCTGAATTAAGAGAGAAATAAAGGTGATTTTTCATTAATCCTTATTTTGGGATATTTAATCCTATAAGGGTGGAAAATGAATAGAAACATAAATTCTAGATAAATTACTGGATAATAATAAACAAAATGATTTTAATTTGAGTTATAAAAACATATCTCATCATGGGAATTATATTCTATATAGTCCTGATAATCAATGAGATTGTAACATTAATCCTTTACCACTTTTATATCCATTAAATCATAATACCATGAAAAAAGAAAAATCTATGGATATTTATATCCAATAATTTTAATGATAATAATCACAAAATATATTATGGGGTAAATTTAAACTCAATAAAGAAACATTTTGTGTATAGGTCATGTGTCATAATGAAATAAAAGTAAGACAAAAATCTCTTACCAATTTGGTAATCCTTTGAATCGTAAGATGAAATAAAGAATAAAATAAAAAGAAAAATTAAATCTCATAAAAATGAGGATATTGATTATATAAAATTTAAAATGTGAAATATATTACCCTCACAAAGGAACATACATTCATAACATAACATATGTTTTAAAGAGGAAAATTTGAGAAAAAGTCCCTCACATTACGTCTCAAATTTCCCATTTTATGTTCAAAACTCCTGTACCATTAATATTGTTTAATTATAAATATATTATAGATACATAATATATAATACCAAATATTACTTAGCTATTACCTTTAATAAACATTTTATTAACAATTCCTTGTTAAAATCACGTTTTGGGTATGAATTGCCTTATTTTTCTTGTATGTTTTTATTTGGTGGTTTTGTATTCATCACTTTGACCATGGTAACATAATATTGTTATTTTAAAACATGATACAATTATAACCTTTAAGTGTTTTTCATGATATCATATATATCAGATATATTCATTAAATTTATCATCAATACATTTCAGGTAAATTGTTACTGAATAAATAATCACATTGCATTGTGAGATGATATTTTGTCGTACACATGAGTGACGTTATCTTATCCCCCATATGGAATGTAAGAATATATATGTGATATCATATTAAAGAGGAATAATTAAATTAAATTAATCATATATATATACCACACACATGTATATATATCATATATATATATATCAATATAGTTATTACTATCTGATTAAAATTTAAATGGGAGAAGCACGTCATATTGGTTCGTCAATCGGTCGTTCTTCATATATATGAATGATGTTATTGTTTTCAAATATGTTGGAAGGTATGATGATAATTATGTTATTATTATTACATAAGTATATTAATATCATTAATATCTTATATAAAAATTAAATTCATCATCACATCCATTAGTGAGTGGTGTTGATGAAAAATTAATAACAGTTGTCTATGAAATAGTAGTCCGACAAACCCATGATCAATAGGTTGGTTTTCCATTTGATGCTAAATGAGATGGATTATTTTATTCCATTTAAATAACATATATAATTATATTATAGTTAATATTGTTATTATATAATTACATTTTATGAATATTTGAAGGATGTTGAAAAATAAATAAAAGAAAAACTACAAATTTAATAATTTTACTTCTTTTTCATTGAGGATATTTAGGTTTATACAAAATTAATTTATACGAGGAATTCCTAATCAACATAAGAAACCTAATCTGTGTTTGGGTAACTAATTAAGAATTTTTTATATTAATGTGTCAAACCAAAGTATTTTAAATGTGAATATTACAGGAGATGGGGGCCTTTTATAAGCTGGGGAGAGTACACACTTTAATTTTTTTTAAAGAATAACATGTACCCACAATTTTTACATGCCCAAAGGGTCCAAAATGTGTCATAATAAAACATTAGATCTTATAATGTCTAAATATTTCCATAAAAGTCTCTTTTTATAGTTTTTTAGTTTATTTAATCCTAATCATTGTATTCCCCCCATTGTAAACCTATTTTAACCTTAACTATGATAATTAATTTTTACTATTTTTAATTGTCATTTTTTTAAAAAGGTTTGAAATTGTTATATAATATTAATTATAGTATTTATAAATATTTAATCCATTTTTCAATTTTACATTCAAATAATAAGAAATTTTTTATTTAAAATTAATCACATAAATGTCATGTAGAAAATGTTTTCCAAAGAGACACTAATCATAAGTATATAATGTTTCAATATCAAAATTAAATATGTAATTTATTCTAATGAAAATAATAGGAATATTAAAATATATTGTTGAAATAATTTCACTATTAGAACATTTTAAAAAATGATGTATCTTTTTAAATTTATCAAATGAAAAGGAATGTTAAATTAAAAATCAGTATTTTCACTTTTCAAAATTTAATTAATATTTTCACAAAATTAAAAAATATCCACCCTAATATAATTTTGACACAAAAATTATAAAAATGTACTAAATTATTTAAAATATATTTTCTAAAATTAGAAAAAAAAATATTATTATTTACCAAACCTAATCAAAAATCATTTTTTGACAAAAATTAGTTTTCAAATTTTATAAAGACATTCAAAAAATTTTATACATATTTAAAAATATATTTCATTATATAAAACATTAATACCTAATTTTTAAAAATTTATTATTCCTATTAATTTCTATAAATTTAATTTCTATGTTATAATGGTCATGTTTAACTTATAATAAACATGATATATCACAATCAGTTACAACATAGTCGTGTGTGTAACATCGACTATCAAAGAAACTAAATATAATCAAAAAAATATTGTATAAAATCTCATAGTGTTACAGAATTCTTCATTACATGGTACCGATGTGTTCTAGTGAATGATTGAAAAATATGAATAACCATCCCAAACATTTACATCCAATATCACCATTAATAATAGAAACATATAATGATAATTTCATATCATGATGAACAAATTTAAGAGTTTATGTATCACAGAACCCTTCAAAAAATATACTAATCATTATCGTGAATAAAATTTTTAAAACCAAATATTTTCTGATTATTCAATGATATTGTTCATTTTAGTCTTACTCAATAATATGGCTCCCACTGTGAGATTTTTCTATGTAACAAATACCCGAACTCTAATTAGAAATATCAATCTGACATCCATGTGAAAATAATTATTTAAAAAAATTCCTTTGGAGATATAAAAGTCTCCACATATGAAATGAAAGTGTTCTTTCCAATAAAATGAACACAAAATTTCTCTTAAAATTATCCTACTTGTGGTGTTATTAAAATCATTATCAAAAAATTATAATGGAAAAAATCATATAGATAGTATCAAATGGATCTATAAACATATTTTTCATGATATATATTTAAATATAATAAAATTGATTATATGATTATTTATAAATGTCATTGGACCAAATATATATATATATATATATATAATTGTTGGACTGTAAAAACAAAAACTTGGGGAAAGGTAAACCTAGGTGGGTTGTGCTTATATACCATGGGATGTGGACAACCAACTCTCAATGTGTTAATTATTCTATATATAATTCTATGTTAATATATCCGCCTTTATTCTAGGTCAAAAATCATTTTTCCTAGACTTATTAAATGAATTCACATTCTCACATAAATCCCATAATGGATGACCACCTCGAGCACCTCACTCAATTTTCACCAGGGTTGGGAATTTCATTCTATGAGAGCCACATTTTGAGGTGACCCCTTTCTACAACCAACCATAAATTCTAATTCTCATTTTTCTTCAAATTGTACCTTGTAAATCAAAAAATATAGAAAATATAGATATCACTCCACGACTCCTTACGAACTGTTTTTTATTACATACTAAATTACTTTAAAAAAATTATGATTTCATAAACTATCTAACCCCTTACCAATGTTATGTATTTCATATAATAATATATAAAATATTTATCCATATAATTTTAAGATCCATTATTTTAACCTAGGTGTGTTGGATATAGGATTTACTATTATAGGTCCTGACCCCAATACAAAAATATAGACTACATTGAACTTCAACTTTCATCCCTCATGATTGAATATTCATCCCTTGTGATTCACAAGTTTTCCCTTTGGGATGTTTTATTTTCAAATGGAGGGTGGATCACATAATTGATTAGTTTAGGTATAGGTTATGGTAGAATTGTGGCATGGATGATGGTGGACACTCTATGAATCTACTAAAGAGAATTAGGTGGCTGACTGAATATTGAGTCACCAAATTTCATATAAGTCTTAGAAAAAATAATAAAAAATAAATCTATAATTTTTTAATATTAATTGAAATATATAGATTTATTAAATGGAATTATTAAATTTTTAATAGTAGGAGGAATTGTGGTTTCTATTAACTATTAATAATTCAATATTATTTTTTTACTATATATAAAACATCAGTAATACAAAATTGTTACATGAATTATGCATGGTTCCCAACAATCCTTCAAGGAGGGAATCAACTTATCCCTCATAAGTTTTTTAATCCATTTCTATATATTATGAGTTTTGAAAACTATTTTATAGGAGTTAGTTCATGTATTAATAGAGATAAATAAGACTCTAAGGAAAATGAATCAAAATATCAAATAATGTCTCTAATAAATGAAGCACCAATATCTATCAAAATAATTCATTGATAGAATTTAAATCCAAATCTTTGTTTAAAAGATTTTTTTTTATTCTATTGGCCATGAAAATTTTTAATTATAGTTTATATTTTCCAAACATCCCAAAGTGTCCAATTAAAAAATTAAATAAGAAAAATAAGAAGATATGTGACCTAAAATAAATTATAATAAAAACATAATAAAAACATTTAAGAAAAGATAAGAACTTCTCATATATAAATCTAGAATGTTACACCCTATACACATACCCTTATTATCCCATTATATAAGGACTATAAGACCTAGTTCCTTCATTATATAGTTAACAAATCTATGGAATCATCCTTACCCTCTCTTATTTTATTATCTTATATCCCCATTTTTTATATCTCTTAGTGAATTCTTGGTGATTCAGAAATGGGGTTTACAAAAAAATATTGAAACCCATTTAAATGATTTTCCATTGGTTTAATATTAATATGGGATCCCTTGATGAGATAAAAACATTTCATTTCTATGATGTTTGTATTTTTACTTTAATAATTTATTTTTTCTTCATTTTAAGCTATTTTTTTAATTTTTTCAGATGCAGTTTTAATGGGAATTAGGGGGTTTAGTTTCAAAGTTATCATATGATGATATTTTATTCGATGAATGGGAAACTGAATTTATTAACAGTGTACCATGTAGTAAACCCTTTCCCCTTTTTATATTGTGATTGTATTTTTAATTTTTGAAGAATATTATTTTTGTTTGTTTGAGATTATTGTAATGTTAGTGGATTCAAAAAAAATTATAGGATATTTTAAAATGGTTTAATAATTTGAATTATTTTAATGATGGTGTTCCTTAGGATATGTTTCCATTTGATAGTTACATAAAATATTGTGGATCAATGGAAAAATTTACACTCTAGTTTAACAATTAATTTTATGTATATTTTTTAGGATTATAAAGGGTTGGAAGAAAATATAATAAATGAGTGAGAGATTTATAATTATTTAAATATGGTTTTTATTTGAAATTTAAAATCTAAATAGAATTTTTTGTTTTGATCATATATCACGAAAAATATATAATTTTGTTTGAGTAGATAGTTTTTTTAAATGATTTTAAATATGGATTTTAAATAATTAATTAGTTTTAATGACTATTTTTTACTGGGTGATGGATTTTAGAATTTCAATTTTATTTTTGGTTTTGTATAATATTTTGAAAAATAAAGGATTATTGTTTATGAATTACTAATTTAATTAGTTATTTAAGGATAAGGGAAGGATATTTTAGTTTAGTTTTACTTTTAAGTTTTTATGGATATGATTTATTTTTTATTTCCTTTAATTATTTATTTTAGATCCCGTGAGGATTTGATAATCAATATTGAATGGGTGTCCTTGTGGTGAATTAGTTTGAAATATAGGTTAAGAGGGAATCGATTTTTGTTCGGTGGACTAATTTATTGATTGATTTAGTGGGAATTAATGTAGTTTTCGTAAGGTAAATTTTGCGAATTGGTATGTTATAGCATGAATCATGAGAGTGGGTTTATATTGGATTGATTTTTTTCACTTGTAATTGTATTATATATTGGTTTATGAAGGTATCGTCAAGCTATTAAAGGTCTAATCATAAAAACTAGGTGTAGATGAATAATTTTATTGATTTATATTAGTTTATTCAATGAATACATATATAATAAATGTAAAAATATTCCATAGGATACATTTATGGTTTTATGATATAGTTTGTAAAGAATATAACCAACTATTCAATGCGCAGTTTTAGTTTTTTTCCCACATGTGGTGGTGGGTAGTGGACCATTACGACATGAATAAAAGGATAACTATGGGTGTTTAAAGAATATGAATGTGTGAGAGACCCTAAAATTAATTTATAGTTTAGCATAATAAGAATAATGGTTTTTATCTTTTATCAATAGTTCTCCCTTTTTTGGGAGTCTTACACTCTTTTTGATTAATTTTTTAGGATTCCATATTATTTAACCTAAATTATTATGGAAATTAATTCGAAGTTCATAGGGTTATGTGGTCTCTTAAGTAAAGAATTTTTTTTTTGGATGTGGTCACACAAATTGATTATTAATGCTTAATCTCAACCAATCTTCACATGAGTGAATTCTGTTAGATATGGTTGATTAGGAAATAGTCTATAGGGAAACTTTCACATGATCTGAATAGATGTTAGGATATTAAAAAAATATTATTTTGTTTATATTTATTATATGGATGGTTAATTCCCTTTTGGTTTACTAATCTTAAGTTCATGACCATGACATATGACTATTGTTAAAGTTGATTCGGAGTTCTCACCATTCATCAATTTGTATTAATCCAAATAGTGAAAATTTATATGACATTACAGAGAGTTATATTCACTTATTTAGTGTTTCTATAATTTGGATTTTAATTTTAATTTTAACGAGGACATTTATATAGACTACGATAGGTTTTTCTTTTGATTGTATGTTATATATGGTTTTATAGAATTGTTATTTTGATTAATTTTCATTAAGTTACATATATAATACCAAAAAGGAATGTATATTATTATTTTTTTATTTTATTTTTTATTACATTAATTGTTATCTTAGTGTTATTATTGTCATCAAATATTTTAGAGATTAGAAAAATTTTACTAACAAACATTTTGTATGCACAAATAATTATCAAATACACACAAGGGATATAAATACATTAGTCAAAACCTATTTTTTTAGTAGACTAAACCCAAAATATTCACGTTGTATTAATTTTAGAATTCATGGGTAGTATTTGTTTCACCAATATTGGTTCCAATTATCGCACTATCAGAGTGGTGGATCATAATGACAAGTTTCATAGAGTTAAATGTTAAAAAATGAGGTACAATTGACTTGGTTCTAAGGACAGTGGTTTTTTGAATATATTTAATTGAATTATATATTGATTGAAGAAAATACATCATTGTTCTATTTCAAAATTTGTTTTTAAAATTTACCTTTGTTTCTTCGTAGGTCAGGTTACTGTTTATTTTTTCACAGCGACCTGGTGTGATGTATTTGAATTTTCGAGGTATTTTACTTTTTTATTTTTAACCAAGTTTTTACACTTGAGTCTCCCCTTTAAATTTCAATAAAATTAATGTTTTTGGTTTTTCATTCCATGTTACATGGTGGGAACATGATTTATAGTAATTGTGTGCGTTCTCTAGGAAACTTTTTGGTAGCTGCTGGTCAAGCTTCTAGACACCGTATGACCAACTCATGATTGTGTGCCTCAACTAGGAAATTATTTGGTAGGTTAGGGTCATAGCCAGAAGTCACCACAAGGATCTCAAATGGTATGTCATACTATATAGATAAACCATGTGGAAAGAGTCCTCCTTGGTAGAGGTAGTTGAACGTATTGACTAGCCGTGCAGACTAAACAAGTGACCTTATAGGTCATTTAAAATTATGTCTTTGTTTCTCCCTTCCCTTGATGTTTACCCCAAAAACCTCATTTCTTCTCCCCACTTGGGTTCTTCCTTCCTAGGTGTTCCTCCCTCTCTATTCAACACACTTGGAACATCAATTTTTGGCTGGATTAGGGTGGTTCTTCCCTAATTCTGTATGTAAGCATCTTCTCCCATTTTTTACACCTTTATTTTAGGGGTTACTCTTTATTTTCATGGGGATCAACTTCTCTATTGACTAGGGTTCCATTTTTTGGAATTGATATTGAATTTTTGGGTTTGATCATGTTATTGAGGATTTTATCTTGCTTCTTTGAGGTATGGTTGAGGTGAAATTAATGTTTTGTACCAGATTTGATATGTTTCATCATATGAGGATTTGATCTTGCTTCTTTGGTGTGAAATGTATTTTTTAAGTGGATTAATATGATTATAATTTCATGGAAATGTTTTATAGATTTTTTGAAAGATACAAATCATGTTTTTAAAGGTACTTATGGGGTTAATGTGTTCATAATGGGATTCTATAGAAGGACTTATTACTTTTTCATGTTGATCTTGTTCTGAAACATTTTATTTTAATTTCTATTTGTTTAAATGATGAGAGTAATTTTTTTAAAAATGATCTTAGTGTGTGCATGATTTTAAAATGTTACTTGCCCCATGGCATCATTTTCTAAATTCTATTCCTTTCTATAGTTTTCTAAAAATGGGAAACTATGATTTTTATAATTTATGATAAATATATTGAAATTGGGTGTTTTTTGACTAAAATGGGACAATGGATTGTTTTATTGAAAAAAATTTGTTTCCTTTAAATACATTGAAATGGTTGGTGTGAGTGGTATGTTGTGTGATATGTGAACATAAATTGTGAAAAAAAGGGAATCTCAGGTATCTTGGTTGGTAGACGAGAACTACTACGCAAGTTATACAAAAGTTTCTTGACCCATTTTCAAATTGCTGGATCAAATATTATGACACTAATTAAACTACGATGATGATTGATCACCACATGAATTTTGGATGTATATAATCTCTAGTGGATTGGGCATAAGGATGATGATGGTTGTGTTTAATATACCATGTTTCACCAAGGTAAGAGGTTATATTGACTTAGTCAAGATAGATTGACCATATAGATTTACCCATGTTGATCACATCAAACTTATGTCATTTGGAACCATTAGTCAGAATATGGTGTAATGTGAGATTACTATTTTTAAATCATGTTTATTTTATTGAATGGTTTTTGAATGGATGGTTCTTCTTAAATGGATTCCATTGTATGTGGTTTTCCTGTATAATTTTGTCCGTAAAATGTTTCAATATTTCCTTTCATATAAATGAGCATGATAGATTTTCTTTTAAAGTTAATTAATGTAATAATTTTACCATGGTTTCATCCTACTCAGCTTTCCATCACACCCTACACACACCTTTGTGTGTGTATAGACATTTTTGTATGTTTAATTGAAGTAAATGATTAATATATTGGGATGACAGTTTCAGTTATAGTGGTCTTCTCATATGGATCTTGGTGGTAGTGTCTTGAAGTTGATTCACCTATCATTATATGGAGGTTGTTGATAGATTCTTAGTTTTATTTTATTATATTATTTTGTGGTTTTGATTAATGTTTTAGACCTTGAATCTAGAAATTTAGTTATTCCTTGTTCAGTTGAGAAATTTTCAGCATTGGTATATTTGAAAATATTTGTTTCTTTCTGATATTAATGTTGGGTGAAATCATTCCCATGATTAATTGTAGATACTCATGCACTAGTTTCCATACCATAGGGAATAGTAACACCCTTTTTTATATGCCAAATATCAGGTTGGGTTCAATTTCAGATGATGACTCGGCTTGGTTCATTGAAAATTTGTATCAAATCTAGGTATGCTATTTTGGGTCATGTATATGGGGAATGAGTCTGGGTAGATTAGTTCTAAGAATATCAAAACATGATGTTTTGGTAATAAGTAGTGTGCCTAATTAAAACACCTAGTGATGGGAATCAAGTAACCAAGAGAAGTCAGTATTTGTTTGGTACATCTTGTACTTAAATTTCATTGATGTTTGTGAAGTGAAACGAGGGTCGGGTAAATGGTTTCAGTGAGCTTTTAGGGCCTAGCAAGCCATGTGGATCCAGGGACATTATTCAATTATACACTCTGTGATGGTTTTCTGATTGTAATTTGGTCACCAACATTATGTCTAAGTCATCTATCAACACTATTTTTCTCTTTTATTGTTTTGTGTCTCATTGGGTTTTTGAAAATCTTTCTAAAATCCCTGGTTTGAAAAATATTTATGGAACTAGATTTTAATAAGGAAATAGTTTTATTTTCACTATGTGGAAAATAGTTTTCCAAATTTTTATTGAATGAATCCTTTGAGATGTGGATTTTCAAAAAATGGTCATTTTGTAAAACAGAAATGATTTCAATGTGATTGTATTTTATTTATCAAAACAAGGGGTTTTTTGGAAATTCATTGATTTGAAAACATAGTGTTATTTTCAAAAGATTTTTTGAAACATGTTTTGAATAAGGAGATATGGGTTTTTTATTAAATATTTATTGATTAAAGGGGGTTTTTTGTGAATCCTGATGTGTTTTAGAGTGGATAAAATGTTTTTGAATTTATGTATTTAGTATTATGTTATCATTTATTTCAATTTATTTTGATCTTGTGGTGAGTGAATTTTATTAAGCTTTATAAAATTCTGAAACAGTAGTAAAATTGGTGTTTTTAATGTGTGGGTTGAATATTTTGTTTTGTAAGGTAAAAAGGGTTTTTTGGACATTTGGTACTTTCATGAGTGACCACATGAATTGTATATATCTAGGAATTATATTGGCTAATGGTTGGGATAAGGAAATGCAAGTGTGAAGCTTCATGAGGATCCATTGATGATTGTGAAACCTAATAATCATGTTTTATTATATAAATAGTCATTTAAAAGAAATGGTATGGTGTGTCATTAAGTATTTTGGGGATTTTGTTGTGATGTGTTTCAATCTTGAAAAGCCCTTTTGGTTGGTTGGTTTTTCATGTTGTTTTTTCTTCGATAATTCATCTGGGATGATGGTTACAGGGATCCCTTGAAAAACAATTTCAGATCACTTTGAGTATGTTCCCTTTTCATATATAGTTATTATTTGTTAAATGATTTAGTCAATTAATGAGTTTTATTGGGTCCAAAATTTATCTCATTTCTATTTCACTCCCCTTAATAAATTGGAACATATATTAAGTGTGGCCACTGATGTTCCACTTTTTTTTTAAAGGTTGGGGCCAAAGCCTCATTTTTATTATTAAATCAAAGAAAAGTCCTCTTTTTAACTGGGTAGAGGGAACCCATTAATAGCCCGAAGGCCCAGTGGGCTTGGAGCCCATTTCATAGCTCATAGGCCCAAATTCTAAGGCCAATTCACATTCTGTGAATAGTAACCTACTACTATAGTACCGCACAGTATCGCAGCCGCTATAGTGCCCTGCTGCCGCTACAGTACCCTGATGCCGCTACATTTCCCGCTGATGGACAGTGTCGCCACTGCTACAGTATCGCTACAGTACTGCTATAGTACCTGCGCCCCATGGGTTTTCAACCCCCATTTTCCATGTAGTATTACGGGGTGCTTACCACTAAGCCAAACCACAACTACAGTTGATCAATGTATGGACTCTCTCCATGAATTTTAAAAGATGAATCTTTCTCCCTTATATTTCATTTAACTGAATCCTATCATATTATAAGAGAGGATGTTGATGGAGGATAAAGAAATCATTGTTTCATGAGTTTAATTTGTTGTCAACGGTGAATTTGGGAATCATTAGGCCTAAAGGTCCTTCCTGAAAGTGGTGAAGGGAATTCCAGTGAGTAGAGTGGAAAGTGTTCTAGGTTGGTGGTGTTGGTTTTTTTCTTAAGTTACCTTTGTATCTCTAATTGTTTTCATCATAAAAAATGTTTCATGCTAGGCCACCAGTGTGGGATTTTTGGTCATTAGATTATTTTTTGTTCATTTTTGGGAATCATGTGCTACTTAAGACTCGGTTTAAGGTCAATCTCCTTGTAATGATTCTATTTTTTATAGGGTTCATTTTTAGTGGCGTCTTGTAAATTTATGATCTCATTTAAATGAAAATGTGGATGTTTTAGAACCACTTTAAAAAATTTGTTTTAACAAGAGACTGTCTGTCTTTAGGTTAATTATGAAATTCTCTGTTCGGGATGAAGTTTTTTTTTCAAGAAGAATTTCTTTTGTTTTTTCCTAATCGAGGTGGAAATAAATGATGTGTGTGAATTGATGAGTCATAATCAAGGGTAAATTCTATGCTGAGTTTGAGTGTTATTAAGTAATATTGTGCTCTATAGGATTTATCTAATGTGCGGATCATTTTCTCATAGAACTAGTAGGAGAAGTTCTGATCTGGGGTTTTCAATTCCTGACTGTGAAGCAGGTGAGCCATCAAAAATCAGAACTCTAGAAAATGGTTCTAGAGTGAAACTATTGTGTAGTTAGGAACCCCCAGGGGAGCAAAGGAACTTGGTCTAGTTTCTATCTTTAGTGTGGAAAATGGAAATGGTTTAAGCCTATAATGTAGTCGTTTCATCTCGAATAGTCCTGTTTGGTGGAAAGGGACATGGGGACCCTATTTATTCATTGGGAGCACGTGAGTGAAATATTTCCTCCTTAGTTATAAGGAGATGTTTTTTTTATCATTTTCTTGAACATTAATTCTTGTTCCCCTATGGGTGATAACTTCCTTTTGGTTTTCCATGTGTGTTCATCATTGTATACTAGTTTCGTTCTTAGACATACCTAGTTGGAAATGGTCGTGTCCTGTTCGAATGGAAAATTTGTGTAGTGTTTTCCATATGGATACAAAATATTTCATCATACCTCCTTGTGGTGTGTGTTCTATTTTCTTCAAGAAGTTCAAAATTTGGCACACGATGGGATTCTCCAATCAATATGTTCTTGTTTCTGAAGATGGAAGGATCTTAGGGTAGGGAGACCCACCATGGATCTCATAGAATTTCCCATAGAAAAAATTGATGTTGTTATATTTCTTATGGCGGGGAGTTCATTCAGGCCTCCCCATATCAGATGTTCAGTTTAATATCTACTTTTTGATGGGAAGTACATAATCGCATTCAAAACAACCAAACCTTATGTTCCTTCAATAAGAAAATATTGGAATTGGATCACTCCTTAGGGTTTTGTTGAAACATGATTGTGGAAGTGTTTATCGGTGTGTGGATTGGATTAGTTTGTTTATTTTGATGTTAGTGGCATGAATATCAATTGTGGATGTCTACGGTGTTTTCATTAAAGAGGTTGGATTATTCATTATGATAGTTCCATTCCATTGATCGATCAAGTAGAGTAGTTTAAACTTTTTAGGGTGAGTGGAACATTGCAAGGATTCCATCTTGGTCACTAGAGATAGATTTGTAAGCCTCTTTATCCCTTGTTATTGTTCTTGGAATCTTTTTATTTTTCATTCATTGGGAATATCATTGAGTTGTAAATGAGTATCAGTTCATTATTTCAAATCATATTTGAGATGGATTTTTAGGGATGAAAATCATTATTGGATGGAGAATTACAACACCTGTGTTTTTAAATTTGCCTTTTTTTAATCATGTCATGTTCTCGGATATTTTTCTCAGGAACCAAGTATGATATGGTTTTTATTATTGAGGTATTTTTTATTGTTGATTCATAATCTAGTGCTTACCCTAGAGTCTCTCCATTTATGCTCAAGAAAATGGATTTTCTTGGTTTTCGGTCCATGGTGCAATTTTGACACATTGTTATTAGAAGTTGTGCCCCTTCCCCAGGTTATTGTCTTGTTGTTATTGGTTGAGGGAGTAGTTATTGCATGGAGAACGCATTATTGTGTGACTCACCATAGAAACCATGTTAAATGTCAGTGTCATTTCTAGAATCGACCACACAAGCTCCACATGATATGTCATGTCATGCGAATAAACTATGTGGTAACTGTCCTCCTTGGCATAGGTGGTTGCAAGATCACTTCATGGTTTGAAAACCCATGTAGACTAATTATTCGGAATTCCATCTCATTAAAAATATGGAGTCTATTTTCTTCCCCACACACCAATTTTTACCACAAACCCCTCATTTCCCCTCTCTCCGCTCAGGATCTTCCTCCCTATGAATGCATTCCTCTCTAGTCACCTTCCATAGATCATTGATTTTGTGCCATATTTGGGGTGTTTCTTCTTCTATTTTTCATGTAAGGGTCTTCTCCCTTTGTTTACGTCATTATTTTTTTGGTTTCTTCTCACATTTTGTGTGGATCCTATTATACAACAATTAGGGTTCTGTTTTTAGGACCCGGTATTGATTTTTTTTGGGATCGATCTTGTTTTTTAGGGTTTTAACTTGATTTATTAAGGTGTGTTTGTGTGTGATTATGGTATTTGTAACACCCCAATCTTCCACAATACATTTCCCATTGAATAATGCAACAGCATGCATTGTACACAACTTCGAGATTCTAACACCCTGCGATCAATCATATTAGCCGTTATGAATAGTAATATCCACTTTTTGAAATTTTATAAATTTTATTTTTCAAAATGGAATTCATTTTTTAATTTGGAATATCGAAATTATCTTAGGGTGAATTTTTGGTATTTTTCTAAAAACATTAATTTTTTGATAAATAGTAAAAAACACTATGTTATCGGTTGAAACAGATTTTTTTAAATAATTATTTATTTTATTTTGAATTTATTTTAGTTAAAAATAGGTAAATAATACCTATATATGTTCAATTCAATTCATTGGAGTCATTTTAAAATATTTTTAGATATATTAAAATTTTATTGAACTTTTTTCTGTCTTTTACCCACCTCCTAGGAGCATTCGCCAATTTGCATAAAACATAATTTTACCACATCTATGAGTTTAATTTTGAAACTTCTAGAGACACAATTGATATTAGTAAGTACAATTTTGTTGAAGAAGATGAAAATAATTTTTGGTGAATAGTACCTTTTGACTTTTATTTACCACTGATAAAAGTAAATATGTTAATTTAGTGTAAACATGATATCATAATTACCCTAAGACATGTCCAAATTCTATTGGATGTGTATAATTCGGCCAAAAATAACCTTAGGAATAAAATTTGATCAACTTTGGTCCCCTAGGATTAGATTAAGACATTTATTATTATTTTATTTAAGAATGAGTTAAATGAGTTAAATTCAATGTTTAATAACTAAAACATTTTTAATATAAGGTTACACACAATATAAATTCAACTATAAATTTTCATTAGAAAGTTAAAAATATTTCCTACATAATGGTAATTTATTTATAATTTTTATACATCATATAATTTATATTATTTATAACGTAATGATGATGTCGTAATTACCTATTTAATGAAATATTAAAATAATTGATAATATAAATACCCAAATAAATGTAAATAGATACTTTTGAAGAATACCACTAATTTTCAAAGTTAATATGACATTATAGGATTGGTTAAATAAATTTTATTCAAAGTGATAACATTTATATAGCTTTCAGAAAAATACAAAGAGACCTGGTAAATGTCAAACAATTTAACTAAGAGTTAAATCTAAAAGATATGGTCATTATAGTAACCTAAACATGTCTAAATCTTATTGGCTGAGAGGTTTTCTATCCATCCCAACCTTATAGTCGAAATAAATCATTTTTTATCCATTAGAAACCAAAAATTATTTTATTATAATGTAATATTTGATGCTTTTCCTAAAGATACCCTCGCCTCTCTTATAAAAGGGCACATCCCCTTCTATTAATATCACATCTCCAAAGCCATTTGGAATTTTCAAACACTTCCCAAATATCCTTCCAAAATTCTTCCATTCATCATATAGGCCTTAAATATGTAATTAAGATATATTAAGGAGCCCTTTTGATCAAATCAAAAGGAAGAACCCGAAGAAGAGGTAAATATTTCAACACCTCTTTCAAGTTCTTTTCCACTTTCACTTCATCTTTATTTGTTAAATCCATTATAAAATAATGAATCCAGTATCTTATATTTTCTTATATGTTATTATAAATATGGTAAAATAATATTCACTATTTTATAGAATATATAAATTACAAAATCACCATACGTGAGTACGTACGGCTTACCGTCTACACGTCTTGGTGTAGTTTGTTATTCAAACACTTTATTATTTTATATGGGGATAATAATGAATATAAATGATGTAAATAATAAATATAACATGTTAATTATTATCTACATATTATATACCATCCAATTAAATATAATTTCACCATCAGTATATTTATATTCTCCCTCATGCGTCAGTACGGATTACCGTCTCCACGAATGCGATGAGATTCATTCAACATCATAATCATTCAAAAATAATATTAAATTTATGAATAAAAAAAAATTTATGGGAATAATATCATTATATATATGAATAAAATACATAATATCCATAAAAAACATGGATTATGTAACCAAGCATATAAAGGAAGCCATATCAGTTGACACCCGAAATGATAATACTACTAAAATATAATTAACAAAAAAAAATATTAGAGGATCAAATATGATATCATATTTATTTATATAGTTATTGTAAAATTTAATAACAATGATTTAACTATTATACATGAGGTTAATGTACCCTCTACCAATGAAAAGTATAAGTTAAGGGTTAATTCCACAACCTCTTTATTATCCGAGGTGGTTTTTACGTAATTATCTACTGGGACCTCATTGTCATCCAGATCTATGCTTTCTTAAAAATGTATTTCAAAACATTTTTACTATTTACTAGAAAATGGGTTAAATTCATTTATACCATTATTTGACTTTATATGTTTTGAAAGAAATATTTTCACCATTTTCCAATCAAGGTACTTTATGACCTTTTCGACAAAATTAATGTAAGAAATTTTTTAACTTATACAGCAAGTGCGGCTATTTTCAGCCGTTAAAACATCATTAAAGCTTCCCATACAATCTTATAAGTATATTTTAAAAATAAATATTTTCTTTTATAATTATATTTATTTTAAATTATTTCAAAATATAATGACATATTTCACTAAAAAAGTTTTGATTTCATCTATGTCAACATCCTTTTGATGGATTTTAAGCTTGATTGATGTTGATTTATTATGAAAAAAAATCCATATTGTATTGAAGGTTTTAAGATATGATTTACAATGGATGTGTTATTATTATACCATTCATGGTTTATGGATATTGTATTGGCATTTCATATGCTATTTTTGATATGAATGTTTATGTTATGTTCAATGTTTTTCATATGAGTAATGCATTGGACTTAGTAAGTGACAGGTGAAGCCCGCTATAGCTCCTCAATGCATCGGTCTGTCTCATGAGAAAAACTATTATCATGGCACATGGCCTTGACAAAATCTTATTTGTAGTCTTGGAACATGGCCTTGAAGATGTGGTTATGAAGTCTGGCAATATGCATTCCATCATTATGAATGTGGCAATTGATATGGAATGTGATTATTTTACTAGTAAAATATCCATGTGAGTAAGTAAATAAAATTATTTTATTTTTTTATTTCCATATTATGCTGAAGTTTAAGATTAAAAAGGATTTTGATTTAGTCTTATACATTTCCTTAAATGTTTAAGGTTATTTGTGAATCTTTCAACAATATTGTTATCCTTACTGAGCATCTAAGCTCACCCATTTTTATGTACTATTTTATCTAGGATGTGAATAGTTATTTTATAGTTGACATGCAGGGATAGTCTAGGGATATAATTTTAGAGACCCAAATCATGATGTACATTAGACAATACAATACTTTTCGGGAATACTTAATACATGAAAAAATAGACGCCCAAACACCGTATTAGTTTAGTGTGTTTGGATACTCGAACTATAATATTCAAATCATGGTGAAAGATCTTCAACATCTCCCATAAAGATCTTCCTCTTTGGTTTTCTTACCTAAAACCTTTCTTTATGTCTTGGGGAAAAGAAAAAAAGTGGTGAGCTCAAATGCTCAGTAAGGTTAAACATGTAGAATGTAAAACAATCCCTAAACATTTCAACGTAAGAACATGAACATAAAACATCAAAATCTTGAGTAATGACATAAATCATGGTAGTTCATAAGCCATAGATCAAAAAATAACATTAATCATGATAAAATAGCATGGGGAATATTACATGTAATTGTGTAAAACCATTAAGAACATGATATGGTTTCTATAGTAGCCCTGGCATTGCTACCAAGACCATTATAGTGGACAAACTGCCATACTGAATCGAGTTCACTCCTTGTTCCATTCATGTATCACTAAACCGGATTAACGTGTCGTTCCATCCATGTATATATCATGAGATATAAATATTTACCCAATGCATTGGAGAGATATATAGGTCTCACCCATCACATAATGAAATCATTCTTACATGTGCCATAACATAAACATAAATCATTCGTCATATCCCAAAGACTAAAATGTGTTTTATAAACATCATCCCATCATAACATAATCCATATAAAACAAATGGATATTATTTCATCATAACAAAAGTGAAACCAATTAAATTATAGAGACATTATATTTGAAACATAAAAATATCCAATAATGTCACCTTATATCGAATATAGTTTTCACAAAACATTTGAAATGATTTCTTGCGGAAAATATCCTTTCTTTTTCAAAATCATTCTCTTTTCTCAAAATTACATGAAATTTTAAAAGAAAAGGGATTTTTTTTAAAATAATGAAATCATTTGGAGTATTATTCATGAAGAAAAGGCGTTCTGAAACTATAAAAATTCATTCAAGTCGTATAAATTAAAAAAATATTCTCCTCATACTTTTAACAGAAAAGTCAAAAAGTACCACATATGGTAAACAAAAGAAAGATTCCTTCCATAACGCAAAGTAGAAGTCAAATAAGGGTAAACATGACTTTAAAAAACATCGATTAATATTAAAAACTTTATAAAAAACATTTTTATGGACAAAGATAAAAAATAAATCCCCAATAAATATTTATGAACAAACAATCTCAGATAAGAATGAGATTGTAATAATTATCCCTTACCTTAGGTCCAATTTCTTCAGTACGTGTCTGATACTCTTTTATAGTTGTTTTAAACATATTATTAACTTGTAACATTACAATAATAATATTTATGATATCAAATATGATTCACTTATGACTTTATATTAACCGTTTTTTTTTCAATTCCAGGTTAAAGCAGCATTTTGGGTAAAATCGTTTCATTTATCATACGTGTTTGGACTTGTAGTTCATGATATTATTACTTATATCCTGATTTACATAGTTCAATCATTTAAAACAAGATTTATATATAAAATATATATTCATAATATCAATATATTTGGTAGATCAATAAATCGAATGAAATACACCATTCATTGAGACGGTAGGTCGTACGTACGCATGAACGCTGTATTTGTTTCCTTATTGAATTGAATGGAATTAAGTAAATGAAACATATATGAACGTAAATCTAATATAATTTTTATTTCATATCTTTCATTATTATATATTATATATACTTTATAATCATTCTTTATTGGTTAACATGGATAATGAATCTCATCACGTCGTGGAGACGGTAATCCGTACGTAGGCACGAGAGATTTTATCCTACCCATAATTATTGAATGGAATTGTAGTGGATGATATAATATCTCAGAATCATTATAATGTTATTATAAAAATATATAGTTATTATTTACTCCATTATACTCATCCATCTATGGTGGTGGTGGAAAAACATATTACACCACGGCGTGCAGACGGTATTCTGTACGTACGCATGCACGGTGATTTTGATTTCCATGGGATGGATAGAAGGTGAAATAGGGTTGTTTCATATTTATAACAACATATCAGTATATTATTGATATTGATGTTGTTACTTTATAATGAAACAAATAAATAAGTGGAAGTAGAAGAAAAAAAACTTGAAAGAATCGGTAGAAGAGATTTCCTCTTCATCGACGTGCCTCTTTTAAACTTCCTCTTGGGGCACTAGATTTAGACTTTTGACAAGACCAGAACCTCTATGATATAACTAAAGATGTTGAGAAACTAAATGTGTAGGGGTTGGCCGAGCTTGATGGCTCAAAATTGTGTGGGGAGGAGAGGGAGGAGGTTCCCTTTTATAAGGGGTGAGAGGGGCACCTTTGGAAACATTAGAAGTATTAATTTATAATAAATTCCAAACCAATATAAAAACCTCCAAAAATGACTCAATTATAAGATGATATGATATAGGGTTGTAATATCATCAACCAATAATATTTATAAATGTTATCAATTTATTTTAAACCTTATCAAATTGATTAATCATTATTTAATATATTTAATTTTATTTGTGGTAATAATATTCTAAATTTTAAATTGTTATAAATAATGACATATGTATTGTGAATTGTCCATAATTGGATACGTTAAGACATTTTAGACCATATAAATATAAATTTATAATTTCTAAATATTTTTGTGATTTTTAAACAATTTTATAATATGTTATTTTTATAAAATAA
Organism: Viscum album; assembly: GCA_963277665.1. Classification (NCBI taxonomy): domain Eukaryota; kingdom Viridiplantae; phylum Streptophyta; class Magnoliopsida; order Santalales; family Viscaceae; genus Viscum; species Viscum album. Next base: position 2,086,363,205 of record OY728165.1, on the reverse strand, counting down.
CAATAGTGTCAATTTTGAGATTATTCATTTATTTTAATTTAAATTAAATCTATGGGGAGGATATATTAAAAAATATTTAATAGATTCCTAATATGTCATATTCATCTAGAAAATTAGTGTATCACATTAAATAGTTCATATAATATTTATTTTTATATTTTAAAAACCATTTATTTCATATTTCAATCAATATAATAATTTCAACATCACTATTGTGTCACCATTAATTATAATTATTTAATCCTTAAAAATTATAAATAAATTCACATGATGTAGATAATTTTATTATCTTTCTGGAGACTATTCATGTTCTATGTTTTTATGAAGTTTATCAAAAAATTAAATTATTACTCTTATAAGATATAAGAGAGTGACATGTTGTCACTTTCTTTGGTTTTAATTGTAATTATATCATTTTCTGGTCAATAGTCCATGAAACGAATCTATTCAGACCCTTAGGTGATATGGGTAGACTTGTTTTCATCCAATGAAATTTATGTATGTGTTATTGTAATTTTATAATATTTTTTTTACCCTTAATTACCCAATTTACCTTTAATTGTAGTAAATAAAAATTACCGTAGTTACTATTCATAATATCAAAAAAATAAAAAAATAGAAGTTACCTATTAACATAATTTGGACCCACTAAATCCAAATATGGATTTCATTTTTCAAAATTCAAAACAAAGAAGTTGTAGTAATTAATTTAAAATTAATCCCACCGTTAAGAAAACTGTTTTTAAAAGTTAAAACATCGTCAAAGATTGAAATGTTTTTACCTATAAATTCAATATAAAATAAATGGTAATTACATGAATTATATTAACTTTTGAAAATATATTCTATTTGTAATTTAAAACCATTCTATATTATAATTTATCCTTATAAATTGTCCATATGAAAAAAAAATTAGTTAAAATTTATATTATTTTTACTATTCATCAAAATAAGAAACTTATCATAAAAATATCAAAAATTTATCCAATGTAAAGTTTTTTATCCTGATTCCAAATAAAAATTTTTTACTATCAAATTGAACTTATAAAAATGTCAAAACTAGATTTAATGTGGGTGCGCCATCAAAAGTCGGAAAAACTTCTTTTTTTTAAATACTCATTTTACCCGAAAAGATTATATTGTTCTAATTCCATGTACTATATAATGTGTAAGATGAATTATAATTTCATAAAATTCAAATTTTAGTTACTACTATTCATAACTTCTTGTTCATAATAATATTATAACAATGTATCATTGTTTAGGGAAACCTTGTATTACGAACTACACACGCTATCGAGGAAGGTCGCAATTGCGTGTAATGCAACCCAAGTCAGGGCTACGTGTAGTGAAAGCTCCTTTTGGTGTTTCATATAACATAATCAAAAAAAATTTATCTATACATTAAAAAAAATCTATACTTAATCTTGCATATAATAATTTCCACAAAATGAACATGAAAATGTGTATAATACGACCCAAGAATAGTGTTGCGTGTACTGCAAGATAATACGGTGTTTCGTATAGTACAAGCTAATCTTTATGTAGTGTACAATAATATATATAAATGAAATTAAAAAATATATATCTCATAAAATCTCAGGGTGTTAAATTCTACCACCCTTAAAATGAATTTATCCCTCAAAATTTGTCGAGGTTATAAACCATTTACTACTTGAAAGTTTCATTCATAGAAGCCCACATAGTAAAATTGAATAAACAAACTTATTTTCAAAAATTTAATTATAAAACATAATTATTACCCAAATTAACCCTTCACTAGGTTTCCACATAGGAGAAAATAGGTGAAAATATAGATATGGAAGAGAAATATAACCATTAACTTATGATGAAGAGTGGCAGAGGACAAGGCTATGAAAATGCCAAAAATCACAAATCCATAAATTTTTTGATAATCTAAGGTACCATCTGATTCATCCAATATGAGGGTACTTGGAAAATTTTATTGGTTTTCAAGATCATTTCCCTAATGTTGAAGAATTAACAGAAATACTTATTTGATTTGGATACAATCTCACTGTTTGTTGTGCCTTGAACAATTTCCACTCCATCTCTTAAAGAAATGAAGTTGAATTTGTCTTCCATGAAGTGTTATCAGATCATACGATAGAATGATAGGCCATTGCATCTGTCTCAAAAAACGTTAGGAAAATTTATATACATAAGTCTATATTATGGTGATATTAAAGGTATATGATTCCAAAAATGGACTTATACTTCAACTATCATAATTCCTAATAAAATACTACTAATTTATACTAACCAGGGAATTCCTGTAGGCCAGTGGTAGGCAATAAAGGTCTGTCACACTTCATTTGTGGGTTTAATTCACCGATCCTTGTCCCACGCGACGGGTTGTCACCCATCGTATGTGTTGTTATTTTTCTAAAACAATACTATTACAATATTCCAGAAATAATATCAAAAAATCTTCTAGCCTTAAATAATACTATCTGATGTCCGAAATAATCCACTCTAATCTTTATACTTATCCAAAATACATATGTGCAATCTCATAGTATTAATTAAATGATTACTGGAAAGGTCACATAACAAGAACTCGAATACCATCATTTATCCCCAATATATCATAAGATATATTTTGATGATCTCATTCCGAACATGTTAATACCTTAATCATGTATTCTATTAAAAAAGTAATACTCATTGAACCTTTGTGAAAACATGAATGTTGTCAAAAGTTAACACTTTCCACATACCAAAATCCCAAAATTTTGATATACTCAAACCCGGATATCACTTTGTCCTTATATCAGTCATGATCTCATTAATAATATGAAAAATATTATTTTCTCTATATCCATTCATTATGTGCATATCTTCTTCATTCCAAAAATATTTTAATAACCTTTCATGGTTACCAGTACCATTCAACATTTACTTTCAAATACTTTAGGAAAAACATAGTGTAACAATATTTAGATGTCTCTTTATTACATAGTACCATTAACATGACTCTTGGTAAAAATTAAACCATTCCACTACCTTCTTAAACCATAGACCGAGCTTCATCATTTTGTTCCTCAACACTTCTTCCATATCATATATCATTTTTAGTTTCATCATCATCATCAACATAAATACTACTCATATGACCATTCTGATTCTCTTCAAGAGATTTTCCCTTAGGGAATTGGTTTCCATAATGCCCATACATTTTACATTTAAAATATTTAATCATTGTTGATGTTGTAGCAATACCATTATCCTTTCCATGGGGTTAACTGAACCTTTTCCTTTGCACTTACTGGCTATGTTTACTTCTTTTCCACACCTAAAGCATATTCCAATTCCTTTGAAACATTCTCTTGGATGCCTCTTCCCACCAGATTTACATGAGGGAAATTGAACATTCTTTCCTCTATTATCATCATGAAACTCCATCTTTCTCTTATTTTCTTTACTAGAAAACATACCAAATTTGATATTATTGATCATATTATGAGATTGCTAATTAGGCACAATAACAATGTTTCTCCTTCCAAATCCCATTTCATTGTGATTATCAGGAAGAATATCATTCCATTGTCCATCAAATTCTCCATTAACTTGAATATTCCTCTTGCCAACCATTTTCTAAAACCCAAAAGGGAATAGTGTGAGAGGCAAAAATCTTGTATGGAAAAAAACATAATAAAGGGGAGTACATTCAATCTCTAAAATCTTAGGTTTAATCCAAGGTTATTCATGATTGTTATCATAATTCTATGTACGTAACCTATACTTATACATACCATTAGGGATATCCCTAGACATACCATATAAATATATCTAGGTATTTCACCTAATGTTTTCGCATCCTAGTTTCCTATGGTTATGTAAACTATCGCACTAATACCAAATGAAGAGACCCAAATCTAGACGTACATAGACAATACAATACTTTTGTGGAATACTTAATACATGAAAAAAATAGATGCCCAAACACCATATATTTTAGTGTCTTTGGAAACTCGGACCATAATCTTCTAATCATGGTGAAAGATCTTTAATATCTCCCATAAAGATCTTCCCCTTTGGTTTTGTACCTAAAACCATTATTTATATCCGGGGGAAAAGAAAACAAAAAAAAGGGTGATCTAAAATGTTCAGTAAGGCTAACCATGGAGAACATAAAACAATCCATAAACATTTGAATGTAAGAACACGAACATAAAACATCAAAATCATGATTAATGACATAAATCTTGGCAGTGCAAAAGTCATAGATCAAAAAAGAACATTACTCGTGATAAAATAGAATGGGGAATAAAACATGTAATTGTGGAAAATTATTAAGCACATGATATGATTCCCACAGTAGCCAAGGCATTGCTGCCAAGACCATCATAGTGGACAAAGTCCCTTACTGAATTGAGTTCACTCCTCGATCCAGTCCTCTATCATTGAATTGGATTAACTTTTCTTTTCAACCATGTCTATCTCTTGAGATATAAATCATTACCCAATGAATTCGAGGGACATAGAGGTCCCACCCATCTCAAAATGAAATCATTCTTACATGTTCCACAACATAAACATAAATCATTAATCATAACCCAAAGAATAAAATGGGTTTCAAAAACATCATTCCATCTTAACATAATCCATATAAAACAAATGGATATCATTTCATCTTAAGAAAAGTGAAACAATGTAAGTCATATAGACATTATACTTGAAACATAAACAAATTAAATAATGTCACCTTAGATGGAAAAATGTTTTGAAAAAACATTTAAAATGAATTTTTGATGAAAATATCCTTTTTCTTCAAAATATTTCACTTTTCTCAAAATTACATGCATTTTTAAAAGAAAAGAATTTTTTCAAAATAATAATTAAATATTGTAGAGTAATATTAATAAATAAAATTCTTTATGAAACTATAAATATTCCTTTTTGTCGTATAAATTAAAAAAACATTCCCCTCATACTTATAACAGAAAAGTCAAAAAGTATCGCGTATGGTAAACAAAAGAATGACTCCTTCCATAACAAAAAGTAAAAGCCAAAAAGGGGTAAAAATGAAATTAAACATACATGGAATAATATTAATCACTTTATGAAAAACATTTTTATGGACAAAGATAAAATATATAACCCTGGTAAATACTTACTAATAAACAATCTCGGATAAGAATTAGATTGGAATAATTATCCTTGTCCTTAGGATCAATTTCTTTTGTACCTGTTTGAAACTCCTGTATAGTAGTTTTAAACATATTATTAACTTGTAACAGAACCATAATAATATTTATTATATCATATATTATTCATTTATTACATTATATTACCCGTTCTTTTGTCAATTCCATGTTAAAGCAGCATTTTGGTTAAAATCTTTTAATTTATCGTATGTGTTTGGACTTGTTGTTCTGGATATTATTACATGTATCCTAATTTTCATTATTACAGAATATAAAAATATATTTTTATATAACATATATATTCATCATATAAATATATATGGTATATCAATAAATCGAATAAAATAAATCGTTCATGGAGACAGTAGGTCGTACATATGCATAAACGCTGTATTCGTTTCCTTATTGGATTGAATGGATTTAAATAAATGAAAACTGTATGTACATAAATCTAGTATCATTTTTATGTCATATATTTCATTATTATTTATTATATATACTTTATAATCATTTTTGATTTGATAACATGGAGAATGAATCTAATCGCGTCGTAGAGACGGTAATCTGTACGTACACATGAGCGATGATATCGTTCCCATAATTATTGAATGGAATTGAAGTGGATGATATAATATATCATAATCATTATGATGATATAATAACCACATATAGTTATTATTTACACCATTATATCCATCCAAGTATGTTGGGGTGGAAAAATATATTACACCACGGCGTGGAGACAGTATTATGTACGTATGCACGCGCGGTGATTTCGTTTTCCGTAGGATGGATATAAGGTGAAATACGGTAGTTTCATATTTATAATAACAAATTAGTATATGAGTTATACTTATGTTATTACTTTATAATGAAACAAATATATTAGAGGATTTAGAAAAAGAAATAAACTTAACAAAATCAGTAGAAGATATTACCTCTTCCTCGACGTGCCTCTTTTAAACATCCACTTAGGGCACTAGAGTTGGTCTTTTGTGAAGACCATAAACTATATGATATAACAAGAGATTTTTAGACGATAAATTTTCAGGGTTTGGGCGAGCTTGGAGGCTCAAAATTTTGTGAGGAGGACAGGTAGGAGGTGTCGTTTTATAAGGGAGGAGAGGACCACCTTTGGAAACATTAGAAATATTAATTTATAATAAATTACAAACCCACTTAAAAACCTCAAAAAATTACTCCATTCAAATATGATATGAGATAGGGTTGTAATATCATCAACCAATAATATTTAGACATTTTTTCAATTTATTTTAAACCTTATCAAATTTATTTATCCTTATTTAATCTATTTAATTTTCTTTGTGGTAATAATATTACAAATTTTAAATTGTTATAAATAATTACGTATGTGTTGTAAAATTTAAATAATTGGATACATTATAAAATTTTAGACCATAAAATTTTAAATTTATAATTTTTAAATATTTTTGTGATTTTCAAGCATTTTGGTAAAATGTTATTTTTATAAAATAACAATAGTGTCAATTTTGAGGCTATTTTTTTATTTGAATTTAAATAATATGTACATAGTGGATATATTAAAACCAAAATATTTAATAGATTCCTAATATGTCATATTCATCTATAAAATTCGTGGATCTCATTAAATAGTTCAGATAATATTTATTTTAATATTTTTAAAACCATTTATTTTATATTTCAATCAATAAAATAATTTCAACATCACTATTGTGACATCATTAGTGATAATTATTTAATCCCTAAAAAATAAAAATAGATTTAGATGATTTATATAATTTTTTAGATTTCTGGAGACTATTCATGTATGATGTTTTATGAATTTTATCACTAAATTAATTTTATTACAATTATAAGATTTAAGAGAGTGACATGTTGTCACTTTCTTTGGTTTTAATTATAATTATATCATTTTCATGGTAAATAGTCCATGAAACGAATATATTCTGACCCTTAGGTGATTTGGGTTGACTTTTATTTATCCAATTGAATTTTGGAAGGTGTTAGGGTAATTTTGTAATCTTAATTTTACCCTTAATTACCCAATTTACATTTAATTGTAGTAAATAAAAATATCTATTGTTACTATTCATAATGTCAAAAAAAAGTAACCTATTAACATAATATGGACCCAGTGAACATAAATATGGAATCCATTTTTCAAAATTAAAAACATAGATGTTGCATTAATTAATTTAAAATTAATCCCATTGTTAAGAAAATGAGTTTTAAAAGCTAAAAAATTGTAAAAGATGGAAATGTTTTTACCTATGAATTCAATATAAAATTAATGGTAATGACATGAATTATATTAAATGGTAAAAATATATATCCTATATATACTTCAAAACCATTTAGTATTATAATTTAACCATGTAAGAACCCAGTTTTTTCTGCGAAAGGCTTTGGAATATTTCTTGGTGTTATTCCAGAGCAGCGCCTTCAGACGTTGTGCGATTTCGAGCCCTAGTGTGGTCGGAATTAAGTTTTCATTGCGTTCACACCGTACATGCCAAATAAATGGGATAACTCATAAATGGTGATCCGGATCTGAGATATGATTGTACGGATGGTTCTAGAATTGGGTGTTTACCCTAGGAACGACATAAAACTTTTCGGCGCTGGATGTTTGGACCCCTAACCTGCTTTCGTAACGTTAGACGTATAATTAAAATAATTAATTAATTCATTTAATGTTGAAATGCATGTATCTCATAAACGGTGGCTCGGATTGGAAAAATGAGGGCAGCATTGAGTTCGGAACGTTCCGTTTACCCTAAGAAGGGTATAAGCTTTGCGGGTGCGGGCCGTCAGTGAAAAAATGGCCCCAGGGGCATTTGCGTAATTTGGCGGCCTCAGGCGTTGAGCTTAATAACTTTTGAACGGGGTCTCAAATTAAAATTATGAGACCACCGTTGTGATCTAGAGGTGGTTTTTACCTTAGGGGAGGCTTAACCTTGACCCTGACGAGAGTTTCGGATGCGGGAAAATTTTGAGGTTTTAAATTAATTAAGAATTTAATTAATTAATTTTCTCTAAATAAGCCCTCACCCCCACTCCAATCACTTTCCCAACTCCCGGGCAGAACGAAAACACCAAGGCAGCTCATGCTCCTCCTCTTATCTCCATCCTCTCTAAGGTGTGGCGGCCGGCGGATCATCGCGAAGCATCGGGCTACGCCCTTCAAGGTAGGAGGTTTTTTTGTTGCGTTTTTATTTCCGAACCATACTTTGGATTCAATTTTATACGTCGATTTGTTGTTAAATGTTCTAATAAATCCCATGTTCGTATTGTATAAATTCTTCTCTTTCCGACGCTCGTTTCAGATTTGAAATCCGAGTTCGGAGGAGGGCGCAACGGCTCGCAGAAATTTGCGGGTTTTCGAAGTCTCCGGCGGGTTTCACCTTTTTTTTCCGGTGAGCTCCAGTGGGGGAGGCAGGGGCTTCGGTGGTGGCACAGCTCTTCAAGGCGGCAGCGGTCCCCCTTTGCGGCGATGACTTCTCTTCCAGGCGGTGGGGCGCTCGGCTTTGGCGGTTGGCGCGGCATCCGTCGGCGGGGCGAGGCGAAGCTCGCCGGGGCGCAGGGCAGCGCCGATGTGCCGATGAGGGGGCAACCAGGGTTGCACTACGACCCCGCGGGGAGATCGAGACCCGCCATTGGCGGGTCTCCACGTGGATGCGACCGGCCAACTGGCCGGTCGATGGAGCCACTCGTGCGCAGCGCGGGTCTCACGGGAGGCAGCTAGGCCGCGGTCCCAACATGCCTGGCTGAGCGGGCAGCGGTCCTAGAGGGCCTGCCCGAGCGGGCTACGGTCCCAGCGGGCTGGCCCGAGCGGGGTGGACCGGGCCGGTCCGGCCCAAGGTGGTTCCCCCCCCCCACCCTTAAAATATTTGGACGCCCGTATTTCGAGCTACGGGCGTCCGTTTCGAGCGTCGTCTACAGCAGCGCGGACCTAACAGCGATGCGGTCTTTTTTAGATGGTCCTGGGTAATTATAATTACCGTGACGAGGGCCTCGGTGCTACGACACGTAGGGGATTGACGTTATCCTGGGGATTCTTATTTTAGACGGCGTAGATGCGTCTAACATCCGTTTTGAGCGCCATTAGCGGCGTTGGGACCCTGGCACTGGGGAAAAGCTTTCTAGTGTGGTTCCGGGCATTGAGACTGGATTTGAGGCGTGGGCCCCACAACCGTCTTTTGAGTTGTGAGCAGGGTTTAGCGACATTCTCATCGGACGTCCGTTCGGGGTGTGCGAGCAGTCGATTCTGGATGTTTTTTCGAGGTGATTTCAATGGTGCAATCCGCCTGCTCTAATTCGGCATGATGGCGCGGACCCCACGAGGGCCGTTTGGGCATTGACGATGATTTTCCATCTCTATCAGTGGGTGACCATTCCGGACAAATGAGTATTCCACCTTCTGTAATTTTTCGAGAGGATCGCAATGGTGTGATCCGTTCTTTGTGTCTCAGGACCGGGATGTGGGTCCCACGAAGCACCACTCGTGTGCGGTGCGCCGGAATGCATATTTTTTCCCAGATATCCGTTGAGCTCAAGTGAGCTATTATTTTGATGTGTTTTACCGAGGGGATCTCAATGGTTCAATGTGCCCGACTGTTTTCGAGGCCGAGGCTCAGGACCACGGGACGTCGTTCGGGCGTAAAGTAGAGTTGGTGACTTTTTCATCAGATATCCGTTGGAGGCGAGTAAGTAGCTGATCTCACGTGTTTTTCAGTGAGGATTACAATGGTGTAATCGGTTCGGGCGTGCGGAGCCTCCTATGTGATCTTGTTAAATGGGGAAATGTGAATGGCTCTCTAATGGCGGTTCTTCTTGCCATGTTTGCATAGAACCCTTGGCGTGTGATCGCGTGCACTACCGTGTGAGTGAAGAGATGTGGATGGTTGTGCCTCAGCCTTGGAGGTGGAAAGTTGGAGTTGTTACGTTACACCTTCGCATTGACGTTGGGTGTCATGTGCACGTTATCCTTTGGCCTGGAATGTGGTATACTCTTGGAGTATACAAGAACACTTGGAGGTACATGTGGTTGTTTGTACCTATGAATGTTTGTGTGTTCGGTTGGGGTTGACTTGGGGCCACACGTCGTGTGGGCCCCATGTGCGTGTCGTGTTCTTCTTTACGTACTTTTGACCTCTCGTGACGTAGAGGGTTCCTCTAGTCTTGTTTTTTGACCATCAAGGTTGAGTCTTCCCCTGGATTGATGCTCGTTTGTTTGACCTTTAGGGTTGAGTTTTACCCCTGCTTCTGTTCTCGATGGTTTTGGCCAGCAGAGATAGTTTGGTTCCTCTGTTTCTTCAGATATAAGGGGTTTCAGTTCCGTGCCCCTTTCACCAGACTAAGACACTGTTTGCAACAATGGGTGTTCGTATAGCGTGGGTGTTTTCCCACTTTCTGGGATGAGTTGTCTCAGTCCTCTTCGAGAGTGACTCAGCGAATTGGAGCGGGATTGCCTTTTGAGGCCGGGGGAGATTCTCACATCACTCTATGTTCCCAGTTAGAGTTATTGTGGATTCAGTGTGACCAACACGTTATGTGGTCACCAATCCTCTACCCAGTATGTTTTTTCCAGTACGGCTGAGGTTGTTACTAGCAGGGCTGAGGTTGTTTCCAGCAGGGCAGAGGTTTTTTCCACCAGGGATGTGGTTGTTTCCAGCAGGGTTGAGGTTGTTTCGAGCAGGGCGCACCAGTTGTTCCATCCAGCAGGGATGGCTAGTACAGTGGTGTTCACCGAGCAGTACCGTCTAGTAGGGATGCCCAGAGCATTTTCAGGCTTACCTCTAGCTGGGCTGGGAAGTGGCCCTCGATGCTGGGCTTACCTCCAGCTGGGTTGGGCAGTGGTCCCCGATGCTGGGTTTATCTCCAACTTGGCTGGTCAGTAGTCCCTGATGCTAGGTGTAACGTCCCGAGTCCGGGGCCCCTCCACTGGTGCCCCGTACCCGGTTCGCCACATGACCTCAAGTGCATTTCCCGGAATGCCAGAGGCTACCGACAAGCAGCGAGGGCCTTGGTGAGTCGGTGGGGAAACATTACCCTCATTCGGTAAGGTATTCAAGGTATGAAAACATAAATAACCAGAGGAAGCAGTAAAAAACATGCATAACAACAGAAACCAAACAACGGAAGTAATGTAGAGATATAAAAATGATGAAAATGATGCATCAGGTACAAGTATCTAAGGAAAACACCAAACACAACAACGTGCTGAAATACAACTGAAACCAAGAGCAAAAGAAAAACTAAATAATCACCTCATCATCGCGAGCCATGGCTCGGTCCCATGCTCCCCAGTTCTTGGTGCAATCCAGATCTTCAAGTAGAAGGGCGCTTGCCCTTGACTATACCTGCAGAAACATAGTCTGCTTGGGCCCAAAAGCATGTCCCAAATAGGGTGTGAGATACAATCCCAGTAGGCAATAACCTAGTGATTTTTGCCTAACATTCAATGAATACATGAAAAATACTAAAATAAGAAGCAGTAAACATAAAAGCATAAACAATACAATAAAAAGTTCTATGAAGTATAGAACACAAGTAAGCAGTCAGCTATAAAAGAAGACACAGGTAACCCTCCGGGTAGCTCTCGCAGTCTAACCCCTATGGTTCAACTTATAAGTACTAGCAACCCTCTGGGAAGCACACACAGTCTCACCCCTCTGGTACAGCTACGCAATTAATCAGACTCTCTGGGGAAGCCCTCACCGTCAATTTCCCCTATAGTCTCGTATCGTGCTAAAGGCTCTCTGGGGAAGCATTCAACGTCAACTCCCCCTATATCCCGTGTCGTAATTAAAATACACTTTGGTGAAGCCCTTCCGTCAATTCTCCCCTTGGTCTCACATCGTGATTAAAAGACACACTGGAGAAGCCCTTCCATCAATTCTCCCTTTGTTCTATTAGTCTAGGTTCTCACAGTCCTGAGTATAACTAAACATGCTCAGTCCACATGTATATATATCATCCGAGTACACCTCTAAAACTACTTGGCTATCAACTAAGGCTCAAAAGAAAAACAAGGCAATAGTCCACAATCCTACAACTAGGCATGGAAACTGGAAAAACGCCAAACAGGCAGAACAAGCATGGAAATAAAACTGGGCACAAACAAAATACTCTAATCACAAGCAAAAACCTCTACTAAAGGAATAACGCAATGCAGGAAAGTAATAAGGGAAATACCGGAAACACGCAATACCCCGTTCAAGGGTATTGGAGGAAATTGCACAAAATATTCATCAACATCTACGGATAGGTTCAAACCACCTACGTCGATCCTAGGAGATCGATATACATGACCTCGATGACAGATTACCCTTAGAATGATGTAGATCTGAGAAAACACAAAAAAAGTTCATCCCACGATAACTTTAAAACAAGGAGCAATCAAGAAACATGACTCAAGTAGAAGGAAGAACTCACTGTTTCACTTCCAACGCAATCGACCGTGCTATAATCGGAGAATGGAAAACGAGGTAAGACTCCGTCGAAGATCCGACCGTACGGGTCGCTCTCAGAATAACGGGACCTAGAAGGAGTTGTTTTTGTGTGTCAGGTGTGACCTCAGTTCATTTAGTAATAAAAAGAAAGTATCGGGTGTGTAATTTTAAAGTACATGGCGTATACTGGGTCTTTTCTGTACTCTGACAAAATCAGCCTCCATGTCACCCCTACACACCATGTGTGTGGCCCGGGCACGCCCAACAGATGGCTTCGAGCCGGATCAGAGTACACGGCGTGTACTCAAAAATTACACGACGTGTACTTTGAAAATTTTCAGAAAAACCATTTTTCTTAAAAACTCTAGAAAAAAAAAAAGAAAAACATACCTGAACGAAGATCCGGGTTCATACAAACTTCCCCCCTTAAATAAATTTTTCCCCTAATTTCCCTAACGAGGTGGAGAAGAAGAATCCCAGAACAGCTCCGGCCATTGTGATCGTACATCAGCCTCCCTCTCCCAGGTCTCATCCTATACTTGCCAGTGCTACCATAGCACCTGTACCAAAGGAACAGACAGCCCGCGGAGAACCTTCGTACTACGATCGACAATCCGAATAGGATGCTCCTAGAATGATGAATCTGCTTCAAGTTCGACGTCCTCAGGCTGAAAGATGTGAGACGGGTCTGAAAAGTAATGTCGGAGCTGAGAGACGTGGAAGACGTCATGCATGGCTCGATACCTCTGACATAGGTGCAAACGATATGCGACCGGCCCCACTCTCTCCAAAACCTCAAACGGCCTGACATACCATGGCGAAAGTTTACCCTATATCTGAATCCTTTTGTGTCCCAACCTAGGTGCGAGATGTAGGTAAACCCGATCACCGACCTCGAACTCTAGAGGTTGTCTTTGCTGATCAGCCTAAGACTTCTGTCGAGACTCCACTGTATCCATCCTCTTCTGAATCAGCTCTATCATCTCTAATGTCTCATGAAAAAGACAAGGTCCCAGCAAAGCTGCCTCTCCTTCCTCTAGCCAGCATAAGGCTGATCGTCATTGCCTACCATACAAAGCCTCGTATGGTGCCATCTGAATGGTCGCCTAGAAACTGTTATTGTAGGAAAACTCCACCAGAGGAATATGCTTCTCCCAAGAACCACCAAAGCCAAGGATGCAATCTCGGAGCATATCCTCAAGCACCTGGATTCTGTGCTCGGATTGGCCATCAGTCTGGGGATGGTATACTATACTCAAAAGTACCTATGTAACCAAGGCCTTCTAAATTCCATGCCAGAACTGAGAGGTCAAACACACATCTCTTCTAAAACAATAGTGCACGGAACTCCATGCATACACACAATATCTTTGATGTAAATTCCTCCCAGATCATCGACACTGAAGGTCTCTTTGATTGGTAAGAGCTGAGCAACCTTCGTAAGTCTGTCAACGATAACCCAAACAACATCGCTCCCTCAAGGTGATCTCAGGAACCCGGTCACGAAGTCCATCACAACATCATTCCACTTCCACTCCAGAATGGGTAACTGCTGTAAAAGTCCTGTTGGTCGTCGATGCTCTGCTTTCACCTGCTAAAAAGTAGAACATCTCATGACAAAACCAGCAACATCCTTCTTCATACCTGGCCACCAGTACTGGCAATGAAGATCCCGATACATCTTCGTGACGGCAGGATGAACTGCCCAAACTAAGGAATGGAAATCCTACATCAGCTCCTCGCGTATGTCTGATGGCACCCATACGCGTCCTTGAAAACGCAAGATCTCATCCTCGCCCATTTTCCATCCAGGAAGAGGGTCCTCTCTTGACATACTCTCTCGCATGATTATGCCTTCAGAGTCGGATAGTTGCCTCATCTGTACCCAATCAAGAAATATAGAGGTAAGAGATATATACGATAATAAAGTCTATCCCTGTCTGTCGTTCACCACCAGATGCATCTCAGAGAACAGAGCCATCAGCTGCCACTCACCGCCGGCCTCCTGAATTGCCTGAATCTGAGTTCTCTGGCTCAACGCATCTGCCACGGCGTTGCCCTTTCCTGGCATATAGGCACGATCGAAGTCAAAAGACTGTAGATACTCAACCCACCTACGCTGCCTCAAATTCAGATCATGCTGAGTGAATATATACTTGATACTCTTGTGGTCAGTGAAGACCACAAAGTACTCTCCCAGAAGATAGTGTCTCCAACAGCCCAAGGCATGAACAACATCTGCCAACTCCAGATCATGTGTAGTGTAATTCCTCTCATGTGGCCTCAACTACCGAGACCCGTATGCAAAGACTCCATCTCCCTGCATAAGCACTGCTCCCAGCCCGATACCCAAAGCATCACAGTAAATAGTGTAGATCTTGCATGGCTCTGGCAAGACTAGTATCGGTGTTGACATCAACCTCCATTTCAGCTCCTGAAAGGCTGACTCACAAGAATATAACCATAAGAACTTCACCCCCTTCTTGTTCAGACCTGTCAAGGGTGCTGCTAAACAAGAAAAGTACTGAATGAAGCATCTATAGTATCTAGCCAGTCCTAGGAAGATCCATACATCAAAACCGTTCTTCGGATGCTCCCAGGAAACTACAGCACTCACTTTCTCTGGGTCCATAGATACTCCTACCTCTGAGATGACGTGACCCAAGAAGTGAATCTGATCTATCCAGAAGTTGCACTTCAAGAGTTCATCATAAAGACGATGCTCTCTCTGTGTACATTGAACGATCTCAAGATGGGTGGCATGGTCGTGTCGAGTGTGAGAGTACACCAAGATATCGTCCATGAAGAACATGACGAAGGAATCCAAGTAAGGATGGAACACTCGGTTCATCAGTGCTATAAAAACTACAGTTGAATTCGCGAGTCTAAGGGCATGACTGTATACTCTTAAAGACCATACCTGCTTCTAAAGGCTGTCAGAGGTATATCTGACGGTCTAACGCACAACTGATGATAACCGGACCTCAAGTCGATCTTCGAGAACACCCTGGATCCTCGAAGCTGGTCGAAGAGGTCATCAATCCGCGACAATGGATATCGGTTCTTGACCATCAACTGGTTCAGCTTCCGATAATCCACACAAGGATGAAGGGTACCGTCTGCCTTCTTTGCAAATAGGATAGGTGAACGCAAAGAAGAAGTACTGGGTCGGATGAAACTCTTAGCCTGTAGCTCCTCCAACTACTTCTTGAGATCATGAAACTCAGGTGTGGCTATCATGAAGGGAGTAATAGACACCCGTGATGCTTCTGGCATGAGCTCAATAGCGAAGTCTACCTCACACTCCGGAGGTAAACCTAAAACTTCATCTAGAAAGACGTCCCTGAAGCAATCCACCACTGGAGGAAAGTCCAACTGTGGAGTCCCCAGATCATCTACATAAAGACTAGAAATCTGGGATGTCACTTTCCTAGCCCATGCTGCTCAAGTCCCGCCCGACTCGCCTGAACATCCCATTCGCCTCTATGAAGGAAAGATTCACCCTCTGGTGAAATGAAACTAACTCTATGGTGATAACAGTCAACGAATTTCTGGAAGGGAATCAACCAGTCCATGCCAAGGATGACATCATATCCTGTCATCTCTAGGACATAGAGATCCCATAAGAAGTGATACCCTGCAATCTCGAGAGGGCACTATCTACACTGACGTACACTAATGTCCTCATTCACAAAGGTGTGTCTAGTGTCAACGAGTCTGAATAAGAAAATATGCGGAGTCCAGGGCTCTCCACAACGGAAACAGAGATAAAACTATGCGTAGCACCGGTATCGAAAAGGGCTGAAGATAAAACTGAGGCTACTTAAATCGTACCTCGAACAGTAGAAGGGCCAGGATCCTGCTGATGATAAGTCTGCTCCACAGTGAAAGACTTGCCCATGCCACGGCCCTGCGCCCCTGGCTGACCACTCTGAGCTAAACCTCGCTGAGGGTGCTGAGGGACTAGTGACTGACCGCCATGGCCTCAACCTCCACCTCGGCCCGAATGGCCAGAAGAACTCCAGTTCCCTGACTGGTGAGAGACTGGTGGGGCTGCTCCTGAACGAGGAGTCATGGAAGAACCCTGGTGGTCACCTACTACTGGTGAGAAAGCCTAGAAGAAACGCTGAAGGTGACACATCTTACCGCAAGATCGGCACTCCACGGGGTCTCTCTGGTACTACGGCCTTGTGTGCCCTGTCCGACCACACTGGTAGCATGTCACATGGCTGCCTGATGATGCGTCCCACTTCCTCGCATCACCGCGCATAGGCTCCCTACGACGCTTCTTACTGTCATCTGAAGGGAAGCTATCTCTGTAAGTAGAACCTCCCTGACTCACAGCTCCAGAGTCTCTCAGATTGCGCTCCGCAATCAGTGCCTTGTTGATGATGGAAGTAATGGATGTCAGCTGGAAGATGTTCACCTGCGAGCGGATCTCCCGCCTCATTCCATACTCAAACTTCCTTGTCAAGAATACCCCACTCCCATCCTGAAGGGGTGTAAAATGCTGCATGTAGAGACCCAAAACTTGACGTACATTGACATTACATTACTTTTGCGGAATACTTAGTACATAACAAAAACACACACACAAGGATCGTAATAGTTTAGTGTATTTGGAAACTCGGAATATAATCTTCTAATCGTGGTGAAAGATCTTCAAAATCTCCCATAAAGATCTTCCTTTTTTTTACCTAAAACCTTTCTTTATATCCTGGGGAAAAGAAAACATAAAAGGGTGAGCTCAAATGCTCAGTAAGGGTATACAAAAGAAATAAAAATCATATCATATCTTTTTGAAAATCATAACCTGCAAAAGAGATCATAATATCTTAACATGGAACAAATCATAGAAGTGAAAATGAGATCCCCATAATCATAACATAAAACTTGAAACTTTGTGGCATGCACACATAATCATGGAAAATCATTTCTTGTTAGTCATGACTCATTTCCAAGACTATCTTAGTGGACAAAGTCCCTTTCTGAACTGAGTTCACTCGTCGTTTCAGTCATGTATCACTGAACCGAAATAACCTTCCGTTCCAGCCATGTCTATCTCATGAGATATAAAATCTTTACCCAATGCATTGGAGGGAGATATAGGTCACACCCATCTTATAATGAATCCTTTCTTATGTGTGCCACATAATCATAAACCATACATCATAGCGTAATCCATATAATAAAAATGAGATTCTTAAACAACATGACATCATAAAACAATTCATATAAGATAAAGGAATTCATAAAAATATTTCCATCACAACATAATCAAATCCATGTAATAATAGGGATAAAAACAGAACCCTTTTATTGTCTTAGATGGAAAATAATTTTGATAAAATACTTGAATTTAATTCTTGAGGAAAATATCCTTTCTTCTTCAAAATCAATTTCTTTTCACAAAACATCATGCAATTTTAAAAGAAAGAGATTTTATTGAAAATAGTCATGAAATATTTTGGAGGAAGGTTCATGAAAATAAGGCTTTATAAAACCATAAAAATCCATTCGTGCTGTATAAGTTAAAAAAAACATTCTTCGTACTTTTGTCGAAAAAGTCAAAAAGCACCTCGTATGAAAAACGTCAAAAGATTCCTTTCATATTTTTTACTAAAAACTCACCGAAGGGTAAAATTGGATTTAAACAATTGTAGGTGGATGGAAATAATATTACATATTGAAGAAACATGGATGTGGATGATAAAATACACCCCAGTAAATACCAAAGTATAAACTATCTCGGATAAAAATGAGATTGTGATATTTCCCTTACCTTATGTCCGACTTGCTTTGTAAGTGTCCGAACCTCCTGTATAATGATTTACATAATGTTATTGACTTATTACAGAATCATATTCATTGTTATGATATCATATATGGTTCACTTATGACATTATATTACCCGTTCTTTTGTAAATTCCGTGTTAAAGAAGCATTTTGGGTAAAATCGTTTCATTTATCGTAGGTGTTTTGACTTGTTGTTCTTGACATCATTATTACTTATATCATGATTTACTTACTTCCAGAATATAAAATATGATTTATATATCATATATATTCAGTATATATATATATATAATAGATAGATAAATAAAATGAAAAACACCGTTCATGGACACGGTAGTCCGTACGTACGCATGAACGCTGTTTTACCTTCCTTATTGTCTTGAAATGGAAGTAAGTAGATGACATACATATATATATATATACATAAATCCAGTAGCTTTATAATGTAATATATTTCATTATTATTTCTTATATATACTTTATAATCATTCTTAAATGGTTAACATGGAGAATGAATCTCATCGCGTCGTGGAGACGGTAGTCCGTACGTACGCACGAGCGATGATATCATTTCCATAAATATTGAATTGAATTGGAGTGGATTATACAATATATCAGAATCAATATGATGTTGTAATAACTATGTATAGTTATTCTTTACACCATTATACCCATCCATGTAAGGTGGTGGTGGAAAATAGATTACACCACGGCGTGGAGACGGTATTCCGTACGTACGCACGCGCGGTGATTTCTTTTTCCGTAGGATGGATAGATAGTGAAATAGGGTTGTTTCATACTTATAATAACATATCAGTATATGAGTGATACTTATTTTATTACTTCATAATGAAACAACCTAATAAGAATAAGTGGAAGAAGAAATAAAGATGAAATAATTGGTAACGGTAATTACCTCTTCTTTGAAGCGCCTCTTTGAGACCTCCTCTTAGGGCACTAAAATTGGTCTTTGAGGAAGACCAGAACCTCTAGTATGTTTCTAGGGAAGTGGAGAAGAGATTTTGGCAGGGTTTGGCCGAGCTTGAGTGCTCAAATTGGTGTGAGGAGGAGGGGGAGGAGGTGTCCTTTTATAAGGGAGGAGAGGGGCACCTTAGGAATAACTCAAAATATTATTTTATATTAATGTCAAAATCGGTTTATAATGGTTACAAATGGTCTTATTTCTAAGCTAAAGTGGGGATGGGTCTAAATCCTATCAACCAATAGGATTTAGACAAGTTTAGGTTATTATTTTAACCTTATCAATTAGATTTAACTCTAAGTTAAATAATTTAACTTTTACCGTGTCTTTTTGTTTCCTTTCACTATATGGTTAATAAACTTACTATAACATGCAAAACGAACCCCAAATTGTATATTATTAATAAATATATCCTTATCTAAGTCATTTGGCCGAACCTTAGATTTTTAGGAATAAAATAACAATTAATAATATAATATTTTATTTAAAAACTATTTTGTGTCAATTTTGACACTATTTGATATATGATTTTTTTGAAAGTCATAACAGAATTATATGTTCGAACCAAGTTGATTAAATCAACACTAATACATCATAGTAACCTTGAAAATTAGTTTAATTCATAAAAAGTCTTAAATTACATTCATTTGAGCATTTATAACATCAATTATGTTAATATTTCCTTAAAAGGGTAATTACTGCATCATCATTGTGTCAAAAATAAATTAATTTATTTAAAGTCTAAAAATTATAAATAAAATATCATTATGTAGGAAATATTTGTATCTTTCTAATGAATATTTATAGTCGAATTTATCTTATGTATAACCCCATATTAAAAATGTTTTAGTAAATAAATTTTGATTTTAACTCTTTTAACTCTTCTTTGAATTAAATAATAATAAATGTCCTAATCTAATCCAAGTGGGCCTAAATGGTCATATTATATTCATAAGGTTGTTTTTGGCCGAATTACACTTATCCAATAGAATTAGGACATGTGTTAGGGTAATAGTAATATCATATTTACCCTTAGTTACCCTATTTACTATTAACCGTGGTAAAAAAAAGTAAAAAGTTACTATTCACCAAAAATTATTTTGATCACATTGAACCAAATTTTAGTCCTTCATATTAACCGTGTCTGTCGGATTTTCAAAATTCCATTCACAGAAGTGGTAAAATTAAGTTTTATGCAAAATTCAGTTTTTAACCTACCACTTAGTAGTTTCACTATTCATCAAAAATTGATATTTTTCAGAACAATGCCAAAATTTCATCCTAAGCTATATTTCATATTCCGAATTCAAAAATGAAGTCTATTTTACCATATTCATAACATAGATGTTGCATTAATTAATTTTATAATTAAATCCCGCTGTTAAAACAAATAGCGTGTTTTTAAGAAACAATATCTATCAAAAGATTGACACATGTTTATGTCTGGTTTAAATGTGAAATTACATCCAATGACCAACATTGTATTAAATTGTAAAAATATATTCTAAATATATTTTAAAACCACTCAAATTAATGTTTTATCACTATTAATTATTTCGATTAAAAAAAGTTGTTTTTAATTATAATGTAGTAATTTTCACTATTCATCAGAATATGAAAGTTATCTGAAAAGTACCAAAATTTAACCTTAGGCTAAATTCGATACTCCTAATCCAAAAATGAAGTTCATTTTGAAAAATAAGATTTACAGAATTTCAAAAAGTGGTTATTACTATTCATAACGACTAGTTTTAATAATATTTTAATAGAATATCGTTGTTTAGTGAAACTCAGTATTGCGTACTATACACGCTATCGAGGAAGGTTGTGATTGCGTGTAATGCAAGGCAAGTCAAGGATGCGTGTTGTGAAAGCTCCTTTTGGTGTAGCGTACAAGACATTAGTGAAATAAAAAGAATATTTTTCATAAAATCTCGGGCTGTTACATTCTACCCCCCTTAAAATGAATTTCGCCCTCGAAATTCGTCGGGGTTATAAATGGTTTACTATTCTAAAGTTTCTTTAATGGAATCTCACATCGTAAAAAGGAATACCAAAACTTGGCTTTAAAAACTAAAGTATGAAATGTAACGATTACCCAAAGAAACTAATCGTTGGGTTTCCACATAGGTAAAAATATGGATATGGAAGAGAAATCTAACCATCATGTTCTGATGGAGAGTGGTAGAGAACATGGCTATGGAAAAGCCAGTAATCACAAATCCATAGATTTGTGATGATATAAGGTACCATCTGATTCATCAGGTATAAGATCACTAGGACAACATTTTTGGTTTTCAAGATCATTTCCCTAAAGTTGAAAATTTGAATTAGAATAAATACTTAATTTATTTTGGTACAATCTCACTGTTGTTCGTGTCTTGAACAATTTCCACTTCATCTCTTAAATAAATGAAGTTGAATTTGTTATTCGTGAAGTGTTAGCAGATTATGTGATAGAACGACGGGTCATTCCATCTGTCTCAAACAAAAGGTTAGCAAAAATTATATGCATAAGTCGATCTATAGTGAGATTAATCATATATGGTTCCTAAAATGGACTTATACTTCATATATCATACTGCTTAATATAATAAAACTAGTTTCTACTAAACAGGGACTTCCTGTAGGCCAGTGGTAGGCGATAAAGGCCAGTCGCACTTCGGTTGTGGGTTCGATTCCCACAGCCTTGTCCGAAGCGATGGGTTGTCGCCCGTCCTGCAGGTTGTCCTTTTTCTAAAACTATATTACTATAACATCCCATAATATCGAAAAAAACTTCTATCATTAAACAATACTAACTTATGTCCAACATAATCCATTCCAATCTTTAGTCCTATCCATAATACTGCAGTCCATTCTCATAACATAGTAAAAAACGATTACCAGAGATTTAATACCATCGTTGATCCCCATATATGATAATATATATCATGTTGGACACATTCCAAACATTCAAAGGCCTTAATCTTGTACTCTCTTGAATACCCATTGAACCTTAGTGAAAACTTGAATGCAGTTAAAAGTTAACACTTTCCACATACCAAAATCCTCAAAATTCTATATACTCAAACCATGATATCACTTGGTCCTTATATCAATCATGAGCTCATGGATACTGTTAACCATTTCATTTTCTCGTTTTCCCTTCATTATGCGCATAATATCTCAATCACTTTGAATGCCACATTAGACCAAAACATAAATATTCCAATATTCCATGATACAACATTATTTTGGAATCCCATTACAGAAACACTTAATCATACCACCACATCGTTGTCATATTCAACATTGCCAATAATGATCGCATGTCACTTCCCTTTGTCCTTTTCCTTCAGTGGTTGCTCATGTTGATCATCACTAACCCTTGTATTAGGGCATTTATTAGCATAATTCCCCATTTCCTTGCACTTGAAGCATTGAAGTGTTGGTTGTACGTTCTCTGCAGTGTTTGATTTATTCACTTCATTAGAATCCCTTTTTCCATTACTTCGACACTCAGCTGCTCGATGACCTTCTTTTCCACACTTAAAACATTTTCTAGTCCCTTTAAGACAATCTCCACCATGCTTCTTTCCACACTTTGTGCATAAGGAAACATTCATCTTCTTTTCACCATTATTCTGAGATTTCTCCTTGAACTCCATCTTTCGTTTCTTGTCAAACCCATGAGATGGATAT
This sequence comes from Viscum album, assembly GCA_963277665.1. Classification (NCBI taxonomy): domain Eukaryota; kingdom Viridiplantae; phylum Streptophyta; class Magnoliopsida; order Santalales; family Viscaceae; genus Viscum; species Viscum album. The sequence goes on along the minus strand of OY728165.1, from coordinate 2,086,340,115 downwards.
GTAACACCAACTTCCATTTCTACCTTGATAGCACAACGCACAATTTCTTCATAGCTACTGAAGTCTCTTATAGCTAATGCCCTTCGAAGACTTGGTTTTAAGCCACTGAAAAATCGATCAACTTTACTTTCAGGTTGGATGATAATACCAGAAGCGTACCTTGCAAGTCTTGTAAAATTTGCTTCATAGCTACAAACAGATTCATCATCCCTTTTCTTCAGTTCAAGAAACTCTTTCTCCATCTTTGTTCGGAGAATACGAGGGAAGTACTTATTGAAAAATAAGTTCTTGAACTCGTCCCATTCTATAGACTCAATTTAATCCCTTTGCCTCGTATTCTTAATAAGATTCCACCATTGATCAGCATCTCCTTCCAAACGATACACTGCTAGGATGACTTTATCATGTTCAGAACACTGAAGAACTGAAAATATCTTTTCAGTAGTACTAATCCATTGTTCAGCAACTAATGGATCAGTAGACCCACTGAAAGAAGGTGGACGCTGCCTCATGAAGGATTCAACAGAATGTTGCTCCTTCCTTTTCTCGTTTGGAAGTCCTGTATGATTCATAGCTTGAGAAAGTTGTGTGAGCATGGCTACAAGATTTTTCATTCCAGCTCCCATATCGTTTGGTTGCTCAGGGGGACAATCATTACATTGCCCATCACATTCCGCATTAACACGGTTCCTTCGGGTTCCAGCCATCGTCTAAAACCCCAAAAGAATAGTATGAGAGGCAAAAATCATGCTAGGGAAAACAACATAATAAAGGGGTAGTACCCTCAATATCTAACATCTTAGGTTAAATTTGAAGATCGTTAGCGCAATTCTAGGACTATAACCTATACGTATACTTAACCTTAGAGACATCCCTAGACATACCTTAGAAATATCTCTAGGGATCTCACTAACGTTTTCGCATCCTAGTTTTCAAAGGTTGACTAAACCTTTCCTCTGATACCAACTGTAAAGACCCGAAACTTGACGTACATTGACATTACATTACTTTTGCGGAATACTTAGTACATAACAAAAACACACACACAAGGATCGTAATAGTTTAGTGTCTTTGGAAACTCGGAATATAATCTTCTAATCGTGGTGAAAGATCTTCAAAATCTCCCATAAAGATCTTCCTTTTTTTTTACCTAAAACCTTTCTTTATATCCTGGGGAAAAGAAAACATAAAAGGGTGAGCTCAAATGCTCAGTAAGGGTATACAAAAGAAATAAAAATCATATCATATCTTTTTGAAAATCATAACCTGCAAAAGAGATCATAATATCTTAACATGGAACAAATCATAGAAGTGAAAATGAGATCCCCATAATCATAACATAAAACTTGAAACTTTGTGGCATGCACACATAATCATGGAAAATCATTTCTTGTTAGTCATTACTCATTGCCAAGACTATCTTAGTGGACAAAGTCCCTTTCTGAACCGAGTTCACTCCTCGTTTCAGTCCTGTATCACTGAACCGAAATAACCTTCCGTTCCAGCCATGTCTATCTCATGAGATATAAAATCTTTACCCAATGCATTGGAGGGAGATATAGGTCCCACCCATCTTATAATGAATCCTTTATTATGTGTGCCACATAATCATAAACCATACATCATAGCGTAATCCATGTAATAAAAATGAGATTCTTAAACAACATGACATCATAAAACAATTCATATAAGATAAAGGAATTCATAAAAATATTTCCATCACAACATAATCAAATCCATGTAATAATAGGGATAAAAACAGAACCCTTTTATTGTCTTAGATGGAAAATAATTTTGATAAAATACTTGAATTTAATTCTTGAGGAAAATATCCTTTCTTCTTCAAAATCAATTTCTTTTCACAAAACATCATGCAATTTTAAAAGAAAGAGATTTTATTGAAAATAGTCATGAAATATTTTGGAGTAAGTTTCATGAAAATAACGCTTTATAAAACCATAAAAATCCGTTCGTGCTGTATAAGTTTAAAAAAACATTCTTCGTACTTTTGTCGAAAAAGTCAAAAAGCACCTCGTATGAAAAACGTCAAAAGATTCCTTTCATATTTTTTACTAAAAACTCACCGAAGGGTAAAATTGGATTTAAAAAATTGTAGGTGGATGGAAATAATATTACATATTGAAGAAACATGGATGTGGATGATAAAATACACCCCAGTAAATACCAAAGTATAAACAATCTCGGATAAAAATGAGATTGTGATATTTCCCTTACCTTATGTCCGACTTGCTTTGTAAGTGGCCGAACCTCCTGTATAATGATTTACATAATGTTATTGACTTATTACAGAATCATATTCATTGTTATGATATCATATATGGTTCACTTATGACATTATATTACCTGTTCTTTTGTAAATTCCATGTTAAAGAAGCATTTTGGGTAAAATCGTTTCATTTATCGTAGGTGTTTTGACTTGTTGTTCTTGACATCATTATTACTTATATCATGATTTACTTACTTCCAGAATATAAAATATTATTTATATATCAAATATATTCAGTATATATATATATATAATAGATAGATAAATAAAATGAAAAACACCGTTCATGGAGACGGTAGTCCGTACGTACGCATGAACGCTGTTTTACCTTCCTTATTGTCTTGAAATGGAAGTAAGTAGATGACATACATATATATATATATATACATAAATACAGTAGCTTTATAATGTCATATATTTCATTATTATTTCTTATATATACTTTATAATAATTCTTAAATGGTTAACATGGAGAATGAATCGCATCGCGTCGTGGAGACGGTAGTCCGTACGTACGCACGAGCGATGATATCATTTCCATAAATATTGAATTGAATTGGAGTGGATTATAAAATATATAATAATCAATATGATGTTGTAATAACTATGTATAGTTATTCTTTACACCATTATACCCATCCATGTAAGGTGGTGGTGGAAAATAGATTACACCACGGCGTGGAGACGGTATTCCGTACGTACGCACGCGCGGTGATTTCTTTTTCCGTAGGATGGATAGATAGTGAAATAGGGTTGTTTCATACTTATAATAAAATATCAGTATATGAGTGATACTGATTTTATTACTTCATAATGAAACAACCTAAGAAGAAGAAGTGGAAGAAGAAATAAAGATGAAAGAATTGGTAACGGTAATTACCTCTTCTTTGAAGCGCCTCTTTGAGACCTCCTCTTAGGGAAGTAAAATTGGTCTTTGAGGAAGACCAGAACCTCTAGGATGTTTCTAGGGAAGTGGAGAAGATATTTTGTCAGGGGTTGGCTGATATTGAGTGCTCAAATTGGTGTGAGGAGGACGGGGAGGAGGTGTCCTTTTATAAGGGAGGAGAGGGGCACCTTAGGAATACCTCAAAATATTATTTTATATTAATGTCAAAATCGGTTTATAATGGTTCCAAATGGTCTTATTTCGAAGCTAAAGTGGGGATGGGTCGAAAGCCTATCAACAAATAGGATTTAGACAAGTTTAGGTTATTATTTTAACCTTATCAATTAGATTTAACTCTAAGTTAAATAATTTAACTTTTACTGTGTCTTTTTGTTTTCTTTCACTATATGGTCAATACACTTACTATAACATGCCAAACGAACCCCAAATTGTATATTATTAATAAATATATCCTTATATAAGTCATTTTGCCGAACCTTAGATTTTTAGGAATAAAATAACAATTAATAATATAATATTTGATTTAAAAACTATTTTGTGTCAATTTTGACACTATTTGATATATGATTTTTTTGAAAGTCATAACAGAATTATATGTTCGAACCAAGTTGATTAAATCAACACTAATACTTCATAGTAACCTAGAAAATTAGTTTAATTCATAAAAAGTCTTAAATTACATTCATTTGAGCATTTATAACATCAATTATGTTAATATTTCCTTAAAAGGGTAATTACTGCATCATTGTTGTGTCAAAAATAAATTAATTTATTTAAAGTCTAAAAATTATAAATAAAATATCATTATGTAGGAAATCTATTTATCTTTCTAATGAATATTTATAGTCGAATTTATCTTATGTATAACCCCATATTAAAAATGTTTTAGTAAATAAACTTTGATTTTAACTCTTTTAACTCTTCTTTGAATTAAATAATAATAAATGTCCTAATCTAATCCAAGTGGGCCTAAATGGTCATATTATATTCATAAGGTTGTTTTTGGCCGAATTACACTTATCCAATAGAATTAGGACATGTGTTAGGGTAATAGTAATATCATATTTACACTTAGTTACCCTATTTACTATTAACCGTGGTAAAAAAAAGTAAAAAGTTACTATTCACCAAAAATTATTTTCATCTCATTGAACCAAATTTTAGTCCTTGATATTAACCGTGTCTGTCGGATTTTCGAAATTCCATTCACAGAAGTGGTAAAATTAAGTTTTATGCAAAATTCAGTTTTTAACCTACCACTTAGTAGTTTCACTATTCATCAAAAATTGATGTTTTTCAGAACAATGCAAAAATTTCATCCTAAGCTATATTTCATATTCCGAATTCAAAAATGAAGTCTATTTTACCATATTCATAACCTAGATGTTTCATTAATTAATTTTATAATTAAATCCCGCTGTTAAAACAAATAGCGTGTTTTTAAGAAACAATATCTATCAAAAGATTGACACTTGTTTATGTCTGGTTTAAATGTGAAATTACATCCAATGACCAACATTGTATTAAATTGTAAAAATATATTCTAAATATATTTTAAAACCACTCAAATTAATGTTTTATCACTATTAATTATTTCGATTAAAAAAAGTTGTTTTTAATTATAATGTAGTAATTTTCACTATTCATCAGAATATGAAAGTTATCTGAAAAGGACCAAAATTTCACCTTAGGCTAAATTCGATACTCCGAATCCAAAAATGAAGTTCATTTTGAAAAATAAGATTTACAGAATTTCAAAAAGTGGTTATTACTATTCATAACTACTAGTTTTAATAATATTTTAATAGAATATCGTTGTTTAGTGAAACTCAGTATTGCGTACTATACACGCTATCGAGGAAGGTTGTGATTGCTTGTAATGCAAGGCAAGTCAAGGATGCGTGTTGTGCAAGCTCCTTTTGGTGTAGCGTACAAAACATTAGTGAAATAAAAAGAATATTTTTCATAAAATCTCGGGCTGTTACACTGCAGCTCACTGAAACGAGAGGAATACTCCATGAAAGATAGAGTACCCTACTCTATGATTATGAACTCTCGGGCTCGATCGGACCTTAGGGTCTCCAGGTGGAAGTAGTCATAGAAGATGCGCTGGAACTCCTCCCAAGCCATAGCATGCTGCTGACCCGCTTGTGAGATCACGTACCACCTCCTCTTGGTGGAGTCTCGGAGCATGTAGGTGGCGAGCTTGACCCGCCTCTCTGGATGTGTCTCTAGATGCTTGAATATAGTCAGCATGGCTTCCATCCATGACTCTGCAGCCTGAGATCATCCCTCCCCCGAGAACGTGGGAGGATGATGCTACTGAAAGACCCACGTCAAGTTTTCCATAGATGAGGTAGGAGGAGATGCTCCCTGGAAGGCCTGCATCATCCTCATGAAACCCTCCATGAACTGTGCATCAGCACCCGCAACTGGTACAACAACTGGGGCCAAGGCTGGCTCGGCTGGGGGATTTACAGTAAGTCCCTGATTATCCATGTCTAGTGTCTGATCACTACCTGATGAGAAACGTATAACTGGAGGACGTCTCGGAGGCATAGCTCTGAAAGATCAAAAGTACACCTTAGATCAGAAAAACAAGGACGGAGAACACAAGAGTACACAATTATAACAGGGGAAGAAAAACAAACAAGATTGCAAAACACGACTACACGGCGTGTATAAAACTACACGACGTGTCTACTTAAGCCACTGACAGGGGTGTGTACTCCTAAACTACAAGTCGTGTACACTTCAAACAACATGGTGTGTTAACCCCCACACACGGCGTGTACATGAAAAATATTCCCCTGCCCGAGTCTCCTTACACAGATAACCCACACGGTCCAACTTAGCCCGAGGCTACACGGCGTGTTCGAGACAAACATGACATGTACTAGACAAGGCTTCGGCGGCCTGTGTTGTTAATCACATGGTTGTCTACACGGCTGAAACTTACATAGCGTGCTCCGAAAAACCATGGCGTGTATAGGCGAAGGTGACACCATCCCGTGTTGCTCGTGACACGGCCGAGTACCTAGGAAAGAATACACGGTGTGTTCCAAACAAACACAACATGTGGAAAATAAGGTCACGTCGGCCCGTGTTCTTCGTGACACGGCTGGGCACCTGGATAGGACTACAGGGCATGTTTCGAGCAAAGATGGCATGTGGAAAGGAAGGTCACACCATCATGTGTTGTTCGTGACACGGCCGGGTACCTGGACAGGACTACACAGTGTGTTCCCCATAGACACAGCGTGTTCTACCCGAGCTTCCCCGGCCAATGTTGTTAGTGACACGGTCGTGTACATGGCTCTGAACTCACACTGGGTGTACCAATGGTACACGGCGTGGTCCCGATGTTACTCATACGACACTGTGTTCTTCTCACACGGTCAGTGACAAGGCATAAAAACTACACGGTGTGTATCTAAAAAGTTCACACTGTGTATTCTAAGTTTTTCTGTGCAGTAGCTCAGAAATTGAAAGGAATTACAGAACACATAAACAAGGAGAAAAGTTCCAAATTCCGATCTGTGAGGGCCCATAACACCTCAAGAACCAAAATTTGGCGTTCACTTTAAGCAAATAACACAACAAACAGTTTTCTAACATAACAGTAGAGAATCTATCAAGAATCTATCACAACAGCATGCATAATTTACACAGAGACTATCACAATAACATGAAATCGCTAATGCACCCTAGATGACATGGAAAGAAAGCATGGCATGTGATTTTTACAAGTTCCTGTATGATGCATGAGATGGAATACCCTCGTCTTATCGGGTTGCGACCGAAATAGAACCAAAATATCAAAACACTAACCGCACAAGTCATACGAATCACTCTAGGTGAAAACATACCAACCATAAAATCACAAAACCAGAAAACTTTAGTTAACGAAGTAGTATGGCTTTTCCCTGTACATGGGTTAGATACTACTGAGCATAGCTTAATGCTAAGTACCAAATCCTTCCTATCCCTGGATAAGGTCTCCAAACAGTAATACAAGAGAAAATAACTCCTCTGATACCACTTTGTAACGTCCCGAGTCCGGGGCCCCTCCACTGGTGCCCCATACCCGGTTCGCCACATGACCTCAAGCGCGTTTCCCCGAATGCTAGAGGCTTCAGACTAGCAGCGAGGTCCTTGGTGAATCAGTGGGGAAACTATGCCCTCATTTGGGAAGGTATACAAGTAAGAAAATAGCAATAACCAGTGGAAGCAGTAAACAACATGCCTAACAATAGAAACCAATCAACATAAGAAATTTAGAGATATAACTATGATGAATATGATGCAGAAGGTACAAGTATCTATGGAAAATATCAAACACAACAACGTGATGAAATACAACTGAAACCAAGTGCAAAGGAAAAACAAAATAATCTCCCCAGCATCGCGAGCAATGGCTCGGTCTCATGCTCCCCAGCTCCTGGTGCAATCAAGATCCTGCAATAGAAGGGCACTTTCCCTTGTCTATACCTGCAGCAACATAGTCTGCTTGGGCCCAAAAGCATGGCCCAAACATGGTGTGAGATACAATCTCAGTAGGCAATCACCCAAAAATATGTGCCTAACAGTCAATGAATACATGGCAGTACTAAAATAAGAAACAGTAAACAGAAAATCACAAACAGCTACAATTCGCAGTTCTAACAAGTATAGCACACAAGTAAGAATCTAGAAACAAAAGAAAAACCAGGTAACCCTCTGGGTAGCTCTCACAGTCTAACCCATATGGTTCAACCTATAAGTACTAGCAACCCTCTAGGAAGCACACACAGTCTCACCCCTCTGGTACAGCTACGCAATTAAGTAGACTCTTGGGGAATCACTCACCGTCAATTCCCCCTATAGTCTCATATCATGCTAATGTCTCTCTGGGGAATCACTCAACATAAATTCCCCATATAGCCTTCTTCATAATTAAAAGACACTCTGGAGAAGCCCTTCCGTCAATTATCCCCTTGGTCTCACATCGTGATTAAAAGACACTCTAGAGAAGCCCTTATGTCAATTCCCCCTTTGGTATACTACTCTAGGATCTCACAATCCTGAGTATAACTAAACATGCTCAGCACGCGTATATATATATCATCCAAGTAAACCTCAAGAAATACTTGGCTATCAACTAAGGCTCAATAGAAAAACAAGGCAACAGCCCACAATCCTACAACTAGGCATGGCAACTGGAAAAACGCCAAACAGGAAGAACAAGCATGGCAAGAAAACTGAGCACAAACAAAATACTCTAATCACAAGAAATAACCTCTACTAAAGAAATCAAGCAAATCAGGCAAGTAACAAGGGAAAAACAGGAAACACGCAATACCTCGTTCAAGGGTATTGGTGAAAATTGCATAAAATATTCATCAAATTCAATGGAAAGGAAAAAACCACCTACCTCGATCCTAAGAGATCGATATACATGAACCTCGATGACAGATTCCCCTTAGAAGGACATAGATCTGAGAAAACTCACAAAACTTTCATCCCATGATAACATGAAAACAATAAGGAATCAAGAAACAATGCTCAAGCAGAAGGAATAACTCACCGCTGCACTTCCAACGCAATTGACCATGCTCGAATTGGAGAACGGACGGCGAGGCAGGACTCCGTCGAAGATCCGGCCATACTGGTCGCTCTCGGACGAACCGGACCTAGAAGGATGTGTTTTTGTGCGTCAGGTGCGACCCCAGTTCATTTAGTAAAAAAAATAAAGTACATGGTGTGTACTTTTATAGTACACGGTGTGTACTGGGACTTCTCCGTACTCCACCAACATCAGCCACCACATCACCCCTACACACCGGGTCTGTGGCCCAGGCATGGCCCGCACACGGCTTCGAGCCAAATAAAAGTATGCGGCGTTTACTCAAAAATTACATGGCTTGTACAATGAAAATTTCTATAAAACCCATTTTTAATAAAAACTCCAGAAAAAAAAATAAAAACATACATGAATGAAGATATGGGTTCTTACATTGGGCTTTCCTCTAGTTGGGCTGGGCAGTGGTCCCTGATGCCGGGTTACCTCTAGCTGGGCTGGGCAGTGGTCCTGTCGCCGACTTTAGCTGGGTTTCCCTCCAATGGATTAGCCTATTACGGGATTGGGAAGTGTGGCACCTTTTGACTCTTTCCTGGTCTCCCTGTAGTGGGAACCCATCGACTTCCAGGGACCCTCCAGCGGGGCTAGGCAGCGGGTCGCCTGTCGACTTTGAGCAGACCTCTCGACTGCGGGGCAGTGACAAGTTGTGGATTGACATTCCCCCAGAACTCTCAAGTACGAGGAGCATTTTCCACACCGAGACGCTTCCTTACGATGCGACGTAAAACCGTGAGGGCGAGTCAGTTCCACCCAAAGTGGATAGTGTCAAGGTGCGGTGATTTGAGCCTCTTGACATGTAGTTCGGGTCAGAAGTGCAGGATGATGGGCATAGATGGTGTTACTTCTGGGTCTGTTGGCGACTCACTTTTCTATGGCTGAGCTACGGGATGGATACCTCCTTACGACCTTTTTCGGGCTTCTTGTTGAGAATATGTATATGTATATACCTTGTTCCATTACCCACTCCTTGGGTTGTGGCTACTCCCCTTCCAGGAGAGGCGAAGACGCGTGGGGTATTCCACGTGCTTTCCGTGTCTAGATTCTCATGGTTGGACAAGTCTACTCTCTTGTTATAGGTAGTGAAGACTCGACGAGAAGTCCATCTTCTCATCGTTTCAAGCTCCTTGTGTTTGGACGAGTCTATCTCCTTTCCCTTGTTGGGTTGAGCTGGACTCTCTACTGTTACTCTTTACTGCACTCACGGTTGTACTCTTTTATTTTTCCCATTCTCTCCACAGCCCACCCTTAGGTACCTCCTTTTTTTATCCCTCGATCCTTTGCGGTATCCTACTGAGTATTTTTATACTCACCCCTGCTTGGGATTTGCCCGCACTTCTTGTGCCCTTGCAGACGACGGACAGGTGGAGTATGACTTCAGAAGAGCTTAGGAGCTTGGGAGCATGGACCGCGTGCGGTGGTCGGAGTTGGGTTCTAGGTGGGGTACCCTTCTAGTTTTTTACTTTTTGTTCACCTATTTCTGAGTTTTGGCACTTTTCTAGTTGGGCGCGTGATTTTCCCCTTTTCTTTTCAGCTTTTACTTTATACTTTTAGAGGTCGATTCTCATTATGGTTTATTTATAGCAGTTTCCCTATTCTTTACTTGTCTTTTCTTTTACTATGCACTTTTGCATTGAGTGTGCTATGCATGTGTTTGTGTACAGGTACTCAGGCAAAGGCCTCCCCATGTTGTTTAGCATTCGGCACTTGTCGCCAGCCCCTGGCCTATGGAGGTGCACTTGGGGTAGTTGCGGCTCGAGCCCGGGTAGGGTCGTGTCATGACAAAGTTTTATCATTGGTGATTCATTCCATGGGACATTGTGAGGACTTCCCTAAAAGAAAAATTGGTTGATATTTAGGGCAATAGTGTTAACATATCTCGATAGCGGCTCTCAGGCCAGGGAGTCCAGTGATGGTGCGGCGGCCAACGTATGCCTTCACCAAGACCCTAATAACCCACTTGTCAACTCGACATGTTGAGACTCTTGTTGCAGGGAAAAAATTTTAGTGCATCACATAGGAATGAGTATTTTACTGTCCTTCTTGAGTCAGGTCCCCATTGTCGTTACTGTTATATACATATATGTTCATCTGACCGTGGCACTCCTTGATAATATTCAGGATTTTTCCGCGAGGACAGCCATCCATGATACTAGCTTTGGTTCGTGAAGACGACCCTGTGAGCTACGAGGCCTCAGTCCAGGACCCATCATGCGAGCCCCTTTCTCTGGGTGGGCAGGTAGCATCACCCCCACCTGTTGAGTAGCAGACAGCTTCAGCAGAGTAGGCTGAGCATGAGCGTAGGTTGAGTGTGCTCCATGAGTTCCAGCGGCAGAGACCGCTGAGGTTAAGTGGTTAGATAGACCCTTAGGCTACAGAGGTTTGGCTCGAGATAGTGGTTTACCTTTTTAGGCTTTTGCAGATGCCGATAAGTCAGAGTGTGGCTTTGGAAGCCAACCTTTTTCGTGGAGCAGCTCGGTGTTGGTGGAGTCTGGTGGCTCAATTTCTTGACGAGTCGTCGCTTCTGCTAGGTGACGTTCAATTGTTGTTATGTGAGGATTTTTACCCCTCCTGCTTGTGCTCCATTCGGATTCAAGAGCTCCCGCAGTTTCATCAAGGAGGGATGAAGTTGGTTGAGTACGTGACTAGTTTCGCAGACCGTGCACGCTTTTACCTGGACATGGTCCATGCCGACAACATCTGAGCGCAGAAGTTTGAGCAGGGTCTCCGCTGAGAGATTTGTTCTGTCATATTACCCTTGATAATTTCCACTTATGTTGGGGTGCTAGAGCAGTCTCTGGTGACAGAGGGATACCTATCACATTTTAGAGTTGGTGTTGGCAGCAGGCACATCGGAGCCGAGATGTCTGCCACAACTAGTGGGCGTCGACAAGCAAAACCTCTACGCAAAGTGGCTTTCTGACAAACGGACTCAAGGGAATGTTCTTACACCACCATGGCACTGGAGGGCACTAGTGCAGCCTAGAGAGAGTCAGTGCTATGCTTGCGATGGTTGAGGTCACCTAGCACGAGACTGCTCGACCAGGCATGCAGAGAGCTTTGGGTAGGCAGCAGGTGCCCAACAACGACGGAGGTGGCGCCATGATCGGAGTAGTGGCCAGATATGTGGTGCTAATAGAGGAGCGGGAGGAGCTGGTAGTGGGGTATGACCTTACGACGCCTTCTCATCACCACAAGGTGGTCCACGTCAGGCTCCGGGAGCTGACAGTTGGGACCGTGGACAACCACGTGCCTTGAATGTCTACGATCCTACAGGGCATGAGGTGATAAGAGGTATGCTCTACAACCCTTCTACTTTTTTTAGTAGAATTTTTAGACTCTATGTGTGGAATGTTTTCCTCCCTACTCCTTGCTTGAGGTTTTACTAGGGTGGCGCGGGGCGTCGGTGTATCACTGTGTTGGTATGATAAAAGGCATGGGACCTTTTTCTCTGGTAGATGGTGTCGACTCCTTGGCTTTTCGAGCATGTAAGAGAGTCTTGGTTGCAAGACATCGACTGTGGAATCTTGCATAACCAGATATCCTTGGGTGTTTCACCATATGGATGTTCTGAAGAAGGGAATCACTGGGCCTTATTCCAGGTGCGGCTGGTAATTCCAGTCACGACATGCGACGTAAGGGTTCGGTCGGGGAGGTGAGCTACCCCCGAGAGCCTTCGGGCCGTTTGAGACCGTGAAAAGGGACGATGAGGTTCCCTACCACCTCTCCCTAACCCCAAAGTCTGGGGTGGGTGCACGACGTATCCCGCGTGGTTTACCAAAATAGATGTGTGTGTGCTCTTATGCACGTCATCGGTGAGGGTAGACCTTTCGTGAACAGATCAAATCCTTTGGTCTATGTGCGGTGGCGCATAGCTGTGAAAGAGTTCTTCTGGGTATGGGAGAGCTAGGTGTAGGCTTAGTACCCTGAGTTGTTCCCCGTTTTTGCTTTTCAGGGAGGAAAAGCATGAAGGAGGGAATAATATAAGAACCCAATTTTTTATGCGAAAGACTTGAGAATATTTATTTATGTTATTCCGAAGCAGTGCCTTCAGACAGTATGTGATTTTGAGCCCCGATGTGGCCGGAATAATGTTTTTAGTGCGTTCAAACTAGACACACCAAATAAATGGGATAACTCCTATACAGTGATCTGGATCAGAGATCTGAGTGTACTAATGGTTCCAGAATGGGTTGTTTACCCTAGGAACGACATAAAACTTGTCGGCGCATGACATTTGGACCCCTCGCCCGCTTTCAAAACATTAAACAGATAATTAAATTAATAAATTAATTTGTTTAATGGTGAAATGCAAGTATATCTTAAACAGTTGTTCGGATAGGAAAAATGAGGGCATCGTTGAGTTCGGAATGTGACGTTGACCCTAATAGGGGTATAAGCTTTGCGGGTACGGGCCGTTAGTGAAAAATGGCCCCAGGGGCATTTTTGTAATTTAGTGGCCTCGGGCGTTGAGCTAAATAACATTTGAACAGGGTCTCTAATTAAAATTATGAGACCACCGTTGTGCTTGGGAGGTGGTGTTTACCCTAGGGGAGGCTTAACCTCGACCTTGTCGAGAGTTTCGGATGTGGGAAATTTTTGAGGTTTTAAATTAACTAAGAATTTAATTATTTAATTTTTATTAAATAAGCCCTCACCCCCACTCCACCCCCTTTCCCAACTCCCTGGAAGAAGGAAGAAACCAAGGAATCTCATGATCCTCCTCCCATCTCCATCCTCTCCAAGGCGTGGCGGCTGGCGGATCGTCGCGAAGCTTTAGGCTACGCCCTTCGAGGTAGGAGGTTTTTTGTTGCATTTTATTTCCGAACCATCTTTTGTATTAAATTTTATACATCTATTTTCTGTTAAATCTTCTAAAAAATCCCATGGTCATATTTTATAAATTCGGATCTTTTCGACGCTTGTTTCAGATTTGAAATACGATTTCGGAGGAGGCCGCAACGACTCGTCGAAGATTGCGGGTTTTCGAAGTCTCCGGCGGGTTTCTCCTTTTATTTCGGCGAGCTCCAGCAGTGGCAGTAGGGACTTCGGCAGCGGCGCGACTCTTCATGGTGGCAGTAGTCCCCCTTGGTGGTGGTGGCTTCTCTTCCAGGTTGCAGGGTGCTCGGCTTCGGCGGTTGGCGAGGCGTCCGTCGGCAGGGTGAGGCGAAGCTGATCGAGGCACAGGGGAGCGTCGGGGCGCCGACGAGGGGGCAACTGGGGTCGCGCTGCGACCCCGCGTGGAGTCTAAGACCCACCGTTGGCAGGTCTCCACGTGGACGCGACCGGCCAATTGGCCGGTCGGTGGAGCAACGCACGTGCAGCGTGGGTCTCATGGGAGGCGGCTTGGCTGCGGTCCCAGCAGGCCTGCCGGAGCGGGCCTGCCCGAGCGGGGCGGACTGGGCCAGTCCGACCCAAGGGTTCCCCCCCCCCCCTTAAATTATTTGGACGCCCATATTTTGAGCTACGGGCGTCTGTTTTGAGCACCGTCAGTGGAAGCCCAGACCTAACAGCGAGGTGAAGTTTTTGAGATGATCCCAAGAAATTATAATTCCCGAGACGGGGGCCTCGGTGGCGCGACACGTATGTCGAGGGGATTGACGTTATCCCAGGGATTCTTGTTTTGGACGGCGCGGACACGTCTTACATCCATTTTGAGTGCTGTTAGTGGCATTGGGACCTTGGGACCAGGGAGAATCTTTCTATGGTGGTTTCGGGAATTGAGACTGGAGTTCAGATGTGGGCCACACGGCCGTCTTTTTAGCTACGAGCTGCATTTATCGATTTTCTCATCGGGGGTCCATTCGGGACGTGCGAGAAGTCGATTATGGATGTTTTTCCAAGGGGATTGCAGTGGTGCAATCCGCCTGCTCTAATTTGGCATGATGGTGCGGACCCCACGAGGGTCAGTTGGGCGTTGATGGTGATTTTCCATCTCTATCACCGGGTGACTGTTTTGGACAAGTGAGTAGTCCACTTTGTGTACTTTTTTTAGAGGATCAAAATAGTTTGATTCGTTCTTTGTGTTTCGGGACCGGGATGCGGGTCCCAAAAAGCACCACTCGTGTGTGGTGCGTCGAAATGCGTCTTTTTTCCTGGATATCTTTTGTGCTCTAGTGAGCAGTCTTTTTAACGTGTTTTCCCGAGGGGATCACAATGGTGCAATGTGCCCGACTATTTTTGGGGCCATGGCTCGGGACCACGGGACGTCTTTCGGGCATAAAGCGGAGTTGGTGACTTTTTTGTCGGATATCTGTTATAGGTGAGTAAGTAGCTGATCTCAAATGTTTTTTCACGAGGATTACAATGGTGTAATCAGTTCTGGCGTGCAGATACTCTTACGTGATCTTGTTAAATGGGGAAATGTGTACGGATCCTTGATGGTGGTTCTTCTCGCTGTGTTTGCAGAGAACTTTTGGCATGTGATCGTGTGCACTCCCTTGTGTGTGAAGAGATGTGGTTGGCTGTGCCTCAGCCTTTGAGGTGGAAATTTGGAGTTGTTACATTACGCCTTCATGTTGATGTTGGGTGTCGTGTGCACGTTAGCCATTGGTCTAGAATGTGGTATACTATGGGAGTATACGGGAACTCTTGGAGGAACATGTGGTTGTTTGTACCTGAGAAAGTTTGTGCGTTCAGTTGGGGTTGAATTGGGGACACATGTCGTGTGGGCCCCATGTGTGTGTCGTGTTTTTATTTACGTACTTTTGACCTCTCGCGACGTAGAGGGTTCCTCTATTCTTGTTTGATGACCAGCAGGGTTGAGTCTTCCCTTGGCTTGATGCTTGTTTGTTTGACCAGTAGGGTTGTATTTTCCCCCTGGTTCTTTTCTCGATGGATTTGTCTGGCAGAGATGGTTCGGTTCTTTTGTTTCTTTAGATATAAGGGGTTTCAGTACCATGCCCCTTTCACCGGACTGTGTCACCATTTGTGACTACAGGTGTTCATACATCGTGGGTGTTTTCCCACATTCTGGGATGATTTGTCTCACTCCGCTTCGACAGTGACTCAGCGGATTGGAGCATGATCGCCTTGTGAGGCTTGGGGAGATTCTCCCGTCACTCCATGTTCCCTAGAAGAGTTCTTGTGGATTTGGTGTGACCAAAACATTACACGGGCACCGATCCTCTACCTAGGAGGTTGTTTCCCACAGGGTTGTGGTTGTTTCCAGCAGGGCTGAGTTTGTTTCTGGTAGGGTTGATGTTGTTTTGAGCAGGGCTCGCCAGTTGTACCATCCAGCAGGGATGGCCAGTACAGCGGTGTTCACCGAGCAGTTCCGGGCTTACCTCCAGTTGGGCTGGGCAGTGGTCCCCAATGGAGGGTTACCTCTAGCTAGACTGGGCAGTGGTCCCGTCGCCGACATTACCTGCGTTACCCTCCAGTGGATTACCCTGTTACAGGACATGGCAATGTGGCACCCGTCGATTCTTTCCAGGTCTCCCTATAG
This sequence comes from Viscum album, assembly GCA_963277665.1. Lineage (NCBI taxonomy): Eukaryota > Viridiplantae > Streptophyta > Magnoliopsida > Santalales > Viscaceae > Viscum > Viscum album. Next base: position 2,086,323,857 of record OY728165.1, on the reverse strand, counting down.
TGGGAACCCATTGACTTCTAGGGACCCTACAGCAGGGCTGGGCCGAGGGTCACTTTTTGACTTTGAGCAGACCTCTCGACTGCAGGGCAGTAACGAGTAGTGGTTTGACGTTCCCCCATAACTCTCAAGTAAGAGGAGAATTTTCCCCACCGAGACGCATCCTTACGACGCGACATAAAACTGTGAGGGCGATTCCATGCCACCCAAAGCGGATAGTGTCGAGGTGTGGTGATTTGAGCCTCTTGACTTGTAGTTCGGGGAAGACGTGCGGGATGCTGGCCATCAATGGTGTTACTTCTGGGATTATTGGTGACTCACTTTTCTTGGGCTGAGGTACGGGATTGAGATCCCCTTACGACCTTGTTCAGGCTTCTTATTGATCATATGTATATGTATATACCTTATTACAGTACCCACTCCTTGGGTTTTGGCTACTCTCCTTCCAGGAGAGGCGAAGACGTGCGGGGTATGACACATGCTTTCTGTGTCTAGCTTCTCATGGTTGGACGAATCTACTCTCCTGCTATAGGTAGCGAAGACTCTACAGGAAGTTCAACTTCTCACCGTTTGCATCTCCTTGTGTCTGGACGAGTCTATATCCTTTCTCTTGTTGGGTTTAGCTGGACTCCCTACTGCTACTCTTTACTGCACTCACGGTTGTACTCATTATATTTTTCCATTCACTCTACTGCTCACCCTTTGGTACCTCTTTTGTTTTTCCCTCGAGCCTTCGGGGTATCCTACTGAGTATTTTTATACTCTCCCCTGCTTGGGCTTTGCCCGCACTTGGTGTGCCCTTGAAGATGACAGACAAGTGGAGCGTGACTTCATAGGATCTTGGGAGCTTGGGATCTTGGACCATGTGCAGTGGTCGGAGTCGGGTTCCAGGTGGGGGGCCCTTCAAGTTGTTTACTTTTTGTTCACCTGTTGCCAGGTTGTGGCACTTTTCTGGTTGGCCGCGTGTTTTTCCCCTTTTCTTTTCATCTTTTACTTTGTACTTTTATATTTCAATGCACATTGTGGTTTATTTATAGCAATTTCCCTTTTCTTTACGTTTCTTTTCTTTTACTCTTCAATTTTGCATTGAGTCTGCTGCGTGTGTGTGTGTGTACAGGTGCTCAGGCAAAGGCCTCCCCGAGTTGTTTATCCTTAGGTGCTTGTCGCCAGCCCCTGTCCTATGGAGGAGGGCTTGGAGTAGTTGCGGCTCGAGCTCGGGTAGGTTTGGGTCGTGACAAACCATATAAATTATCTCAGTGAAAAAAAAAATTATTAAAATTTACCGTATTTTTACTATTCATCAAAATAAGAAACTTATCAGAAAAGTATCAAAAAATTATACAATGTAAATTTTTATATCCTGATTACAAATAAAAAATTTATATTGTAAAATTTAACTTATAAACATGTCAAAAACTACATTTAATGTTGGTGCGCCATCAAAAGGTGGCAAGACTACATTTTTAAAAAAATACACATTTTACCCGAAAAAATTATTTTGTTCTCATACCATGTTCTATAAAATGTGTAAGATGAATTATAATGTCATAAAATTCAAAATTTAGTTACTAATATTCATAACGGCTATTTCCTAACAATATTATAACAATATATCATTGTTTAGTGAAACTTGATATTGCGTACTACACACGCTATCGAGGAAGGTCGTGATTGTGTGTAATGCAAGACATGCCAGGGCTGCGTGTAATGAAAGATCCATTTGATGTTGAATATAACATAATCAAAACATATTTCATTTATAAATTAAACAAAATCTATAATTAATGTTGCATTGAATAATTTCCATGAAAAAAACATAAAATTTTGTGTAACACGAGCCAATAATCATGTGGCGTATACTGCAAGCTAATACGTTGTAGCGTATAGTACAAGCTAATCTTGGTGTAGTGTATAATAGAATACATCAAATAAATTAAAAATAATATATCTCATAAAATCGTGGGGTGTTACAATAAGTATGTTTAAATGGGATAAAATTTTTGTTATGTTTTTATTACATGATGTAATGTAAAACATATGAATGCAACTAGTACTTCCATGGATACTAAACAGATCAGTCTTTTTGGTACATGATTCATTATGTAATGCCAATGATATGTAATAATGAAACGATGTTGGGTAGCTAGGGTTGGGGCATTAAAGTTGGTATCAGAGGAAGTTTAGTACAATCCTTGGAAACTAATGTTAGAAAAACACTAATTTAAGAACACTTCCCTAAGATAGACATAGAGTAATAGTATAGAAGAACATCATAGAATTTTGGTACTGGAGAGATTTTGTGAGTTTTCCAAGAAATACATCAATTTCTGGATATGAGAAGGTAGAGATGGCTCTGGCACAAATGTACCTAGGGGTAAATCTCGAAAACACTACATTGAGCTAGTCTTGATGGGGAACTGGTGCACGACAATGGGCCTTGTTGTACTCTTGGTTACGACACTCCAGGGGGATATGTATAGGATAACTCTCCTTTTTCTATATAAACCATTATGAATGGTTTATGAGATTCTACCTCTTCAAAGAAAATATTTTTATGATTATGGATTATATCCATAAACTGTTTAGTTTATGTTAAGTATTTTACAAGTTCGGGATTATGTATTGCGATTCAAAAACTAATCTTTTGTATGCCATTTGTTTAGAAATGGTGCTTAGTTGAAGGAATAGAAATTGTATCAATACACATGATCCATGTACTAATTTTACTCCTACTAAAGATAAGTATAGTGGTGCTAGTGATGAATCTGGTGATGATTAGCTTATCACCAAACTAGGAAAACTCACTCAGGTTATGAATAATAACATTACACGTAGAGAGAACCCTGATTCATAACATAGAGGGACAATGATAGACCGCTTCATGAGGCAAAAACACCAAAATTAAATTGGAGTACAAATCATTTAGTATCTTAGCAATGGATATGTTCCTTAGAGAAAATATTTCATTCTTTGGGGAGTAGTGAAAGGGAAAACGTTGTTATGGAAGTTTATCACCTCATGGGAGTTGCATATCAATGGTGGTCATTGATTAAAAACAAAAATAAAGATGAAGAAGTATAAAACATGTAATGGAGGGTGTTTAATGTGATTTTCTTAGAAAAATACATTCCTCGTGACCATCGAGCAGATATAGAAAGACAATTTCTCAGATTGAAGAGAATGGAGGCTGAGAATGTCACAATGTATGAGGCTAACTTTACAATGTTAGAAAGGAAAGCTGTAGATTTTATACGTAACCCAAGGATAATGATTTATTGATTCTTTGATGGGTTAAAACTATTTCTCTGTCAATCATTAGTCTCATAATACTTCTTATCAAATGATGATATTTTCATGTGTGTTATCAAGATATAAAAATATTGCTTTATGTCTTAAAACATTAAAACAAAGTGGGAGAAGAATAAATCTACTGAACACACTAGAAATGAAAATAATGGGAATAAGGGAAAAGTTGAATATCCATACTGTGGTAAATGTGGGAAGAAACACCCTGGTACTTTCTTGAAGGGAATGAGATTCTGTTACATGTGTGGTGAAAACAGCCACCAAGCTCGTGATAGAATGGGAAAGAAAGAGGTTGTTAATGTTGAATGCTACAATTGTAGAGAAAAGTGGCATTATGAAAATGAATGTCCTATCCTCCAAGGGAACATACCTCAGAAAAGGTCAAGTGAGGAAGCCCAATTTTATAAGATCACTACTGCTGAGGTTGAAGCTCCGAAAGACTTGGTGGCAGGTAATTTAATGGTTTCCTCAAGATTAGAAAATACTTTATTTGATTCTGGATCATCGCATTGTTTCATATCTTCCTAGTTTTCTATGAAAATTAGATGATTTTATATGACATAACAAGGGATTTGTCATTCATAAGACATGAGGGAAGTATCATCACAACAATGTATTGTGAATCAGTTCCCATTAGAGCATATAAATGTTTTTTATCTACTAATCTCATCATCATACCCATGATTGAATTCGTTATAATCATCGGAATATATTGGATTTCGTAACATGATGCAAACAAATTATTTTAAGAAGAAGGATGTTAAAATTTACGATGATGATACGGATTACCTTATCTTTAGAGAAAAAACATCACCACCTGATTCTTATCTAGATCCACCACCAGTAGCTATACTAAATTCAATTATTGGGGAGTAATAGAATTAAATAACTATGGGTGAGGAAAATAATGTTTTAATAGAGGACATACCTATTGTGAAAGAATATGTTGATGTGTTTCTAGCGGATTTACCTGGATATCCTAAGAAACAAGAAATTGAGTTTTCCATTTATTTAATTCCGAGTTCAAGGACCATATTGAAGTCCCCTTAAATAATGTCCATTGTATAATTAGTGGAACTAAAGAAAAAACTAGAGAAATTAAATAAAAAGTGATTTATTCTTCCTAGTGTTTCCTTATTGGGAGCCCCTGTCATATGTGTTAAGAAGAAAGATAGATCTATGAGGTTGTGCATTGAATATAGTAAGATCAATTTTATAACCACAAATAACAAGTATCCACTACCTCACATTGATGACTTATTCAACTAACTTTATGGAGCTCAATATTTTTCAATGATTGACCATCGATTTGGATATCATCAGTTTTGTGTGAAAAAGGAAGACATTCTGAAAATAGCATTTCGAACCAGGTACATGCATTAAGAGTTTATAATGATGCCTTTTGGTTTGACTAATTCACCCTATGTCTTCATGGATCTATTGAATTGATCATTCAAGTAATATCTTGATGACTTTTTGGTGGTATTTATTGAAAATATCTTGGTATACAGCAAAAGCTATGAAGACCATGAAAATCCCTTGCACACTATTCTAAAGACTCTTATAAGAAATGAATTATATGGGATGTTTAGCAACTGTGAATTTTGGAATCAGGTGATTTATTTTCTTTTCCATATGGTCTCAATGGATGGAATCTTTGTTGATCATTCAAAGACCAAGGATATCCTAGAATGGCCATCGCCAATGAGTATAACAGTGGTATATAGTTTTATTGGATTAATAGGTTATTACCGGCGGTTTTTCCAGAATTTTTCTTGATTGGATAATCCAATAACCAATATCACTCATAAAGGGTTTAGATTAGATTATAAAAAATAGTGTGAAGAATGTTAAGAAGAACTAAAGAGTAGATTATCCAATTCTCATATCTTGAATCTACCATCAGGGAACGTTGGGTTTATTATTTATATTGATCCTTCAAGGAAAAGACATGGTTGTTTTCTTATGCAGAATTATAGAGTTATTGCCTTTGCCTCACGACAACAAAAAAATCATGAGAAAAACTATCCAACTCATCATCTTCAGTTAGCAGTTGTAATCGTTGCTCTGAAAACATGGAGACACTATCACTATGGTGAAAATGTGTAATTTATACTGATCACACGTGTTTAAAGTATATTTTCTCACAAAAAGTACTCAACATGAGGCAAAGGTGATGGCTCGAACTACTCAAGGATTACTATATCACTATACACTGCCTCCCAACGAATGAAAATAATGCGGCAGATGCTTTGAACAGAAAGGATCATGGAGTTTTGAACAAGATGGGAGTTTAAAGGGATCCTATTTTCATGGATCTAGTAATGTTTGATATGGGAATAACCGTGGAAAGTAAAACATTAATACTTTTTCAAATGGTTTCCAAACCATAATTACTATAAAGTATAAAAAATTATCATATTGATTATGAGGTATTTTGAAAGAAAATTAAAGGTGTAAATGACAGTAGATTGATCGAATTTTTAAATAAAGATGCAATTTTGAAATTTTGGAAGAGTCTTTATGTTCTCGATATACCTGATCTAAAAAGAGAATTGTTGGATGATTCTCATAGCTCTAATTTATCTATACACCTTGTCAGCACTATTATGTATAGAGATTTGAAAGAACATTTTTTGTGGGACTACATGAAGAGGGAGACTGATGATTTTGTGTCAAGGTGTATTATTTGTCCACAATTGAATCCTAGAAGGAAGCAACCTAGAGGATTCATGGAAACTCTTCCCATACATGAGTGGAAAGAGGATACTATTACAAAGGACGTTGTTATGGGGCTACCAAATACACCTAGAAGGAATGATGCAATATGGGTCATTGTTGATTTTAATACCAAGTCATCACATTTTCATGAAATAAGAGAAGATTTAAAACTTGAACCTTTTTTAGGAATATATATTAATGAAGTTGTAAGACTACATGGTGTACCCAAATCGATTGTTTCTGATCATGATGCCCTTTTTACATAATGATTCTGGAAAATTCGTCAAAAGTATCTGGATACTAAACATCGTTTGAGCACTTCCTACCACCGTCAAATTAATAGAAAATTATAACGGACAATTAAAACATTAGAAGACGTGTTGAGATCTTGATCACGTGACATTCAATGACGTGGGATCAATATTAACCTCTTGTAGAATTTTCCTATAACAATAGCTTCCACTCAAGTATTCAGATGGAACCATATGAAGTGTTATATGGAAAGAGATGCCGCACACCAATATCACGGGATGATGTTTGGGAAAGAAAACTCATAGGCCCAAAACGTGTTGAGGAAATGATGGAAAAGGGGAGGCTTATCCAAACCCACATCAAAATAGCTCAATGTAGGCAAATGAGCTATGATGATAATCGAAGGAAGGATGTGGAATTTCAAGTAGGTGATCTTGTTTTACTGAAGGTATATCCTTGCAAATGTGTTATACGCTTTGGTAAGAAGGGTATATTGAGTCACATGTATATTGTACCTCTTGAAATTCTAGAACGAATTGGAGTTGTAGCTTATCATTGGAAAATTCCCCCAAATCTCTTCAAAGTTCATGATGTGTTCCACATATCACTATTTAGAAAAAACATGCCTGACCCAATGCATGTACTCACCTCCGAGGAAATTGAACTAGAACCAGATTTTTCTTATTGTAAAGATCATGTCAAAATTCTTGATACGAAATAATATGTGTTGAGAAACCGAACGACTCATCTGGTAAAAGTTCTATAGAGAGATCATATGACAGAAGAAGCAACATTGGAACCTGAGGAACTTATGATGAACAACCAGGTGAATCTTTTTATACAGTAATATTGAAGAAATTTCGAGGAAAAAATTATTTTATGGATGGGATAATGTAACACCCCATGCTTCCACTATACGTTTGCATTTGAAGAATGCAATAGCTTGTATTGTACGCAACTTCGAGATTCTAACACACTACGACCAATAAAATTTGTTGTAATGAATAGTAATACCACTTTTTGAAATTTTATAAATAATAATTTTCAAAATAGACTTCATTTTTGAATTCATAATATCTAAATTAGAGTTGGGAGAATTTTTTCTATTTTTCTGAAAACATTCAATTTTTAATGAATAGTGAAAAACAATACGTTATTGGTTAAAACCGAATTTTTTTTAAATAATTATATATTTTATTTTAAATTTTTTTAAAGTAAAAATAGATACATAATACCTATATAAGTTTTATTTAATTAATTAGAGTCATTTTATAATATGTATATATATATAAACATTTTATTGAACTTTTTACCGACTTTTACCCACCTCCTTAGAGCATTTGAAATTTTGCATAAAACATAGTTTTTCCACTTTATTTAGTTGAATGTAAAAAATCCAAGAAACACGGTTGATATCATTACATAAAATTTTGTTCAATAAGATGATAATAATTTTAGGTGAATAGTAACTGTTCACTTTTATTTACCACTATTAAAAGTAAATAGAGTAATTAATGGTAAAATTGTTATCAAAATTACCCTAATACATGTCTTAATTCTATTGTATATGTATAATTTGACCAAAAACAACCTTATGAATAAAATATGATCCACTTTGGTCTAGTTGGATTAGATTAAGACATTTATTATTATTTTATTTAAAGAAGAGCTAAGAGAGTTAAATTCAAAGTTTAATTACTAAACCATTATAAATATATGGATTCATACAATATAAATTCAAATATAAATACTAATTATAATTATAATAAGATATCCTACATAATTATATTTTATTTATAATATTTAGACATTAAATATTTTAATTTATTTATGAAAGAATGATTATGCGGTAATTACCTAATTAATGAAATTTTGAAATTATTGATATTATAAATATTTAAATAAATGTAAATTGAGACATCTGATTAATTAAAATAATTTTATATGTTAATATTACATGTTAGGATTGGTAAAATAAATTTTAAATGAAGTTATAATGTTTTTATTTCTTTCAATAAAATCAAATGCAAAATAATGTCATTATTGACTTAACTGTGTTTATAAAACAAAAACTATATTATTAATTGATATAATATTCCAAAAATATATATAGTTAGGAAAATGGACATATATAAAGTTATATATATTAATAATGAACCACATGGGGTCTCTTGTCTTGTTATTTTACGTTAATTAACCATATAATATAAAATTACAAAGAGACATGGTAAAATTCAAACCATTTAACTAAGAGTTAAATCAAATAGATAAGGTCAATATAGTGGCCTAAACCTATCTAAAACCTCTTGTTTGAACGGTTTTCCACCCATCCCAACCTTATATTCTAAATAAAATATTTTTGAGCCACTACATACCGAAAAAAGATTATTTATGAAATAATATTGAAAGCATTTCCAAAAGGGACCCTCACCTCTCTTATAAAAGGGTACTTCCCCTTCTCTTAATTTCACACCTCCAAATCCATTTGTCACAACCAACCTCTTCCCAAATATCCTCCCAAATTTCCTTACTTAATTATATATTCCTACCTATGATCACGAAATATAACCTAAGTAGCCCTTTTGATCAAATAAAAAGGAATAATTGGAAGAAGAGGTAAATATTTCATCACCTCTTTCAATTTATTTTCATCTTCAACATCCACTTTCTAGGTTGTTTCCAATATAAGATAATAACTCCAGTATATTCTATAAAAATTTATGTTATTATAAATATGTTACAACCATATTCATTATTCTATCCATCCTATAAATGACTAACTCACCATACGTGCATACGTACGACTTATCGTCTCCACGACGTGGTGTAGATTGTTTTTCAAAGTATTCATTATTTTTGAAGGGTATAATAATGAATATAACTGATTTAAATAATAAATATAACATTTTAATGATTCTTTATATATTATATACCATCCAATTACATATGATTTCACCATCAATATAATGATATTTTCGCTCGTGCGTATGTAAGGATTATCGTCTCTATGAACGTGATGAGATTCATTACCCATCGTAATCATTCAAGAATAATATTCATTTTATGATAAATAATTATGTTTATAAACATAATATAATATTTTATATGAATAATATACATCTTATCCATGAGAAACATGGCTTACATAACCAAGCATATGAAGGAATACATATCAGTAAATGCCCGAAACGATGATACTACTAAAATATTATTAACAAAGCAATATTAGAGGATTATATATGATATCATATTTATGTAAATAGTTATTTTATAATTTAATAATAATTATTTAAATATTATAAATGTGGTTAATGTACCCTCTCCCAAGGAAAAGTACAAGTTAAGGGTTAATTTAACAACCTCTTTATTATTCAAGGTTATTTTTATATAAGTATCTATTGGGACCTCTTTATCATCCAAATCTCTGTTTTCATAAAAAATTATTTCAAAACATTTTTACTATTTACAAGGCAATGGGTTAAATTCATTTATATACTTATATTACCTTATATGTTTTGAAAGTAATCTTTATGTCGTTTTCCAAACAAGGTACTTTATGACCTTTTCGACAAAATTAAGGTAAGAATGTTTTTTAACATACATGGCTAGAGTGACTATTTTCTGCTGTTATAACATCGTTAAATATTCCCTTACAATCTTATAAGTATATTTTCAAAATTTATGTTTTATTTTATAATTATATGACTTTTATATGATTTCATAATTGAAATAGATATTTCTCTATAAAATGTTTCTATTTCATCTATGTCAACATCATTTTGATAGATTTGAAGCTAGTTTGAAGTTGATTTATTATTATACAAATCTTTGATATTATATTGGAGGTGTTGTGATATGTTTTACTATGGAAATTTTATTCTAATACCATTAATGGTTTATGGATAAAGTATTGACATTTTATATGTCTTTGAAAAAATCTTATTTATAGTCTTGGCACAATGCCTTGACTGTTAGGTTATGAAGTATGGAATTATGTATTCCATCATTTTTTAAGTGGCTATTGATATTTCATGTGATTATTCAACTAGTATAATATCCATGTGTATATGTAAATGGAATTATTTTTTTATCTTTTCCATATTATACGAAAGTTTAAGTCTAAAAGGATTTTTTTAGTCTTATAAATTGCCTTAAATGATTGTACTTATTTATGAAGGTTTTTTCTATATTGTTAGCCATAATGAGCATTTGAGCTCACCCATTTCTATGTTTTATTTCAACCAGGATATGAAGAGGTATTTTATGGTTGACCTGCTGGGATTTGATATGGATATAAGTGTGTTCAAAATATTACAAAATTTTGTTGATGTTTTTATTTCATGATATAATGTAAAACTAAATAGTGTATCAATTACTTCTAAGGCTACTGGAAGGATTGGTTTTTGGGACATTATTCTTTGTATCATGCCAATGTTAGGTAATAATGCATCGAATTTGGCTAAATGGGGTCATGGCGTTACTTTTTTTTGCGGAATTCTGAAAGTTTCTTCATATAAGTTAGCTAGTTCCATGCCCAAAAATTATTAAACGAATTCAATATGATTTTTTAATTATTAAATTTGTTATATGGTTTAATTATGTGGTATGAAATGTGTTTTTATGTGGTTTTACATGATTATGTGGTGTGAATGAATTTTATTAAGGAAAATGGCTAGGTTCTATGTGTGTGTGATTTACTGTGGCATTTCATGGAAATGTTTTATAGGTTTTTGAAAGGTTCGAATCATGTTTTCAAAGTCACTATAAGGTCAAATGTGTTGAAAATAAGATTCTAAAGAAAAAATATATTAATTTTGCATGTTGATCTAGTTGTTGACCATTGAATTTTAATTTCTAATTGTATATATGATGAGAATCATGTTTTTAAAATGATCATAACTTGTGCATGATTTTATAAATGGGTTTGGTCCACGAAATAAGTTGATGAATAGTTTTATTTTCTTGTGTTTTGTAAAAAGGGGAAACTATGATTTGTGTAAGTTATGATAAATGCATTGAAATGGGTTTTAGTATGCATGAAATTCAAGAATTATTTGTTTATGAAAAAAGGGGGGTTTCATTGAAATTATTGGATATGGTTTATAAAAGAGGCATGTTGTGTGGTATGGGAACATGAATTGAGAAGAAAGGGAATCTTGGGAATCTAGGATGAAAGAGTAGAACTAGTGCCCTAGTGATAAAGAGGTGGCTTGTCCAATTTTAACATTGTTGGATTGAAGAATACAACAATAAAAAACTATGATGATGATTGATCACAACTAGAATTTTTGATGTTTCTCCTCTCTAGTGTCTCATTCATGGTGATGGTGATGGATGTGGTTATTATTCCATATTTCACCAAGGTACGAGGTTATATGAACTCACTCAATCTAGATTGACCCTATGGATTTACCCCTGGTTTTCACTTGATACATATGAGATATGGTACCATCCGTCGACATACGTTTTACCATGAGTGTATTTTTTTTTAAAAAAACTATTCTATTATTTGTTTTTTGAAGAGATTTTTCTCTTTAAACAATTTCCCTTGAATTTGGTTTTCCTTGAAAAAAATATTTGACATTTTTTAATGTTTCATTTTATATACATCAGCATGATGGATTGTATTGTAATGTGATGGCATGGAATATTTTTACCTTGGTGAAGTCTTACAAGTTTGTGTATCAAACCCAATATACACATTTGGGTGTATGTTGAACTTGTTGTATGTTTGATTCAGGTAATGTCTTGGTCTACCCGGATGGTGGTTTGGGTTCTACTAGTATTCTTTTCTGGATCATGTTTGCTGTGGCTTGAGGATGTTTCTCCTCTAATTACATTGATTTTTGGGATGGATTCTTAATCCCCTATTATTGTAGTATTTTTTTATTTTGTTAAACATTACAAGACATTAATCTATAAATTTACTTATGTCTTATTTGGTCGTGCAATTTTTTCATTGTTATATTTGAAATTGTTTCTTTTTTATTATTTTAATGTTAGGTCAAATCATTCCCATTTATTAGAATTGATCGCCAAGCACTTGTTTCCATCCCATCGAGATAAGTAACATGCTTCAAGCCATACCACAAACCGAGTCAGGTGCCAGTTTGTATGATGACTTGGCTTGGTACATGATAATTCAAATCAGTGTTTTTTAGATGATTATGTTTGTTAATAAATATATCTGAATGCAATATTGTATTTTTGTTGTAACCAAATATATTTTTTCAAGTACGTGTAGTTTCCTAGTGTTTTAATTATTTTTGGGTCTTAATTGAACAATTATGGTTTATGGAAAAACATATTATTTATGAATACAATAATTAGATAAACACATAGATATTCTAAATAATATCAAAGTGACACTAGAAATGGAATGGATTCTTCATATTAGTTGGTATCTGTGAACCAAAATGAAGGTATGTGTAATCACAATGGATTCCATTGTTTGAGGAAGAAGGATATGGAATAAAATGCATCACAATGCATTACTCAGACCAAAAAATAGTTTGATGAACACAAATTAGTTTTCATTATTGGGTGGAGACAATGTTTTAAGGGGCGTCGAAAATGAATAATTATGATCTAAGGACTGCATACAAGTTCAGTAATAGGTGATCGATAACCAAAAAGGAGTTAATGGTAATTTTGATTGGAATGTTTTGATGTATTTATTTTTCTCTATAAATAAACTCTAATCACATCATAATTTAATAGTATTTTATTATCGAAGATAATTGTTTGATGGATTATGCATTATCCAAAAGTTGTTCTATGGAAAAAGCAGTTTGGGAAGGATTTTATTTGTGATACTATTTATCTCACAATGGAGAAAAGGGGAATTATGCAAATATCGTCGAAAAAAATTCCAACTATGAAGAAAAGTCCAGTTGTGAAGAAATGTTCATCTACAAACCATAGAAATTCCAATAGGTACTTTCTCTATACAGTGAAATGGTTTCTAAAATTGAATTAAAGAAGATCGTGAATGGCGAAAAATAGTTCGTGAAAGGACTCATTGAAAAAAAAATGTAATGCGGTGAAGTGTATTTATTCTACCAGTTGAAAAAAGATTGATATGGAACATTCCATCAGATACTATTTGTAAAGGATTCATGTAAACATGATATTCCTATACAGAAGTAGTTAACTCAATTCAGTGAAAAGTGTAGTGAGATTTTCAATACTGATTGGTTGTAAACCAATACTTATATTCAGTCTATTCTAATAATTTTAATAGTGGTGAAATTATGTGAATTTGATACATAGGATCATTTTCCTTGTCTACTCATTGGACGTAGCTGAGTGAGGGTGAACCGAGTAAAATTATTTCATCTTGGGAATATTTTAATTCCAACATTATTCCCGACAATAGGAAGGATATAGAAGAGTGTTTTATTTATTGATGAAACTAGATCCCAATTGAAAATTATTTTAAAATATGATACCCTGACTCACCCCTCTTCCCTTAAGGGTATTTACCTAAATTAGCCTGACATATAGTGGCTAATGTTTTTTTACTTATTTTTTACTATTTTAACACATAAATATTTTTTTGTATATTTAAAATTAATAAAAAATGAGTTTAATAGATTATGAAGCATGAAACCCAAAAATTATAGGGAAAAATAAAATACATTATAAGATGAAGCACATTATATGTTACTTAAATAACATATAATTATGATAAATAATTTCTAATTCACTTAGTAAATATATTGATCTTAATTAATTATTTTATAATATATATTTTTATGAGATTTATTTTTTTCAAATATATTATATTTAATAATAATTCAATGTATTGAAATCATAATTAATTTTGTTTTGTAAATTTATAAGATGAATTAATTGGTAATTAATTTGTTATAGATGAAAATAAAAAAATTTGAAGTTAATGAGAGATTTTTTTCTAAAAAAATACATTAGTTTGCACAACATGTTTTTAATTTAATAATTTAAATTAATCATCGTTGATGAATTATATTAAATAAATTTGAATATAATATATATAATAAAATATTCTAGCATTCATGAAATTTTTTTTTCTATAAACAACATTAGATTAAATTCATTTTTATTTTTAGAGAAGAATTTTTCTAAAAACACATTCATTTCATTTTTAACACATATACTAAATTTAATTTATGTTGATTATCAAAATTGAATTTCATACATTGGTTCTAATATTTTTTATCATAATGACTAAAATTTTTAAACGTATAAATTTAATTTAATTCTAATATGAATAGTAACCTAGGTAACAATTGGTCACCACGGTAAGGGTTAAAAAGATTAAGAGAGGGTTAATCATAGATAAAAGAAATAAAATATATATGAAACTTGGATAGATATTACTTTTTACTGGGATTTTGAACAACCATTATATTATCTTAAAATTTAGGTGTCCTTCATCCAGCTTCCATTTGAATATAATAATTAGTGGTTTTCCAAAGAAGTGGTAATTGTCTTTACGGATCCATTTTAAGTTTCCTTCTTCCTTAAAGTCATCTAAATATTTTATAACCATATTAAAATAAAAAATTAATTATTAATACTATTATTAAAATTTATTAATCTAGCATTAAAACTACTATATATGTTTTTTCACTTATAAGACGACTAATAATGTCATTCATGTGAATGTGTGGACTACCACCTCTATGATTTGATGTGATGTGTTTTTCTTTTCTTCCACATATAGATTTTCATATGTAAGGATTTAATGATAATATATGACTCATATGATATTATTATTATTTGTAAATATATATAATTATTTACCTTTCTCTCTATCCATTCATTTATAAATGAAAACATTTTTTGTCCATACGTACATACTACCATATCCCCAAAGTAATGTAATTCAATTTTTATAACCACATTAATGAATGATTATAATATTTTATATAATGAATAAATATTATAATAATAAAAATATGATTATTATAGATATTTTGAATCATTGAACATTGATCAAGGACTAGAATCATTTAACCAATACATGCAGGATAAATAGAATAGTTAACACCCCGATTATTGATTTCAATAATTAATTATTAATAAATTGTAAATTGTAAATTATAAGATAATGCTATATATAAATATAAGTTTGGATATGGTTATAGTATTTATATATAATAAATAAAAATTTACTATATTTATTTTTAATAATGCATATGTAGAAATAAAATACCTAAGGTAAGGGCTTATATTACAATTTCATTTTCTCTATGGGTCATCTATGTTAAATTTAAATTAAGAGAAATTATATTATATTTATACTTTAATCCCAATATATAATTGTATCACCTCTTTATTTCTTATTTTTTCATTATTTCTATTCATTCTCCAATCTTTTTTATTGAAAATGATCAAGAATTTATTAATGAAACAGAGACAGTATTTTCTATTTAGATAGTTGACATTATTTTACTTGCCAATATTTTTAAACCATTTTCAAGAATGTTCTATTTTATGAAGAATGTTTATTTAAATTCATCCTAGACTATATTTTAATTTATTATCAATGTATTTGAATGTAATTTTTCTAATTTATATCTAATCATGATATTTAGGACTTCACTAAAAGTGTGAAAGAATTATTTTTTTTTCACATTTGACACATGAATGAAAATTCCCATTATTAAGATCATTATATTCAGTAATAATACTTTTAATGGTTTCCATGGTTATATTCAATTAAAATAATTTTATAAATATTATAGTAATTATAATTTTAAATATTATAAACAAAAAATGATATTTTTCATCATATTGATGAATGATTCAAATGTTCTGTTAAGGTTTTTTTTATCTATTCCAACATCCATTGATTATTATTATTCTTCACTAGGTATATGATATAATGAGACCAGACATTTTATTTCTATAAATATATAATGATTATGTGATGCTAATGACATTATAAAACCCATTTATTTTCTATAGGTTTCAATACAATAAATATTTGATTGTTCATATGATATTTGTGTGCATATTTGCAAGGTCTTCATTATGTGATGGGTAGATCCATTAAAAACAAAATAATTCCGTAATTATTGATATATAATTTTATAATATGAATATTGTAGGTATTTAACCCATTCATGGATTGAAAAGAAGTTGGTGAGTGAACCAAGTCCATTTGTAGACATTTTCCACCATGGGATTATGGTTTCGTTAGTGATTATGGAATAAACAAATGATTGTCAATGATATTTATTTTTATAAAATTATTATTACATGTTCTTAAGCTTATGATATTATCTAATGTTTCATGATTGATTAAAGATAATTCCTCACTCTTATTACTAGTATCATATAAAATTCAAAAACATTATGAAATTTCACATGATTTATGATATATGGTAGATTGGGAATGATCATAATATGTTATAATCATGATATCATACCAATATTCTTATATTAAAAATGTATATAGTCATATATTGATAGCTCCCTTTACCCTTACTGAGAATCTGAACTCACCCATTGTTATGTTTCTTCATTTCCAGGGTTATTATGAAAATTGATATGTAGGATATGTATAAAATGAGTACAATAATTGAATAAATTAATGAGATATATTAAATATCCTTCATTAAATAATTTTATTATGTGTTTGTACTCTAAATATATAAATGATTTATAATTATGGTGTCTGAATTATTGTGTAATATATTATCATTTCATTTAAAATGATGTAATATATAGATATATATTTGTGTGTGTGTGTATTTTTCTCAATTCTCATAATTTTTTATCATAGAACGTTTTATTTATTTATTGGATATTATGATTTTAAATTTTTTATGAAACCCCGAAGGTTTAATCTATTTATTTGATAATATTCAAATGTTATAGTAAATTATAGGGTTTGTGGTTTCCCACAAATAAAATACTTTTTAATATAAAAGATAGTGGGTGTAAGATAAAGAACAGCTTAACCTTCAGTTAATAATCCTATAATGTTTTGTCAGGTACTAACTCATATTTATATTCATTCATTAAATATTGTTCTAAATTCACATTTAGTTTTACACTCCCAGTGGACATTCTCGGGTTTATTCACATTCTCTTTTCAAAACATTATGAATATTTTGAGGATACAATCTATGAAAAAATCTGGTGAAATGAAGGTGAAATGTGGTGACCCAAAAGATTTATAGGTTGATAATAAGGATTCATAAGGAATATTTTTATTATTATTTTTTTATTTTTTTTATTTCTCACACAGATTATAGGGAACCAGGCATAAACATTACATAATCTGGTGAATTTAATTAAAATTCACTTGTTACATTACCAAATATATTTTTAGTTTAACGTTTTATTGGATTATTAAATAATAAATATCAATCAATAATAACACAGCTTAGATACTATTAAAAAATGTTTCCATTTCTTTCATAATACAAAAGTTGTTAATAAAATGTGAATTATTTTCATGAATTTTTTTATGATTTTTTCTAGGCTTATTTTTTTCTTACCAATACTTAATCCCTACGAAAAATATTTAATTACATGAGATGAAAAAAACCTCGCTAATTGAAATTAAAGTGAAAGGAACCATTTTTCCATGAATTTCTACAAACATATATAATCATTTTCACTAGATGTAATTGTCACCATTAAAGTATCATATACTTACCCTGTGAAAATATTCAATTTCCATAAAATAGATAAAACATAAATAAAACCATATAGATTACTTGGTTCAGTACATACAAAAGATTCTAACCCTAATGGATACCATAGGATTAGAAACCATCAGGGAAACCATACAATGTAACCCTCATGACTACTTTATGATGTAACCCTCATAATTACCATATAGTGTAACCATCGCGGTTACATTTGGAGTAATTATTACGATCGACCACCAAAATATACATAACTAATGAATTAGAGGGATATATTAAAACCTACCATCATAATAAAAATTCCCCAAGAACTAGAAAAAATTCATAAAACATTAATAATTGCATCATAATTGCATTCCTTTTGAATTTTTTAAATAGAGACATTAATGAAGATTATAAAAGAAAATTCCATTACCTTGGGTCAGTATTACTTAAAACTTCTTTCATACTCCTGAAATAGGGTTTAAAGAGTGTTATTAATTTATTATATAACTAAATTCATATATATAATTCTTTATAAAATTTTCTTATAACATCGTTCCAACCATTTATTTGTCATATTTTTTTATTTCCATTGTTTTTTGTGTGTTCTTTTCATGGATTCAATTGTAATTTCATTATGGATTTCCTATAGAATCAGAGAAAAACTCTATTAGTGGAATGAAATTTAATTATTATGTCTCACTAATTTTATATGATTCTATATATAATTTTTTTGGATATTAGGATGAATCATTAGATAAAACATTAATGAAAATGATTCATGTAACACCCCGAGATTTTATGCGATATATTATTTTTAATTTCATTGATGTCTTCTATTATATACTACACCAAGATTATCCTGTACTATACACAACACCATATTATCTTGCATTATACACAACACTATTCTTCGCTCATGTTACACACAATTTCAAGTTCATTTTGTGGAAATTATTTTACGAAACATTAAGTATAGATTTTTTTTAATATATAAATGAATTAAGTTTTGATTTTTTGATAACCAACACCAAACGGAGATTTCACTACATGTAGCACTGACATGGATTGCATTACACACAATCAAGAACTTCTTTGATATTGTGTGTAGTAAGCAATACTATGTTTCACTAAATGAGATATTGTTATAATATTATTATGAAATAGCCGTTATGAATAGTAATACCCACTTTTCTGAAATTTTATAAATTTTATCATTCAAAATGGACTTCATTTTTGGATTCGGAATATTGAAATTAGCTTACGGTGAATTTTTGGTATTTTTCTGAAAACATTAAATTTTTTATGAATAGTGAAAACAATGGGTTACTATTTAAAAACTGAATTTTTATATAAATAATTATTTGCTTTATTTAAATTTATTTTAACTCGAAATTGATACATAATACCTATATAAGTTCAATGTAATTAATTAGAGTCATTTTATATTAATTTTAGACATATAAAAAGTTTGTTGAACTTTTCACCGTCTTTTACACACCTCTTAGAAGAGTTTGAAAATTTACATAAAATTTAATTTTACCACTTATGTGAGTGGAATTTTGAAAATATGAGAGGAACGATTAATATCAAGTAGTAAAATGTGGTTCAATAAGATAAGAATAATATTTGGTCAACAGAAACTTTTTACTTTTATTTACCACAGTTAAAAGTAAATAGGGTAATTACGGGTAAAAATGATATTATTATTACCGTAAAACATTTCCTAATTCTATTGGATAAGTTTAATTTGACCAAAAACATCCTTAGGAATAAAATATTACCCTTTAGGTCCACTTGGAATATATTAGGACGCGTATTATTATTTTATTTAAAGAAGAGATAAAATAGTTAAAATCTATGTTTAATAAATAAAACATTATGAATATATGGTTATACATAAGATAAATTAGACTATAAATATTCATTATAAATATAATAATATTTCCTACATTATTTTATTTTATTTATAATTTTTAGTCATTAAATAATTTAATTTAAATATTACACAATGATGATGCATTAATTACTTTATTAATGAAATATTAACATAATTGATGTAATAAATACCCAAATAAATATATTATGAGACTTTTTATGAATTGCACTAATTTTGTAGGTTACTATTACATGTTATTATTTATTCAATTAACTTTTTTGAACTAATCATGCTGTTATGATTTTCACAAAAATCAGATACCAAATAATGTCAAAATTGACATAAAATAGTTATAAAAAGAATATTATATTATTAATTGTTATTATATTCCTAAAAATATAAGGTTTGTAAAAATGACATATATAAAGTTATATATATTAATAGTGAACCACTTGGGGTTCGTTTGTCTTTTTATTGTAATTTTATTAACCATATAGTGTAAGAAATCAAGAAGACACAGTAAAAGATAAATTATTTAACTTAGAGTTAAATCTAAATGATAAGGTTAAAAATAGTAACCAAAACTTGTCTAAAACCTATTTTATGAGAGTATTTCGACCCCTCTCCACTTTATCTTCAAAATAAATCAATTTGGATCTATTATAAACCAAATATGACTTTATTATAAAAAATATATTTTATGTTTCTCTAAAGGTTCCCCTCTCCTCCCTTATAAAAAGGGGCACCGCTTCCCTCTTATCTTCACACCCTTTTGATCATTTAATCTCAGAAAACCCCTTTTAATTACTCTTCTCAACCTCTCTAGTTATACCATAGAGTTTCTGGTCTACTCAAAAGACCAACTCTAGTTCCCTAAGAAGAAGATTAAAGGAGGTTCGTCGAGGAAGAGGTAATCTCTTCTACCTACTCTTTCAAGTTTCTTTTTTCTTATATTTACTCTTCTTTAGTTGTTTCATTATAAAGTAATAATATCAGTATTACTTATATAATGATATGTTATTATAAATATTAAACCACCCGATTTCACTTTCTATCCATCCTACGGAAAACCAAATCACCGCGCGTGCTTACATACGGAATACCGTCTCCACGCCATGGTGTAATCAGTTTTTCCACAACCACCATACTTGGATGTGTATAATGGTGTAAAGAATAACTATATATGATTATTATAACATCATACTGATTCTATTATATTATATAATCCACTACAATTCCATTAAATAAATATGGGAACGATATCATCGCTCGTGCGTACATACACATTACCGTTTCCATGAAAGCGATGAGATTCATTTTCCATGATTAAACATTCAAGTATGATTATAAAGTATATATAATAAATAATAATTAAATATATTACATAATAATGATACTTGATTTATGTATATATATGTTTCATTTACTTAAATCCATTTAATTAAATAAGGAAACAAAAACAGAATTCATGCGTACGCACGGCACACCGTCTCCATGAATGGTGTATTTCGTTCCATTTATCAATCTATCTTATATATTTATATACATAATATATATTATGTATAAATCATGTTTTAAATTCTTGAATTAATTAAATCAGGATTTATGTAATAATATCATGAACAACATGTTGAAACCCATACGATAAATGAAACGATTTTACCCAAACCGCTGCTTTAACATGGAATTTACAAAAGAACGGGTAATATAAAGTCATAAGTGAACCATATAAGATATCATAACAATGAATATGATTCTATAAAAAGTAAATGACATTATTTAAATCATTATATATGAGGTTCGGATACATACGAAGCATATCGGACCTAAGGTAAGGAATAACTATTTCAATCACGTTTTTATCCGAGATTGTTTATTCGTATGTATTTACTGGGGTTATTGTTATCATCCATGTCCATGTTTTATAAAAAAGTTTTAATTTATTTTTAAAGTCATTTTTACCCTTTTTTGAATTTTACCACATGAAATGAAAGTAATCTTACTTTTGTTTACCACACGAGGAACTTTTTGACTTTTCTGAAAAAAGTACAAGGAGAATGTTATTTTTAACTTATACGGCACGAACAGATTTTTACGGTTTCATAACTCCTAGTTTTCAAAAAGATTATTCTATAAGGATTCATTATTATATTCAAATAAATCCTTTTCTTTTAAAATTTCATGGCAATTTGAGATATGAAAATGATTTTGAAGAAGAAAGGATATTTTCCTCATGAATTTTTTTTTCAAGTGTTTTATCAAAACCATTTTCCATCTAAGATGACATTATTTTATATGTGTGTGTTTCAAGTATAATATCTATATTATTTACATGGTTTTGATTTTCTTATGATGAAATGATATCAATTTATTTTATTTGGATTATTTTATGATGGGATGATATTTATGAAACCCATTTTTATTCTTTGGGTTATGATGATTTATTTATGTTTATGTTGTGGCACAAGTAAGAATTATTTCTTTATGAAATGGGTGGGACATATATCTCCCTCAAATTAGTTGGGTAAATATTTATATCTCATTAGATAGACATGGTTGGAGCGGTAAGTTAATCTGGTTCAGCGATACAGGACTTGAACGAGGAGTAGACTCGATTCAGAAAGGGACTTTGTCTAATAAGATGGTCTTGCAGCAATGTCTTGGCTACTATGGAAATCATATCATGTGATTAATGGTTTTACACAATTACATGATTTATTATCATGCTATTTTATGATTATTGATATTCCATTATGATTTATGCCTTACGTACTGCTATTTTTTATGTCATTGCTCAAGATTTTGATGTTTAAACATTATGTTCATGTTTTTATGTTCAAATGTATATGGTTTGTTTTATTTTCTCCATCATTACACTTACTGAGAATTTGATCCCACCCTTTATATGTTTTCTTTTCTCCAGGATATAGAGAAAGGTTTTAGGTAAGAAAATAAAAGGGGAAGATCTTTATGAGAGATATTGAAGATCGTTCACCACGATTAGAAGATTATGTTCTGAGTTTCCAAAGACACTAAACTATTACGCTCCTTCGGTGTCTGTTTTTGTTATGTATTAAGTATTCCGCAAAAGTAATGTAATGTCATTGTACATCAAGCTTTGGGTCTCTATATTTGGTATCAGAGGAAAGGTTTAGTTAACCTTTGGAAACTAGGATGCGAAAACATTAGTGAGATCTCTGGAGAAATTTCTATGGTATGTCTAGGGATGTACCTAAGGTTAAGTATAAGTATAGGTTATATTTCTATAATTATGGTAATGATCCTAGAATTAAACCTAATATGATAGATATTGAAGTTACCCCCCCCCCACACTTTATTATGTTGTTTTCCCTAGCATGATTTTTTCCTCTGATGCTATTCTTTTTGGGTTTTAGACGATGGCTGGAACCCGATGGAACTGGGTTGATCAATGTAATGGAAAATGCAATGATTTTCATCCTGAACAAACCATTTTCATGGGATATGGAGTGAAAAATATTATTGTTATACTTACACAAGCTATGAATCATTCTGGACTTCCAAATGAGCAGAGAAGGGAACACTATTCTACTGGGTCCTTCATGAGGCAACGTCCACCTTCTTTCAGTGGGTATTATGATCCACTTGTTGATGAACAATAGATCAGTACCATTGAAAAGATATTTTCCATACTTCGCTTTTCGGAAAATGATTAATTCATTCTGGCTATTTACCATTTACAAGGTGAAGCAGATCAATGGTGGACTCTAATTAAGAATACAAGGCCCCAAGATGAAATTAAATCCATGGAATGGGATATGTTGGACATAAGTCAGTATTGTTTAAGGCTAGAAAATTTTTCTATATTATTTTTGGAATGTTATAATAATGTAGTTTTAGAAAAAGGACAACCTGTAAGATGGGTGACAAACCATCGCGTTGGACAAGGATTTGGGAATTGAGCCCATAACCGATTTGTGACAGGCCTTTATCACCTACCACTGGCCTACAGGAAGTCCCTGGTTAGTAGGAACTAGTTTTATTTTATTAATAGGTATGATAGATGAAGTATAAGTCCATTTTCGGAATAATATATGATTAATCTCACCATAGATGGACTTATGCATATTTAATAACATATGCTAACCTTTTTGTGATAGAAACAGATTGGATGACTTATCATTCTATCGCATAATCCGCTAACACTTCATGAATGAAAAATTCAGCTTCATTTCTTTAAATTGAGATGAAGTGGAACTTGTTCATTGAATGACCAATGATGATATTACAATGATATCAAGTAGTTATTTCTCCTTATGTAAAATTTCATCAATGTTAGGGAAATGATCTTGGATACCTAAAATGTTATCCTTGTACTCTCATATCTGATGAATCATATGGTACCTTAGATCATCACAAATTTATGGCCTTGGGATTGTTGGATTTTTCATAGCCATGTTGTCTACCACTCTCCATCAGAACGTGACGGATAGATTTCTCTTCCATATCCATATTTTCATCTATATACTCCTATGTGGGAACCGAAGTGATGAGTAACTTTTGGTATCCGTTTTGTTTCTAAATTTCCTTTTTAAAATGATGTTTTAGTATTCTTTTTACGATGAGGGTTTCTATGAATGAAACATTCAAGTAGTAAACGATTTATAACCCCGAAAAATTTCGAGGGAGAAATTCATTTTCAGGCGGGTAGAATGTAACACCCCAAGATATTATGAAATATATTATTTTTAATTTCTTTGATGTCTTCTATTATACACTACACCATGATTAGCTTGTACTATATGCAACATCGTATTAGCTTTTAGTATACGCAACACTATTCTTGGCTCGTGTTACACACAATTTCAAGTTCGTTTTGAGGAAATTATTTTATGCAACATTAAGTATAGATTTTGTTTAATGTATAAATGAATTAAGTTTTTATTATGTTATACGCAACACCAAACGGTGCTTTCACTACATTAATCCCTTACTTGGCATGCATTACACGAAATCAATAACTTCTTCGATAGCGTGTGTAGTACGCAATACCAAGTTTCACTAAACGAGATATTATTAGAATATTATTATGAAATTGTTGTTATGAATAGTAATACCCACTTTTTGAAATTCTATAAATTTTATCCTTAAAAATGTACTTCGTTTTTTGATTTGGAATATCGAAATTATCCTAGGGTGAATTTTTGATATTTTTCTAAAAACTATAAATTTTTTATGAATACTGAAAACACTGGGATACTATTTAAAAACCGACTTTTTATATAAATATTTATTTATTTTATATAAATTTATTTTTAGTCAAAATTGATACATAATACCTATATAAGTTCAATTTATTTCATTGGAGTCATTCTATAATAATTTTTGACATATAATGATTTTATTGAACTTTTCACCGCATTTTACCCACCTCCTAGGAGAGTTTAAAATTTTACATAAAACTTAATTTTATAGCTTCTGTGAGTGGAATTTTCAAAATCCGAGAGACACAGTTAATATCAAGGAGTAAAATGTGGTTCAATAAGATAAAAATAATATATGGTGAATTGTAACTTTTTACTTTTATTTACCACAGTTAAAAGTAAATAAGGTAATTAAGGGTAAAATGATATTATTATTACCCTAACACATGTACTAATTCTATTGGATAAGTGTGATTCGAACAAAAACAACCTTAGGAATAAAATATTACCCTTTATGTCCACTCATATTAGATTAGTACACTTATTATTATTTTATTTAAAGAAGAGTTAAAATAGTTAAAATCAAAGTTTAATAACTAAAACATTTCTAATATAGTGTTATACATAAGATAAATTCGACCATAAATATTCATTAGAAATATAAAAAATTTCCTACATAATTTTATTTTATTTGTAATTTTTAGGCATTAAATAATTTAATTTTTTTATGACATAATGAAGATGCAGTAATTACCTTATTAATGAAATATTAACATAATTGATGTTATAAATACCCAAATAAATGTAATTTGATACTTTTTATGAATTCCACTAATTTTATAGGTTAATATTACATGTTTTTATTTATTCAATTAAATTTTTTTGAACTTATCATGTTGTTATAATTTTTACAAAAATAAATTACCAAATAGTGTCAAAATTGACATAAAATAGTTTTTTAAAAATATATTATATTATTAATTGATATTATATTCCTTAAAAATATAAAGATCGGAAATATGACTTAGATAAGGTTATATATATTAATAATGGACCACTTTTGGTTATTTTGTCTTTTTATAGTATGATTATTAACCATATATGGTATGAAAACAAGAAGACACGGTAAAAGTTAAATTATATAACTTAGAGATAAATCTAAATGATACGGTTAAAATAGTTACCTAAACTTGTCTAAAACCTATTGGATGAAAGGATTTCGACACATATCCACATTATCTTTTAAA
The DNA here is from genome assembly GCA_963277665.1 of Viscum album. Lineage (NCBI taxonomy): Eukaryota > Viridiplantae > Streptophyta > Magnoliopsida > Santalales > Viscaceae > Viscum > Viscum album. The sequence continues at coordinate 2,086,297,642 of OY728165.1, read as the reverse complement.
TAAATCAATTTGGAGCTATTATAAATAGAATATGACTTTATTATAAAATAATATTTTAATTTTTTTCCAAAGGTGCGCATCTCCTCCCTTATAAAAAGGGACACCCCTTCCCTCTTCTCTTCACACCCGTTTGAGCCTTGAATCCCAGAAAAACCTTTCTAATTACTATTCTAAACATCTCTAGTTATATCATAGATCTTCTGGTCTTCTAAAAAGACCAACTCTAGTGCCCTAAGACGAAGTTTAAATGAGGTGCATCGAGGAAGAGGTAATCTCTTCTACCAACTCTTTCAAGTTTCTTTTTTCTTATACATACTCTTCTTTTGTTGTTTAATTATAATGTAATAACATAAGTATTACATATATACTGATATTTTATTATAAATATTAAACAACCCTATTTCACCTTCTATCCATCCTACATAAAACAAAATCATTGCACGTGTGTACGTACGGAATATGTTCTCCACACTGGGGATTAATCAGTTTTTCCACCACCACGTTTCTTGGATGGGTATAATGGTGTAAATAATAACTATATATTATTATTGTAACATCATACTTATTCTAAGATATTATATCATCCACTCCAATTCCATTCAATAAATATGGGAATGATATCATCGCTCGTGCTTACGTACAGATTACCGTCTCCACAAATGCGATGAGATTCATTTTCTATGATTAACCATTCAAGAATGATTATAAAGTATATATAATAAATAATAATGAAATATATTACATAATAATGATACCTTATTTATGTACATATATGTTTCATTTTCTTAATTGAATTTAATTCAATATGGAAATGAAAACAGCGTCCATGCGTACGCACGGCCTACCGTCTCCATGAACGGTGTATTTCATTACATTTATCAATCTATAATATATATTTATATACTGAATATATATTATATATAAATCATGTTTTAATTTATGGAATTATGTTAATCAGGATATAAGTAATAATATCATGAAAAACATGTCAAAACATGTAAGATAAATTAAACGATTTTACCCAAAACGCTGCTTTAACATGGAATTTACAAAAGAACGGGTAATACAAAGTCTTAATTGAACCATATATGATATCATGACAATGAATATGACTCTGTAATAAGTCAATGAAATTATTTAAATCATTATATAGGAGTTTCAGATATGTAAGAAGCATATCGGACCTAAGGTAAGGGATAACTATTCCAATCTCGTTTTTATCCGAGTTTGTTTATTCGTAAGTGTTTACTGGGGTCATTTTTATCATCCATGTCCATGTTTTCTAAAAAAAATTCATGTATGTTTAAATTCATTTTTACCCATTTTTGAATTTTACCACTGTTATGAAAGGAATCTTACTTTTTTTTACCACATGAGGAACTTTTTGGCATTTCCGACAAAAGTATGAGGAGAATGTTTTTTTAACTTATATGGCATGAACAGATTTTTACGGTTTCATAATGCCTAATTTTAATGAATCTTGTTCTATAATTTTTTTTGATTATTTTTAAAAAAATCCTTTTCTTTTAAAATTTTATGGCAATTTGAGAAAAGAAAATGATTTTGAAGAAGAGAGGATATTTTCCTCAATAATTTTTTTCAAGTGTTTTATCAAAACCATTTTCCATATAAGATGACATTATTTCATATGTGTATGTTTCAAGTATAATATATCTATTGTTTACATAGTTTCAGTTTTCATATGATGAAATGATATCCATTTGTTTTATATGGATTATGTTATGATGGGATGATGTTTATGAAACCCATTTTTATTTTTTGGGTTATGATGAATGATTTATGTTTATGTTGTGGAAAAAGTAATAATGATTTCATTATGAGATGGGTGGGACCTATATCTCCATACAATCCATTGTGTAAATATTTATATCTCATGAGATAGGCATGGCTGGGACAGTAAGTTAATCTTGTTCAGTGATACAGTACTGGAACGACGAGTGGACTTGATTCAGAATGGGACATTGTCCACTAAGATGGTCTTGTAAGCAATGCCTTGGCTACTACAGAAATCATATCATGTGCTTAATGGTTTTCCACAATTACATGATTTATTACCATGCTATTATATGATGATTAATGCTCAATTATGATATATGCCATACGTACTGCTATGTTTTATGTCATTGCTCAAGATTTTAATGTTTAAACATTATGTTCATGTTTTTATGTTCAAATATATATGATTTGTTTTATTTTCTCCATGAATAACTTTACTGATCATTTGAGCTCACCCTTTTTATGTTTTCTTTTCCTCAGGATATAAGGAATGGTTTCTGGTAAGAAAACAAAATGTGAAGATCTTTATGGGAGATGTTGATGATCTTTCACCATGATTAGAAGATTATGTTCCAAGTTTCCAAAGACATTGAACTATTACGGTCCTTAGGTGTTTTTTTGGTTATGTATTAAGTATTCCAAAAAAGTAATGTAATGTCCATGTACGTCATGCTTTGGGTATCTACAATTCTGTTGGTTTTGGTGGTTTTTACAACTATAATGATCTTATATCATTTTATTTTATATCATGTTTATATATTGGTTAAATAATAGCATATAACATATGATATTTATTATAAAATCGTTTTAATCCATTACAATGGTTTTATGACTAGTATAGAAGGTTGTTATGTAAAATGAATATGTATTATCCCTGATGGCGGTAAATCATTACATCACAGATGATGTTCTCATTTTTAAAAATAATAGTGTAGAAGATGGAGTTTGATGATGAATCTTTTAATAAACAAGATAAAATTAATATATATATAAAATAATGAAGTTTTCATGAAAAATGGAAATGGGTAGTTTGGAGATAATAAGAAAATAAAAAAATAAAATAAATTGAAAAGAAAACAAAATAAAATGAAAGAGGATTTTACCTCCCAAATTCTACCCAAGGAGAACTTCCTTAAGCCACTTCATTTTTTCCTTTTAGAAATACTATAAGTCCTAAAATATGTAGAATAGTCTTATAAAAATAATTGGGTAAAATTAAAAAATCTACAATGATTTATTGATTGTGGAGAAGAGGTGGTGATGGTGGAATTTATTGTGTAGGAGAGGAGTGTTTTTGATTATTTTATTAATTAGCATATGATTTTTCGACAAAGATTATTAATAGTTAGATAATTATCAATAAATATTCTAACATAGTGAATGTTACTTATATATTATGGGCTCTAATCTACCATACGTCACATAAGAATCAATAATTCATGTATTTATCTTATACCATAAATTACCATTTAACTATTCTCCAAAAAATAACGAATTTTAGACAAATAAATATATTAAATCATATCCATTATTGATGTGTACGATTAAAAAATGAAAACTTTTTTAAGAAAATAATTAATTAAATGTAATAAATTTAATTTGTAATTAAAATTATATTTTATTTGAAAAATACAATTTTAAAAATAAAACTAATTTTATAACACTTGAATAATTAATTAAGGTCTCATAAAATTTTATTATAATTATAAAAAAATAAAACACTAATTTATGGATAAATTTTATCAAAATAAATTATCTTTTAAATAATTAAATTATTTCTAATATTATTAGAAAACATTAATGTTTTATAACTATATGAACACATAATTTATCAGTTTCAAAAAAATCATTATCTTATTCCATGATATAAATATATCATATTTTCACATATAAGTTACATAAATTTTATTTATAATTTCATTGGTGGGGTTTCTATTCTATTAGTATTTATTTGATAATCTCTATAAATACTACTTATTTCATTATACATTTATAATGAATTTATCAATTTAATTAAAAAATGAAAACAAATTGTTTTATATGTAATTGTGTTTTTACATTAGCCCCACATTTGGAAAATTGTGTCCTATTAATTTATTCACTTACTCTATAAAACGAGGATACATTTCCCACATATCATATTAATATTCTCATGTTTCTTCATCAACCAAGTGGTTTCGCTAAAAAACCATAACCAGGTGATTACCTTATTCCTCAATACATTATCTCTAAAATCAATAATATAAATATGATTTTATTCATAAGAAATGTTTTCTTCCAGCTGAACTAGTTATAGGATCAAAACATGATATGAAACTAGAATTTACTTTATTAAAATAGAAACATGAAAACATTATGTACATGAGATAAACTCGGTGGAAAATCCACCCAGTAGTCTACTTTCCCAACATTATCTTGGATTTCATAGAGTCTAATGATTTGTGGACTCTGATTTACCATGTTTCCAAATTATATCACACATTTTCATTGGGAACCATTAAGAAAGACACGATCACCTACCTCAAATTAAATATCCTTCCTCTAGTGAACTGCATAACTTTTCTTTCTACAATGAGATGTCGTCATATGTTATCGGATCATCTTAACTTTATCAACCACTTACTCAACTAATTTTTTTCCCATCCCCTTCCTTTCCCTGACATCTTCATAAAAATATAAAGAATGACACTATATTCCATAAAATACATTAGAAGGTGTGATATGTATACTGGAATGAGAACAATTATTATATGAAAATGTAACTGATGAAAGATGTTGATCCCATTATCCATGAAAATCTATTGAACAAGCACAAAGAATATTCTCCAATAATTGAATAACATGATTTAAATATCCATCTGATTTAGGATTATCATTTGTGATGATATTTAATTTTATGCCCAATGACTTCTTAATTCCTTCCCAAAATTTAGAAGTGAACCTAGGATCATTGTCAGATACAATTGGAAGAGTAACTCCTTTTAACCTTACTATATATTTGATTTACAGTCGAGAAATATAATCTAATGAAACAATATCTTGATTAAGAATAAAATGTAATGATTTAGTTAGTTTATAAAAAATATCCCAAATCACATTATTACCTCAAGAATTATATGGAAGTCCCACCACAAAGTCCAAGGATTTTTTGTCCCATTTCTGCTCTTGAACTAGAAAAGGCTAAAGTATCCACTTTGGTTGTTGTTGATATACATTAGCCAGTTGTATAGTTAAACATTTCATAGTAAAATTATAAATATATCTATTCATTCCATCCCACTATTAATACTCTTGAAGGTCTATGTACATGAGAGAGCTTCTAGGATAAATCGAAATGGAGAACTCTGGGATTATCAGCATAACCCTTTCCTCAACAATGAATTACAAGGAAAATAAAACCACCATGAAAATATTAAAAAAGAATCATTATCGATCTTAAATTAATGAAAAATACCCTTTACACCAATTCTACATTTTTTTGTAACTCACGGTCTTCCTAATGTACTTTCATAATTTTTTCTAAGAGATACAACTACCCTGACACCAAAAACAAAAGAGATGAATTTCCTTCACAAACAACTTCTAATCCAAAATTAATAAAATCATTCACCAAGGCATCATGTTCTAGAAGAAAGATGGTTAATGTATCATGATGTTTTTGAATTATGTAATAATAATCATTGATTTTTTCAATATGGTATTTGTTCATGAAATTATAAATTTTTATTAGTTTTAACAACCTTCTTTTCCTCATGTTCAATTCCTTCATAGTTAATATATACTTCAAAAATTTATGGTTTGAATATATTTCACATTTGGTTTAATGTGAATGATACCAACAATTTTTTAAGAAAAAATCAACTCCAGCAAATTCTAAGTTAAGGGATGAAAATTTTAACTCATTAGGTTTCAGTTTTATTATATCATAATAAGTTACCAGATCATTCCTCATAAGAACATAACCAAGTCCCTTCAATGAAGCATCACTATAGATGAAAAATTAACCATATATAGATAGAAGGGGAAAATATAGAGAATTTACCAATTATATATTCACATCTTGATGCCAAGAATCACATTTTTCTCTATAAATTAATATAACCCCTCTTTATGTTAGCTTATTTTTCTTGATAGATAACCATTAAATTTTCGTAAAAAACCTTGATAATTCCATACTAATATATGAAAACTATAAATCTTAGTATCATTTTTAGGTCGTTGACACTCATTAAAAACTTTTTGGTGGGATCCACTATTATGTGATCCTTATTTTAATTGTAACCAAAATATAAATGTGTTTCAACCAAAAAACACTATTTCTAAATTTCTGGTATATATTATTTTCTTGATGTGTTTTCTGAAAAATCCATATTTTCTTTCATGATCCTCATAACTTTTTGAAAACACTAGAATATCATAAAAACCCAAAACAAGCTTATCCAAGTATTCATGGAGGATTCTATTTATAAGAGTCATAAATACATTAGAGGAATTTTTCAAAACATGGTGTATAACAATAAACTCAAAATCCCGTATCTATTTCGAAATTCTATTTTTCGAAAATCAGCCTCCTTCACCTTCAACAGATGTTACCTAGAACTCAATTAAATCTTATAGAAATAACGATCTCCTTGAAAATGATAAAAAAAATTAATCAATTGGAGGTAATGGATACTTATTCTAAATAGTAATGTCATTCAAATATATATAATAAATAAACATCCCCAATGAACCATATTTATTTTTAACTAAAAAATTCAATCCCCCCATCTTGAAGTTCTAGGTCGAATAAAACGTTTATCAAACAACTCCTACATGTATTTATTATGTTCTTGATGTTCAATGTGATCCATTAAATATGTGGGTTTTGAAATTTTATAGTTTTCCAGAACTAATTAAATTTACATTTAAACTTCCCGGTTAGGTTTGACACTAGCCAGTTCATCAATAAAAACATCCAGGTATTCATTTTCCACTAGCACATCTTTAATATAAATAGTTCCCTAGTTTTCATCAATATGGGAAATATTGCATTCATTTCTTTATTTTAAAAGTTCTTCATCTTTCTGGTATGTTATCAAGGGAATGGGTTCATTATTGTATACAAAATGAAAGCCTTTTTGAAAAAACATACATATTTATCTCTATAATAAATCATAGAAACAAAACAATAAAACAATTCCATACACAAAATATCATCAACCTATACATAGGGTAAAATAATATGGTTTTCATTTAATGTTTTTTAACATATAACATCAAGAAATTGTTATAATTTTTTCGTACCTTAATATTTCCTTTTTGGTTTTTAACTATTATCTTTTATTTCATTTCATGGGGTGCAATATTCAATTTTCGAGAAAAATCATCCCCAGTAAAGGAAATTGTACACCCCAAAAAAAATAATACATTAGAAACATATGAGTAAAAACATAATGTACTGGATACCACTTCATTGGATGTCCCAACATCGGATGAAGTAGTCATAATAGATTTTCATCACCTTTTTTATTATAATCTAGCTTCTTCCCATTATTCAGATATTTATTTGGGAATGTATTTTCATAATGACCGATCTCAAAACATTTAAAACAAGTTATATTTTTCTTATTAGAAAAAAACATAACATCCATGAGATATTTTTCATTAAAATATCCATCCATATTTCTAAACATAGCATATTTGAAACACTTCCCCAAATTGTTAAGTAATTTCCCATGGTTCTTTTTGCCACACATCCCCCAATGAGATAATAAATTTTCATACATTCATATTTCATTGATTGAATCTTACCAATCACTAGCCATATTTATCTCTTCTTATGATTGATTTAAAATTACATGTAATCATTAGAAAACTTCAGTTATACCCTATCAGCACATTAGAAAATTTTCCCCTAACTTTATAATTCAACAGATTCCAATGCCCTTCGATATCTTGGTATCAATCCTCTTTAAATATAATTTGTTTTAATGACAAGATGATGAATAATATTTGGATCATACATTTTCAATCAGGTGATGTTTTATAAATACAAAATCACTAAAGCATCCTCTTTTTTTTAAGTTCAAGAAATTATTTTTCCATCCTAAGTTGAAACAGGTTATGAAAATATTTTTCATAGAATGTATTATTAAATTAATCTCATATTAAGGCATAAATATCATCACTATAATTGATATTTGTAACTAATGACCACCAGATGTAAGATTTATCTTCAAAATTATATAGAGATATACTAAACATTTGATTATATAAACAACACATGTCAATGGATATCTATTGAAGTTCTTTAATCCACCCTTCAATGACCACTGAGTCCGAATATCCACTGAAATCAGGAGGGTGTTTCCTCATAAAATGTTACACTATCATCATACTCCTTTGTGGTAGCTCAGGATATTACCTTTTATGTATACTGTATATATTTATAGACTATTTCAGCTATGAAATTACAATCACAAACAGATTTTTTTCAATTCCCACAATTACATGTTGTAGATTCGGAAATATATTATCATCTATATTCCTTCCAATATTTGATTCCCTATTTATTTTGCAGAAAACCAATATGAACATAAATATCTTTGTTGAACCAACATGGTAATATTAAACTGATATATCATTACAAATTAACTGTAATGTATAAATAGTTAAAAATATTCTTTTATCACCATACTAACCCCTAATGTAATATAAATTGTTTTCTAATACCAACATTGGGGACCTAACTAGAAACATTAAATAATATATTTAATTCAATAAAAATTAAATTATTACATTTACAATGATCATTCCACTATATTATTATATATAATTAAGACATAATACATATAAATCCACTAGAATACAATGTGGGTAATACAAAAAAATAAATTTCTTCCATAATAAAAAATATTTTAATAAAAAGTGAATTTGTTTCATGACTATTTTTCATGACTCTCAACATGGATTCTTCTTTTCTCTTACCAATCTATAATCCTTGTGAAACACAGCTAAAATCGTGTTGTGAGCTAAAAAAATCATAGAAAGCAAAAAAGAGAAATTTACCATTATTAAATGAAGGATTATAAACATATGAAATCATTTTCAAAGGTTATACATCTCACCCTTAATGTTTCATATACTTTGTGAAAACATTATATTTTCACAAAACATAGAAAACCTAAATAAATCAATATAAGTAACATGGAGAAATAAATACATAATACTAATACCCTGATTGCTACAATATTATTTGTAACCTTTATGGATACCTTATATTGTGGCCATCATATCTACATTATGATGTAACCCTCAGAACTACCTTAGGGTGTAGCCATCACAGTTACACTTGGTGTAACCATTATAGTCACCCTCCTACATAAATCTTCCCAATGAAATATAGGGAGATATAGGTAAAACAATTCATAGAAAATAATGTGAATAAACCAATGAATAATTATAAAACATGAATAGTGGATTCATAAACCATTTTCTATTGAATTTTGTAAAAATTGACATTAAATTGGATTTTAAAAGGAAGGTCTCATACCTCGGGTTCGCCTTACATTTAATATGTTCATACCTCATGTAAAATTGTTTAAAGAGTGTTATTAATATATTTGAGAACCATATTTTTATTTAATATTCCTTATATGATCTTCTTATAACATCATTACACCAATTAATTAATAATATTTTGTTATTTTATTTTTTCAGTTTTGTTCTTTTCATTGTTTCCAAGGCCAGTTCATTATAGATTTTCCTCTTGAATGGAAGAAAAACTATAGAAGATAAAATAAATTATATTAATATGTTTCCATAAATTTATATGATAGCATATATTATTTTTTATATGTAGATTTATAATTAGAAAACACATTAATAAAAATGATTTAGTTTGTTTTGGCAGTTGTAACAAGCCTCATGATCATATAAAATTTTATTTATTGTAATGTTTGTATATAAACTCCTATAAAATATATAAATTATAAAATTTATAATAAAATATGATTAAACCAAAATAATGGTTTTATGTCCAGCATTGATGGTCGTAATGGAAAATGAAAGTGTGTCATCCATGATTGTGGTAAATCAACACATCATCGATGATGTTCTAATTTTTAGAATAAAAGATAGGGAATGAGTCTGATGATCCATTAATCCATAAATATGATAATATTGAATTATATATAAGATAATAGAGCATTAATACTACTGGTCTTATGGAAGGTAATATGAGAATATGAAAATAAAATAAAATAAAATAATTTGAAATGAAAATAATTTAAATGAAAGATAATTTTACATCTTGAATTATTCTCCTTGATACCTCCTTAAAAACATATTTTTGACCTTTTGGTTATACTAGACGTTCTTGAATGGGGGGAAAGGCTTAATAATATAATGGGGATGAAATTAAGCAAGCAACAATGAATTGAGGTGTGATGAGAAGAGGTGGGGTTGGGTTGTATTTACAATGATAGAGAGTAGTGTTTTCTAATCTTTTATTCATTAGAATATTATTTTGGCTCAAGACTATGAATATTTTGATAATTATCACTCAATATCTTTAAAAAATTAATCATATTTCTAGATAATGGGATTATATCATCCATACATCCCTTACTTCTAAATAATCCATGCATTTTGCGAATACTACAAATTATTGTATTTCACTATTCTCCAAAAAGTAATGTATTTTTGAAAAATAACAAAAAATAACCCTAAAAACAATTTTATGTGTAGAATTCAAAAATTAAATCAATTTTATGAAAATAATTTTCTAAATAAGAGAAAATGAATTCTTAATTAAAATAATTATTTATTCAAAATATACCTATTTTAAAACTATTATTGATTTTATAACACATTGAAAAATTAATTAAAGTATGATAATATTATCTTATAATCATAACAGAATAAAATATTAATTTATTAATGTATTTTATAAAAATAATTTATTTAACACATTAAAAAAATTATAAAATTACAGGTAATCATTTATGATTTACCGAAATAACAATTATTAATTTATTATTTTTAAATCATTTATTTACTTATTCCCTGAGACAAATATATCATTTTTTCGATTATAATATAAATAAATTTTATTTATAATTTCATAGATGTGTTTAATACACTATTATAAAAGATTAATTAATTTATATAAATACAAAAAATTTCATTATGCATTTATAATGAATTTAACTATTAATTCCAGAATGAAAACAAGTTATTTTAAAAGTACTTGGGTTGTTACATTCTCCCCGATTTCTAGAAATAGAATCATCTTAATTTATTCACTTTTTTAAAAAATGAGGACTCTATTCCCTTATAGAAATTTTATATTCCCATGTATTTTCTTAAACCATATGTTTTCTCCACCAAACCTTAACCTAGTGAATTCACTAATTCTATAACACATTATCTATGTGATTAAAAATTTGAATATGTTTATCTTCACAAGAAATGATATCTTCCAAATGAACTAATTCTAGGATCAAAATACGAGATGAATCTGGAACATAAATCCGTAACAGCAAAACATGAAAACATTTACGTACTTGAGATAAACTAAGAAGAAAATCTACTTGGTAGAAAATTTGTCCAACTGTCTTCATGATTTCATAGGGACCGATGAACCATATACTCATATTTCAATTATTTTCAAATTACATCACACCTTTCCATTAAAAATCTTTTAGAAATACATTACCACCTACCTAGAATGAAATATCCTTCCTCTGATTATTAGTATAATTATTATATCTTCTCTAAGATATCCTCGTATGTTGGATCACATTTTCATTCTCTGCCACTTCCTCAAATATTTCTAGTGCCATCAACTTCCATTCCCCAACTTCCTCCCAAAATGATGTATTTTCACACTACTTTCCATAAAATTCCTCAAAATGAACCATTAATACACTAGAATGAAAACTATTTTTATATGAAAACTCAAATAAACAATGATGTTGATCCCAAGTTACTTTTTAATTCACAAAAGAATCATGAATCATACCTTAAAATGTCAATATAGTTCTATCTAGATTTCCATAAAATTGATGATGAATGGTTGTGATTAAATTTAATTCTTTTCCCAATGTATTCTAAAGGACTGTCAAAATGTAAGAAGTGAACCGTGGATCACAGTCAGATACAATACAATGGAGAAAACCATGTAACCTGAATATTTGTCTATGGTATAGTAGAGAGAGCTGAACTAAAGACAGAATATCTCAAATATGAAGAAAATGTGAATATTTAGTCAGTTGATCAATAATAACCCAAATCTAATTATTACTAAGAGAATTTATTGGTAGCCTAACTATGAAGTCCAAGGATATATTTTGTCATTTCAACTCTGGTATTGGAAAAATATAAATCATCCCATTTGGTAGTTGCTTCTCTACATTAACCTATTGAAAAGTTGAAAATGTCATTAGAAAATCAAAAATATATCTTTTCATTCCATCCCACCAGTAATACTTCTTAAGGTTCCTATACATCTTAGTTTTACTAGAAAAAACTAAAAAAAAGAGAACTACGAGATTCATTAAATAACACATTTTTCAACTGTGAAACAAAATGCACACAAAATATCTTAACAAATATTAAAACACAATATTTAACAATGTTAACTTCAAGAAACAATCCCTTTTTCACAAATTCTATATTTTTCTATAACTCATAGTCATCCTTTAATGATTTCTTACTTATATAAGAGGGAGAAGACCACACTGACATCTTATATGAAATAGAGAAAATTCTGGCACCCACAAAATCAAAGTAAAAATTCATCAAATCATTAACCAAGGTATCATGTTCTAGATATAACATAATTAATTTAACATGATTTTTTTGAATCAAGGAATCATCCACATTTTTTACTTCTCTTGGATGCTTATTGATCACCTAAATATAATCCTTTATCAGTTTTAACTGTATGCTTTTCCTCATGTTCACATCCTTTTATGTAAATATTTACCTCAAATTTTATGGTCAGTATATAATTCACATTTCTATCCACATAAATTATGACTCCAAATTTTTATATCAAAAAAATAGTAACTAATTACCATCCATGGGTAGGATAATTTGACTCATGTGGTTTTAGTTTCTTAAATCATAAGGAATTACCTGATCATTATACATCAAAAAATAACCAATTACTTTCATTGAAGCATCAATTTAGATATAAAATCGCCATTTATGCAATGAGGGTAAACTAGAGCATTCACTAATTTTCTTTTTAGTTTGTTAAACCAATCATCCAATTGTTTTTGTCCAAATAAATTTAACCCCCTTCCATGTAGTCAAATTTAGCGAGCTAGATAACCTTGGAATGTTTATAATAAATCTTTAGTAGTATCCCGTTAATCCAAGAAAACTATGAATCTTATAGAAATTTATAGGACTTGTTTATTCATTAACCACTCATTTTCGGGATCAACTATTATTCCATCCTTATTTAAAATATTCCCAAGAAAATAAATATGTTAAAACCAAAAATCAAGTTTGTTAAACTTCTCGAATAATTTCTTTTTTTATGTCATTATGGAACAATCCTTATATTTTTCCATGATCCTCAAAAAAATATACAAACACCATTATATCCTCAATATAAAAAAATATATCCTAATATTCATGGAATATTCTATTCATAAAATCCATAAATACAAATGGGGAATTTTTCAACCAAAGGGTATAAAAACAAACTCATAATGACCATACCTAGTTTGTAATGATAATTTTTGAATATCACTCTCATTCACCTTCAACTGATAGTACCTAAGTCTCTTGTGTATCGTGGAAAAAATACTTAGATCCCTGGAGATGATCTAATAAGTCATCAATATGTTGTGAAAGATATATATTCCTAAAAGTATGTTTATTAAAATCATTATCAACAATGAAAATCCTCATGAAACCATCATTCTATTAAACAAAAAAAACATTATCACCCCATTGCGAAGTTCTAGGTCAAATGAAACATTTATTAAAAAAATCCACCAACTTCTTCTGCAATTCTATGAGTTCCACTTTATCCATTTTCTATAGGGATTTTGAAGTTGTATTATCATATAGGACTAAGTCAATATTTAATTCAACTTCCATGATTAGGTATAATGTTGGGAAACACATAAAGAAAAACAAAAAGGTATTTTATTACCATTCTTACATCATTAATATGGAAAATTTCCATGTTTTTAACAATATTTCCAAGATATTTTAACAGTTTCTCATCTACCTCATATTTCATCATTGGTTTGGGTGCATTATTGTATAAATTGAAACTCTTTCTAAAAAACAACATCATTATCTCTATAATAAATCTTATCATGATAAAAAATGAAATCCATTAAATGCCAAGAATTATAGAAAAATATACTAAGGGAAAAACCATAAGGTTTTCATGTAATTTCATTCCACAAACAACAATAGGAATTTTCTTATTATGACATTTTTCCTTAAAAATTTTCCTGGGTATTTTAACCCAAAGCTCTGGTTTTATTTCTTGAGGTGAAATTTCCAATTTTTGAAAAAAATCTTCTAAAATAAAACAATTTTTAGATTCCTTATCAAACAAGATATTATAAAAATATTAGTAAATAAATAATTTACCTAATAAAAAATCCTTAGATGGACAAAAATCTACCAAATTAGTCACAATGGATCTCACTACACCATTCTGCTTATAATATGAATGCTTCACATCATTCATTCTGTTCATTGGGTAGGCATTTTAACAATGACCAATCTCACAAAATTTAACACTCTTTATATATTTCTACACATAATTAAACATAACACCACAAATAAATTTTTCATTGTAATATCATGTCATATGTCCAAAATTACTACATCAGAAACACTTCCTAAATTTTTTAAGTCATTCCCTATGATTATTTTTATCACACTTAACAAAAAATGGAATCATAATATTCATACCTTTATATTTATTTGATTTACTGTTACCCATCACTCATCATTTGGACCACTTCTTTTTATTTTTTTCAAAGTACATTTGATCATCATAAAACATCATTTCTACCATCTCAGTACATCAGAAACGTTTCTCATAATATTTGAATTCATGATATTCCAATTCCCTTTTATATCTTGTCCACAATAATGATTAAAAAAATGATTTATTTTATAATCAACAAATCTAATAAGATATGTATCATATCATTCCAATGAAATAGATTTTTATTCATACACGACCATTATGTCTTCCACATTTTGTTTCGATTCATGTAATTTCTCTTCCATCTTAAGTTAAAATACCATAGGAAAATAATTTTCTATGAATATTTTCATAAACTCATCCCATTACAAGGCATAAATCTCAAATATATCCTTGATATTCCAGACCATTGACCACCACTAGTCATCCTAACATTAAAAATGATAAATAGAAAGACTAAAAATTTGACTATCGAAACACCCCATTAAATTTAATATCTTTCCCATGGATTTAATACATACTTTAGCCACTGCTGGGTTAGAATATCCATTGAAATAAAGAGGGTAATGCCTTGTAAAATGTCCCAATATCTTCATGTTTTTTTTGGTATCTATGTTTGATCTCTTTTATGGATTCCACTTCCATATAAATAAGGCATTAACTAATACATTACTTTCATAAACATCTATATTCCAATTCCAAACATTCTAGGTTGTGGATTCCGAAAGATATCATCCTCTATATTCCTTCAAACATCATCTCCCAAAAATTATTCTAAATTGTGCACTGATACCAACTATAAAAAATATGTCATTAACATTACATAATCTTTATAGTTCAAATAGAATACACCTATTACATTCTCAAAGATATTTTCAGTTTAGATTTTTATAGAATTGGAAAATAATAAATATGAAACCATGATAATAAAATTTTTATACTACGATAGTAGTATCAATTTCATATATAATACAATATTTTTAATAATACATGAATTCTTATCATGAGAGTTATTCATGATGTTCAACTTGGTTTTTATTTTTTCTAAACAATCCTTAACCTTGTGATTTTTTTAAAACATGGCATTTTCATGACCCATGCTAGAGGGGCACAAGTCCTAACTACCCCAATCTCACCTTTAACAGGCCAGGGGATGGTGACTAGCACCGAGTAGGCATATCCAACAAATTAGATACATTATCCTAAATTATAGGTATGCATGCACACACCTCCAAGATACTTATGCTAAAATGTAAAAACATTAAGTAATTGATGCATGAAATCCACAATGTCCCTTAAGTAGAGTACAATGATGAATGTACTAGAATGTAAACAACGAAAAATAAAATACTGAAAAATGATTCTATGTCCACAAGTCAAACATATAAAATATGAGGTATTGGGACTGCGGTCTAAAAAGCAGTAGGAAGACACATCAGTATGTTCGGTCTCACAAAGCACCACATAGTCCTGGTCATCCAAGATCCTTGTCTAATGGTCAATCATCTCCATAATACATGACACATTCATGAAAATACCGTGAAGGGGTGAGTATTATAATACAAATTAGGACACCCAAACACACAAAATAATACCACAAAGAAATACTACAAAGGAAAGTACAATCATCTCAACACATGTATATTTCTACAACACATATAACAAGAACATAAAAATATTCTAAATCCATGACACAAAGTCCAGAGGTATGCCAAACAAAATTACCATCTATATCATTCTACATGATGCACGCTTGTGCTAGGAGAACTCACTCCTCGAGCCATGATATCATCAAAGACATTCATGAGCTGGTCTGGCTCATTTCTCCCCCCACCCCCAAGAGAACTCATTGTTCAAGGAATACTATGATACCTAAAGAGGGGATCCTTCCCATACACACTGTGGAATACCGCGTAACCAATATCGATCAACCCACAACATATAGGATCCTACCTAAACATGTTGACGAATACCACTAACCCTACCGACGTGGCCCACTAGATAGAGGATGAATTCACTGCTCTCAGTGGTTACGTCAATTACAATAAACACCACTAGGAGTGATATATGGTCTCACTCCAATTCCATTTTGGGACACTATACTCTATATTGGATTAGTCCTCTAGAGGGGATTACAATCAATTGATGTAGACATAATGTCATTCTGAACCCTCAGAGAATGGAAAAAGGAAATGCTCTAAACCTATATTAGTCCAAACTAAAAACTCACTACATGTCTCAATAGGTTCTTACCAATGTTAGGGTCCCAATGGAACAAAAGACTCATTGATTGGATTCTCTATTTAGACGTTATGGTTGTTTTATGATTTAAAGGGGTCACTAGAACTCTGGACCAACCACACGATAGTTCCACAAATTGTGGGATTTATCCATGGCAGTCTACTACCCCACAGACCAACCACCATCAACTAACCTTGTTGGTCATTCCATATTCCATAGCCGACTGGCCATGGTGGTCAGCTATGATAGTTGATCATCCACCTCCATGGTCATATGGTGGCAATTACTAAGGCTCACGGTCAACCATGGGGTGGCTTTTACTCAGTTATGCAAGGCCCTACATGCATTGCCCAACCTGCCCAGCCCATCCCACTCATCACATCCCACCATACCCAACCAAATTACATTTATGATTCTTAGACCACTACAAACAGCCTGCTTCATCTATTGTAAAGACCCAGAAAATTTGTATAAATTTTTTTATATGGATTTATTTATAGAGCATGAAATTTGACGACACGTGATTCTGAGACATGGAGTACCTAGAACGATCCAACAAAATTATAATCCTTAAAAAAACACATAAGAAATTATCCTGAAAAATTTGAAATACTCGTAAATAGATGCCAGAATTAGAAATCTAAGGGCACCATTTTGTTCAGGATGGTGGTTTACCCTAGGCGCGACTTAAGTTTAGTTGGTTCAAGCCTCCAATTAAATCCCCCAAATATGGAATAAGGGTAAATAAAATAATTAAATAAAATAATTTTATTTTTCAAATCCTTATAACTCATGAATGGTGACTTCAATTAAAAATATAATACCACAGATGAGCTCCCGATGGTATTCTTTCCTTTGGAAGATCGTAACATAGGCCAGCGTGAGCCAATAATGGATGTTTTTTTTCAGCAAAAATACTAATCAGGTGACAATTATTTTATGGTCAAATCATTATATGTTTTAAATGGTAAATTAGAAAGAAAATATAAAAGTACCATTGAGCTCATGAGAGAGTGTTACCCTTAGGAGGATCCTAACCTTGACCAGTGCAAGTTGTGGGTGATTGTTAATATTTTTAGAAGTTTTTATGATATGATTAGTAAACTTGAATGCCAAATTTTCTATCTTTTGAACCAACACTCTGATTTTAAATTTGAAGGAACATTTGAATTCACAAAGATTGAATTCTCTTATGCAAATCTTATCTTTGACGGAAAAGGTTTTGATGAAAAAGATCGTTATTTGACTTTTTGGAGAAAAAATATTAAAATAACTCTATATGTAATTTTATTTTTCTTCAACCGTTGAGCAACGATTGGTGAGACCATAGTGGAACATTGGTCATTAAATGAGGGTCATTTAATGACTCAATCCTCTCATTATGTAACCACAACAATCATTGAATTAATGGTCCATTTACTGAAATTCATTAATTAACCATATTAATGAACGTAATTTTGTGAAATTTATTTAGTTTAATCAATCCTTTGGATGGGGTATTGACAACCCACGTGAGGAACCTCTGACAAAACGCCATAGACTGTTCTCTCAAAAGAAGAATAGTGGACGAACAAGGACCATTGGGCGAATCGATCTGGGGATCCCCGAATGAAAACAACATCGAACATGGATTCCTTCCAACATCTACAGGGGATTCCATCAAATCAGAATAGGGTGTTTACATGTTTTATGTTTCCTCTCATCCTATTATTGGAAAACACAACGATATAGGACGAATCGACTAATGGATTTATCTGCATCTCATTTGTTCTTGTTAGTGGTTGTTGTTGGATCATAATTTGGAGAAATGTTCTTTCTGATTGATGATTTTTATCACCCCATGTTAGAACACCATCTCAATGGGTGTAATCCAATCCGAACAAGGCCCCAACCCCCCTTCATTCATGGTTTATGTATGTTCCTTATGTGCGACTAGGAAAATAGGATGTCAGATGAATTTATGAGCCTTACAATGAAGGAGGAAACCTAGGAGGATCATTGGCACCGATGGGAAAGGAAACAGACCACCAGAGCATCTCCAGTGGCCCGCAGAAGCCACCACCGGTGTGGCACCCCTGGTGTGGTGGCGTCAGAAACCGACGGAAGTGGACAAAAGCCATGATACATGTAGTAGCGACGCTTTCTACCACCGCAGTGGTAGGAGCCACAGATAGTCGGGTTACAACGGGTAAAATGGTGCAGTGATGTCATGCCACACAGGGAGATGAGCGGCCCCCTTGGGCCCCTCGGATGGACCTGTAGCTGGCTCCAGTCGGCCATTTCAGGAGTGGCGAGGCCCCACTGCTACTGCCAGCTGGAAGAACTGGATGCTCCACAACTGGTCAATGTGTCCAGCAACTAACATGCATCTGTGCGGGCTGAGATTCCAAGAGTGCTGGACCTGCGACCCAGGATGGACCTGCTAGCTGGGTCGGAACTACTAGTTGGGCCGGACACATGAGCAAGACCGAACCCGCCCTCCGGGTAGGTTCTGCCACCTAGGCCAGACACACCATCCGGGCCGGACACATGGGCCTCAGGTGCTGGATGAGTCGGGCCTCCACCGGACCAAGACATGATTGTTTCTGTTTCTCTAAATTAGGGGTATCTCGCAAATCGAGGGTTGGATTAATGCGACGTCAATAGCGTGGGGACCCTTGTGATGATGTGGTTCTTTTGATATACTTCACTTTAGTTTTAAAATATGTTGTAGTGTGGTTGGGATGGATTGGAATCGAATCCAATCGGGCCCTATATACCTTTTTATTTATACCATATAGATCAGGCATCCAATTGACACGCCATCTGTCTCATTAGAACCCTTATTATAAGACATTCCATCGAGTTATATTTTTTGAGACTTCATGGATGTTAAAATAAGACCAGCGGCTTGAGGTTCACTTTCTCAAAACTCAAATGTACCATGTGTGGGAATCCTATGGATAGATGTCAAATGGAGAGAAACCCTTTCGTGGATTGGAATCAGAGAAACCATGTGTGGTTCTATAGTAGCGCGAACCGATAAGGACCAGCCTTAAAGTAACCAGTCGTGAATCTGTAACATCTGACCCTATTTGGATCGATGACATATGGCCCTATGTGTATCGATGACTTATGACCCTGTGTGGATCGAAGGATTAAGACCATGTGTGGATCTAGGGATTATGACCCAGTGTGGATCAATGACTTACAACCCTGTGTGAATCAATGCCTTATGACCCTGGGTGGATCGTTGACTTAGGAACCTGTATGGATCGACGATTGAATGTATTATTCAGGGTTCAGCAGTGGAACTTCCCAATAGAATAAGACGATATAGCTCTACAAATAATCATCATTATTCTTGATCTATATGTTATATACCTGGTGTGAGTTGTCTTTTATATTGTTCCTGGTGATTGAGATAATTACTTGTTGTTTTCCTTTGTGGAATTTTGAGAGACCTTAAAGGGTCTCTGGGTCCCTATATAGTATTCTTAAACTCACCCTGGAATGGGCTTTGTCCATAACTTATTGTGTCTTGTGTACATGACGAGTAGCTAGAATGAGACTTTGGAGAGACAGGGCTATACAGTACACTAAGGTAACCTATTGACCAGGTGAGCTATATTGATGAGCTGTAACTACAATTTAGGTAGGATCCTTGGCGGACAATCATTAGAGCTTGATTTTCATTTTTTGTACATTCTTTTTAGTTTGGATTGTATACTTTCCCCTTTTACTTTTAGTACTTACTTTTACACTCGGTAGTAGTTTTTTGTAGTGGTTGTACCATTCCATTTACATTGTGTTTTATTTATGAAAAGTGTGCCCTATCTGTGTATGTATAGAGTTTAAGGAAATGCATTCCCTCTTTCGGTATCTCATTTCTAGTTCTTGTCACTAGCCCCTACCCTCTGGAAGGAAGGAATGGGTTAGTCATGGCACGGTCCCCGGGGGATGGGTTGTGACAAATTGGTATCAGAGGCGGTTGGTTCTACTAGAAGAACTAAGAGTCTATGTTTTCAATTGGGGAAATAGTGGTGAGTGTCTTGAATTTGGATTTTAGTCCTAGGGGTCCAGTTTCGGTGTGGCGGACGATGTATCCAAACACTAGGACCCTGAATTCTATTTTCTGACATGGTACATAGAAACACTAGATTCATGTGTTTCGAAAATGTTGTTCTCTTATTCTATTTTGAGTCAGTTCACTGGGTATACCCTTTTTATCGTGGTACATATTAATTCTCTTTTAAAATGACTCCACATTAACATCCATCCATGATTCCAATGCATGACTCTAAGGATGGTCCACATATTGATGAGTCTTCAAAACAAGGATAGTTTCCCGAAATGTTACCTTCAGGCGGTGTCACTGTGATACCACTAACCATTGTTCTGTAGTTATTACCTGTGATACTAGTAGTGGAAACATATAGGCTTTGTGCCTTACACATGTTGCAGTTACAAATACACATCAGGTTCTGAGGTGAGACCGACTCACAGGTGTATAAGGACTAGCTTGAGGTGGAAACTGAGTTTCCATCATGTTAGGGAACCATTAGATCTGATTGTGGTCCAAGCAGTGAGCCTTTTACATGGATTAGTAGGGAGATGGTAGGATTTATATTACCCCTATAATACAATGAGGTGAAATTTCCCGGGATATAAATTGATAACTGTTCTCAGAGAAGGGGTCTATTTCCCTAAAAATCTATGGGGCGTGTTTTCCCATATGATTATACAACTTCAGTAGGATGACATGTTGGTAGCTGAGTATTTTTCAAGGGATTCCAACCATACCAGGTACTCAATGAATACGATACAACAAGTGCTTCAGGGATTGAACCTTTGAGAAAGATGTGTTTAGGGACATCTGAGCCATCACTTTTACTTTTTGAATTCCTACTTGTATTAGAGTTCAAGAGAGGACCTTTATGGATGAAAATTATTTGGTTGATCAGATATAAATACAGAATGTCAGTAGTCTGAATGTAGGAAAAAGATGTTAGACTCATATAAATGGATATGTAAAATAGGTTTGGAAGAGGAAGTGATGGGGATAGATGAATTAGTAGGTCAGAAGATGTTTAAGATTATTTAGGAAAGAAATAGGAGGTGGTATACATTTCAACATGTTGGAACCAGAACCCCATTGTGGTCCCCACAAGTCTCAGGGAGTTAGAGGAAAGGGGAAGGAGTAGCAGCATGTGGTCATGGAGAATGACCCAAGGGCTCCCGGAATGATTCGAGGTACGATATGTGTCTACTACTAGCTTTTGTTTTAATAGACATAGGTACAAATCATTCCTTCTGGTCACAAATCATGTTCAAGACCTAGAGTTTCTGATTAAACCACTTACACGGCCCTTACGTATGGGGATACCTATGGGAAGAGACTCGATAATCACAATTATACCATTAGTGTGATCTGACCCTTAAGGTGATTGTTTTAGTTGGATCCTCTTGGTGGTGGCATTGAGGCCTTATGAAATTAGATTGGGTATGGACTAGTCATCCACAGCTCATGCTGAGATTGACTATTCTAGGTAAAAGGATGCGGTATATCTATAATGTTGTAATGTGGTTTTCCTTGGTCAGAAAAATAGGAAACCCAATCAGCACGGGATAAAATCATGCATAGGAGAGTAAAGCCGATCACACTTGAGTTGCCCAACCTTACCCTAATATGGCATTGAAACCAACATCAGGTTATTAGAAGACTTTTGTAAATCTTCACAAGTATGGGGTGTTGGTGGAGGAATTTTAGAGGAAGGGCTTTGTAAGACCCAGTGTTTGAGGTTATTAGTGGACTACCAGAATCATAACCAAGTGGCCGCGAAGAGTGGGTACCATATACCAACAGGTCGATGGAAACATCAATTAGTTAAAGGGGTATCCCTTCATGTGGATGGAATGGTGCACGTATGAATTTTTATAGTTTAGATAGTAATTATTGTTGGAGTTACAATAGAACTCTATAATTGAGATAGTATATACTCTTGGGAATGTGGATGTGGTGGAAAGTGAGCTGAGTAGGAGGTCTGGTTTACAGCTGCTAAGTTAGGCAACAGAGCATCTTGCTGCGATGCAGATATCATTTTTGGGTGATAATGAAGCAACTTACCTCTAATCTATAATTGTCACTCCCCAACTCCTTCAACGATTTAATGAGGTAGAACATATAGATGTTGACTGTGGTGGCTGATGTTCTCACATATCCTCAAGACAGGCTCCTGATTAATTTTTGATAGGTTGGAGCACATCATCCTTTTTATAGGATGCATCTTAGTACAAGTGATGTTGTGGGAAAAGGTGTTGAGTGGGTTCCATAATTCCACTTTGGTGGTACATCATGGTGTGCCAAAGATGTACCAGGACCACTGATGTCGATATTGGTGACCAAGGACGATGAATGTGGTGGCCGAGTTCTTTTCATGATGCCTCACTTGACAGCAAGTGAAAGCTATGCATCCGGTTCCATCAATCTTGAGTACATATTTTACCCCCAAATAGATGGTCCAATGGAGCAGACCAAACTAACATAGGAATGCTTGCTATTTTTGTGTGTCCATTATTTTGGTCATAGTTGGGAGGACTACCAACCACTGGAGGAGTTTGCGTATTGTAATAGCAATCACTCCACCATTGGCACGACACTGTTTGAGGCCTTGTATGGGCAGCCTTGCAGATCACCTCTATGCTAGATAGACTCAAGGGAGTCAAAAATCATGATTCCAATGTTTATATGTGAAACCAGTGAGAAGGTGCAGATCATTCAGGTGCAGATCAGGACTCCACAAAGCAGATAGAGGTCTTATACTGACAGGAGACGGAGACCCCTAGAGTTTGAGGAGGAAGACTATGCCTTCATACAGGTCTCTCCTTGAGGAGGATTTCAGAGATTTTGATGGGGTGATATGATATATTTATGGTTCATCATACCTATTTCAATTCTTAGTAGTATTGGTGAGGTGGCTCACTGCATAGCTCATCCCCCATAGATTAATTGGGTGAAAAATATTTTCCACATGTTGCGACTAAGGAGATACACTCATCACCCATCACATGCCATCGACTGGGGTGAGCTGGACATTTACATTGAGATATATTTATAGAGTTTCTAGTAAATATTTATAATCAATGGGAGAGAGTCATTCTTGGATGGTTGATTTCTTTGGTGCGAGTTTCGAGGCATCATAGGAACCTCCAAGAAAACACATTGGAGTGGGAGGATCTGATTCGTGCTCAGTACACCCCTTTGTTTTCTTATCTTTTGTTGTGGATTTTGAGGACATAAATCCCTAAGGAGGGGATAATTTAAAGACATGTATATTTAGTATTATTATTTTTTGAATTATATGGAATTATTTCAAGACTACAAAATTTGACGGAATGTGATTCTAAGGCCTAGAGTGCCAAGAATGATATATAAGAAATTTGATATGCTTTAAGTAGAAAGTGTGAACCATTTTTTTTTTGAAAAAGTAAAATAACTATTAAATGGGTGCCCATATCATAAATATGAGGGCACCATTGTGTTTAGGATGGAAATTTAACATTGGATCAACTTATGTTTAGTTGGAGCAAGCCTCTAGTGAGAAAACTCAAAATAGGATTAACCATAAATAATCTTATTACATAAAATTATATTATTTTTGTAATTATTATTACTCTTGAATGGTGAATTGAATTAAAAATCTAAGACAGCTGCTGAGCTTGTGTGGTTATTCTTTCCTTATCCAAATCCAAACATTGGCCGGTGCGGGCAAATAGGGGAAGTTAGGTTTTTACTGTAAATAAAATAAATAAGTAATAATTATTTTTTTTCAAAGACCTATAACACCTAAATGGTATATCAGATTGGAAATTTGAGAGTATAGTGGACCTCATGAGGGTGTTTTCCCCTTAGGTGGAGCCTAACCTTGAATATTGTGGGTTGAGGGTGACTATTAATATTTTCAGAACTTTTTTAAATGTACGTTCAGTAAACATACAAGCCAGATTTTCTATCATTTGAAATAATAATTGGATTGAAAATAAATGGGCACCATTGAATTACCTATGTTGGAATTCTCCTAGGTGAAGATTAAATTCTACTAGCAAGGGTTGGAAGAAAAAGTACATTTTTTGAAATTTTGGAAAAAAATAATAAAATAAATCATTGACTCATTTTATTTTTCATCAACTATTGAGAAATTGTTGGTGGGACCACAGTGTGACATCAGTCGTTAAATGAGGATCATTTAATCACTCGATCCCCTCATTGTGTAACTATAACACTCATGGGATTAATAGTTGATTAATTGCAGTTCATTAATAAACCATATTAATGAACCCAATGTGGTATAGATTATTTTATATAATCAAACCTTTGGAATGTAAATTTAGAACCCATAGGAGGAACCTCTGACAAAATTTCAATGAAATTCCTCTCAAATGGAGAATAGTAGATGAATGATGACCATTGAAAAAAATGATCCAGGGATTGTTGAACAACGATGAAAAACTTTGAATGCAGATTCCTTACATAGTCCAAAACATATTCCAAAAAATCTTGGTAGGGGGTTTACATGTTTTATATTTCCTCTCTTCTGATTCTTGAAAAATACAATGAACACAGACCAACCAACTAATGGGTTGATCCATGCCTCATTTGTTCTTTCAGGTGGTTGTTGTGTGATCATAATTTGGATAATTGTTCATTATGATTGATGATTGTTATCACCCAATGTTAGAACACTAACATGGTGGGTATGTGCCAATCTGAACAAGGTCTAGACACCATGCTGTTCTTGGATTATGTTCATTCCTTGTATGCGATCGGGCTACGAGGAAACAAGATGAATTTAAGAGCCTCGTAGTGAAGGCGACGACTCAAGTGTAATGCAGGTGCCGAAGGGAAATAAACTAAACAACTGGAGCATATCTTGTGGAACATGGAAATAACGGTCGGTGTGGAACCACCGGTACAACAGTGCCATCATCTGACAACAGTGGATCATGCCCGACCGCATGGCGGAGCAGCACCTACAGGCACCACGGAGGTAGAATGGTGCATCATTATCACATCACAGGAGGAGAGGAGGGACGACTCAGGTAGCTTGGATGGACCAACGACCGACGCTAGCCATCTATTTCCGAAGGAGTGGCGGTGACCTACTAGAGCTACCAACTGGCTGAACCGGGTGCACCTTGTCTGGTCAGTGCATCCAGCAACTATCCCGTATCTGCGTGGGTTGGGTTTCCAGGAGGACCAAACCCACCTGTTGGGCCTCACCCGTGAGTCGGGCTGGACCCGTCTGCTATGCCAGGTCTACCGGTCGGGCTAGACCCGTAAGCTAGGTCAGACCTACCAACCTCGCCGGGTCTTCCAACCCAGCCAGACCCACCAGCCGTACCCCTGCCAGACCCATACATGACCTGTATAGTTTCTCTAAATAGGTCATATCAAAAAAATTGTGAATCTTAGTGATGCGACATCAGTGTCCTGAGGTATCATGTGATGTGGTTGTCCTTTTAAGATAATCTGCATGAGTTTTGGAAGATTTTGGGGTACATCCAGGTTGGATTAGACTCAAATCCAACAGGGGCCTATTTAGTTTTTTTCCAATATCTTACAGATCGGGTGTTCGATTGACGTGTCGTCTATCGTGTTTGTACCCTTATGAAAATGGGGTATATAAGGTTACTTCTTTGTGAAGACTAATTGTGGTTGAAATACAACAATTGGATTGAGGAATAGTTTATTGGAACACAAGCACACCAAGTGTGGAAATCATGTATCCTACTATCATGTTAAGAGTCACCCTCTATGGATCGGCATCAGAGCTACCCTGTGGGGATCAAAAATAGTGTGAACTGATGAGGACCAACCTTTGAGTGGAATATCATGGATCAGAGACTTATGAACCTGTGTGGATCAACGACTTAGGACCCTGTAGGGATCGACGACTTATGACCCTATGTGGATCGATGAATCACGACCATGTGTGGATCGATGACTTACGACCCTGTGTGGATCAGTGACTTACGACCCTTTCTGTATCAGTGATAGAACAACTTCTTCATGGTTCAGTAATGGAACTTCTCAACATAATATGGTTAATTATATTTATAAATAATCATCATTATTATTGTTCATTAGGTTATTTACTTTGTGTGAGATGTCTTTTACTTTGTGATTTGTGATTGAGATCATGCGTTGTGGTTTTTTATTTTTTGAATTTTGAGAGACCATCAAGGGTCTTGGGGTCCCTAGTGAGTATTTTTTAACTCACCCTTGCACAAGCCACACTTGCACCTTGTTGTGTCTTGTGAAGATGATGGGAAGCTTGACTGAGTCTTGGGAGAACCAGGGATAGATGGTACACGGAGGAGAACTATTGATCTAGTGAGTCATAGTGACAAGTTTTTTCAACCCTTTAGGTAGGATCCTTAGAATAAAGATCTCTAGGGAATGTTCTTATTCATTTCTATATTTATTTTTCAGTTGGGATTGTTTAATGGAACCTTTAATTTCAGTACATACTATTAATCTAAGTGGTGTTTTTTAGAAGTGGTTAAACCTTTCCTTTTCTGTATTTGTACGCATCACGCCCTATCTATGTGTGTATAGGTTTAAAGGTAATTCCTTTCACTACTAGAAATTTAAGTTATAGCCACAATCCTATAGCCATAGTTTTATAGTTCTGTGGATATATGTTGTTTATAGCCATGATTTCATTAACCAATTGTGGCTAAACATGTCATTTTTTTGGGATCTCTGTCAGGATCTCTTCTCCACCTCACCAAAACCGCGTCCATCCTATCCTATTCATCCACATCTCTCACCGTGATGATCTCATCCAGATGCTTCCAGTCAACTCCCCCTCTCAAGCTGTCGTCGATCTCTCTCACTGCGACCCTCCTCTCCGAACGGTCACCCTCTCTCAGGCTGTTCATGGCAGCCTCCACACCGCGGTGTCCCCCCCTAACGCCTCCACCCTGCCGACGATACCCCAAAATAGCCTCCCCACCTTCCCCTCTGGTGAACCTCTGACGTGGTTACCCCACCTCCAGGGATCCTCCTCCATGGTCGGTTAGACCTCATGATTACCCAACAAAGGTATTTATGGTTTTAACCCCTCTAGATTTAGTCATGTGTATTTTTTCCATTGGTTGTAATTTATATGATTATAGGAATTCATATGGTTTAAAATAACAAATGATGGATGACAATCCAGATACATTTGTGTAATTCAAATTACGTGAGATCGGGTGTTTGGGTTGCATAGTTATCCCTTGATTTCCCGATGTGATTTCTTGTACATTGTTCGTACTTTTTTTGCATGCATGATCATATGAAATATTATGATATATATGAGGAACCCAAATGTTAGTCCCATACTGATATGTGTTTCTTATTCTGCATATGGGAACATTAGTGTGGGTGTAGAGTTTATGATTGTGATTTGGGTAACATTCCATACATGAGACCTCGTTGGAGGTGATGGATGACTACTGGGAGACTAGACCAGGGTGGGACATTGTTTTTTGGCCATTTCTCCACTATTTATTTTTAATTTTTCTATTTTGTACATGATAAACAATGTTTTTGGTCCTATGGATGTATTATTGAATGTATTTATTTGATCCCATTTTTTTCTGAATTAAATATATATTTTTATTATTATTGGTTTACCATAATTGTAATTCCTTGAACTTACAATAATTTTTTTATGTATATTTAGTAATTTATATAATATTTTATGTGTGATGATACTGAGATTATAGCATCACCATGCTAATTATATACTCTCACCAATTGTTGTAATCTTCTTCCATACGGGGAGGTACACCAAAGGTATTATAGCATCTTTGACCAGACAACTATTTGGACAAGACCATGCCATAGATTTAAAAAACATTATCAAAACATTTTTTGTTTGGTTTACAATTTTTGAGATTTAGAAGATAAATTTTTAATTGGTTGTACATTAGGATGTACACTGGTTGTATGCATCAAGAACACCTGTATGGTGGAAACCCAAGTCACCAAGGGTGTAGTTTTCCATTATAGATTTACACTATTATCAATGAGATATTTATTCAAGTATTATTTTTGGTTTGAGATTGTTATTTTTTGTTTGAATCTTGGCATGGGATGGAAATACTATCTGAGTTCGCGAATCATAGTAGATATATAGTGATTTTTCAACTTATTCATGACTAATTGTCAATGAAAAATGGTTTTAAAAATAAATCATTGTTTAGAAAGTGGGTTTGTGAAAGTAATATTTATGGTCATGTTTTTTAAAAATTAATTTTAAAGTGGTTTTGATTAATTAAAACATCAATAATATATGAATTGGTGTTTTCTAGAATAACCTATTGAAGGTGTATTAATTAATAGAATATAAAATAGTGGTTTTCATGTTTTTTTGATTGATTTATGATATCTTCATCATGTTTATTTGGTATATGAAAACCATTATTTGTATTTTTTGGATATTAGATTCTGAGTAGTTTGGATTATGATGGCTATGTACTGGGTATGGTATGGATTTGTCTTTGGGGTTAGGGTTGGTGGTAATCACTCAAGTTGGTGGATCTTTTTGGGGTTTTTATTGATGTTTTGATGTAAAACTCTCAATATATGTAATTTTGGTGATTTATAGGTGATTTGATTGTGAATTTTTATTAGGAAGTAACTTTATATATAAGTTAACGGGGTGGATGGTTTTTTATCAACAGGGGTGAATGTTTGGGTGTTGGTTGTTATGCTTGGTGTGTAGGAGAGTAAACCTTGAATTATTATGATAAACTATAGGGTTTGTTGTTTTTGAAATTATATTATGTTATGATGTAATTATTAATGGTAGTTTCATAATTTTGTGGTAACAATACATGATTAATATTGTGGTGCGATGGGTTTCTAATTTGTAATGTTGTTATTATCGGATGATTTTGAGACAAAAATTCATCAACAAAGCATCTAATTAGGATGGAATTCTGTTCTCATGGAAAATATACTCAAGTGGTAGTTTCCTTCATATTAAGTTACAACTACTTTTCCCTATTGATCGTGGCCTTCCAAATGGAAATGCAATGGTTTTCTAAGATATCCTTGAGTTCCAGGAGTAGCAGTAACTAATTTAAGTTCTGACATCAGAGGATATGATGTTTAGAATATATTGAAGAAATATTAGTGCATACTTGAATGGATTGGAAATATATAGGATATATCATTGAAATTAGAAGTTTCTAAATTCAAAGAAGATGAATCAGAATGGAGAAATAGATTTGATCATAAAAGAAGGAATGGAGAGTTTTAATGGATCGAGTTTCATTCCCACTTCTATGAGAGGCTATGGTAGATTTATAGAATAAGAGAATGTTTTGGGAATTGATGGAGCTTTGTCATTATGGGAATATGTAATGGAGTAAGCCACTAAATTGGAATGGTTAACTCATTTCATGCCTTCCTTCAAATGAAAATTATTCATACAAGAAATATAATTTTTAAATGGTCTTATGTACTCATTATGGGTATGACTATCTTCGTTTTACTTGGAAACCTACTAAGAGATATACAAGAATGACTGATCTATCTATGTTGATACACCCATTGCATAGGAAGATTCATGGAGAATGATGGAAACTGGGTAGGAATAAATATTGGTTGGTGAGCCTCACTATGATGGTGATAGAAAAAATTGAAGGAGTAATATTTCATCGCAATATTAGAAAAATAAATGAACCCAGGTCTATTTCTAATGTATCAATAATGTTCATGAATATCATTAGTATTTTGATGGAAAAAATAGGTTTCATGTATGTGCCGATATGTGGGTTTCTATTGATATTATTCTATTGGGATAATCCATCCTAGGTGAAAGGGATTTTAGTACCATACCTTTTGAGGTATTTCTAAAGTTATTTTTTTCTATAGTTTGGATTTCACTATCGAATATCTTGTAATGTCTTGTTTTTGTTGGATATAAAGAGTGTTTGAAATATGATAGATTTTAAATGATGATATTTTGATGATATTGTTGGGCTAGGATCTTATATAGTGATCATAATGTGATATGAGGTACTATACACGTGTCTATAGGATTGATGATGGTATTGTTAAAACTATTGGGGGGAGATTCACAGTTGAATTTTATTAGTGAAATACATATCAAGGGATGGTGATAATTTTCAAGGAAGTGAAATATAAGAACATAGAGAGTAAATGGATGAAATTAGTGTCTAGAAATGGATATTGGATGAACCATATTTGGTACCAAGACCGCGCCAAAATTAATGATTTACATATAGTGGTTGGTATAGTCAGTGTGTTTAGATAATTATGATGATTTGATATTGGTTAATAGTCTATTTAGAGATTATGTATTTCTAAGATATCATTAAGATCAATTTGTGGGGTTATATATCAATATTTGATATTGTAGTGGGCTAGTTCTTGATAATTCTAGTGTAGAATTTGAAAGGGATCCTAAAAAGGGTAGTCTAATGGTGGTTGAAAGTGTGTGTGAAAGAGAAACCATGTATTCCAAATTGATAAGAATTTATGACATAGATTCCATAACATTAATTATTATAGAAAGAAAAATGGAAATAACCAATTATCGCATACTCGAAATTGTTTCTACAAAGAATGAATATACAATCTTAGAGAAGGAAGATCATGCACCAAAATATTGTCTAATCATTTTAACAAACTGTTTTGAAAAATAAAAGACTATTGAGTAAGAATAAAGGTAGATTATATAGTTTATAAATTTGATAATCCTATATAAACTAATAATATAGGGGAATTCCAGAAGAATATCATGCTAAATAATGAGGTTTCAATATGAAAATTTAGAAGGATAGAAGCATGAAGATTTTTATGTATTTTATATATTCAAGGAATAGATTTTCTAGGTTAAGAACATTTTCTAATCCCTATTTATCCCTTTTAATTATTGATGGATGTTTACATTACTCCCATATTTTGGTAATTTTTTATTTCTGAATAGGCAATTGAAGGTGATGTTGGAAAAATAAATATAATTATTAATGATCATGTTATTTATTATTGGGAAATATGTATCAATCTTAATATTATTTGTTCAATGTTGGTTATGGATTCATGTATCATTTATCTTACACGGTTGACACACTGATCACATATATATAAGAAGTCATTATATCTCATTTATTTTTCCATTATTATCTTATAGGTGGTTTCTTATGATGAGGCTCGTTCAATGAATCACAATTGAAGACAGTTAGATCAATATCAGATTTGGATAATGTTTATTCTGTATTTAATATTTGTCCCAATTTTAATTGAGGATTTTTTTTATTATTAGGTTATTTATATTTTTTTTGTGTCTTTGGATTTTGTTGAGGTGGATTCAAGTCGCTATTGAAGAAGGCTTACATGTGTATTCATAGGTAGGCATATACATACATAAGTTCCCCTTTATATATATTCACTCATGGTAGTATGAATATATATATTTTGTCTAGGTGTGCTTATATATAGATATAAAAAATTCAAACATGTGTATGTATAAAGTAGTATATGAATGTATAAAAAAATATATAAGGTCCCCATTGTTCATATTTTTCCATAAAATATATACATAGGGGCTAGGTTTCCTTATATATATGTTTAGTTGCATATGCGTTCAAGAAGAAAAAGTAAAAGATCTGAGTTGTCGTCGTCAAAATCAAAATATCTTAAGGTTGAGGTAGGTTCCCACCACCTAAAAATATAATTTGAATTCCATATTTTCCTGATTGATTTAAAAACATTTTTCCATAATTGATTTATTGTTTTAAAAAATGGTTTTCTAATAACCACTAGCCTTTTCAAGGAATAATATGAATGCAGCCCAATGAACATTTTTATAAACCTTATTCAAAGAGGTTAACCAATGCTTGTAGATTCTAGACACATGAAAAATAGATCTAAAAACCATACATTGATTACCCTTAGATATATTCATGATCTCCTTCAACATCCCATTAAATTCTTCATTAAATACCACTACTAAATTTAAGGATCTATTAGTTCCAATACCAAGATTCCTTACATATTCTCTGGTATCATGGAAATCAACCATAATATTCCTCTTGAAATCATACATATGGAATGGTGTGAAAATATCACTCTATATGGACTGAATTCATAATGTTACATAATTACATATTGAGCCACTCCATCCTAACTAACTAGCATCAGAGAATTTGAGTTGGTATCTTAGAAGTTCCCAGTGGTCATAAAAAGAATTTCTTATAGGGTTTTACTATAGTAGAATCTCACTACCTCTCCCTCATTAAAATAATCTTCCATATTCATTAAAACTAGTGATATCAACCTACCATCAGGATTTTAATTCAGATTACAACCCTCTTTGCAACACTGATCCATGAAACAAATCATTTACCATTATAGGATGAACTTCATATTATTAATTATAATTTAGGACATATACATTTCCTAAAAAATGATTTATCAATCTTTAAAACTTTTTATCTATACTAGTTTTAATAAAATTCCCAGAACCTTCCACTTCGGTTCTATATCCATCACTAGTGTTCTAGGTTCCATTGCAAAGGTATTGGGAGGGTTCCCTCTTTTTATTAAAATAGTTGTTTGAATGAAAACACCCTTTAAGTGTCATTAAACTTTGAAGATGAAATTTCCCATGTAGGAAATTGATGTAATGACCAAGTCACCACTACATGAATTGAATGATTTGAATGGAATTACATGTCCTTTTGGAAATCCTTTCCTTGAGTGTTTAAATTGAGAGGACCTATGTTAGAATAAAATTAATTGTAATGCTTGTATTGAGTGTCATGTCATTGAGTGTTTTTCTATTATTTTATTTTTTTTAATATGTTGAAGTAGAATGTGAATGGGGTGGGTAAGGGTTGGTGGGTGGGAATGGTGTGGGCAGGTGCATGGGGTTTTGCTGGGGGCTGGGGAAGGGGGTGTGCAGGGGGTGGCAGGGAAGTGTGAAAATCATAGTCCCAAATTTTATTCATACAAATGACATTGTGTCGGTATAACATATTATAATACTAATCACATTATGTTTTATAATTAGGTTTAGAAAGGTTCATTTTCAATCCAGGGTCACATCCACTTCTTTGTTAAATGTATATATCTTAGTCCCGCATTAGACTTTAGTGAGGACATCCACTATTTCACCACTCAATATGATACATATACTACCTTTTAAGTAGTTTGGTACTAACCAATAACAAAACCACTACATTATGAATACTTCTTGATTCCACCGCTTTTCAGTGCATTGGTCTTGATCTGCTACATATTCTCTACGGTCACAAGCCTTTTTGATCTCAACAAACAAAAATTTAAAGAATTCTATTGTATGCCTTTTAGATTCATGTCCCCCACAAAATCCATCCACCAAATTGAGATATTTATATACATATATATTTTACAAATGATTTCCCTTCATCTAAACATGTTTCATAAATTCAAATGTTGGTCAATGGAATGGAAACTCCACAGGAGCCTGTTGCAATGTCATACTTCAAATGGAAGACTTTTTCACCCCACAACACATATAAATAATACTATATGTGCATGATTACTAGAAAAAAATCAGTAACCTATATTGATGTAGCTATTTTCATCTACTCTTGCTCCCCATTTTTCATCTTGGACCGTAGTGTCGAAGAAAAAGATAGATAATGTTGACTAATTAGTTCATCATGATCATCTTCTAGTTCAATCACCTCTTTATACTCATTTCACTGCATCTGTATAGGCTCTAAATTCCCCATATCACCCATAATTTAAGTTTCCTTGATAATTTTATGTTCTTTTGTTTGAGTAGTAAGAGCCTTTAATTATTCCACCACCACACTTCGAAATCTCTTCATCGACACTACTATGATGTGAATCCAGGTTGGCCCATTCTTTTTCATTTCAAAAATGACTTAACAAAACCAAGGAATTCCAGTCATAATAAATTATTCCCTCAATAACATCATAGTTTCTTATGTTTTTGGTTTGAGAAATTTTCTAATGTTCTTCCAATCTGGGGTAACCACACACAAAACACCATTTTGTAATGGATTTTGTTTTTTGTAGATTTCATCTATTGTGTGAGCAGATGACTACTCCAACTATTGTGGTCATTATGCCACTTTTAATTTTCCTCCAACACTATATGGATGAGAGCCTGAATCTTATAGGGGGAGGGGGTCTGTCTAGGGGGATGGGTGGTTTTTCCAAGAGGGGGGGTGTGGAGTGGGGTTGTCCAGCAGTGTTGGTACAAGGGGGTCCAACATGTGTGGTGCACGAAGAGTGTGAAAGGGGACAAGGGTTTTCAGTGGGGGTGTCTAATAGGGGTGGTTAGGTTGGTTTAAGGGGGTTTAGCAGGAGTGGTTCAAGGGCGTGAGCAAGGGCACCGGGGTGTGTAGGGGGGAGGTATCCAACAAGGGTGGTGCAAGGGGGTGTAGGGGGGTGTGTGAAAGGGGATAGTGGGGGTGAAATGGATGCTTAAGGAGGGATAAAATGGGGGTTGTGAAGAGGGTGTTGGGGGTGAGCTAGGGATGTTTAGGGGGCTGTAAGGGAGCCTGTGTAAGGTGGTGCAAGGGGGTTGTGCATGTGGTGTAGGGGGTGTCCAGTAGGGGTGGTGAAAGGGGGGTCTAGTAGGGGTGCAAGGGGTGTCTAGAAAGGGCCTTGCAAGGGGAGTATAGTATGGGTGGTGCAAGGGTTGTCTGGTAGGGGTGGTGCAAGGGGGTTCATGTGGGTGCTAGGTGGTGTGTGAAGGAGGCCAAGGGGGTTCAAGGGATATTTAAGGGGGTTCATGGGGCCTATTCATGGGGGGGTTGTCATGACCTGAAATTACCTGTTTCAAACCACATCTACCCCAAGACCACCTCTGTAGGCTAGGGGATGGAGACAAGCACTGAAGGCATAACAATCCCAGGGAGGCCTTTACCAAAGTACTTGTACAGACACACAAAACCCACTCAACGCAGAAGTGTAGAGTAAAAAGATAACCAAAGGACAAACAACTATAACCCAACCAAAGTCATGCATCAACCTATAAATAGAAATTGTAATGTACTGAAATGTATTTACAGATACTGAACAGAAAAAGGGGAAAAACACGTGCCCAACCTGAAAGGTTCCACCACACGACAACATGTAAACATAAGTAAAAATCTATTGAGTCTCACACCTGAAAGTCCTACTACTTCCACTGAATGTAGCCCAAGATCTTGTGTCGTCTACACTCCTCCGTAGTCTCGATCAACCTGTCTGTCGTCTGCACGTGTACGCCTAGTGTGGGAAATCCCATGCCTGGGTGAGTATAATGATACTCATTAGGATGCCCTGAAAGCTCGTGCGAGGAACAAAGGAGGCACTGAAATGGTGAACAGTAGAAAAAACAAGGAACATTGAAAGAGTATAGTAAATAGAGTGCAGGTCAACCCAACAGAATAAAGGGATTAGACTCATCCAAGCCAGGGGAACTAGGCACAGAAAGCATGTGGCACACTCCGCATGTCTTCACCCCTCCAAGAAAGAGTGTAATTGAACACCAGGAGTGGGAACAAAATTAAGGTGTGTATATATATATATGCTCAACAAGATACCCGAACAAGTGAGTAAGGGTATCTACATCTCTAAGATCAGCCCAGGATAAGTCGCCAACATCTCTAAGGGTATCCATCACTGATGACCAACAGTACAACATGTCAAAGATGCCTCATCAACCATACCACCAAAAGACCCGCTCTGGTATTCACAGAGAAAAAGCCACTGACTAGCCTCACCGAAGGGATGAGCCTAAGAAAGTTGTCTGGTAACAAAATGACCAGCCCAGTTGGAGGGTAAATACCAAAAGTTCATTGGGTGACCCACTTCCCATCACTTCTGGACGGTTAACCCTAAATGGTCATCGAGTTACCCACTGTGGAACCTTGTTGGAGGGTAAACCCTAAAAGTTGTCGGGTGACCCACTGCCCAGCCTTACTGGAGGATAAACCCTAAAGTCAAAGGGTAAACCAATACCTGGCCCACTCGGAAGTTAAAACTTAAATTCAATGGTTAACCAACTACCCAGCCCCGCTGGAGCGTAATCCCCATTACGGGTCCAATAACTTTTCCCTGCCTGAACCATCTTTGGGTGTCAGTAACATCGCTAATGTGCGTTGGGTCAGAGTGTATCAATGGAACCTATGAAAAAAAAAACCTTTCATGTTTCCACATTTATTGAGGTCTCAAAATATTCTCTGCATTCCCAAACATATTACACCATTATAATCCTCATGAAAAAACCTGATAGTTAGACTACTTACTCACTGTAAACAGAATCCCAATGAAAAAGTTATTCAACACCACTTTATTCCCATAAGGCATCTCGTGGGGCCCACACCTCAGTCCCAAAAGTGGTTGGGAGAACTGTGCCATCATGACTATCATGAAAGAACACGCCAAAATGACTACTCATTTTCCCCAAACGGACGTCTGATGAAAAAGTCACAAAACGCTGCTCATAGCTTAAAAGACGACACGTAGGTGACACACATCTACTTTGCCTTCAACTCATGAAACCACCCTAGAAGACTTCTTCTCGATTCCAGTATCACAACGCCACTGAAAACGCCTTAAACAGACACTGGATGTGTTAGCGCCATCCAAATAATGAATCCAAGTGTAGTAATTAACGAGCATATCGTGCCACCGAGCCCCCATCTCAAGAATTGAAAACCCCCAAGAACATCTCAAAAAGTTTGGTTTGTGCCTAGGATTTCACTTCTGTAGACGGAATGAAAAACAGGCACCTTTAGTTGAAGGTATGGGTGTCCGAAGTCAAGGGGACGAACCCCTTTGGGCTTGACCAGCCTGGTCCAGCCGGTCCCCACACGCTGGACCAGCCCCCGCCAGCCGGCCTGGTCCTCAGTGCCGGCCCGCAGCCCTACCACGCGGCCTGAAAACAGACCCATGGTCTACACCCTCCGACTGGTCCTCGTGTCTGGTTTCTGGTCCATGCGAAGTCCTGCCGAAGGCAGGTCTCGATCTCCTTCACGGGGTCGCGTGGTGCGATCCTTGGTCCACCCCGCCGATGACCTCCGCCTAGGGACCACCGCTGCCCGGGACCGCCGCTGCTCGGGACCTCTGCCACCTGAGGACTGCCTCCACCTGCCACTAGGTGCTGCCACCGCTTTTGGGAGCTGCCTCCATCGTAGGAAGCCCGCCGAACCGTCACGCCAACCGCCGGACTTCCCCTGGAACTGCTAGAAAAAGAAGAAAACGGCTGGAAAACACCACGTGGCTCAAAAATTCAATCTTAAATGGGCATCTGAATGCTCAGATTGAGTGCTACACATCAATGGTATTCACTAAATGATTGGAAAGCATTTCTATGCAAAATATTTAATTCATGTACGATGAAGACATCAAAAACGAAAAACATATCCTCTTACCTCATTGGGTGTAGCCCGTAGCATCACGAATGGTCCGTCGGAGCGCTTCACCGCATGGATAGGTGGAGGAGAGGTTAGGATCTCGTATAGAGAGATATTCCAAGGAATTATAAGGTGATGAAGTGGGGGAAGGGTTTATGTAGAAAACATAATTAAAATCAATAAAGTCTTAAACCCCCATAGGTAGGCCCCGTACCCGAACCCACGACATTGTTGAGGTTAAGCCATACATAGTGTAAGAACCATGTTCTGAGCGCAACGGTGGTCTCAAAATTTTAATCCGAACCTCCATTCAGAAGTTAAATAGTTCACACCCGGTCCCGCTAAATTATGAAAATTCCCCTGGTGGCGTTTTCCACAGAAGGGCCACGCCCGCAGAATTTATACCCCTCCAAGTGTAAATGGAATGCTTCGGAATCAAAGGTGACCTCGGTTTTCCCATCTGAGAAACCGATTAGGTATCATTCTATTTATTTGGTGTGTCTACTATGAACACACTTAATATTTAATTATGGCCACACCAGAACTTGGAATCACACACCGTCTGAATGCCCTGCTCTAGATTAACATTAAGAAAATTTCTAAGTCCTGCAGGCTCAAAACCCAGGTTCTTACACCATTCCCTCCTTCACGTTTCTCATCCCTGAAAAAAATAACTACAAATACAACTCAGGATACTGATCCCACACTAAACGGGCCAGAGACTTCGTGCTAAGTGCATCTGCTACTCTTTTCCCTTCCTCGGGGTGTTGACTATCTCGAAATCTTAGTCTGGTAGAAACTCTAGACAGCGCCTCTACCTCAGATTCAGATCCCTCTAAGTGAAGATGTAGTTGAGCATCTGGTGGTCTGAGTAGACCACAAAACACCCACCCATAAGGTAGTCTCTCCATAACCTCAAAGTGAAGACCACGGCTTCCAGCTCCAAATCGAGATTCACATAATTATTTTCATGGCACCTCAACTACGTCGACCCATATGCAATCACTGCCTACTGCTGCCTCAGCACGCACCCAAGACCAGCTCTTGAAGTGTCGCAGTACACTACAAACTCAACACCCTGCTCTCGTAGCCTCAACACTGTAGCATTAGTCATCCTCTATCCCAACTCCTCAAAGGCATTCTGGAACTGATTAGTCCTGGTGAACGGTCGTCCCTTCCATGTCAATGCGGTCAAAGGGGAAGAAATCTTTGAGAAATAATCCAGAATCCTCCTATAGTACCTTACCAAACCAAGGATGCTCTTCTCCTTTGACGCATTCTTGGGTGGCTCCCATGAAAGCATGTCCTCTATATTTGCGTGATCTATGGGCAATCCCTACTCCGTAATTACATGTCCTAGAAATTGAACCACATGAATCTTAAATTGACACTTCCAGAGCAATCCATACAGCTGGTGCTCTTGGAGTAAGTCTAGAACCATCCTCAAATTCCCTGCATTATCCTCTTCTGTCGCAGAGTAGATGAGTATGTCGTCAATAAATACAACCACAAATCGTTCCAAATACAGCTGGAAAATATAGTTCATTAAAGACATGAAAATGGCAGGGGAATTCTTCATGCCAAAGGGAATCACCAGAAACTCGTAATGCCCATATCGACAATGGAAAGCCTTCATTGGGATGCCATCCTCATGAACCTACAACTGTTGGTAGTTGGATCGAAGATCAATATTCATGAACCACTTCGCACCTCTCAACTAGTCAAAGAGTTCATAGATCCTCAGCCAAGGGTACTTGTTCTTTATCATGGCTTGATTCAGGCGATGATAATCAACAAAATGTGGCAGAATCCCATCTGTCATTTTCACAAACAAAACTAGAGCAGCCCAGGTGCACACACTGGGCCCAATGAATCCCTTCTCACGAAGGTCGTCCAGCTAATGTCGTAGCACCCAAAGCAATGTGGGTGCCATCAAATAATCCGCACATGATACCGGGGTCGTCCTCAGCTGAAAATCAATGCATAACTCCATCTCTCGCCTCGGAGGTAGTACCAGGACATCCTCGGAAAAGACAACCATGTAGTCCTCTACAATGGTAGAGATCTAGGTGCCGGTAGCGTCTGCTGCTCTGAGAGCCATTCTCGCCAACTGGTGAAAAAATGTCATGATCTTCTGCTCAGCGTACCCATCTGCTCTACCACGAGGTCTCATTAACCAAGGATGGTGACCTCATCCCATCTAAAAACATGCCTCAAACTCATCGTTGATGATAATCAATCTGGGCATGAACCATAGAAAGCCAATCCATGCCCATGATGACATCGTAAGGTTCCATCATGGTGATGATCAAGTCCCACATGAAACTCCCTCCTCCGAATGATAGTTCGCACTGTCTGCAGATAAAGGTCACTAATGAGGCACATCCTGTAGGAAGATCGAGGCTAAGTGCAGGTTTCAGCGCCTGAACTGGAAGCTCCAACTCTCGTACCAACAACAGAAATATAAAGGAGTGGCTGGAAACTCTGTCTACCAGAGTCGAAGCAAGCGTAGAGTAAAAACATTGTATACCTAGAACCATCTCATGTGTTGGGGAGTATAGAACACCCATATCCTAAAGCTGCCCACGGCCCCTACTGCCAGCTCCCGGAGCCTTGCGTGGGCCACCCGGCGGTGTCGGTGGAAGGTCCTCAAAACATCAGCCCAGACCTCTAGCTCATGCCACTATACCTACGCCACCTCCCTGAGGACCACCCTATCCTCACCTGGGGGATCCCTGGTCACGGAACTACCTCTGCCGCTGCGGTGTGCCCACTACCTACCACGACTACTCAGTATGCCTGGTCGGGCAATCCCATGCTAGGTGACACGGTCTATCACATGCAAGGCACTAAATCTGTCCTGAAGTCCCCAGTGCTCTACGGCGCCACTACGGTGTACGACACTACCCCTAAGTCTGCTCACAGAAGGGACTCCTCGACTGAGGCTCTGCACTCTGCCGCCTGCCTGCTACCGAGGACTCTCTTATGAAGTGGCCACTGCTAGGCCATGTTAGTTAGAACCCCTCAACCAAGAAGATCTCTATCACAAGTGATCGTTCTAGCATCCCGAAATAAGTAGGTATGCATAGGGGTACTACACTGGCACTGATATCCTTGAGAAGACCCTGCTCAAACATTTGCACCCAGAAGTAATGGTCACGGATCATATCATGCGAGTAGTGTGTTAGATCGGAAAACTAGGCTATGTAATGCGCCACGGTCAGCCCCCTGCTTTAGTCTAGAAGTTCCTGAATCCAAATGGATTGTAAAAAAGAGGGGGAGTACTCCTCCTAGAAGAACTAATGTAAGCTATCCCAGGAGAGAGATGACTCGTCGTGGGTCTGCGTAACCAACCCCACCAACACCCGGTCATCCCGTGGAAAAGGCTGGCAATAAGGAATACCATCTAGTCCACTGGTGTCTGTACTAGCCTAAAAATTTGGTCCATGGACTCTTGCCAGTCCTCCGCTGTCTGGGGATCAGGGTCCCTACAGAACATCTGTGGCCGCTGATGCTGG
The DNA here is from genome assembly GCA_963277665.1 of Viscum album. NCBI lineage: Eukaryota > Viridiplantae > Streptophyta > Magnoliopsida > Santalales > Viscaceae > Viscum > Viscum album. The sequence goes on along the minus strand of OY728165.1, from coordinate 2,086,255,708 downwards.
AAGTCCCGAAGCGCACTCAGCCTGCACTCTTCCTCGGTCTATGCAGCCAGTACTAACTGTTGCTCTCCATTTGGAGGGGATACTACTGAAGCATTGGGGGGAAGGGGATCATGTGAGTGTCCTTAAACTGATGCATCATCTCTCTCCAGGTTTTCATCACGAACTGAAGAGGGTTACCTAGCTGGCTGCTGCAGTGGGAGAATCCTGAAAGTTATCAAAGATTATGTGGATTAGATGAGTATATATATATAACAGTAATATCTAATTTGATCTGACTCAACAAGGACAGTCAAAGACTCAATCCTTCTGGATTCATGTGGTAATGTTTCCGGCAACAAATGACTTAGCGTTCTGAGTCAACAATTGGGTTATTAGGGTCTATGTGAATGGATACATCGGCCGCCCATACCATCACGGAAATCCCTGGTCTGAGAGCCACTATCGATACACGTCGAAACTATTTCCCTAAACCCCAACCAATTCTCTTTTAGGGATATTTGATCAAAGGACCAAGGAACGAAAAACCTCTGATACCACTTTGTCATGAACCGACCCTACCTATCTTGAGCCGCAACTTCCCCATACCCGCCTCCATATGCCTGGGGCTGGTGACAAGCATCGAAGGTGTAACAATCTAAGGGAGTCCTTTGCCTATGTACTTGTACACACACACATAGACCACTCAATACAGAAGTGCAGATTAAAAATGAAAACCAAAGGGAAAACAACTATAACCCAACCACAGTCATGCATCAACCTCTAAATAGAAAAGGTAAAGTGCTGAAAAGTACTCACAGAGACTGAACAGAAAAAGGGGAAAAACACGCGCCCAACCCGATAGGTGACACAACCCAGAAACAGGTAAACAAAATTATACAACTGGTGAGTCTCATAATTGAAAGTCCAACTATGTCCACTGAACGCAGCCCAAGCATTGGTGTCCTCTACGCTCCTCTGTAGTGTCAATCGACATGTCCGTCGTCTACAAGGGCACACCATGTGCGAGAAAAGCCTAAGCAGGGGTGAGTATAAGGATACGTAGTAGTATGCCCCAAAATATCAAGGGAGAAACAAAGGAGGTACCGAAATGGTGAACAGTAGACAAAACAAGGAACAGTGAAAGAGTACAATAAATAGAGATCAAATCAACCGAACAAAAGAAAGGGAGTAGACTTGTCCAACCAAGAGGAACTAGACACGGAAAGCACATGGAATACCACGTGTGTCTTCGCCCTTCCTAGAAGGAGTGTAACTGAACCCTAGGAGTGGGATCAAAAGTAAAGTGTGTGTGTATATATATATATATATATTCTCCACACGAAACCCAAACAAGTGTGTAAGGGAATCTCCATCTCTAAGACTCGCCTAGGATAAGACGCCAACAATTCTATGGGTAGCCGTCACTGATGCCCAATGGTCCCACACGTCAATGCTGCCTCATCGCTAAATTGTACCACCAAAAGTCCCGCTCTGGTATTCATGAAGGAAAATCCACTGACTTGACTCATCAAAGGACTGAGTCTGAAAGAAGTTGTCGGGTAACCCACTGCCCAGCCCAACTAGAGGGTGAAACCCAAAAGGACGTCAAGTGACCCACAACCCAGCACTGCTAGTGGGTAAACCCTAAACGGTAATTGGGTGACCCACATCCCAGCCTTGCTAGAGGGTAAACCCTAAATTCATTGGGTAACCCATTGCCTAGCCCACCCAGAGGGTACACCCTAAAGTCAATGGTTAACCCACTGTCCATCCCTGCTAGAGGGTAAACCCTGATATGGGTACGATAACTATACCCTCCCTGAACCATCTCTGGGTGTCACTAACATCGCAACCATTGTTTGTGTCAGAGTGTGTCAAAGGAACCTCCGACAAACACTCTTTCATGTTTCCACTTTTAATGACATCCCAAAAGAGTCTCCACATGCCCAAACAAATTAAACCATTGTAATCCTTCCGAAAAAACGCGAGATAGGCTACTTACATGATGGAAATAAAATCCCCACCAAAAAGTTATTCAAAAAACAATTAAACACATACGATGTCTCGTGTGGCCCATGTCTCGGCCCTAAAAGAGGTCAGGTGAACTACGCCATCGTGATGCTCTCGAAAAAACATGCCCAAATGACTACTCATTCACCTCGAACGGATGTCTGAAGAAAAAATCACAAAACACTACTCACTGCTTAAAAGACGGCCTAGGGGACCCATGCCACAACCCTAAATTAAATGACTAAAACCACCCTATACCACTTAATCTTGACTAAATGGTCAGAATTCCGCTGATGGCGCCTTAAACGGAGACCGGATGTGTTCGCGCCATCTGAAGAAACAATCCCAGTGTAGTACGTAACGAGCACGTCGGGCCACCGAGCCCCTGTCTCGGGAATTGAAAACCCTCAAGACCATATCAAAAATATTTTCTCAAGTCGAAGATTGCACTTCCATAGACGGCACAAAAAACAGATAGCCGTAGTGGATGTTACTGGTGTCAGAAGTCAAAGGGACGAACCCCTTTGGGCTAGACCGTCCAGCGGCCCTACTGCGCGGCCCGGCCGTGGACCTACGGTCCCCACCCACCGACCGGCCCTTGTGTTCGGGCGCTCATCTGCACGGAGACCCACTAAAGGTAGGTATCGGTCTCCTTCATGGGGTCATGCACCGCGACGCCCAGTCCACCCAGCCGACGACCTCCGCCTGGGGACCGCCGCTGCCCGGGACCTCCGCCGCACGGGACCGCCGCCGCCCTGGACCGCCGCCGCCGCCTGCCGCTGGGAGCCACTGCCACCACAGGGAGATTCCATCACCACTGGAATCCCACCATACCACCACACCGACTATCGTACTGCCCCTGGAATAGCTGGAAAAAGAATAAAATGGCTGGAAATCTTTCAAGGGTCACTCCAGTCACCCTGGGACTCGAAAATTCGATACGAAAAAAAACATCAGAAAGCTCAGATCAAGCCCTACACAAATATGGTCTTCGATCGATGATTGTAAAGCATTTAGATGTAAAAATATTTAATTCATGGACAATGTGGAAATCAAAAACAAAAAATGTAACCATCTGCCTCGTTGGGTGTAGCCCGTATCTTCACGAAAGGTCTGTCTGAGTGTCGTGCTGCCTTGGGGAGGTGTAGGATGGAGAGTAGCTTGTTGAGATGGATCCTCCAAGGAATTATATGGGGAATAAGGGGGGAGGGTATAAAGTGTTTAATTAGAAAACTTAATTAAAATTAATTAATTCTTAAACCCCCACCAATAGGCCACGCACCCGAACCCTCGACGGGGTCATGGTTAAGCCGCACTCGGGTAAAAACCAAATTCTGAGTGCAATGGTGGTCTCAAAATTTTAATCTGAGCCTCCATTTAGAAATTATAAATTTCACGCCAGCGGCCACTAAATTATGAAAATTCCCCTAGAGGTTTTCTTTCCCAGAAGGGTCACTCTCGCGAATTTTATACCATCCTAGGGTAAACGCCACACTCCGGACTCAACGGTGACCTCGGTTTTCCCATATGAGCAACCATTTATGAGTTATTCTGTTTATCTGGAGTGTCTAGTGTGAACACACTTAAAATTTAATTCCAGCCACACTAGGGCTCAGAATCACACGTCATCTGAATGCACTGCTCTAGACTAACATTAAGAAAATTTCAATGTCTTTCAGGCTCAAATCATGGGTTCTTATAGCGGTGCAGGTGGTGTACTGGGCTGGTGAAAGGGGAGTCCACCTAGGGATTGCAGGTGTGCAAGGTGGGTGTGTGCAAGGAAAGAGGGGGGTGTAAAGGGGTGTCCTATAGGGGTGTACAGGTTTTCATCAGGGTGTTTTCAAGGGGACATGGTGGTGTGGGGGTGAGGGGGTCTTTGCAAGAGGGTGTCCAGTAAGGGTGTTCATGGGGGTGTGTACAAGGGGACTTGGGGTTGTATAGGGGAGAAGGGGGAAAGGGGTGTCTATCAGGGGTGTGTATGTGGGGTGTCTTTCTAGGGGGTATCCAGCAGGGGTCGTGCAAGGGGGTCCAGCAGGGGGAAAGGGGTGTGTAGTGGGCGTGTGAAAGGGGGGGTGTGTAAGGGGACCTAGGTGTACAAGGGGGTGTGCAGTGGGGGTGGGGGGTTCAAGTGATGTGTATGTGGGGTGTATGGGGGTGGGGGTGTCCAGGGGGGTGTCTTTACAGAGGGGGGTCTAATTAGGGGGTGTCCAGTAGGGGGTGTCTATCCTGGGGGGGCTGCTGTCCAGGGGGTGTCAGTCCAGGGGGGAGGGGGTCTATCCAGGGGGAGGTTTGGGTGTCCCGCAGGGGTGGTGTCAGGTGTGTGTATGTATTAAATAAGATAAGGGTTTTAAGGGGTGTTTATGTGGGGGTGTCTAACAGGGGGTGGGGGTTGTCCAGAAAAGGGGTGTATTTCCAGGGGGGCTTCTATCCAGGTGGGGTGTCTGTCCAAGGGGGAAGGGGGTTCTATCCAGGGGGTGTAGTGGGGGTGTCCCATAGGGGTGTTTCGGTGTGCATCAAGTCAGTGGGGGTTCAAGGGGGATGTCCAAGGGGTGAAACAGGGCATTAGGTTGCATGGGGACAACACCGGATGAACGGTGCATATTTTTAAGAAATGTGAAGAACTCTAGCCATGGTTTTAAAAATTGGCTATAGGTATTTAGCCAATGTTTAAAATCGTGGCTATATCCCTCTTGCACGGTTTGAACCTTGGCTACAAGACTATATCCACACCAATACTAGAAACGGTAGAGTAAATTGTGGCTATAACCTATATCCACGATTTAAAAATATGGCTATAGTCATATTTTCTAGTAGTGTTCCCTTATTGGGTTTCATCTTTCTGGTACTAGTCTCTAGCCTCGGGCCTATGGAAGGTGGTATTGGGGTAGTCACTTCATGAGACCTGGTGTACAAGTCGTGACATATGTGTCCTCCAATCAACATGGTCGGTGGTCTCATGCCATGTGGCTTCCACCATTGTGTCCTACGCGGTGCCGCCACTTGCAGCATCACCATGTCAAGCGATGGTGCTATGATATTTTCTTATTCTATAGACCACAATGCCTCCTTTTGTTCATGAAACATTTATCTCTCCTAGATCTATTCTCCTTAGGTTGTAATCTGCACAAATCTTGCCTCTGTTGTTTATTTTCCTCCAATCCAAGGTGCTGACCACATTCGGAGCCACCTAAAAAGGTTGGGTCCTAGCCAAGGGGTTTCATCAGTGAAAAAATGAAGAATATAGGGAGAAAAGTAAAAAATATAAACCTGGAAGAAAAAAATGAATACTTTTTTTGTGTTGACCTCAATCGATTTCTTTTATAAAGATAAACTAAAATAAATAAAGTTCAATCTATCCATAATCCCACAGATAATATCCCATCTATCAACAAAGATCAATCTGCAAGACAATATATCTGTTGATTTTTCTTCATACATCATAGAATTCATGAATGAGGAAAATATCTCAAAACAACAAGCCCAAACTCAATTCGGTTCAATCGTTTATGAAGAAAAAATAATATTGGCCAATGTTCTTTGAATCTGAGGTCCATTGTTTGATCGATTTGTTATCATCCGTAAACAGTTTCTCAATAGGTTCTTTCTCCATACCTCTCGATAAATTCCATGGTTATGATCATACCCATTAATTTTAAAAAAATACATAAATAAATATAAATTCAATGCGTCAAAATAGTTTCATTACTAAATTATTTTATTTAATGTTTTATCCTATATCACTTTTTCTACAGAGGACATGTGCCAAAAAATGTTAAGTCGCACCTATGCTAATGATGCAATTTTGAGCTCAATGGTTCTCTCAAATTTTGGATCCCGAAACTTATATATGTCTTTTCCACATTATCATGGAAATCTATGGTGCATTCTATTAAAATTATCAATATTTTTCAATCGTTTTTTGGTTAAAATCGTGCCTCAAAATTGCACACAATCATAAAACCTGGTCTCAAAATCAATCCATATAATATTTAAAAATAATTCAAAGGAAATATATTACGTAAAATTCTCCCTACCATGTTACATTACATCCCCTTATTTAAATACAATCTCTTCTCAAATAGATGAGGGTAATGAGAATTAATATGAGTTTTCCACTCAGATGTGCTCTTCTAGAGATTTTTGTGATACCAATGGAATACACTAAATGAATAACTCACCAACTAATGATCATCTCATACGTATCATCATTCTATTCTAGGTACTCAATATGTCAATCACCATCCCCGATTTCCAATTCTCCCCAGTCAATGACGTGAAATGATTCATGCACATACCACCTCAGAGACGACATGTAGTAGATGTCGTGTGCCCACTCTAATTATGAAGATAGAGCCATGTGATATACCACCTCTCCATCTATACATAGTATTTAGAAATGATTGTTGAACTTTGGAGATATCATATATCCATGGAAAAATTTCTATAATCCTTTTTGAGGTAAAACCCCGAGGAATAAATGGTATCATTCCTCAAACTCCAAATGCCTATATCACTTATCAGCATAAGACTTATAATGGCTCTATGAATTTTTCTTCTTCAACTAGATGATCTACTCCTTCTTTGTATTATCTTTCACCAAATATATGCATAGGAGTGTTGACTCTCCATGGTCATTGAAGCAATGTGGTGACTAGTAGGATCACCCGTACAAGTCCTAAAACAATGCCAAACCAATGGTTGAATTGTAGGTGTTATTTCATGAAAACTCTAACATTGTTATGTTATCCTCCCAACTATGGAAAAATTCTAACATGCAAGACCGCAACATTTCCTCCATACCATTAATGGTTTGATCAGTGTAGTAGTCCATCAATGGGTGGAATGTTTTTCTCAAGAATAAAGTGGTCTAAAATTTCTCATGCAATCCCTTCCACAACTGGGTTATTAAGAGTGATTAACGATCTAAATGTATCATTGATGGTACATCATTAAGTTGAATTATCTCTTGTACGTTGAGGCATCCCAATCTCTCTATTGATCTTTTCTCTCAGATATCTTGGAAGTGGGAAAACTTGTTTAGTTTGTCGATGGTTATCTAGATTGAATTGTGTCCCCTTGTCATAATGGTAAACCCATCATGAAGTACATAAATATCCCATCCCACTACTATTATGGCACATATAGGGGTTGATCCAAGTCCATTGGAACCTAGTTCTTAGCCTTCACTTATTGACATGTAAGGCATCAAGAGACCTTCTCTACAACTCCCTGGTTCATTCCATGACACCAAAAGAGACATCCATGGTCTTGGTACATCTTTTCAACACCTATATGTACCTTTAAATTGGATTCATGAAACCCCCTCATAAAATCCTCCCCCGACACCACTTGTACTAATGTACGTCCTCTTAAAAAATGTGTCTCCGCATTTGGAATATCCATCAGGATCATGCCCTATGGAAATATGAGAACATAAGTTCTTGAAGTTGGTATCCACATGTTCTGCCTCCTAGACACACTATAATATTGGAGGGAATAAAATAATCAATTGAAAGTATGATTCTCCATCTTCATCCACAATGTATAACTTCCATGAGGCTAAATGATCAAATTACTCATTCAAAAACTGCAAATTGGATCTCATGCTGAGAGAATATGCCACCACATTTTCCTTCTCAAATGAATAGACAATATCAAATTAATATTCCTAGAGGAACTCTAGCCATTTCATATTTATCATGTTGAAATATTATTTAGAGAAGATATAATTGATACTCTTGTGATTGTAGTAGATGATAAACAACTCACATATTAGGTAGTGTCATCAAATATTCAATGAAATGACTACATCTTCAAACTCAATATCATGGGTTGTGTAGTTCATTTTCTTTGGTCTAAACTAATGTAAACTATAGACAATAATAACATTCCTCTAAAACAGGACACAACCAATCCCCATACATGATGCATCACAAAACAGTATATACTATTCACCATCCTCTAAAAACCTAAATAAGGGGGCACTCTTCAATCTCTTCCTCAATTGCTGAAAAAACTACTAGCACTTATTATCCCCGTGAAAGGATACCTCTTTCATGTCAATGTTGATTAGGATCCTTCCACATAAGAGAAGTATCATACAAAATTCTAATCGAATCCTTCTAAACTAGGGAAACATCACAACTTGGTAACAATTTCGGGTGGCTCCCAAGAAAGCACCACCTCAATAAACATTGGGTATACTAGAAATCCTACCTCAAAAAGGTCATTCTAGGGAAAATAGACCTATCAAATCTAGAACTAATAGTATGGTAGCTTTTTATAAATCTGATGCTCTTTGAGTTTGTCCCGGATCATCCTAAATTGTTTCGTGTAATCCTCCTCAAAAGTGGAGTACACTATTATTTGATCGATGAATACCACTAAGACATGGTCTAAATAAGGCTGAATGATATTTTTCACGAGTACCAAGAGAAATAATAGGTAATTATTCACAACAAACAACATCACAATGTACTTGTAGTGGAAATAATGACATATTATGGCCTTCATCGGTTTATCCTCATCCTGTACTCATAGGTGGTGATAGCTAGATCTGAGGTCGATCTTCAAGAACCACTGCACCCCTTTCAACTAATCAAAATTTATCATTTATTGTCAATAGTGGATAAATATAATTCATGGTCACCTAGTTTGAGCACTGTAAATCTACCCATAACCTGATCCTCTTTTCATTGTTCATGAAAAAAAACTAAGGCTACCTAGGGTGAAACACTGGGTCTCATGAATCCTTTCCTCTATAAGTCATTTAACTATAACCACATCTCACAAAGCTATGCAAGATCCATCTGATATGAAACTGTAGATATCAGTGTTTTCATAAGGTGTACATAAATAAACAAGTCTGTCTTCATTTGGGGAGTTAGACATTGAACATCCTCAATAATGATGTCCTCATACTCCTCCACCACTATAATAAACTGAGGACTCGTATAATCAACTACACTAATGGTTAGGATAGGAAATGAATGAGAGATTTGATGCCCCATCCTGTGTGTGTATGTATGTCCTATGCTGCCTTTGTTTTCTTTTCACGAATAAATGAAATTCTAGTTCCTTCACAATGGAAACACCACACTCTTCACCTATAAAATATAATCTGATCATGAACTATGGACAAGTAGTCCATACCAAGAATGACATAATAAGATCTTGATGCTGCTACCTTGAGATCCCAACTAAATCTCTTTCCACCAATAGTTAGTTCATACTATTAGAACCAGTGTGTGATCATCGAATCTCTTCCAATCAGATTCTCCATGCATAAGGGTCGAGTCAATGGTTCAAAAATAATTTTTGATTATCTAATACGATTCATGGAAATAATGGAATGACTATAACCTATGTTAATTAAAAACGTAGTTAAGGTGGAAAAGGCATAGATCGTATATTGAATTATCCCTAGAGGCATTCAATTATAGGCCAACATTTACTACAACTAGCCTAACCTATATCCCTCATATCTCTTAGCCTAGTTTGGAACATCTAGGGGTTGTGGTGGTAATAGGGAAAACCTATGACCACCTACAACTGCCATTCCTAATCCTCTATCACGTCTTCTTCTCCGTAAATAACCATAATCATGTATATTTATATGCTTCAGTGGTCCCTCAACTGTCTCCTAACCAACTATACTAAGAGTCAGGAAATCTCATTCCAGATGTCCCCAACATCCATATGATTCACACCATCTATCCCTTGAAAGATTCAAGATTCCCTAGGAGCCATAAACTACTAACCAAGAGTCATTGGATCACCTCGTAAAGAGCTTGTACCACTTGGATCCCTATTACTCCTATCATATGCCTGCTAATGAGGAATCAACATCTCGATTCCCACTACTATCTTTTACTAACAATGTTTTATTTACTATAAATCTCCCTTCTAGTAGGGCTCACTCATGTATCACGACATAAGTATGAATTCTAAGGGATACCACAGATGCCCTGATGTCTCAGGGTAAGCCATTCTCAAAGGTCCAAGCCCTGAAGAGCTTGTCACATACCACTGCCAAGGAGTAGTATTAAACATTAGATAAATTCACTAAATACTACTCCTTGGTCATACCTCCCTACTGTAGATGCAGAAACTCTTGTATGTGCACTGATCATAACGTGGATGGATATAACTCCTCTCTGAAGAGATTTTCAAAATCTATCTAGGGAATAGTTTTCTCGTCGTATATATATGTCACTAATCCCCACTATCACACTATAAATCCTTGAAGAAGTGTCCGGACACATACTATCATCTGATTGGTAGGATTCCTCACAAGAAAGAAAATACATCTGACTATCTCCCACCAATCATCAGCTATCTAGGGGTCTGGCTCACCCTGAAACCTGGATGGTCACTACATTTTAAACTCATGAAATACAATCAGCCTGTGTGAATCCTTAGCTGGTAGTGATGGTTGTAACTACTTCTTGATAGGTGGTGGTATAGCTAATTAACCCTTTATAGGTTCTATCTCTGGTATATACCCCAGTACTGATGCCTCGTCACTAAGCAGATCATCCTTGTGGTCATGACATCGAATCCTGGATGGATATCTATGTGGAGATATGAAATAATAAAACATGATGTAACATAGTCAATAGAGTATATTTGGATAGTTTAACTAAGAAGGACATGGAAAACACAACCATTTTTATGATGCATGTACCATTGTTTTCATCAACAAACAGTGTTTTCATATACAAAGTCAAGAAGCAGGTTCTTAGAGTCCTGGGGCTTGGATAATTCATCCACCATAATAACAATAGATTCAATGGATTGAATTCAAAACATGAAACACTTAACACTGTTTCCTCAAACCATTCTCAAATATTGTCAGTCCTAATGTAGAACTGACCCACCACTCATACCACTCTTTCACAACCCGTCACATAGGGTCCCATTTCGTAACTACCAAAAGCCTACCTCTAATAGGCTGGGGGATGGTGACTAGCACTGATTAGGCATAACCCACAAATGATAGACATTACCAAAATCACATGTATTCATGCACGCATCTCCAAGACACAAATGATAAAATGTAAAAACACTATCTAAAAATTCCTGAAATGTACTATATCCAACCACAAAATTAAAATATTTAATGTATTATAAAGTAAATTGGGCCAAATACAGAACCACCAAAAACAGTCTATAACAACAATCCCATCCTCTATAAAAATATGTATTGGGACTGTAGCCTAAAAAGATACTAGAACACACCACAGTCTGTCTAGTCTGATAAATAAACACCTAGTCCTGTTATTCCTAGGGCTCCATCAAAAGTCCATTCATCTGCATAAGACACAACATGCACAGGAAAATCCCATGTAGGGGTGAATATAATTCTAATTAAAACACACTGAAACTAGAAAATATTACTAAAAATAAATACCACAGTGTATTGTATAGTCATCACTACACATGTATATGTATAAAACACATATAACAAGAACATACTGATATAGTCTACAAAAGAATAAATTTCTATTGGGAAAACACAAAAAATTACAAAAAAAGGATCCCTCTCGAATAGTGCTCATTCTAGGTGAACTCAATCCTCGAGGAATGATATCATCAGAGACACTCACAATGAGTTATAGCTCATTTGGATCCCTCCAAAATAGAATGAATTTGTTATGGAAGACTATGATAAATAGAGAGGGGATCATGCCCAGACACAATATGGAATACCATGTACCATATCTGGATCAACCTTCAATGTATAGGATACTTCCCAAACACACTAGGTAATACTACTGACCCAACTGATGTGGCACACTAGATAGTGGAACAATATCTTGCTCTTATTAGTTATGTCGATTACAGAAAAACTACACTATGGGTGATTAAATATTGCTCTATAGACCCACATAGGGATATCATAATCTCTCTAGGACTTGGCCTCTCAAGGGGATTACAATATAGTGATGTAGATATAATTTCGTACTAAACACTTAGGGAAAGGACAAAGGGAACACTCTCAAACTATACTATTATAAAATAAAAACTCACCACTAGTCCTAAAAGAATTGTCTCAATGTCAAGTTATCAACTATGAAAATGGATCATCGGTTCGTTGCTTCATTTAGAAGTTATGGTCATTTGATGATTTAATGGCGGTTATTGGGCTTATGGACTGACCACATGGTCAATATAATGACCGTTCTAACTGTGACGGTTGACAATCTGTGGTCATGGCCGTGCGGCCGCTACACCAATAGTACATGGAGTAGTTGTGGCTCATGGTTGACCATGGTGTGGCTTCAGCCCAGGTCTGACCCACCATGACTGGTCTGTATGTTCGGTCCGTCCCACCGGGGATGGCCCACGAGGTCGGACCATTCGCTTAGCCCAACCCACTCACACCCTGGCCTCCTAGAACTATGAACATGGACCACATATTCTGTGACCCCAGTAAATGTACTCTTCATATGCAACCCATGTGGTTTCCACCTTCGTGTCCTTCATCCCCTACGCATCCCACATGGCACCACTGCCCGCGGCTCCACCGGCTTCACCGCTCCACCCCCTAACCCACCGTCAGTCATGGGTGCCACCTTGGTTCTCCCATCTCTGGAACATTGTGATTATTCCATTCCCTAATATATATAAAAATGTCACATATCCTAGCTCCTATAGATCTGATCTACACAGATCTGATATCTATTACCGATTTTCCTCTAATTCGGGGGTCCAATCACGTTCAGAGCCACTCAGTATGGTCAAGCCTTGACGAAAAGGATCCAATGGTGAAGATCCCAATGAATGGAGGGATAAAATCCCAAAGAGAATCACCGAGTAATGAACCATGTACATTGATCAGTTTGGACTCAATATTTGTCTATTAGAATGACAAAAAAACATGAATAAAGATCAATCTGTAGACCATCCCATAGATAATATCCCTTCCCACAGTAACAATCGATCTACAGGCCAATATATTGGTTAATTGTTATGAATTAGTCGAAGAATTAAAGAACAAGGAAAAAAATCAAAAAACACATCCATCATTGAATCAGTTTGACCGCTGATGATGAATGAAGCGTTGTTGTCCTTATTGGCTAGGTTCACCGAATCTGATGTGTGTTCTCCGATCAACCCTTATTCCTATGCTAACGATTTCTCTAGATGTTATTTCTCCAAACCTCCATTGAAATTATAGGGTTATGAGGCTAAACCCGATTTTTTGACAAAGACATAATAAAAATAATCTCCCACATTATAAAATTTCATTATTAAATAATTTTAATTTATGGTAATGTCCTTTATAAATATTTCAACAGATGACCTGTACTGACTAAAGTTATGTTGTTCCTAGGGTAAATTCAACATTCTAAGCTCATTGGTTCCCTCATATTTCTGATTCAGGCATAAATTTAAGTTTTATTCCACTTTTTCAAGAAACTATACATATGTGCTATTAAAAATATTAATATTTTTGAAACATTTATTCTAGGAACACCGGTCCTCAAAATCGTATGTCGTCTCAGCGCTTTGTCTTTAAATCAATCCATATAATATCTAAAATTAATAAATGGAAATTATGATATGTTATAGAGATGTGTGTATATATATATATAAGATAATTAAAATAAAACGGAACATTTATTATATGAATTCTTATAAACATATGAAATAATATTCACAATATATACTTCTCATCCTTAATGTGTCACATACTTACTTTGTGAAAACCTGAGATATCCATAAAACAGTGAAAACATAAATAAAACAATATAGGTAACATGGAGTATTAATTATGTAAGATTACAACCCTAATAGGTTCCATATAATTTTTAACTTACATAGAAACCTTACAATATAACCCTCACAGCTAACTTGTGATGTTACCCCAATGGCTACATTATAGTTCAACCATCGTAGTTACACTTATAGTAATCATTACAGTCGACCTCCTCCATAAACATACCCAATGCATTATATGGAGATATTGGCCCAAAACATCATCATAAATAATTCCTCAAAACAAAAAAAAAATATTCCAAAAACAAGTGTGAATGCATCCTAAAAACATTCTATTCTAATTTTCTAAAAAGGGGCATTAAAGAAGATTTTAAAAAGAATGTACCTTACCTCAGGTCTATCTTACTTCAAACGTGTTCAATACACCAGTATAAAAATATAAAGACAGTTACTAATATATTAAAGAACAATATTCATATTTATAATTACTTATATTATATTCTTAAAACATATTTCCTACCATTTATTAATAATATTTTCTAATTTATGTTTCTTTGGGTGTATTCTTTTCGTGGTTTTCATGGTCTGCTCGTATAGATGTTCTTTTCAAATGGAATAAAAACTCAAAATTAGAAAGAAATAGTATTAATAAGTTTCAAAAAACGTTAAATTTTACAAGGTATCAGTTTGTTTTTTGATATAAGGATGAATAATTAGATAAAACATTAATTAAAATGATTTATCTTATTTAGGCAGTGTTGACAACCATCATGAACTTATATTATTTTATTTAATATCATGTTTATATATTAGTTATATGAAATTATATAAATTATAATTTGTATAATAAATAATATTTAACCATAACAATGGTTTTATGACTAGATTCGAAAGCAGTAATGGGAAATGAATGTGTATCATCCACGATGAGGGTAAATCAACACATCATAGATGATGTTCTCATATTTAGAATAAACAGGAGAGGAAAAGGAGTTTGATGATGAATTTTTTGTTCAAAATAATAAAATTACAATATATATATATATATATATAAGATACTAGTGTTTTAATTCCACATGGATAATAGGATTTGAATAATGAATAAGAAAAAAAATGAAATAAAACCAAAATAAATTTAAATGAAAGAATATTTTACCTCTTGAATTATTCTCCATGAGAACCTCATTAAGGCACTTGGTTTTATCTTTTTGGTGAGAACAATAGTTCTTGAACATGGAGAAGAATATTATGATTTAAATTATGAATAAATTAAAAAATATATAGGGCTTTTTTTGTAAGTTGAAGAGGTTGTGAGGGGTGGTAATTGTAATGGAGGAGAGAATTTTTTTTAATCATTTTATTTATTAGATTATTATTTTTGATCAAGACTATAAATAGATTAATTATTATCCCTAAACATGTTAAACTAATGAATGATATTTTGAGATTATGGGAATTCATTAGACATAAAATTCGTATGACTCTATAATATATATATTTAGGTTATACCGTAAATTACCATATTTCCCTATTCTAAAAAAAATATTGTTTTTTTAAAAAATCCCAAAAAAATATCCTTAACCATTTTTCAACATATAGAACATAATAATGAACTCCATTTTTTTGAAAATAATTTTATATATATGATATATATAATTTTTAATTAAAATCATAATTTATTTAAAAAATACTAATTTTAAAACAATAAATTATATTATAACACATTGAGAAATTAAATAATGTCTCATAAAATTATCATATAATAAAAAGAAAAAAAATATTAAATTTTGAATCTATTATATGAATATAAATTTTATTTTAAATCATTATATAAAATATTAAATTATGAATAACCATTCATGTTTTAAAAAATTACCATAACTTAATTTATCATTTTCAAAACATTTAATTACTTATTCATTGATATAATTATATCATATTTTCACTTATAAGATAAATAAATATTACTTATAATATCATTCTTGAAGTTACTATTCTGTTAGTATAGACTTCTTAATTTCTATAAATACAACTTATGTTGTCATACATTAATACTGAATTTAACTATTTAATTCTAGAATGAGAATAAAATTATTTAATAAGTACCTAGTTTGTTAAAATGATTAATGATTCTTGAATATAATGTTAAACTTTTTTTGGTATGTTCATGAAGAAAAAATGATGAATTTTAGATGATGACAATTATGCTCAAATAATTAAGTATCATATATGATCTTATTAACATGTATAAAAGGTTATTAATAATGATTATCCATATAATCAATGATTAAATATTGCATTAAGTGTGAAAAATAATAATGGTTCCAATATCACACGCTATGTCTATATCTTCTCTCTAATTGAGTTTCGTGGGAATGTGCTTATTGAAAATTTTGATATATTCCATATATTTTAATTTTATATGAATTTAGTAATGAATTTAATTACATTATATAGATTGGATATCATTTATCATAAATAGGAAGTCATGTTTCAAATTAAAAATGTACCAATGATATTCTATCAGTATGAGGATGAATATGAAATTCATACCAAAATTACATCAATTTTATGTGTCTTATTATATATTCATGAGGGTGATCTGTCAGCAATGATTAGTGAGAATCTCCATATAGAAAATATGCCTAATTTGAGAGAACATATATGTGTATATCCTGATTAGATTAATAGCATTACCCAAATCAATAAGTTGAGTTTTCAATATAACTCATACATAGTGCTACATCGATTTTAAATACCACTGAAAAAATGGTTATAGTTTAATTGTGGGAATCGAAAAAACAACTCGATGATAATTTTTATAAAAAAATCATTCAACCTATTTTGTCACCCTGTGGTGTATCAATTCTTTTTATTAAGATGAAATACGGGTCTATGAATATTTGTATTTATTATCATGATCTAAATAAAATCATTATCCATAAAAAATATCATGTGCCCCATATTGATGATTTTTTTATCAATAAATAATATATCAATAATTTTCAATCATTGAACTCCGATATGGTTTTCATCAGTTGGGAGATAGAAGGCGGGAATTATCCAAGACAACCTTTCATATGAGGTATGAAATTTATAAATTTGTAGTGATTCTATATGGAATTATTGATTACCCTAATATCACCATGTATAAAATGAATAGAGTCTTTATATATTACCATGAAAAGTTTGTAGTATTATTTATAGATGATATTCATTTTTATTCAAATAGTTAGAAAGAGCATGAAGATCATTTTTGGAATTTGTTGAATACCTTGAGAAATGAGATATTGTTTTCCAAATTTATAAAATCTGAATTTTTTTATAGAATGTAACATTCATGGGACTTGTAATTACAAGATAGGTTATATATATAAATCCCTAAAAGAAAAATGTTTTTAAAAAATGGACCATAAAAGCCTTGATGAAAAAGATATGTTATATTTTAGGGTATTATGGGTACTGTTCATGGATTTTACGATATTTATCAAGGATATATAATTAAATGACTGTGTTGATATAAAATAGAATGAAGTTCCTTTAGAAAAATGTATGTGAAGAAAATTTAATGGTTTTGAAGAGAAATTTAGTAGAAGAACCTATTATTACACTACCCTATAGTGGAGAAGAGGTTTTTATTTATAGGGTTTCATCAAACTAGGTTTTTTATGTTTTCTCTTTGATGATAAAATGGTGGTAGCTTTTGAATCTCTCCAATTGAAGATTCATGAAAAAATTTACCCGAATCATCATATAGTGTTGGTTGTAGTAATTTTCCATTTAATGATTTTTAGGAATTATCTTTACGGTGAATGGTTTATTATATATACTAATCATAAATTAATAAATTATATAATCGTAGAGAAAGTTATGTTCATGAACCAATGAATTTGGTCGGAACAAATTAATTATTACTACTTCTCAATACATTAAATCCTGAAGAAGTTGAACAAGTTGCTTAATAATCTATGTTGGAAATAGAATTCTAGTATTTCCATGACAAGTATTACCAGAAATAGAATACAAATAAATTTAGAGGATATTGGTATCGAAATCATAAGGAAAGGGGATATGTAACATCCCCCGATATTTCACCATATCACATGGAAAAAATGGTTTTTTATTAGACAGCATGCGTGCCTCCCCATATTTTAGAGGTTGTAGACTAGAAGTAGGGATGTGATATGTGTTGTCATGACACTATTACCCTGGGTTATAGAGTTACGATATAGTCTAATGTTCAAATAATAATAAATATTATAGTGAGGAAATAATCGAAACAATACTATATTGTGAAAAATGCAACCACAAAAACCAACTAAATAATACCATAAATAATTAAGGAATAAAGTATTGTAATTCTATAATGTTATAACATTTCATGATATACGTAATACAAAAGAAATAATCGATGAATCAATTAAATACTCAAAATTTCCAATTCCCAAGCCCCATGTAATTCACATCTCGAAACATCATCCCATCAATCTTGAAAAAATAAGTAGTAAGATCCCTTTTCCATTGACTAATCCTACATCCATGTAATGAGCATGTGTACCAAATGATGGCTTGATCAACCTGTCAGTGTAACACAATAAGTTGAAAAAACTGTGTCTAAACATAACAAATCAGAAAAAAAGTTCTTGAAATAATAAAATAAATTGGTGTATTAATTAATTAAACAATTGAATTTATACCATATCAATTTTTTTGTCACCATGATCGAATATCTCCATTCATGTCTCTGGTGATGCCATTCATATCCATATAACCATGGTTAGTCAATACCGTCTTTAGCTTCCTTTTGGAATGTCTCTGAGCAATTCTAACAACCATTCCAAATATGACCATATAACCATGGTATAAATAAAATAAATCTGGGTCCATTACACCTTATAATAGTCTAATAAATAATTCAAGGTCGAACCCTTAGTATAATAATTTTATCATGTATCTAATTCATGCCTGTTATATGATCATTTCAACATGCGTCATTGAGAATATCCAGATATATACTCATTACAACATTAATCAAGACAATACCCAGTATATAAGTATTTAATAATGTTTCCCTAGGAATATGTTGATATATATGAATTAAAACATATATCATTATGTATATCATACTATATAAGCTATTAAAATGTATCAGTATCCATAATAGAAATGTTATCAAAATATAATATCACAATGATCAATGGTTTAATATTAAGATTACAATTTATCTTTTATCCTTACATTTCACTAATAATTTTGTCACAAACAAATAAAATTCCATCCATTTTAATAATCTATTCATTCCATGGTGAATCTATTTCATTAAATCACCCAAAACTCTTTTCATGATAAAAATTCATTAAGCCATTAGTCAATTCAATTATAATTAAGGGTCTTCTCAACCATATAGTGTCCATAATACCAGTCATGAATAATTGGATCCATAGGGATTCAAAGAAATATTTCCAATTTATCATTTCATAAATTTATGTTCACATTATATTGGTGGAATTGAAATATTTAACATACTTTAAAATTAAACAGAACAAATGGTTAAGGGCTAGACCCCATATTTATAATCTGTGATTAATGTAATTATTCCAATGGAAAATTCCAACATAGAAGATGGTTTAGATAATTTCAAGAAGAATCATATATCATAAAAAATAAATATATAAATCCAACAACTGCAATGGTCAAGAGATTACAACACAATATCCGGAGAAAGATGCACATGTTTGAGTGAGTAGAAATCATCCACACTGCCCTCTTGAAACTGTTGATGTTGATAAATAAATTGTTTGTAATACATTTACATGTCATCTAATTTTTTTTATGGAGATACTAAAAAACTTACTAGAAGTGTTGTGGGACTTCTTGGGTTGATATTTAATGTTCACAACTAGGAAATTTTTCTCTAAATGGGTGGTGATGAATGTAACACCCTAGAATGATGAAGGGATTATTGGATAAATGATAAAACCAACTTCAATAAGGTTAAATTTACTTTCTAGGAGCCTTCCTGATTATGAATCCATATTTATGCATGATTCTCTTGGAGTAGTGATCAGGATGAGTGACCTTCTGGGAATTTCCCAAGGTGTCTATGAGTGAGGACAAAGCATACTAGAAAGAACATGTGTTGTAATGTGGGGAAAATCATTAGTCTGATGAACTATTCAAGATAGTGTTTGGTCCCAATGTATGGGACCACATGTCTATAGGGAAACTATTGGTTATTGGTGGGATAAGACCTAAAAACCATTTTATGGTGTTGTGTTTTTGCTATCAGAGGGGTCCAATTGATATAGAATATATCATCTACTTCAAAAAATAATGTTTAACCGTGAATTAACATGGGAATTTAAGAGTCAAAAATTAGGTTAGTGAACTATAGAATTCTGTGAGGAATGTTCCTATGTTCAACCATAATTACAAATGAATGATTATTTTTAATAACCAGTTGTATGTCCCATCAATACCTCACATGAAGAATGATCAATTTGATGAAGCTCTTAATTCACCATTACCAATATGTCCACAATGTTAGAATAAACATATGGATATAAAATAATATTTCTGGCGGGATAATAAAAAGTGAAATCTTACAAAGTATGTATCTGTATATATGTATAATATCAACAAGTTAAGGATGAAATATAATGTGGAATTTGTATGTTGTAATCATCGCCTTTAAGAGAATAGAAATGGGATGACATCCCCATTACATTCATCACCATACACCCCAAAATTTATGAAAGAAGAAATTTTATTTGATTTTTTGTCTATCACATTTAGAAGTTGACACATTTAAATTTTATTAGATAGGATATCACTCTCGATTAAATCATTAAGATATAAATTAATGAAGTGTTAATGTCACATGGTGTACCACTCCCAATCATATCTAATAAATATGTTATGTTTATGGTGATTTTATGGCATGGTCTTCAACAAGATATGATTATCCAGTCGAGTCATAGAACTGCTTATCATCTTCCAATATATGGTCTTTCTAAGAGGAACATTGAATCCATAAATGATATATTGACAACATTCGCATTGGATTTGATAATAGTTTTTAATAAACACATTCCCATGGTAACGTTTTTTACAAAAATATATTTCACCCAATCATTCATATGGATCATTAGGAATCTTCATATGGTTGTATGCTTATTACTCTAACATTATAGGATAAAGTTGGAGAAATACAAATATCAGAACCTGAGCTAGTTGATGAAATGAAAGAGAATACTAGATCTATTCAACAACACATCAGGAT
The DNA here is from genome assembly GCA_963277665.1 of Viscum album. NCBI lineage: Eukaryota > Viridiplantae > Streptophyta > Magnoliopsida > Santalales > Viscaceae > Viscum > Viscum album. Next base: position 2,086,234,713 of record OY728165.1, on the reverse strand, counting down.
AGCTTAGAGTTGAAAGATGATTTATGATGATGATTTCTTGTTAGAAAAAGAGATAAATTTTGATGATTATGTGACATTACATATAAATCATTGGAGTAAGTTAATGATAATTTTAATTAAGGGAAAGAAGGTCCCTATATATATCAGTCCCAATGACATTCTAGAACGCATTGGGACAACAACTTATCTCCTAGATACTGCTCCAACACTCACAATTTCACAATGTGATCCATGTATATCATTTGAGTAACTGCCTACTAGATATATCAAATGTTTTGAAGATAAAAGATATACCATTGTATAATTATATTTCTTATAATGTATAACTAGTAGAAATATTGTATTGTAGAGAATAAGTATTAAGGAACAAGACTACTCACCCGGTTAAGCTTACCTGGAGGAATAATCAATTTGAGGAAGCAATGTGGGAACCTGATGATGTGATGAGGTATGGGTACCCATAGTAGTTTATGTCATCATCAAATAATTTGAATAATGAAATTCATATAATGGGGGTAAAATTGATTACCATGAGAAAATAGAATATATGTCTCATTAATAAATAAATGTTTTTGATTACTTATAAAGAATAAAACCATAAAATTAAGTTTATAGAAATTATAAATTTAATAATAATTCAAATTATATTGTATTTATATCAAATAATATTGATTAAAATATTTTGGAATTCAATGTAGATATTTTATTGATCTTAAATAACTGTTTTGAAACTTCTTGATTATCTTCATATTTTTTCCAATATGTTATATTCAAAAAATAATTCACTGTATTACACATATAAAAATTTCTTTTTAAAACATTCATAAAATAATTCTATTTATTACCAATTTTTTATATTAGAAAATAGAGGCATTTAAAAAGGAAAATAATATTTTTTTAAAAAAAATTTGTTTTTTGTCCACATTTTGTTTAAATATTAACAAAATAAGTTGAAAAATATTAATTATTTTTTATTGAAATTTTTTATTTAATATATTCATCAAAATATTTTAATATTAATTAAATAGTTCAAACTCATTAATGAATTATATTAAATATAATTTTATGATTAAAATTCATTTATCTAAAAATGGATTTCATTGCATTTTTCACACTTATTTTAAAATAAATTTATTCTAATTATAAGAATTTAATTTTAATGAAATGAGTAAAATATTTTGAAAGAGTGCAAAATTTGTTTAAAATTTTTCAATTTCAATTTGATTCATTGTAAATAAAAACCATGGTAATTTTTTGTCACCATAATAAGGGTTGAAAGGAATAACTAGGAGTGGTTAAACATTGATATAACGAATAAAATATTGATAAAACATGTATAAATGTTATTTTATGATAGAATTCAGACCCAAAAATATTTTATCTTCTAATTTTGGGTTCCATTATTCTACTTTATCTTGAATATGATAATGTTATTATTTAATGTATTTAGTATTTATCAGATTTCCACGCGCCCCACTTATAAAAGAGGACAACTATTATTCACTTATTCTCACACATTGAGTCCACTAGTTATTAAAATACCAAGAAAAATATCATTATAATATCCTACCAACATCATATATTTTTTTCACCCCAAATTTGGAACCATTTAAGGATTATTATGTAAGGTAATGCAGTTTTACAAACGATGTTGTAGTTGCCTTTTCTGGTCTATTTTGAGTTTCTTTCATCATTTACCTCCTCTAAATATTTTATGATTAAAATAACATGATTAAATAATTTTAAATAAAATTTTAATAATTTATTATATTATTTATATATCTAATTTTACAACCTTTTTTTCTTGTAATAAATTGTTACATCATTTATGAATACATGTAAACTACCACCCCCATGAAGCGATGAATTTTGTTTTTTTAGGTATTTCCTTGATCGATGTCCATATCGATGAATGTAATGATTATATATGATATTTATGATAAAATATTTATTTTTAAATGTTATTCTATTATTTAAATTTTTTTTCCATTGTAAAAAATAAAACATTACTCGTGCATACGTATAGAAAACCATATCCATGATGTAATATAATTATTTTTTCATCCCTATAGTATTTCAATAAATATAAACCAATACATAATTAAAAAATATTATAGTTTCAACATGATTAAAATTTTGGACATTATGAAACCATTAACATGGTAAAATAAATAGAAGCTGCAAAATAAATAACAGTTAGGGAACGTAATGTTTATCACCCTGAATATTGACATTAATGAAAATTTATTAATAAATTGGTAATTATAAATTAAAAGGATTGTTATATTGTAATATAAGTATGAATAAGTTAATATTTATTATTTATTATTTTTATAAATTAATTTTACATAATCCTAGGAATTAATATAAATAAATACATTTCTTAAGATAATGGTTTATATTACTATATCATTTTTTTTGAGATTTTATATATTAAAATTCCACTGAGAAAATTTATATAATAACTATCATTTTAAAAAATAATAATTTCTCTTAATTTTCTTTATTTATATGGTTTTAATGTTTTTTTCATTATCCTCCCTTTCTTACCTAAAATTATAAATAATGTATTTTTGGAAAAGATGGCCTTATTTCCTCTTTAGTTGGTCAATTTTTCTACCACGAATATGTTCTTTTAATGGTCTTTATAAATTGTATTTTAAATGATGAAATCATTATTTTTAGTCATTTTAAACAAAATTTATATTTATTTTTAATTTTCTAAAAATCGTTTTTTATAATGTTTTTTTCCAAATAGTTTTTTTAATGTTTACCAAATGTGTTAAAGGATTATTTTTTAACATATACCACATTATTGAATTTTCATTCCATTATATCCAATAATATATTTATGAATTACGTTATATGTTTCCATGTTTATTTTATAATAAAATCCTTTTATAAATTTTCTTTTATTTTTTATTTGAAATGATTTCCAAAGAATTTTTTTTAAAGGTTATGCCTCAGTCAAAGACCAATGCACAATTTAATTATAATGAAATAAAAGGACGTACAAAATTATGAAAGACAGAATATTATTATAATTCTTATTATAAAATGAGATAAAATCACCAGGAAACTCATATAACCTGGTAATATCCCAATCGACCACCTTGTAAGCAGGAATATCAGCAACTATGTTTGCTTCATGAAAGGCATGAATGGAAATATAGTTTAGTTTTGTCAGCGTATCAAGACAATTCATCCATCAAGAAGTAAGCGGCCAGGCTAGGTGCGCCACCCCCTTCCAGATATATTGGACAATAGTTGTTGAATCACATTCAACCCAGAGCTTATTCCAACCCATTTTTTTGGCAAAGTCCACAGCATGAATCAATCCCAAAATTTCCACTTCCATAGCCGAGGTTGTACCACATCCGCTGAATAAGAAACCATAAAACCTGACATGATTGTCTCTAAAAATGGAACCATAACCTACCAGACTTGTGTTTCCTCTCAAGGCACCATATACATTAACTTTGATCCATCATGGATGCAGAGCTTGCCAGAATAATTCCAGGGTGCATTGAAATTTCTTGTTAGATCCCGCAATCCATAGATGGCGAATGATCTCAAAATCACCAATAGAGTTGTCACAATGAGATATCTGAAGTGAGGCAACATTATTGATGGAAATTAGAATACACGTCTTACATGATGTGAAATAGAATGACAAATTATTATGAAGATAATTATTATTATCATACCAGATCACATGTAGGATCTCCACAATTGCAGTCAGAAAATGATTCTTGATTTTCATAGAAGAGTCTCTATTAACACAAAGCTTCAATTGAGAGTTGATAATATCAAGAAGTGACCATCTGCAACCAAAATATGTTTAGAGTGTAATTTTAATGAGCTGTAGCTATAGAAAAAGAAAAAAACATATGATTAGAATCCTCTCAGTGTTGATTGCACAGATGACATCTAGAGCAAAAAGGAATCCCAAAAGATTGCAGGAACAATTCAGCGGGGACCCAATTATGGGAAATACGCCATATAAGAGTATGTCTCTTAGGATTGACCCAAGGATTTCTAAAATCATTAAACCAACTAAATATGGGTTCAAATTCAATGAAATTGTTTTTGTAGAAGCTTTTGGAATCAAGGACACCATTAAAAGCAGGCTCCAAAATGATGAAGTCATCGGTGTTAGAGAAAGGATAATTTTCAATGATATGACTGATGTGATTAAAAAGGGTGATGTCATGGGTGTTTTAAACATCCCTAATAGTGTAGATGGTGTTGTGAGGAAGAGTGGTGGATGTGAGAAAGGAGACTAAGGGGACGCATGTCCAGTTATCGAGCCAGAAATTCATTGAGGAATTAGCTCTAAACAACCATCTATAGTTGTTCATGATGCTAATGAAGGATTGTCTAATGGAAATCCAGATAGAATAAGTTATGTAACTCGGATTTCCATTCTTATGCTTGGTAAAGAATATTTTATTTAGAAAGGAAGAGGAATTAGAGTTGTTATGAAGTATTCTCCATGTCAACATAGCTTGGAGAGAATCATTAAAAAATTTATGATTTTTTATTCTGATACCACCCTTTTCAAAAGGTTTACAACAAGTGACCCAAGTTATGGTCCCAAGATTTCATTCAATCATACTACCAGTAAAAACAAAAATTTTAATGTAAACGTTGATATTATTAAGGATACCATCAAGAAAATTGTAAACCATCACCGAGTAAACCATTTTGTAGACAATTGTTGATTTCAGAAGACAAATTCGGCCAGCCATAGAAAGATATTTAGCCTTCCAAGAATAAATTTGGTTGGTAATTTAATCAACAATGCTGTGAAAGAAGATGGATTTGGGTCTTCCCCAAAAGATAGAAACACCGTGATAAGTAATGGGGAAAAAGCCATCCATGATTCCTAAGTAATTGATGATGTTAATTTTTTTGTTAGTTGCAAAAATTTTCCAAATGAAAACAAAGGATTTTCTCCAACTTATAGCATGACCCAAAATTTCCTCACAATGTGTTTGATAATTTTTGAGGTTTTGGATGTTCCTTTTATCACATTTTATGAAAAGAATAATATCACCAGCAGATAATAAATGGGTAAGAATATTTCATTTTCTAGAATCCTTAATGGGATTAATTATGTTTTGATCCACAAGGATCATGTGAAGCCAACTTAAATAATCCTCGGAAATAGAAAAAAGGATTTCAGAAAGAGGATCACCCTGCCTAACCCCCTTTGTGCATTTAATGAATCCTTTAGGAGCCCCATTGACCAGTACACATATGGAGGCTGAATTGAATAAGGATCATATCATACTAATAAAATATCATTTAACCTCAATGTTTTTGAGAACCATTAATACGAAACTCCAATCCATGGTGTCAAAATAATTTCTGATATCTAGTTTAATGAACACACTACCACCCATAGTAACTTTATTCGGCATATTAGTGCATTCAGAAGAAAGGTAGATGCAATGTTGAATATAAATTCCCTTAATAAATCCAAATTGGTTCCAAGAAACTATTTGATTACCGATGGAGGTGATTCTGTTAGAAAGGATTCTAGAGACAATTTTATAAATGGTGTTGATGTGCACAATATGCTAGAAAAGGTGAATCTCAGTTGCATTTTACACTTTACAAATAAGAGGGAAAAATATAGAATTTATCCCATGTGGGAGAACATTAGTGGAGAAGAAAGATTTGACCAGTTTTCAAACATCCAAATGAATGATTTCCTTGTAGTGTTGGAAGAAACCATTGTTGAAACTATCAGGTCCCAGGACACTATCTGAGTTGAGGCTAAAAATAGTGTCCTTGATTTCATGATCCAGAGGTATGGTTATCAAATTGTCATTGTATTCAACAGTTACCATATTCGGTATGATATCAAGAAGAAGATATTTTCAAACCACATGACCATTGAAAGAATTATTAAAATAATCGACAACATGATTAGAAATAGCTTCCTCTGTGTCACGAATGATGTCATCAACACTACGAATGGAAATAGGCCTATATTATTTTCTTATTTATTGGAGAGAATTTTAGAAATTAGTATTCCTGTCACCATCTGAAATCCTTATGGTTTTGGAAATCTTCTTTCTCATGTTATTATTTAGTTTCAGTAGTGAGTTGAGCTTCAAGGATGTACAAATTTCAGTCTGAGGATCAAGAGAAAAAAAAGAGTAGGTGTTGGATATTTGAATATGAATGAGTTCATTCACTATATAATAGATATCCTTGTCTGACTATTCTATTTTAGAGCTACACCAATCCTTGAGGCACTACATTAAGAGCATTAATTTAGCAATGAATGAAAAAGAATCTTTGTGATGTCTTTTGTCATCCCAAAAATCTTTTATCGGGTCAGAACATTCAATATCAGAATCCGAAGCATTGTTAAAATTATATGGAGCTATAGATTTAAAACCCTTTGTGAAAAGACTGGCTAGAATGGGGAAATGATCAAAGTTGATCTTGGGTAAGGAAATACTAGATATAGATTTCCATTTATCAAGGGCATTAGTATTAGTTAAATTCCAATCATGTTTTCTAGCCACTACCCTATTAAGGTACATTCAATACCAAGTATACATAGCACCAGTGAGGTTGATTTCTATAAGGTCACAATCCTCAATAGTAGATTTAAATTCTCTTTTGGAGATAAGAGAATGGGATGGTCTAATTTTTTTATCCGGGAAAAGAATGGAATTGATATCCCAAATCAAAAACTAGGGATCGTATATAACTCTAGAGAGCGAAAGATGGTCATGCCAAAGGTATATTCTCTCTTTATATCTATTCATGGTATATAACATTGTGAAAAAATCATATACCCCATTAGTGTAAATTTCACAAGTAATCAATTGATAAGTATATTTGATAGCATAAACAGACTGTAAGGATGAATGAAAAAAATCCAAAGAGTTTCAGTAGAAATTCCATCCTTGTAAGCACAGAGGAAATTAAATCCAAAAGAGAAAAAATGGAAATTTTTCAATGAAAATTTGATTTTAGGCATAGAGAAAGCAAATAATTTTGGTTTGTGAGTTAAATTAAATCTCTTAAGCACAATAAAAGTATCAGAGTTTTATATACCCAGACAATTCCAAAATAAACAATTCAATGAAACCTGTGATTGGAGTTAGAACTCCCTGTTTTAGGCCACCCAAGCCTTATTCCTTTTTTACCTTCTCGGTTCATGAGAGGAGGTCAGGTTAGGTTATTTTCCCTATTTATTCATAGAATAGGTAATAGATAAAGTAGAAGAACTTGTAATATCAACACCATGATTTATTTCCAAAGGGTTTGCAGACACATGTGAGGTCATTGTGTAATGTTTTAAAGGCAGAAGATCTGGTTTAATATAAGTAGGTGTGACTGAGGAGATAGTTTCAGTGGCCATAAATCCCACTGCCACAGTTAGGTTATTTGAGACTAGGTCCTTGGATGTGTTAGACATTTCATTGGCAGACATAACCTGATCAGAAGTTTCATTATTAATTTTGTCATAATGAACATCTGAGATCATATTTATAGAGGTATACATTTCAAATTAAAGAATTTTGATCAGATTGATCATGAGTTCTACTAGAATGGTCCATGACCATGGCATTGGATTGTGAACCCACTGCATTTTTAAAATCATTTGCAACACAGAGGTTTGATTTTGAAGAGTTACCTATAGAATCACCCATGGTCTGTGTACCTCCCTATGCCCCATCAGAGGTGCGTGTATGGCCTTCTGAGACCACCCATGCATTGATGACCTTTCCATCAGTCGAGTCCACATGAGACTCTGTATGTGGACCATCACCCAAAGGGATGTGATGGCATGAATCCAGGTAAACAGGAGTATCCTATGATTGGTCGAGAATTTTCCACACCATATTCTCGATATCATCCATTATATTAACATAAAAATTTTCATACATTTATTCCCCCATCAAATTATCCAAGGAAGCACCAGACATTTCTCCAAATGGCAGTAAATTTTTCACCTATTTCTTAGCTTGTTTCATAATGGCTTCAAGTTTCCCGGAGGAAGTAGCCTGATCTATTTTTTTTCTTCTAACATGACTCCATTAAATAGGGGTATTATTTAATAATACCCACAATGTTCTCTCTCATGATAGATTCTAATTACATGATTTTGAAATATTTATAAAATACATTTCTTTAACATAGGTTCTTCCATAATGAACTGATTAATGATTTTATGATTTTCTGGAACATACATGTATGGTTTTAATTATCAGATTGTCAAGTCCATTATATATATATATATAATTAATTCTTTAATTATATATATCTAATGATTTAATATTAATAGGATACAGAGTGATCCTTTTATAAGAATGAAATTATTTTGTGGTGAAAACCAAATCCATTATTGGACTTTTCCCACTATATGATGATGGCCTTCATAGTGACCCTTAACAAATTAAATAATTTTCTATTATTATGAATATTCAAAAATTACTATGAAATATTCCTATAATTATGATATTATCTCATGGACCATTATTTATTATTTATGGTTCCATACTATTATGACTTTTTTCTTTTTAAATTCTAATGCTTTATGTTGTGACTTGGGATTTCTGATATTTGGATTATTGGCTATGATTTTCATTTGGTATGATCATGATCTCATACCCTTATTATTTTATTATTATGACATGTGATCATTTATTGATATTTCCCTTGTTTACACTTACTACGCATCTAATACCACCAGTTATTATATTTCTATCTCCCCCACGTTATAAGTAATGATTTGGAGTGGGACATGTCAAGGAAGGACACTATGAGATAAGAATATTATGGTAAATGGGTTAAATTAATTATTTTTTATATAATTTTTTATATTAATTTCAAATACACATGTAAGAATAAACAAATATATTTTCTTTATTATACTTTTTATGTTAACCCAAAGGAATAATTGGGGAAAAACATATAAATACCCAAAATATTATTTGGTGGAAAGAGTTTCATTTTTTGGTTCTTTTATTTTTTCAATGACTTATATACATTTATACAATGTAAAATTTTCATCTAATTATATCCTGGGAATGTTTTATTTAACCCTGACTGAATAAGTCACACCATCGAGTAATATAGTTCCTCACTAATAGGTGAAAGCCTTTAGCATACATGTTGGAATTCATAGCGTCATGAGGCATTTTAATTATTGTATTCAGGTTAGCGCATTACAAAATGGTATTAAAGGATTGGTATTTTATAATTTTATTTATTCATTGTTAAATATTGGATGTATTGACCAAAGAGGTAGGGTGAAAACATACCTAACTAATATGAGCTTGATTAAAAACCATGTTTCCCGGAGAAATATTGTGTTAGGAATAGGTATTACATGTATGAGTGGAGTTAGTCTATAAATTTTAATATGGGCTAATAAAAACTTATGAAATTAGTCGTGGTCTTAGTATGGATAATTTCTTTATTTAATTGTGCATTATTCTTTTTAAAATGTGTTTTATAAAAAAATGAGTTTTGGATTTATTGGCCATTATGGGTTATAAATTTATAGTATATTACAATAAGATAATAGTCAATATAGAGGTCATAAAAAATATTTTAATTGGTGATAACATTCATAAACTATAGGGATGTGGTGGAAATTAGGATTATTTGAATAACATGGTGATTAAAAAATATATTTTTATAAACATATATTTTTATCACTACAAAGAATATAGAGTTAATGGAAAATGAAATGTTGGTTAAAATTGATGGTATACCATGATATGTCTATGGATGGAAAGAAAAGGTGAATATTTATTAAATAATGAAGATTCAATATCTAACTTTTATGGATGATAAATAATGGTTAAAGGTTATTGTGATTCTTTTCAATTCATGGAAATTAATTTAAAAGGATTAAATTTTATATTGTTTGATTCTTAAAGCAATTTAAATTTGATTAGGTGATGTTTCAAGATTATACTTCCTCAAGGAAAAAAATATGCTGTGACGATGTACAATATCTCATTTTCATGAAACCAATATCTTTGTTCTAAGTATTTTTTGAGGTCATTGTATGTATGATGAAAAAATGAACGAAAACATGGAGTTGTAAATACCACCTTAGGGAGATGACATTTCAAGGTTACAAAAACCATGCCATATTTATGATACAATAATATTGGTTGATATTTTTTTAGAGAATATATTTATAGATGTCATGGGATTCTAAATTAAATTGTAGTTCAAGAAAAAATTATGGGATGATCATGATACATAGAGTAATGTTTTATCTTGGTTCTCAACTATGGTTAGAGAAATAAAGAGCATTAAAACCCAACATGTCACACTTCTAAAAAGGTTTTATTGATTATTTTATTTAATAATTAGTATTTATCATTATCCAAGTCTTTTGTGACAAATCATTTGCAAAAAAAATAAATGATTAGTTTACAAAGCATAGAACTCAGTTTGTGTATGGTTAGGTAAAACCATACATAAAACATTAATGGGCCTCTTTTTTTAATATAAATGTATTATATGGTTAGTGAATTTTTTTTCAAAATTCCTAGTATACCCATGCGAATCTACTATGTACCTATTCAAGGGAACATAGTTGGCACATAGTTTGGTAAAACCTTGAAATTTCTAAATTATCCCAATGAATTAAAAACAACATATGGGTCCCCTCATTAACTATCTTAGTAAACACAAATAATATAGGCCAAGGAATGACTTGCTTCTCATTCCATTGGATTTTTTTGGTCTCCCCATTGATTTTGAATTATTTTATTATGGAAAAATCATGATTTCTATTCTCATTGTCTTTTTATTATTACTTATTTTTTTTCATTCTTCCTAGGGTCCATGTTGGTCGAACACTACATTTTTTCGTATGTATAATATTTTGATTTTTTATATCTCGTGTCACACCCCATCCCAACACTTTTTATTTATTTATTTATTTTTAAACTCTTATTTAATTTGATTCATTCATGGTGTTTTCCGTTGAAATTGGTTTTTTGGGCATTTAATTGATGTCTCATAGTTAAGGAGCATAGTTTTTCAAACAACACGGTAACCATGACACAACATTTGTAATTCTTGATAGAGGAAATCACACAATTGGCACATGGTTTTTCAATCTTTGTTTCCAGCCCATGTGTCGAGTCTTTAAAAAATTTAAATAAATACAACACAAATTAAAATAAATAAAACATGATTTTTTCTCCCCGTCCCCCACCAATGTCACATGACGCAACCCCCCCCCCCCCCCCCCACAACCCAAGTTTCACACACGCCACCCCCTTCTAGCAAGCCTCCCGTTAAGTGATTTCAGCTGATTTCTCTAGGTTTTCACTTGATTTTACTATGAATGTCCACCCCATCCCTATCCTTGTAGTTTTTGGTGATTTTCCCTCTCTGTTGCCTCTTTAGTCTCAATCAAACAGTAGGTCATGTGTTGACCAGATTTCGGTACCTTCTTCCTTTTTAGGGTATTCGTGGAATCTCTTTGGACATCTTCATCTATGTTTCAGCATCCGCTGCCTAAGGCAATGAACATTGGCTTATTTCAATTCATTCTACAATGTTAGATATTGGTCGCTTCCATTGTACTTTATTGTTTCATTTTTGTTTGAGTAATTGGTTGATTTTTAGGTCACTGCCGATTTATTAGATCATTTGATGGATATTTGAAGATTTTCACACACATACATATGTACGTATATGTGTGTGTGTGTGTGTGTGTGTGTGTATCCTCCTTGTACATATTCCCTCATGGATAAGGGAAGATGTAAATTGTATTATGGGTTATATATATATGATTGTATGTGTGTGAAAGTGTGGAGAGATCTTTGTCAAAGGTGTCGAGTAATGAATTTTTCAACAAGGTTCTCTCCTTTTGAGGTATGTTTTCTTATGCATTAACCATTAAATTTAATGATTTATTTATTCATTACATTTCACACACTTATTTATTTATAATTAGAAATTTATTGAATTTATAATAAATTCTAATATTGAAATACAGTTATTTCCCCTTTGAATTTTAAATGCATGATATTTTTTATTAAATGTGCATACTAAGTGTTTGATGTAATAAACCTTTGGTCATCATAAATGTGTTTCCTATTTAAAATGGTTTATTGGGTTTCTTAAACTAGTTTCTACGTGGATTATCGTTTTTGAATGAGGTGTGGGTTGGTTGTTTTGGAAATATTTGGTTTTAAATGATTTCTTGAGGCCTGTATAGTACTTTAATAAAAGGAGTTACTTGGAAAACATACTTCGGGATGCACCTATTTCCATGCTAGATAATTATGGAAATGGTTGTTCCTTAGGTTGGACATACCTCATGAGTTGGTGGTTAATGTAAAGAGGGTAAATGTTCCTTGGGCTGATTTGGGGGTGACTCTTGTGTGTGGTTCTTCTATGTAACGCATGTATATGTGGTTATTATCTTATTTGGTTTGGTTTTTTCAACCAAATTTTGTCTTAACTTTGGACCCCATCATTACAAGATAATTATCAGTGAATGGCTATGGCACTCGTTTAGATTAAGCACTAGCTATTTGTCCTTAGTATGGGCTATTTTTTGGGGATAATGCCACTCAGTTTTTGACAGGTAAGGTGTCATCACGCATTTGGGTTTTCTGATGTCATCATGTAAGACATGAAATCAGAATGAGTCAAATGTATAGTATGTTCAAGATTATTCAAGAGTTTTTAGGTTATCCTATGAACTTCCAAACTTGTGTATCTATAGTGGATGATTGAGGTGCATTGTTTGTTTAGTCACTCTTTCATGATATTTTCAATTTCCCTTCTTTTATCATTGTTTTTAAACCTTGTATAGTCAATATTTCTTCTAAATGTGATAAAATAAATTTTAAATTTATGAGTAAAAACGTTTTTAAAATGTTTTAGTCTACATTGTTGACTATCCCTCATTATTTAAAAGGTTAAAGATTCATTCATGGTAATGAAACTGGTTTAAAATAAAAATATAAATTGACTATTATTTCATTAATGGGAATGTATGTAAGAAACAATATTTTATATATTTAAGTTCAAAAATGAAATTGATTACTCTTTTGTTTAATGGAAATGATTTAGGATTTGAATTTTTTGGCATGCCTAATCAGTTTTAATAATCATTCATATACATGATTCTTGTTTTTATTCTTAGTATTACATTTCATCTGGATGTCAATCATTATAGGCAATGTTGAGTCTTAGTATAGGAGAGTGACCTGTGGGGTCATGTGGAGTTTTAGTGGTCATTGGGTTTTGTTAGCCTTATTATTTCAGTTAATGTTTAGTCACTTTTTGGTTCATTTATTTTGGGGTTCTCTTTTATTATTATACATCTTTCGTTATTTATATTAGGCGAAATCATTACCATAATCACTCTTTTGATTCCATTGGTACTTGTCGCCATCCTGGGAGGATCAGGAACGCCAATTGGGACATGTCGCGAGCCTGATCAGGTGATTGGTTCGATGTCGACCTAGGTTAGTTTGTGACACCTCGGTCATATGAGCCTCAAATATAGACATTTTATAGTGTTTTTTATTTTAGGTGATTTGTTTTTTATTTAATGTTGGTGAATCCATGGATAACTCCATTTAACATAAATTCATGATGTTTTTGGGTTTTTTAAATATCATTTTTTAATCTTCTATTGGGTGATTTTATTAAATGATGTTATAATTATTTCATTACCCAATTGATTTGTATGGCCTACAGTGGAGTTTTAATGGAATAGAGGGAATATGCAATAAAAAATTATTTTGGTAGATCCCTTTTGATGTTTGGTTTGATTTCTTAACGGCGTCTTCTAGTGAATAAATGTTTTTTGATAATTATAATATATTTAATGACATTAGATTTTTTCATAAATTAATAAAATAAGCATTCCAACATATTTTCTATCTGAATAGTTAATTTTTAAATGAGATTGATTATCATTAATCATTGATATTATTTAGTTGATATTTAATTATTCTCAATATTTTTTTAATTATTATGATTTTTTATGATATTTCAAGTTTTATTTTTTATAATTTCATATGTATTTTATTGTGAAATTGAGATTTGTTTTGGCATAAAACATTTTATTTTAAAATCATTATGTTATATTTCATTCATTTTCAGAATTTTGTGTCTGGATCCTCATTTTAAATAATTATTTACATTTTGGAAAAAAAATTAATTGATGTTTCATGATTTGAGTTATCAACTGATAATACGGACTAGTTTGCACTTTATGAAGACAAAAATTTGGGTTTTCATTAAAATTCTTACAGATATGGTTGAGCACAATTTTTAATGTTTTGGTTTTATTATTTTATTCTATAATATGAGAATTATTATTTATTTATGTTGATGTATATGATAAGTGGTCTCTTAACATAAAAGGGTGTCTATTGGAGAGAATATGATTTACTAATATTTTTTCTATGGTTATTATTGTTGGGTGATTTTTATATGATAAATAATATTCTACCAATACCTCTAACTTAATGGGATCTATAGAACTTATGTATGGAATTCAAGGAATAACACTATTAGGTGTGGTGCACCATTCTGTTATATAAACATTGGATTGATTTATGTATAGAGTCACTTTCTACGGTGGCTCTTTTACCCAGGGAATTGAGGCTACTCTTCATAGGGGTTTGAGAATGTTTGATAATATTGTGTTTGATCACAAAATAAGTATATGATCCTTGGATTCTTAATCATTTGTATCCTTAGGGATACAAACATGATTCTAGTTACATTATATAATTTCATTATACCATGTATTTATAATATTATTTAACTTTCCCATTTACTTTTACATAAATTAGTGATGTTATTGAAACATTCTTTCACAGCTTCCATTATATATATTTTTTGGATTTGATTATTTTTTTATTGTTTACATATTTTTAAAATTCAATTTACTATTAGACTAAAATTTCATCTTCTTGTCTCCTCATTGGTAGAGTATACATAGATGATTTAAAATAAATTACTTTTTATTAATTTCTAATAGAAGGGTTTTATAACAAACTATTGTGAAACTCTCCCATTTATTTGAAAATTCATTCTAACTAATTTATCTCAATAAATGTTTTATCAATAGTACTTTAATTATCATAATTGGAAAAAATGAATAAAAATAAAGGCTACATAAGATTAATATGAAATAAAAAAATGTTTGATATTGTAATTAAATGTTTAATATAACACAACATGGGTTTACTATTAAAGGGTATGACTGGATTCTTAGGTGTATAAATTATAGTAGTTATCCTCAAAACTATAGAATATTAGGTTTAGAATAGGTCATTCTTGGATGAAAAATATTTTCCAAGGATTTTGGTTAATTTTTTTGTGGCACTGAGTGATGAAGGTTCACTTAGATCATAGAGATAAGTGTTAGGGTTTTTTTATTTTAGCGTTGTGTTTATTATTTTTATCTCCCCACATTGGATCGTAATCTTTTTTTATCATATATTGTATTGTATACTAGTTCATTAATTTTTTATGACTTATATTTATCTTTAATTTCTCAGCTTGGTTCTACTAAAATCCTAAAATTTGTTTCCTTATGAAAAAACCATTGAAATTCAATGTGTCCATTCCAATCATCTATGGTGAATCATTTGAATTAGTATTTTTAATTTGAGGTAATTTATTCCCACTTGAGTTCGTACGATGCCTAGGAACATTTTAGTGACTCATTGTTATTGAAATAACCCTTAGGGCATTGAAAGAGAACAATATGGTGCCTTGTTTAGGGATTACCCAAACCTTTTGATGATTAAAAGGTATTAAGAACCCTTTTTTACATGGGTAGTAATATTATAATATATAAGGGTATTTTGGAACTCAATATGAGGGTGGGGGAAGTCTGGATAACTCTTTTTCATTCATAACATAATGTTTCCAAGGGAAGTTGGGTGGTATTTCTTGATTTTCAAGATTTCCGCATTTATTTTGGAGTAATTTTTTTTTCTTTTAACTATCTATTATGTTTTAATAATATTATATTTTTTATAAAATTATTTTTATTTTTCTATATTGATATTTGATGTTGTTCATGGGTAAAAATTGAGCACCCATAGTTTAGAAAAAAAATTAGATAATGAGAATAATGTCTTATTTTACTCTCTATGGAAGTTACATGAATGGATTCTAGTCTACCAGTCCATTTATACATGTTTCTTACAATAAATATTAATTAATGACCATGATTTATGTTGTGGTATTGATAGGTATTTGGTTTATTATTTATAAAAAATGATACCATTTCCAAGAGGTGGGGGTTAATAAATGTGGATATTGAGATTTGGAATTGATAAGGATGATTTTGTGTTATGTTTGTATTATTCAGTTCAAGGGTAAAAATATTTTAAAATGGGAATTTGGGATTCAAAATGAAATTTAAATGAACATGAAATTTCAAGATTGAAAAAAATGTATTTAATGATGAGTATATATAATTTTTAAATTTATTTTAAAGGGATATTAGATGTTTCAAAACAAATATATAAGATTTAGAAATGTTTTAAAAAATAAATATGATAATTTTTCATTTTTAATACATTATTATGTATTTAATATGGTTTCCTATATTGAATTTTTTATTTTGAAACCCGATTTATTACTCATTTTTTATTGAAATGTATAATGGTGGTGGCAGTTTACTTTATAGAAAATGACGACTTACATGAATTTTTTTTATAAAGAATATGGGTTTTTTGTTTGGTTATTAATATATATATGTGATGAGTTTGGTATAAATTTGAATAAAATTTTCATTTTCTAAGGGTTTATCATAGAAGGGTTTTAGTATTGTTTAATCTAAGTGAATGTATATTAAGGGATAATGATTTACTCTTTTTTCAATGATGTTTTTTGAAAGCACGATTCATTGGTAACTCCTTGATTATTCCTTCTTCATTTTAGTGTTATTTGGATGTTATACATGTATTAATTTTGGTACTATGGTGTATTTCTATTGAAAATGTTTATAGTGAGATATAGTTTTATTTGACTGGAAATGAGAGACCATGGGGGTGTATTTTAGGTTTATATGATGGATATTACACTAGAAGATATTAAAAACAAATTGTGGTGGTTTTTCTCTTATTTTGATCACCGTGGCTGGGGATCATTTTTAAAGGACCTAAGTTCATACACATTATAGTTTGGACCTTTGTTGAAGATTATATCATTTTGGAATAGTTATTCCAATGGAATATGCAGCCTCTTCAATTCTTAGTTTAGGTTTTGGCAGTGAGTTCTTGGTGGTCCTTATTTTGAACTTTTGAAAGCATTCATGAGGTTGTGTCTACCTTAAAAATAGTTTGGTGAATTTTTTTTTGTATTCCGCTTCATTTTATTTTTCTTATTTATCCCCGTACTAATATTCAATATTTAACCATAGCATGTATTTTGGTGCATTTGATGCCTTGGTCATATCATGAAAATGTTCCAATGCCTTCTCAGATTTATAAAATACCACTACTTCTCTAAATCATTAAGAATACATTGGTCATAATTCCTAGATTTGTTTCATTTGGGTCCTCCAAAATTGGTTTCCCTGTATAGACCCTCCCATTACTGAAATCATTATTTGTTGGGAAGATTAGTTTCTAGACATAACCCTCCTGAATATCTATTTAATAAATTATGTTAGTGTCGTTAGATCATTTTAGATCATGAATTTTGGGATTTTATTAAATTAGAGACGTGTTTTTTCATGTTGGTTTTAAGGGTATTGAGTTTAGGTTTGGTAGTTTAATCATAAATTCACATTAATTCTTATGTTTGTTTTTTTATTTTTTATTTGGGTTCAAAATATATATCATTAAAACATTGTGAAATTTTAGGGGAGTATAGCATTATGGTGTGGAGTATTATCACACCTATACCTCCTTTTCCTTTATTATTTTATTTAATTATTGGTTTTTGTACTTTTCCTCAAGTTTTTTGTATAATGTTTGTGAAATTTTATTAAAATTAGGCATGATTCGTAGGCGCATGGTTAATAAATTATTAAAGAAAACCATGTGGAAACCATAAAATATGATTTATGTTTTTAGTAAATATTTTATTCATTGTTGTCTCATGCCTCTTAAAACAATGAAAAATAACCATAATAGTCCCTAGATGTTCCTAGTGAAGGGTGTATGGTATGTGCACAGTTTGGTATACCACATGACCAATGCATAAGACATACCCTGTTTGAACACATAATTAATTAATCAACAATCCTTATGATTTTAATACACAAATTGAGTCCTATCCCACCCTATCTCAGGTGACAAAGAAAATTAGGGTTCTATGAGTGGATCCCTCCTCTTTCATGTATTTTATCTTCAATTTCCCTTTGATTTTGTGTGTATTTCCTTATTTAACAGCATGATTTCTCTTCATCTCATTATTTGATCATATTTATTGTTTCTTATTTCTTTACAAGGGCCATGGTGGTGGAACCATTGTGTTTGGGTTTTTTTCTAATCTTTTGATTTTCGATTCCTAGGGCTTGTAATGATTTTATTGAGACCTCTTTGAGATATATTCAATGAATATAAAGAGTTTTATCTTCAGTTTGAACTTGGTGACTCCATAATTAGGCCTTTTAAACTTATAAACATATTATGATTGGGTTTTTTAAATCTCATATATTATGTTTTTTTAGGTTTTTTAATTTTAGATTGGGTTATAATTATTTCCATACCTTGTAGATTTTATGTCTTGCATTGTGGTTTTAATTACATTTTGTCCATATCTATTTAAAAATGTTTTTTATTGATACCTTTAAGTGTTTAATAAAATGGATTAATGACTTCATAAAGTTATTAAATATTTTAAGACAATAGTTTAAATATTTAACGACTTTTAAATGTTTTACAAATATAATAACATAAGGAATAAACTTATTTTAAAATTTAAATGGGTCCTTTTTAAAAGGGGTTATTATTTTCATTGTTATTAGATGTTATTTTGTGGAAGTTTTATTTTTCTTGATATCAATTTAATTCATTTAATGTGTGCTGGCATTTCAAATTGTGTTTGTGATTTGAATTAGGTGTTTTTAATAGGTTTTATTATGAAATTTAGTATCATTTTGTTTTAAAAGTGTTGGTTTACAAATAATTGTTTCATATTTCATTAAAAGATGTATTTTAATATCATTAACCTCGTTTAATTGTTTTAAGGCCAAATTAGAAAAACCTTAAAAAAAGTTATGTTTTGAGTTCTCAACAGGTAATAAATCCAAGTTGTCACTCTTATGAACAAATTTTCAGGAAGTGGTTTAAGGAATATAAAAGTGGTTGAGAAGATGTTGGATATAGGAAATTCATGTTAAATGAGTTGTCATTTAATTAAAAAAGCTATCAATTTAACATTGTTCTATATATAAATCACTTCACTTCATTAATCCTTTAAAAAATGTGATCAGATAGATATTTATGATCAGATGAAGGACACCAGACCAATTCCATTAGATAAAGGTCATCAGAAAGTGTTTATTAGACTATTTTTTCTAACAAATAATTAACTTAACATGCAAAAAAATTATAAGATAGATTCCTATTTAATAATAAATATTTACATGCTTTTATGCTCTAAAATTACATAACATCATGAGTCTCAAAAAATATCATGATCCTTAACAATATTAAGATGGGGATAAAATCATCTATGTGTAAAAGAACTTTATTATGAAGAATTCTGGATTTCAATGGGCATTGGATGCTGTAAAAAGAATAATGCAAAAGGGTAAATAGAGGATTTATGTATGGATCATACAAAAAAACATAAGGGACATCCCATCAGCTATATGTCACCAGACAATGGGTTAGTTCAATATGGTTTGTTTTATAATGATAAAAAATAACATATCCTAATGTCGGAGGTATGTGATGTTTTGGAGTTTTGATATTCAAAGAATTATCATTTGGATTTTTTTAGCGTTCAACTAAATGAATAATTATAATAAATGAATCATTTTTGAATATTTTTAAAAATTTAAAATTGTAATGTGGTGACATTTGACTAAGATCATAGGAAAATATGATCAGTCTGGGGCTATCAGATTAATAATTATAATTATTTTCTAAAATAAGGATGTCTATGATTTTTCAATTATTATAGTATGTATTTTTACTAATTTGATATGTGAATTTGTTTTTGGATGATTAAACAAAAATCTCCATGTCAATAAATAAAAGGATTTCAGACAGAAAATTTCTTAAGTAAATTATCAAACAAAGGCTGCTCAAGGATGAAAAATTAAGAAATGAACATACTAAATTAAATTGTTACTGGGTGGAGATTCATCATATATAAGTGATTATATGGGGTTTTATTGGATCACTGAGTGGTATAAAGATATACTGGTTCAAAGTACATTAGGATGCTTTTTATAAAGTTATCAAACATTGTTATTCTAAACGGAATGTCCAAAGATCATCATCTAGATGAGATAAGGAAATATTTCATTCATACATAAATTTTAGGTTAAATAATTTTCTATAATAATTCATATTATAGATATTTAATGAAGCTTTATAGATTTTTTAGAAGATTCAAGAAATTTATAGGAAATTTCATATGACTGGAAAAATTAGATTTAAAATTTTGGCTAAGATGGAAAATATTTTAGGATCCCAGTATATTCCCCCAGATGATCTCCAATATAAAGGGGAGTTAATTAAAGTAAAACTGCATAATTATATTAAATATGTTTTCCAAATTAATTTAACTTCTATGATAGTTAGTTCTATAAAGAACACCAACTTATAATAAACCACAATATACTATTTATATTATTATTTAAAAAATTTCATTATAACATAGATGTTCAACATGGATGTATGTATAAGAATATCCAGTTTTTTAAAATTATATATAAAGAATTTATAAATGAAGTATAAAATGATAAATAATCAGTCAATATTTTTAAATTCCATTCAATTTGTAAAAAATATATTTTTCCTCATAAATGATTTTATCCTTATTTGAGGGGGGGTGGGGAAATTTTCAATTTTATGAAATGTATTTGAAAAATTTAAATAATTTTTGGAAATAATCGTGTCAAAATTATCTTACAAGGTATTTTTGTGAATTTTTTTGAAAATAATTTATTTAATTGAAAATTGTTTTTCATTTAAAGAATCTATAACTATTTTTTGTTTTAAGATGGTTTTATTCATAAAATTGAGTAAAATATATCATAATTAATCCAATTTTTTTATTTAAATCATTTTTAAATCAAATTTTTTTTATTAAATAATCTTATTCTTATGATATCAAGTTCTTTTGAAAGATTATTTTTCATAAAATATGTAAGCTTAATTTTATATTAAATTCTTCCACTACTATGATACAATTTGATAAAATGTAATCCGTATTTTTAATCATAAAAATCATATTATATAATAATTTTATCTTATTTTTTCATATAAAATTGTAAAAACTGTAAAAATTAATTAATGTGATTAATGATAAAACATGTTTTCCCTGGGTAGACCTGAAACGATTAATGTTAAAATGGCCTAAAACATTACTGAATATTATTTTATGGACATATTTTGACATTATCTCATAAATAGATATATAATAAACCATATTTTACCCTTTAGGAATGTATAAAATGTGGGTATACCTTGTTTGTTTTTAAAATTCAATGTTTGTCATCTCCAACACTTTTAAAAGTTCATCCCTTATCATCTCCTCTTCACACAACCAAATAATATTTTTATAGAAATTCCCTTCCAAATACCTTATTTATTTTTATAAAATAATCATTGAGGCCATATTAAATTAGGAAACCATCCTCAGAATACATTGGGTTCAAATCTTATGTTTATATCTGAAGAAGTGGTGGATCAAATGTGTTTGAAGAAATTCAACACTTGAGGTAAGGTATTTGTAGTCCCAATTTTATTCCAAAGATAAAAATTCCATATTCAACAATTGTTTATTTTTTTGGTGTTTTTATTCACAGTTTTAATTTTATATCATGAATATAATTATTTTAATTATATTTATAATTTAATTTTATGTTATTAGTTAAAGGAGTTTTTGATTAAAATGTTTTTGATGTGGTATGGGATTTTGACTAAAATTTATTTTTGTGGGAAACATGAATTAAACACCACTTTTTTCAACCTTGTATTTTATATACGTATCATGTCTATGTTTTTTTATTATCCTCATGAAATTGTGGTATATTAAAATCAATAAAATGTTATTTTTCATGGGTCTTAATAATCAAAAGATACCAATTTGGTAAGGGTATTATTTGGAAACCTAATTGTTTATAGGGTCTATTTATGATTAATTTATGAAGATAAAATATGATGATTTATTCCTTAGGAAACTCATAATTTATCTTATATTATAGTTATTTCTGGAAATTCCATTTTCAATTAATTTCCTCTAGTAATGCACCTAAGTGTCTAAAAGGAGATGTTTAACAAAAAAATGACTTTATTTTTCTCTTCGGATGGAAATCATTTTTTTATTATACCCATGTTGAATTTAATATAATAAGTAATGTTATAATATTCATAAATGAATGTTTAATGAAATTTGTACCAATGTTTTTATTTTTTTATAATAGTTTATGAAGATATATTTTTGTCATTTTTTGAATGAGGTACTATTACTTTTTATTGAAAATGTGGAAAAGATATTTGTTTTAACGTCTACAGTAGGACATGTATTTCCATCCATCATGATTTATTAATGATTTAAAGATTCCTTTACATGTTTACATGATTACATTAGAAGAAAATGTTTTCCATGATATTTTTCTACACTCTGTATTTTAATAATTTGATTTGATAATGGCATGGAAATCTTACCCCTGAATATTTTTCAAGTTATTTGTATCCATAATATTTAATAACTCAAGCTTTTACTCATGCTATAATGGTTAAATGATCCAATGATAAAACTCATTGTTTTCTTTGGATATTTTATTACTATAATTAAGAGATATTTTTGAAACTTATTTATCTTCCATGAGTTTTGATATGATGAATGATTTATGAAGAAAATTTACTTTCATTGGGTTCTGATATGACGAATGCTTTATGATATTATGGAACAAATTTGAACGATTTTCATTACATGATGGGTTATCCTATAATTATATATATCTCCTATAAATTAGGATATGATTAATGTTCTATGAGATTAAAAGGAACTTGAGAGGCTATCCTGTGCCCAAAATAGGGTACACGGGAGGTTATCTTATGCCAAAAATAGGGTACTCTATATTTTTTCACAAGACCAAAGCAAGTACAAATTTTTTTATCCAAATAATAAAATGTTATGAATTTCATGGTAGGTATAATTGATATATATTTTTCATGCTTATGTGTACGAAAAATTCAATTATTTATGATAATTCTATGTTATCAGTGATTATATTCATTAAATACATTACAATTCATGTATTATGAACTACCATGATTTATTACATGACTAATTAATAATATATATAATATAAATTTTATGTTTTTTAAATTTTATTATTCATGTTATTATACACTTATACTCATTATATACTGATTTCTCACTTTTTTATCAAAACATAATATCTAAGATCAACTATTCATATGTTTCCTTTCCCTTGGTTATGAAGAATTTTATTATTTATTTCATGTATAAGAATGAATTTAATATTAATAACATAGTGGTAGATGATGTAGTTTATTTATAAATGAGTTTTTCTTGTATCTATGTTTCCAAAGGCAGCATACCTAAATGATTCTAGAATGGAGTGTAATGTTATGTAATGATTATTAATCTAATAAGTTGTAAAATTATAAATGAATATAATGTGTTTTTATAGTTTTTATCATAGTAATGTTCAGTTATTCTTTGGGAAATGTGATGAGAATCACTAGTGAGAACTGTAGGGATAATTCATGTGATGGGAAATGTGTAGATTTTTTGTGAAGGATATGGTATATGTTTTCTATCTAATTTAATCCCTTCATAGATAATAATAGTTTTTGTGGAAGTAGAATAGATTTACATTATGATAATCAATCTGATAATGGTGTATTGGTCTTGGACTCAATATTCACATACCAATTTGTGGTAGTGTTTATTGAAAATAATCATATGTATTCAAATGGTAAGAAAGAGTATAAAGAACACATTATAGTTCAACTGATGACCCTGAAGAAGGAAAAATAGTATGAAAAATTTAAATATTATAAATATTTGTGACCTATTTTTTTTGAGAAATTTAATCTCAATATTTGGTATATTTATCTATCAATCAAAGGCCAAAATTAGTGAATGTTTATTGAATCCAAAAACTAGGACTGATATCCCAATGTTTTTTTGTTATCATATATATTATTATTATTTTTCTTGTAATTTCTATTTACTATATAATCCAATAATCATGTTAACTAACAAGGTAGACATGTTTCTTTCTAAAGATTAATATGTGGAGAAATTATAAGTGCTAAAGAGAAGTTTAGGTCATGCACATATTATTACAATTCCCTATAGTGTGAATGGTTTATTAATATATAGTGATGTTTGAAGAATTGATTTGGATTATTTCTCATAAAAATGACTGTTTTATAGGTAATTCATGATAAATTATTAATCATGGGAAAAATGTCCCAAGAGATGGTTAAGAATTATCTGGGGAAATGTTTATGTTAAAGATATGAATGAATTATCTATACAGATAGAGATGTAATATATATATTGATAATAAATTACTAAATTATACAATCACACAAAAGGATTTGAATTAGGGCCGAAGAATATGGTTTGAAATAATTAGAGGTTATGATTTATCAATACATTACAACCCTGGGAAAGGGGTTAAGGTAGTTGACGATTTGATTGGAATAAATAATGATATAATATATATTATGAGGATCACCAAATATATATTATTTTTGAATTTTAAATATATATAAATTGATATATTTCAGAATGGTTGTGATTATATCTTTCTCAAATAATTATTTAACCATTTATTGAAGTGAAGATTAAAGTGTTGTATAAGGAAGATATAGAGCTAAGTATGGAGGAGATAAATGTTATTAAGTATAACCTTGATTTTAATGGAATTATGAAGCTAGAAAATAGTGTATCTGTTCTATACAGACCACATTTTATGTTGTGATATTATAGGTGGCTCATAGTTCTCCATTATCTACTAATCATTGAATTACAAAGATGTATAGATATCTGAATGAATATTTTTGGTGGGATAACATGAAGAGAGTTATTTATGAGATTTTATTGGTGATTAGTATTTCAATAAGTTTACTATATGATACAAATTTATAATGTGATGTTACAACCATAACCCATACCAAAATATAAATGGGATAAAATCGCCTTTGATTTTGTCTTCAGAATCCCCAAATCATCAAAAAGACATAATGCAATATGGGTTATAGTTCATCAGCTTATGAAGTTAGCACACATCATCTAGATTATATACAGTGTGTCATTGTATTATCATTCTAGGATACATATTAATGGTTTGTTAAGTCTTCCTCATTTATAAAAATTTATTTCACCTTATCATGATCAATGGATTACATTGATGTTCTAGTGAAGTCTTCATTAGGCTATGGATATATAATTGAGTTTCATCACTACGTGTCATTGTAAATTTATTGGTTTCAAAGTAGAACAATTAAAATAATATAGGATATGTTGACATATTTTTCTATGTATTTATATTTTAGTTGGTGTGAACATATTACTTTATTTTAGCTTTTGAACAAAAACCATTTTACTAGAGAATTCAGATAGCTCATTATGACGCCCTCTATGGAACGAAGTGTTGATGTCCAATGATTTGTGATAAAGATAGATAAATAAATATGTTATTTCTAGAGTTATATGATGAAAATGAATCTAAATTTAGAACCATTCAAAATCCTTGATCTTTTCGATATATCTCTCATAACGAAGTTCATACCCTATCCATCACATGTACAGATCATCGAGGTCAAACTAATATATCAGTATCCATCCTATAAATAAAAAAATATGAAGAATTTTTACATAATAGTGAAATGTATATGAAACAAAAAAACACTCCTCATAAATATTCTTTGGAAAAAACACAAAATTGAAGAAGCTATGTGGGAACCAAAGGATTGGATGAGTTAAAATAATATATAGTTATTTATATCTAGGTGATGAATTTAAGAGGGAAGTTAATTTTAATGGGGTTGTAATGTAACACTCAAGGATTTTATGAAATATTTTTTTTCAAATAAATTTAAATGTGTATATATCATGTGTACACACAACACATAGTTCTAAAAAATCAGAATATATTATTTATATTATTATTTAAACATGAAAATTATATTATAGTCATTAGACATGGTGGTATGAATATGAATGACCACATTTTTAAATATATGTATAATGTTTTTAGGTATGTAAAATAAGTTGATAAATATGTATTGATATTTTATTAATGTCATCATATAATTTGAAAATATATTTTTCTTAATAATGGATTTGATTTTTTTATCAAATAATAAATTAAAATTTTCTTCAACATTTATAAAATGTATTGTAAAAAATAGAAACTATTTTTTAAATCATATTTTCAAAATATTATTATAGGTTATTTTTCATAATTTTTTGAAGAGATTAATTTTTTCATAAGTTGTTAAAAAAATACTTTTTATTTAAAGAATACCTATTCATTTAATGAATATACATGTTAAATTTTGTTTTAAGATTAATTTAAAATTATAATTAATTAACTTAGTCACAAATAATTCAATTTGGGAAATTTTAATAAAATTTTAAAATTAATTTTTTTATACTTAGGAGAAACAATTCTTTGGAAAAGTGATTTTTCACCACGTTAGTGAGTTTAGTTATAAATTAAATTCTAAAATATCAGAAAATTGAATTTAATTAAATTTATCACATATTAATTTTCATATAATTAATATTGTATAATAATTCTAAGATAAATTATGGCCACAGTGAATTGTAAAAATACTAAAAATTAGTTTTTGTGATTTAGGTTTAAAACTGTTTAAAAGGGGGTTAAACAAAAAAAATATTGGTTAAATCAACCTATAACAAATTTTCATTCCTATTTCTTGGATATATTTCAGATATATATCCTATAATTTAGATAATGGTCCATGTTTATACTTATTTAGTGTTTAAAACATGTCCATACACTCTCCTCTCCTCTTCGCACATACAATGTTTTTCAGTTCGGTGAAGACCTACACAAATCATTTCCATGAATACCTCCACATATCTTACATGCCTTATATTTTTAAAAAATAGTCCATATTATTATTTTAGTGAAAACATATAGAACATGTATGAAAAAGTGGTGTTTTGAATGTGTATAATGAAATTTGAGATTCGAGGCAAGCTATTTATAGTTCTATCTTATTTATGGTAGATACATTCCATATTCAAATTATTTTTTCTTTTTTCATGTTTATATAAAATAACATTGACTTTTTATATCATTAATCTTCTCATTTTCATTATTTTTATGAATTCATTAAATTTTATTCTTTAAAGTGTAAGGATTAAAAAGATTTTGATTTTGTAAGAGATTTTCATCTCATGATAGTTTATATGGGAAACATGAAATAAACATCACTTGATTCTTTTTTGGTGAATTTGATACCATATAATGGATTTTGTTATTATTATCAAAAAATTATAGGTTATATATACCCATCTAATTTTCCACCATTAATGTAAATTACAATTTAAAAATTAATACTGTTTATGGTATTGTGTTACAACCGCCTTGTTTTTTAAGGTACTTTACAATTATGTTATGAGGATGTAATATTATAATATATATCTTTTGAAATAATATTATTTTTTCTATCCTCTTGTTATTTTTATAAATTACATTGTTTAATCCAATTTCCCCACATTAAATCATCATGATTCCAAAATAATATTTTTATGGAAAACCACTATTTATTTGTTTTTTCATTCAAAAATATTTTTTATTCCATTTAAATGTTTTCTAAAAAAATCTATAATTTTTTAATATTCATCTATAAATTTGATAAATCATTTTTATTAAATTTTTAATTTTTATTAAAAAATTTAAAATTGAATGTTATTTTAATTTTCTAAACAATTCACATTGAAATTTTACTAAAAATGTCAATGGAATAATTGTTTTAATGATTATGTATTGAATGGTATTTCATAATTTCATGAATGATAAATGATTTACGGATTACATTACAATTTTCCAAGACACAATTCAATGAAAATTTTGTCTATAATATTTTTTAAATTATTTTATTTTAAACAATTGATTTTCAAATGTAAAAGTAATTTCCCTCATGAATTTTTTTAATGATATTTCAATACCTCAACAGAAAAAAACATGATTTTAGATACACTAAACTTTTGGATATTATCTAACTATGCCATAATTATTGTTTTTATATATGTTTTTTATTATGATAATAAGATGTATATGAATCCTATTTACCTTCCACTGGGATGTGATATGTTGAAATTTTTTTCAAAACCGATTATTTACAATGGATTATAATATGATTATTTTTTTATCTTATGGAACACATATGTATGATTTTGATTATATTAAGTGTGGTCTAAGAATTATAAATCATTCTATTTATTTGGGTAATTATTAATGTCTTATGAGAACAAAGGTAGTTTGGGAGGTTACCCCAATCATAAAATATGGTACACTAGAGGTTATCCAAAGCCCGATTAGGCACTTAGTGGTCAACCCAGGAGTAACATGTTATGAATATCATAGTCGGTAGACAAGAAATAAAATTTTATATATTTAAGTTTATGCAACAAATCTAGGTAATTTTCTAATTTTATGTTCTCATAGATCATGTTCTCTGATTCAATTATGATTATTGTCTTATGAAATACAATGATGC
This sequence comes from Viscum album, assembly GCA_963277665.1. Taxonomy (NCBI): domain Eukaryota; kingdom Viridiplantae; phylum Streptophyta; class Magnoliopsida; order Santalales; family Viscaceae; genus Viscum; species Viscum album. The sequence goes on along the minus strand of OY728165.1, from coordinate 2,086,205,785 downwards.
CTTCCATGTATCATGAATATGATCTATTATATGAAGGGTATGGTTTGAAAACATTACTCTCATGTTATCCTACCCATACGATGATGTTATGTTGATATCCTCCATGTTTACCCTTAATGAGCTTCTACGCTCACATTTTCTTATCTTTTAACTCCCTAGGACATGAAGAAGGGTATTATGTTTTATATTTCTATGATGTTTGATAGTTATAAATAACATAGTTTGAGATTATGTTGTTTATTTCCTATCCAATTATTAATGTATCCAAGATTTTAGTGGAGCTATGCGTAAATAATTCTGATGTGGAAAATTAGGTTTCATAATTAATATTCATCTATGAGGATATAATATCTATGTATGAATAGCACAAGTCACTATAATAATGTATGAATAGTACACTATTCGAAAACAACGTAGATAGGAAATCTGAGGTAGAATTTGAATAATGAACAGAAATAATTTGTGAAGAAGCATCATATTTATAATTTCCAAATAGAGATATTCAATATGTTTCTTTTATATATATGGTGTGGAGAAAATGATCATTCAAATATGGGGAAACTAAAAAAGTAAAATTATTGAAGTGGACTCATTATAAGTGAAAAAATAGATTATTTAATGAAAATTTATCAACCAGTCAACACACATAGATGATAGGCCAAATAGTTTAAAATAAGTGGATTCAGTATATAATGTGTCACCATATAGAGTATAAATAACAATATTTTTTTATAAAAATGATATACTAAATAATATTCTCTCATACTATATGTATCAAATTTGAATAACATTTTCTCACAATAATATATTATATGGTTAATTTACAAGATTCCATGTGAAAATATATAAATTCTTGTTGGTGAAGGTTTCATAATGTTTTTACAAAAATAATTGTTATATAATTTATCTAGGAAATGATCATTTTCACTATTATTTGATTACAAAGAAACAAAAATTTAAGGTTATTCCCTAATTATTGTAACCATTTAAAAATAATTATTTTCTAGTTGATTTCATGGAATTGGATTACTTCCAATACATACCAAGGAACATATACTTCTATTTTGTAGTGGACATTGTAAATACATATTTTTCCAATGGTTGTGGTTGTATTTTTTTTTGAATAAATATATATCTCTTTAACATATGGATATGATTATTTCTTATTAAAAAAATTATACAAATAAAATATCAATAATTCACCATATCCCCTTCTCAATGATCAAATAGATCTGGATTGGACCTTTTATGTTTTATTAGATGGAATATTCACTTTATGGAATAATTTATAATGTTTAAAGTAAAGGGTGGATCCAGTGCATGTTTATAATTCTTTTATAAATAATGGGATTAGTGTATTCAGGAAAAAAACATATCGATGAATATATAATGTTCCCTTTTCTTATGTCTCATGGTTATGAGGTTATTGAGGCTGTTATAGATTATATTCCCACACATGTTGGGGATGATCCCTTAACAATTGATTATAATAATTATTTATACAATGATGGGGGATCTAGAATGGTTATACATTCTTCACTCTTTGAAAGTGAGTTTCTTAGTGATAAATTAATTTCTTCTCCTGACTGAATTGGTAACAGATAAAAAACATCAATGACAGAAATAAAAAATTAAAGAAATCAATGTTAAAAATCTATATATTAATATAGAAATATCATAAAATGTTTAAATATGAATATTTTTGTTACTTCCTTATAAGGGAATATGATATAATAATCATTGTTAGTTGTTTTATTGAGAATATTGAATATTCAACTATTCTTAAAATATCATATGAATTTTTCTCGATAAATTTTATATTATGTTATCATCTTTTGATGATAGGGATCCTAAAAATCAATATTTTTATGATATGTATATCACTCTCATCACTTAAGAAATAGGAAGAGACATTTTTTATGAAGGAAAATAGAAAATATAGATCATGAAATTTTCTTCAAAGCATCATATCAATGAAAGCATTATGAAATTATAGAAAAATACTTTTCTGACATTGACATTGATGATGAGGGTTGAGAAAATAAAAATAAATTCATGTATTTTAAAAAAAATAGTTAAATAGTTTTATTAATGTATGAATGAATTTAATTTAAGGTTCTAGATTTTATTATGGTATGTTTTCATTTATGATTTGGTCTGGACCTCTTATTTTTTACTAAATAAGTGTTTCCAAAAGGTCATATGGAGACTTGGGGGTGTTCTTAGGGTTCATGAAAATAAAGAGGATGAAAAACGAATTTTTGGGCATGTTGCACGGTTTTTTACATTTAGTGTAAACCATGCGATGTAACCTAGGAAACTAGGCAGCCTTGGAAAGAATCCTACACTCAATTTGCACATGGTTAAAAAATAGTGTGGATTTCCTAGGAAACCGTGTGATGGGGGTGTTTTTTAGTAGCTTCTGTATGGTTTGCACACGATTTTGAAATCCATGCTGTAAACTGTGTAGCCTAGACAAGTTGGAAAATTTACAAAATTCCCACTCCATGAGTTTTAAACTCAAACTCGGGATTTTCCCCCATTCCTCCCCTCTCAAACCATGTTATAAAATTGAATTACACAAGCTTACAAGAGGTGTTTCTATTTCATTTATTGGGTGTTTTGGACATCGTTGGTTGCATATTGAATCTCCAGGTAAGTCTAATCCTATCCTCCCATCATTTTATTGGATTAAGCCTTGTGATTTCTCTCATCTTTTTCTGAATATATAAACCCCATTTGTTTTCTAGTAGAACCTAGGGTGTGGATTCAAGTGGTTCTTGAATCCATATCTAAGAAATTATTAAGAGTGTGTTCATATTTGGATTCATGGTTGGTGGTCAACAAGTTATATCACTATAGTTTTATAGATATTTTTTCATTTAGTATTTTTATTGTTGCTCTTTTGTGAAGATTTTATCCTACAATTAGTGTGATGTGATGTTTAGGGTGTCTAAATAACCAAAATTAATCCTCATGATCCTCGCGGGATGCATGGAGGATGAAGTGACCTATGATAGGGCCACCCATGGGGTCTACCCACATTCCCAAACATAGAGTTTAACTATGTAAATGTATGTCAATTGTCGTAGAACATATATATCATGGTGAATATGATATTAAGCTTGAAATATGTGAATATTATCCCTATTAATGCATCGTGGTTAGGCGGTGACCTATATGGGTGTTGGTTGGATTAAAAATGGGTTACGACAGATAAATGGAAATTCAAAGGGATTTTTTGTACACATGATTATACTTAGTGAGATAAACATGGGAAATGGAAATGTGGGATGAATTTTTATAATGGGTTAATACAAGATAATATGTGGTACAACTAAAAGATTTAATGTAATGAAGGGATTATGTAATTTGATATGAGAATTGTACATGAAATTTATATGTGGGTAAATTCTAATGAAATGATGAACGGACAGAATGGGTTGATGAATGTTCAATGGTGAATTTGGACAAGGGGTTGTTGAATACACTAAAAGGGTTAATGCACAAAATAAGATTTTTTTATATGGCTATGAATTGTAGATGGTGAATGTATTAATGGGTTATGGAATTTTATATGCTTGTTTGTGTTATGTGTTGTGATATCAAATGGAATTTAATTTTCTTTGTTGTTTTATGTATTTTGAATTAAATGGCATTGAATATGATTGGTTGTGTTATGTATTGTTATGTCCAAAGGTATTGAATATTAATGGATGTGTTTTGTATGGTTGTGGTGGTATTTTTAATATGAAATTTCCATGGCTTGGTTGAGTGTGGTATTGACTTGAGGTTCTATGCCCATGAGTCATGTTAGACTGAGTGTAAGAACACGGTTATTATTTTTGAGGTACGTGTTTCTTCCTTTCACTTTTCCTTGAGTGTTATTGAGAAAATAAGGAAAATGGGAAAAATCCTAAATTTTGGGACAACACTCCGTGTACTTTTGGCCGTGTGGGATGAGTACAAAGCACGTGTATCCATGTTGGCGACTAAAGGTTTAAAAACCGACTACACGCCATGTAGTGGTCTTTTGCACGCCATGTATTCAGTCGGTAGGCGAAATAGTATGGTAGTGGAAGCAGCCGCCAGCTGGGCGACAGTACATGCTGTGTAGTCATGAATATACGCCATGTACTAATGTCGACGGATGAACAGTTTGGTAGTGTCAATAGAGGAACAGTTAAATGAGTGGAGTACACACCGTGTACTTTGTTTTTTTCGCATAAAATGGGTAGTATCCAACCCGGTTCACAGTGCAGGCTTAAAACCGGACGGGAGCTCGGGAGGGGATGGCCGAATCTTCGAGGATCTCCAGATTGAGCATCGAGAATCTATTTTCGCCTCGGACGATCTCGTTGGAACCGCAATGGTAAACCCTCCCATCTCCTTGCGTAGTTCATGCCAAATCTTCAACTAAGGGAATTTATTTTCATTTATGCGAGTTTTCTTTCACCTCATATCTACCTCGTTTTGAAACGATTCATGGAACAACATTCGAGTATACTGATTTGTGGCATTTAAGGTAGGTAGATTGGTGTTTAATTTCCAACAGTTTTGCATTTGTGTGTATTTTTGTGATACGCGCCCATGAATGGGGTGTCATATGGCTGAGGACTTGTTGAATTAAATACCTAGGATTGTATAGGTAATATTAATGTGACAATAAACTACTATTTGGGATCATTTCTTGGATCCAGGACCACCCCAGGGGTGCGTTCCTCTGTTTATCCGTTTTACCAGGATACTCGAGGGTATGCCTTTATAATGATTATTGTAGTATTGCATTGAGCGGAATTTCATTTGTTTTGCATGTGTATTGCTTTTTACATACTGGGCACGTCCCGGTTACCTGTTTAGCCGGAGAACAGTGTTGTGATTAGCCTATGGGCAATGTACTACTTAGCCTGTGGGAAACTTCTTTTGTGCCTATGTGCAGTTGATTCTGTGCATGTGGGTGACACCTCATACGCATGTGGGCAATATTCGATTTTCCTGTGGGCATATTCCTGTGTTTGGATTCTCTTTACCTTAGGGTAAGGGATTACACGTCTGAGGACACTAACTGTTTACATAGAAATTCACTGTTGTGGTTTCTTAATTATAAATAATGAAGTTAATGTTAAATGGAAATATAACTGGTAAAGTTAGTTACATTTGAGTACTGCTTAGTTTATTGCATTTACTTTTTCACACTGTTATTGCATGTTTACACACAGTTGAGCACGGGCCTTTGGTGGGTGCCTATTGAGATTATTTCTCACAACCTGTTTGGGTCATTCTTTTCAGCCCAAACAGATTACGTTTCTGTAGGTATGGATAAGGGAAAAGGACCCTTTACAGGTACTTGATTGATGCTGAGGGGTATGGGAGCATGGGACCAGGAATAGGCTCACGATGTTGTCAGCTGTTTTGTTTTTTTTTGTTATAGTCTGTATTGTACTATACTGTGTTGATGTGTAACATGTTCTGGAAGTTTTCTTAGAACTTCAGGCATGTTGCATCAGCAATTTATATGACTATTGGTTGTTTTTACTTCCATTTTTTATCTTAGATGTGTATGGTTTATGGCTTCCACTATTGTTGTATGTTTTTTTTTACTTTATACCGCTACGCTACACTTTGACAAATGAGGGCATAGTTTCCCCACTATCAGACCTGAGCCCTCACTTCTAGTCGACAGCCTCTGGTGTTTGGGGAAATTCTCTTGAGGTCACGTGGAGAACCGGGTTCAAGGCACCCGTAGAGTGGCACCCGGAACCAGGACGTTACAAAGTGGTATTAGAGGGTTTCTTTTATTTGACTTACTATTTGGAGACTTATTCAGAGATAGGACGAGAATGGTAGTTGGTAATAAGTTGTGCCTAGGCGTACCTAATCCGTGTATAGGGAAAATACAATTTACCTCGTGTTTAAATTTTTCTGATTTTTCAATTTTACAGTTGAATTGATTTTCACCAAAGGGTGACGCACTTGTATTGTGCTGTTAATATTTTATTCATGGGTTTTATTTAGTTGCAACCTGATTAGATGAGGGTATTCCATCTCATGCATCATTTAGTCACATTATATAAATCACATGCCATCCATAGTTTCCATGCCATTTAGGTGCATTAGAAATTGCATTTTGTTGTGATAGATGTTCTTTGAGAAAAATCATGTTGTTGTCATAGCTGCTTGGATAGATACCTGCTGTTTGATAAGGTATTATTGTGTGATCATTTTTATAGAGTGGATGCCAAAATTTGGTTTTTTGGGAGTATGGGCCCTCATTGACCAAAATTTGGTGGATCACTGGATTTTTATTCAGTTATAACACATTTTAGATGCCAAACATTGATTCACGTGGTGTGCGGGCCCTCACGAATCTGAATTTGGAACTTAGGTGTTGTTTTTCAGAATTTTATGCATTCTGGAGAAGTTTCAGAGGCATACTATCTGGAAACCCAGTATACACGCAATGTAATACAGTAAACACGACGTGTATGTTCTTCTGTTTGGGAAGAAAATAATACTTTTTGAGTACACACCGTGTAGTCAACGTACACGCCATTTAGTCTCTTCCCGTGTCATAGACCGTGTGTGTAGGGACACGGGGAAGGTAAGTGCTTAGGGAGAACACGTCATGTACCATAAGTACACGCCGTGTAGTGTTGACCCGAAGTCTTCCCATGTAACCAATGACACGGATGGGTGAGACCTTAAGATATACATGTCGTGTCCACATTGGAACACTCCGTGTAGTCTGACCTAGGACCCGACCATGTAACTAACAACACAAGTCATTGTAACCCCTTCATGTATACGTCATGTGTATATTGGACACGCCGTGTAGTTGGAGCCGTGTATCTGTCCATGTAACTAACAACACGGGTCGACGAAGCTCGTCTAGTACACTCTATGTACCTATGGGACATGTTGTGTAGTCTTGACCAGTGACAGACCGCGTGGACTTAGTCGTGTGGATGGGAAACGGGGTGGTGTACACGCCGTGTGCGGGTGTAACACGCCGTGTAGTATCAAAGAGAGTAGTCGCCCGTGTCACAAATGACACAGGTAGTTAGAAAATTGCACCATACACACCGTGTAGGTTATATACACATTGTGTAGTTTTCTTTAACGGTAGTCGTGTGGCTTGGCTGTGTAGAAGGACCCAGGTAGGGGAAGAAAAGATAGGTACATGCCATGTAGTTTGTATACATGTCGTGTAGTCTTGTTGTAAAATTTTAAATGAAACCTTCCTCCTGTTCCCCATTTTGTTCCTTCGTTTTCATACTATAATAATTTCGATCTAAGGTGTGTGTTTGACCTTGTAGTGTCATGCCATTGAGATGTTCATGCGTTGTTCGATAGGAGAGCTGCAACAAGTATACTTCAGAGATGGTGGGACATGGGCTACCAGTTGATCCTCTAGTAGAGACAGATGCGGTTCCAGCCGTTCTACCAGACATAGGCACAGAGGTGTAGTTTTGTGAAGGCTTTATGCGGTTCATGCAGACCTTTCATGGAGCACCGCCGGCTGCCACATCTATGGCAGATCCAACACGTATCTTCCAGCAACAGCATCCACCTACGTTTTCAAGGGATGGTGGACTACAGGCTGTGGAGTCATGGCTGGGGTTGATGCAAACTATTTTAGAGCATCTAGAGATGCCTCCAGGGCGGAGGGTCAATCTTGTGACTTATATAATGAATGATTCTTCCAAGAGGTGGCGGGATGTTACCACCCAGTTAGAGCATCACAGACACATGGCGTGGGATGATATTCGTATAGCCATCTATGAATTAATCTTCCCAGAGACACTGAGGGAATATTGAGCTCAAGAGTTCATGAATCTGTAGCAGGGCGCTCTATCAGTGATGGATTATTCTGCTCACTTCACCGAGCATCATCATTTTTCACTCGTTTTGGTTGGCGATGAGATGCTGAGAGCCAGACGCTTTAAAGATGGTCTTTGATATGAAATCTGAGCACTGGTGAATGTTTTTAGGTTTCCTTTAGTTCATACTATTGTGAACGAGGCGCTGATTACAGAGAGGAACCTGTAGGAAGCTAGTAGTGTTGTCCAGGGTGGTTCAGCACCAGTTTATGGTACTATTTCTACTGGTAAAAGGAAGAGACAGATGGAATTCTCTTAGTGTGGAAGTACCAGGCATTAGAATGTTTCAGGTGGCCAGGTCATGTGCTACCAATGTGGTAAGGAGGGGCACAAGAGACCTCCGTGTCCATGAGACCTATTGGAGTGCTGATCTTGTGGTAGGATGAGTCATCTGTAGCGCTTTTGCAGGGCTTTTCCATCAGTGGCTAGTGAGAGGGGTTCTGTGCAGACTCCGCCTATGGGGGAGGACCAGTACCTTCTTACCAGTTGAGGAACTGGAATACATCAGGGCATGCAGGCAGGGATTGTTGACGTGGCTGTGGTAGCTAGACATCAGGATCTTAGAGGCAACAGGATGGGACAGCTCAGGGTAGCCAGGTTGTGTCGTAGGGCCACGACACTGGGCATGCATATGCAGTGTAGCAGACCCAGCAAGAGTAGGATCCGGACCTTCTACTATCAGAGGTACTATTATAGTAGCATCTGTCTTATCTTCATTACTTTTTGATACGGGTTCTACACATAGTTTTATATATATGCCCATTGTGGAGAGCCTTGGGCTTAGTGTTTCTTCTTCTTCTACTTTTATGACATTATACACTCCATTGGGGAATAGAAAGACTAGTTTTCATCAGTGCAAGGAGTTCCCCCCTAGAGTTTTGTGGGTGTCACTTCCTTTGGGACCTCTATGTCTTAGAGATGACGAGCTATGATGTCATTCTCGATATGTACTGGTTGGTTCCCTTTAGAGCCTTTAGAGATTTCTATCGTCGCAGGGTGAGTTTCACGTCACCAGAGTGTGGAGAGTTTCTATATATGGGCGAATGGGAAGTTCATGCGAGTCGATCTGAACTAGAACATCGTGGGAAAGGTGGAGTCACATCCCAGATTGCGAGCTTATATATGGATGATCAGGGGACATGTCCAATGGATTTCCCTCTAGTGGTTGACTATTTCAGGTATTTCTTCCTGAACGACTTTTCAGGTCTATCTCCATAGCGTGAGGTGGATTTCACTATTTAAATTGTGCCAGGAGTAGCACTGGTGTCCATTCTTCCTTATAGGATGGCTACAACATAGTTTCCGTAGCTCAAGAGGCAGTTAGAGGAGTTACAAGGAAAGTGTTTCATCTGACCCAGTACTTCTCCTTGGGGTTCTCTGGTCCTTTTTGTGAAGAAGGCGGATGGTACTCTCAGACACTGTGTGGAATATCGAAAGATGAACCAGTTGATGGTCAAGAACCGATATCCCTTTCCAAGGATTGATGATCTTTTTGATCGACTTCGTGGATCATGAGTATTCTCAAAGATTAACTTGAGATCAAGATATCATCAGTTGCACGTTAGACCATCTGATATACCTCTCACAGATTTCAGAAGGAGGTATGGTCTATACAAGTATACGGTTATGCCATTCAGATTCACGAACGCACTAGTAGTTTTGATGGATCTGATGAATCGTGTGTCCCATCCTTATCTGGATTATTTTTTGGTTGTATTCATGGACGATATCTTGGTGTACTCTCGCACTCGAAACGACCATGCCACCCATCTTGAGATCATACTAAGTACAATGAGAGAGAATCGACTATATGATAATCTCTCAATGTGCCACTTTTGGATGGACCAAATACACTTCCTGGGTTATATCATCTTAGAGTCAGGGGTTGTAGTATACCCAGAGAAGGTGAGATCAGTAGTTTCATGGGAGCATCCCAATATCTTGTTTGAGATACGATGTTTCTTGGGGTTGGCTAGTTTCTATAGACGCTTCATACAGGACTTCTCTAGCATAGCAGCACCATTGATGGGTTTGACTAAAAAGGGTGTGAAGTTCGTTTGGTGAGAAACTTGTGAGACAGCCTTCCAGGAGCTGAAGGGAAAGTTGACATCAGCACTGATCTTGATACTCCCAGAGCAAGGGAAGAGCTATATAGTTTACTATGATGCATTAGGTATTGGATTGGAGCTGGGTTGATGCAGGGAGACCGAGTAGTTGCATACGGGTCTCGACAGTTGAGGCCACATTAGATGAATTACCTAACACATTATCTCGAGTTGGCTGCAGTTGTTCATGAGTTGCGCTGTTGGAGACATTATCTCTTGGGAGAACATTTTGTGGTGTTCACGGACCACAAAAGTCTCAAGTACATCTTTACCCAACGTGACTTGAACCTGAGACAGTGAAGGTGGGTTGAATACCTTCAGTCCTTTGATTTTGAGCTTTCCTATACACCTAGTAAAGGTAAAGCAGTAGGAGATGCAAAGAGCCAGAAGACTCAAATACAGGAAGTGCAAGAGGCCAGTGGTTAATGGCAACTGATGGCTTTGTTCTCTGAGATGCATTTGGAGGTGCACGACAGTCAAGGGCAGACTTATCTTTCATCTTTAGCTGTGACCTCTACCCTCCTGGACAGAGTGAGGATGAGACAACTTTATGTTTCAGAAGGCCTAGTTCTACGGGAGTCGGTGACCAGTGAGGACCCTTCTCCTTATGGGACGATAGGCGATGAGGAAGTATTGTGTTTCCATGGGCAAGTGTGGGTTCCAGTGTATATACGGGAGGATCTGATGTGGTAGTTTCATTATTCATCTTTGGTAGTTCATCTCGGGGTTACCAAGATGTACCCAGACTTGAGACATTAGTATTGGTGAAGGTGGAGCATCGGAGGCCAGTCGAACTGTTAAAACAGTTACCTATTCCAGAGTGGAAATGGCATGATGTCCCGATGGACTTCGTGACTGGGTTTCCAAGGTCACCTCGAGTCAATGATGTAGTGTGGGTTGTTGTGGATAGACTCACAAAGGTAGCTCACTTTTTGCTGATAAAGGAGACCTTCGGTGTTGACGAGAACATGAAATTGTATATCTGAGAGGTCGTAGGTCTTCATGGGCTCCCTCGTTCGATCATTTCAGATAGGGATGCCTGTTTTACATCTCATTTCTGGCAGAGTTTTCAGAGGGAACTAGATACACAGGTGCTTCTGAGCATAGCTTACCACCCTTGGACCGATGGTTATTCAGATCGTACGATACAGGTGCCTGAGTACATGTTTTGTTCATGCCTCCTAGACTTTGGGGGATCTTTGGAGAAGAATATACCCCTCGTCGAGTTTTACTATAATAATAGTTTTGAGGAAACTATTGAGATGACACCTTACGAGGCTTTATATGGTAGACCATGCCGATCAACTTTTTTCTGGTTAGATGCAGGTGAGGCAGCTTTACTGAGACCACATCTCATGAAAGAGACTTCTAAGAAGGTCTAGTTGATTTAGAAGCTGATGGCTACCGCACAGTCTCATCAGAAGTCTTTTGCTGATCACTGCAGATGACCATTGGAGTTCATGGTCGGGGATCAAGTTTTCTTGCGTGTTTCGCTGAGGTTGGGACACAGGCAGATAAGGAGACAATGTAAACTTTCACCGAGGTATGTAGGGCCATTTGAGATTCTGGAGAGAGTCGAGATGGTTGCCTATCAGTTGCAGTTACCACAAAGTTACCGAGCCATACACGACGTCTTCCATGTATCTCAGTTGTGTTGCTATCATTCAGACCGGTCTCACGTCTTTCAGCCCAAGGAGGTTGAGCTTGAGGTAGATGTGTGCTTTGAGGAGCATCCAATTCATATCGTTGATAAGAGCATGAAGGTTCTCTGATGTCGGTCAGTTCCTCTCATACGGGTGCTATGGAAGTATGTCTGAGTGCAGGATGAAACCTGGGAGCAGGAGACTGGCGTACGTGCTCAGTGGCCAGATCTGTTCTGAGCCTACTCTTCTCCACCATTATAAGGGAAATTCAGGGATGAATTTCTTTATGGGGGGGAAGTTTGTAAGAACACGGTTCTTATTTTTTGAGGTACGGGTTTCTTCCATTCTCTTTTCCTAGAGTTTTTTTAGAAAATAATGAAAAATGTGGGAAATCCTATATTTTGGGAATACACGTCATGTACTTTTCCAAACGCCATGTACTTTTGGCCGTTTTGGATGAGTACACTGGTCGTGTAGCCATGTTTGTGACTATGGGTGTAAAAACGACTACATGCCGTGTAGTGGTCGTTTACACGTCGTGTAGTCAGTCGGCAGGCGAAATAGTATGGTTGTGGAAGCAGCCTCTAGCTGGGCGATAGTACATGCCATGTATTTGGGAATACACGCCGCGTACTCATGTCAACAGATGAACAGTTTGGCGGTGCCGCTAGAGGAACCATTAAATGAAGGGAGTACACACCGTGTAGTGACAAGTACATGTCGTGTACTTTGTTTTTTTCACTTAAAATGGGAATTAGACATCCCTATTCATAAGGAAGGCTTAGAACCATATGGGAGCACAAGAGGGGATGGTCGAATCTTCGAGGATCTCCAGATTGAGCGTTGGGAATCTGTTTCCACCTCGAACGATCCCATTGCAACTGCATGGGTAATCCCTCCCATATCCTTGCGTAGTTCTTGAAAAATATTCCTCTAAGGGATGTTATTTTCATTTAAGCGAGTTTACTTTAACATCAGATCTACCTTGTTCTGTGACGATTCGTGGAATGCCATTCGAGTTTAATGATCGGGGGGGTTTAAGGTAGGTGGCTTGGTGATTAATTTACAACTGTTGTGTGTTTTTGTGTATTTTTGTGATATGCACCCATGAATGGGGTGTCTTATGGGTGAGGCCTTGTTGAATTAAATAACTAGGATTGTATAGGTAATTTAAATGTGATAATAAACTGATTTTTGGGATCTTTTCTTGGATCCAGGACCACCCCAAGGGTGTGTTCCTCTGTTTAGCCGTTTGGCCAGGATACCCGAGAGAATGACTTTATAATGATTATTGTAGAATTTCCTTGAGGGGAATTTCATTTGTATTTAATTTGTATTTCATGTTACATTTTGGGCATGGCCCGTTTACCTGTTTATCCTGAGGGCAGTGTTGTGATTAGCCTGTGGGAAATGAACTAATTAGCATGTGGGAAACTTATTCCATGCCTCTGGGAAGTTGATTTGCTGCTTGTGGGCGACACCTTGTATGCATGTGGGAAATATTCAATATGCATGTGGGCAGATTCTTGTGTTTGGATTCTCTTTACCTGAGGGTAAGGTATTACGCATCTGAGGACACTGACTCTTTACATATAAATTCACTATGGTGGTTTATTAATAATAAATAATGAAATGAATGTAAAATGGAAATATAACTGGTAATGTTAGTTACTTTTGAGTATGGCTTAGTTTATTACATTTACTTTTTCACACTATTGTTGCATGTTTACACACATTTGAGCATGGGAATTTTGTTGGTGCCTACTAAGATTATTTCTCACACCCTTTTTGGGTAATGCTTTTCAGCCGAAGCAGATTATGTTTCTACAGGTATGGATAAGGGAATAGGTCCCATTACAGGTACTTGATTTTAGCTGAGGAGTAGGGGAGCATGGGACTGGGTAGACACTTGTGATGCTACTGGCTGTTTTGTTTTTCATTGTCATACTCTGTATTGTACTGTACTGTATTGTTGTGTAACATGTTCTGGATGTTTTCTTAAAACTTGAGGCATGTTGCATCATAAATTTATATTACGGTTGGTTGTTTTTACTGTAGTTTTTTTTATCTTAGATGTTTATGGTTCATAGCTTCTGCTATTTTTGTATGTTTTTTTAATTTATTCAGTTGCTCTACACTTTGAAAGATGAGGTCATAGTTCCCCACTATCAGACCTGGGCCCTCCATGCCAGTCAGCAGCCTCTGGCATTTGGGGAAATGCACTTAAGGTCACGTGGTGAACTGGGTTCGGGGCACCCATGGAGTGGTACCTAGAACCAGGACACTACAATGAGGCTCTAAACTCCAAAACCAAAAGTATAGGTTAGGGAAGGGGATAAAGCTCGATTCCCCTAATGGTTTCATTCCGCCTAGACTAAGGCATCAAAGTGGGAATAATGTGTTGATGTGGTTTGTGGGTCCCTAGTGAGATAGGGACTTGTTTTGTTTCCCCTATGCATTGTAATTGATTTCATTATACCATTTTTTAGAATATAATTATTCCTAACCCATGGAATATGTGATGAAAATTCCTTATGTAATGAAGATAGGGTAAGCAGTAGATTTCGGATAAATGTTGCTCATGAACATAAATGAACCATGTATACTAATGGAACCTGAACTTTCCCTTTATTAATTTCCATTTACCTTAAAGATGCATGGAAATTATTTAAAAATGGATATTTTTGTAGACATCGTTGGTGGGGGCCTACTGGGTTTTGTACTCGCACCTTTCCCGGTCCGCTGTTGGGTAGACGAGCTGATTTTTTGGTAGGATGGCAGGACAAAGTCGAAGTCCCTACTATAGGATGTTGAGTTGGTCTTGGGTTTTACAAGGAGAAGGACCCAGAAATGGATTTAGGATCTGTTTGTAGATTTTTTTATGTTTGCCTTATTTTAGGTTTCTTTCACTTTTCACTACTAGCATGACATTACAATGTTGTATTTGGTTGGTATTTGTACCCTGTGTGGGAATTGTTTGGTTATGCATGTTTACTAGTTTTTCATATTATTCATCTATTTATATTGTTTTCTACTATGGATAACTCTTTTAAAGAGTGTATATTCTCCCCATGTGACTCGTTATACCATCACCACCAGTTGGCAACCTCTAGTGTGTGGGTAGGCGCGCTTGAGGTCATGCGATGACCCAACTCATGGTAGTCATCTAGTGGCTTATGGGTCGAGAACATTACAAAGTGGTACTAGAGGAGTTACATTCTCTTTCATACTATTTTGGGATGGTAGGAAGGAGATTAGGAAGTGTCATGCATTAGTAATGTGGTAGTTCTTGAGAGTAGCTAAACCATGTATGAGGGAAAACCCAAGTCACATTGTGTCAGAATTGTTGCTCTTGATGAGTGTTGTTGTAGTTGAATGATATTATACCATTGGGTGATTCACATGTTGTGTGATTTGATTGATTTATGATATTTTTCTCATTTCTATAATGGCATGGGGTTATGAATTCATGCATCATTTTAGGCACCTAATGATATAGTTGGCATGCATGAATATAGGCCCACACACTGGATGGGTGTGTGGGGCATAGAGAGTAGATTTCATTTTATTTATATGATAAATAAGAAGAAAATGATGCCTAATAATGGTAATGCAAGTGGGTTAATGATGTGAACATAAATTAATAGTAAAGTAATGTCATGTATAATGAATTTTTGTGACATGGGTTAAAATTTGGGGTTTTGATAAATTTTAATGGTTTTTTGGTCGAAACCAAAAAAAGGGTTTCATATGTGTTGTAAAATTGTTAATGAATTTTGCCTAATTTAAGGTGTAAATGAGTTAAAACGATGAATTTAACTTGTTGTGAAATGGGAAACATGCCCGAGAGGAAAGAGGCTTGCTGTAAAAATAAAATTGGTTTGAAGATGTGATGACAGAAGACTTATGATTATGTAAATTGGTTACCCTATGTTGACCATGACCACTGTAGGTATGGTAAGGGAAGTGTTATATGTTTTATGATGACAGTTGGGATAGAGTATCAAGAATGGGCTATTTATTTTTGATATCATGATACCTTTTCCATAGATGATTAAATCATGTTGGTCATTCTTCAATCCATTGGGTGACCGATAAGTTAAAAAATGAGAATGGATTACTTCAAGGGTGGGTATCCATACATTTTTAGTTTGACCTTTGTATTTGTAGTGTGGGGTATTTATTGTTCTATATATTATAATTTGGTCTTGGATTTAGAGGCCTTTCCAGTTATGATATGGCTGAGGTCGTGTGTTAATGGGAACCCTTGGTAGGGGTGTGGGATTTGTGTTGCGAGGCACTGTTTGGTAGTGTGAGAGAGGAAGACAGTCATGGTTTTGACTGTACATTGAAAATTTTGGATCATAAGTATTGTGGATAGGTCTAGGTGACCATTTGAGTAGAGACCTTTTATGTTGTGTCTTAAATTCCGAAGATGATTTTTTTCTTGTAGTGGCGTAGATTGTGACCACCATTGGTGTGGAACCTATAGTAGATTGTTATTTGGTGCCCTAGGAATGTTATGCATCGGAATGTGTGTGGGAGATCCATTCACGAGCATTGATTTTTTCATGTCATGATAATTATAGTTTGGAGATAGGTCCAGTGGCTTCTCCTGGTTATGACTCTAGCCCAGGGATTTGGTATCATTCAACCATCAATGTGACCTATGAGAGAATTTGGACATATCTTTTAGTGATTTTGGATGTGTGTCATGAAAATAGATGTTTTGGACTTTGGTAGTGGGACTTAGTGTGTCCCATGGTTAATACATGGCCTTGAGGGATAAATGGAAAGGTTGGGGGATGGTTGTGCCACTCGAGTTGTGATCATGCGTTAATAATCTCATGAAATCAAGGGTGACCTCATATGTGTATAGCCTAGTGATGTGTGTACCTTGGAATGTGAGAATGGGAGATGCTCCATAGTTGGTGTCGATGCATACAATGTACCACCATGTTTTAGTAAATTGTATGGTTATACCTGGTTATTTCGAAAGGGCACCCTATTGTTAGTGATAATATGTAAGGTTTGTTTCTAAGGGTTGAATAGTACGTATTTTTGACTCCCCTATTGGGATGGTGATTAATGGATGGTTGAAGTTGTTTTTGAGTGAAAAAGACTTGGGTGCCAAAATTTTGGTTGTATGCTTTCTCTCGGTGGTGACACTGGTGGTGAGGGTGTTCATGTCGATGAAATTGTTAGTTTTCTTGGGTAGGTTGTTGGGTGAGATGCAGGGTCCGCCTTAGGGCTGATGAGGCTGATTAACCTAGAGACATGGTTAGGTATGTAACCAGGAGATGGGTTATATGCGAGATGAGGTTGTTTTGTGAGATATCATTGGGTTGATTGGTGTGATAGATTGTTGTGCTTCAGTTGATAGTTTTCAGGGATGTATAAGTAGAAATCAAGTGGTGTGGTGTAAGTAGAGCTACATGAAACAATTTTTTATGGTTGATTGGTGATTTGGTCTTGGAGTGATGGTTAAACTTCATCAATAATCAGACCTCAGTGGTGAGTATATGTGTTGATGTGAGGCATTCAACAGGGTGGCCTAAAATCCATGGCAAGTCATGGTTTCCCATAGTTTGACATCATCAATGGATAAGTTAGTGGTGGTTTTCTTTGACAACATCATAACATACCTCATCTCGTGACAAGAATGCCCAATATCATGACATCATCCCATGTACGTTTAGATTCTCTATCTCACACCAAAATCCATGAAGGTGTTTTGTTGGATGTGGAACATCACGGAGTTTACGCTCATGGAAATGGTATACGTGGAGCCTAAGGATGGTATGTACACCCTCAATGGCTTCATGTGAGGTCCTATGGATGGAATAAATGATTAAAAATAACATTCTTGCTATTCAAGGAAGCTGAGAATGGGCCCTGGGTGATGTTTGTTTCATTGTTATGGAAATATATGGATTTCCATGTCTAAGGTTGAGGTATGGCTTGTGTTGAATATAAGAGGTGGTGGTCTGAATCCCCATTGGTGGGAAATGGTAATGGAGATCTTAATTTGGGTCATGATATATCAGTATTGGGTGTAAAGAGGAGAACATTGAGTTGATGTAGTGGCACCAAGGTGATAAAGAGGAACTTGTGAGGTGCATGTCAGTTTCCTTGAAGAAGAATGTGGGCCTGGTATGTGGTGACTAATGAGAAAAGTGTTGCCTTCTTGCTTAGTGTGGTTCCATATAAAGCTTTTGAGGTTTTTATTGAAGTCATAGGTGGATGTGCATGGATATGAAAATATGTCATGGCAATAGAATTTGGGACATATAACTCTTATGAAGATTAGGTTTAGTCTTGGGTAATTCTCTCTTGTGTGGTTTTGGAAAGTCATTATTTTGAGTTAAACATGGACATGTGATGTGCTGTCATGTCAATGGTGAAACCAAATGTTGGTCTAGGGGCAGTAATTCCATGATTATGAAATTATACCAAAATTTAGGGAATGGCATTAGTAGGGGAGTGGGATGGTAATGATAGGATTCAAGTTCATAAGCACCTTGGGATGGAGAGAAATTTTTAGTGAACCATCCATGGAAGGTAGGTGTTCTGGGGCAATATAGTCGATGGTGTTCCGATCCGAGATGGTAAACTTGAATGGGTGTGGTGAGAGTGACCCACATCTTGGATCAGGTTGTAGCAGAGAGCACCTTTTGAAACATATTTGTACCTGAGTGAGGTCAAGATAATATTATTCCGTGAATGTATAATGTAGGGATATGTCTTTTTAATGGTTTCAATGGTGCGAATGGAGGCCAATGTTGGGATATTCCCTATGGATTCTTGGGCATGGTGTGTTGGAACATGTTACGCAATGGGAATGTTGGGTTGAGTCATGGTGGTTGTTCATAAATGGAGGAGGTTACATGTAACTATAAATGGTGGAGATAATCATACTATAAAATTGGTTGGATGATGACGTGAGTAGGGTTTTGGGGTTGGAAGGACTTGAGTGGTCACTATTCAGGTGAGTTAGCCCTGGTAGAGGGACATGGAATGAGTTTAGTTGGTCGAGTACTCGGTAGTGTTGAGTGGCATTTAGTTGTATGTTTGTGGAATGAAATATTCAATAAATTTGTTTGTATGGATAGTGTTTTTTTCTTTTGGGTGATATTGGGTTGGGGTCACTGTTAGAGTCTGGAAAATAAAAATTATCAAAAAAGACACCATTTCATTTGGCTCATGAGTTGTGTAGAGGATCAGGCTGATGAGGTGTCGATTGGTTCCCCCATGAAGATGTGACACCTTGTGTAGTGTTTCCATATTTTGGGAGGTGGGTGTGGTCACCTTTGTTTCCCCCTGAAGTTCTCATGGTGGTAATGTTTGAAGTTAATGAATCATTAAATAGTTTTTGGTTCGTGTAGAAGTTGTGGTGAGGAAGACATGTGGTATATGTATGTGCCCTTGGTCCATATTCGATGAACTTGTGATGTGAAACCTGAAACATGTAAAGTTAGAATGGATAGGTATGACTTTTCACATGATCCTCTATTATGGAAGTCAGTGATGCACAGAAGAGCAGCTCGAGGACGAGTCATTATAAGGTGGGGAGGTTGTAAGGTCCCAGAATTTCATAAGATTTGTTTTGGATTATGTTTTGGTTCAGGCCTATTATTTTTTAATAAACAAGTGATTCCAAATGTTCATGTGAAGACTTGGGGGTGTAATGGGGGTTTGGGAAATTAAATAATAAAGAAAAATCAAATTTTGGGAATGTTTCACAGTATGCGCATTGTTCGTGAAAACAGCGTGAAGTAACCCCAGAAATTTTGCAGCCATGGATAGAAGCTTATTCAATGTTTTCACATGGATAATAAAATCATGTAGAATTTCCACGAAACCGTGGGAAAGGGTGATTTTTGGGCATTAGCTTCTTCACAGTTTTGAAAACTATGAGGTTAAACCGTGTTGTCCATAAAATACGGAAAAATTAGAAAATTGCCACGTTGTGGTTTAAACCCAAACTCAAGATTTTCCACCAGTAATCCCTTCTCAACCCAAGTGACAAACTTGGATGACCCATGTTTTGAAGAGGTGATTATCTATAGATTCTTGGCCATTTTGGACACCATTGGTTGTGGATCGATGCTCCAGGTATGTCTAGTCCTCTCATCCCTTGTATTTTTTAGATTTGGGCTTGCAGTTTCTCCCATCTTCTTTCGAAGCTCAAAACCCCCTTTGTTTTCTCGTGGAACCTAGGATGGGGATTCCAGGGGTGTCTAAAAGATGATATAAGTCTGTTCTTATGAGTTCCTTCATCTTCCAATTCTATATAGGTGGTCAAAAAGTTATATTCCTAGTGTTTTATAACGATTTGTGTATGTAGTGTTTTTATTATTACCCTCCTGTGAAGAGTTCATGATGCCATTATTGTGATGTGATGTTTAGGGTGTCTAAACAACAGAATGGATCCCTCGTGTTCCACATTGGAAGGATGGAGGATGATGTAACCTATGTTCAGTCCACCCATGGGTTGCTCCCATGTTCTTGAACATATAGTTTTGCTATGTAAATGTAGGGATGTTATGAGAGAACAAAGAGCCCAGGGTGAATATGATATTGTGATTGAAAGATTTGAATGGGGGTCCTAGTAACACACATTTGATGGGCGGCGACCAATGTGGGTGTTGGTTGGCATAGATAAGTGTTAAGTGAGGTAAATGTAAATGTTAATGGATTAGATATACACTTGATTAATCTTAGTGTGATAAGATTGAGAAATAGAATTTGGGGATGAATTTGTGGAGTGGGTTAATATATGAGATTTTAGTGGTACACCTAAAAGATTGAATGTAATGAAGGGATTGTTTATGTGATATGATAATTGTACTTGAAATGCATATAAGGGTAAATTCTTGTGAAATGATGAATGGACTAAATGGTTTGATGAATGGTCAATGGTAAATTTTTCCAAGGGGTTGTTGACTAAACTTAAAGGGTTAAGGAACAAAATGAGAATTTAGCTAAGTGCATAAGAATTGTAGATGATGAATTTATTAATGGGTTATGAAATTGAATATTTTCTTATGTTATATATTGTTATATCTAATTGAAATGAATATTATTTTTTGTTCTATAAATTGTGATGTACAATGGTTTTTAATATTCTTGGATGTGTTGTGTATTATGATATCCAATGTCATTGAATATGCTTGGTTGTGTTATGTATGGTTGTCATGATTTTATAAATAATCATGTGAAAATGGCTTGGTAGAGTGGGGTATTAACTTGAGGATTTATTCACATGGGTTGAGTTAGACTAATTCTCTAAACTATACCACCAAATTCATGGGTTTGGGAAGGGGATGAAGCTCTATTCCCCTAACAGTTGCATTCAACTCAGACTGAGGCTTGGAGGTTAGGGTAATGTGTTTATGTGGTTTGTTGATCCCTAGTGAGATTGTGATATTTTTTGTTTCCCATAAGCATTGTGATTGATTGTATTATACCATTGTGTAGAAGATAATTATTCCTAACCCATGTAATATGTGTTGAAAATGGATGATGTGATGAATATTTTATAAGAAATGGATTTGGGATAAATGTTCATCTAGAACTTAAATGAACATTTTTAACTAATGGAAACCAAACCATCCTTTCCTTAAATTCCATTCACTTTATACTTTCATGCACTATCTGCTAGACTGGATATTTTTTGACACTATTGGTGGTGGCCTACTATGTTTTGTAATCACACCATGATCAGGACAATGTTGGGTGCCCTAGCAGATTTCTAGGTTGCAGGCCCGGACAAGGGTGAAGGCCAGACTCTAGGATGTTGAGTTGGCTCGGCATGTACATACATAAGGATCCCGACATGGATTTGGGATCCATTTGGAGTTTTTTTTTGGACATTTTTTTTATGTTGGGTTTCTTTCACTTTGAAATATCTGCATGGAATCACATTGTTGTATTTGGTTTTTATTTGTACCTTATTTGGGAAACATTTGGGGATGCATGTTTACTAGTTTTTCATACTATTACACTATTTATATTGTATTTTGATATGGATTACTCTGTTAAAGAGGGTATAGTCTCCCCATGTGACTCGTTAGACCCCCACTACTAGTCGGCAACCTCTGGCATACAGGGAGGCTCTCTTGAGGGCATGTGATGACCCAAATCGATGCATGAGTCTAGTAGATTCCTAGTTGTTTACGTTACATGATACCTCTAAAATGCTTTGGGTATTGATAAATCAGACATTTTATTACCAATTTTTATTGATAAAAGGAATATGAAGAAAGTTATGAAGATAATAAAATTGAAAAGAATATTTCTTAAGAATAATTAATATAAATCTATGTTCTCTAAGAAGAGAAACGATAATAAGTTCTATAAATACCAATAGAGAAACCACCTATCGATGCATTTGAAAGATGATGACAGTGAATTCAAAACATATAAATTCAGTGATGTGGTGACTGAAAACATCCAATTGAAAAATTTATCATTTGGAAGATCAACATTGGTGAAATATATAGTCTTAAATATGAATTTGAAAATAATTGGATTATGTTAATTATCAAGAGGGGTTTAAAAGAGTGTCTTAAAAATATAGTAATAATTAATAGGGAGAATAGGGAGTTGACAAAATTAAATATTTCAACAAATAATAATGATCCTTTAATAAATAAAAACCCATGCTGAAAAATGATATAGATAATCTAATAAAACATGTATAAATAAATTAGAGCCTAAATAACAAGATTTAATAAATTTTAAGTTGATGGAGTAATAGTTTAAACATTCTCAACTATAGCATGGAAATGTTGTGTAGGGAATTAAAAATTTCTAAAATATATTCATAGATTTTGGTGAATTATATACAAAATGTAAACTTATGAAGGTTTAATAGTCTCAAAATAGAAATACAAGCTAAAAGAGAATGTTTTTATCCAAAACAATAAGATATGAAAAAACATATGTTTTTAGGGTTTTATATTATTAAAAATTATATCATACTATTGAATATTCATCCCAGGCAAAAAAAAAATCTAAAATGAAGATGAAAATTTTAGATGGTATCCAAAACATTGGTTTACATTGAAAAAGTGTAAGGTAATAATGATAATGGTAAGTAGGTACACTACTAAGGGTAGTTTACATGTTTCAAAGGTAAATATTCATTTCATGGTTTCTAATAGTATTTGTTTTTTCCGTTATATGAACAATGAATATGTGTTTGTTATATCATCAATGTTATAGAGAATTATTGAGAAACTAGAATAAGTTTATGGGGGTTCTCAACCCACTCAAAGTAGTCATCGCAAGAAATACAACACGAAGATTTTAAAAAGATTCCAACCATTATAAACTATTTTTAAAATATTTAAACACCATAGGAATAATTTAAAAGGATGTATTATCTTGAATCCCACATTACAAAGTTATTGAAAAAAATGTAAATATTAACTTGATACGAAAAAAAAGGAAAGTGAAAATCCTCAGTTTTTTTAAACTACTATTAATTATAATTAGGTATAATAACCGTGGATATTATAAAGTGGTTGTTTTAATATATTACATGAGATTTTATGTTTTTAGAGATTATGAAACATTTTCAAGATGTTATATTGAATTTTAGAAATGATTATTCATATATAATCAATGGTATTATATTTTTTTAAAGTGGAAGAAAATTTAATATCCAAAATATCTTTATTGGTTAATGCCCAAAAACAAAATTTTCTAAGTGTTTCATAACATTTTGTTAATGGTAACAAAGTTATTTTTAGAAAATATTTCTTTTCTCTAAGAAGGTATAATTTGGAATGTTATAACAATGGTCCAACGATGCAAGGGAAACTTCTTCTAAGTTGGTTATTACCAAAATTTCATTCCATCTAAGTATGATGGAATAAAATCATCTTTAGAATAAAATTTTATACCCCATCTACTAGAGGAATATGAGGGACTAATAAAGATAAAAATTATTAATGTCATTACTAACTTGAAATAAAGAATATATTGGGGTTCTTCTTGTGTATGAAAGGGAATATTACCAACTATGTTCACAAGAAAGATAATATACATGCAACACGTCCCTTAGAGATGATTCGTTCTGAAATTTTTGGGCAATGAGTAAGTAGTAAACAAATAGAGATAGGTAAATTATTTATTCTATTTATTGATTTACTGGAAATACATTTATTATGATTTTGAAACTTAAATTAAAGGCCCTCGAAATGTGTAAGAGTTTTTGGAGAAGATCAGACAAAGAATTTAGATATTCGGTGAAGAAGATTCGAACTAATAATTGTAGAGAATATATAAGTGAAAATCATAGTTATTATCATGAAAAGAAATTAATTCATCAATATTTTAGTTCACCATAGACACCACATTAGAAAAATGTTTCTGAAATAATAAATAGTTGTTCGGTGGAGATGGCTTGACCAATAGTGATCAAACATGTTTCATCTCAATATTTTGATTAATGTTATAAAAACATTCTATATTAAGAATTGATTTTTCAATGGTTTGATCAATGATATAAATCTTGATGAGATTTACTACAAACAAATAACATATTTGAAAAACAAAATTGTGTTTTTTAGTCATTACATTAAAAATTTCAAGGGAGATAATCATGGGAATCTTGATTAGAGTTTTTATAATGGAATATTTTTTGGATACCCTTTTAATGGTAAAAGATACATGTTATATAACAATGAAATAAGAACTTCATTTTATATGAATGATAGAAAGGTTCTTGAGAATTATAATAATATTGTTTAAAAAAATGTTGCAGATATTGAAGAAATAGATGTTGATGTGGTTGAAGTTAAACAACATAAATAGTTCTTAAGGATAGTAACAACATTAATGTTACTCTATCTAATGATTATGAATCATATATCTAATGTGACGTGGAATAATTACATTCATCTCAACATAGGATGAGGAATAAAGTGGAAGTTCCAAAAAATATTGGATATTAATAAAAATAGGTACAAATAATAAGAACATCATGGTCAATTTCACAATATTTTTAATACTCAAAGGTCAAATCAAATGATGTAGATGAAATATTAGAGTATTAATAGTGGGTTGATTATATGAATTAAGAGGTTGATTTTATTAAAACTAATGATACATGGAAAAGTTTAATAAAACAAAAATAATAATATTGTGTTTGATACAACAAGGGTGTTCTAAAACAATTTGAATTAAGTAGGAAAATCAATAAGAAACAAGGTATGACTATTGTTTAAAGGTTACACATAAATTGAAGGAATTGAATTTTAATGGACTTTTGATACAATGAAGAAATAGAAACTATCATAATCATTCTCTCTCTTTTATCAGAACATAGATCGAAAATTCCCTAGATAGATATCAATGTAGATATTCTTAATAGAGAGCATGATTAATTAGGTTGTATTGAAAAATGTGTGTCTTCATGCTTGGGAATGATTAAAGGTATATGTAAAAGTTAAAAACGTATTTTTATGGGTATAATAACATTCTGAGAACTTAGAATTATATATTGTATACCTTATTATGAATAATAAACATCAATAAAATCAGAGTTGATAGATACTTATACATAATAGAAAATATAGTGTTTTCACTAATTTCTATTGTTTATGTTGACAATTTCATATCTGTAGGGAATGGTGAAGAAACATGTGGGAAGAATTATTATTAAATTAATATGATATTGGGAATTTCCATGTATTTTTAAATGAAATTAATTCATTTCCAAAAAATAAATAAAATTAGAAATACATTTTCTTATTTCAATAAAATTAAGATAAGAAACATTTGATGAAGTTTTTCATGGGAGATTAAAAATCATTTTCCACATATATTTCATGGTAAACAATGTTTCTCGAATGATAGATAATGTATAAATTTTCTCCCTAAATATATTATGAGGTTTGTTAGATGTTTTTCGTAGTAGAACATTAATAATAGATATTGTGTATAATATTACATTGTGTTCCAAATATCAATGTTCTCCGAAATAATCTCATATTAATTTTGTAAAATAAATCTTACATATATAAAATTCACAATTGGTCATGGGAAAATATGAATACATAATAAATACAGAACTATTGGTTTTAAATATATTTATTGGGCATGTTATGGTAATTAAAAACTATGGGGAAGTTTTCATTTTTGTAGAAGTATGTGTGATATATTATATGATGAATTATAATTCATTAAATCTCAGAACTCTATTTGATTTATATTTTATTTCCAATCTTGCTACAACACAACTTAAATATAAAAAGACACAGGTAGATAATTTTTTATTGATATAAATTTTCCCCAAATATTTCATTGTAATGAACTATGTGTTATAAATCACACTAAACATATTGTGCATCTTTCATATTCAGTGAAATTTTATTTCAAATACCACTTCATCAAAGATCACATGATAATAAATAAAATAAAGCCATATATTTACCATAAATAGATCACATTTTTCATATTTTATGAAAAAATTTACCATGAAATATTTCATAATGTGTGGATGATAATTTGTGGTCAACCTGCCTCTATTAAAGATTAATTTATGAGAAATCCCACTCATCTATCATATTATATTTAGATAGTGTTTCCAATGTAGATTAAATTTATATCATAAATCTATCTATTGGTAAGTGCCTAACTATATAAGGAAGAGAAAATATTTTGTGAGAGTTATTAAAATGGGTAGGTTATGATTCAAACATTTGTGAAATACATCAAAATTTTATTGAAGTGGATGTAAGAATCATTGTTCTTGTATGAAAAGTAGTATGTTAAAGAAAAAAATCATTAGCGGTGTATGAAAATATTTCATATAGTACTTACTACAGAAATCATTGCATGTTGGTTGAATTATCCTTGTTTCCTTAATAATTTTCAATCATGTTGTATTATAATTTTTGGATAATTAAATAATTTTCTAAGTGATAAAGTTTACATAATTTAAGTTCCTTGTTTGAGAACAAAATGAGAGGGGGAGATTGTGGACACACAGTTTTTTGGAAGTGTCATGAGTAAGATAGAATATTTTAAGAGGAAGCTGGTTGTAAGAAAATTTTTATTGTGGTGTATTATTTTCTTGATCATCATTTTATATATAATATTTTTATTTATATAAATCACACCACATTAATATGTATTTCGACAATGGTGATCAGATGAAGATTGATGATCGGATGATGGATACCATACCAAGTCTGTAAGATAAAGGTTATCAAAAAAAGATATTAGCAAGTGTTTTGTGGTAAATATTTATCTTGAGATTTATATATGGTTCATGGTAAATATTTTTTAATAAATAATAAATCTAGTAATATATTTTTGTTATATATTTTTTCAACATCTTGAGTACTAAAATATATCATGATCCAATCTTAAGAAGAATGTGGGATAAAATAATTTTTTTGTACTACATTTAGACTATAAAGATCAATGGAATTCACAAAATAGAGGATATCATACCAAGACACCAACATATATGTAAGGATGTTTTTCATGTAACGATTGTCACAAATGTCACAAAAGGGTAATACCCTTGGTCTGATGTTACTGGAAAGAGGAGTAGTTGTAAACGGTTTATATTATAATTTTATAAAATGACACATTAAAAAAGTTTATATTAGTGATGTTTTAGAGTTGAGGTGTTTAAGTTAATATTAGTATCAATTTTTAACTATTACTGATAATGATAAGAGTTATTCGTCAATGATTTGTAAATATTTTTGTTCAGTGATATTTTTTTGTGGAATGTTGTCAAATAAAGATCATCGGCCGATGTGATCTTTCTAAGTCCATTAAACAAATAGTTCCCATTTTTTTCAAATAGAAGGATGATTTTGATTTTTCCACGTCAAAAGGAAGTAATTGTATGAAATTAAAATGTGTTTTTGTTTTAGGATGATCGAATATAAATATATGAGTCATCTAAATAAAGGAAGATGTAAATAATATTTATAATGTAAATCATCATATAGAGAAATTTATTGATAGAAGACATCCAAAATGTTCCTTATAAGTTAAATTAATACTGGATGGAGATTTTTATTACAGAAGTGATACGGTGATGTTTTAACATATCATTGAGTGATGTATCATTATACTAAATATAAGGACATTATTGTGATTTCATAAAGATATCAAACATTGCGAAAAAAAACTAAATGATCAATTTTTTCTATCTATATGAGATAATTATTTTTTAAAGATTACCTTAAAATTGAACTAAAAATTTTTGTATAAGAATATAGATGTTAGATATTTCATGATGATTTAAGAACATAATATAAGAATTGATAAGCATATATTTATTTTTTGATAAGTAAGAGAAATTTATTTAAGAATTTTGTAAAGTAGGAAAATATTTTTAATTCAATCACTTTTCTCCCAGTGGATTTCTGGTATAAATGGGAGTTCGTACAGTTTGAAAAATTATTATATTAACATGGGAAGAATTCAGATTATGTTATTTATAATTGAAAATTTTGATCTAATTGAATTTTTAATGAATCATCAGATATAATATTACCATATAGATATTTCCCATTATTTGGTATTAGAAAGAGAGTGTATAGAAACAATGACTCAAAAATGAAAATGATACAGAAGTGGAATTATTTATGTTTCATTAGTAGAAGGATACCAGAAATTGCTTTCAATGAGGAGGTATCATATTGACATCCTGAGGAGGTGGTATGGTTGATACTATGATAGAAGTAGACTCAATATATAATAATTCACCCGACAATGTATACCAAATGGAATTATTAGGATGAAAAAATAATTCCCTCTCTTTCTTAAAGGCTAAAAAGTGGAAAAGAAATTATTTTAAGATGGGAAAATGTGGAGAATGTACAAGTAGCATATTGTCAACATTCTAATTCCTTTTGTTGAAGGTTTTATATAATTATTACCAAACATCATTTTTAAAACATTTATCATTTCATGGATCTCATCCACTATCATGTGATTTTAGTGAAACATAAAGAGAAGGATATTCCTTAATTTTTGTAACCATATACAATGGATTGTTTTATATAAGATTGTGTGGTGTTGGATAACATCCAAACCATAAAAAGAGCCAGACAATATTATTGAGTATTTAATCTTATAAATACTTATTATCTTATGGATGTGATTATATGTTTGTTTTTAGAAAATCCATATCTATTAAATAAAATGTTAAGGTTATTTATTAAGAATGATATTTAAAAAAAACATCAATGATTCACCGTTCCCTCTCACAGTGATCCCACAAGTTTTTATTAGTCATTTAGGACACATTCTAAAACAGATGTTTTTTATATAAATTAGAAACACTAATAGTTTGAGAACAAAATTCACATGTAGGTTATTACAATTTTTACAGTGAGGTGAGAATTATTATTTCTTGATATTGGTAAAAGTGATAAGGGGAATATTACCATAAAATGGTGCATGAGGATGTGATGATGAGTTTTTTTTAGATGATTAGTATGATTATGGTTTTTTTGTGATTTCTATTTGATAAATGAATTTCTACCACTATAGAAAACGTTACTGGAACAAATGATGTTGTATTTGGAATGCATGGAATGTTTTACTAGGTGGCTGAATTGTGCCTAGAATTAGACTGTGTTAGAACACTAACTAAACCATAGTATGGAATGTGTGTGGAATCAATTTATGGGGTTGAACCATCTAGAACGTCATTGATACTACTTTCCTGGGTGGTTTGCATATAGTAGGTTGTGTTAGGATTGATAACTGAGTAATTATAGGTTCTTATGTACCAATAAACTCCAATTTCCTAAAGTTACTCTCTTGTTGATGAATACAATATTTTCATTTGTTTTACTAAAGGGTTTTTATAGTGGGTTTATTAGAACATTTACTTTTCCTTACTAGAGTAATGTTATTTATGCTAACACTCATACAATCCCCATCTGATGTTCATTGATTTTATAGAATCACTAAAAGTTGGAGGTAGTAAATCAATGATTAATTTTATTTTTATACTAATGTTTCACTACATGGTAAGTAAACATTTTAACACATTTGAAACCATTTTGATTTACGATCCAAGAAAAAATAAATCTCAACCACTTTTTGGATACACACACAATATAACTAGGGACTAACTCAAGAAATTAAAAACATAGGTTAAAATTCCTCCTCATTTACTTTTTTATCCCCCTCCCCCCAACATGTATTATTTTAATAACGTCTTTTTGGAATACAAACACAAAAGTACCAACATGCTCTACCCCTAATAATCATTCCTCTAGAAATCCCTATTTCTACACCAAAAAATAAGCTCTTGTTCCATAATTGGTTATACCTCTTAACTATCCTAATAATATCCACAATCTTTACATTTTGTTATACACCCTAGTAATATGATTTTTTAGTAACGATGTTTACCCCTAGATAAAATATCTTTACTTATTACGTTATAATCCTCTATAGAAACATATTGTCTTTCTCCAAAAGTATGTTATATCACATTCACTATTGTATAATCTTCAGCATCTTCAATAACAATCTTAGTTATCTTTTGGACTCAAAACGTCCTCCCGGTATTAGGAATACCAGGATATATAAAATCTCATATTTTCTAGAATATTTAAAGAAAAATCATTTTTACCATCCATCTGGTCAACCACTATTCAGTATACCCTTCATTTTATGGGTTTATGTATGATACTCCCCAATTTATTGTGCTTTAGTCTAGAATTATGAGTTTGATACACCCTCGTCCAATGTTCATAGTATGATTAGTCGTTGTTAGATATATAAATATAATTCTAATGATCCTTCTACAACTGGGTAGGAATTCAAATTAGATAGTCATGCACTACTTTCACTTAGCCTGATGATTCTTAGTTCATTGAAACTTCTACTAGGTTTGATGAAAATTGTTCTAATATATCTCTTCATCAAATATTTTGGAACCATGATTTGATACTCATGGTGAAGATTCATAACCACATTCTTTGAAATGTTTATATGGTCATTTTGGTAGGTTCTTACCATATCACCACCTTCTTTTTATAGTCACTCTTCTAGAATATTGGGTGGGATCAAGATTGTATTTTTTTTTCTCAATGAATCCTTATATTTGGGAGATTATTGCTCATTTTGACTTCAATGGACACATCTAAACTCGTCTAAAATATTCTTACAGCTTCATGAGAACTCCAACATCCCAAAAATCATCAAACATCCTTAATATTAGGGTTAAAGAGCTTATTCTAACATCAATTCCTTGGGAAGATATTACCCTTTAATGAATCATCTAATCATTATCATGTTATTAGCTTTATAAAATATATGTAAACCTATTCATAATGATTTTTCCAATGAAAAAAATCCATATTTCTCTATTTAGTAATCTTATATAACGTTATCATCAAAAAAACCATCATCTAGTTTCCCTTTTTTATGAAACTTTAGTTTGACTTTCTTATCATATTTTTTTATGACATATCAAATCTCCAAATGGAGGATAATTATATTAATATTTAATAGGTGATTCTATACTGAATTTATAACCTTATAGATACTTCATATTTCTCCAATTGGTGATATAAAAAATCTATATCCATTGGATATTTCAAGTGTTTGTATCATGTAACTTATTCATATTCATTTGATTTTATACACATGAAGCTTCTAACTGATGACCTTGTAATTAATTAATAGGATGATATTAATTAGATCACTGAACGTGTATCCATCAAATCTTTATTTTAAGTTCCCTTCCAATGAAACATATACTATCATATCTTCAAACACATTTACATATTTTGCTTTATACAGGTTCCTCCTTCTAATATCATTGAAAATATATCCTCCATCAGTTGGCTTTTTAGAGATTCATCTTTATATATTACTCTCTACAAAGCCACAACTCAACATCTATAACATTAACTACATATATCTCAATTTGGTGAAAATTTTTTCTCTATATAATAAAATTATTCACGATTTACTTTGTACAACCTTTGACTTCACCCACTATGTACTTCTCCCACTTTGTACATAATCAAGAAAAGTCAGTATTGCATAATTCTCTCATTTTTTCTATCCAATGTTCTACATCTAGTTCATTTGATAAATGTGCACGATATTTGTAAAAACACATATTGGGTCCTAATAATATTCATGATTTTGTGAAATTTAAATAACTACATAACATTTTCAGAAAATATGAAACATTCCTTACATGGTTATGTAAACATTCATATGCATCACAAGGAATGATTCAAATATGAATCAATAAAAATCCCTTATCATAAATATATCTAATATTCTAAATAAAATTTCTTTCCAAAGACATATTGATATATTGATAAAACATTAAATAGTCATATTTTGGCCTAAAAATATACAAAAATATGTTTACTATTAATATCAGTGTAAAAAATGAAAGATGTTAAACATATTAACAGTTTATATATTTAGGATGTTTTCATTTTCATTATCTCTCTATGTTATACCAAAAAAAATTATATTAAGGTAATCGTGAATATGTTATTAGTTAAAAATATTCACCCATTACAATAAAAATATCACAATAGCACAAGTTTATAATCATGGTTTCCATAAAATGTCATCATTCATATCATCCATACTTTATTTTTTAAGAAAATTGTAGTTCTTATATCCCAACATCAACTTTTATCCCTGTTAATGGAATCACACATTTTCCTAACATAATGATAAAATCTTCCATGATGGATTTCATAAAATTTATTTAGAAAATTATATAGTATTTAGACAACTACCTTATTTATTCTTCTTTAAATCCCTTTATCTTAGTAAAAACACTAATCTTTACCAGGAATAATTAGGAACTATGGTTTTCCTTAGAAGTGATGAACAAATTCAAATTCTTCCCCAAATATAAAATTATTTTCTATTTTCATATATTTTCATGAGATTCAATTTATCTTTTATGATCATCCTTCTTAAATTTTGTGACAGATTTCTTCTCATCTGTAAAATCATCATATTAATCTATTATCATTTCTTTATATTTAGTAATTTATATTTTCCCTTGAGATTGTAACATCATTAACATCCTTTACTCTTAGGGTGATTTGATATTTATAAAAATTATAATATCATTACCTTCTTTCTCAAAAAATTTATATTTTTTCTAAATGATTAACTTTCAATCTATTGAAAACATTTTTCCATCTTTATTCTCATTTTATAATTACAATTTATTCACTTTTTATTCAAAAAAAATTTAGTTCCTCAGTAATTCTATCTGTAAACAATTGATTTGTCCAATAACATTAATTTATTTCATTCCATGATTTAATTTTTTAACCTTGTCATCTTTCATAATGTTATTTCCTTATGTAACATTCTTACACATTTCCTTTAACAATAACAAGATATTATCATTCTTCACATTCTATACATTATTATATTCCATATAAAACAATCATGAAAAATATGTTATTATTTTTTCATTATATCTCTCCATTAAATTAAAATTAATTCTTAGTAAATACATTTTTTTACTAATATGAGTGTTATTTGTTCCAAAAAAATCATAACCCCAGTAGTGACCTTTGAATATTTATTTTTCATACTCATATTATTATTGGTATGAATTTTTATGTTGATGATTATTCAAAACCTATGTGTGAAGTTGTTTAAGTTGATACTTTACTAATGAATTCTAATATTTAATAGTGTAGGATGACTTCTCAAAAATCATAAATTTTGATCCCATATTCATAGTATAATTAGACATGAATTCTGATTGGTTAATAATAGAAACAACATGGTTCTGAACATAATTATTTTTACCAGTATGAGAATATTCACCATTAACTTCTCTTTATTCGATGAAGTATTATCTCATCATTCCTAATTGTATCTCTATTGTAATAAAAACTATATATTTTTTTTAAAATTTCCAATACAATCTCAATCAATTTTTCTTAATGAAAATTTACCCTCTTCTCTATTTTATCCCACTCCATCCTATTTAACTCATATCCTTAAAAAGGTGTAGTCTCTATCAGGTTCAAATTCTTCTCCTCATCTGATATTCCTTTACAATATTTCAATTTCCTTTTTGGGTCACAAAATATCATTTTTCGATCTATAATCACATGATGATTTATCTCGTTATTTTTTAATCTCTTCCCATTACCAAAATTTCTCTTCAAACATCATTTTCCACCTTATTCCATTCCTAATTGAGTTTTATATGATTCTTAATAGCATCATTTAAATTTTAATTAAGAATAAAGTCATGTTATGTTCTCTCTTAACCATTAGGATTACTATCTTTTGAGGCAATTTTTCAAATTATATGAGCTACGATGTAGACATGATAATAATATTCATTTCTAGATCAAGAATCATCCCACTCTCATCTTCTCTGAAAAAATTTCTTCTTGTTAAAATGAAAAATTTTCTTATGTTTCCTTTCCATATATTTCTGAGACTACTTATATTCTTATTATAATTTTGAATCCAGATATTTTTTATAAGGAAAAAATCCTAAAAATGGACATTACCATTAAAATTCTATAATTTAAAAAAAAATTCTTTTCAATTCTAATTTCTCTACTTCTATCTTTAACAAATAAGACCAATTATTTTTTTTTTGAAGTCCCTTATTATTTATGTTTTGATAAATCATTTGATTCTTCTTTATCATCATTATCACTATTATTTTTTTAAACAAAATCAAATTTTATTTATTTCTAAGCCATATTGTTTATGATTTTAGTTTTTCTCATTTCATATTCTATAATAATATTTCAATGTTGAAAAAATATTGTTTGATCGCCTAAAATGAAATATTTTGTATCAAATCTTTCTAGAATGTTTCTCATAATTTTATAATGATAGTATAATATTCTAGCTTCTAAAAGACCTATAATATTATTGAAATTATCATTTAATCTTGTAAAGTATCCATAAATAGTTTACTAACATCCATATTAATATATTGAAATATCATTCTCTATATTTTTAAAATATCTTCCTTAACATTATCATTTTCTTTCATAGTTTCTTATAATCTTATCCCACATTTGTTTGTATATTTAAATGCCCATAATCATTATATACCCATTTTAAATGAGAACAGTCAACATTAAATTATGATCATTTCCATTAACATAAAAATTACTGATATGAGTATTTGTCATAGAAAAATAAAAATTCATAGAAATTCCCTCAATTTCTGCATCACTAACATTATTTCCACTCTACAGAAGATAGGGTATCATCTTATTCTCATGACTCTAATATTTCCTACCATCATATATAAGAAACCCTACTGTTCTCTACATTAAAAATATACAACATTATAATTGGTTATTTTTAGAGGAAACTCATCTGATACCAATTGAAGTTACCTAATCATATAAAATCATTTATATGGTATATGTTGAATCATTTATCACATTTCTTTTCATATTAACGTTTCTAAACATGGTATGGAATCTTTTCTAATCCTTTAAAACTTATTAAAGTTATAATCCACTAAAATATAAATCTCAACCTCATTTTTCTTATGAAACAAATTTAAAGAGTCATCAACACATTCTATTAAATGGTTTATAATAAAGACCATCCATTTTGAATATTTTTTATACCCCACACCACTAAGATGGATTCATTTATTAATTTCATTAAAAAATATAAAGGAATGGGTAGAAAATGGTTCTACCACAAGTAGTTATTATATTAGTTTAAACTAGTTTTATCACCATGAAATTAGCTCTACAACCATTGTTTATAAATTATATCTATCCTAACTATATACACATTCTTAATAGACAGTTATCCCCATAGAAAAAATCCTCTTTAGTAATTTTTTATACCCCCAACTACAAGACCATTACTTCATCTTTTAAAATGTAGTGTACGCATATATTCTCATTATCCACATGTTTGTTGGAACACTGTCACCTATATACAATATCCATGATCTTCAATAGCTCTATTAATATTATGTTTGTTTACAACCATACTCTTAATCATAGGATGACTATGATATTCTCAATATTAAAATATCTCGATCTTTTCTAAAAAACATCCATAGCAATGTGAGTATAAACAAACTCTATCTGGTATACCCACTATTTGATGGGTCTATATCTAATGGGCCTTCTTATGATGCACCTCGGTCCATTTTTCATCCATCTAGGATTTTTTTTTTTGAAACTCTATACAATAGTATTCTTATGATGCTACTTTTTTCATCAAGAAATATCACACTCATGATACTTCTTCATCCATGTAGGATTTCATATCTACACCTAACAGATGGCATCCAATTATCTGATTAATTCTATGTCATATGTATACTAGACTATATCTGATTAAACCAAGTACAATCAAACTCTTCTTCAACAATGTATGAAAATTTCTAGGATTTTCATGGTAGAAATTCATCAACACTTCCAAAACACTATTTATATTAATATTATTGTACACATATACCATAACAATGCCCTATTTATATTTGGATCAGTTCAAGAAGTTTGGTTTCGAACTGAAATATATTTTCCAGCTTAATGGACATTTTAATTTCACATCTTCTTTCATATTTCATCTTAAATGGATACATCTTAATTCATAGATAAAATCTTTGAAGACTCTTGAAAACTCTTACATCATCCAATGTCTTAAAAAATCCTTAACCTCTTCATTAATGAACTTATTTTTACTATTTTACTATAGATAAATATTAAAATTTGAATGATCATATCATTATAATCATGTTATGGACTTTATAAACTCGTTGTAATGATCATTAGAACACTGAAATATGAATAAAAAAATCTACCTTCCACCATCTGATAGACTTAGAGGCTTTCATCATCAAATATAACATCATTCAGTTTCCATTTTCTTGAAAACCTATGTTACTTAATCTTATAATATATTTTTTGATAACATCTCAACTATCCATTTCATATATATTCATACTACACTTCAATTGTTGTAACTATATTACATTTTGAATGTTATAGTGCCTTTATATTTCATTATCATTTGTAATCACAAATCTCTATACATTGTATATTTTCTTTTTATATCCAATATAACATCCTCATATTTGTATGATGATAAACATATGACACACCAAACTAATAGAAATCAGATTAATCTATCTAATTAGATAGGTCTAATTACCCAACATATATATGATGGATCTTGGTGTTGTCTAATTGAAAGAACCTTAACCATTTCAACTTCATAGGGGCCTACATCTGGTGCTCAATATGGTTTTCATCCATATGATATCATTATAAATATAACATCCTTATGATAAATTTTATATATGCAATTTCATAGATCACTCTTCACAAAGCCATGACTCATCTTTTTTCACTTGAACTACATACATATATTTTATATCACATTTTTGTTTCTCTTATATTACGTTGTACACCCTCAAAATTTTACAAACACTGAAATATCTCACCATGTACTTATCCATCTCTTTGAAGAAGCATGAAAATTTAGTAATACAAAATTCTCCCAATTAATTGTTTTATGTTCTACATCAGGTCTACACGTTAACATTTTTATATATTCCTAAAAAATAATATTAGGTCATGATAATATTAATGTTGTTTGGAACATTGAAGAATAACATGGAATTATATATCTTTATGAACATTTCCTATAATATAAAATAAAAATTCCATAATCTATGCAGAATATTTCTTATATGACTCTCATGGTGTCTCTTCTCGCAAACTTCTCCATGATTATTGAGAAACATTCCTTATAAACACATATTGATATATTGATAGAAAATGAAAGTAATTATACATTGGAACCACATCATATATATATATATATCAAGAGGAATTTATAATAATTATTTTGTGATTACATTCTTAAAAATTTTACTTTACTTTAGCAGTATAATTTCATCTTCTCGGTGCCTTATTAGTAGGTTATAAAATGAATATTTTCAAAGTAATTTTTCTCTTATTTCTATGATAAGTGTTTTATAAAGAAGTATTTTAGAACTATCATGTTCATTAGAAATATTAATAATTAATTATCCTAAGAATTGTTTTATCAAAATGGATTTTACTACTTACATCAGTTAAAATGAATTATAGTTAAGGCTAGATGTGATATTTTGAATGAATTGAAAATATTACTTGTTTATTTATATATTCAACTAGCATAATAGAAATTTACTTCTAAAGGGTATTCAAGATGTGTAGGGAGGATACTGACTTTTATTTTTTACTCAACAATATAATATATTAGGTTTACCTCTGTAAATAATTGATATTTCTTTATATATTTTCATTAAAAATACTATGTTCACTAACATTCTCTAAACACAACCCCAAATTCAAAATAAACCTATGATATCCTAAATAAAATATAGTTATTAAATATTATTATTCAAACATGGCTGGGTAATTAGAAAGTAAAAATATTAGTAACCAAAACATGAAATATGTGTACAATTAAAATAAAAACCACTATTAATACAAATTAAATGAAATTAAATTACCTAAAATAACAAGAAAATAATTTTATTCTAAAATATATTTTCACTAAAAATTTGCATTTTATTTCAAGAAACTAAGTTTATTATTATTGGTTAATAACAAGATTTATTTTTTGTGATTAATAATTTAATATTATATTAATTATTAAATTATTTGAAAAATGATTGATAATATACTAAAAGTAATTTTCATATAAAAATATATTTTCGTTAATTTTTTTCGATAAAAAATAATATTTAATGTTTTTTGGATTTTAATTTTAAAAAATTAACATCATTGTTTGATTATCAAGGTATTATTATCTATGATCAGATTTTTTATTCTAGATTATTTTATATGATTAGTAAGATATACTTTTTTTATTAATACTGCAGATTTTATGACATTATTATTATATAATTATTACATATTAATTTATAAATATTTTTAATTAATAATATATGTATTTTAAAATATATTTTATATATTTTAAAATATATTTTATATCATAAAAACCTATAATCAATATTTAATAAATTATTTAATATTTTTCTCCAAAAAAAATTTAATATATGATACATTTTTTATATTATATTTAATCTTTAACACTTTTAGAAATTAAACTCAAAAAAGAGATTTCAAATATCAAATTATTATGTCAAAATTATATAATAAAGACATTTTTATATTAATTAATAAATATTATGTCACCTTTCGTTAAAATTATTTGTCATGTTAAAACAATTTTTTATCCAAAAAACATAATTTTCTAAATATTATTTATTTTTAATGAATAAAATTTAAATTAATATAGAAAAATATTTATTAATTATATATTTATAAACAAATTTACACTAATTTAATTTAATATAAATGTTATGTAAGGTTAAGAATACCTAAGAGTTAAAACAACTTATTTCTACAGAAATGAATTTTCTACAATTTATTTATTCTGATTGAAAAGATAATTTTAACCTATTTAAAAATTGAATTATGTGAAATTATAGGGTATAAAACTTAAAAAAAACAATATAGTGTCTTTAGACTCTAATAAATATTCTTTCATTCTCATAGAACTTTTAGGATTATAGTTTAAAATAATTAGGTAATGACTCATACATAACAACAATAATATTAAAATGTGGAAACATTAACTAAGTATCCTTTTTCCCACAATTTAGAACACATAAAATGAAACATATATTATTCTTATTATAAATCTTAATTACTTTCCACATATCTTATTATTTGACAATAATTATCCTTAAACCCTATGAAAACATTTCAAAAATGGATTGAGAAAAAATATCTCATTAAGTAATAAAAATGAAGGTAGTAATTTAGTCCATTGAAAAACATGAAAAATATTAAAATTTGAACTTATCCACATTATTTATGATTTTATTAAGTATGTCATATCCACATAAAAGACACAATTTGTTCATAAATAAAACATTTTAACCCGGTAGAAAGAATATTGAAACCCCTGTGGTAATCTCATAGCATCATATTTATAAAAGATGATAATCCATGTGAGAAAAATATTGAACTGAGTAAAATCGATAACATAAATCCTCCTAATTTACAGTTTCCTTATTGAACGTAGATACAAGGAAAATTACTGAATTTATTGATGATATATATTGGTCTTACATAATATATAAGATATATAAGCCTCGCCCATCATATGAGACTTATAGGACACACCCATCATATAATTTATATTGGGCACACCCTCCATAAAATATACTGATAATGTTCTATTTCATAATAATAAAATAATATTTCACATTTTTATTATGAAACCCTTTAGAAATAATTTAAACCCATAACTAAATCACTTTCCATTTTCATATAAAAATAGGGATAATTATATTATTCCTTTGAAAACTAATTTCAATGAAAATTTCCAAAAATAATGCTAATATGGTTTCATTTAATTATAAACCCATAAAAATTTAATTTAACATTCAACTAAATAAAAATTAATGTATTTGGTAAATTCTGTTCATGTCATATATGTTAACAAAAAAAATTATTTACATAGTTTAAAAAGAGTCAAAAGTGACCCATATAAAAAATTGATAAAAATAATCATTTCTAAACCATGGTAAAAAATGTAAATTTTGATTGAAAATGAAATTTATAAACCATTTAATAATAAATAATAATTGTAAAATGACATTAAAAATAGCATGGATATGGATAAAAATAGTTTGAAGGAAAAATTTAACTGTATTTTTTAATAAAAGTCGCATACTTTAAATATAACCTGTAATCATATATTGTTTAAGTCCTAAATAATAAAATATATTATTACTTTATTTGATTAATAATATTATTAATGATAATCATATTATCATTATCCATTTCATTTAATTTAATACAATGTTTAATTTTGATACGTAGTCTGATAATTTTACATCAGACCTTTTGTGAAGATTATATTCATAATCCCTCAATATAGTCGGTAAGTTGATCATGGTAAGTGGGATCATATTTAGATAATCTAAATCTTGATATTTATGAAATAATTTTCTATTTTATATAGTAAAAATATTTTTATAAAAATTTATTAAAGGAATAAATTAAAAATTAAGCACATCGTTTTGGGAGGTGGTAATCCACACATATATACAAAAAATTTCAACAATTAAAAATGAATATATAGAAAAATAGATGATATATTATCATTAATAAATTATAATAATTCAATTAATATCATGTATATATATAATAAATTATAAAAATACATAAGTGGTGATGATGGAAAATGAAACACACTACTTTGCAGAGGTGATAATCCACAAATATGCATGAGCGGTGTTTGATTTAACCATGGGATGGAAAATAAGATGTAAAATAATTTTTGAATTATAATAGTAATATTTTAGTATATTATTGATACTGATGATAATATTTAATTAGAATTAGAAAATATATTGAGTTATATGAAAAAATAAACTTGGAATCGAACGATTAGGACTTACATCTTCTAGTCCGACCACCTCTTTACACTACACTATAAGCCTGCTAGGTTTGGAATTTAGGTTATACCATGCCCTATATAATGTTTTGAGAGATTTTTTTGGGAATCCTGGGTTAGAATACGATGAAATAGAGTTCATAAAATTTTTGGTGGAGAGAGTGTATAAGTATTAATTTTATAAGATAGGGGAGGGGAATTGTTCGAAATACCTAATGTATTTAATTATGATAAATTATTTATGAAGGAAAAGAATAACCTAATAGATATATTTATATTATATTATGATGGAATGTCTAAATGAGATCATCAAATGAAATTTTAAAAATTTTATTTGACATTTACAGGATTCACTATTAGTTCAAAACCACACATTATCCCTTTTAACGATTGTCATGATATTAATGATTTTTATTATTTAGGGGCCATGAATGATATAGTGTAACCCCAAAATAGAACATAGTTAATATCATTGATCGTATCCCATTAACATGGACAGATATTACATTTTAATGTATTTTAATTCATTAAATAAAATATTCTTTAACATATTATACCATTATAATCATTTTTAGGACAATTCACATATTTTAACATTAATGACAATAGTATGGTAATGAAATTAGAATATAATCATTGAAAACATACCTAATATTTTATATTTATCTTAATAATCATGGGAAACTATAAATCACCCAGAAAATGTCACTTTTAGAATTTTTAAAATAATTTCATTTATTTTTCTACCGCTTGAACAAGTATAATGTCGAAGTTATGTATGAATTTAATGAAATTACTATATTAAATAAAATTACAAAAAATTAACGAGGTATAAGAATCCATTAATAATCCAAATGACAATTTATAAATAAATAATACCTATTTTAATCTTCATGAAAAAATATTAATGATACAAAAACAAAAATAGAGAGATTTTGTTTTTATTCTTTATTTAAAATCATTAAGTCCATTATCAACGAAAAGGGAAAATATATTTAAAGGAATTAAAAAATATATGCTAATTTTTGAAAACACTTATACAATAAAAGAACTGTAATTTTTATGTATATTTTTAGGCCATATAAAATTAATTTTTACCTCAATTACCTGATTTACTCATATATAGGTGGCACATTTTCAATGGTTACTATTCATGAAGGCCAAAAATAAAAAATGAATATTTTCCAAATTTAATCATCATAATTAAAAATGTATAACACAATTTTAAATAGATATAACCATTTAGAATATTTTTACTATATTCAGGTATTCCTAAACCTCTCTTTTAATCATTCTTTGTTTAGGTTTCTTTTTGGGTTGTTTTGGGTGAAAACATTAGAAATTTGGAATGTTTATGGGCCATGCATTGGTTGTTAATGGTTTTCCCAAAATTGTGTGTCCTTCTAGATAAAATTATACAAACAATGGTAGTGGTATTTTCCATGTATGGTGCACAGTTTGGAAAATCCCCTTAAAAAGTATTATAAACCATCCACTTTGAAAAAAGGGACACAAGGCTAGTGAACATGATTTGGATTCACAATATGGCACTGCCCAGCGAACCGTGGGTATACATTTTTTTAAATCCAATTTTTTTTCAAATTTCATGAAAAAAATATTTTATGTCAGAAATGGGATTGTATAACCCTAATGAAATTTTTTATTCCTTGGAGTATCCCAAGAGTATTTTTGGCCCCTCTACACAATTCTAGATGAGAATCAAAGCTAGGTGAACAATGTTCAATCTTCTCCTAGTTAGTTTCCTTTTACATTTCTCTTCCTCCAATTATATATCTTCTTCTCCCTATGGTGTCATATATTTCCTTGTTTATTAGAAGATATAGTATCCTTTGTTTCAGATCTTGTATCTAGGTGTGATTCTTGGATCTTGGTTTCAACTTTATTCATTGCAGATTTAGGATTAGGGTTTGGATATTAAATATCCCATGATCCAGAGGTTGGTTATTCCATTTTTATTGGTCGATCTAATTAACCATAAAATTATTGATTTTTTTAAATTTCTTAAAATTAATTTTTTTGGATTTTATTCTTATTATATTAAATTATAAAAACTCCAATTCCATTGAATTAGATAATTTAGATTTTAAATTGTATATTGTAATAAAATTTGGGTAAACCCCAATTCCATTTAATTATGGATTTATTGTAAAGTTGATAGAATTTTGTTAAATTTATATTGTTAAATTTCAATTGTGTTGGTTAATTGTAAAATTGAATTGTGAATTGATTTCAAACTCTTGTTTGAGAAAATGTATTATAATAAATTTGAAAGAAACCATTGGGTTTCATCTTATAATAATGAATGTATTTTATTAAAAACTCATGTCTTTGTTTTTAAATTTAAATTTTCATATTTCAATTGGGGAATAGGATGAATTTAATTTTAAATTGTTTTTTAATGAATTTCCCATTTTTTATTGTATTATATCTCATACATGCTTAGGTAGTTAGTGGGGGTATTTAGGACAATACTCTATGGTTTGCAACATTCTAAAAAAATAAATGATTCATTTCACATCCCCGCTAGAATAATAATGAATTCATATTGACTAATGTAGAAGGGGTAATGTATACACTCATATTTCTTTGTCGCCTTGAGTGTTTAGTGTCCTATAGCCTAGAAATATCATACTTTTTGTTAGATGTCCATGTTTCACCTTGTTTATATTTGAGATATAAATATATTCTAATGTTTTTAAACTACTTTACTTTCCTTCCAAATTTATATAAATTTTTTTATAGAAAAAAATATTATTCCATTCGTATAAAGTACTTCCATCATTTTAAATCTGAAGAATTGTTAGTTTAAATATAGTTTTGAAAAGAAAAACCTATTTATTTTTGATTGAATGGAATATTTGTTTAATTAAATATTTTTGAACTATTGTGGAATTCTTTGTGAGAACCTAAAAAGATTTTATCTCACACCCTTCATATGCCTTCAGGTGTTTTTAAATTATCTATATCTAGGCTCGAATAGGGGAAAAGAAGAACTTAAATGTGGTTCAAATTGTTGATCATTGGTCTTGGAGAGCTAAGTCCATTGGGGATTGGTTTGAAATTATAGTTTTATGGTACATTAATTAAGTACTTTGGATTTTTTTACCTCCTTGTCATATGGTATAGTACTCATAGTGTAGTTTTTCTTTTATTTATACTAACTTTTTTATCTTTCTTTTGTTGTGTTTGTGGAAAATTCATTACCACATTCTAATTATATGAAACCAGGTTCCTGTCACCAACCCATGGGGATCAGGAACAACCTTCAGGCCATGTCAGGATCGTCTCGGTTATTAGGTTACTACGGTTTCTAGGCTGGTTCATGACAATGTGGTATCAGAGGTATAGTTTTTTCATATATCATTTATTTTATCCTGAAATTGTGTATTCTTGTTGGTAAATATGATGTAGTTATGGTTGAG
This sequence comes from Viscum album, assembly GCA_963277665.1. NCBI lineage: Eukaryota > Viridiplantae > Streptophyta > Magnoliopsida > Santalales > Viscaceae > Viscum > Viscum album. Next base: position 2,086,161,233 of record OY728165.1, on the reverse strand, counting down.
TTCCGACCCATCTCTCAATGAAAATAATATTATGTCACCAGGGGTGGTTTTGGGAAAGTAATATTGGGGATTAGTTCTAGTATTTTCCATTATTTGTTTTCTATATGATAAAATCAAAATCATGTGTTATTGTCTATTGGGATTAGTTTCCCTTGGTTCTCTATTTAAGTGTCAATCTCATGTTTTCATCCTTGTATACTAATGTTTTGTAGCATCATAAATCTATGACGATGTGAAAATAAGATCTAGTATGAAGGTACTGATGAGAGTGGGTGAGAAAATCTTCTTGTGAAACTGAGTTTAGTATAACTGATTGTGCATATTGTCTATACTCAGGAACATGCTACACCACCATTACCCTTCAGGCTCTAGCTGTGGAACCTCTAATGGATGATCTGCTAAATCATTGTTAGGATTTCTCTTTCAAGAATCCACCATTTTTCAAATGCTCCACTTATCCCCAATAGTCTAAGGAATAATTGAGTAGTATGGAGCATTTTTTTAGGTTCTTGGAGACACCTAATGAAATCATGGTGAAGGTTTCTATGTACTTGTTGGAAGGACTGAGGATGATATGGTGGGAGACCATGGTGATGAAAAATAAACATAAGGGATTAGAGTGGAATAACATCAAGGATCTTTTGACCTACCTTTTATATCCAAAGATGATTGTATGGTCCATGTATATTATGTTTTTAAATATTTAGTAGGCTAAAAAGACTGGGATAGTGTATGCAAACCATTTTGCGGGGATAGTACAATTTTCACATGAGATAGTTTTGAAATAGAAGACAAATACTGTATAGTTTGAGATGGGTCTAATATTTTATATTCATTCATAGGTTTGAAATCAAAATATTCTATCTTATGCGGATTTATTACACATATCGTTGTTGGTCGAGATAGACATTGCTGGAAATTTAGGGTTGATGGGATTTTCTTATCCTCCCAGTATCAATGTGTTTTTTTCTTAGAGAATGATGAATCATCATGATTCTCTTTTTGGTTCTTAACAACTAGGTTTTCTAAATCTCTTATAGTGTTTGGGAAAGGTTCTTTGGGTTGTTACCAGTGTAGAAAGCATGGTCAGTCAAATAGGGATTTCACTAAGGCTCCCAAGTTATATGGTTTATGAGGATGCTTTGGTAACTTACAGAATTTCCACCATTTTTATTACTCTCTATGAAGTGGATGGAGTAATTAATACCCTCTAAAATAGTTACACAATCAGATAAATCATGTATAAAAGGGTTCTAGCCATAGGAATCTTAAAATGAAGCCTCTTCGCAAAGTGCAGTAGTATCCATTGGAAGAAAATACTAGTCCACTAAGCAAGAGGGATACAAATACTATATCCTCTTCATTAGCGACATGTATATTTTATAATGGTGAATATCATTAATTTATTTCTACCCATATTTTTCTATGTTATAAATCTTGATATGTATAATTTTTCTTATGTGTTGGATATTAATATACCACTATGAAAAAAGAATGAGTAGGTTCTTCGTAGTCCCGTTTGTCTTTTCTATTTATCAGATGTTAACATTTCATAGATTTTTTTTGTTTTGTATATGAAATATCTTGACCTAATATTCTATATGGATTGGATCATTTAAAAAAAATCATGGATTAATTGTTATCTTTGACGGGTCTCCTTTACCGCACCCTATGGGGTTTGTCATGTCTTTTATAGACAATGAAACCTAAATATGAGTAAAGATAGAACATCTTATCCAGAGTTTGGGAAAGTTATTTATATGATTTCAATTGATTTAGAGTGAAAATATTTGAGAGGTAATCACCATCCTGTTGTCGTTGAGTTTTCTAATGTGTTCCATTCTGAATTATCTAGTTTCCACTGGTATAAAAGGTGTATTTTTCTATCGACTTAGTTTCTTGTACTCAACCGATGTGCATTCCCTCATACCACATGGATCTATATGAAATGAGGGAGATGAAGAATCATTTAAATTATATTATAGAGAAATTATTTATACATCTGAGTGTGTCACCTGGGGTGGTTCCAGTTCTCTTTGCTATGAAAGATTATCGTCCACTCTACCCATTTATTGATTACCGAAAACCTAAAAGAGTTATGTTAATGTAAAAAACATCAATTTCAATTGGATTTATGGTACATCTAAATATTTTAAAGGAGAAAAGTTGTTCTCAAAGATTGATCTTCAGTGTGACTACCATAGTTTATAATAAAAGAATTTGACAATAATAAAACTACCTTTTGCAGTAGGTATGACAATTATGAGTACCCTGTCATTATTTTTGGACTAACAAATAATCCTAAAACATTCATGGATATAATGAATAAGATTTTCCATGAGTATCTTGTTATATTTTTTACAGTCTTTGTGGATGAAATCCTGGCTTACTCTATGTCCAAGAAGGATCATGCACGTCATATGAGATCAGTTCTAAAATTGTTTATAAATTATAGACTTTCACCAAGCATAGAAATGTGAATTTTGGATTCAATATGAGTTGTTAATGGGGAATGTGGTCTCAAAAAAAAGTATATCAGTCGAACCAGAGAATCTAAATGATGTTAGGACACGAGATCAAAAATAGAATGTTTTTTATAATCGATGATTCTTGGGTTTAGCTGGGTATTATCACTGTTTTGTAAAGGACATATCAAAATTGGATTCTTTGATGATTGATCGAACTCCGAAGTGAGAATTTTTTTCATGGAATGGAAAAAATTAGAGTCCTTTTATTTATTCGAAACATATTTTGACTAATATTATGGTGTTGACACTCCCAGTGGCTGTGAAGGGCTATGTTGTCTTCTATGAGGAATCAGTTTTAGGTTTTTGATTTGTTCTTATACAAGGTGATAATGTATTTTCATATGTATCTCATCATCTGAGGACACACAAGATGAATTATCTAACCCATGACCATGAACATGTAGTTGTGATGTTTGTGCATAAATTTTGGTGGCATTACCTTTATGGGGAAAGGTTTACCTCGTTTTTTCACAACAAAAGCATGAGTTGCAGATTTTATCATAATCATTTGAATATCCGCCAATGGTATTAGGTGGGTTACCTATAATATTTATACATTGACATAGCCTTTACCCCAAATAATGGTAATTACCTCTCATATTCCTTGAGAACTAAACTTCTGACCCAAGAAGTGAAGGATTCATTAGAAGAGTGGGACTTGATGACTCTCTTGGCACAGTTTTACATTAGAGCATCGTAATTAGGGTAAATATATTCATTGTATAGTGTTTAGTTTACATACAATATTATAAATATACTTCATTAAGAGTTGATTCGTTATGATTAGTTCTATATCATTATAGAATTTCATTAAAGTTGGCACATAATATCTGATTGATTATTCCCCCACTGAAGGAATTCTATGATATCTAAATCACTTTGTTGTATCGTTAGAAATAAGAAAATATATAATAGGTTATTTCCATAACACCCGGTGGTAAGTGCACTAGGATCCAAAAATATGTTTTATTACATGAGACAAAAATTCTTGTAGCCAGGTCTGAGACAGAGCATTGCTAAATTTCTCTCTCACTGTTATACATGACAACAGGTAAAAGATGAGCACCATAAGCCTTTGAGTTTTATTCAACCACTCTTATTGCCAACATGGAAGTGGGTTGAGATATCAAATAAAATTTTTGTTTAGTTTCCATGTACCAAAATAATGACTAATGAGATATTGGTTATGATAGACTGGATTACATAAAATATAACATTATACCCATTCAAAATGTAACCAAATTCGAGGAGTTCAGAAATCTTTATGTGAGACATATTCTTCTTTTTTATGGAGTTCAATATGATATAGTATCTAATAATAATTTTCATTTAACTTATCACTTTAAAATATTCCTTCTGTAGGTACTAGGATCACATGACTATTTGAGTACGGCTGACCATCCATATTTTTATGGACTGATAGAAAGAGTTATACAATTTTTTTAGCATATGATACATGCAAGAATTATTGACTTTGGTGGAGCACGGAATGTTGCAGTGAAAGTATGAATCTTACATTGATCCTCTATATAGACCATTATATATTTCAGTTGGTGATCAGGGGTCCATGAAATTTTTACCTTTGTTGGGTCATCGACAACTTAGAGAATAAGGGAAACTAGATCCTAATTTTGTTCAACCTCATGAGGTTGTTAAGAAGGTGCGGAAAGTGGGTTACTATTTACCACTTCCACCACAACTGATGTTGATACATAATATGTCCCATGTACCTTAGATTTGAAAGTAGCTATCTTATCCATCTCATGTTCTAGGCTAGAGTAATCATGAGGCCGAACCTAATTTATACATGATTGAATTGTCTGTCTCAATAGTCCATAATGAAACCAAGGTGCATTGTGGGGGAAAATACCTTCAATCCATGTGCTATGGAAACAACGTTCTAATTCTCATGATATGTGGTAGAGGGAGGCATAGATGGGAAAGAATTGGTCTCAACAATTTCGAATGGAATCTTATGATTAGGTTTTATAGGTTACAATGATTCTATGATGGAGAGGTAAAAACATCCTATTACTATTTTCATGTATTTTTAAACCCCACTTTTAATCATCCTTCAGTTGGGTTTTTTGGGGGTAGAATAAAGAGAGACATTTATAAATTCATAATGTTTATGGGTTGTGCACGGCTGGCGCATGGGTTGTCCTAACCATGCGCCCTGCTGGAGATAATCATGAAAACCAAGGAGGTGGGATTTTTCACAGTGGCAGCATGGTTTTAAAACATGTTCACCCACATAGTATAAACCACACACCTTGGAAAAAAGGGGTACATGAATAGGACAAAGGGTATCATCTAAACATGCATCCCTACCTATAAAACCATGCAAACAATTTTTTTAAGTTGAAAATGGTTTTCAAATTCCAAAATCTCATCTTTTAGGTCCACAAGAGGCTTTTATGACCCAATAAAACTTTCTTCATCCTTAGAGGCACCCAAGAGTAGTTCTTTCACCTCTATAGCCTTCCATAAGAAAATCGAATAAATGAGAACAATGTTCGATCTTATCCCAAATAGTTTCCTATTTATGTTCACTTCCTCTTGTTATATCTCTTATAATACGTAGGACTTCTTAGTTATCCTTGTTTTGTGGAAGATTTAGTAAATTTTGTTTTGGATCTGGGATTTGTGTTTGATTCCTAAATATCATTTCTATTGTTATTCATTAGGGAATCCAGTTTATGGTTTGGATATTCAAGATCACGTGATCCCAAGGTTGGTGGATCCATTTTGATTGGCCAATTTAATTAGAACAAAAAATAATTATTGGATTAAATTAAACTCAATTTAATGTGTGTGGTTTCATTATTATAAAATGTTTTTGTAAAAAATATGATTACATTGATTTAGGGAATTTAGATTTGAAATATATTTTTTGCATCAAAATTGGGGGAAAACACAAATTCCATTGAATTGGAGATTTATTATAAAATTAATGGAATTTTTTAAAATTTGAATTGTGGAATTTGAATTTTGAATGTATATATTGATATTTAATTTTTAAATAATTTCAAATTTTCATATGATAAAAATGTCATAAAATGGTTGTGAATGAAAACATAGGGTTTTATAGTGGAAAAGGGGTGTTTTTATATTAAATACACATTTTTTGGTTTTTAAATGGAAATTGGAATATTTAAAATGGGGAATGTGATGAATCTAAATTTAAATTGTTTTTAAATGAATATCTCGTCATAGGTTGTATTATATCACAAGAAAATATAGGTAGTTTGTGAGTTATTCAGGACATCACACTACGATTTGCAACATTCTAAAACATAAATGCAGTATGTCACAACCTTTATGGGATGGTGATAAAGTCCTCTTGACTAGAGTTGAAGGGGTTGTGTGTATACACATATTTTTATGTCACCATCAGTGTGTGGAGTTCTATATCTTTGAACTATAAAACCATTAGGTATATGACGAGATTGATTTATGGTTTTTATTTGAGATATTTATATATTGAAATGTTTGTAAATTATTTTACCTAACTTCTGAATTTATATAAACTATTTTATATAAAAAATTATTAAGACATGTTTCTAAATTGTTTAAATCATTTGAAATTAAAAGTTTTAATTGTTTAAACATAATTTTTAAATTCCAATCCTATTTATTTAAGATTGAAATAATTTTTTGGATAATTAAATGATGGAATTTATTTAGGAATCCTTGATGATACCATAATAAAAATTCAGTTCACACCCAACTTGTGCGTTGGGGTGTTTTTAGATTATCTCCATTTTGCTTTGAGTAGGGAAAAGGCACCACTAATAGGTGGAACTTGTAAAAACCCATAAAATTCAAGGAAAATTTTTTCTTAATTTTCTTTGTGATATTAGAAGAATACAGTTTCTGACGACAACTGATTCTGAGGCCCGGTGTGCCCGGAATCATTTTTCCAAAGTTTGGCTCGGGTACGTTCAGTGAACGAACGAGTGGGTTTTCCTAAATTTTGGACCGGTGCTCGGAATCGAATTTCAAGGGCACCGATGGAATCACAGCGCCGGTAATTGCCTAAGAACCCCTTTTCTAGAGTTTCTTTTTCTCGGGTGTGGTAATTAATATTTTGGGTTAAGTATAGAATAAAATAAAAATGGTTAGTCGCCAGCCCCTGGCCTATAGAAGGTGGACATGGGGTAGTCACGACACGGGGCCCAAGGATGGTTCGTGATAGTACTAATTTTTTATCTTTAGGGATTAGAGATTAGATTCCATTGTGGTTTCGATTGTCTATTCAGTTTTCTAGTACTTTGTTGTAGTGAATTGGGTTTTTTAGCCATATGACTTCTGGTAAAGTTATCCTAGATGAGTTTTTCATGTCCTGATATTGAATTATTTAACTTAATTATAATTTTTTGTGGAAAATTAAACCATGCATTCTTATTGTATGATGTCAGGTTCTAGTCGCCAACCTGTGGGAATCGGAACGCCCTTCGAGCCATATTTGTACCGGCTCAGTTATAAGGTTACTAGGGTACCCATGCATGTTCGTGGTATTATAAAATTTTAGAAATAATTTTTAATATAAATTTGTAAAATGGAATGATAATAGTTTATTATAAAAAAATTATCTTTATCCCTCAAATGAACATATAAAAAAATTAGGAAAAAATGATGATTACTATGTAATTAATTATATTATTTATCATTAAAGGAGAATTATGTTACATTAAGTTAAAATTTTTTATTTAAAATGTATTATTTATTAAAAATTAATGGACGTTTTATAATAATATATATTTTTAAATTTTAACTAAAAATTCAATATTTTCATTAAATCTCAAAATTTCACCATAAGCCTTTTTTAATAAGATGATTCAAAAAACGATGATCTATTTTTTATTTTCTTATTCTAATATTTTTGAAGTCAAACTTTTAAATAAAACCTTATAAAAATGAATTTGATTGAAAGATTAGATAATATTATTATAATAAATATATTCAAAAAAAATAATATCTTAGAATCTAAATAAAAAATTAAATTGATTTATTATTACTTGGGTTGTCACATCCTTCCTGTAACACGCCAATATTTTGAAAAATATTTTTTGAATTAATTTAATATTTTTGATGTATTGAATTACATGAAACCCTGAAAATAGTTTATTTTATATTAAATTAATATATTTTGAATTCATTATACACAATATAATGATATCTTTTAGTGCATAAAATATAAATTTTTTCTTTCTCTAATGGAACATCGTGGTTTACTTACGTTGCACAAAGACTGACTTTCCTCCATGGTTTCTTCAGCACCCAAGACTGACTGTGTTAAAACTATAATTCATAATTAAAATATTTTGATTTTATAGGATCTAACATGGCCATTAAATTGTATATTATAGGATTATATAAATTATTAATTTAAATATTTTATTATTTATAAGAAATTAATTAGAAAATAGTATAGAAACTAAATGAATATAAAGGGACTAATTTTATAATTGTATTTTTTTTGAAAATATGATTTATATTAATAAGTTAAATTAATTACTAATAATAAAATATATTGATATAATTTATATTTTATATATTCAAACAAATATTTTTTATTATCATATAATTTATTTCGTAGATATAATATAGGAACAACCCCAATTTTATTCTTGATAACAAATATTTTTATAAAGGTAGTTTTACCCCTTTTAAGGGAGAACCCAATTTAAATCAAATTTAATGTTATTTTATTGATTTAATTTGTCAAAATAATCTTAATATTTGAAATTGAAACATAAAACATAATTTAGGATAAATTTTTCATATTTTTCATTAAGGTTTTGTTTTTTAATGAATATTTAAAAATTCAAAATTTTAATTCAAAATTTCTTTTTTATAAAATTCATTTTTAAGGTTATATTATATTTTAAATTGTATTTATATTTTAATTAAATGTTAATTTTATAAATTAATCCAATGTAGGTTACTGGAATCAATTTCACATTGAAATTGGGTATAAAAACTCAGCAAACTTTTAGACGTTTTTATATTAAAAACTCACAGTGTTATCCAATCAGCGGGAATATTTTCCTATAAATTTCTACCATTTGTATTATTAGAATTATTAAAAATTGATTCCATATTTTGAATTAGAATAATTTATAATGTCTAATAAGGTGAACTATTCTTTTTAACAAAAATATTAGTTAATGTGTCAAAAATTAATTACAATGATTAAGAGAATATTGGGTTAAGAAAATACAAAACCTTAAATTTTAGACTCAAAATGACTTAGACACTTGTAAAACACCCATTTTCTAGAAATTACTCGTCTATTAACCTTTTTGGGTTTTATTGGGTTTTGGTGGCTTTTTTATGTAAAAACATTTGTATAAGTAACTTGTTTTCCAAAAATGCCAAGTATGTCCTTTCCTTACCCTATAAATGGAACATTCTCTCCCTCTTATTCAAAACTCTCAAACCACTTATGTTCAACCAAAATATACCTATTTTAATTCAAAAAATTCCTCCATTTCTCCTAAAACCCACCCCATATTCATAAATCAATCCAAGGAATCCTTTTTTTCACAAACCAAAAGGAGTTACTCGATTAAGAGGTAACGTCTTCTCTGAAGCTTCTTTATTTTATTTTTTTCTACACCCCTTCGACTATATTTAGTAAAATATTTTATAAAAAACAAATATATTAAATATACTAGTTTTTTTATATGCTTAGGATAATACATATACTTACCAACATCTCCGTCTAATGGGTAAAAAACCAGCTGGTTATGTTTGTAGTGAACTACCACCTCACAAAATGATGATTGTTCATTTTTCCCGACCGCCTATCATGGTGTAATAAATATAAAAAAATTATATATTTTATATTTTATATTTATTATGTATTTAATCTTTTTTAATCCCTTCACAACACATATCATTATGATTTCCATTATATGTTTATATGATAATTTTGTTTGAGAATGTCTGGGTTACCGCCCCCTCAAAGTGATACGATTCATTCATACACAACATTGTATGTATTAAGGATGAGTTTAGTGAATATATATTAAATATATGACATAATAAAGTTACTTTAATAATTATATATATATGTGTGTGTGTGTGTGTGTGTGTATATTCATATATTTCATTTACTTTCATTATTTCCATAGGATAATTAAACAGAAATAGCATCCATGTGTACGTACGAATTACCATCTCTATGAATGGTGTATATCATTTCATACATATATATTATATGGATTATTATATTAAATATATACTGAATATATATTATATTTAATAAATTTTTTACATTCATTAAATCATTATATTCTTATAAGACCCAAATATGTAACAAATCAAGACACATGTGAAAAACAATGCAGATACTACCAGAAGTAAAACCTTAATATATAATTGTTAGAAAGTGGGTAATATAAATCCATAATGAAACCATATATGGTATTAGAAGTAAGAATATGGTTCTCTAAAATATTTATAATAAAATTTCATTTTTTATAAATTATTTTTTTATGATTGTGATGTGACTCAAGACAAAGGGTAAGGGCATTTCATCTCACTATTTTTCCAGGAGATGCATGTAATATTCACTACTCATTTATTTTTTAGGGTGTGCCCACTTATCATGGTTTTATTATATGATTATTACAATTTATGTTTTTGTTATTTAAATAGCCATTGTATTCTTTTCCATTCATGGGGGTTATGTTTCAAAAGATACCAAATCGGAAAAGTAATTTTGTCTCAATTTGTCTTCCTTGACACACAAGCCATGTTATGAACCGATATTTATCCATAAAGTGTATATACTAATTTTGATATGTTAAATCATGAATATAATTATTTTCATTGTATTTTAAGCTTCATTTAATATCATTTTCTTACATGGGGAGAATTATTAAAATATACCAATTATTAAGAGTTTATTCAAAGAGTATCATCATTTATCGAGAATTTTTATGATTATGTTTCCATTAATGAAATATTATGATCCATATCTCAAGATAAATAATGATATTTATTCTACTATATATATTTATTATATATTCATATATTTTTACTATTTTTCACTCTTTGGTACATTTAATGATAGGGAAAGTATTTTAAAAAAAGGTTAAATGTTACCTCTATCTTCGTTTGAAAATGTGATCTCATTCTAAACTATGATTTCATAAAAGGGTTTCCAAGAATATTCTATTAATATTTTGTGATCATTAAAATATATTTTTACCCTTTTCGTATTTTAAATTGTTTTTCAATGTAATTTTTTGTCTATATCTGAACAAGTCATATTTCTAACCATTTTACCGTGACAAATAAATGTTCTTTTTACCTCATAGCACATGTAAGAATTTAAGCAATGTAAATTTTTTGAATATTTATTTTCATATTTAAAAATATAATTTTTATGAATTTTATTAAATATATTTTTGAAGAAACAGTTTTTTAATGGTTTTAATCATTCAATTATATGTTTTCAAGGAAATGTATTTATCAAAATATTTTCAAGTTTCTTTTATATTTTTTTAAGGAAAATGGTGTTCAAAATTAGTTAGAGTCGTATTTATATGTTTTAAAATTATTTTCAAAGAAACAGTTTACAGAATAATTTCAATATCCTTTTATATTTTTTCCTGGAAAATTATTTGCAATATGTTTCCAAGCTCTATTTATATTTTTTAAATGAAAAGGTTTTCCAAATGGTTTTCAAATAAATATTTATATGCCTTCATGTTTATTTTGATGAAAAATAATTTCAATGGTTTTTTAATTTTTTACTATACCTTTTCAATAAAGAATGTATATTTACTCAAGAAATGTATTCAAAATATCATTCCATGATATTTTACAACTAATATGGCATCTGTTGATATTAATCATTCCCTTTAACGAGATGCTCCAATGGTTTCATTCAAATTGTTTCTATAAACGGTATATGTTTTGATTGAATGAAGTTTATAAATCACATCCCTATTTAACATGATATATGATTTTTTTGGGACTCCTTATGTATTAATCATGATTTAGTGATCAAAAATATTATTCAACTTACTTAAATCTTATAAACTATATCCAATCATGTTTATTTATGTTTAAAGTTTTCACATGCTATAAGAAGAGTCAATAAAGATCTTAATTGATCTATATTTAGTTTACGTACATTAAACTATCTTTGATCTACTCTTATAATACCTTCTTTGACAAATGCTTTAGTCAAATCCATTCTATTATCATTATAACTTATGTCTGAACACAGTTACTTTGAAAAGAATGAGACACCATGAGTCTCCCACTAGCTATGTCTTTATGGAACCATTAATCAAGACATCGTGAAGCAAGACATCGTAAAGCAAACACTATGAAACAAGAGACCGTGAAGAATACACTGTGAAGCAAGACACCGTGAAGAAGACACCGTGAAACAAGACCCTGTGAACAAGACACCATGAAGCAGACACTATTAATGAGACTATGTGAACAAGACGCCGTGAACAAGACATCTTGACCTCGAGACACCGTGACCATGAGACACTATGAATCTCAGACACCATGATCAATCTAGACACCATGTGAAGGAGACAAATATTCCATGACTTACTGTGAAACCATTTGTTAAACTATTTCTTCATCATTCAATTTAATTTCTAATGGTCATATTTGATTTTTTTAATGCACTGACATAATTAATGTTTCTTTGTAGACATATTATCAGACAGTATGAGGTACTAGTTTCATAATACATGCAACCTGTCATCTTCAACACATGCATTTCCATGATAAATGAGAAGTGTGACCAAGAATCATATAGTATGATACAAAAAAAGGCAAGGTTTTGATCAAGATAACAAAGAACATACTTGGAAGATGTTTTAAAAGAAAGGCCCACTACATGAAACTATACACTATTGAAGAACACACGAAGAATATTTGAGTCTAAGAGAACATCTTCTCTCTGTTGAACCATGCGAAGAACACAACCTGAATCGCGACACTCTGTTATACAAACAAGGACTCAAAATCAGCATCTGATTCAACTAAAAAGTCAAAATCTACAAAGACAAACACTCATATCATCTTTAAACCCATATCCATATTTCTGTTCTATTTTTTATCTGTTTGTTTCTTTTAGAGTAGAGTGTGCACCTATAAAACAACACACTTCATCTCCTTCATTATAATGAAGGACACAAGATATCCTTACTCAACCTTTTTCTTAATCTTGTGTATACCCATGGATAAGTGTGGAAGAGGTCCTTGTTTGGTCTGGTTATTTTGTATCTATGAAAACTGTGGAAGATTTCCATGTGGGGCCTGGACAGTCTGAGTATTGTTTTTAACCCCGGTCTAGGGTTGGATCAAAGTTTATATATATAAACAGCTTGGTTTCAGGCGATCACCAAGTGGGGTGGATTAGATCTTTCCTTGAGACTTAACCACTTGTTTTATATCCATTGTGCTACTTAAATTAGTCACCTCTGTTTTATTTCTATACTATATAATTCAGAAATCTCTAATTTCACTTTGATAGTTAGTCTTGGATAGAGGTTTTAACTCGATTTTCGTAGTACAATATCTTCAAATATAATATTAATAACAAAAATTAAGATTAATGAGAATTAATCAATCCTATAAGAAGTTATTTAATCAGTCAAACTCTTTTAATAGTTTATGAATGATTGACTAGAATTTATTTTAATTTTTGGTAATCCTTTTTAGAAATAAATTTTATAGAAATTTTTATAGTTAGTCAATTCACCCCTCCCCTCTAGAGTAATATACTCTGACCAACATTTGGTATCAGATGAGTTTATTAAGACTCTGTGTAATCTAATTCAACTGTGATTGTAGTTAAACTTTAAAGATCTGTAAATTTCTGTAAATTATAAATTTTTATCTATTTTAATGTAATACTTTATTATGGATAATAGATTGGAAGGTGTTGCAACCAACATACCACCGTCCTTTAATGGAAAAAATTATACTCAATGAAAAATTAAAATGAAAATTCATTTAGAGAGTATGAGTTTTGAAATTTGGTCATCCATTATAGATTAATACAAAGATCATACTACTGATAGAATCACATGGGATGAACCTACCAAAACTGCCTATAATAATAACTACAAATCTATGAATGCTTTATACTTTTCCTTAAGAGAGGATGAGTTTAATTGAATTCCTTTTTGTAAGACTACCCATGAAATATGGAATACCCTGACTTTCTCACAAAAAGGAACATATATTGTAAAAGAAATGATACTTAATAATTATACCATAAAATATTATATTTTTAAAATGAAACCCGATGAGCCTATTTCTAACACGTATCTCAGGTTCACCGAGATCTTCAACATAATGATTTCTCTTGGGAAAGAAGTTACTACCAAGGAAAAGATCATGAGAATCCTTAGATGTCTACCAAACAGATAAAGGGGAACCTATGTCTCTATTAGATAATCATGTGACATCAGCAAACTACATGTAAAAGAACTCATTGGAAAACTGATGATGTATGAGGAAGAGTTGAAAGTCAATAAAGAGGAGGATGATCCAAAGAGGGAATCTGTTTCATTCAATACCACCACCTCTAAACACAATTACATAGGGAAACTGGAAGATTCTGTAGAAATAACCATGAGTGATCAATCATCATCTGACAGTGATGAGGAGATGGATCAACTAGCTTGAAGATTCAAATGATTTTACAAAAAGTATAACTTTTTAAGAAATCCTAACCTCAAGGGAAAATATGATCAGAAAGGAAACTCAAATAATGATTGGAAAATATGTGACATGACTGATGAAATTTTTTGTTATTAATGTAAGCGCAAATTACATATAAAGGCTGACTGTCCAAAGATCAAGTACAAAAGAAAATATTAGGACAAGGACATGAAGTACAAAAAGGCAATTCAAGAAACTTGGAGTGCTTCTGAGGATAGTTCAAGCGACTCAGAGACATCACAGGATGAATAGGATAACAAATCCAATATGTGTTTTATGAAAAACACATCTAAGGTAACATTGGACTCTTCTATACATAACTCATACTATTCTGAAGATGAAAGTGACTCTGAAAAATTTACTAATGACGAAATGTTTGAATACTGTAACATTCTTGAAGATACATTCAATGAACTAAAAGTCAAATATAAATCATTTAAGAAACAACATGCTCTCACTATGAATGTTAAATCTGAAATTACAACTAAAAAGGAGAAAAATGATCATCTACTCAGAGAAAACAATGAGTTAACAATGTCTAATGAGCAATTAATTAGTGACCTATAAGATTTTACTAATGGGAAAAATACCCTTACTCAAAATCAAGGAAAACAGATTTCCCCTAAATACAACAGTGTAATTGGTTATCAACATGGTAAAAGAAATCATGGTAGATCAATGTTTTTTTTTCAAGATCTGTGTCATATAGTTTTACTCCTAGGTCTGGACATAAATCAACTAATTGAATTCATGATACATGTTGTACTGTTTCAAGATTTTCATGACTGAATACAGTTTATTTTTTAAATACATTACAAAATGCTTATAGGAAACCTATGAGACAAATATGGGTTCTTAAATCAATTATTACTAATATTACTCGTCCCAAATAAGTATGGGTACCAAAATATGTTTTTACCTAATCTTATTGAAGGAATGAGGCTTAAAGAGAACTTACAAAAGTCTATGGTAATTGGACAGTGGATGTTTAAGGCACATGAAAAGAGACTAATCATGATTCATGAACCTGATAAAATTAGATGGAGGACATGTCACATTTGGTTACAATACCAATGGAAAGATTATTGGCATGTTCCAAATCGGTAACTCTAACTCAATTTTTATTTCTAAAGTACTATTTGTTGATGGATTAAAATACAATATGCATAGTATCTCACAATAATGTGATGTTGGATTTCATGCAAGATTTGGAAATGTTGTTTGTAATTTATTCAATTCTAAAGATGAATTAGTATTTTTATCAATAAGGAATGAAAATTTTTGTTCTATTAATTTGGATTCTTTTTCCTCTCAAAATGCTTCATTCTTAGCTGTATTTCATAATGAATCTTGGCTCTAGAATAGGATACCAGGATACTGTAATGTTCACTCCATTAGAAAGCTATCAAGAAAACTCCTAGTAAAATACTTAACCAAACACGAGTTTCCAAATGACAAAGTGTGTAGTCCCTGTCAAAAAAGAAAACATCAAAATGTTTCGTTCAACCCAAATAAATAAGTGTCAACTTCTCAACCTCTCAAACTGTTTCACAAGGATATTTTTGGACCATCTAGTTTTTCTAGTTTAAATGGGATGCACTATGTTTATGTTCTTGTAGATGAATTTTCTAGATATACATGGATCTTCTTTGTGGCTCACAAATGTGAAGCCTGCTACTATTATACTAAGTATTCCAAGTCTCTAAAAAATATAAATGGACTTAAGATTAAATCCCTATGATGTGGTCATTATCGATATTTTGAAAATCATGTGTTTTAATAATTTTGTCCACAAAATTTATATAGTCACAATTTCACTGCCCCTGGAACACCTCAGCAGAATGGAGTTCTATAGAGAAGAAATAGATCCCTGTAAGAGATTGATAGAACAATTCTAAATGAATATGACTTTCCTATTTATTTTTGGGATGAAGCTATCAATACATCATGATACATAATCAATATAGTGTTGATCAGACCTATTTTTAAGAGAACTCCTTACGAATTATGGAACAATAGAAATCCCAAGGTTAGCTACTTCAATGTTTTTTGTTTCAATGTATGTATCCCTAATACCAATGATAATCTTGAGAAATTTGCATCCAGAAGTGATGAAGGTATATTTTTAGGATATTCCATATCTAGTAAATCCTATATATTGTTCAATAAATGAACTAAATGTGTTGAAGAAAATGTTTATGTCAAATTTGATTAAACATATCCACATGAGTCTAAAACCATCCTAGAGAATCTGGAGGATGATGTATCAAATCATAACCTCAAATAAAAATCCTCAAATTGTTCTATAAAAGAATCTGTTAAAACTTCCAACTCTGAAAATTCCCTAGAATCATGTCACAATGAACATAAATCTATTGAGGAACCTAAAATTACTAGTCTCTTATTCCCTAGAAGTGTAAGAACCCTTTAGAACCATCCCTTGGATGCTATAGTTGGAGACTTAGATAATGGAACTCAAACTACAGCTTCTCTTAGAAATCCGGTCGAAAATCAAGACTTCTTGTCACAACTATAAACTAAAAACATTAATGATGCAATCAATGATGAATTTTGGGTGATGGATATGAAAGAAAAACTTAATCAGTTTCAAAGGAACAAAGTTTGGAAACTTCTTGAAAGACCCAAGGAAACATTCACCATAGGAACTAAATTGGTATTTAGAAAAAATTTAGATGAAGCTGGTAACATATTTAGAAACTAGGCTAGACTAGTTGCACAAGGCTATATTCAAGAATAAGGAATTGACTATGAGGAGACGTTTTCACCAGTAGCCAGAATTGAAGCCATCAGAATCCTGCTTGCATATGCTATACATTTGAATTTCAAACTATATCAAATGGATGTTAAGAGTTCATTATAAAATGGGTATATAGCTGAGGATGTTTTTTTGAACGACCCCCTAGATTCGCAAAAATCCATTTTCTAAATTATATTTTTAAACTATCAAAAGCCTTATATGGTTTGAAGAAAGCTCCAAGAGCTTCAAATGACATATTGAGTACTTTTCATATTTCAAAAGGTTTTGCGGAAGGAATATATGATCCTAACCATTTTATAAAATAAATTTTTAATCATGTTTTAGTTGTTCAAATTTATGCAGATGAATTTATTTTTGGATATTCTAAGAATTCCTTATGTGTTGATTTTTCTATAATGATGAAAAATTAATTTGAAATGAGTTTAATGGGTGAACTAAAATTCTTTCATGGATGTCAAATATTTCAAAACAATGATGGAATTGTTTTAACTGAGAATAAATATACTAGATATCTTCTAAAACATTTTGGATTTGATATCACTAAAAGTAGAGACACTCCCATGAGTACCACTTGTATGTTGGATCTTGATTAAGATGGAAAACTTGTTGATCAAACCATTTTAGAGGAATGATTGGATGTTTACTTTACTTAACATCAATTCATCCTGACATTATGTTTAGTGTTTGTTTGTGTGGTCATTTTCAAGAAAACCCTAAGGAATATAATTTAAATGTTGCAAAGATAATTTTCAAATACCTCAAGCATACACCAAATCTAGGATTATTTTATCCTAAAAGACAATCATATGTATTTGTTAGTTATTCTGATGCTGACTTTTGTGGCTATAAGTTAGATAGAACAAGAACCTTGAGAACATGTCTCCTTTTAGGTAGGTCACTAGTATCATGGTGTAGTAAAAATGAAAATTTTGTTGCATTATCTACTGCAGAAGCTGAATATATAGTTGTAGGTCATTGTTGTGAACAAATTTTTTAGATGAGACATGAATTACTAAATTATGGATATCAATTGAGACATGTACATATAAATTGTGATAACATAAGTTCTATTAACATCTCAAAGAATCATGTTTCTAACTCTAGGACAATGTATATTGATGTAAGACATCACTTTTTGAGAGATCATTATGAAATTGGTGATATCACTTTGGAATCCATTGGTACTGAAATCAACTTGCTGATATATTCACCAAACCATTATATTCTGAGAGAATAGACTATATCATACATGAACTAGGCATGATAAATATCAAATAGATACCTTAATAGTTAGTGTTTCAGGTCTTACTATTTTATATCTTACTGTGTTATACTTTACTATTTCATGATTATAGTTTCTCAGTTACTGTCACTCATGTTTACTGTCTCACTATAAAGTTTTATGATTTCCGTCTCACATTTAGTATTTTCTACTTACTTCTTGACGTTTACTATCTCACTATAACGCACACTGAGAAGTTCATTCATGGTCTCACAGTGAATCTCATTCACACTCTCACTGTATTGACCAAAAACAATCCCACTGTAAAAATTGTTTTTGTTTTTCTTCAAACCCGTATCGCGGTAATTGTCCATTTCACCTTTTTTATTTTCCCTCATTTTTATTTTTGTGATGTTTAGTATTTCAAATTGATAAAATAAAGAAAGTATCACTTCATTCATCACTTGAGGATTATTCTTCTTACTCTTTTAGAACCCTTCTTCATCCCTATAACCATTCTCTCACTCGAACCTTTAGTGAATGCCAAAAATGAAACATTCGTCATCATTGACACCTACGAATCACATCTTGAAGAAGAAGAATACTACACCTAAGCTGAAAACCGAAGGACCATTAAATATGAATTTGGTAATCTGTGTTATTATACCTGAGAAAGAGGTTTTCCCCAAATGGCTTCTGTCTAGAAAGTCTCTATTATTGAATGTGTTAGAACAAAAAGGCTGGTTAGAATGGTTCTTGAAGGAAGATAGACCCATCAACCCTATGTTAGTGGCTCAGTTTTACCAGCACGTTCAATTCTCCTTTGATTCTAGTGATAGTTATATTTCAAGAAACTGGGTTAATGGCCAGAGATGCTCATTCTCATCCAGGTTATGGGATGCATGCCTTAGGATACATCAAAAAGGAATCTGTGAGGATTATCTATGAGTACCTGCACCTTCAAATAAATTATTTTATTTAGAAGATTCCCGAAAAACCTTAACTAGAAATGGAACCCAGGGTAGGCCCATTGCTGCTGAGTTAATGGTGAATCATGGCTTCTGTTCAAGATTCTTTAGACTTTGGTTATTCTGAGAAAATGTGATTTAGCTATTTTAAAATATCAAGTTAGGTTTTTAATTTACCTCATGAAAAATTGGCATAATATCAACTTTTTCAGGTATATCATACACCAAATGTGCAAGTTGATCAAAGATACATCCAATTAAACTTCTCTATTTTACTCTTGGCTAATCTCTTCCATGCTTCTTTCCAATGATATGGATGAGCCTAATGAGGAAGTAATTAATGACTGTCAGTACTGTCTCTAAAAATTCACGATCAAAATATTTAAGATAAACTAGAATCCGTGGAATAATTAATGTGTTGAAGACAATGATAGAGTTTATGAGAAATTCAATCATTTGGATTACCCCTCAAGACAAAAAGACATATCTGATCCTAGTTTGGAACTAGATGAGATTTTTGAGTATCTTGAAGAAGAGAAAGAAGAGTTTGTAGTGACACCTATGGAATCTATTACTGTTGAGGAAGAAAAAACTACTGATGTTCTTGAAGAAGTAGTCTCTACTCCTAAAGAATCTTTAAGTCTGGAAATTTAACCCGAGGCTGAAACAGAATCAGTTGTCAAAGAATCTGAGAAGCATTCCATGGAAGAGACAATAGTGGGGAGCCACATGTTTTGAAAGAGGTCAATATTGAGGAAATCCTTTTAGAAAAATCTATTCCTGAAAGCATACCAACAGCTCATGAACGGATGAAGCTAGCTTTTCAGCTGGCTATACATTAAATGAGTGAGGAACATAGAACCGAGTCTGTGGAATTAGAATTAGATCCTAAACCTCTCAGTCCTGAGAAATAGGCACCTGTTGAGGGGGATAAAACCCCAAATCTCGAGTCTATTGAAGCCTCACATCCAACTAAGTCATGTCTTGTAGACACTCAGTATAAATTTCCATGTTTCAATGATGTGGATGACTCCCAGCAAGTTATAGAAACCGGACTTGATCATTCCTATATATTTCAATTGAAATCAGTATCCAATATTTCCCATAATAATGATCCTGGGCCTGTACCCATCCTTACTCTTTAACCCTTATATGAACAACAAATCTTTTGTGAGTAAGGATGATCTGATGGAATTTGATTTTTACCTCTTATCTGGAGTTGAGAAACTCATGAATACCCAACCTCATCCGGTGAAAAATTTAAGTGATAGAGATGACTCACTATTATTGGAGAAAATTATTTGGAAAATACAACGTAAGATAATTCATGATATTTAAGAAATAAGAGTTGAAAATAAGATTCTCAATAATGAAGTGAAGACCCTATGAAGTATGGTTGAAGAAATGTAGAGAGAGCTTCATTCAAGATCTGAGCATGTTGCTCCTCCTGTAGAACCTGTTTCTCCTCAAATCCCATAGGTTGGTGTGTCCCAGATTCAACCATATATAGCTTCCTTATATGGAAAGATCACTAACGGGAACCAAAAAATTGTGAAGGAAATGAAAGATCTTGTTGCCAATATTGATAAACTCACTGATGATTATACGAGGTGTCTTTAAAAGGTGCTGAATCAACTAGAATCTCTGACCACAGCTATCAAATCATCAAGTCAATTTTCTAAACCCTCCTTGTATAGTGATAAGATCAAAAATGTAGTCAAAGAAGAACTTCAGAATGTAGTCAGTGGTTTCATTATGGATTCTTTATCTGAAGTGTTCAAGAACAGTGATAGAGTTCATGAATAATTACAAACACTCTCCAAAATAGCTAATGATACTCATCAAGAGATTTCCATGAAAGTGGATTTCTACTTCAAACAAATATCTTCCAAGACCAATATGACAAACCATTTCAATTATCTTGTACAAAATCTACATATTCCTCATGTGACTCAAGCCTTCAAGGCCCATGTCTAGAGGCTCATAGAGTTTACTCGATTGTTGGACATGTTTATGGAGAACATGAATGATTTTGAAGAAGCCATGCAGTATGGTGGAGAGATCATTACAAATTTCATCAAACTCTTGAGACCCTATATTCTTTTCTAGAGTACAGCCAATGTTGCTCCAGTGGCTGCACCTCTCAGACCTAGGATACCTACCTTCTCCTCTGCCCTAGCCTCAACCACCTTGTCTGTCGGCCAAGCACTAAGTGAGATCCAACCTGTGATTCTTCATCAAAAACTGCCTAGATCTTCTAATGCTCCTACCTTGGATCCCTAAGTCAGTGAAGGTATTCCTTTACCCTCTTTATCAACCACCTCTCTTCCTTATACTACCTTGACCTCTGCCCCTATAGCTTCATCTTCTGCCACTGCTGGTAAAGTAAAAGAGAAGGAAAGCCCCTATGGAAGAACAATGATTACTTCATTTTGATAAGGATGCTTTTGCTTTTGTATTTATCTTTTTTTTAACAGATCCTTATTTACACATAATGGAATTTTCATTTTTTTCCTTCTCTTACAGCATAATTTTGATAATCCCAAAAGGGGGGAAATTTCAATATGTTATCTATATACACATTATCTTTACATGATTTTTGGTCATCAAAAAGGTGGATATTGTTGGACTCCTCATGTATTAATCATGTTTTAATGATCACAAATCTTATTCATCCTATTTAACTCCTATAAATTATATCCAATCATGTGTATTTTTGGTTAATTTTTTCTCAGGATTTAAGAAGATCCATGAAAGATCTTAATTTCTCTATATTTAGTTTACATACTTTATACTATCTTTGATCTACTCTCATAATACCTTCTTTGAAAAATGCTTAAGTCTAATCCATTTTATTATCATCATTACTTAAGTCTAAACACAGTTACTTTTAAAAGTCTTTTACACCATGAGTCTGTCACTAGCTATGTCTTTCTGGCAGCAAGAAGAAAGACACCATTAAGCAAGACACCGTGAAGCAAGACACCGTGAAGAAGACACCATGAAGCAAGGCACCGTGAATCAGACAATGTGACACACGACACTATGAAAAAGACACTGTAAAGAAGACACCATGAACAAGACAGTGTGAACAAGACACCATGAAAAAGACACCATGACCATGAGACACTGTGACCATGAGACATCGTGACACACAGACATCGTCATAAATCTAGACACCGTGTGAAGCAGACACCATTTTAATGACTTACTGTGACACAATTTCTTAAACTATTTTGTGGTCTTTCAGTTTAATTTCTAACAGTAATATTTGATGATTTTAATGGACTGACATAATTAATGTTTCTTTGTAGACATATCATCATATAGTATGGGGTACAAGGTGAAAAATACATGCCACCTGTCGACTCCAACACAAGCATTTCCAAGTTAAAAGAAAAGTGTGACCAAGAATCATAGAGTGAAATACGAAAACAAAAATCAAGGTCATGAGAACGATAACGAAAAACATACTTAGAGAAAGTTTCAAAAGAAATTCCCAGTGCATGAAACTCTACACTACTGAAGAACACATGAAGCATATTTGAAGCTAAGAGAACATCTTCACTATGTTTAACCTTGCGAAGAACACAAGCTGAATCGAGACACTCTATTTTACAGACATGGACTCAAAATCTGTATCTACTTCATATTAGATGTCCAATTCTACAAAGACAAACACTAATAGAATCTCTAAACCCATATCTATATTTCTGTTCTATTTTGTATTTGTTTATTACCTTTCGAGTTATGTGTGCACATGTAGAAAAACGCACTTTGTCTCCAACATTAAACTGAAGGATACAAGATATCCTTACTCAACCTTTCACTTACTCTTGTGTATACCCACTGATAAGTGTGGAAGAGGTCCCTGTGTGGCCTAGTTATTTTGTACCAATGAAATCTATGGAAGAGGTCCCTATGTGGCCTGTACAGTCTGAGTACTGTTGTTACTCCTGATCGAGGGTGTGGATCAATGTTTATATATATAAACAGCATGGTGTTAGATGATCACCAAGTTGAGTGGATTAGGTCTCAGCTTGAGACTGAACCACTTGTATCATATCCACTGTGTTGCTTAAATTAGTCTTCTATGTTTAATTTATTTACAATATATTTCATAAATCTCTAATTTCACATTGATAGTTAGTCTTCGGAAGAAGTTATAATTGTCTTGTATTAGTATAATAACTTCAAAAGTAATATTAATTACATAAATTAATAACACTAAGAATTAATAAATATTCTAAAAAGTTATTTAATCAGTCATACTCTTATAACAGTATAACATTTATTAACTAGGCTGTATTAAATCTTTGGGGAAACCTTTTTAGAAATACTTATTAAAGAAATTTTTATTGTTAGTCAATTCACCCCTCCCCTCTTGAGCAATCTACTCCGACCATCAATTTTGAAACCAACTTATTTTCAAGGGATATTCATTTGTGATGTGATTAGGAAACTGATCTATTTTCATAGGTTAGGATGTGATGAAATGTTAAAGATACCAATTTAATTTCATGGTATAATATTTTATTTTTAAAAAAATCTCTTTTAATGGGTCTTGGTATAACGAATGTTTTTTTAGGTATCATATGTATGAATGATGTTATTATGAGATGGGTGGGACCTGTATCTATCTCCAATGCATTTGATAATGATAAATGTTTTATGATTTGGATGGGTACAAGAGAGGGTATCCCAAGAACAAAACAAGAGGGTACATGGGAGGATATTCCAAGAACAAAACAAGAGTGTACAGTGAAGGGCATTTTAATCGTGAAATAAGAGGGTGCACGAGAGTATATACCAGGATTGAAACAGGAGGGTACATGGGAGGTAATCCCTTGGCCGAAGTAGCTACACAAGGTATTAGACAAATCCTTACATGTTACTAAGGACTTGGTAGTGGAATAGACATAATATTTTCTATCCTTACGTGTTTTCCAAAATTCCATGTTTAATTCCTTTACTACTATTTCATGGATTGTGTTCTTTATTACCTTATAATTAATCTCTTATGTACTACCATGTTTTCTTCCATGATTCATGTTTATGATAATTGATATGAATGGTATGATCTTATAATGCTATGATCACATTCTCATACACCTATGCTCACATCCATGCCTACATGTATCCCCTATTTACCCTTACTAAGAATCTGAGATCACCACATTTTATATTTCTACCCATAGGTTATGAGGATATGTACTATGTTTGATTTGCCTAAGAGGGATTATATTTATGATCAAACTAGTGGGAGATAACTCAGCTCGCTTATATACTAGTATTTATGTTTCCATGTTTCGAAAGGCACTAATATAATAAGGGTTTTGGTATTCAATTTTTATAATGTTTGAAGTATTCCTCTAATGATATGTAATGTTAATGTATGAAAAGATAGGGTATCTGTTGTTGGTATTTGAGAAAATGTTTAATTAAACTTTATAAACTTAGACGAGAAACCCCTAGTGAGAATCCTTAGGATCTGTCTGTAGATAGGTCTAAGGTTATGAAAAAGTACGGGAAAATGTTATGGAATTTTTCATAAAGCTTATAGTGAGTAGTTTCCTATAAATAAATCCATATCTGTGTACTGCAAGTGGATGTGTCTCTTTCAAAAATATACATAGGTCTAATAACTCTAACATGATGTCATAATCCTAACTTATGGTAATATGGTACATGAAAACAAGCCTTACTGAACACTTATTTTGAAACTCTCGGGAGATATTCATTGAAAATTCATAAAATCTTCAAAATCCATTATGAACGATTTGAACAGAATATGACTATGAATAACCTAGGATTTACCTAAGGCATCATTGATTAAAATCTTGGTTCCAAGATTTAGATATACTATAAGTAATGTTTCATGATTATGTGGTCATCTATTATGATATGTATTTATCACCCCAAGCATTCTAGTTTTAGTAAATGTGGAGAACTATATAGAAAGTTGTTATCATTGAATGCTTCATATGTGGAATGTATGAAAATTATGAAACGCAATTTCTCATTTGGAAATATCATAAAGAGAAAAAGGAAGGTGGTATTAGTATTGGTCATACATATGAAGATAAAAAGACTATAAACAACATGTGAATGTTATGTGATGTTGTTCCAGTATTGTTTACATTAATTGGATGTTCGTTGGGTAGAATCATCACAATGCCTCTAAGAAGTTGGGTTCTCTGAGAGACTCAATTTTATAGTTTTCTTTGTTGGGTCCCTATCCTCCCCCTTCATCTAGAGTGTCATGACAACTCAGTGTCAGCTTATCCTGGATCCTTTAATAGAGGCGGTGTGCCTCAGGTCTCCAGCACACCTCGAAAGTGGATTCAGGGGGTCTCAGTTGCATCAACGGCTTGAGCATGGATCATTGACTTTAGTATTTCATGGTGGCTCATGTAGTCTCCGGCATGTCTCGATGGCATGGATCCAGTGTGGCGCAGCAGCTTCGGCCTAGATCGATGGTCTCAGTGTAGTTCTGATGTAGATTGGGTGGTGAGATAATATGAACTAGTTACGAATCTATCATGGA
Source organism: Viscum album (assembly GCA_963277665.1). Lineage (NCBI taxonomy): Eukaryota > Viridiplantae > Streptophyta > Magnoliopsida > Santalales > Viscaceae > Viscum > Viscum album. The sequence continues at coordinate 2,086,135,471 of OY728165.1, read as the reverse complement.
CTTATGAGGTGGCATGACACCAGATTCCGAGTGGTCTGGAGGGGGGAGGGTTTCGTTATCCCCGGTTTCTAAGCATATCTTTTCGGTTTTGTGGTTTTTTTTTGAATTAGTGATGAATCTGGGGTTTTTTGAGTGTGTTTTGTTGCGTCACATAGCTGGTATCACTCCCTATTGTCCTCTCCTATCTATTAGTGGTTTTTCTGCTTTATAGACTAGTAAGTAATCATTCATAGTTCACATATGAGAAGATCCATGCATAGAGTGGTATTTGTGGTTCAGATCGGTTGGTAGTTATTCATCAGCAATTCTTCTCCTATGTGTTGTTGGGTCATCCAATCCTAGGTGGTGAAGGATCAGTATCAAATTCCTTGGATCATCTTCTGACTACTTACGCAGCAATGGTGGTAGTGAGAGTGCAGAAAGGCTTGGTGGAATTTCCAGTAGAGGGGCATATGATTGTGAAGGATTCCTAGTAGATTTGATGATTTAATGCATTATGGTGATGAATTTGTTTCTGCCTGAAATGGTTTTTATGTGGTGTTTTTTTAGGTCATTTGTTTTGTGGTTTAAGGACCTTTCCAACCTGTTCATATACATTGGAATGCTCCAGATGAGGTTCAGACTGAGATTTTCATCGGGTAATTGCTATATGGATTTTGAATTTCAAGATGGTATGGATTTTCCATCGGTACTAGGCTTGTGAATTTTTTTATGGGACATTTAGCCATGCAGTGATGGGTTAGTGGAACTGGTCTTCATGTTTTTTATGCTGGGTAGGGGATTTTCCCTGTAGTCATGAATGGTTTGTTTGGATTTCAATTTTTTCCATAGAGATATGATTGTTAGTATTTCCTTTGATGTCATTTTGGGTTCCCCCTTACCCCATAAAAGGGGATTTTGATAATAACAAATGTAATTTCCCACTAGTAATGATTACTTTAATCATAAGAAGCATGATTAGATTGTAGTTGACAATCATAAAGACATGATTCATATTCCAAATTATAGTAATGAGGTGTTATGGAATGAGTTGATGAAGCATGGGTAATGGTTTAAGAATAATGTTGGATGAATTAAGTACTTATGTTTTTGTATTATAAAAAATATATGTTATATAACTCATGAAATTTATAAGTATTTTTAGTACAATACTTCATTATGGATTTAAAATGATATGTTTAATGGTCATGAAGACTTATAAAATTGATATTTTGATTAATGGAAAGTAATATTTAATGTTATCAAGATATTGAGAAAATTTTGTTTCGCTTAGATAAGGAGACGATTGATTTGGATAAAGTAAATTGGATATCACTGATTACCTTGTATCTGATTATTGATTGTTTGAAAAGGTGGTCTATGTCATCATGGAAGATGATTAAAACTACTTGGATTTATGGAATATATCTACTAACATTTGGAATAAATAAGAATACTTTTTTTCCAAAATTATTTATGGTAATTATGGTTATTAAAATATTTTAAGAGAATATATGATGAGGGTATTCACATATTTGAAATGTTACAACCAATAAAAACTTTTTTTATGAGTGCGTGAATCAATGATAATCTATTATTGTGAATTATATATACTGATTTATATTTTAATCATTCAAAATTAATATAAGATTAACCCTTTATGGGATATTTATGTTAAACATCAGATGATGTTTTTGAGATTAATGTATTATCTCAACACATTACGATTCTTGCACATTTGATAATATGCTCTAAAAATTTTGTGTTGGTGGTAAATGATGATTGATGGGATGAATTAACTGGATATCATGACCTATTAGTTCTTTAGGAATCAAAAAGTAAACTCACTTTTTAGAGAAACAGATGATGTGAATCATGTAACAACAAAGGGTGGTATTTTATGAAAATTATGCAAGTGTTTACTTTTATGAAAATTCTACATCTTTTGGAAAATGATCTAAAAATAAACAATTTTACTTGTACCTTATTTATAGATGAATGAAATGGTTCCTTATATAATCACATATTTTTAGATTTTTTATTGTTAACATTATCTTTATCATGTTCTCTAACACTATCCATCAGAACAATATGGTTATATTCCTCTTCCATGTCCATGTTTTCACATCACAACTATGTTCTTCTATGTGGGAATCTAGTTATGAGTTACTTTGGGTAACCCTTACGGTTCTAACATTATTTTTTAATGAAATTTTTATTAATAATTTTTACAGTGTGGCTTTCTATGAAAGTAACCTTCAATTATTAAGCAATTTATATCCCAGACAAATGTCAAGAGAAAATTTCATTTTAACGGGGGTAGAAAGTTACACCATGAGACGTAGTAATATATTTTTCGAATTCATTTATTATCTTTGATATTCTTAATTTCACAAAACACTAAAAATAGTATATTTTATATTTGAGAACTATGAATGGCTTGATTTATACTAAATATAAATATAATCATGCACTACACACAACATAATTTTAGTTTTCCATACATTGAAATCCTAGGTTATCCTACATTACACGCAAGACTGACTTTCCACGATGGCTTGTCTAACACGTAAGACTGAATGTTACAAAAAAATAATTCATTATTAAAATATTATTATTTCATAGGATATAACATGGACATTAAATTAAATATTATAGTATTAACTAACTTATGAATATATATAGTTTAATTCACTAGATACCTATTAATTATAAATGATTATAGAAACCAAATGATTATAAAAGGATTGATTTTATTAAAATTTATTTTAATGTGAAAAAGATAATTTATATTATCAAGTTACATTTATTAATAATAGTTAATGATGTTAATTAAATTTATATGTTATATATCTATACAAATATTTTTGATAATCATCCAATATATTTGAAATAAATAAGATAAGAACAAATACAATTCTCAGTTTTAAAACCTATATTTTTAAAAGGATAGTATTACCTTATTTTAATGGAGAACCCATTCTAAATCCACTGTTTGAAACCATTATGGATTTAATATTTCAAAATAAAAATCAAATTTGAAATTTAAACTCAAAAATTATGTTAGGATAAATTTATTTTTATTTTCCTGTAAGTATTTTTTAATGAGTGGGTAAAAATACTGAATTTTAATTTAAAACTACTTTTTTATCAAATGAATTGATAAGGTTAAATTATATTACAATTTTTTTAAATATTAATTATATAAAAAATTTATAAATTAATCAAATTTATTTCATTTAAATAAATTTCACATTGAAAATGTTTCTAAAAATGTAGCAATCTTTTGGACATTTTTACTTTTAGAACCCACAATGTCATCCAATTAGCGAGATTATTTTTAAATTAATTTTAACCACTTATATTATTAGAATTTGGAAAAATAGATTCGATATTTGGATGAAATGTAATTTATAATTCAAATATGTTAAACATTTAATTTGATGAAAAATATTAGTAAATGTTATTAAAAATAATAACAATGATTGAGAGAAAAAATAGGTTAACAAAGTAGTAAACATTAAATTTAAAACCCAAAATGATTTAGAAAAAATACCAACACCCATAGTCTATATATTATTCAATAATTTAAATAAAATTGTTTTTTTTTATGACTTTGGTTAATTAAAAACGTGGGTACGGTTAACCTAATGTCAAAAACTTCAAGTGTGTCATTTCCCTTCCCTATAAAAGGACACCACCTATCCCTCTTCCTCAGGCATATAAAACCACTTAGGATTAGAAAAAAAAATCAGCCCAATACACTTAATAACATCTGTCTCTTCCTCATAGATGTCTCACATTGGTTAGAAACCATTCCATGGATTACTTTTCGCACAAACCAGAATGAGTTAACTGATTAAGAGGTAATGACTTCAGTAATGATCCTTTTTTTATTTTATTTTTCCACCCAATCCACTATCATTATTATATTCCTGTATAGAAACACCAGTACCCTAAAAATTCATGGATTTTTTATGCAATGGAGTCGACCTGCACTTATATACACCTCCATATATTGGGTAACAAGCATATTATTTATGTTCACGGTGAACTACCAGCTTAGAAAATAATGATTGTTAATTTTTCATTACCGTGTATCATGGAGGAAATTATGATGAAAACTCGATTTATATATATTTTATACAACATATTTATTTTTTATTTAATAATATTTAATTTTGTATAGCTCATATAATGATACTTTACATTTTTTTAATACAATAATATCGTTTGAGGAAGGGTGGACTATCACCCTCTCAAAGCGACGTGATCCATTCAAAAACTAAATTGAATATATTAAGGATGGGTTTAGTGAATATAAATGATAAATATAATATTATAATGATACTATATTGATTATATATATACATATGTATATATATATTTACTTTAATTTATTTCATTCAACAAGACAATTAAATGTAAATAGTGTTCATGCGTATGTGCGACATGTCGTCTCAATGGACGGTGTAATCTATTTCATACATTTATATTCAATGGATTATTAAAATAAAAATATAATGAATAAAAATTATATTTAAATCATGGTTTAAATTCTATAAATCGTGATATAATTATAAAGACCAAAGATAGAAAAAATTAATACACATGAGACAAACCAAAAGGATATTACCCTGAGTGAAAACATACCATATAATTATTATCAAGTTGGTAATATAAATCCATAAAAACCATAAATTTTATTATAACTAGGAATGTGTTTATTTAAAAGAATAAATATATAATTACTTTTTTATATATGAGTTATGAAATAGTTTTAAAGAGTCATGAAACACGGTAAGGGAATTTATTCTAACTTATAATTTGTGTCAGACACATGTCTTATTCACCACTCATTTATTTTTTGTGGTGTTTCTACATACCATGGATTTGTTCTATTATTATTATATTTTAATTTTTGAGTATTTAGAGATCTATTGAAAACATTTCCTTTACTATGGTTTATGTTTTAAATGTAACCAAATCTATAATGTAATTTTGTCTCAATGTTCATTCTTTACGACACATCTCATGTTTTGCACCTATATTTTTCTATGAGGTGTATATACTACCTTTTCCATGTAAAATCATGAATATACTTCATTTTTATGAAATTTTAATATTTATTTAATTTTATTTTCTTATATGGGGAGTGTAATTAATCATTACCAACTCGTAAGAGTCTATTGAAACAATCCCATTATTTTTTTGAGATGTTATACAATTCTACGTCCATTGATGAAACATTATGATCCATATCTATAGATAAATCAAGCAATTTATTAACCTATGTATATTAATTATATCATCATGTATTGGTACCATTTTTAAAATCATTGTTACATAATTTTATAGAGAATTATTTTTAAGAAAGTCTGACTTTACCTCTCTCTTCAGTTAGAAATATGTGTTCAATCAAAATAATGTTTCCTAAAATGTGTTCCAAGAATATTATACTAATATCCTTTGATAATAAAAATAAGTTTTTACCCTTTTTCTGTTTGACTGATGTATATATTTGAATCATCTTGTCTCTTTTTGAAAAAGGGTTGTTTTTAACCTCTTTACTTTGCAAAAGGAATATTCATTTTTCCTTGTACAACATATACAAGTTTACCCACCATCAATTCTTTGATGAATTATTTTCATATTAAAAAGTTTAAATTTTAATAAAAATATTTTAAAATATATTTTACTATAATAGGTTTTTATAATATTTTCCATCTTATTTTATAGGTTTTTTGGAAAATTTAATCCAAATTTTTTCAAGTTTATTATAAAATTTTTCAAGAAAAAGGGGTTTAAAATTTATTTTGAGCATTATTTATATGTTTTAAAATTTAATTCAATGATATTAATTTCAAAAAAATATGAATATCATTTTATAATGATTCAATGAAAACATTTCTATAATTTTTTTCAATATATCTTTGTATATTTTCCAAGAAAAACCCTTCAAATTTTTTTTTAAACATTCTTTATAACATTTCAGGTCTAATTGAAAAAATGGTTTTTAAAATGTTTTTATGATTTAAATAACCTTTTTATAAGTTGAAAGTATATTTCCCCAATAAATGTATTGAAAATTTCATTTTATGTTATTTTCTACAAAATACGACATCTATTTATGTTACTTATTCACTTTTAGGAGATGATCGATATGTAAAACTCAAATTTTTTCTCTTAATGGTATATGTTTTGATTTAATGTTGTTTATGAAACATGTTACTCATTCACATGTTAGATTATTTTGAAACTCACTTCTTTTTACATGTAATTTTTTCATGAAGGGATAATAAAACCTAACTCTTAGGTAATGATGTGATGAAATGTTAATGAAACCCATTTCATTTCATGGGTTATGATTTTATGTTTATAAATCCAGTCTATTTTTATTGGTCATGATATTATTAATGTTTTATTTTTGGGAACATGTATGAATGATGCTATCATGAGATGTTTGGGACCTATATCTCCCTATAATGCGTTGGGTAATGATAATTGATTTATGATCTCACATGGTACATAAGAGAGCATCACATGCCCGGAATAATAGGGTATATTGGAGGACATCCCAAACCTGAAAAGAGAGGGTTTTCAACAGGAAATCTAATGCCCAAAAATTGAGTGTAAACAAGAGGAAACCCCATACCCCAAAGAAGTGGGTACATGAGAGGATATCGCATGCCCAAAACAAGAGGGTATGTGGGAGGGAATCCCAAACCCGAAGTAGTCACACTTGTGATTATCCCAAGAATAACATGTTATTAAGGTCTCGATATGTATCCTACATATAATATTTCATATCCTTATGTGTTTTACAAAATTCCATCTTTTATTCTTATGATATTGTTTCATGGATTATTTTATTTATTTTCTTATGATTCATGTATTATGAACTTCCAAGATTTATTCCATGATTCATGTTTATGATCTTTGATATTTATGGTATAATCTTCTAATGTTTGAATCACATTCTCCTACCCCTATTCTCATGTTTATCCCAAAATGTCTCATACCCCTTACTAAGAATCTTTGGTCACCGCTGTTTATGTTTCATTCTATAAGTTATGTGGATATGTATTAAATTTTATGCATCTATGAATAGTCCTAATTATGATATACCTATTGGGAGATAACATAGCTCACTTATGTACTAGTTTTTAGGTTTCAATGTTTCATAAGTCATTAAACAAATATAGTCTTTGGTTGTCTATTTTTATAATGTTTAGTATTTCGCAAATGTATTGTAATGTTAATGTGATAAAATTTATGATCTCTATACTTTACCATTATGGAAATTGTATTATGAAAATTTTATATAATTATTTATAATTTTAGGATATTTTTATTTCATAACATTTTATGATACACATGTTTTTTTCAATGCATATGTGTTTTCCGCAAAAACCATAAACATGATATTTTCCAAATTCTATAGCACCTTCTCTCTGGAGTCAATAATATAATCATTCTGACCCTTACATGAATGGTTCTCCACCAAATGAAATAATTTACTATTTAAAAATGAGATTCATATAGAATATATTTTCTTGTAATAAAACATGAAACACATTGGGTACCTTGGATAAACTCTAAGGAAACGTCACTCGGTAAAAAAGTAATTAAAAATTATCTATAATTTTATATGGTCTAATGAAACATATAAATAACTCTCCCTTTTACCAAAATTCATAACAACTTTACATGGTGATAGTTTAATAAAAATATGATCTCCAACCATGAATGAAATGACTTTCATTTTTAATTTAAAATATATTTTTTCCACTATTATATGTTGTCCATTGGAAATGAATCTTCTTTACTTTCTCTTCTATTTAGACTAACATATCTGGTCATATCATCTTCCATTCCACTACAATATCAACACATTCTATATTCCAATAATGATTCCTCTTTAACGCATCAAAATGTTTCATCTAGATACTATAACGAAAACTATTAAGGTAATAAAATTAAAATAATGAAATATATTGATCCCAAAATTCCTAGAAACCAATTGAACATTCTCGTATCTTGTTATCTGAATTTATAATCATTCTATGTAACTACCCATAATATTTAGGTTTTATAGTTGTAGTAAATTTTATTTTGGTACCCAACAAAATTCGAAGACCTTTCCTAAAATTAAAAGTAATCCACAGATCATAGGCAGATACAATAGAGAGAAGAACTCAATGTATCGTGACTATATTTTTGAGATATAGTCATGAAATTTAATCTAAACCCATAATATCTCAAATATAAAGTAAATATTTATATTAATTTAATCAATCAATAATAAGACAAGTCAAATTATAAAATTAATATTTCATTGATAATCCCACTATGAAATCCATGGATATATTTTCTCATTACCACTCCTTTATAGGAAGAGGTTGAAGCATTCCTTTCAGTAATTTTCATTCTAATTTAACCCATTAAATAATTATAAATTTCACATTAAACTCTCTTATATCATTCTCAATTCCCCCCAATAATTGATACTATCAAATATCTATGTACATATTTGTAGTGATATAATAAATTAAAATTTTGGACTTGTGAGCGTCACTCAATAATTCATTTTTCAACAAGGAAATTTATAGCACAAAAAACCTTTTGTCCAAATATCAAAACACATTATTGTGTGAAATTTAAATTTAGGTAAATTTCCTTTATTTATGAGTTCCACCTTTCCTTTTATATAATTATCTTTCATCTGAGCTTTCTTAACTCTATTTATGAATGATTACTACACAGAAACCTAATATAATACTAAGGATATTATGAGATGCACAATTTCTAATCCATAATTAATTAAATAATTTAATAAAGGATAATGATTGAAATGTTTCATGGTTAATGATGTATTATATTTTTAATCAAATCATTGTTACAGTATTTTTTTCATAGATGTTATTAAATCATGATGTTAAAATCCTTTATGAATTCTAGATATCTTTCTTACCTTATATCCAACCTTTTTGACAGAATATATAATTTAATTTTTTATAACATTACATATTTCACACATTAATAATTATAAAATATACCTCCATATTTTTAAATAAAAACCCAAAATAGATTGTTTGAGATCATCTATATGTAAATTTATCTCATGGGGTTTCTATTAATATAAATCATAAATAAATTACACGATCCTATTATATCATAATGAAACCAACTCCCTTCAATGAATCATCACTAAGTATGAAAAAATTCCAATTTATAGAGGGTATGTAAAAAATATAGAATTTATAAATATTCTTTTTTGTACCTGGAATCAATCATCACACACTTTCATCTAGATGAATTTATCTTCTTTTTTAGTTAACTAAGTATGTGGGATAGATAACTGAGAAATGATTACTTCAAACCACATATAGTAACCTATTAATCTCATATAACTATTAATCTATGAAACATTTATTGGTATGTCCTTACACCCACCAATTTTGTTTTAACATGGATAATAGTTGTTAAATATTTAGAAACAATGTTTTTTGAATGAAATGTGTTCTAACCAATGAAATGTCTTTTATGACCTCAGGATGTTTATAATATAACCAAATGTCATCAATAAACACAACACAAAAAACATATCCAAATAGTCGTGGAAAACATTATTCAGGACATCCATGAATATAGTTGGTGCAAAAGATAACACAAATTGCCTAACTATTAACTAATAATGCTCATATCTAGTCTAAATTTTCATCTTCAAAATTCCTTCCTCAGTTTCCATCAAATAACATATTTTTCTTATCAATTGGTTAGTTGTTGAAACATATTATTCTCCCTATATCTAATCAAAAAAATCAACGATATAGGGGAATGAATTATATTTATTAAAAATAATTTTATTTGAGGATCTATAATCTATTTAATCCTCATTGAACAATATTTCATTAAAATAAATAAAAATTGAGCACCCCATGGTGATGTTATCAAATGAATGATAAAATATTCTAGTAACTCTTCTAACTATTTTTTCAATTCCAAAATCTCTAGTTCATATTTTCGATTTGTATGTTTTTAAAATATCTATGAATCATGAACAATATCAATAGTAAACTTAATGTCCTGATCAAGAATAAAAACAAAAAAAATAGGAAATGCATTAATATATTCATTTATATCTAACACATCACGAATCTAACCAATTTAATTCTTTTCAACAATTTTAAATAGGTAGATTTAACTATGATATTTAATCAATTTATCATCTTCTTGATATGTTATCAATGTTATTATTTCATTGAATATAAAATAATTATATTTTTAAAATATCATAGCATGATAAACTGAAATTCAATTCACACCTCTAATAATATTAAACTATAATATGTGATGTTCAACTATATTTTTGGAAAATCCATCCCACTAATAACAGCAAAAAAAATTCATATAAATATTGGTTGATTTAATACGTACACCATGTGTATTCAAATAACGTTTTCCTTTCCTTTATGAGGTAATATTCTTGTTTTAAATATAAATTTATCAAAAATTGAAGAATTTGATGATCCAGAATCAAATAGTGTATCAATATAATTTCTATAAATATGTAACATACATTTCATAATTTTATTTGAAGGCCCAACATCAATCTTAGTATTAGAAACAATAAATCCCACTCCTTTTTCATTCAATAATGATGATTTCTACCCTATTTAACAAACATGGGACACATGTTTTCATAATATCCCAACTCATTGTAATTAAAACATTTCATAATTGGATGTCTATATATTACCCCATTCTTTGACTATATTAGAATCTATTTATGACATGCAAGATCAATAGCAAAAAACATAACACACTAATAACACTTTATATATCTTGTCAAATATTTAATGAAATGTTCTTAATCACACATGGAACATGTTGGGATCATACCTCTAGTTTATTTAGTTTAATACATTACAATTTCATTCCACCATGACCTCTTTTTACTCATATCCTCATGAAGGAATATAATTTTTAGGAAACTCCATCTCAACTTTTTAGCATAACAAAGAAATTTCACAGAACATTTAAGACCCCATTAGTTCAATGTTTTTCACAAAAAGGGTTTCAATCATGAGTAAAATAATTGATATTTTACGATCAGGTTTTTTGATTATATTTTTTAGAAGCCTAGACAATATTGTAAAATTTTACTCACAAATGGCTTACAAATCCTCTTTTTTTTCTTTTTATCATGATTTTTTTCTCGATTATGAGTCAAATGGACTTAGGGAAATATTTCTCAAGGAATATATTATTAAATAAAATATGATCCAAATTTTCAAAACCCCCACACTATTTTATATTCGTAACCATTGGCCACTATTGACCAACACACACCATTTAAATCACAAATAGATATAGTTACCTTTTTATATTCTAATCATCCTATCACATAAAATTAAATGTCCTAAAAATTTATATATCCCTCAACAACCATTATATTTAGGTTCTATCAAAATCTAGATGGTTTCATTTAATAAAATTATCAACGTTCAACATGTTTCTTTATTGTAAATATGTTTACTCTCTAACATGAATTCCTACACCATTTATATCATGTGTGAACTGATCAATCACTATAAAAAACTACTTAATTTCCTTTATTCCTATTATAGGCTACAAATTTGGAAATATATCTATCTTCTCTTACCTTTCTATAGTATCTTCTATGGTTCCTCTATGTAAAACCATTCTAAACAGACATATATTTGCTAAAGAAACAAGGTAATCATTAAGTTCTATATCATTTCATCATTATAATAAATTAAAATATCATAATGGGTTTCAATTAATATTATCATAAAATCTAAATTTATCTAAACCTTTTCCTAGATAACAAATATAAGTACCAAACTATAAAAAATTACATAGTCTATTTTTTTAATACTAGACTACACATTCTTCTATTCTTAAAGACATTGTAGTTTTTGAGTTGTAGATTATTAATTCATAAATATTATATGACATACCATATTTTACAAACTAGAAACTTCCACAATTTATCAAAATTCACCAATAATATAAAACATATAAAATTAAACATGACTTATTTACATAAAAAATCATCATGAATTTTGACATGACTTCTTCTATTTCAATACTCATACTCAAACCCTATATAAAGAATTTGAAAATGTGGGATATGCATGAAAATATCAGTAAAAAATATAAATGAAAGAAATCCAAAGTTGAAACAACAATGATTATGCTCCCTCTATCTTGACTTTCAGGAAATGGAACAATACCTAATGCATTTGTGTGTAATATCAGGACAAACCCTCATATAATTTGTATTGGGGTCACCTATAGAATAATATTTATCATGATATGTTTTTTTGTAAGACATATTATGCCCACCTGTCATCATATATAATTATCAAGTAAAATTTTATAAAAAAAATCTAATATTTCTTCATTTCATTCCAAAACAATTAAAACCCCCTTTTAAACACATTTGAAATTAACATTTCACTTTCACCAAAAATTGGTAAACATATCTCATTCATTAGAATACTATTTAAAATATAAAACTAAAAAAATATTGTATAATTGATTTCATTTTGTAATGTCCCAGACCTAGGTTCCATGCAACGGGTGCCCTGAGCCTAGTTCTCCATGTGACCTCAAGCGCATTTCCCCAAATGCCAGAGGCTGCCAACTAGCAGCGAGGGCCCAGGTCTGATAGTGGGGATACTATGCCCTCATTTTTCGAAGTACCAAATACAAAATAAATATACACGACAGTGGAAGCAGTAAACATACACAACTGAAATAAGTACAGTAGTGGATATAACCAACAATATATAAAAGACGATGCTACATGTTTCAAGTTCTAAGAAAATAGCCAGAACATGTTATACACCAATACAATTCAGCAGAAGCATAGTACAACAAAGCAAAGCAAACAGATGGCAGCAGCATCATGAGCCTACGCTCAGTCCCATGCCCTCCTACTCCTCTGCAACAGCCAAGTACCTGTATAGGGACTCTTTCCCCTATCTACACCTGAAGCAACGTAATCTGTTTGGGTCGAAAAGCATGACCCAAATAGGGTGTGAGAAATATTTCTCAGTCGGAACCTACCAAAGGCCCATGCCCAACTGCGTGTAAGCATGCAACAACAGTGTTCAATAGTAAAATGCAATAAAGTAAGTTGTACTGACAAGTAACTAACATAACAATTAAATTTCCATTTTATTATTCATTTAATTAATTATATACTAGAAATCACCATAGTGCATTTCTAAACAATCAGTCCACATCCTCAGACAAGAAAAACCTTACCCCGGGTAAGAAGAATCCAACCCGCAGGTATAGCACTCAGGCATAACAGAAATTTTTCCCTCAGACGTAGGTAGTGTCGCCCTCAGGCATAGAGTCTATTTCCATCAGGCACGGAAGAAGTTTCCCTCAGGCCGAAATAACTACTGCCCTCAGGCTAAATAGCTCAGTGCCCTCAGGCTAATCACAACAGTGCCCTCAGGATAAACAGGTAAACGGGCCATGCCCAACTTGGAAACAAGCAGTAAACAAGAAATTCCTCTCAAGTCGATTCTACAATTACTACTTTAAAGGTATACCCTCGGGTATCCTGGCCAAACGGATAAACAGTGGAACACACCCATGGGGTGGTTCCATATGCAACCAATGATCCCAACCAGCATTTTATTATCACAATTAAATACCTAATCAATTCTAGGTATTTAATATAGCAACGGCCTCAGCCACACGACACCCCAACATGGGTTCGTGGCATGAAAACACAAAAGAAAATGCATGAGAGTTGGAAAATAAACACAAAGACACCTACCTTATACGTCAAGGACCGTTATACCCCAACGCCGACTCCTGAAATGCCAAATAACAGTGTAGATCTGACAAAGAACAAAACCCATTAAAATGTAAATAACGTTCCCTCAGAATAGAATTAGTAAGAATGGTACCAGGATGGGAGAGGGCTTACCTGTGCGGTTCCAATGAGATCGTCCGAAGCCGAATCGGATTCCAGATGAATGCCTAGTGGATCGTCAAAGATCATGCCTCCTCCTTTGGCTCCAAAATGGCTCAAGTTCCTCCTCTGCCAAATGAGGAGGCTACTGCCTGTTTTAAGCCGAAAAAACAATGTACACGGTGTGTACTTCTGAGTTCACGGTGTGTACTCCCTATATTTAGCTGTTCATTTTGTGTCACTGCCACAATGTTCATCCGTCGACATGAGTACATGTCATGTACTCCCAAGTACACGGCGTGTACTGTCACCCAACTGGTGGCTACTACACTGCCTTACTATTCCAGCCTTCCGACTGACTACATGGCGTGTAAGGTACCACTACACGGCATGTAGTCGGTTCCTATACCCTTCGTCGCTGGCATGGCTACACGCCCCTTTACTCATCCCAACACGGCCAAAAGTACACGGTGTGTGGATAAAGTACACGGCGTGTAGTTCCAAAATTCATGATTTTCCCATTTTCTATATATTCTCAAAAACACTTAAAGAAAAGGAAAATAAGAAGCCCGTACCTCTAAAACATAGAACCAGGTTCTTACAAACTTCCCCCCTAATAGAAATTCATCCCTGAATTCCCGTCCAAGGGTGGAGAAGATAAAGCTCAGAAAAACCCTAGCCACTGAGCACGTACGTCGGCCTCCCTCTCCTAGGTCTCGTCCTACACTCGGCCATGTTGTCATATCACCCGCACGAGAGGAACTGACCGGCCTTAGAGAACCTTCGTGCTTTGGTCAACGATATAGATCGGATGCTCCTCAAAGGACGCATCATGCTGAAGCTCAACCTCCTCTAGATAAAATGTGTGAGATGGGTCTGAATGGTAGTGATGCAACTGAGACACATGGAAGACGTCGTTCATGGCTCGGTACCACTGCGGTAACTGCAACCGATAGGCAACCAGCCCGACTCTCTCTAGATTCTCAAATGGCCCCACATACCTTGGTGAAAGCTTACCCTGTCTCCTTATCTGTTTGTGTTCCAATCTCAGAAAAACACGTAAGAAAACCTGATCCCAAAAGAAGAAATCTAAAGGTCATCTACGGCGATCAGCATAAGACTTCTGACGAGACTGCATGGTAGTCATCCGCTTCCGAATCAACTAGACCTGCTCAGATGTCTCATACATGAGATGTGGCCCCAGTAAAGCCGCCTAACCTGCCTCTATCCAGCACAAAGGTTATTGGCATGGCGTACCATATAAAGCCTCATATAGTGCCATCTTAGTAGTTTCCTAAAAACTATTGTTATAGGAAAACTCGACTAAGGGTATATGCTTCTCCAAAGAGCCCCCAAAGTCTAGGACTCATGCGCACAACATGTCCTCTAGCACCTGTATCGTCTTCTCTAACTGGCCATCTGTCTGAGGGTGGTATGTTGTGCTCAAAATCACCTGTGTACCCAGCCCTCTCTGAACACTCTGCCAGAAACGATACATAAAGCGGGTGTACCTATCTAAAATGATAGAATGAGGGACCCCATGAAGACGTACGATCTCTCGGATATACAGCCTTCCGAGCTCATCCACACCGAAGGTCTCCTTGATCGGAAAGAAGTGAGCTAACTTTGTGAGTCTGTCTACAACAACCCACACGACGTCTTTGCCTCGAGGTGACCTCGGAAAACCCATCACGAAATCCATCGCGACATCATCCCATTTCCACTCTAGAATGGGCAACTGCTCTAACAGCCCAGCTGGTCTCTGATGCTTTGCCTTCACCTGCTGACAGGTGGAACATCTCATAACAAACCCAGCTATCTCCCACTTCATACCCGGCCACCAGTACTGACGTCTCAAGTCTTGGTACATCTTGGTAACCCCGGGATGAACTTCCCAAGCTGAAGCATGAAACTCCCGCATATTCTCCTCGAGTATATCCTCCGGAACCCATACACATCCATGGAAACGCAAAACCTCATCATCGCCTGTCATCCAATCGGGAGGAGGGTCCTCACCTGCCACCGACTCCCGTAGGACTAGGCCTTCTAAATCAGATAGTTTTCTCATCCTCACTATGTCCAGGAGGGTAGATGTCATAGCCAAAGAAGAAAGATACAGCTTCCCCTGACTGTCATGCACCTCCAGACACATCTCAGAGAACAAAGCCGTAAGCTGCCACTCGCCACTGGCCTCGTGTACTGTCTGTATCTGAGTCTTCCTGCTCAGTTCATCAGCTACTACATTACCTTTGACAGATGTATAGGCATGCTCAAAATTGAAGGATTGTAGGTACTCGACCCACCTTCTCTGCCTCAGATTCAGGTCACGCTGAGTAAAGATATACTTGAGAATTTTATGGTTGGTGAAAACTACAAAATGCTCTCCCAATAGATAATGTCTTCAACAGAGCAACGCATGTACAACTGTTGTCAACATGAGATCATGATTCGGGTAATTCCTTTCATGTGGCCTCAAATGCCAAGACTCGTACGCAACAACACGGTCGCCCTGCTTCAAAACGGCTCCCATCCCAATCCCTGATGCATCATAGTAAACTGTATATCTCTTCCCATGCTCTGGGAGTATCAGGATCGGTGATGATGTCAACCTTCCCTTGAGGTCCTGAAAAGATGTCTCGCAAGCTTCTGACCAACGAACTTCACACCCTTCTTCATCAGACCTGTCAACGGTACTGCTAAGTAGGAGAAGTCCTGTATGAAGCGTATGTAGTAACCAGCCATCCCTAAGAAACTTCGTATGTCAAACACGTTCTTAGTTTGTTCCCAGGAAACTACTTCTCTCACCTTCTCTGGGTCTACTGCAACTCCTGCCTCTGAGTTGATATGACCCAGGAAGTGAATCTCGTCCATCCAAAAGTGGCACTTCTAGATCTTATCATATAGTCGATACTCTCTCAATGTACTCAATGTGATCTCAAGATGGGTGGCATGGTCGTGTCAAGTGTGAGAGTACACCAAGATGTCATCCACGAATACCTCCACAAAATAATCAAGATACGGATGGAACACACGATTCATTAGAGCCAGGAAAAGCATTGGCACGTTCATCAGTCCGAACAGCATAACTGTAAACTCATATAGACTATACCTACTCTTGAAAGCTATGAGAGGTATATCAGATGGTCTAACGCGCAGCTGATGATATCTGGATCTCAGATAAATCTTCGAGAACACACGTGCTCCATGAAGATGATCAAACAGATCATCTATCCTTGTAAAGGGATATCGGTTCTTAACCGTCAACTGGTTCAACTTCCGACAATCCACGGATTTTCTGAGGGTACCATCCATCTTCTTTGCAAAAAGGACCAGAGAACCCCAAGGAGAAGTATTGGGTCAGATAAAAGCCTTTACATGAAACTCCTCTAACTACCTCCTGAGCTCCTGTAACTCAGGCATGGAAATACTATAAGGAGGAATGGACACCGGTGCTGCTCCTAGCACTAGCTCAATAGATAAATCCACCTACCTCACTGGAGGTAGACCTAAAAATTCATCCGGGAAGACATCCCTGAAACGATCAACAACTAGAGGGAAATCCGTCTGACAAGTCCCCTGATCATCCAGATATAAACTCGCAATTAGGGCTGTGGCTCCACCTCTACCATGATGCTCTGGTCCAGATCGACTCACCTAAACATCCCACTAACCCTTGTATAGAAACTCTCCACCCTCTGGTGATGTGAAACACACCCTACGACGATATCAGTCGACAAAGGCTCGGAAGGGAACCAACAAGTCCATCCTGAGAATGACGTCATAGCTCGTCATCTCTAAGACATAGTGGTCCCAAAGGAAGTGACACCCTCCAACCTCAAGGGTGGACTCCTTGCACTGACGCACACCCGCCGTCAGAGTCCCCAAAGGAGTGTCTAGATTCATGATATCAGAAAAAAGTAGAAACACAGAGACCAAGGCTCTCCACTACGAGTACAGATATGAGACTATACATAGCACCCGTATCAAAAAGTACTGAAGAAAAGACAAAAGCTACTAGAATAGTACCTCTGACTGTAGAAGGTCTGGGAACTTGCTCTTTCTGGGTCTGGCACACTGCATACGCCTGCCTAGTGCCATGGCCCTGTGACATAGCCTGGCTACCCTGAGCTGTCCCGCCCTACTGCCTCTGAGATCCTGTTGTCTGGCTACCACAGCCATGACCACCATCTCTGCCTGCACGCCCTGACGTACTCCAGTTCCCTGACTGGTAAGAAGCCACTGGTCCCGCTTCCGTACACAGAGTCTGCTCAGAACCCCTCTCACTAGCCACTGGTGGAAACTCCCTGCAAAAGCGCTACAAATGACCCATCTTGCCACAAGATCGGCACTCCGCTGGGTCTCGTGGACACTACGACAACTTGTTCCCCTCTCTACCACACTGGTAGCACATAACTGGTCCACTTGAAGAATTATTCTGACTGGTACTTCTACACTGAGTGAAGTTCGTCTGTCTCTTCCTCTTGTTAGCAGAAAAAACACCAGTAACTGGTGCTGAACCGCCCTGGACCACACCACTAGATTCCCGCAGGTTCCTCTCTGTAATCAACGCCTGGTTCACAGTATCGTGTACAGTAGGAAACCTGAAAACATTCACCAGTGCTTGGATGTTATAGCGAAGACCATCCTCAAAACTTCTGGCTCTCAAAGTCTCATCACCCACCAGCATGGGTGCAAAACTCTGAAGCTCCATAAAACGAGCAGAATAGTCCATCACCGACATGGAACCCTGTTGAAGATTCATGAACTCTCGAGCTCTATATACCCCCAGCGTCTCAGGAAAGAATAATTCATAGAATACTTCCTAAAAATCATCCCACGCCATGTCTCTATGATGCTCTGACTGGGTGGTAACATCCCACCACCTCTTGGCGGAATCACGCAGCATGTAAGTCGCGAGCTTGACCCTCCACCCTGGAGGCAACTCAATATGCTCAAAAATAGTATGCATCGATCCTAGCCAAGACTCTGCAGCCTGTGGTCTGCCATCCCCTGAAAACATAGGCGGATGCTACTGCTGAATGATATGTGTCAGCTCAACCATAGATGTGGTAGCCTACGGTGCTCCCTGAATGGTCTGCATGAACCACAATAAGCCTTCACAGAACTGCACCTCCACGCCTATGTCCAGTATAACAGCTGGCGTCGCATCTGGCTCTACTGGTGGATCAACTAGTAGCCCATGGCCCACCATCTCTAGAGTATAATCGTCACCGCTCTCCTGGCGAACAACTCGCGGTCGTATAGGCGGCATGACACTACAAGGTCAAAAGCACGCCTCATATTCAAGATTATTATGACCTAAAACAAAGAAACCACAAGGAAAGAAGAGGAATAAAGCATTCAAAATTTTCAAAACAAGACTACACAGCATGTACACTGACTACCCGGCATGTACATGACTTTCCTTCCCCTGCCCGGGTCCTTCTACATGGCTAAGCCACACAACTTCTGTCTAAAAAAACTACACGGCGTGTACAATATCTACATGGAGTGTACGGTGTTATTTTCCAACTACTCGTGTTGTCTGGGACATGGCCAACTACTCGGATTTACACAACATGGTGTGTTACACCCGCACACGGCGTGTACACCAACCCGTTTCCCAGCCACATGGCTAACACCAAACGGTCTGTCCTTGGACAAGACTACGCGGCGTGTCCCACAGGTACACGGCGTGTCCAGGGAGAGGTGACACCAGCCCATGTCGTTACCTACACGGCCGAGTCCCCAGGTCACACTACACGGCGTGTCTATTATTGACACGACATGTTCTATCAAGGAGTTCATTGACCCGTGTTGTTAGTTGCACGGCCGGACTCCGGGTCACACTACATGACATGTACAAAAACTACACAGCGTGTTTTACCCAAGCCCTTCCCTACCCCGTGTCGCCGCCCACACGGTTTGTGACACGGAAAGAGACTAAATGCCATGTACTTGGGTCACACGGCGTGTACTCATAAAGTTCATTTTTCTTCCCAAACAGAAGAACACACACGGCATGTATGAGGTCCTACACGGCATGTATTCTGGGTTTTCCGGACAGTATGCCTCAGAAACTTCCCTGGAACCCAGAAACTACTAAAAACCAACACATAAGTGTCAAATTCCGACCCATGGGGGCCCATACTCCCCACGAATCAATGTTTGACATCTTATATTTGTTATAACCAATAATAGTCAATGATCCACCAAATTTCAGTCAATGGGGGCCCATACTCCCCAAAAACCAATGTTTGGCATCCATTTTATAAACAGGCTCACAGCAGGTATTTTTATCAAGCAGCTATCACAATAGCACGCTTCTCTAGCACAACAACTATCACAACAACATGCGAATTTCTAATGAACCTACATGGCAAGGAAACTATGCATGGAATGTGATTTCTAGCATGTGCCTATATGATGCATGAGACGACATACCCTCATCACATCGGGTTGCAACTAAATAGAACCCACAGATAAAATATAAACAACACAATCCAAGTGTGTCACCCAACGGTGAAAACATATCAACCGTAAAATTGCAAAATCAACAAAATTGCAAAATACGAGGTAGACTGGCTTTTCCCTGTACACAGGTTAGCTACACCCAGGCACAACTTATTACCAACTACCGTTCTGTCCTACCCCTGACTACAGCTCCAAATAGTAATACAAAGAAAAGAAACTCCTCTGATACCACTTTGTAACGTCTCGGACCAAGGCGCCACGCAACGGGTGCCCCGAGCCCAGTTCGCCACGTGACCTCAAGCGCATTTCCCCAAATGCCAGAGGCTGTCGATTAGCAGCGAGGGCCCAGGTCTGATAGTGGGGAAACTATGCCCTCATTTGTCAAAGTGTAGCACAGAGGAATACAAAATAAACATACACGATAGCGGAAGTAGTAACATACACAACTAAAATAACTACAGTAGTGGATATAACCAACAATATATAAAAGATGATGCTACATGTTTCAAGTTCTAAGAAAACAGCCAGAACATGTTATACACCAATACAATATAGCAGAAGCAGAGTATAGCAAAGCAAAGCAAACAGCTGGCAGCGGCATCGCAAGCCTAGGCTCAGTCCCATGCCCTCCTACTCCTCTAAAATAGTCAAGTAACTGTATAGGGACTCTTACCCCTATCTACACCTGTAGCAACATAATCTGTTTGGGCTGAAAATAATGACCCAAACAGGGTGTGAGAAATATATCTCAGTATGCACCCACAAAAGGAATGTGCCCAACTGCATGTAAGCATGCAACAACAGTGTGCAATAGTAAAATGCAATAAAGTAATCAGTATTGATAAGTAACTAACTTAACAACTAAATTTCCATTTTATTATTCATTTAATTCATTATAGATTAGAAATTACCACAGTGCATTTCTAAACAAGCAGTCCACGTCCTCAGACAAGCAAAACCTTACCCTCGGGTAAGCAGAATCCATCCCGAAAGTATAGTCCTTAGGTGTAATAGAAATTTTTCCCTCAGGAATAGGTAGTGTCTCTCTCAGGCACAGAGTCTATTTCCCTCAGGCACAGAAGAAGTTGCCCTCAGGCTGAAATAACTACTTCCCTCAGGCTAAATAGCTCAGTGCCCTCAGGCTAATCACAACAGTGCCCTCAGGCTAAACAGGTAAACGGTCCATGACCAACATGGAAAGAACAAGTAAACAAGAAATTCCTATCAATGAAATTATACCATTACTACTTTAAAGGCATACCCTCACGTATCCTGGCCAAACGGATAAACAGTGGAACACACCCACGGGGTGGTTCTGGATCCAAGCAATGATCCCAACCAGCATTTTATTATCACAATTAAATACCTAATCAATTATAGGTATTAAATATAGCAATGTCCTCAGCCACACGACACCCCAACATGGGTTTGTGGCACGAATACTCACAAAAACACACGACAGTTCGAAAATAAACACAAAGCCACCTACCTTATATGTCAATGAGCGTTATACCCGAACGCCGACTCCTGAAATGCCAAATAACGGCGTAGATCTGATGAAGAACAAAACCCATTCAAACATAAATAACATTCCCTCAGAAAAGAATTGGTAAGAACGGTACCAGGAGAGGAGAGGGCTTACCCATGCAGTTCCAAAAAGATCATCCAAAGCCGAATCGGATTCTAGACGAATGCCTGGTGGATCTTCAAAGATCTCGCCTCCTCCTTTGGCTCCAAAATGGCTCACGTGCCTCCTCTGCCAAATGATGAGGCTACTGCCTGTTTTGAGCTGAAAAAACAAAGTACACGGCGTGTACTTCTGAGTACACGGCATGTACTCCCTTCATTTAACTGTTCATTTGGTGGCACCGCCACACTGTTCATCCGTCGACATGAGTACACGGCATGTACTCTCAAGTACACGGCATGTACTGTCTCCCAGCTGGCGTCGACTCCACTGCCTTACTATTCCAGCCTGCCAACTGACTACACGGCGTGTAAGGTACCACTACCCGGCGTGTAGTTGGTTCCTACACCCTTCATCGTTGGCATGGCTACACGCCCCGTGTACTCATCCCAACATGACCAAAAGTACATGGCGTGTGGATAATGTCCACGGCGTGTAGTTCCAAAATTCATGATTTTCCCATTTTCCATATTTTCTAAAAAACACTTAAGGAAAAGGAAAAGAAGAAGCTTGTACCTCTAAAACTAAGAACCGAGTTCTTACACATTTGAATGGAACCCTGAAAAATTATAAATTAAGTCACAATGTAATGAAAATTCTTGATGATGAGAAATTATTTTCATATCATATATGATAATGAAAATCACTCTGTTACACCGCGATAAATAGAAATAAAGGTTACCCATATAGATAATGTTAAAATGATTCCTCTTTAAACCATCGTAAATGAAATTTTAAAATAAGTTTGTCATTGAATTAAATTATTTCTATTAGAAAAAAAAATGGATTTTTAAAATATATTCCTAGAACAAAAAAAACATCTAGAGTTATAGGTTCATTAACTCCAGAATAATAAATATATATTTTTTATTTACATGTCTGTTAATGTTAATTAATTTAATTTTAGTATATATTTACCTATTATTTAATGTATGAAATTGTTTTATTTACTTAATTATTCAATGAACTTTACTTCATATGTTTTGGGGACATTCGATTCATAATCCCAAAAAATATTTGATAGGATAACCCTGGTCAATGGGGTGAATGTTCTATTATTTAAAAAAAATTAAAATGAAAAAATTAAAATTTTTATAAAATAAAAATTATATTATAATATTTTATTATTGGTATGAATTGAAATCAATTACATTTCCTTGTGGAGATGGTAAACCACTTGTATGATTGAAAGACATTATCATTTATAAACAAATGATAGGGTATGAACATAGATAATATATTATCATTAACAAATGATTTTAATTTCTTGAATAGAATATATATTCATTGAATCTGCCATTATTAAAATCTATTAGAGGAACTTTTGGAGAATTAAACATATCACATTATGGAGGTGTTATTCTACACATATGTATTTGCAATGTTTTCATTTCGAATAGGATGGAAAATGTGAAGAAAACGAGTTATCACATAGTCATAAAAAATGTTAGTATATGTAAGATAATAATTTTACTATTTTTCATGGTTTAAAAAATATTTTCAAGAGATATAAGTAGAATTAAACTTGAAGTATGTCAGTTAAATATTTTATAGTCTTCTCATAAAACCACTACGGATTACATATTTAGCTTTCTTTGTTTAGTCTTTTGTTGAGACCATAACCTCTAGATCATGTGCAATTATTTTAGGTAGATACATGGGTAGGTATTGGTCAAATTAGAGTGCTAAAAACTTATAGGGATAAAGGATATAAGAAGTACTTTTTGTATAAGGGGAGGGGAAATCATGGTATTATGTAATGTATTAAATTAATATAAATTAATTTTGATGGGAAATTTTATAAAAATTAATATTTTAGTAATATATGATAAGTATTATTCATAATAATCTCACCCATTAAAATATTGACATTCTTAGGGGCTGTTTTCATCTTTATCTCTTAGTGTAACCCCCCCCCCCCAGCTGGAGGTTAACCATTTTGATGATTGAAGTGATATCAATTTTTTTTAATATATAGGGGTCAACAATTTACTCTAAAAGATCAATTTAACCATAAATGGACATTTATTGATAATATAATCTTCAAAAAATTCTATTTAAAAAAGAAAATATTTTAATAAAAATAAAATAATTAAATGAAATTTTATTTATCATATTATACCATTATCATCATTTTCGGGACTATTCAAAATGTTTGACTTCAAATAAATCAAGAAAGTAATAAAAATCATATATAACAAATTAAAAATCACTAATATGTTATATTTATGTAAAAAATCATAGGAAACTATAAATCACCCAAAATTATATCACTTTTAGATACATTAAAATAATTTAATTGATTTTTTCTATTGCGTTCACAAAAACTGTGTTTGCTTTCAATAAGTATTTAAGGTAATTTTTTATTCATTACAAATTAATAATAAATTTGTAGGGAATATAATTCATTTGAATTTTAAAAATATATTTTATACCAAAACTAATATTCATTGAATACTATGAAAACATATTTACGATATGAAAACAAAGAGAGTGAATTTTTAATTTTTTATTTAAAATCACATTACAATCATTATCAATGAAAAGTGGTATGAAATTCAAATATTTTAGAACATTTTATATTATTATAGAATAAAAATTATTAAATATAATAAATATAATTTTCATTGAGATCTTTTGGCTTGATTACATAATTTTTAGCCTTTACTACCAGACTTACCCTTATAGAGTTGGAAAATAATAACTTTGGTTACTATTCCTAATAACCAAAAATTAAAGTGAACTATTTAAAAAATCTTGCCATCTAGATAAAATTTTTATACTATATTTTTATAAATTCAATTTATATAATTTTTGTAAATCAATTTTTATGTAAATTTCTTAAATTCATTATAACACTATTTTTTAGAAAAATGCATTTCCAATCCAAAAAATAATCTTATACCAAAATTAAGTTTAATTATTATTATGATGTAATTATTTTCATTAATTATAATTGAATTAAACTTATGTTACTTTAATATAATATGTTCATTTATAATTATATTATTCAGTTAAAAATAATGGATGTTTTTAAAAAAATGTTATTTTTCACTATTCCCTAAAAAATAAAATTTTCTGAAAAAATACCAAATTATTAAGCTAGGAATGTTTATACTTGATACATTTAAAAATTAAATTCATTTTTTAGAATTAAAATTCAAAAATATTAAAATTTATATTCAAAAAAAATATTTTATAGAAAAATTACACAATATTTATATAATGAATATAAAAAAATAACAGATAATTTATGAATATTAGTAAGACATAAAATGTAATTGAAACTAAATTAGTTTTCCAAAAATTGTATCCAAAAGTTGGATTCATAAAAATATAAATATTTTAAGATGGGTTATCTTATATTTTTATAAAATAATTAGTATTGTTAATTTTTAATCGAGAATAATAAGGGTTAAAATGTGTAAAAGAAATATCTAAAATTATTAATAGCTAAAAGTATATATAAACCTTAAATAAAAATTTATTTTTTATTTTTTCAATACCCAAATTTTTAACCAAAATTTCTTCACCTAACTCACTTAACAAACATAACACACATTTCATAACATTCTTTCCACTCACATAACATTAGCTTCTATGAAAAAATGACCTCATTTCACAAAAACATGGTAATCACTCTCACCTATTATGTCATCCCTTTCCACCCCAAAGGATATAAAAATTAATCACCCTTTGTATTACCTATTTAAATACCTCCATATAATTTTTAATGATCTATGAATCCCTTCCATGATTTAATATTCTACACACCAAGGTTATGGTTTTATACATCCTTCTTTTGTGATTTTGATGACATGTTTTTTATAAGAGCCATTTCTCTTTCATTGCTTATATTATTTTGAACCCCCATCATTTATAGGTTATGTAAAACCCCAAGATGATATAGGGTTAAATGATTAAATGATATGACTCATGTAAACAAGGAGCACCTTTGTTTTTGGGAGCCTTCCTGATTAGAAAATCATAGTTAAGCTTGCTTGGCCTAATGTAGTGATCAGGATGGGTGGGCTTTGGGGATGTTTCCCAAGGTGTCTGTGAGTGAGGATAAATAAAAATGAAAAGGGAATGTGCTGGCTAGTATGGATAATCATTAGTCAGATGAACCATTCAGGAAAGTGGGTGGAGCCTTAGGGTGGGAACTGCATGTCTGTAGGAAAACTGGTGGTAATGGGTGGGCTGGGACCCGACAACCATGTAAAGGTGGGGTGTCTTTGTGGTCACTGTGGCCTAGTTGTTATATTTGGTATAAGAGGAGGATCCCATCCTTAAGAGCAGTTCATTGCATTAGTTGAGATTTAAGTCCCACAACGAGGATCTAGTGCTCTAATGGGGGTGATTATAACACCTTGTAATGATAACGGATTAAATGAATAAATGATATGACTCATTTCAAAAAGGTGCACCTTTCTTTTTCATAATCCTACCTGATTACAACATCATAGTTAAGCATTCTTGTCCTCGAGTCATGATTAGGATTTGTGAACTTATGGGATGTTTCCCAGGGTGTGTGTGAGTGAGGAAAAATCACACTAAAATGGAAAAGTGTTGGTCGGTGGGGATAATCATTGGTCAGATAACCAGATCAGGCATTTGGGTGGGGCACAGGGTGGGGACCATGTGCTTGTGTGGCAACTGGTGGTAATTGGAGGGTCAAGACCCATCATCCATGTTAAGGAATGGTGTTTGTGCTGTCAGTGGGTCCATGTTGTTAAATTTGGTATCAGAGGAGGGGCTCTACCTTAAGTGTAGTGCATTTCATGGGTTGAGATGTAGTTCCCACATCAAGGATGTTGTGCTCTAGGGGGTGATTATAACATCCCATAATGACAAAGGGTTAAATTACTAAATGATATGACTCATTTAAACAAATAGAACCTTATTTTTCAAGAGCCCTCCTGATCAGAAAATCATAGTTATGCGTGCATGACTTGGAGTAGTGATCTGGATGGGTGACCTTCTGGGATGTTTCTCAGGGCATGTGTGAATGAGGATAAAGCACACTGAAAAAGAAAGGTGATGTAATGTGGGGATAATCATTATTCATATGTCTGGTTATTTCATGTGGGTTGGACTTAGGGTGGGGACCACATGTCTGAGGGGAAACTGGGGCTACCTAGTGGGCCAGGACCTGACATCCATGTTTTGGTGGGGTGTCTATATTTTCACCAGAGCCCAGTTTTCAGAAGTTAATATTTGATTAAAGGATTATGAGACCTCAATATTTTCCATAGGTTATTATAAGATGACATTTTAATGAAACTCGTATCATTTAATTGGTTATGATAAGATATTTATAACACCCATAACCTTTTATGGGTCACGATATAATGATTGATTTATTGTCTTATGGAACATGTATGTATGATTTCATTATATTATGGGTGGGACCTATATATCCCTCTAATGCATTTGGTAAAGATCTATATCTCATGAGATAATGATGGGAAATAAATCAATAGACATTATCCAAAATGAAGAAAAGTTTTGTCCTAATCCATAATGGGAAACAAGTGTGTCTTGATCCCCAATGGGAAATATGTGTCTAGATACCAAATGGGAAACTGGTGTGCCCTGATCCACTATGGGAAATAGTGGTGTCATGATCCAAAATGGGAAAGAGGCATGTCCTGATCCACAATGTGAAAATGGTGTGTCTTGAAAAAGAATGGGAAATAGGTGTGTCCTCATCCATAATAGGAAACAAGTGCATCCTTATCCACTATAATAAATAGTTGTGTCCTGATCTGCTATGTTGATTGTCTTGTTAATTATACTTAAAACATGGAATGGTTTTTTATATTTAAATTTTTTCCACAATTATATGACATGAGCCTTTGTTTTGCGATTGATGTTAGATGATTAATCACCCTTATGATTCATGACAAGTAAACAACCAATATTTATTCCATGTATCTTGATTATTATATTTGATATGCATAGTATGATATTCTAATGTTATAATCATGTTCTCATACCCTTATTTTCATGTAATGCTTATATATCTCCCTTTATTACCATTATGGAGTATTTGATCACAACCCCTTCGTATATTTCCTTTCCATAGGTTATGAAGAATGGATTAAAGTTGGAGTACTAAAAGAGAAGATCTTTATTGTTCTATGTGAAGATCATTCACCAATATATAATATTATGATTCCATGATTCTAAATACACTAAACTATTATGGTCTTTAGTAATTTTCGTTTATAATATACTAAATATTCATCTAAAAATATGAAATATCCATGCATCTTAATCCTATTTCAATATAGTTTGTATCAAACAAAAATATTAGTCACCCTTTGGAAAATAGGATGGGAAACCATTATTGAGATCTCTAGGGCTATTTATAAGGATATTTCTAGGGATTTATGGGAGGATAAGCAAAAGGATTCATTGATTTAATATAATTTGTCATAATTTAGGAATCCTTTAAGTGATTATTAATGGTTATGTTCTTTTCCTATACAAAACTTTCTTCCCACGCTATGATTTGTGTATTTAGTTAATGGTGGAAACCAAAAGTAACTGGGTTAACATTATATGTGATAGAAAATTTTTGGATGAGAAGTCAATTGGGATTATCACTATAGTGAACGATGTTTTGATCATTCCAAAAAATTTGTCACAGAACCTGATTAACAATGGGTACCATAAGTAACTCAATGACTCACCAAAGAAGACAAAGAAAGAGTTTTCTAAGAGTATAGGTAATAGGGACCATCGAGGAATGAAGATTCAATTTCCATTATGTCAAGAATGTGGAATGTAGTATCAAATTGAATGTCTTAGAGGAACATGAATACGTTTTGATTGTACATATTATGAACACAATGTAAATCTCTAAAAAGAGAAAGTGAATTTTTTGGTTAAAACAATAGATTGCTATATTAACCTCCATAAGATATAATTTATGGTTAAATTGCTTTTTTCTGGAATGGATGGTCACTTTGAAAATTGATGTCCTAAGTTGAATTCTCTCGAGGAGAATCATTAAGGTAGTACGAGTAAGGGTTTTATTATTGATGATAATGAGACTATAGATGAAATAAAAAAAAGGAAGGAGGTATTAATTCATAGGATAATGTATCCTTGTTATGAATTAATGACAAAGTAGATTATTTTAAGTGTTTGTGTATTTGGATTCATGAATTCTGAATAGTGAATTTTTGCGGATTTTCTAGTTTATTTTTTTTCTATAGGGATTAAAAAGAATATGTTGAAGGGTTCTGATGGACATGAAAAGTGATTTAATTGTAAGTTAAAATTTTTAGTATGGGAAGAAAACCCTTAATATGTTACTTATGTTTTGATAATGATGTTTGGATAATGATATTACATAAATGAATAATTAAATTTGATAGTACTAATTATCATTGATATAATTAAGTATTTTTTTACAAGTTGATTGTCCCATCATGGATGAAGATTGAAAAAAAAATAGATGTAAGGAATTTATCCCATAAACAATGGAATAAAGAAACATGTATTTTTTTAAAAATTATTTATGTTAATCTATATCATTACCAAGTTTCAAGAGAATTCAAGATGAGGTTATTAAAATATTTGTTATGTGACAACCAATAGATACTATATGATATAATGGGGATCAATTATAAGCTATTTTTGAGAAATAATTTACTATATTTATAAATGTTGGGACTTTTATCATCTGGAATTGTAATAAAATTAACCATTTATTGAACGATTCAGGTTAAAATTTAGATGAGATTTTAGATATTAATGTATTACATCACTATATGAGGATTTATGCATATTAGATAATTATGTTAACCTTTTTTCTATGATGTTAACTATAAAAATTTGAAATTTCATATCAACCTACCTCAAGATTTGCTAGTACTTTTTGAATGAAAAATTCACCTTCATTTCATGGAGTAAAAGTTTATGTGAAAATTTGTTAATGAACAAAAAATGGTGAGGTTGTTCTCAAATCATGGAAGTATATCTTTTCATGAAAATTATTCATTTTTTGGTAAATGGTTTTTGAAATAAAATTTTTTTCCTATTATCATCATTATTTATGATATGAGTGACCTTGTTAAAGACAATTTGGGATCTGCCTTTGTAATCTTTAACTTTCTCATAAAAATGTTATTTATCGCTCTCCATCAGAACTTTATAGTTACATTTATGTTCAATGTCCATGTTTTCAAATTCCACATATGTTCTTTTAGGTGGAAACCAAGTTATGGGTTTTTTGGGTAACTATTATGTAATTACCCACCAATTCTCATTGGCTTGAGAGTGCAACGATTCATTACTAGGCCTTAAGATACATCTCCAAGGAGCCAAAGGCTAGCAGTAAATGCCGAAGGGTTTCAAAATATATGGAGGACGATTTACTCTTAAACTGAAAACAACCAACAAATAGAGCAAACTAGATAAACGTCACCAACAACCACTATATGATTCATGATTTAAAACCAAAACAACTCAACCATTATTTTCATAAAAACCCAACTAAGAGTACCAAAATGGAGTACAAAACCAAATCAGATAAAACAGTGGAAAGACAACTACAAGACTTCAAGATGACAACCCAACTCTATGCACCACAAGTTCCAAGCTCCAACATCACGAACCAGCCGAAGAGTTACGAACTAGTGCTATAAACGTGAGACACTTTACCTTTTCCAAAATCCTGGTATATGACATCTGCAAAAGCACCAACGTTCCAAAGCAGGGGGTGAGTAATGAAACTTAGTAGGTTTTCCCCGATGACTTCCCAACCCATGCCTCTAGGTTAAAACATGTTATCACATTTATATTAAAAAAATTTATAAAACAATTCCAAAACAATTAAAAATATAGAGAATTCCATGTCCAAGCTATTTATCCAACAAAAATCGTTTTCCAAAAAAGCTACCAAGAAAAGTATCCCAATCAAATTCACATTTCAATTTTGGAACTTTCATTCCATTTCACAAATCCACACAACCAACCATTTCACAACCTGTGAAATCCACTATGCATGCATCATTACGACAGTTCCATACACATGTGTATTCTCTCCTTGATCTACCAATTCATCACAAGGTAATTGTTCTCTATGTGCCATTACACTTTTGGCACCAAGCACAAGGTCATATTTCAACCAAACCTCATAAATGAAATATTAACACACACACCAAGTATACCCCAAAACCACACCATTTAAACCATGCCAAAACCATTTCAATAAAACACCCTTTTATTAAAATCCCTTTTCCAAGAAACCATTTTCCAAATCACACAAATCCATATTTTAATATCACTATTTTAAAATTAAGAAACCAAAACACTTTTCACAAACCATTCTTTCAATTACCACAATTTCATCAAAACCCATATGTCATCACTAAGGAAGATTTATAACATAATTTGAACCAAAATTTCACAATCAAAACCAAGCGATTAAATAAATTTGAACTATGCCTTCAAGTTCTATGAAATAGGAATCAAATAGTGAATCCACCTACCTTAACAAAAAGGGCGAAACCAGGCCATGGATGAAGAACACTCAAGGAAACCGGGTCAAAACTCCAAAAACCCTCCTTAGATCTCTTCTCTAATCACAAACAAGACCAAATTTTGTCATATTAGGCATCCACACATTTAGATCTACCCAAAATGGTGGTAGATCTAAGAAAATGAGAGAAGAGGAGAGGTATATCTATGTAGATCTGAGAAACCAGTCAAGAACGATCACAATCCTTAAGAATCCGTCTTCGATTCGCCAAGAGAAGCCTTCAGATCGCCACCGGAGCTCTTGGGAGAAGTCTTCCAACCATAAAGGGATAGTAATCCCAAGTTAGGGCCGCTTAGGAGGTTTAAACAAGGATATTAAAGGCAAAACGAGTTAGATCCACAATTTTAGGATCTAACTTTATGTGACTGCATGGTTAGTCCACACGGTTTGACAAACTGTGCACTAACCGTGCATTAGTTTCTGCCTCAGTCATCCTTCTTGCATGGCCTCATCACCTGGTTTCCCTTAACAGTGCACCGATCGTGCGAAAGCCACTGCTTCCTTAGTCATACAGTCACTGTTTGGCTGCACAGTTTGACAAACCGTGCACCGACCGTGCACCTTCCCCCTTGCTTCAAACTTCACTCCAGGATCTCCCGATTCTGGCATACATCACCCATAACTTTTGAATCCAAGAAAATCATCAAGTAAGGGTTACATACCAGAAACCAGGGGTACTAAATTCTCCCCCCCCATTGACCTTTCCATCACTGAAAAGTAGAAAACAATTCCTTGACTGAGAGTATTCTAGCCACTACTCCTTCATTTCTGTATCGTGTTCCATAGTCTCTTCCTAAATCTGACCATGATCCAATAATACCCGTACTAGACCGATGTTTTTTCCACTAAAGAAATTCTCTTGACTATCCACTATCCACACTAATATATGTATCCACGAATCAACCGTCTCTATGTCAACGTGATGCCATCTGATCACATGGTCAGAATCGGGCTGATACTTCTTCAACTGAGATACTTGGAACACATTATGCACTGCACTGAACCGTGGAGGTAATACCAACCGATACAGCACCTCTCCAAACTGTTCCAGTATCTCAAAAGGGCATATATATCAAGGAGATAACTTTCCCTACTTCTCAAAATGACATTGTCCAAGCCTTGGAGAGATTATCAAAAAGACGTGATCACTCACTACAAATGACAACAGTCTTCGGCGATGATCTACATAAGATTTATGAATACTCTGAGCCGTCTCCATCCTTTTTATAATCAATTGAATCTTCTCCATTGTTTCTTGGACAAGGCTAGGCCCGACTAGTGAAGTTTCACCAGTTTCCACCCAGCATAGTGGAGAACGACAAGGACGCCCATACAATGCTTCGAACGGAGCCATGCGTATCAAGGCTTGATAGCTATTATTGTATGAGAACTCCACTAAGGGTATACGCTCCTCCCATGAGCCACCAAAATCCATTACAGAAGCCCACAACATGTCTTCCAATGTTTGTATCATCTGCTCGGATTTCCCATCTGTCTGAGGATGATTCGTCGTACTCATAGTGAACTGAGTCCCAAGGGATTGTTTTAAGGATTTCCATAAATGATATGTGAACCTCATATATCTATCTAAAACGATAGACACGGGTACACCATGTATCTTTACCACTTCTCTGATATAGATTTTTGAAATATCTTCCACCGTATGGGTTTGACGAATTGGGATGAAATGGGTCGACTAGGTTCGATGATACACTATCACCCAAATGGCATAGTGTTTCTAGATCGTTCTTGGAAGACCTGTAAAAAAATCCATTACTATCTGCTCCCATTTCCACAGTGGGATAGGTAAAGACTGTAACATACCAGATGGTCTCTGATTCTCTACTTTAACATGCTGACATGTTAAGCATTGTGAGACGAACTCGACCACCCTTCTTTTCATCTCGCTCCACCAAAACAGCACCTTTAGCACCTTATACATCTTCGGTGTACCCGGATGTACAACCCATCTTGAATGGTGGTAATCATTAAGGAGTTGTTCATGAGTAGCTAAAGGTACAAACATCCAATCTCAAAACTGCAAAACTAAACTAGCTTCAAGTTTCCAGCAATCAATGGTATCCCCACCATTGAGTTTTGAACTCATTATCATTCATTCTTCATCAGATGTTTGTACCTCTTTGACCACTTTTACCTTTTCAGGAAAAAGCATATTTGAAAAGAAAACCGCAACATCACCTCATTTTTCACATTCCACATGAATGTCGGCTAAGAACTGCATCAACTGCCATTCATCTGAAGCTTCTTTCGCCAACTGAGCATACGACTTTCTCGTCAATGCATCGGCCACCAAATTTCCCTTAACCGGTGTATACATCAAGTCAAAGTTGAACATTTGAAGGTACTCCATCCATCTTCTCTGCCTCAAGTTCAAATCTCATTGTGAGAAAATGTGTTTCAAGCTTCTGTGATCTGTAAACACAGTGAACTTCTTACCAAAGAGATAATGTCTCCATTTTTTCAAAGTATGGATGACCGTAGCCAATTCTAAATCATGTGTTGGGTAATTTTTCTCTTGCACCCTCAACTGCCTTGCGCCATAAGCAACCATATGGTCTCCTTGCAAGAGAAAAAAACCCAAACCTATTCCTGAAGAACCACAAGACACCACATACCCCAGTCCTGATTCCGAAAAAATCAAGATAGGTGCTGATGTAAGGAAAACATTCAACTCTTGAAAATATCTTTGACATTATTTAGTCCATTGAAATTCACTGTTATTATTTGTAAATGCTATCATAGGAGAAGATAGTTGTGAGAAGTCATGGAAAAAGCATCGGTAATAACCATCTAGACCAAGAAAACGTCGTATTTCAAATACATTATTCAGCAGTTTCCAATAAAAAATAGCTTCTATCTTTTCTAGATCCACTGAAACACCTTTCTCAGAAACAACATGGCCCAAAAAGCATACCTCTTGTATCCAAAAACTGCACTTTGATAATTTGGCATTAAACTGATGGTCTCTTAATATTTCCAACACTGTCGCCAAGTGTTTCTCATGCTCAGACCTTATTCTTGAATACACCAATATTTCATCTATAAACACCACAATAAAAGAATACAGATATGGTTGAAATATCTGATTCATCAAATCCATGAAGACCGTCGGTGCATTCGTAAGACCAAAAGAAATTACTACATATTTTTAATGGCCATATCTGCTTCTGAAGGCTGTCTTCTGAATATCCTCCTTCCGAACTCGCAACTGGTGATATCCTGACCGTATGTCAATTTTGGATAACCACTGAGCTCCCCTCAATTGATCAAACTGTTCATCAATGCGTGGAAATGGATATCTATTCTTTATTATAACATGGTTAAGTTTATGATAATCCACACATAGCCTCAAAGTTCCATATGCTTTCTTTACAAACAAAACTGGTGCTGCCCCAGGGGACACGCATGGCTGAATAAAATATTTTCTTTTCAACTCCTCTAACTGCACCTTAAATTCCTTTAAATCCATTGGTTCCATCCTATAAGATGTAAGGGAGATAATAATGGTTCCTGAAAGGAGGTCAATCGTAAACTCCACTTCTCTTACAGGTGGTAACCCTGAGAATTTTGTAGTAAAACATAATGAAATTGATCCACCATAGCTGGAAAACTATTTTCCACAATCGCTACCAATGATGCCAAATCCAACACTTCCAATTGGTAAGAGATCGTTCCCACCATTGGTGCCAACATGCTCTTTTCACCTTTCTTTATCATCCTCTCTCCTCTAAAGAGATGGTGGATTGCGTCCTCCGTCGTGGAACTAACTGTTCTCCCATAATAGTCGATCTGAGCCTTAAACCTTGTCGACCAATACATACCCAGGATTACATGATAGACAACCATATCCAACAAGGAGAAATCCCATTCTTACTCAACGCCATCAATAGTTATAGACAAATCTCTACACACGAAGTCTTGACATTCTCTATCACCCAGAGGAGTTTGCAGTTTTAACACAGAAGGCATTATTTCATGTTCTAAGTTCAGCAAATCAAAAATCCGAGAATCAAGAATATAATGGGATGCGCCAGTATCGAAAAACACATGCATGATGGTATATTTAAAAAGAATTGTACCTCTCACCATAGATGGTCCATACTGTGCATCCACAATCACATGTTCCGCTCCATATAAATTCTTTGTTGTTGCACTTTTCTCCTTATTTCCCTATTGAGATTTCCCTGCCTGAGTTGTCATGGAATTCTTGGAATCACCATAACTAGCTCTGTTCTGCTGGCGAGGCTGATTTTTTTGTCCTCACCCTATTAAAGCATAAGATGCTTGCGACGCTTGGGAGGTGTCACGTGCACCCGACCTCAGAGCACTACGACAATATTTCATAAGATGCCCCATCTTATTGAAATTGTGTAAATCTCTTGGTGGTGTTGTACATTCTCATTTCATTTGGTCAATCACACCACATTGAAAACACCCAACTTTCATCATGGATCATGGAGGACGATTCACCGATCCAACCGTCTGATTCTGATTTGCACTCCCACCATGGAAGTAGGTGTCCCTCTTCCTCTTCTTCCCGGCATTAGAGTTCCCACCCGTTCCTTTGGGTATCATTATACTTCCTCCTCTCATAACTCTTAAGATGTCTATTTCTTCTACTATTGCTATATTTACCATCTCCGTATAATCAGTAATACAGAGCATAAATATCATCGAACGGATATCCTGTCGCATCCCTGATTCAAATATGCATGCCTTCAGCAACGCACTTGCAGTAACATCCGGTGCAAAGCGCACTAAATTCATGAATTTAGCCGCATATTCCATGATAGAGAGATTCTCCTACTTTAGAATGAAACATTCTATCATCCTATGGATCTTGAACGTGTGAGGATAAAATTGTTTATTGAACAATTCCTCAAATGCCTCCCTGCCCATTCCTTGATCCACCTTAGCCTACACCACTAGCTCCCACCACTGTCTTGAAAGATCCTCCAGCATGTACGTCACCAACTTTA
The DNA here is from genome assembly GCA_963277665.1 of Viscum album. Lineage (NCBI taxonomy): Eukaryota > Viridiplantae > Streptophyta > Magnoliopsida > Santalales > Viscaceae > Viscum > Viscum album. The sequence continues at coordinate 2,086,098,809 of OY728165.1, read as the reverse complement.
CTGTCAATTCTACTGGTGTGATGATGGAATCAAAGATACGATTCATCCTACTCATCCACACCTCCGCCCTTTCTGGTTCGGAATCACCCCAAAAGATGGGTGGATTCTGGTTTTGGAACTGGATGGAATGGTCTACATGCCTTGACTCATTCCTCTGATTCCATTTGTCCACCACCTAAAATGCTTGAATGATACTTTGAACCAGATATTGTTTCACACGTGGTTGAGGTGCAATCACATTCTCCACAGCTTCTTCCGTTTGGTTTCTACGATGTCTAACGGGTTCCATTTTCTATACAAACAATGCATGCTGTTAGTCTCACTTCTTAGCAACTGAAGGCTTAGCATTTCAATCTCTATTACACCACTATCCAAATATCGATTTACAACCATTTCTAAAACAGATCTTTTCTTTCTTTTGAAAATCAATCTATTTTCAAAATACATAAACCATTATCTTTTCAAAATCATTCATTTGAAAACGTGCTTAAATTTTTTAGAAATCATGCTTTTGCATCAAAATATAATCCATTTCACATAATGATTTATGAAATCCTAGTGGGAATTAATTTCTTAATAATGCATCTCACGCTCATATCATTGGATAAACCCATGACAATGAGATTTCCAACATTCTTGAAGTGTATCCAAAACACTTATGTACCCAACACCCTGGTAACTTGAAGTTCAGCATAAACAGGTTAGCTACGTTCTTTTATGCTATAAATTTCATGTTTCGACAATCCTAATCCTTTCTATGATGACCACCCAAGGAATAGAAAAGAAGGAATTTCAACTCCAAGTCCAAGAACATCAATGACTACTTTTTAGGCAAGGACCGAACAAGCTGATACCATTTGTAATGACCCTCCAATTCTCATTGGCTTGAGAGTGCAACGAGTCATTACTAGGCCTTAAGCGACATCCCCAAGGTGACAAAGGTTGGCAATAAATTACAAAGGGTTTCAAAAAACATGGCGGATGATTTAACCTTAAACTAAAAACAACCAAAAAATAGAGAAAACTAGATAAACATCTACAAGAAACCGCTATATGATGCATGATTTAAAACCAAAACAACTCAACCATTATTTTCATAAAAACCCAACTATGAGTACCAAAACCGAGTACAAAACCAAATTAGAGAAAATAACAGAAAGGCAACTACAAGACTTCAAGACGACAACCCAACTCCAAGCTCCACAAGTTTCAAGATCCAACATCACGAACCAGCCCAAGAGTCACGAAATAGTGATATAAATGTGAGACACTTTACCTTTTCCAACATCCCGGTATATGACATCTGAAAAAGCACCAATGTTCCAAAGTAGGGGATGAGTAATGAAACTCAGTAGGTTTTCCCTGATGTCTTCCCAACCCATGCATCTAGGATAAAACATGTTAGCACATTTATATAAAACAATTAAAATAAAACAATTCCAAAATAATTCACAATATAGAAAATTCCATGTCAAAGTTATTTTTCTAACAAAAATCATTTTCCAACAAAGCAACCAATGTATGTTTCCCAATCAAATTCACATTTATATTTGGACACTTTCATTCCATTTCACAAATCCACACAACCAACCATTTCACAACCCTTGAAATCCACTATGCATGCATCGTCATGAAATTTCCCTACTCATGATAGATCTCTCATCGATATACCAAGTCGTCACAAAGTAATTGATCAACATGTGCCATTACACTTTTGGCACTAAGAAAAATGTCATATTTCAACTAATCCTCGTAAATGCAATATGAACACACACACCAAGTATAACCAAAAACCACACCATTTTAACCATGCCAAAACCATTTTAATAAAACACCCTTTTATTGAATTTTTTTCCCACAAACCATTTTCCAAATCCCACAAATCCATATTTTAATATCACTATTTTAAAATCATGAAACTAAAACACTTTTCACAAACCATTCTTTCTATTTACACAATTTTATCAAAACCCATAAGTCATGTAGAGACCCGAAGCTTAACGTACATGAACATTACATTAATTTTTCGGAAAACATAATACATAACAAAAACAGACACACAAGGACCGTAATAGTTTAGTGTCTTTGGAAACTTGGAACGTAATCTTCTAATCATGGTGAAAGATCTTCAACATGTCCCATAAAGATATTCCCCTTTTTTTCTTACCTAAAACCATTCTTTATATCCTAGGGAAAAGAAAACATAGAAAGGGTGAGCTCAAATTCTCAGTAAGGGTAAGCCTGGATAAAATAAAACATACCATATACATTTGAACTTAAAAACATGAACATAATGTTTAAACATCAAAATCTTGAGCAATGACATAAAACATGGAAGTACGTAAGGCATAGATCATAAAGAAACATTAAGAATGATAAAATATCATGGGAATAAAACATGTAATTGTGGAAACCATTAATCACATGATATGATTTACATAGTATCCAAGGCATTTCGGCCAAGACCATCTTAGTGGACAAAGTCCCTTTCTGAATCGAGTTCACTCCTCATTCAAGTCTTGTATTAATGAACCGGTTTAACTTTCCGTTCCAGCCATGTTTATCTCATGAGATATAAAATCATTACCCAATGCATTGGAGGGAGATATAGGTCCCACCCATCTCATAATTATACCATTCTTATGTGTTCCACAAAATCAGAAACCATACATCATAGCATAACCCATGTAATAAAAATGGGAATCTTAAACATCGTGACATCATAAAAAAATTCATATAAGATAAAGGAATTCATAATCATATAATTCCATCACAACATAATCAAATCAATGTAATAATAGGGATAGAAACAGAACCCTTTATTATCTTAGATGGAAAATAATTTTGATAAAACACTTGAACTCCATTCTTGAGGAAAATATCCTTTCTGCTTCAAAAACACTTTTCCTTTCTTAACATGTCGTACAATTCTAAACTAAAAAAAGTTGATTAAAAATAAACTTGAAAACTTGTAATGGAAGATTCTTGGGAATAATGTTTTAAAAATCCATTCATGCCGTATAAGTTAAAAAAACATTCTTCGAACTTTTCTCAGAAAAGTCAAAAAGTACCTCGTACGAAAAACGACAAAATATTTCTTTCATATCTTTTACTAAAAACTCACCGAACGGTAAAATTGGATTTAAAAAATTGCAGGTGGATGGAAATAATATTAAATATTGATGAAACATGTATGTGGATGATAAAATATACCCTAGTAAATACTAAAGTATAAACAATCTCGGATAAAAATGAGATTGTGATATTTCCCTTACCTTAGGTCCGATATGATTCGAACGTATCTGAAACTCCTGTATAATGATTTAAATAATGTTATTAACTTATTACAGAATCATATTAATTGTTATGATATCATATATGGTTCACTTATGACTATATTTCCCGTTCTTTTGTAAATTCCATGTTAAAGAGCGTTTTGGGTAAAATCATTTCATTTGTCGTCTGTGTTTTGACTTGTAATTATTCATATGATTACATAGATCATGATTACTTACATCAATAATGTAAAACATGATTTATTTATAATATATATTGAGAATATACATATATGTAATAGATCGATAAATGGAAAGAAATACACCGTTCATGGAGACGGTAGGCCGTACGTATGCATGAAAGTTGTTTTTGTTTCCTCATTGAATTGAATGGAATTAATTGAATGACATACATATATATATATACATAAATCCAGTATCATTATAATGTCATATATTTCATGATTAATTATTATATATACTTTATAATCATTTATGAATGGTTAATCATTGAGAATGAATCTCATCACGTCGTGGAGACGGTATTCCGTACGTACGCACGAGCGATGATATCGTTCCCATGATTGTGGAATTTTATTGGAGTGTATGTATACTATTACAGAATCATTATAACTTTAAAATAATCATATATAGTTTTTATTTACACCATTATACCCATCTAAGTAAGGTGGTGGTGGAAAATAGATTACACCACGGCGTGGAGATGGTATTCCGTACGTACGCACGCGCGGTGATTCTGTTTTCCGTAGGATGGATAGATTGTGAAATAGAGTTGTTTCATACTTATAATAACATATCAGTATATGAGTGATACTGATGTTATTACTTCATAATGAAACAACCTAATAATAATAAGTATAAGAAGAAATAAAGGTTAAAGAATCGGTAATGAAAATTACCTCTTCTTTGAAGCGCCTCTTTGAGACCTCCTCTTAGGGAACTAAAATTGGTCTTTGAAAAATACCAGGACCTCTAGGATGTTTATAGGGAAATTTAGAAGAGAATTGGGTAGGGTTTGGCCGAGCGTGAAGGCTCAAAGTGGTGTGTGGAAGAGAGGGAGGAGGTTCCCTTTTATAAGGGAGGAGAGGGGAACCTTTGGAATTCTTAAAAATATTAATTTATAATAAATCTAACCCCACTTAAAAACCTCCAAAAATGACTCATATTCGAATATTAGATGATATAGGGTTTAAATATCATCAACCAATAAAATTTAGACATGTTTGGATCTTATTTTAAACCTTATCATTTTGATTTATCCTTATTTAATCTATTTAAGTTTATTTGTGGTAATAAAATTATAAATTTTAAATTATACCAAATATTTACTTATTTGTTGTGAATTTTCCATAATTGTTTACTTTATAACATTATAGACCATATAAATTTAAATTTATAATTTTTAAATATTTTTTTGATTTTTAAACAATTTTATAATATGTTATTTTTATAAAATAACAATAGTGTCAATTTTGACACTATTCATTTATTTGAATTTAAATAAAACATATACAGAAGATATGTTTGAAATAAAAGCTTTAATAGATTAATAAATGTTCATATGTATCTATAAAATTATTGGTGAACATTAAATAGTTCATATAATATTTATTTTATTATTTTTAAAACTATTTATTTGGTTTATCTCTTAATAAAATAATTACTACAACATTTTTGTATAATTATTTAATATACATATATGTTGCATAAAAATTAAAAATAAAATCCTATGATAAAGATAAATCTATTAAATTCCACAATAATACTTTTACATGAATTTATCATCTTAAAATCACAATAGTTAAATTGTTATATTTATTAAATTATGAAGGTGACAACTTTGGCATCATTTAAAATAAAATAATATAAGTGTCATTATTGCTTCTATAAGACTCCAAATGGTCAAATATTCGACCATTGGATGATTATAGTTTAAATTTACATTACCAATAAGTTTTGGTCAGGGTTTTGTGCCTTTTATGGTCACTATTAGTTTAATAAAAACTATATTCTTGATTTTTCACTTGATAAATAATTTCTGCATCACTATTCTGTCACAATTAATGATATTTATTTAATCCCCAAAAATTCTAAATAAATTCTCATGATGTTGATAATTTTTTTATATTTCTGTATACTATTAATGTTTGAAGTTTCATGAAGTTTATCACTAACTTAAAATTATTATACTTATAGTATTTAAGAGAGTGACATGTTGTCACTTTCTTTGGTTTTAATAATAATTAAATTATTTTCATAGATAAAAGTACATTAAATGAATCTAATACGACCCATAGGTGATATGGGTCTACTTTTAGTCATCCAATAATATTTTTCCAAGTTTTAGGGTAATTTTATAATCTTATATTTACCCTTAATTACCCGATTTACCTTTAACTATAGTAAATAAAATTTACCGTAGTTACTATTCACAATGCCCAAAAATAAAAAGTAGCTTATTAACATAATTTGGACCCACTGATTCCAAATATGGAATCCATTTTTCCAAATTCAATACACAAAAGTTTCATAAATTAAATTAAAATTAATCCCGTTGTCGAAAAAAAATGGGTTTTTCTTTAAAACATCACAAAAGATTGAATTGATTTAACCTACGAATTCAAGGTAAAATAAATGCTAATGACATACATTATATTAAATGGTAAAAATATATTCTATTTATTCTTTAAAACCATTCAATATTATAATTTAACCACATAAGATATTACGATGAAAAAAGTTGTTTTTAATTAAAATATAGCGTGTTTTTACTATTCATTAAAATATGAAAGTCATCAGAATAAAATGAAAAAAAATTTGAAAGTAAATTTTTATTTCTTTATTTCAAAGAAGAATTTTATTTTGTCAAATTTAACTTATAAACATGTCAAAAACTATATTTAAAGTGGGTGCGCCATCAAAAGGCGGCAAACCTGCATTTTTTTGAAAAATACATATTTTACCCGAAAAAATTCTTTTGTTCTTATACCATTATCTAGAAAATGTGTAAGATGAATAATAATTTTATAAAATTCAAAATTTAGTTAATACAATTCATAACGGCTAGTTCATAATAATATTATAATAATATATCGTTGTTTAGTAAAACTAGGTATTGCGTACAACACACGTTATCGAGGAAGGTCGCGATTGCGTGTAATGCAAGCCAAGTCAGGGTTGCGTGTTGTGAAAGAATCCTTCGTTGTTTCGTATAACAGAATCCAACCATATTTCATTTTACATTGAATATAAATATATATATATACTCAATGTTGCGTAGAATAACTATTATCAAAATTGCGTGTAACACGATCCAAGAATAGTGTTGCGTATAATGTAAGCTAATACGGTGTTGTGTATAGTGCAAGGTAATCTTGGTGTAGCATACAACACAAGACATTAATGAAATTAAAAGAATATTTTTCATAAAATCTCGGGGTGTTACATTCTACCCCCCTTAAAATGAATTTCACCCTCGAAATTCGTCGGGGTTATAAACGGTTTACTACTCGAATGTATGTTTAATAGAAACCCACATCGTAAAAAGGAATACCAAAACATGGCTTTAAAAACTAATGTATGAAATGTAATGGTTACCCAAATTAACACATCACTGGGTTTCCACGTAAGAGAACATAGTTGAAAATATGGATATGGAAGAAAAATCTAACCATCAAGTTCTGATGGAGAGTGGTAGAGAACATTGCTATAAAAAAGCCAAAAATCACAAAGCTATTGATTCGTGATGATCTAAGGTACCATATGATTCATCGGATATAAGGGAACTAGGAAAACATTTTTGGTTTTTAAGATAATTTCCCTAAAGTTGATGAATTAAAAGAAATACTTGCATGATTTTGGTACAATCTCACTATTGTTCTTGAATTGAACAATTTACACTTCATCCCTTAAAGAAATTAAGTTGAATTTTTTATTCGTGATGTGTTAGCAGATCATGTGATAGAATGATGGGTCATTCCATCTATTTCAAACAAAAGGTTAGCAAAAGATATAAGTCCATCTTATGGTTATATTAATCGTATATAGTTCCAAAAATGAACTTATACTTCATATATCATACCGCTTAATAAAATAAAACTAGTTTCTACTAACCAGGAACTTCCTGTAGGCCAGTGGTAGGCAATAAAGGCCAGTCGCACTTCGATTGTGGGTTTGATTCCCACATCCTTTTCCGACACGATGGGCTGTCGCCCATCCTGTAGGTTTTCCTTTTTCTAAATCTATATTACTATAACATCATATCAATAATATTGAAAAAAGTTCTATCCTAACTTATGTCCAAAATAATCCATTCCAATCTTTAGGCTTATCTAAAATACTTCGGTCCAAGCTCATAGTATAAAGAAAATTATTACTTGAAATGTCACATAACAATCACGTGAATGCCATCATTTATCCCCCATATATCATAAGATATATCTTGTTGGTAAAATTACAACCATGTGAATACCTTAATCATGTATTCTCTTGAAGAATGAATACCCATTAATTGAACCATAATGAAAACCTGAATGCAGTCAAAAGTTAACTCATTCCACATACCAAAATCCAAAAATTCTATATACTCAAACCATGATATAACCTTCTCCTTATATCAGTCATGAGCTCATGAATACGGTCAAACATTTCATTTTCTCATTTTCCTTTCATTATGCGCATATCATCTTTTTTTCCAAAAATATCTCAATCACATTCTATGGTTACCGGTACCATTGAAAACGACAATAGACCAATACATAAATATTCCAATATTCCACGATACTATATACAACATTATTTTTGAATCCCATTACATAAACACTTAATCATTCCACCACATCATTGTCATATTCAACATCGCCAATAGTGATTACATGTGACTTCCCTTTGTCCTTTTCCTTAATTGGTTTCTCATGTCGATCATCACTAACCCTTGGATTAGGGCATTTATTAGCATAATGCCCCATTTCCTTGCATTTGAAGCATTAAAGTGTTGGTGGTGTGTTCTCTGCATTCTTTTCTTTATTCACATCATTAGAAACCCTTTTTACATTACTTCGACACTCATCTGCTCGATGACCTTCTTTTCCACACTTAAAACATTTTCTAGTCCCTTTAAGACAATATCCACCGTGCTTATTTCCACACTTTGAGCATAAGGAAACATTCATCTTCTTTCCACCATTATTCTGAGATTTCTCCTTGAACTCCATCTTTCGTTTCTTGTCAAAACTATGAAATGGATAAGTAACACCAACTTCCATTTCTACCTTGATAGCACAACGCACAATTTCTTCATAGCTACTGAAGTCTCTTATAGCTAATTCCCTTCGAAGATTTGGTTTTAAGCCACTGAAGAATCAATCAACTTTACTTTCATGTTGGATGATAAATCCAAATGAATACCTGAAAAGCCTTGTAATATTCGCTTCGTATATACCAACAGATTCATCATCCTTTTTCTTTAGTTCAAGAAACTCCTTCTCCATCTTTGTTCGAAGAATACGAGGGAAGTACTTATTGAAAAATAAGTTCTTGAACTCTTCCCATTCCATGGACTCAATTTCATCTCTTGGCATTGTATTCTTGATAATATTCCACCATTGATCAGCTTCACCTTCCAAATGATATATTGCTAAGATGACTTTATCATGTTCATAACATTGAAGAACTGAAAATAACTTTTCAGTAGTACTGATCCATTGTTCAGCAACAAGTGTATCAGAAGACCCACTGAAAGAAGGTGGATGTTTCCTCATGAAGGACTCAATAGAATATTGTTCCCTTCTCTGCTCATTTGGAAGTCCAGAATGATTCATAGCTTTTGTAAGTATAGAAATACGATTTTTCACTCCATCTCCCATAACATTTGTTTATTCAGGAGGACAATCATTGCATTGTCCATTACATTGATCAACATGGTTCCTTCGGGTTCCAGCCATCGTCTAAAACCCAAAAAGAATAGTGTGAGAGGCAAAAATCACCCTAGGGAAAAAAACATAATAAAGGGGGTGTACCATCAATATATAACATCTTGGGTTACCGTAATTCTAGTACTATAACTTATACTTAACCTTAGGGACATCCCTAGACATACCTTAGAAATATCTCTAGGGATCTTACTAAAGTTATCGCATCTTAGTTTCCAAAGGATGACTAAACCTTTCCTCTGATACCAACTGTAGAGACCCAAAGATTGACGTACATGAACATCACATTAATTTTTAGGAAAACTTAATACATAACAAAAACAGACACACAAGTACCGTAATAGTTTAGTGTCTTTGGAAACTTGGAACGTAATCTTCTAATCGTGGTGAAAGATCTTCAACATCTCCCATAAATATCTTCCCCTTTTTCTCTTACCTAAAACCATTCTTTATATCCTGGGGAAAAGAAAACATAAAAAGGGTGAGCTCAAATGCGCAGTAAGGGTAAGCATGGATAAAATAAAACATACCATATACATTTGAAGTTGAAAACATGAACATAATGTTTAAACATCAAAATCTTGAGCAATGACATAAAACATGGAAGTACGTAAGGAATAGATCATAAAGAAACATTAAGAATGATAAAATATCATGGGAATAAAACATGCAATTGTTGGAACCATTAAGAACAGGATATGATTTCCATAGTAGCCAAGGCATTGCTTCCAAGACCATTTTAGTGGACAAAGTCCCTTTCTGAATCGAGTTCACTCCTTGTTCCAGTCCTGTATTACTAAACCGGTTTAACTTGTCATTCCATCCATGTCTATCTCATGAGATATAAAATCTTTACCCAATGCATTTAAGGGAGATATAGGTCCCACCCATCTCATAATGATACTATTCTTAGGTGTTCCACAAAATCTGAAACAACACATCGTAGCATAACCCATGTAATAAAAATGGGAATATTAAACATCGTGACATCATAAAAAAATTCATATAAGATAAAGGAATTCATAAATATATAATTACATCAAAACATAATCAAATCAATGTAATAATAGGGATATAAACAGAACCCTTTATTATCTTATATGGAAAATAATTTTGATAAAACACTTGAACTCCATTCTTGAGGAAAATATCCTTTCTGCTTCAAAAACACTTTTCCATTCTTAACATGTCGTACAATTATAAACTAAAAGAATTTGATTAAGAATAAACTTGAAAACTTTTAAAGGAAGCTTCTTGGAAATAATGTTTTATAAATCTATTCATGTCGTATAAGTTAAAAAACATTCTTCGTACTTTTGTTGGAAAAGTCAAAAAGTACCTCGTATGAAAAACGACAAAAGATTCCTTTCATATCCTTTACTAAAAACTCACCGAAGGGTAAAATTTGATTTAAACAATTTTAGGTGGATGTAAATAATATTACATATTGAGGAAACATGGATGTGGATGATAAAATACACCCTAGTAAATACTAAAGTATAAACAATCTCGGATAAAAATGAGATTGTGATATTTCCCTTACCTTAGGTCCGATATACTTCGTACGTATCCGAACCTCCTGTATAATGATTTAAATAATGTTATTGACATATTAAAGAATCATATTAATTGTTATGATATCATATATGGTTTAATTATGACTTTATATTACCCGTTCTTTTGTAAATTCAATGTTAAAGAGCGTTTTGGGTAAAATCGTTTCATTTGTCGTCCGTGTTTTGACTTGTAATTATTCATATGATTACATAGATCATGATTACTTACATTCAGAATATAAAACATGATTTATATATAATATATAATCAGAATATACATATATGTAATAGATCGATATATGTAATGAAATACACCGTTCAGGGAGACGGTATGCCGTACGTATGCAGGAACGTTGTTTTCGTTTCCTCGATGAATTGAATGGAATTAATTGGATAACATACATATATATATATACACACACATAAATCCAGTATCATTATTATGTCATATATTTCATGATTACTTATTATATATACTTTATAATCATTTATGAATGGTTAATCATTGAGAATGAATCTCATCGCGTCGTGGAAACGGTATTCCGTACGTACGCACGAGCGATGATATCATTCCCATGATCGTGGAATTTAATTGGAGTGTATGTATACTATTACAAAATAATTATAAATTTACAATAATCATATATAGTTATTATTTACACCATTATACCCATCCAAGTAAGGTGGTGGTGGAAAATAGATTACACCACGGCGTGGAGACGGTATTCCTAACGTACGCACACGCGGTGATTTCGTTTTCCATAGGATGTATAGATGGTGAAATAGGGTTGTTTCATACTTATAATAACATATCAGTATATTAGTGATACTGATGTTATTACTTCATAATGAAACAACCTATGAAGAAGAAGAGGAAGAAGAAATAAAGGTGAAATAATTGGTAACGGAAATTACCTCTTCTTTGAAGCGCCTCTTTGAGACCTCCTCTTAGGGCACTAAAATTGGTCATTGAAAAAGACCAGGACCTCTATGATGTTTCTAGGGAAGTGAAGAAGTTAATTTGGCATGGGTTGTCCGATCTTGAAGGCTCAAAGTGGTGTGTGGAAGAGAGGGAGGAGGTGCCCTTTTATAAGGGAGGAGAGGGGCACCTTTGGAATTCTTAAAAATATTAAATTATAATAAATCTAACCCCACTTAAAAACCTCCAAAAAATGACTCATATTAAAATATTAGAGGAGATAGGGCTGAAATATCATCAAACAATCAAATTTATACATGTTTGGATCTTATTTTAAACCTTATCATTTTGATTTATCTTTATTTAATCTATTTAGGTTTATTTGTGGTAATAAAATTCTAAATTTTAAATTATAACAAATAATTACTTGTTGGTTGTGAATTTTCCATAATTGTTTACTTTATAACATTATATACCATATAAATTTAAATTTATAATTTTTAAATATTTTTGTGATTTTTAAACAATTTTATAATATGTTATTTTTATAAAATTACAATGGTTTCAGTTTTGACAATATTCATTTATTTGAATTTAAATAAAATATATACAGAAGATGTGTTCGAACTAAAAGCTTTAATAGATTCATAAAAGGTCATATGTATCTATAAAATTAGTGGAGAACATTAAATAGTTCATATAATATTTATTTTGTTATTTTTAAAACCATTTATTTGGTTTATCTCTTAATAAAATAATTACTACAACATTTTTTCATAATTATTTAATATACTTATATGTTTCATAAAAATTAAAAATAAAATCCTATGATAAATATAAATCTATTAAATTTCACAATAATACATTTACTTGAATTTATCATCTTAAAATCACAATATTTAAATTGTTATATTTATTAAATTATGAAGGTGACAACTTTGGCATCATTTAAAATAAAATAATATAAGTGTCATAATTGCTTGTATAAGACTCCAAATGGACAAATAGTTTACCATTGGTTGATTATAGTATAAATTTACATGACCAATATGTTTTTTTCTGGGTTTTGTGCCTTTTATGGTCACTATTAGTTTAATAAAAACTATATTCTTGATTTTTCACTAGATAAATAATTTCTGCATCACTATTGTGTCACAATTAATGATAATTATTTAATCGCCAAAAATTCTAAAAAAATTCTCATGATGTAGATAATTTTGTTATATTTCTATAGACTATTAATTTTCTAGGTTTCATGAAGTTTATCACTAACATAAAATTATTATACTTATAGTATTTAAAAGAGTGACATGTTGTCACTTTCTTTGGTTTTAATAATTATTAAATTATTTTCATGGAACAAAGTCCATTAAATGAATATAATCCGACCCTTAGGTGATATGGGTCGACTGTTAGTCATCCAATAGGATTTTTCCAAGTGTTAGGGTAATTTTATAATCTTATATTTACCCTTAATTACCCGATTTACCTTTAACTATAGTAAATAAAATTTACCGTAGTTACTATTCACAATGCCCAAAAATAAGAAGTAGCTTATTAAAATAATTTGGACCCACTTATTCCAAATATGGAATCCATTTTTCCAAATTCAATACACAAAAGTTGCAGAAATTAAATTAAAATTAATCTCGTTGTCGAAAGAAAACGGGTTTTTCTTTAAAACATTGCAAAAGATTGAATTGATTTAACCTACGAATTCAAGGTAAAATCAATGCTAATGACATAAATTATATTAAATGGTAAAAATATATTCTATTTATACTTTAAAACCATTCAATATTATAATTTAACCACATAACATATTATGATGAAAAAAGTTGTTTTTAATTAAAATATAGCGTGTTTTTACTATTCATTAAAATATGAAAGTCATCAGAATAAAATGAAAATTTTATCCAATATAAATTTTTATTTATTGATTCCAAAGAAGAATTTTATTTTGTCAAATTGAACTTATAAACATGTCAAAAAATAGATTTAAAGTCGGTGCGCCATCAAAAGGTGGCAAAACTGCATTTTTTGAAAAATACTTATTTTACCCAAAAAAATTCTTTTGTTCTTATACCATGTTCTAGAAAATGTGTAAGAAGAATAATAATGTTATAAAATTCAAAATTTAGTTAATACTATTCATAACGGCTAGTTCATAATAATATTTTAATAATATATCGTTGTTTAGTAAATCCCGGTATTGCGTACAACACACGCTATCGAGGAAGGTCGCGATTGCGTGTAATGCAAGCCAAGTCAGGGTTGCATTTTGTGAAAGAATCCTTCATTGTTTTGTATAACAGAATCCTACCATATTTCATTTATACATTGAATATATATATATATATATACTCAATGTTGCGTAGAAAAACTATTATCAAAATTGTGTGTAACACGATCCAAGAATAGTGTTGCGTATACTGCAAGTAAATACGGTGTTGCGTATAGCGCAAGGTAATCTTGGTGTAGCATACAACACATGACATTAATGAAATTAAACGAATATTTTTCATAAAATCTCAGGGTGTTACAAGTCATCACTAAAGAAGATTTATAACATGATATTCACCACAATTTCCCAATCAAAACTAAGTGATTAAATTAATTTTAACTAAGCCTTCATGTTCTAAGAAAGAGGAATCTAGAGTGAAGCCACCTACCTCAACAAAAAGGGTAAAACCAAGCCACGAACGAAGAACTCTCAAGAACACCATGTCAAATCTCCAAAAACCCTCCATAGATCTCTTCTCTTGACACAAACAAGACCAAATTTTGTCATATTAGGAATCCACACCATTAGATCTACCCATAACGGGCGTAGATCTAAGAAAACAAGAGAAAAGGAGAAGTAGATCTAAGTAGATCTGAGAAACTGATCATGAACGATCACATACCTTAAGAATCCGGCTTTGATTCGCCAAGAGAAGCCATCATATCACCTCCAGAACGCTTGGGAGCAGTCTTCCATCCTTCAAGGGAGAGTAATCCCGAGTTAGGGCCACTTAGGATGTTTAAACAAGGAAATTAAAGGCAAAACGAGTTAGATCCAAAATTTTAGGATCTAACTATAAGTGACCACACGGTTAGTCAGCACGGTTTGACAAACTGTGCCCTAACCGTGCGTTATCTTCTGCCTCGGCCATCCTTCATGGACGACCTCATCGTACTATTTCCCTTAACCATGCACCGACTGTGAGGAAGTCATTGCCTCCTCATTCAGACATGCATGGTTTGGCCGCATGGTTTGACAAACTGTGCACCGATCGTGCGCCTTCCCACCTTGCATCAAACTTCACTCCAAGATCTCATGATTCTACCATTCGTCACCCATAACTTTTGAAACCAATAAAAGCATCAAGTAAGGGTTACATACCAAAAAATGGGGTACTACATGTTATGTTACAAAAATTATCCTTGTAATGATAGTTTTAGTATTTATTTTTATGATGTAGGTTTCTATGAATGTGACTTTAAAGTACTAAACCATTGATATCCTATAAAAATTTTATTTAAGAAATCATTTTAGATGGGGTGGAATATAACACCCTAATATTATTTTGAAATATATTTTTGGAATTAATTTATATTTCTTTAAAAATTATCATTTCGCATAACACTAAATATAGACTTTTTATAATAAATCATTTAATTTGGTTTGTTTTGTATTAAACACCATTTTATGCGTATGCTACGAAAAAAAACATAGACTAACTTGAGATACACACAACACTATTTTTGGATTATGTTTCCCACAATACTGAGATAATTTAATAACTTGTATCACATGGAAGAACTAGTTTTACAAAACTACAATGTACTATTAATATTAAAATTAAATTATTATTATAATTTTCACCTAGACAATAGAATGGTGGTTATGAATAATAATAATTAATTTATGAAAATAAGGTTTACATTTTTATATAAGAATAATTATTTGGTGACCAATTATGTAAAGATTTAAATAAACCCCCTTTGAAAAAATGAGATATCTTTTGCTGGAAACCAATATTTATGAAATAAAAAAATTACCTCAATATATTAATAAAAAAATTATAAATTATTTTAATGATTTATATATATATTAATTAATAATATATTTAATATTAATCTTATTTACTTTCATGGAATGATATAATAAAAAAGAAATTTTACGCATAAAGATATATATTTTTCAAATTTGTAATTTAACCACCTTTTTATGGAACACCTATATTATATATTGTTTTTGAAAATATTATGAATTATATATGATAAAATAAAATATTCTTTTTTAAAAACCAAAATTATGATAGGGTTAATTTTTGATATTTTTCTAGGATTATTCAGTTTTTCATAAATATTGGAAAACACTGAATTTTAATTGAAAACTGTTGTTTCAACAAATTTATTATTATAGATACATTTTGTTTTATAGTATAATAGTATAAATAATACATAAATTAATAAAATTTAGGTCTTTGGAATCAATTTCCCATTTAAATTATATATATAAAAATTCAAACATTTCAAAATCTATACTTATAAAACTCATTTTCTCATCCCATATGCGGGATTATTTTTAAATTAATTTATGCTACTTATTTGATTATAATTTTGAAAAAGAGATTAAATATTTTGAATCAAAATAAATTACATGGTCTAATATGGTCAAAATTTTTTGACCAAAAATATTAGTTAAACTAATTAAAATTAATTACAATGATTAAGGTAAAAATGAAATTACATAGTGATTTAAGATTAATATAATAGGCCAAAAAACCTAGAAATAGTGTATTAACATATTTTGACCAATTAGTCTATTTGATCAAAAGAAAATAATTATTGGAGTTGCATGATGTAAGGGAGGCCTCTCAATTGTTCTTAACATTTTATAATTACATGAATGCCACTCCTCCTCCACTATAAAAAGGGACTCACCACGTATCTTCCTCAGACATCTCAACCCATTTTTCTTTGCCAAAACCAATACAAATATCCTATAAAATTCCCTAAATGCATCATATAATCCTCCATTTGGTCTTAAATCCGACCAAGAAATCCCTTTGTTTCAAACAAAGTGGAATTCTCAAATGAAGAGGTAATATCCGTCCACAAACTCTTCTACTTTATTTTCATTCTTCACATCCATTATTATTATTATTATTATATTATATAACATCATCAGTATCATAAATATTCTTATATGTTGTTATTATTTGGTTTCTACCTACACCAACACACACTTCTATCAAATGGGTCATTAATATAATCTTTGTGTGTAGGGTGGACTACTACTTCGTAAAATGATGTCATTCATTTTTCCTTTACTACCTCCTATCATCTTTACTTCCTCAAGGTTATCCCCAGTCTCTCCTAGGAGGCTCGGTTACACGCCCTATTCCTAGATGAGTCAACGGACATGTGCATCTTCAAGGGTTCCCATTCATGTAGGTTCTCGGCAAGGTACTACAGGAATTCCATTCTTAGGTAGGTAGCTAGCGACCCATTGGGTAGTGTTCTCTTGTGCAAGTACCTCCATTCCAAGTTCAATTTTCCTATTTCGAGGGTCTGATCCAATGTTTTCCCAATGGAGATGGCTATAAAGCCTAAAGTAATTCCTCTTGCCTCCAGAGGCCACTATTGTTCCTCTCCCAAAGAAGATACATGAATCCATATCATCCTTTAATGTGACTGGGTTAGCCAGTAGTGGAATACTCTGGGGGAGTTTATTGTGACTTAAGGGATGATTTCCTCTCTTATGGAGTTCTTATAGATATGGAAAAATGGAGCCTCCACCAAACACAAGGAGGATAGATGTTCACTTATTATCACTGATGGTTTTTGGTGCATATGGAAGGCGCCCAACCATGAATGCCACCAGGGGTCTCGCCCCTCTCCCCATGGTTTGATTCTCTAGACCAGGATGATTACCGCTAAGTTAGATTCTCTGTAGAAGCATCACGAGGCACTTCCTTCCCTCAGTCATTACTCCAGTATTTTATGCTCAACAAGCCCTTCACCCCCTACGATGCTCGGCTCTTGAGTAATATGGCACCCTCCTTCTCATAGGATCAAACTAAACACTAAAAGAGCTTGCAGCTAGGGGGAAATGATGGGAGAAGTTGTTTGGGACACATCTTGATCAGTTGTCATTGATTTAAATTCCTATTGTGGAGACAATGACCCTTTGGTGGCAGAGTATAAGGCCATAAAAAATAGAGTAGAGATTTTCTCTTTAAGGTATGTCCCCTTGTCTACGATGGAGACACATTTGAAAATAATTTGGTGCTCCCTTAACTGCGACATCTCTCCTCCTTGGCAGATTACATACCTCATCCAATATTGCAGAGCTCTTCTTTCCTATGACACTGATCTTCTTCACACATGGTGTGCGGGTAACCATATTGTTGACTACTTAGCCTCTAGGGAGACCCTTGACCCTCCTAATTTGGTATTCAATATTCTTGGATCCTTTCCCCTGGGAGGTGTGGACATTGATATTGGGGACGCTTTTGGTCTCCACATTTTCATACCTCCTTGATTTTTTATTTTTGGAATTGATTTTGGTTGTTGGGATACATTGTTCATATAATTGATTTCAAATAAATAAAGATCAATAGATGTAAAAAAACTAATTTCGTTGATTTTTTTATTTTTATGATAGAATTCATATTCTAATGAATATTGAAAAATATGTGAACTTTTGAATGTTTTACGTAAAAAATACATTTTCTCAATCCATCAACAAGATTAGTTTAAAAATTATTTAACCACTTATATGAATTTAATTTTTAAAAATTTACATATATGGTTTTATTCTGTATGATATATGTGGACTAATTAAATAAAAATAATTTTTTGTGATTGGTACCTTTAAACATTTATTTACCATAGTAAAAGGTAAATGTGATAATTAAAGGTAAAATTTGTATTATAATATTATAAATATTACCATAACTCTTTAATTAATATTATTGCATGATTTATTATCGACTATAACCATCCTTGGGCCTAAATTGTGACCTTTGGAAGCCACTTGGGTGTGATTTTGATATTTATAAAATTAAATTTAAATAATGGCAAATATGACATAAATATGTCTCTTCTTACTAAAAAAATTTAATATGGAGTTATATAAGATAAATATTCAACTATAAATATTCCTTATAATTCTAAAAATATTACCTACAACATTTTAATTTATTTAAATATTTTATTAAATAAATAATTAAATTAAATTATGACACAATTATGATGTGGTAATTGATTTTTTAAATAATGAATTAAATGAATGATATTGATAATTTTAAAATAAAAATTATTTTAAATATTTGATGTCATCCATGGATTTATTTGATGACTATGACTTGTTAGGATTGATTTAATGTTGTTTTTACAATATAATCAAGTAGTTATGTTTTTTTTAAAAAATCATGCAACGAGTAGTGTAAAAATTGAGATCATTCAAATTTTAAAATATAAAATATTTAATTAATTGATATAAAATTCCTATAAAACTAAGATCCATCCGAAAATTTGAGATAAATCTATAAATGTCATTAATTATTCATTCATTTGGTGTTTTTCATGATTGGGTGATTATTTTAAATCATGATGTGTAAATTACTTGATTAAATAGTATGAGTTAAAAGGGGTTAAAACATAATGATAAAGGTGAAAAAATATGTAAAAGTTGTCTACATTTAATTTTATGATTATATTTCAACCCATAAACATCCGATATTTGAACCAAATGTGTTTGGACCAATTTGTAATCGAAATTAAATTTATATTAATATAATACCTTTTAAAATTCCATAGGTGCCCCTCCACTCTCCTATAAAAAGACACTACCTCCTCTATATTCATTACACTTCAAAAACATTTTAGTTCAAACAAAATCTACCCCAATCCATTCCAATAATTTCTCCCCGCATTCTTTAAGCCTTAGTTTCGGAAGAATACCCTCCTTAGACATGTTAAGGTTTTATAAAAGGTGATCATCCAAAGGAAATGTTGTGTTTTTATTTAGGTATTTCTATTTTATTTGTTCTTATAATTCCTTCAAATCCTCTTATTCCAATATGAAATTATAACTGAAGTGTCATCAATAAAATTAGATGTTATTATTTTGACATCATTTCATAAGTCCATCTCCACTTTGATTAAATTGGGATGGAATTAATCATTCATGCGTACGTGTGGGAGATCTAATTTGTTTTCCATATCCGTCTCTCAAGACTGGTAATAATAATGGAATTAATGTTCATACGTGATATTAAAGATATAATAATAATTATCGTATAATAATATATTAATTATGTACTTAGATTCCATTTTATAAAAATGATAATGTTGTTGGTGCATACATGTGAACTATCACCTCCACAAAGCGATGTGACTCCTTTTTATTCGTTACATCATTTGTAAGATATATATAACTTTATTTAAATGATTAATTTGATATAATTGTTTTTATGATCATTTTGGAAATATTAAACAACACTTATCTTCTTTCCATAATGATCAATGGAAAAAATAAAATGTTACTCATGTGTACCACAACGGGAAAATGAATATTTGCGACTGGCGATTTGCAAAGGGGAGGGGTCCCATCACAAAAAGTTGGTTCGGATGGAATATTTGCAATGGGACCCAATCCCCATTACAAATAACTATATATTTGTGATGTTATTTGGTTAATGTCACAAAAGGTTTGGCTTAGGTTGCACGCCAAACCAAAGGAAAGGTATTTACATTGCTTTTTTGTACCCGTCGCAAATACCCAACAATGTTTTTTAATATTTTCGACAGGGTTTATCTCCCCTCAAAAATAGTTTGTCAGCATGTGTGTATTTGCAATGGGTCACATCACAAATACATTTTTTACCACAACTCTTAATTAGTAGTGGGGTTGATATTTGAGATGTTAACTATTTCAAATAAAACTATTTTCTATGGGACTCCAGTCGCAAATACATTATCCTATATATACCCTCATCCGATTTTTCCCATTCCACTTCTCTACACCCC
Organism: Viscum album; assembly: GCA_963277665.1. NCBI lineage: Eukaryota > Viridiplantae > Streptophyta > Magnoliopsida > Santalales > Viscaceae > Viscum > Viscum album. The sequence goes on along the minus strand of OY728165.1, from coordinate 2,086,078,081 downwards.
TCTACCTCTCTACATACACTTTTCATCTCGACATTTATCAGTGTTTTAAGATTCTACATCCGATAAATATTCAAATCATAGATGCTATAAAATATTCTATTTTGAAGTATTTTTTTATTTTATTTTTTAGGTAATTCATTTTATGTTATATGTGTTATAATTATTGATAATTAGCTATAATCAAATTCCATTAGAATTAGATAATTTTATTATTTATTATTTATTATTACAAATAATTATGTGTGATTAGTATTAATTAATAGTTATTATATAAATTATTTTTAATTAGTAGACCTTAATATAAATTAGAAAAATTATTAATAATTATTAATAATTAGTCATAACAAGAAAAACATTGGTGATAATTAGATATAATTAGTAATAATTAGTGAGAATTTCTAATAATTTGTAATAATTACTGATAATTAGAACTTATTAGTCATAATTAGTGGTAACAATTATAAATTTGTAATAATTATTAATAAATTGTAATAAATTGTAATAATTATTAACGAATATGAATAATTAGTAATAATTAGTAACAAACATGAATAATTAAATGTAATTTGTAATAATAAGTTATCATTTCTAAAAACTAGTAAAAATTACCAAATACTTAGTAATACTTACTAACAAAGAGTAATAAATATTAACAATTAGTAATAATTTGAATAATTAATATTAATAAATAATAATTAGTAATAAAAAGTAATAAATAAAAATAAATAGAAATAATTAGTAGTAATGTGATGACCCATCCTCGGGGTCCCTACTGAGTATCGTTAAACTCACCCCTACACGGGTTATGCCTGCACTACGTTGTGTTGAATGAAGATGACAAACAACACTGATCGAGTTAGAGACTTGTAGAGCTGGACGGTACCCAGTGGTGGACCGCTTGACGAGACGTACACGGAGGAGACGGACGGGCCCGAGGTGCTGAAGAGACCATCTGTACCCACCCTTCATGTGAGATTCCTAGAGGACGACTCAGATGTTTCTATATTACTTTAATGCAGATGTATTGTACTTATAGTTGGGCTTGTATTTTCGGCCCCTTTCTTTTCAACACTTACTTTTGAATATAGTTTTGCTTAGTTCTTAGTTTAGTTGCATACTCTGTTGTGTTTTTCTACTTTTATAAATGAAATTCATTCCCAGTATAGGGATTTACGCCTTTTGGTACTAGTCGCCAGCCCTTGGGCCTATGGAAGGTGGGCTTGGGGTAGTCACAACACTGGCCCTGAGGACGGGTCGTGAAAAATTAGTATCATAGGAGACGGTTCTACCATAGAACTCAGGACTCTGATCATTTTTTTCTGTGAAGAAATAGTGTTAAGTGTATTGAGTCTAGTTTTTAGTCCAGGGAGTCCAGTGTTGGTGTGTCGGCCGACGTATCCATACACCAGGACACTGACCTCTGATTTCCGACTCAGTGCATGAAAACACTATTTTCATGTGTGTTTACAAAGTTTTCAATGTGATTATTTTGTGTCAGCTCACCAGGTATACTGTTTGACCGTGGAGCACCTGTTTCTTTTTAGGATGGCCCCACGATGGCAGCCAGCTAGGAATCCGACTTACATATGATATGGTATCCCACTGAGCGATGAGGCCTCGGTGCAGGGCACCATCACAGCGGAGGCACCAGCGATACCACTAACCACAGAGCCACCGATACTACCAGCTCCAGTAGCAGAGAGTGCACACCGCTTGAGTGCATTTCATGAGTTTTAGTAATAGAGGCCTCCCAGGTTCCACAGAGAGATGGACCCACATGTAGCTGAGGATTGGATGGAGGCTATTGTCAAAGTTTTCATATTGGTAGTGACACCAACCGATCTTATAGTGATCATTGATGTGATTCTCTTGCACGCAGTAGCAGGTAGATAGTGGATCTTGATGCTCCAGGTGAATGACGAGGCATCTCTACATTGGACAGACTTCGAGAGTCTCTTCCACTCGAAGTTTGTTCCCACCACCCTTTGTGCGGTGCAGATTCAATTGTTACTACATCTTTGGCAGGGAATCATGACAGTAGATTAGTACTCAGCGAGTTTCAATGACCTCTCATGTTACTCCACAGATATGGTGCGAGACCCATTCTTTATGGTCCGGACAATTGAGCAGGGAAAGAGACATGAGATCAGGGATTTGATGATCTCCCTCAGTATTTTGACGCACGCGGGAGTGCTGGAGCAAGCCCTTCTTGTGGAGAGCTTTCTTACTGAGCCGACACTAGCAGTGATACCCTCTGTAGAGAAAAACGTAGTGGAGTCTTCTGCAGCTGGTAGTAGAAAGATGTCGCATAGGTCCAAGAGGACCAGGCCATCAGGTGGGTGACCTCAAGATATGAGTTCGGTTGTGTAGGGAACACATAAGAGAGCCGACTATATGAGGACCAGAAAGTGCTACGCATACAGCGAGTAGGGCCACATGGCTCGAGACTATCTGACCCGCCCTGCAGATGAGCAGTATATGGTAGGGGGACCTCCTAGGTAAATGAAGAGGTTCTACTGTGGTGGTCCGCTGGGAGCATGCGGATGAGGCAGAGGAGCTGGCCGAGCAGCGGGTGGTGGACAACATTTTGAGGCTCTACAACCACCACCACTAGAAAGACCACCCTGACCTTAGGGAGCTGGAATACAAGGGCAGGCTCAGCTCCAGGCAGTCGAGGCCTATGACCACGACACACCTGAGATTATTCGAGGAACTATCTGTGTTTACTCCACCCTTGCTGCAGTATTTATAGATATAGGTGCGAGTATTTATTTTATTTTCATTTCCCTTGTTCAGAGCTCGGAGATCCCGACAGAGCCATTGGATCGATCCTTACGGCTTGAGACTCCTACAGGAGAAGAATCGATGATTACGCACTGGTTCCATTAGTGTGAGAATACTCTAGGAGGCAATAGCTTCGGTTGGGATCTTCTTGTAGCAGTGTCGATGCCTTCTGACGTCATCTTGGGTATGGACTGGTTGTCTACAGTCCATGCTCAGATCGTCTGTATTAGGCACAAGGTGAAGTGTATCCACACGGATGGGAGTAGGTTAACATTCACTGGCGAGAAGGGAACCTTTGCAGCGCAGGATGGACTTTTGTAGAGGAGAGGGTAGCCGATCACACATGAGTTGTCTAGTCTAATCCTCAGAGTAGTTGATGTGCAGAGTCTAAGATTTCCTGTTGTGGTGGATCAGTATGAGGAAATTTTTCCTGACGACATTCCAGGACTACCTCCTCACAGAGAGGTAGACTTCTAAATTGACATGTACCCCAGGACAGCACCAATATCTAATCTAGCATATCAGATGGCTCCCGCTGAGCTAAGTGAGTTGCGGGTATAGCTGGAGGACATGCAGGGAAAGGGATTCATCTGACCCAATGTTTCACCCTAGGCTTCTCCTATTTTGTTCGCCAAGAAGGCAGATGGGAGCTTGCAACTGTGTGTCGACTACCGTCACCTGAATGAGGTCACCGTGAAGAATAAGTACCCACTACCGAGGATTGACGACCTATTTGATCAGCTCAAGGGAGCACATTGGTTCTCGAAGATAGACCTCAGGTCGGTCTATCACAAGTTTAGATTTCGAGATGAGGATGTGAAGAAGATGACCATCAGGTTACGGTATGGCCACTACGAGTTATTGGTTATGCCCTTCGGTGTAAAAAACACTCCATCGGTGGTCATGAGTCTCATGAACAGGATCTTCCATCCTTTCTTTGATCAATTTGTTGTTGTTTTCATCGACGATATTTTGATTTACTCGATCACTGAGGAGGAGCAGGCCTACCACTTGCGGGTTGTACTGGATACACTCTGAGAGAACCATATTTATGGTAAGCTCTTGAAGTTCTATTTCTAGATTCAAGAAGTTCACTTCTTGGGACACGTCATCTCGGAGGCTGTATTTGTAGTGGATCCAGCGAAGATCGAGGCAGTACTTGCTTGGGAGCCACACAGGATCGTGACGGAGGTGTGGAGTTTCCTGGGTCTGGCTGGGTACTATTGGAGATTTGTACCAGACTTTTCTAGAGTTTCATCACCACTTTCATCTTTGATGAATAAGGGTAAACCCTTTGTGTGGTCATGTCGATGTCATCAGAGCATTCATGAGATGAGATAGAGATTGACCAGTTCTCCCATATTGAGGCGACCAGAGGAGAGCACTGGGTACGTAGTATATTACGACACATCAGGAACCGGACTCGGGTGTGTCCTGATGCAGGAGCGAGCAGTGATCGCGTATGGTTCATGACAGTTGAGACAACATGAGCATAACTACGCTGACCATGACCTGGACCTAGCAGTAGTGGTCTTCACCTTGAAGATGTGGTGGCACTATCTAATGGACGAGTGCTTTACTGTCTATTCTGACGACCAGAGTCTCAGGTACATCTTCTCGCAGAAGGACCTGAACCTGAGACTGTGGCGATGGCTCGAGTTCCTCTAGGATTATGAATTTGAGATAGTCTAAACTCCTGAGAAGGGGAACATTGTATCAGATTATCTCAGTAGGAGATGGGCATTCAGCTGCTAGGAGAGGGGGCAGAGCAGCTAGCCGCGTTGCAGATATCCTTTGTGGAAATTGATGGAGCAAGTTTTCTTCAGTATTTCATAGTCACTCCTCCACTTCTTCATTGATTCAGGGAGGAACAGTGTGGGGACATTGATTTTGAGATGCGACGTGCTCAGATATCCTCAGGACATGCACCTGATGGATTTTCTGAAGGAGGTGAGCACGTCATCCTCTTCAGGGGACATGTCATGGTACCAGTCACACTACAGGAGAAGATGCTGAGGGATTTACACACTTACCCTCTAGCGGTAGATCCAGGACTGGCGAAGATGTATCAGGACCTCTAATGACAGCACTGGTGTCCGGGTGTGAAGAAGGAAGTAGCAGAGTTTGTTTCATGATGCCTCACTTGTTAGCAAGTGAAGGTGGAACACTAGGTACCAGCAGGATTGGTACAACCCTTAGAGGTTCCAGAGTGGAAGTGGGATGGGATATACATGGAATTCGTGATAGGGATTCCATGTACATCTAGAGGACATGACTCTGTCTGGGTGATTGTAGACTGACTCACCAAGTCGGCCCACATTGTACGGATCAGAGAGCAGTGCTAGGTAGAGAGCTTGGGACACCTCTACAGTCAAGAGAGCGTACGGATTCATGGTGTGCCATCATCTATCATTTCTAATCATGATTCTCCATTCAATTCCTACATATGGAAGGGGTTACAGAAGGATTTTGGGACACAGGTACGTCTGAGCACCGCCTTTCATCCTCAGACAGACGACCAGATAGAGAGGACCATTCAGAGTCTCTAAGACATGCTCCGTGCATGTGTCCTTGAATTTGGTCATAGCTGGGAGGATAATTTACCATTAGTGTAGTTTGCTTACAACAACAGCTACCACTCAACCATCAGGATGGTACCATACGAGGTGTTGTACGACCGACCATGAAGATTACCTCTGTGCTAGATTGACCCTGGGGAGTTAGAACTTGTAGAACCAGATATGGTTCAGGATACGATAGAGAAGGTGTGTATCATCCATGAGTGGATGAAGACAACACAGAGTAGACAGAAGTCTGATGCTGATAGGAGACGGAGACCACTGGAGTTCGAGGATGGATACCACGACTTCCTATGAGTCTCACCTCGACGAGGTCTACGAAGATTTGGATGGTGAGACAAGTTATCTTCATGCTTCATTGGGCATTTTCATGTCCTCAAAAGAGTAGGCGAGGTGGCTTATCAGCTGGCCCATACACCTCAGTTACACCGGGTTCATGATGTCTTCCACGTATCTCAGCTGAGGAGATATGTTCTTGACCCGTCCCACATCATCGACCAAGGGGAGATGGACATTGACGACATGGTGACATTCACGGAGATCCTGGTGGAGATCAAGGATCGAACAGAGTGGGTCCAACGTGGACGGTCGATTCCTCTGGTGCGCATTCGCTGGCAGCACATGAACCTCTAGGAGAGAACATGGGAACGAGAGGCTCAAATTCATTCTCAGTACCCTGATTTGTTTCCCTAGTGAGTGTTGTAGCATTACAGGGTTGTAAAGCCCTGAGGTGGGGGTAATGTAAAGACCCAGAAATATCAAGAAATTTTTTATCTTAAATTTTATGGGATTTTAAAAGTCTGTGGTTTCTGACAGCACTTGATTCCAAGGCCCGGTGTGCCCGGGATCAATTTCTGAAGGTTTTTTCTGGTACGTTTAGTAAAAGTACGAACAGATTTTTCTATCTTTTGAACCAGTACTCAGAATTGAAAACTGAGGACACCGATTAACTCGCAGCGCTGGTATTCAATTAAGGTGACCTGTACAACAGTTGCATTTTATGGGGGTACAATGTTTTTTTTGGACTAATTCATACTAAATTAATAAAATTGTTGGTACATAATTTTATTATTTAGTGGCGGTTATTTCATCCCAAGGGGAGTTAGAGGTGGGTCCCAAACCCACATAACCTCCCATGAAAGGAACTAGTGTGGTGGGGCCCACTCAAATCGAAACCCTTCATCTTCCCTAAACTCCCCATTAACACCCCCTTATAAATTTGAAAACTCCCCCACATTTATTATGGTGGAGTCTCTCCACCTCCCTCTAATTATGTTTTCAAACACAATTAGTTTAATGACTTCATTAATTAATTGGCACATCTAATTTTGAAACAATTTGAATTGAATGGAAAATATTAAAATGAGGTAGCTTTATTGAAATTTTTGTCCAGGAAAAATATTTTGGGTGGGGAAAATCTCTATAGATTTTGGAGGAGAGATTCCTCCCTCACCAATGAAGAACATGAGGAACGATATCCTCTCATCGACCAGAACAATATTGTGGGGAACACCTTCATCTTTTCTTATTCATTGTGTCAAGGGAGAAGACTCTGCTCACAAGGAACGCCACCAACAACAACATTCTGCAATGCCCGACCTTCACAATGCTTGTCTTCCACAACTCGTTGACGTGATCCACTCTTGATTTCGAGGTAGCGTGTTTGTATAATTTAATTCAAATAAATTACACCTTCGTTATTGTTGAATACGAATGATTGTCTATGGCTGATTGTTACCGCCTAACGCGGAGGGCACGGGCCGAACAAACATGGCCCGATGACCCTCCTTTATTTCTTGATTTTTAATTTTCAAATGGAGGTGGTGGTGAATGGAGGCGGCAGCGAGCGAATGCGGTGGCCGTGTGCAGAAGAATTGCGGCCGGCAACCATGGGACGCTCTTATAGAAGAACCATCCAGCTCGTTGGCCAGCCAGGCGGAAGGAGCCACGACGCTCATAGGCACCGCGGTGGAGGGATCGCGGCCCACCAACATGGGCCACTCGCATCGGGAAGACCGGCCGGCTTTGGCCCGCCGGACAGGAGGTCGGCACCGCCGGTTCTAAAAGTCGGGGGACCCCCCCCCCCCCCCCCCCCGCACTGGCTCGACTAGCTGGTCGAGCCATGTCTGGTCGGGCCGCCTGCCACAGTCCGGGGCATGCTCTAGCGGGTGGGGCCGCACATCGTTGGGCCGGGCCGACCCCTTAGACAGGTCAGACTTGCCGAGCCAGGACAGGCCAACCCGCCAGCCCACCGGCATGACGGGCCAAGCCCATTTCACTTAAATGTGAATAACTTCATGACCGTGCATCCGATCGGCGCGCCGTCTGCGGTACTGGGACCCTTGAGATGAGGCAGTCCTTTTGTGATACTCTAAGTGAGTTTTGGACAACTTTGGAAAATGGTCGGGTTTGGAACGAGCGTAATTACAACCGGACCCCTGGAACTGAAAAGCCAATAACTCTTAGACCGAGCGTCCGATTGACGCGACGTCTGTCACATTGGGTTCCTTTTGATGAGACAGAACTTCAGGATCTATTAGCTCTGGACTTCTTGATAGTTGATGTATCAAACCCTTGGCTCGAGGAACGAACCCTCCTAGAATCGTGCGTGTTGTGTGCTCAAACACTAGAGTTGGTTGCGACTGCAACGACGACTGTACTAGAATCCCTCGTGGGTTCGACGGCGATGATAACTGTACTGGAATCCTCCCTAGGTTCAGCAGTGACGACAACAGTACTGGAATCCTCTGTGGGTTTGGCAGCGACGACTGCCGTACTGGAATCCTCCATGGGTTCGATGACAACGACAACTGTACTTGTATCCTAAGTGGGTCCGACAATTTTACCTCTATACTTGTATCCTGAGTGGGTCTGATAGAGTAGCTGTTCAAGTATCCTACGTGGATCCGACAGCTTAACTGGTCTAGTATCCTACGTGGATTCGATAGCTTAGATGAATCAGTGACTACAACTGATCATCTCAATCACCATTTGAAAGAAGTATACCTTTGTGAGATGAGTCTTGACATTCAATCATTATAATCGATGTGATTGACTTCTTTCCTGTGTGGATTGGGTTGTTCTTGGGCTCGAGAGTTGGAGCCGAACTGGATTTAAGACTTTGGTATATGTATGGGCATATACCCAAGTAGGGTTGGTTGATGCACCGTGTTTGTATCTTAATTCTTGATTATCCTTAGTAGATATTGTGAGACCTTGCGGGTCTCGGGCTCCCTTCTGAGTATCGTTATACTGACCCCTACATGGGATATTCCTGCACTACATTGTGTTGGATGCAGACGACAGACAACACTGATCGAGTTAGAGACGTGTAGAGGTGGATGGTACTCGAAGGTGGACCACCTGATGAGACATACACGGAGTAGACAGACGGACCCGAGGTGCTGAGGAGACCATCTGTACACACCCTTCAGGTGGGATTCCCGAAAGAAGACTCAGTGGTTGTTATTTTACTTTACTACACTTGTACTAGCTTTTCAGTTTTACTGTACATTAAGTTGGGCTTGTATTTCCGGCCCCTTTCTTTTCAGCACTTAATTTTGTATACAGTTCTTCTTAGTGCTTACTTTAGTTGCGTACTCTTTTGTCTTTGTTTACTTCTATAAAGGAAATGCCTTCCAAGTATAGGGATTTACGCCTCTTGGTGCTAGTCGCCAGCCCCTGGCCTATGGAAGGCGATCCTAGGGGTAGTCACAACACGGGCCCCGAGGACGGGTCGTGACAAATAATTAGTAATAATAAAGAATAATTAAGAATAATAAGGAATAATTAGTAATAATTAGTAATATTTATAAATAAATAGGAATAATTAGTAATAATTAGTAACAATTTTGAATAATTTAGATTATTTAAGAAAAATTGTGAATAAGTAAAAATTAAGAATAATAAGTAATAAATACTAATAATTAGGAATAAATACGAATAATTAGGAATAAATAGTAAAAAGTATTAATAAATAGTAATAAAGTGAAAAAATTAGTAATAAATATGAATAAATAAGAATAATTAGTAATCATTAGTAATCATTAGTAATAAATTGGTATAATTAGGAAAACATAGTAATAAATTGTAATAAATTGTAATAAATATTTATAAATTGTAGTTAGTAGTAATAATTATGAATAAATAAGAATAAATATGAATAATTATGAATAATTAGATATAATTAAGAATAATTAAGAATAAATTGTAATAAATAACAATAAATAGTATTAAATATTAATAAATAACATTAAATTATAAAAAATAGTAATAAATATGAATAATTATTTATATTTAGTAATATTTAGAAACAATAAGTAATAATAAGAAATAATTAGTAATAGTTAGTAATAATGGTTAATAATGAGTACTATATATAAATAATTTCTAATAATTGGTAAGAATTGGTAATAATTAGAAACGAATATTTATAATAAGTAATAATTAATAATAATTAGTGAAAATTAGTAATAATTAGAAATTATAAGTAGTAACAATTAATAATTTTCAATAAGTAACAATAATTAGTAATTATTAGTAATAATTTTCTATAATTAGTAATAGTAAGTAATAATTAGTAATAAGGAGTAATAATTAGTAATAAATATTCGTAATTATGAATTATTACTAATAAATAAAAATAATTATAAATAATTAGTAATAATTAGCAATAATTTGGAAACAATTAAGAATAATTAGTACATATTAATAATAATTAGTAATAATAAGTAATAATTAGCAATAAATATTAATAATTATTAATAAATAGTAAAAAATATGAGAAAATATTAATAAATACGAATAATTATTAATAATTAAAAATAATTAGTAATAAATAGTAACAATAAGTGACAATTAGTAATAAATAGTAATTATCATTAATAATTTATTAATAAATATTAATAATTAATAACAATGAGTAAAAATTAGTAAAAGATTGTGATAATTAGTAATAGTTATTAATAAATAGTAATAGTTATTAATAAATATTAATAGTTATTAATAATTAGTAATAGTAAGTTATATTTAGAAATATTCAGAAATAATTAGTAATTGTTTTTAATAATTAGTAATAAATAGTTATAATTAATAATAATTAGTAATAATTTTTAATAATTAGTTACAATTAGTAAAAATTAATAATAATTAGTAATAATTAGTAATAATTTGTTATAATTTGTAATAATTAATAATAATTAGTAATAATTAGTAATATGTAATAATAACTTCTAATAAAGGGTAATAATGGGTAATAATTAGTAATAATTATTAATAATTTCTACTAATAAGTAATAATTATAAATAAGGAGAAATAATTATTAATAATTAGAAAAAATTATTAATAATTTGTAATAATTATGATTAATTAGGAATAGTTAAGAATTATTAGTAATAATTATAAATAATTAGCAATAATTAGAAATAAATACGAATAATTTGTAATACTTTTGTAATAATTAGTAATAATTAGTAATAAATATGAACAATTTGTAATAATTATTAATAATTAGTAGTAATTAGTAATAATTAGTTATAATTAGAAATAATTGGTTATAATTTGTAATAATTACTAATAGTTAGTAAAAATTAGTAACAATAAGTAAAAACTAGTAATAATTAGATATTATGAAGAATAATTTGAAATAATCAGCAATAATCAGAAATAATTAGCATTAATTAGCTATAATTAGCTATAATTAGAAATAATTAACAAAAATAAACAATAATTACGAATAATTAGCAAAAATTATCAATAATTAATAATACATATGATTAATTAGTAATTATTAGTAATAATTTGTAATAATTTGTAATAATTAGTAATAGTTATTAATAATTTGTGATAATTAGAAATAATTATCAATAATTAGAAATAATTAACAAAAATTAACAAAAATTATCAATAATTAGAAATAACTAGACATAATTTAAATCAAAATAATGATTAATAATAAATTTGAAGAATTTCCAGTGGATTGGCTGCATCACTTATTTTCGAAGGGCAATCTCCATGAAACTTTCTCCCACGGAAATCACTAGGAAACAACTGCTCCCACGTACAAATATCCATTTTTCTAAGCAAGAGAATGGAGAGAAGCACGACGAGGCCTCCCTTATAAACATTTTTATGCATACTAAAATGGATATAAATACATTAGAGAATATTTTTTATAAGAATTTTAGTCATAGATAGTTTCAAGAAGTTGATCCATTGGGTAAAAGAGGTGTATTTTCCTGATGCCTCATCTCCTTGCAACTTTCTACCACTAAAATCACTATAAAAAATCCTCTCTAAGGCCTCACTACTCTCCATTATCATGCATATCAATATGGATATCTATATTCCTAATCATATTTTCTATAGAGATTTCACTCGGATAAGGTTGCAAGGTGATTAGCCATCGGGTAAAAGCATTGACGCCAATCCACAGGAAACTTTTCCACCCGTATCTAGTATAAATTAGACATAAATACTAAAAATTTGTAGTAATTATAATAAATTATTATAAATTAGTGTATATTAGTTTATTCATTTTAAAAAAATAATATAAATAAATAGGTAAAAATAGAAATAATAATAAATTTCTATAAAAGAGAATTGAATTTTATTCACTTTTTGGATAGTGTTTTCCATATATAAAATGATTAAAAAATCCATTATTTTATATTTTTAGACCAATATAGAACAGGGAAGTCAAAAAATATTATTAGATGACCACGCATGCATAAATAAACCCAGGAATCCAAAGAGTTCTTGTTTAAATACTGTGTATATTAAGTGTGTTATAAAAATGTATCATTTGTATAAGAAAAACCATAATTTATTCTAGAAGGTAAAATTATGTTTACTTGTAAAATATGTGTTCTGAGGACGTTTAACACATTTGAAAACATTTAGGTTCATCAATAATGTTTTTGTTTTCAACTAGATTATGTTTTTTATTTTCAACATGGTGAATGTAGTTCTAGATAAGTTACTAATAATTTGGTTTTGGATCCATCACTATTTCAAAATTTACTTCATGATGTGGATGATTTTTATATTCAAAAAACTGAAACTCGAGATGATATTGGCTTAACTCTTGAGTTGTAACCATCTCAATTTTATTAGTTTTTGAGGTCCACTAAGGATTCCTTATATCATGGTTGAAAGATAATAATATTTAAAGTTGTTTAAATATTTATGGGCATTAAATCAAATAATTGGATTGCCAATAATTATTTTTATCAGATATTCTATTTGGTTAAAACACTATTACATTAATGAAATGTGTTGCCAATAAATTTCTATGAGAGTAAGAGTCTTGTGTGTTATATGTGTCTTGGTTATTAGAAGAATCATGCAATTTCAAATGATTAAATCTTATATTATTGTAAAAATGAGTCCTTTAAAAGTTTTCCCACATGTGGAAAATTGAGGTATAAAGAGGTTTAACTAGGGATGTCTGGATTGATTCTAATAAAACAGTTCAGATATTTCCCACTTACATCAAGATTGAATCATTTACTTATGTCTTATAAGACAATGACATTAATGTCCCAATACAAAACCAATATTTCAACAAGTAAAATCATAAATCATCACTTTTATGGGGATTCATGGATACATTGTGACCATATTCATCATTATTTTTCTTTAAAAACCCAAAATATGTGATTGGGTCTTTCTACGTAAGGTTTCTGTCCATTTGGTTCTTACACAAGTCACTATTCATGTGGGCCTATGTTTATAACTGCATACAATTTAACTCATTGGATATTGATAAAGGATCCATAAATCTTTTGGACATTATTGAATCCAAGATATCTGAAAAATAATTTTGACGTTAATTTGAAACCATGAATTGATGAGTCAAATTCATTGTGGAGTGATGGCTCTAGAACATATGTTGTTTTTGAGAAACAAAATTTCATATATAATGTTGTATTGAAGTGGATAATTAGTGACTTCCCATAACATGGAATGTTATCTAGATGGATTACACATGGTTCACAATCATGTCCATTCTATATGAGAGAAAACAAAGCATTTTTTATTATCAATAGAAACAACCTTCCTTTTTTGACTGTTATCACATATTCCTTCCAACCCATCATACTTTTTAGAGGAAAAAATATCATTTTAGGAAAGATACAATATAAATATATGGACCTCTAAAAAAGATATCATGTAATGAGTAAAAAATAAATTCTATCTTCATTACCTCCCATCACATTTGGACCAATAATAAACCCAATGAAATTTGATCTCTTTGGGAAATAACATAATTGTATATAAAACACATTTTTGGGATCTTCCATATGGGTATGATTTTTTAGTGTTTCACCTGGTGGATTTCATTCATATTAAGAAAAAAATATTTTTATAATTTATATCCTATAGTTTTGGATATACAATGTAAGACAATAGATGATGTAAATGCCCGATTAGATGTTGCCCAATTTTTCAGGGGACCCAAATATTAACTATTTGGAAATGTATGATCAAAGAATTTAATGAAGAGAAAATAATCTTATACACTATCCAAAGAAAACAGATCATTATTTTTTTAGTGTATTCGAGATTTGAGACTTCCAAATGGTTATGCTTTCAATTTAAGCATATGTGTCAAAAATGGCAGTGTTACTAAATTAAAAATGCAATGTCCCGAAATTTCAATGTAATATTTTATTAAATTATATGGAATTATTTGGAGACAATACACTTTGACTGTATGTGATTCTGATGCCCATGGTTACTAGAATGTAATTTTGAACTTATTTTAATGTACATTAAAAAAACATGCGAGCGAGATTTTATAACTTTTGAACCGTTTTTCAGATAGAAAATAAAAGGGCACGACTGAACTCAGAATGCAAGGATTATCCTATAAGTGAAATAACTTCGACAAGCAAGGTTTGGAAGAAAATTTTATTTTTTTGAAATTTTTAAAATAATAAAATAACATTAAAAAATGGGGTTCTAATTTCTTTTTCAAAGTTGAGCAGCAGACGGCAATGCTGCAGTGCGGTGGCGATGCAACAATGAGGAGAATTTAAGGAAATACCCTTAATGGATCGTTAAGATGCAGGGTAACATATTTGTTGTTTCATAGATGAAAATGTGTTATAGAAAGACTACAATGTGTTCCATTTATATTTAGATATCGAATTGGAGAGTTTTGAATTCAACCATGGGAAATTATTAGACAAAACATTTGTGAATTTACTCTCCAACAAAAAACAAAGAATGCCAACAAAACATCATCGACTTTGATGTACCTCAACGAATGATGATAGGAAGTGACGAATGATGGAAACCTCTTGAACCCTTGAGGATGGAAAGCTATGAAAACGATCATCAAATGAGGTAGGGATTTTTTATTAATGTTTTCCCCTATTCTTGTTTTAAACGATTAATATGTATTAACCCGTGAACTGGTTGATCAACTGATCATTCGTTCTTCCAGGAGGGTGATATTTTCTAGCGAATCTATTTGAGATAAAACTTTGATGGAAGAAATATCATTTTGAATCCTCCCATATATTAATCTTCTAACACAGAGGGTTTGTGCCGACACAAACAAGTCCTGATCCCCTCCTTCTTATCAACTGTTTGTGGAAAAATTCATGAAATGGTTGCAATGAGAGAGTAAGGCTGTCCCAAGGATGGTGTCATCCCTACGGTCCCGTAGTGACACACAGTTCAAGAAAAAAAACTCCTAATAAACTCTAGTGGAGTGTAGAAGGAACATCTAGTGTGCTGGCATGGGGGGTGGCGGTCGCGGGTGGAGGGATATGGCACACCTATCAGCACCCCACGATGTCCTAGAGACGCAACGCCAACAGGTGCCCTATAGAGGGGTGGACAGTGTCGGGTCCACCTAGGAGATCTAGAGGAACACAGTTGAATTCCATGTTTGGAAATCCCGACTAGCCTGAATGGTCGACATTGTCACTTCCATGACATTGGTTCTTGACTGTGGAAGATAAACTACCCCATGGCGAACCATCGGGTGAGCTGGGGAGCCAGACGTCACATCCATATGCGTCTCAGCCAGGCTGAAGGCTAGTTTTCCTCTGGCGAACTGGAAGGACCCACCGGATGCACCCGCCCAGTAGGTTGGACCGTCGTACCAATGGGCCTATGACCCAACGAGCCAGACCTTGGCCGGGTGAGGTTCGGGTTAGGTTGTTGGACCCTAGGTCGGTTCGAACCCGGACCCAACCTACCCCTTTTTGGAAAAATGTAAATAACTTGCAGACCGAGATTCTGATAGATTCCCTGTTAGTGACACGAGGACCCTTGCGATGAGGAGGTCCTTTTGAGATTCTCTACATTATTATCGGAATTGGTTTTCATACATCTTGGTTTGATCAGACATGAATCCAACTGGGCACTCTTTACAAAAAATGGCCATATATTATAGACTAGGCATTAGTTCGAGGTGTTGTCTATTGCATTGAGACACCTACGATGTGACAGTCCATTGGATTATTAATTGGGGGACTTCATGGTGATTGAGGTATGACTGATGGATTAATGAGAAGATTCTCTTGAAATAAATAATGCTATGTGTGGAAATCTAGTGGCTGGATGTGATGTGAAGAATGAAGAGTGTCCCTTCCTGGATCAACATAGTAGTGACCCTTCATGGATAAGAATAAAAGAGACCCTTTGTGGATCAGTATAAAAGCGACACTTTTTGATCAACATAAAAGAGACACTTCATGGATATGCACGAGAGTGACCCTTCTTGGATTAGAAATAGCATGACCCTCCAAGGATCAACAGTAGAACGACCCATCGTGGATTAGTTGTAGAGTAACCCCTCATAGATCAGAAGTAGATAGACCCTTAGTGGATCAACAATAGAGTGACCCTCTATGGATCAATAACAGATCCTCTCAAAAAATTAATATTATATATCCTTATGACTAATCATCTTGTCTTAGGTATTTATGTTATTCTTGGTGTGAGCTACATTTTACTTTGACCTATGTATTTGAGATCTTTCTTGGTGGTATTTCCATTGTGGTATTTTCTATTATGGATTTCCATGAAACATTCAGGGGCCTCGGGGTCCCTATAGTGTATTGTTATACTCACACCTGCAAGGGATTCTCCTAAACCTGTTGTGTCTTGTGCAAACCCCATATAGCTTTGACTCGAACATTGGGGAGCTAGGGATAGATGGTGATCAGAGTTTGATTGAGAGAAGTGGTCTATTGTAGTTACATCTAATAGTTATATATAGCTACCCTTTAGGTAGGATCATTGGTGAATGATCTCCAGAGGTATTACTTCTTTGGACGTACTTTCATTTTATTTTGGCATGTATTTTGGCTTCATTACATTCAGTTTACACCTTTTACTCTTAGTGGCAATACATTATGGTGGTTTTACTACATTCATTCCATTGTGGTTTTCTTTGTTCATTATGACCTATCTGTGTGTATACATGTTTAATGTAAATGCCTTCCCTTTTTGGGATATTTATTTTTTTGTGATAGTTGGAAGACCATTCATATGGATGGTTGGCTTGGGGTAGTAATGAAATTGGCTACCAGGGATGTTTCATGACAAAGTGGTATCAAATATCAGTCGGTTATACCAAACGAACTGGAATTTTGTATTTTCAATAGGGGAAATATTTTTAGGTGTCTTGAATTTAGCATGCTGTATGGGGAGTCCAGTTTTGGTGCGGTAACTGATGTATCCATACACCATGACCATAAATTCGTTTTTTCGACTCGATACACAAAAACACAAGTTTCATGTGTTTTGGAAACGTAATTCTTTTGATATCATATGACTCAGTTCACCAGGAATAACTTATTAAATGTGGTGCATCTGTTTCCCTACATGATCCTACAATGAAGAAAACCATTTATGATTCTTGTGAGGGATCACGAAGATAGCCCACCGAGCAGTGAGGCATTGTTGCGAGGACCACATATAGTGATATAACCATTGGGTGGTACACCAGAAGCACCACCACCCTTAGATCATTAGTTGATATGAGCCCCACCAACAGTCAGTGCACACTGACTGAGCGCACTACACATGTTCCAGATATGGAGGCCTCTGAGGTCTCATGGAGAGATAGATCATCAGTCCGTTGAGGATTGGATGGAGGTAGTTAAGCTGGTTTTTTCCAATTAGATACACCTACAAACCAGATGGTGGTACTATCCAGTATACTTTTTTAGGAAATGGTAGGGAGATGGTGGACCTTGACTCTCCAGACAAATGAGGTGGAGACCCTTGGCAGGTTGGACTTTGAGAGCCTTTTCAAGGTGGAATTTTTACTAGCGATGCTATGCTTAGTGCATATACAGGAGCTACTACACCTAAAATAGGGAAGCCGTACTGTGGCCCAATAATCGAAGAGGTATACTGACCTCTCCTGTTACTCCACAGACATGGTATGGGACCCTTTCATCAGGGCCCATACATTTGACCAGGGACTCCAATAGGAGATCATGGAATGATAATTTTTCACAATATCCCAATGTAGGATAGAGTTCTAGTGTTAGATCTACCAGTTGAGACCTTCCTAGCTAAGCAATAACTAATGGTGAGAGCCACCACAAGATGACAGGAGGACTAGTCATAAGTATCATGTAGTAGGCACATGATATAGAGGCCCAAATGGGATAATCATTATGGATGACGACCCTAGGACATTGTTGGATGAGTGGAGCTTTGGAGGAAGATGAGGTTTTCTGAGGGTAGTGTTTTTTACTCCTTTAGTGGAAATAAGAAAATATATCGTGACTGTTTGACTCCCTGCATGAATAATCAATAGACAATCGAGGGATTTCTGAGACAGTGACAATGGATCGAGCGAGGAGGTTCATAGTGCGTCGAATGTGGAAGGGGAGGAGCCTGAGCATCAGGCTGTGGATGACGGTTTGAGGTACTTCCTCCACAACCCAAAAGTGGTCTACCACTGGCTGAGGGAGCCAGCAGACAGGGCCGAGGCCAACTTTAGAAAATCGGGACCTATGACCAAGTTTCTCCATAGATGATTAGAGGCATGATCTAGGAATTCTCTACCTTAGCTTCACTTCTTATAGAAATTGGTTATAGTCACTATTTCGTTGACATGAACATCGTTTGAGGCCCGGAGATTCCGGTGGATACATTAGCTTGATCCTTAAAATTAGACACTCCTACGGGAGGGGATTTGATGATTACACACTAATATTGGAAGTATGAGATTACTATAGGAGAAATGATCATCATATAGGATCACCTAGTTGCATCGTAGAGGTTATAAGATGTCTTATTGGGTATGGGATGGTTATATATAGTCCATGATTAGATCGACTTTTTTAGGTACCAGGTGACGTATGTCTACATGGATGGGACCAGGTTTTCCTTTACCATTGCTATGGGAACCTTTGCAACACATGATTGACATTTTAGGAGGAGGGTGCAGCTGATCAATCACCATTTTCTCACCTCTCCCTCAGTGTGGGGGATGATTGAAGTCCGAGATTTCCTATAGTGGTGGAAAAGTATGAGGATTTCTTTCTTGAGGATGTTACGAGACTACCTCATCACAGGGAGGTAGAATTCTATATCGATATTTACCTAGGGATGACACTGATATCCCGACCAACATATCAGATGGCTCCTACAGAGCATTTTGAGTTGTGGGTATTGCTTGAGGTCTTTTAGGAGAAATCCTTTGTGGGACCCAGTGCTTCACCATAGGCAACCTTGATGTTGTTTTCCAATAAGCCAGACTAGATCTTGAGGCTATTCATGTACATCATGAACATGAATGATGTTATTGTGATAAATAGTATCCATTATCTAGGATTTATGACCTCTTCGATTAGCTGAAGGGGGAAAGGTTGTTCTCGAAGACATGCCTTAGATTAGGCTATCATCATCTTTGGGTACGGGATGAGAACGTGCCGGAGACATACTTTAGGTACTGTTATGGCCACTAAGATATCATGGTGATGACCTTCAGCATGACTACTTCCCCTATAGTGTTTATGGGTCATATGAATAGGATCTTCCAGCCTTACCTCAATCGTTTCGTGGTTTTCTTTATTAATGACATCTTGATGTACTTGGTGTCAGAGGGGGAGCACACAATACACCTATGAATAGTTCTGGATACACTCATAGAGCACCAAATTTATGGTAAGATCTCGATGGTCATGTTCTGGATTCAGGAGGTCCACATTTTGAGACACGTCATTTCAGAGGTTGGAGTTGCGGTGGATCCGACAAAGATAGAGGCATTGCTAGCATGGCAGCCACCCAGCATTGTGACGAAGGTGAGAATTTTTGTAGGGTTGGATGGTAACTAAAAGAGTATCATACCTAACCTTTCCATAGTATCAACACCCTTTTCAGCTTTGGTGAAGATGGGAAATCCATTCATGTGGACAAAGAAGTGTCAGCATATTTTTGAGGAGCTGATGTAGAGAATGATGAGTGCCCCCATATTGAGACTACTAGAAGATGGTGTTTGGTATGTTGACTTATAGGATGCATCAGGGACTGAACAAGGATTTTTCTTATTGAAGGAGTGAGGTGTGATCGCCTAAAAATTATGGTAGTTGATCCAGCATGAGAAGAACTATGAAAACCATGACCTGGAGTTAGCTGCATTGGTCTTTACCTTGAAGATGTGGAAGCACTACTTGATGGGGGAATGGTTTACCATCTATTCTGACCAAAATAATATTATTTATATCTTCTCACAGAAGAACCTGAACTTAATACAACAATGATCACTACTAGAATAGAAGTCTTTTTAGACCCCCTATATGGGCAACCGCCATTGGTACCCTATAGAGACTGCCAACGGTAGTTTCAAGGCTTGTAAAAAAATACATCCCCCTACCCCATCCTCATGACCAAACCCAACCCCCCCCCCCCCCCCCCCGCAATCTCCCATCCCATACTTCACCACACCACCATCGCAACCCTTCACCTCCCTCATTGCAGAAGTGACGCCAAATCGATGACGCTGCACCACCTCCAGCTCCCCACCAATGTCGCCGTCTATCCCCTCCCTCACCACACTGCCCGTCCCCACCCTCACTGGTGCTCAAATCATAAATTCAATGGCATAGTTGAACTCAGAATACCAGGGTTTTCCTAGAAAGGACTTTAATTTGACTGGAAAGGGTCGGAAGAAAAAGTTATTTTTCAGACATTTCGAAAAATAATAAAATAAATTTTAAAAAAGATATTTTTTATTTCTTCAGACCATTGAGCCACAGACGGTGGCACTGTGGTGTAGTGACAAGGAAACAACGAGATGAATTAATGGAAACCCCCTTAATGTCTCATTAAGATGTAGTGTAATAGCTACATAATTTCATAAACGAAACAATGTAATGATGCAACATCGTAGTGTAAAATAAACAATGCAACGTGTTTTCCTTTTAATTAGATAATGAGTTGGAAAGTTGGGAATTAAACTACGAGCAATTCACTACCGTACCTCCGACAAGTTACATCTCCAACAAAGAATAAAAAACATATGGAGAATGTCATCAACGTCGACGTACCTCAAAGAATGATTTCGGGAAGCAACAAACGATATCGACCAATTAAACCCTCAGTGACGGAACACTATGGAAATGAATTCCCAATGAGGTTAGGGGTTTGTTTTGATTCAGGTTTTCCCCATTTTTGTTCTAAAAAATGAACTCAGATCACCCCACAAATAGTTTGACCCTTGGATCATCCGTTCTTACAAGACAGTGATATTTTCTGGGGTTTCTATTCCGGATAAATCTTTTTTTAAAGAGACATAAAGCCCAAGCCTCCCATGTTTTATTATTTTAACGTGGAGGGAGTGGGCCGACATGAACAGGTTGAGAGCCCCTCCTCCTTGTGTGTTCTTCATTAAAAAATTATTGAAATGGTGGAATGTAGACATAAAGGTTGTCATAGGGAATGTATAATCATTATAGTCCCATAGGCGCAGACAGTTCGAGAAACAGACCCTCGGAGCAGCTCTGATGCCCCGTAGAAGGAACTGCCAGCGATAGAAGACCGCAACGCCAACTAGTGCAATTGCCCATGTCTGGGACACTTTAGCAAGCTAGAGACATGGGGTTGAAGGCCTAATATGGAAATCCCAGCTGACAGGATTAGCTGGTCTTATCACTGCCAATCTACGGTCAGTTGACCTCATCAGAGAAACGGGCCCACGACAAACCATGAGGCGAGGTGGGGAGTCGGATGTGAGATCTAGCCACGTCACGGCTTAAGGACAGTCCACCACTAAAGGATCAGGTGGACCTGCGGGCTAGACCCAATCTGGTGGCTCGGACCCGACCTATCATGCTGGGTCAAACCCATGGCCCAACGGGTCCACGACCCAATGGGCTAGACCCATAACAGTCCCAGGCCACGCCGGGTCCAGGTCAGGATGGCCTAACTAGTTCAAGCCGGACTCGGACCCAACTAGGCCCTTTTTTCGAAAAACATCAATAACATGTAGACTAAGCATCTGATGATGCGTCTTCTATGTAACAATGACCCTTGTGTTGAGGTGGTCCTTCTGATAGACTCTATATGAGTTTTGGAGGTGGTTGGCATATGACCAGGTTGGATTGGACTCGAATCCAATGAGGCCCATTTTATAAAAATTCCCATATCTTATAGACCGAGTGTCCATTTTTCACGTTGTCTATTGTGTTGAGACCCCTACGATGAGACAGTCCATTGGGTTATTCTATGTGGGAATTTGTGGTGGTTGAGGAATTATGGATACTATGAGGAACAAATTCTCCCGGAATCAAGTGTGATAAGTGTTGAATTCCAGTGCTTGTCTGTGACGTGATGTATGAAGAGACAACCTTTGTCGATTAGCATAAAAGCAAACCTTCTTAGATCATTATAAGAGCAACCCTTATTGGATCAGCATAAAAGTTACCCTTCTTGGATCAGCATAAAAGATATCCTTCATGGATCTTCATGAGAGAAACCCTTCATGGATTAGCAGTATTATGACCCTCTGTGGATTATTAGTAGCGTCAACCTCTCTAGATCATTAGTAGCGCGACCCATCATGGATCAGTCATAGAGCGACCCGTCGTAGATATGCTGTTGAGAGACCCTTTGTGGATCAACTGCAGAGTGAACCATCGTGGATCAGTTACATATCCTCATGTCAGAATAAGATGATTTAACTTTTTGTTGGGACCAAGTTGAATGGAGAAGAAAGTTTGAAGAGTTAGCCTTTGCAGAGTGTTGTATTTTGTTGTCAAATAAGATAAATCAATTCCCTTTGTAGAAGGATCTAAAATCATACGATGCATTGCTGGTATGTATTTCAGACATACCATGAGTTAGGAGAACTTGTGATGCAAGCCTTATGAAGGAAAGGGGGAGAAATGATGATGCCAGTCATATAAAGTAATGATTGGAAGGAATGATGTTGATGATGGATAGGTAATTTTCAGTTCCCATTACAACTATGATGATGCTAAAGCTGATCTATCAAAGGATAAATGTCACGATAGTGGGATTCGTGATAAGAGCATAAGAATGGTTATGGGAAGCAGTGAAGAGAGAAAATGAAAAAGCAATGGACAATCTGGGGATGGCAGAAAAGCACAGTTTAAGGTGGCGCTGTTTTCATGCAAGGCATGATTCAAGGTTAGAACATTGAAAAATGATAAAGTCATGGAGTGCACGGAAATTTATGTAGGTTGCGCGAAAAAATAAAGCGGTGCACGAAATAGCAGTGGGTTGCGCGAAATATCTGCGGGATGCGCGAAATAGAGGAATGATGTTTTTTGCACAAAAGGTGTTTCAAGATCAGAAACTCAAAAAATTTCAAAGGCATGAGCTGCGCGAAAAATTTGATCATTGCGCGAAATACGATGTCGTGTGAAAGGATGAATTTTCGCGCAATATGGAATTCGTTGTGGAATTTTGCACGCAATTGGTGCTTCATGATTAGAAGGATGAAAAATGGAAAAGGCATGAGGTGCGCGTAATATTAAATCATGGCGCAAAATATGAAGTTTCATAAAAGAGTTTTTATGTGCATGAAAGAGGTTTTTACGCACGGATTAGTGTTTTGCGCGCCGGGTCAAAAATGCCTATAAATATGAGGCTAACCCTTACCATTTTGTAAGACTCGACACATAGAAGAAATTCTGAGCTCTAGTGCGTGTAAAATATTACGCTAAGTGGGGTGCGCAAAAAGAAAGAGTTTTTCTCAAAATAAAGACAGTTGCATGAAAAATTTGGAAGCAGTGCGAAAAGTGAATCTTTGCGTGAAAAAGGGAAGTTGCATGAAAATGATTTCCGCACCAAAAGGGCATTTTTACGTGCAAGCCATTTGAATTGTGCACAAGGCACCCTAAAGGCTGCGCGAAATATTTTTGTTCTTCACACATATTTAGTAGTGCGTAAGAGAGTTCTTATAGGCTTCTGGGTAAGAAAGTAAAGATTTGTACATCAGAGAATACATCTGTTCAATTGTAAAGAAGAACTGAAAAATTGTGTTACCCTATTTGTGCTAAGAGGGAGCACACGCACTATTGGATTGTTTTCAAAGTGATGCATGAGTGTAAGGTTATATCCTACTCGTTGTATTCCACATCAATGGGCTGTTTTATAGTTGATTGTGTGGTACTGGATTGTTTCCATACCATACCAAGGACGTAGCTACTCTTGTTGAGTAGTGAACCTTGTAAATCTTGTGTTCCTGTGGTTGTGTGTGTTCAGCAGGGAAGAAACTCTTTAACAGGAGACGAAGGTTGTTTCAAAAAGGGGAAACATAAAAAGAAAAAGATATCACTGATTCACCCCCTCCCCCTCTTAGTGATACTTGGATCCTAACTGGGAACATCACTTATGACTTATCATCCTTACTTTTTTACATAAGTTATACCTGGTTCTAGATGTCATTTACATTGTCCTATATTTTTGAAATCGTTCTTCATGGTATTTCATTTGTGTTATTTTCCTTTATGGTATTTTTCTTATGTGATATCTACCTTTTTGGATTTTTGAGAGTCCTTTGCGGGTATTGGGGTCCCTATTGAGTAATTTTTACTCACCCCTACATAGGCTTCACCTGCTCTTATTGTGTCTTGTGCAGAATATGGAATACATTGACTGGGACATTGGGGAGCCAGGGCTAGATGGTGCTCGGAGGTGGATTGATAGACGTGGTGTGCTGTATTGACATCCGACAGTGAGCATTACCTAAAATTTAGGTAGGATTGTAGGAGGATATTATCTAGATCTTGTACTTCTTTTGTTGTACTTTGCTTCCAGGTGGGCTTGTATTTTGGCTCCTTTGCTTTAAATTTAAACCTTTTACTCTCATTGGGGGTAAATTTTTGTGGTTGTACTACTTTCATTCAATGAGGTTTTCGTTGTGTATTATGACCTATCTTTGCATGTAAATGTTTAAAGGAAAATGCCATCCATTTTTGGGATATTATTTTTATTGCTAGTTGCCACCCCCTGGCCTATGGATGGCGGGTTTGATGTAGTCAAAGCACGGCCCCAGGGGACTGGTCGTGAACAAAAAGTCACGATTGTCATTTTATAATGGAAAGACCTGTGCCTATTAGATTAGGAGGTATGTTGAAATATATGATTTAGGATGTGATAACAAACATATCATATTTTTTCTAGGATATTTTTATGGAAACAATAGACTACGTTTCACTAAGAAGACAATAATAAGATGTTTTTTTAATTTTATATAAACTAGAAATTATGTTTCTGCCATATTTATTTTAATAAATGGAATATTTTATATTAAATTTTGGCCTGAATAAAAATATGGAGGTTCAGTATAGTTTTGATGGATGTACCCATTAGAGAGGTGCATACAAAAGATTTATAAAAAGTATGTAATAAAGCTCCGGATGAATTCAAAAATGTAGAAACTTATTTATAGGAAGGGATTTCCTTTTTCATATCTTATTTTTTCCAATTTGAATATAACTCAAAAAATAACTACCTGTTCCATACTAAAAAAAGTTTTGATTATGAAATGAGCACTCAATTATTAGTTTTTAGTCATCCCAAACTTGGCTTCAGTGGAGTTAATGAACGATGGATTTCAGATTATGAACATAAAGAAGCTCATTAATATTTTGTTTTAAACTCTGAAGAAATTACACCATTTGTACCATGAGTTCTCTTACCACATATTCTATGATTATTTTATAGTAAATGAATTTTATTTTATTTGTAGTTTCTATGATAATCATATCAAGAAAAAACATCAACAAATTACAGTAGCTGCTCTTGAAGAACGCCGGAAAAATAATTTTCTCTACTGGTTTCAAAAACTTGTAACATATATTATTTATGGTTTAACCTATAAATTCAATTTATTAATTTTAATATTGATAATTGTTTTTAAAAAATTTCATGTATCTCAACATGCTGACAAAATTAAAAATTGATTGTGTGTATTGGGTAAACCACCATACAAAATGTATAAATCTTATAATGGATATGTGGGGAATGGTTTTATATTTCAAAACTATGAATATGTGGAATAAAAAAAGTAATGAATAATGGTGTTTTTTAGGATCTTATCGTAGAGAAACAAAAGTTTTCTTTTATGAAATTCTGGTAGAAATTATTGAACTGTGTAATTTGGGATAGAATTACATAACAATGTTTAAATGTCAGTGGTTTGATAGTGAGAGAGGCTTTCTTGTTCATCCGAGCCATGGAATCATGTGTATTAAACATAAAATTATTCTTGCAGAAAATGAAAAATTTCTATTGGATTATCATGCACATCAACTTTATTATGAAAATTTCTATGCAACTTCCACAGAGTTTGTTGATTGGTGAAGCATAATAAAAATAAAATCTCAGTAAAATCGGGTAACTAAATGAGAATGTTGTTCCATTATAGTGAACGGAATTTAAATTTTTCAAAAGACTACCACAAATACATATTTTTCATTAAGAGGAATATATATCTATGATGACACCACATAGATAATATTCAACGGTGATGATGATGTTAATGATGTCATAAATTAATTTTAAATAACAAGAGATGATGAAGCTGAAACTCATGTGGAAGTTAATGCTGATGAGGAGGAATATAAAGAAATTGACATCATAAGATATGAAGAAGTAGTTATAGATAATTATTGAAACGGTTAAATGATGGTTATAATCATATATAATATATATCTATATATATTAGTTATTTTAACATTTTGTTAACAATAGTCATTTCATGTTTTAGATAGATGAGGATATGTTTCTTTAATTGCATGAGGTAATTTTACATTTGGGTGAGCATGATGTTGTATTATATAACACTCATACTCTTTGCAGTTCATGGATGTCTCTAAGGGGTTGTGGTCTTGCATGACTGATGATTCATGACCCTATCCTAGAGGAACATCTACAACCTGGATTCGATCCACAGATGCAAAGGTATGTTTACTTGTGTGTTTTAGTTTGTTTTAATTAACTTATTTATATAATAATTGTTTGTTTATTTGTTATTTATTCATGTATTTTAAAATATCATTGTTGGACAAGATAGCTCCACATTGTACAATTATTTTTGTGAAGCATGGGTCACATGAGATCATATTCCCATTGATGTTAAGCACAATATGTTTGGTAATTGGATGGTATGTAAATATATAAAGTTTATTTTCAATTTTATTTAATTAATAACTTGATATTATAATTTATTTGTAGGGTTTATTTTATCCCGTTGATTAGAGCATACATGACACTAACTAGAAGGCATGGGAGTGGTTTATTTGTGAGTGTGGCCATCAATGTCTGCACAATTTATGAAGGAATGCAATGACGAAAGTAGGAGTGGCAGAGTTTGATGAGTCTAGCCACTCCCCTTGACCTATTTACATTTCATCATAGGTTTGAGATGGATAATGTTCACACATGATGAGTGAAAATTTTTAGAGAAGATCACCAAAAGGTTAAAAATTCAGGGGATACATGAGGTGACACATCGAACCAGTAGTCGTACATTCAGTACACATTGGGAACATATGGTAATTAATTTTTTTCAAAATAATTTATATAAATTTAAATGTAAAATGATTATTTTATATTAATATATACAATAAAATAACCAAAATATTATGGAGTTCAAAATTTATAGGATGATGTACAGAGATTCGATAACTAGAGATATTAGAGGTAATCATGAGTGTCATATTGTTCTCAGTGTAATTTTTTTATGTTTAAAATAAACTAAATAAAATATTTTTACATTTTTAATTTAAAATTAAAATTGAAGGAGTCATATGAAGCCATGACATCGCAGACATAGATTGAGAGTCAAGCTGAGGCCAAGTGTCAGAATAGTGCCCACCGATTTGATGAGACATAATGGATGTAGGCGAACCATTATGGCTTCAAGAAAGGCCATGTTTTTGGCATCAACTATTTATTGATGCAGGTGAGGTATTATGGGGCCACTGTAATGTCAATGTCAAACTCGAGTGGAGCTCATGGAGATTCATCATCATCTTCTACACATTATCACGAGAAACTGCGAGATTAGAGTGAGCTTAGAGAGCGTATTATAATGGAGAAGGAATAACTACATCGATAACAGCAACAACAACAAGCAGAGATGCAACGATGGCAGCAGTAACAACATGAGAAGTCGATAGAGAAGATGCATTTTCTAACTCATGGTTTTGGGATGGATTTTCTTCCACCATCACATGCAGCTCCTCCACCTCTTCCAAAAGACCCCGAGTGATGTTAGCTCCCCCAAAAGACCCCCCAATGACGTCATCTCCTACGAAAGACCCCCCAATGATATATTTACAAATTCAAATAAGCATTTTGTATGTCATTTTGTTTTTTATATTATATATTCACATTTCTTCATAGTTCATTTTTTATATTGTTGTGATTATTATGTTTTTTTATTTTACTTATTTTTTTATTTTTTATTTTTTTATTTTGTTATTATTATTTTATATATTTTTTGTTAATATTATGTTATTTATTATTTTATAGTTTTTTTATTTTACAATTAACATTATTCTTATTAATATTTGAATTATTAATATTATATTACCATTATTAATATTTTTTATTACTATTATAATTTATAATAATTTTATTATTAATATTATTTTAGTATTATTATTATTTACCACATTATTAATTAATTGTTATATATTATTATTTTTATTTTTATTACTTTTAATATTTTTTGTTTTTATTATTATTACGTAATATTATTTTATTAATTTTAGTAATATTAATTTATTAAATATTATTCATATGATTATTTTATGTTTTTAATGTTTTTGCAGCGGGATTGTTGAAAATAATTATTTGTGATAGGTCCGTCAGAAAGAAGTATTTTTTAAATACCACTAGTTAGCTATTTTTGACGGGTGGAGCTGACATTGAAAATGTGGTTTTTTATGATAGTTTATTGTAAAATACCATATTTTCTACGGGATCACTCTGTAAAAGACCCATCGTAAATAAATACATTTTCTGTAGTGTACGTACAACCTTCCATCTCTATGGTTGTAACGTTGTTTATTTTGCATAAAAATACATAACCGTATGATTTAAAAGTATAATTTATGTATAAAAACTATAATAATGTCATTAATATTATTTTGGAGATGATGGACTTATGACCCCATGAACTATGACGTCATATCGTGTTCATTTTTGACTCCAATACCGAATATCAAAAAAATCCAACATAAATTCAATTATTTAACTAGTTATTATAAAATTGTAATTAAATATATAAAAGGAATTATAAACATTAACGTGTTCTAATGTAATTATAAATTACAGTAATTTTTCTATGAAGGATGAACAAGGAACATAAATATAGAATTAAACTCAAGCTAAAGGTCTTTGTCTCAGTCTTCTTCAATTGAGGTATTTCATGATAATATGCACATTTTTTAGGTTTATATAAATTCACTATGACATTTCATATCAATATTTTATCTTTAATAATGTTATTTTATGTTGTAGTAAATGTATTAATTCATGGAGATTATGATTTAAATGTTCAAATTGGTATGGGACACCATGAACAATTAAATATTTTCTTGTTAAATCATTTATTCATGATATTGATTTAAATATTTATTTTTATGGATATAAAAGGATTATACATGAAATTTTATGTCTATATTTTAATTTTATTCAATGGTTTTTTAATGTAATATTTTTATATGAAGTGTTTAATATTCTTTTCAAAAATACAAAATGGATTTATAGCTTATACAACGACATTGAATTCTCCCTTGTCATAACCATTATTTTATATTTTGAATCCTCTATAAAACATAATGTTTTTAATGAAAAAGAAATCACTTATTCCATTTTATTGGTATTTTGATATTGAATATGGTTTTTATAATGGACTGATCATTTCAATCTCTAAAAATGGTTTCTTGTCATTGAAAAAGGAATTTTATGAGTGAAATGTTTATAATTGAAATCTGTTATGTGTTATGATTATATAATGGTACATGAAAATTTGGTGGGTGGTTACGTGATAAACCAAATATTGGATGTAACATTATAAAACAAATATGGATGGATCAATGATAAACTATGTATGGGTGTTAACGTTATAACCACCAATGCAACGAGTACGGAAGTCAGCCTCGTGGCTATTCCATTGGTAAGAGAAATATATGTGGATGTTGACCATATGTTTATTCCAATTATGTATGATTATATACAAAGATAACAATAAATATTATATTTTGATTTATATGGGTTAATAGTAATATTTAATTTTCAAAAAGGGAAAGCAATGAGCATATATTTAGTGAAGTGATTTTACTACGTCTTAAAGGTGAAAAGTATTACATTATAATAATGTATTAATAGTTTATATGATTTCGCAAGACTAAAAATTTCCTTATTTATGTATCCTTTACTAATATTTTTCTGATCATCCCATGTTTTGAAATGTTTTTCAAATAATTTAATGAAAAATAGATTCATGGATGAGATCAAGAAAAAGTTATAAAGATTAAACATGAAATGAAATTGTGTTTCTTTTTAATCATTTTTTTTGTTTTAAGAAATTTTTTTATAGAAAGTAGAAGTGTCTAATGTGTAATATTTGAGTTTTTATGTATGATTAGTTACTTAAATATCTAAATCTATAAACCTGAAATGATCCTCATTGTGAATAAATGTAAAATTATTGACTTAACACAACACTAAGTAATGATTTTGTTTGTCGGATTACAGTTTGTATCAGAGGTTGGTTTAGATAACTTAAAGAGTTAGAATATTTTTTCAAATAATATCCATAAATGATTATTACTTAATAGTCAAATTGATGTGATATAAAATTAAAATATTACCTTGTTGATTCATCTATGAAATGTGAAAGCCTTAAGGACTCCAAGCCAAACCAATGGCCCTAGGTGAATAGTTACAGCTTCTATAGTACCGAACAATACCTGCCACCATGCCTGCTACAAGCCTTTAGGTTAGTAGGGCTTTCGGGCCACCAATAAGGCCATTGGGCCACCTCAAGGACTTCGGGCCACATGCAGTTTCCCTATAAAGACTCTACAAAAAAGGATCATCCCAAGAAAAGGATTTAGAGTAGGTGCACTAACCAGAGTAGAGCCAAATGGATTGTCAGAATGAGAGGGTCTGGCCATGCCATTGGGACCAGCCTCTGCTTGCACGGGAAGCCTATCCAGATGACCATGCGAAGGTGGGGAGCTACTATCATGATGCCAATTCTGGGGAGGGGCAGTTCCCTATTGATAGTCTGGTTGAATTACCTAAGTCCCTCGAGTCATGTAATCTCCTAAGCATATGGGACCTGTATTATCTGGTCTTACGGGGCATGTTAGGGTTCCCCCTCATCCCTTGAAATAGGGGTTATCAAAAATCAATAAAAAATAAGGCCTTCGGGCCATTCAGGATAACAAGGAAGATGTGATGCGAAGGAATATGGAGGAAAAAACATCCAAATTGTCATCATGAGATGGTTGGAATTAGAACTGAATAGTTTGTTACATTGATGGATTTATTTAATTATGTGATAAATGGTGGTGGTTTCCATGCATGAGATCACCCAGTTCAATGGAAGAGGAATATGTTGGTAGTTGAGAATTTCATGAGGCAATGTTCTCCATAATTCAGAGGCTCATCTGAAATTGTGCTAGCTTAAGGGTATATTAAATCTTTAGAAATGATTTTCTTATGTAATGGGGTGTTCAGACCATTAAACTTTAGTATTTTGATTTATCTTTTTTATGGTGAAGCCGATTAGTGGTTGTTAATGATTAAAAATATTAAAGGAAGCGAAGATGATGATATCGTGGAATAAGATGGACTTAAAAATATCATCCATGAGAAATATTTTCCTGAGGATGTTTAACTTAGGATTGAAATGAAATTCTTGGAATTAAGACAAAATTAGAAAGATTCTATGGCTACATTTATATATAATTTCACCCATTTTTAATGTTTGTCCCAAATTTTATCAGGGATATTGATAGTAAGATAAATAATTTTTACTCAGGATTGAAGATGAAATATCAAAGTAAATTAGTTTATCTAGAGTTTAAAAGCTATGATAAACTTTTTCAAGGTGTTGAGAAGGTAGAAATGAAGTTTCTTTATTA
This sequence comes from Viscum album, assembly GCA_963277665.1. Classification (NCBI taxonomy): domain Eukaryota; kingdom Viridiplantae; phylum Streptophyta; class Magnoliopsida; order Santalales; family Viscaceae; genus Viscum; species Viscum album. The sequence goes on along the minus strand of OY728165.1, from coordinate 2,086,046,099 downwards.
TCATGTATTTCACGAGAGCCACCAAAAGAAGCGATACAATTGGTAGTAAATGGGAATGAATACATCAATGATTTTCAGACATAAGAAAACTAAATTTCCATCTTGTGATAAGTGGGGTAAAATTAATCCTAGAGAATGTATATCAATTTTTGGGAAGTGATTATGAGGTTCTAAGACAGTACATATTTCTTATGACTGCAAGTTAGATGATCATACAATCAATGAAATGTGTGCGAAAAATGTCTTATTTGAAATTATTATGGGAATTATGCAAATTTGTGTCCAAAGTTGATTACCTGAGGTGGAAAAAAGCAAGATCGAATAAAAACGGGAATTGAAATAATAAATTTCTATAACAATGGTTGATTTGGGAACATCAAATGAAGTGGTGATAGATAGGTTATGAGTTTTTTCAAAATATTCCAATACTCTATTTGACTATGGATCTTCACATTCATTCATTTATGAGAGATCTGCAAGTAAATTGGAAATATAGCTTCATGAATGCGATATAGAAATTTTTGTAAAAACATCAACTGGAATTTAAAAAAATTATGTGAATATTTATATTATCATTAGTGGGATTGGTTTTCCTAAAAATCTTGTTGAACTTCCCATACTGTAATTTGATAAAATTTGGGTTATGTATTGGCATTCAGTTTATCAAGAAAAAATAGATTTAAATGCTAAGGAAGATTCATTAAATGATTTTATTCCTTTTATAACATAATATGAAGAAGAGAGATCGATTAGAGATGGTAGTGAAATTTATCTAGCTCATGTTGTTGAAAAGAAAGAAATAGTTTTTATTATTGACATTCCCATAGTGAATGAATTCACAGATTTTTTTCTAGATGGATTTCCAAGAATTTTTCATGATCAGGAGGTTGAAATTACTGTTGAGTTAGTTCCTGATTTTAATCCTATTTCTAAAACCCCTTATCATATATCTCATGTTGAATTGCTATGATTGAGAAAAAAATTTCCAGAATTTCATGATAATGGTTTCATTTGATCTAGCACTTCACCATGGGGTTCTCATATTGTATTTTTTAAAAATAAATATTGTTCTATGAGAGTTTTTATTGATTATAGATCCTTGAATAAAATCACTATGAGAACAATAATCTATTTTGTTACATTGATTGTTTGTTTGATCGGCTCTAAGGTGCTCAAAATTTTTTTATGATTTATTTGAGGTTCAGGTACAATCAGCTGATGGTGAAGGAGGACGATATTCCAAAGATAGGGTTATAAACTATATATAGGAATTATGAGTTTTTAGTTATTCCCATTCAATTATCTAATGCCCCTGCTATATTTATGAATCTTATGAATAAATTCTTTCATCGGTTTTTGGATCATTTTGTGGTTGTCATTATAGATTATGTTTTGGTATATTCAAAAAGTCAGGTAGAACATGAATGTCACTTTAGAATTGCTTTTAAAAACATAAAAGATAATGAAATATATGAAAATTTTACTAAGATTTATTTATAGTGGCATACATTTTCATTCCATAGTAACATTATTTCTAAAGATGGAATAACTATTGACCCTTCTAAAACAAAAGTTGTGGAAAAGTGGAAAAGACCTACCAATATCACCAAGATTCATAGTTTTCTTTGATTAGAAGGTTATTTGAAATATTTTACCTGTTATCTATACCACAAACTAAGTTAATGCATATGGATTTACGTTAATCTAGACAAAGGAATGTGATAATTGTTTTTAGTAACTGAAAAGAATATTGGTGAATACTCTAGTTTTGGCCTTGGCATCCAATAATGATGAATCTTTTTTATACAATGATGCTTCATTGAAAGGATGTGGTTGTGTCTTAAAAAATAATGATCAGGTAATTGTTTATGCTTCACGTCGGTTGAATCCACATGAGTGAAATTACCCAATACATGATTTGAAATTAGCAGATGTTGTTTTTGCATTAAAAATTTTGAGACGTCATTTGTATGAAATAAAGTTTTAAATATGTACTAATCAAAAAAGTTATAAGTATATACTCACTCAGAAAAAATTGAAAATGATACAGAGGAGATTGAAGGAATTAATCAAGGATTATGATTTCACGATTCATTACCATCTAAAAAACAAATTAATGTGGATGATGTTTTGAGTAAAAAATGTAACACTTCATTAACCAAGCTATGTTTTGAATGGGATTTTTTGGTTAATGATTTTGATTAATTTTGGCTTAGAAGTTGTCGGTGTAGGAATTTCCTCCATTTTGTTTTAGGATTTTGAAAAATTACATATATTAGATCGAATTATGAAAGTACAGAAGGAACACAGTGAGTTTAAAAAAAATTATAATTGGTATAGAAGGATATGTCACAAAAATTTAACGTTGATAAATATTTTTTTGAGGTTTGAAAATAGATTATCTATGCCTAGTGATTTACTGCTGAAGAAATATTTGTTATGTGAAGATCATAGTTATCTATTTTATATTCATCCATGTAGCACTAAGATGTATAGAGACCTTCAAAAGTATTACTATTTGGATAGAATGAAAAGATATATTGATAAATATACCTTGAGATCTTTGATTTTTCAACAAGTTAAAGAAGAGTGGTAGTTTATGAAAGTGATGCTTCAGAATTTTCCCTTTCCATAGTGAAAATGGGAAAATATATCCATGGATTTCGTAAGGGGAATACCAAATAGTTCTCAAAGTAACAATTCGATCTGGGTTATTATTGATCGATTGATAAACCATCTTATTTTATACTATTTGAGTTACTATATATCTATATCAACATTCTTGGTTGTATATTAATAAGATATTGAGGTTACATGGTATTCCACTATCTATTGTATTTAATCTTGATCCAATAATCCCTTATAACTTTTATAATGTCCTTCAGAATTCATTGGGTACTGAATTAAATTTCATTATATCATTTCATCCTCAATCAGATGAAAAGTTAGAAAAAACAGTTCTAATGTTGTAGGATATGATACATGCATGTTAAATGGATTACCAGGGAAGTTGGGATCAACATATTTATTTTTCTGAGTTTTTGTATAATAACAGTTTTCATTCCAATATATACATGACATCATTTGAGGTATTAAATGGAAAGTCGTGTCAAAATTCAAATTTTTTGGTTGAAGTGCCAGAAGGGAGGTAGATGGGACCAAAATTGGTAGAGTAAATGGAAGAGAAAGTAAAATTGATTCTGAAACACATGGGGAAAACATAGAGAGGGAAAAAATTATGTGATTAATATGAGGAAAGATCCTTCTTTTGTGGTGGGTGACTATGTTTTTCTCAATGTATCACCATTGAGAAATGTGATGTGTTTTGGTATGAAAGTGAAGCTGAGTCCACAGTTGATTGGACCCTATGAAATCCTTTAGAAAGACGGATTAGTTTACTACTAGTTGATTTACATCCATATTTATCCTTGATACAGTTTTTTTCATGTTTCAATGTTACGAGATTATATGCCAGATCCATCTCATGTTTTGAGTCCAAAATTAGTTCAGTTGGAAGAGAATCTTTCTTATGAGGAACAACCAGTCCAGATTATTGACTGTGGAGACCAATTTTTATAGAATAAGGTGATTATTCATGTTATGTTTTTGTGGATAACTCATATGGTGGAATATAAAAAATCGGAATATGAATATTCTACGAGGGAGAAATACCCCCCACTTATTTGATAAGTGAATAAAATTGCAAGGATGCAATTTCCAAAAAGGGGGAAGGATGTAACATCCCATGCAATAATGGAATAATAATTTTACGTATTTATTAATATTTATGAATTAAATGGTGATTTAAGCTTAATAGTAATTCTCTGTCTAATAGTTTACTAGACACACAATAATGGTTTTCTTCAAAATTATACGTTTCACACAAGACTGAGTTATACCGATAAATAATATATTATTAATAATATTATTATAAATGGTAGTTATCAGCTAGATATTGTGTTGGTTAGAGTAACCATATCTAATTATATTATTATTACACATGTTTTATAAATTTTCATTCACTTTCTTACAATAAATTATAGAGGTTTAAAATGAGAATAAATCCAATTTTAAGCATAAAATACTCTAATATTTTTTTAAATCTAGTTTTACAACCTTTTGATGTTGTAACCTTTTAAAATATACTCCTTTTAAATTTTATATTTTATATTTGAATAAATAAACTCCTTCTTTTTAAGCAGGATATCAAAATTTACTTTGGTTAATTTATTGGTTTTTTATGATAAAATACATATTTTAATGTATAGTAAAAATACAACATTTTAATTCAAAATGCATTTTCATCTAATTTATTTATATTTTTATATTTTCTATTTACGTGTTATTATTGTATAAATAGATGAATTTTTTATCAGTAAATCCTAGTTAGTTCATTGGATTATTTTAAAAAATTATAATTAAATATCAAAACTATGTTAACTTTTGAATGTTTTACTTAAAAAACCACTTTTCTCGACACGTCAATGAGTTTAGTGTAAAAACTAATATAAATTATTTTGTGAATTTAATTTTTAAAAATATACATAGATGGTTGTACTAAATATAAAAAAAAAATCTATTTGGATGAAAATAATTTTTGGTGAATAATAAAATTAGAATTTTATTTACCACAATTAAAGGTAAATAAGGTAAAGAAAGGAAATTTTAATATAATATTATTATAAAAATTACCCTAAAACTTGTCGTAATATTATTTGATGAGTTATTTTCGACCATGACAATCCATATTCTGAAATTGTGGCCTTTGGAAGCCAGTTGGGTGTGATTTTGACATTGATAGCATTTAATTTAAAGTAAAGGAAAATATGTCATAAATATGTCTCTCCTTACTAAAACAAAATTAATATGGGGTTATATGACTAATATATTAGAATATTTATATTATATATAAATCTAACAAAAAAATCTACATAATGGTAATTTATTGATAATTTTTAGCACATAAAAAATAAAATTAAATAGTGACACAATGATGATGCAGTAATATATATATTAAATAAGTAATCAAACAAATGATATTAATAATATTAAAATAAAAATAATTTCAATTTTTTTTGTTATCCAATAATTTTATGGATTATTATGATATGTTAGGATAGTGTTAATGTAGTTTTTTTTTTTAAATGAATCAGGCTGTTTTAATTTTTTTTCAAATTTCATGTAATGAATATTGTAAAAAATGGCATAATTCATATTTTAAAATATAATTTTTTTAATTAAATGATATAAATTTATAAAAATATATTATTTGCCTACATAGTTTATATTATTCTACAAATGTCATTAATGACTCATCAATTGGTCTTTTTAGTGATTTGAGAGTTATTTCAACTCTTAAAGTATAAATTACTTGATAAAATAGTAAGAATGAAAAGAGGATAAAAAATAATGATGAGGATTAAAAAATATTGAAAACATGTATAATTTAATAGGTTGACGTTATTTCATCCTCTAAACACACTTTCTTATAACTGAATGATTTTGAACCCATTTGAATCGAAATTAAATATATATTACTTCATTACTTTTAATAATTCGATGGGTGCCTCTCCCCTCTCTTATAAAAAGGAACCCATTCCACTATATTTATTACACTTAAAAACCCATTTGGTTTGAAAATTTACTGACCAAATCCATTACTATAATCCATTCACACATTCTTGATGCCTTATATTAGGCATTACAACCACTTTAGAGGTGTTATGTTGTTAAGAACGATGTTCATTTGAAGAAAATATATTGTTTTCATTTAAGAATTTCTATTTGATTTTGTCTTCCACTTCATTAAAATCATCTTCTCACAATAAAAAATAATAAATCCAGTATCCCAAATATTTTGAGATGATAATTTTCTAATATCATCACCTAAATCCATTTACACACCCATTAAATGTTAAATGAATTAATCATTTGTGCGTATGTATGAACTGACAACTCAAAAATCCTATCTAATTTTTTTTCCATAATTTTATCTCATGACCAATTATGATAATGTAATTAAAGTTCATATGTGATATTAATGAAATATTAATCATTATAATATTATTATATATCTATAAAATACTTACTTTCTATGCACATAAATATGATAACGTCGTTGGTGCGTACATGTGAACTATCACCCCCCAAAGAGATGTGGATTATTTTTATTCATTACATCACTTGTATGATATATATAAGTATATTTAAATGATTAATATGATATTAATTATTTTATTATCATTCTATAAAGGTAAAATAATACTTACATTCTTTTTATAATGATCAATGAAAAAAGGAAAATGTTTCTCATGCGTACATACGACCAACCGTCTCCATTATTATATCGTTGATCATTTTTCATAACAATACATAATTTTTTGATTTAAAAGTATAATTTATGTAAATAAAAAGATAATAATGGCATTAATATTAGTCTGGATGTGATGGTATTTTGTCCAAATTGACTAGTGACATCATACAATGATCATTTTCAAATCATGTAAGGTATATTGACAAAACATCTCACATAATCTCAAATGATTAACTAATTATTATAACATGGTAAATAATGATATAAAAGGAATAATAAACATTAAAATGTTCTTAATCAAGTATAAATTATCCTATGTTTATTATTTATGATAAAAATGGAACATATATGATGATTCAAACTTAGTGGAAAGACGTTCTCTCAATCTTCTTTTATTGAAACATTTCTTGATAATGTGCACATTTCTTATTTTATTAGGTGTATATAAAGACACAGTGACATTGAATGTCCATATTGTATCTATACTAATGTTATTTAATGTTTTGTTAAATATATTAATTCATAAATAATAACATTAAAATTTTTAATTTGGTGTGAGACACCTTGAATGTTTAAAGATTAAATTATCAAATCGTTTGTTCATGATATTAATTTACATATTTATTTTTATGGATATAAAAGTATTATAAATGAAATTTTATTTCTATATTTAAATTTCATTAATGGTTTTCAAAAATAATATTTCTATATGAATCATTTTATTTTATTTACTAAATGAGAGAAGGAATGTTTTTAAAGTATGTGGCGATAATTACATCTCCACCACTATAACCATTATTTGTTATTTGGATTACTCTATAAGACGTGATGTTTTTAAATGAAAAATAAATATCATATTCCCTTTCATGGGTATTTTGATATTGAATATGGTTTTTATTATGGGTTGATTATTTCATTATCTTGAAATGGTTCTTGTGATAGAAAATGTAATTTTATGAGTGAACTGTTGATAATTTCAATTTTTATGTGTTATAATTATATAATAGTACATGGACATTTGATGGGTGGTTATGTGGTAAAAAAAATAAGGTTTATTACATGATAAACTAAAGATTTTTGGTTCCATGAAAATCCAAGGATGTATAGTTACGTTATAACCTCCAATGTATTGGCTAAGGAACATGACCATATGGTTATTCCATTAGTAAGAGTGATATTTGTGGAAGTCACTCGTATTGTTATTCTATTTTAGTATGATTATATCAAAATTAACATTTATATGTAATATATTTCATTCTATGGGTTAAATGAAATATTTTTATTATAAAAAGGTTAAGCAATGATCTTATATTTAGTGATGTGTTTTTACTACTTCAAAAAGGTGAAAAGTATTACTTTATGATTAAGTATTCATGGTATACATGTTTTATCAAGTCTAATAGTTTTCCTTCATTGGGTATCCCAAGATGAAGTTTTTATTCTCATCCCAGGTATTGAAATGTTTTTTAGATGATTAATAGATGAATAGTGTTTTGGATGGTTTCACGGAAAATTTATGAAGTTTAAACATGAAATTAAACCATGTTTCATTTTAATTTATTTAATTTAGTAAAAAATGGAATTTAAGTAGAAATGTATAATTTTTAATATTTGAGTTCTTACGTATTAGTTATGACATAATTATCTAAATATATAAAAAATAAAATTTCATCAATGTGAATGAATTTAAAATTATTGACTTAACTAATGATTATGTAATGTTTAGTGTCGTATCCTTATATTCCATTTTGTGTCAATATGATAACCTCATTTGTGGGCGTGTGGACTATTACATCCTCAAAGTGATGTGATTCCTTCACACATTTAATAGTATGTTTTATGGGTGGTTTTAGTAAATTTATATTATATATAAGAAATAATAACTCTCTTGGTATAAAAATATATTTTTATACATATATGTTATTTAATTTCATTCTTTAAATATTACAAGACAACTGAAACATTGTTCAGGCATATGTATGACATGCCATCTCAATGAACTGTGTTTTCTATTTCATATATATATTATTTTTAACTGATTATAAATTTTTATATAATGAATATATATGATATTTTTATCGTTTTTTATGTTCAATAAATCAGAAAATAATTATATAAGTAATAGAATCAAGAATAAATTGTCAAAGATTGTATGAAAAAAGAAGTGGATATTACCCAAAACATAACATTATCATATAATTCTCAATAAATGTTTAATGTAAAATCCTAATAAAATAATATATGATATTAGATATAATAATATGGTTAACTGGTTAATATATAATAAACTTATATTTATTATACAAGATGTTTTAATTTGTGCCAATAAATTCATGACTTAAGGTAAGGGTTTTCTCATATCACATTTATCTCTATGAGATATATACTATATTAACCACTTATTCAAGTTTTGTGGTCTTCATAATGAACTATAAAATGTTATATAATTGTTTTACATTATTTAATGATATTAAATATTAATCATTGATTTTATTATTCCATATATACCATGATAAACAACTTACTCAAGCAGTAAGGGTATTCCTAGTCACAATTTTATTTTGGAAACACTTCTTCCTGATACGAATTGGGGAACAGGTGTGCCATGGTCCACAATGTGAAAAATTTGGGTCATGGTCCACAAAAATAAACACTTGTGTCCTCTTACAAAAAGGTAAATAAGTGAATCCAAAACCACAATGGAAAACATTTGTGTCTTGATTCACTATGTTGATTATGTTGGTAGTTAACCTTGACACATGGAATGGCTGTATGTAATTATTTTGGTGAAATACTTCTATGATATGAGCTTAGGGTTCATGATTGGTGTATAATGAATTTTCACCATTATGATCCATGTTTTATGAACTAGAAATATTTATTCCATAAATCGAGATTATGAACTTTGATATGCCTGTTATGATCTTATAATGATAGGATTATCTTCTTATATACTTATGCTCATGGTATGCTTACAAATCTCCATTTTTTCACCTCACTGAGCATCTAAGCTCACCTGATTCTTATGTTTTGTTTACCCTAATTTTGAAGAATTATTTTATGTAGTATGTCTAAATGGGAATAAAATTAAGGGAGTTTATAACATCCCATCATTTTATTACATTACATTACATATAATTGTACAAACATAGGATCTTTTAATGTTCAGTGTCGTGGAAACAATGTACATAAAATATGAAAAGAAAAAAATTATTATATTACAATTTATAATATTATTCAAGGTTGATAATAAGTTAATTTATTTATTTTCATAACATGGGTAAATGCATCAATGTAATGGGTGAGATTAAGTCCTAGTAAGGGATAATAATGAAAACCAATTACTTGTGATCTTGAGGAATATCAATAAGAACATGAGGAATATCATAAGGGAGTGATAATAATGAATATAATAAATAATATAACATGAATAATAACTTTTAAATCAGGATACAACATTTAATTTATACATTAATAAGAATATCACCAAGTTCTGTCCTTAAGGTGTCATAAAAATTTCCATGGTTATTCGCCATGGTGTCATAAAACATGTCATCTCTGAAGATTAAATTCTTTAACCAATGCATTGGAGATATATTGGGGTGAAAAATTAATATTTATTTATTCTAATGTGAGACACAAATATAAACATAAAACATTTCATAAATAACCTATGGGGAATAGAAGAAATTGGTTTCTTATGAAAATCATGGCATTTTACAAATATGACTTAAAAACAAGACATTTATGTCATTTTAAAACACATAAAAATGAAATTTTTTTCATGTATGTTAATCCATGAATAAAATAGATAATTTTTTATTTATGTGAATACCCCTTGATAAGATATAGTTTTGGATATTTACAAAATAAAATAAAATAATTTCTTGATATAAAAAGAGATATTTTGAGATGAAAATATGGCAGCATAATAGCTATAAATAATGGTTTCAGAAAACATTAGAAAGTGAGGTGAAAAGGTATTCCCAATAATAAATTAATCTTATTAATGTAAAGGGATTATTTATAAAATACATAATAAAATTTTATGTAAACGTGAAATGAAAACCACATAAAAAGTAAGTTGAACAGAAAAGAGATGTTGAGATTTCCCTCACCATGAAGAATAACTCTTAAAAGTCATTGATCGAGACATTGGGGGATTGATAACACCTTTGGAGGACTCCATGGGATGTAATAATATCATATATTTGATTATAGTTAATTGGTAATGAAATATAATGGTGTAATTGGTGGGTATTTATAGAAAAAGTGAGGGAGGTTTTTATTATGTCTTTAGGACACCTCAGTAGTGGTATTTGAAAAATCATAGCCTTGAACATGGTATTTTACCATGATATTTGTCTAATTGGGAAACCTTATATAATATATTAACATAAAATAGTCTAACATAATTTTAAATATCATAATACATCATTATGGTGTCACTAAACACACTAAAAACTCAAAATTGTAAATTTTAGTATTCACTGAAAAACAAAATATTTCATAAAAATCATATAAATTAACCATTACCTAATATATACCTTATGAATTGAAAAATTACATTAATTTTGTCATAATTATTCCCTAGATATTTTAAATTTAACTTTTTACTATCTAATTCTTATTTATTAAAAATATATTAGACCTAAAATGCATAGTAAACTCCATAGTAAAATTTTTGATGGTTGGGAAAAAATATTTCTATCATATGTAATTAAAAATTATTACTTTTATAAAACTATTTAATTATAATAAAAATTATTAATAAAACATTATTTTAATATATTAAATTATATCCCTCTAAAAAGTAAAATGTTTACCCAAAAAATGAATTTGTCAAATTAAATCTCAAAATTTTAAGAAAAACAATTTTTAAAATGGAAATAATTAAAGAAAAATGCTATTTAAACAAAAAAAATTACATTTTATCTAACTAGATACTTGGAATATAACCCCTTAAAACACATGAATAAAACCTAACGGTACAATTTCTGATGTTTATGGACTCTTGGGGAGGGTCGAATGACATCGCCAGAGTGGTAATCTATACTAAATTGAACTTCTCCCATATGACACTTTGTTGAAGCTCAAATAGTTGGATCCAGACTTGGTATTGGTCCAAAACAAATAATAGTGACACTACCTCTTTCCCAATCTCCAAAAAATGGGCTTCGTACAACCCGATTATTCAGGTTGAGGACACTGACTCATTATTTTGCATTAATTAACCATTATAATTTCTATTTATAAATGTTAATCATAATTTTTTGAGTATAGTTTCCAATGTTCATATTGACCAATGGTCATAATTTACCAATGGAAATATAACTGTTAAAACCCTATGGTTATATTGAAACATACTTACTTAATTATTAATGAGATATATTTCTTTTATGTAATAGTATAACTCACATTTTAAAGAAACAAGTATAATTTAAAAATTTTGGGTCATTATGTTCTTCCCCCATTAAAAAATTTCAACCTTTAAATTTCATCTCATTACCTTATTTGAGAAAATTTGTGATTAGTTTTATATCATGGTTTCCTCTGGTTCCCAAGTTTCCCTTTCATATTTTTGGTCCCTCTATAACAAATTAACAATGTGGGTAGTACTGTTTCATAGTATATTGTCTCTACGGTCCATGATCTCTACCAAATGCTCCTCATAAGAAATTTCATGATCCAGTTGTACCACCTCATGATTCAATACATGTGGTGGTTCAGGTATATACTTCCCCAAGAGTGATATGTGTAATCCATCATGAACTTGATATATACTTTGTAGAAAGGATAGTCGATAAACCAGTACTCTTATGTGATTAATGAATTTTATTGGGGCCAATCTAGCTAGAGCTAAGATTCCATTTCTTCCAAAATAACATTACTTTCTTCCATGGTGAAATTTTATGGAAGACTTTGTCAACAGCATTAAACTACAAAATCTCTTAGATGGTTGTTAACGTTTCTTTTCTTCAATTATGAGAATCCTTAATGTGTTATTGGATGGAATGATCACATTCTATCATCTCATGAAAAAATAAATCCAAAGAATATTTCTCCCACCATATTCATCCTAACATGTAGGAGTTCTACATAACATCCTTTATAGAGCTTTATAGGGAGCCATTTGAATACTCGAATAGAAGTTGTTCTTATAGGAGAACACACCTAATGATATATTTTGATTCCATACACCTTTAAATTACATTGAGAATGTTCTTACCATGTCATAAAGTGTCTAAATAGTCCTTTTATATTGTCCATTAGTTTGGTGATTATAGGCCATAATGAAATTCTATTTAGTAATCAGAGAATATTGACAATTTCTCTAGAATTTTGATGTGAACCTAGTATCATGATGAACTATGATAGAAAGTGGTACCACATGTAGATTCACCACTTCCCTTAGGTAAATCTTGGGATGTTGTTAAAGAAAGATATATTCCTAATTAGATATAAAATGGGCAGTATTTGTGAGTCGGTCCACTATAAACTATGTAGAATTTTTTCCTTTTGAAGTTCTTGGGAGACCAATGACAAAGTCCATAGTGATATTGTCCCACTTCTATACTGGTATGGGTAGTGGTTGTAATACCCCTTTAGGATGTTTTCTCTCTACCTTCACTTATTGACACACCACGAACATCGTAGTTTAGTCACCAATATTCCTTTTATGGTTATCCCAACAATAATGTTCACGAGGGCTCCTATGCATTTTCGTGATTCCATGATGTATAGAGAATGTAGTGCAATGAGATTAGACAATCATATCCTTCTTTATTTCTTGAATTAATGGAACACAGGGCCTTGAATGAAACTTTAGTACACCTTATTGATCAATATGGAACCCAGGAAACTTCTCAATCTTCATATTTTCATCCTTCTTCTATAATAAGGGATCATCTCAATGATTTTTATTGATCATATCCAGTAATGATGGTTGATAAATATTTTGGTATAGGTATGAAGGTGTGACTTCCCTTAAGATTACCAAGTCAAATTTTCAAAGTTATTTGATCATGGGATCTATTTGAATCCTTATATATTCCTACACAATAAGTTATTTCCTACTTAATGAATTCGTGACTTTGTTTGATCATCCAAGATCATAATGAATTGAATAATCATATTCTTTATGAAGCTCCAACTATCTCCTCTATATCATTTTCAACTATCTCCTCTAATAATGATGTTTCAACTGATGAGATGCATAAGCAATGACATTGTCATTTTTCATAGGGGCCAACCCAATCCCTTTCAGATATTTGTCCCTGAAAATAATGAATCCTTCTCTGATTGAGGGTAGAGTTAACATAAATACAGTAACCAATCTCTTCTTCAACTATTGGAAACATTTTTTACGCTCCTTTTTTCCATATGAACATGACCTGTTTTCGAGTTAGAATTTTTAGTGGATTATAAATACATGAATTTTTTTTTCACAAACCTCCTATAATGTCCTTATAAACAAAGAAAACTATGAGTATCAATTATTATTGTTGGATGAGGCTACTTATACACAACCTTTGTCTTTTCAGGGTTAATTGAGATTCATTCACTAGTTACAAAGTTCCCCAGGAATGGAACTTGTTGTAAACAAAACTCACACTTAATAAAATTTCCATATAAACTCCCCTTTTGGGGTTTTTGTAATATAACCATAGATTATCATCATAATCCTCCCAAATAATTGAATATATCAAAATATCATCAATAAAAACTACCAAATTTTTTTCAAGGTGGTCCTTAAATACACATTTCAACAAATCAATAAAAATAAAGGGAGAATTAGTCATGATGAAGGGCATAACAACAAAATCATAATGCCCATATCTTGTTAGAAGGTATTATTTGGAGTTTTCTTCTTTATTCACACTCAATTTATGATAACTAGATCAAAAATAAATCTTGTATAAGTACTAATCCCTAGGAAGTTGGTCAAATAAATCATCAATTCATAGAAGAGGGTACGTCTTCTTCATTGTGATCTAGTTAAGCTACCTTTAGTCAATGCGTAACTGAATCATTCCATCCTTTTTCATCCCAAATAGAATATGTGAACCTATTCGAGACACACTTGGTCAAACAATAACTTTATCCAAATTATATTGGAGTTGATTATCTAATTCATCTAGCTACACATTCTCCCTTCTATACTGGGGTTTTCAAATCATCTTGGAACCATACATGAATTAAATGGTAAACTCTACCTATCATTCTAGGGGAGGTCTAGGTATGTCCTCAATAAATACATAAACTCATTCCTAAACTCTGGGAACATTCTATATACATATACATTCATTTCATTCTTCATATTCAATGATGAACTCTATAAATATGGATACCAGTGGATCTTCAATACCTTGTTTACGTCAAGATATCTACCCTTTTAAAATTACCATAGGCTTCCCATTCAATACTGCTGTGATTTCTTCACTTGTGTAGTTGATTTTATCATTATACTTTAAGAGCTAGTATATCCCTAGTATAACGATGAATTTCTCCCTGGGAATGACGGCTATATTTTTTATGATATTATGCTCACCAATGTAAATACTAGAGTTTATAAAAACTATAGATTATTAGATAATCCCACCAGGTGTATTATTAGATAACTCTACTTTTAGAAACTTATTGGCTGATTCTAAATCATATGACAACATGGAATAAATAAAGGAATGAATCAGAGCCAAATAAAAAATGTAGTTGTTATATTTGAGCGAACAATAAGAGTTCCTCTCACCATATCATTTGGTGCTTCAACTTTAGAAATCATGATAAAAAAATAATGACCATTCTCCCTTGACCTATAGTAAGGTTGATGGTGATTACCTCACACTACCCTCAAATTTTGATTGTGATTATAATAGTTCCCTCACTATCAAAACATGTAGAATTGGACTTTAGGCTAGGCCAGCACCATCACCCCATTGACATTAGTGTTGAGAAGTTGAGGCTTCACGTCACTACAAAATTTATGAGTGATATGGCCATCTGTTACACAATTGTATCATTTACCACTCCTGAGCAAGAAGTTCCCCGAATTCTTCTTCCCACATATATTGTTTGTGGAATGTTTCACATTCATTCCTCGTATTCAATGATCATATCTCTTCCCCATGATTTTCTCCATTGATATTTTATTTTCATTCGATTTGTGAGACCGAAATGTCTCACAGAACTCCAGTTTTACCTTCATATCACTCTGTATGATTTACTCATACATATCATAGTCTTGGTTGGATAAATTATTTGGTAGATGATGTCTGAGTCAACCGCAGAATCTATCAACCTTCTCATTAGGATCCATGAGAAAACTAGAGGTGTAATTGGAATGTTGTGCGAATTTCATCTCATAGTTTCCAACACATTAATTCTCCTTTTTACATCAGCATGAGGAATTCCTTCTCCATTTTCATTCTCATCAAATGAGGGAAATACATTTTGAAGAATATTACCCTGAACTCTTCTCACTCCATAGCATTGATATCCTTTCTTGGGCTAATATTTTTTAATCAATACCCACCATTAATCTTCATATCCTTTCATATAGAACACTACCAGAGGGACAGTATCTTGTTCTAAAAAATTAATTACAGAAAAGTTCATTTCTTTTGAGATTATCCACTTTTAAACATTCAATTGTTTTGTAGATACACTGAACATTGGTGGTCTTTCAAACAAAAAGGTCTCAATTGAAAGTTTTCTCCTTCATGGTGAAACCATTATCTCAATTTGGTTCAAGTAATTGCTCATAACTTGAGTTTTTTTGTTCATCGTTATTATAATGGATTTCATTCTAGATTCCATCAGAGGGACATCTTCACATGATTCATTACACTCACCATTTACATGATTCCTCATATTTCCCACAATTTTAAAAAAATAAGATAAACATTGTGATAAACTTGTTTATAATGATAAAGAAATTTCATTTCTTAAAACGTCATTATTAAATATCATATTCTTTAACCATAATTACATTTAATATAAATCCATCATAAAAGTCTATAAAAAACTTGTCATTAACCAAACATATCACTTGTGAGTGTCTAACTAGTAGTGCAGCAAGGTCTGTTGTTGTAAACCAGTTCCCATTTGAGTCTATCTCAAAGTGATGTTTTCAGGATTTACACCAATATTCATTTATAACAGTTCCACATCCACTTGTTCTTATCCAAATAAATACATATTAGTTTGGAAACCCAATGCTCAATATATCAAAAATATACCAAGATGTTAAAATATATTAAAACTCTTCTTATATGTTTATTCATAAAGATATCAAATCCTAATTTCCCCAAATAACTAAAAAATATTTTGATACCAACTATAGCATCCCACCTTTTTATTACAAAAAATTACATGGCATTTTACAAATAGAGGATCGTTTAAAGATTAGTGTCTTGCAAAAAAGGTATATAAAACATGAAAATCTAAAAAATTATTATATTACACATGAATGGATTATTCAAGGATCATCATAAGTATTTTAATTTTATCTCATAACCTTTGGCATAAATCAAATTAAATGGTGAGCTTAAGGCCCTGTAAGGGATAACAATGGAAATAGTTTACTTGTGATTTAGGTTAATATCAATAAAATCATGATGAATATCTTAAGGGAATGATATAGTTGAATAAAATAAATAAAATAACATTAATAATAACTTGTAAATGTGGATACAACATTTATTTTAAACATTCATAATCATATAACCAAGGTACATCCCCAAGGATTCATAAATATTACCATGGTTATTCACCATGGTATCATAAAACCTTTCATCTCTAGATATTAAATTCATTACCCAATGAATTTTAGGGATATTAGGGTGAACCATTAATATGTATTTATATTCATGTGATATACATATATCATCCTAAAAATTACATAAGTAACCTATGGAGACTAATATAAATGGGTTTCATATTATAATCATGGAATATTAAAAAAATACATTAAAAACAATATCATTATGTCATTTTATAATCCTTGTAAAAGGGAGGTGTGTTTCATGTATGTTAATACCATAATAAAATATATCATTTTGAAATAAATGTGAATAACCCTATCATAATAATATATATCACATAGGGTTAGAGAAAAATTTAAAAAGAGAAGTGACTTGGGTATACCAATCATAAATAACTATTAATAATGTAAATATAATGAATGAAATGGATATAATAAAAATGTACGGAAATTTGAAATACATTCCACATAAAATGGAAATTGAATGGTAAAGAGATATTGCGATTCCCCTTAGCTTGAAGAGTGACTCCTAAAACTCAAAGATCGAAACCTTAGGGGATATAGAACACCTTTGGAGGACTCCATTAGAAGTAATAATATCATATATTTTATTTTAGTGAATTGGGAATGATATATAATAGAGTAATGGGTGGGTATTTAATGAAAAAGTGAAGGAGTTTTTTTAATAATTTCTTAGGACACCTCAGTGGTGGTATTTGCAAAACCATGGGCTTTCTTGTGGTATTTTTCCATTTTTATTTTGCCACATGGGACAAATCATATAATATTTTCATTCAAAGCAGTCTACAATAATTTTTAATTACATAATACATGATTATGATGTCATTAAAGACACAGAAAACTAATAACTATATTTTTACTACTCACTAAAAACCAAAATATTTTATAAAAATCTCATAAATTCACCATATACTAATATAGAACTGACGAATTCAACAATGATATAAAATTTTTCATTATTTTCATCTAAATATGATAAATTTGACTATTAACTATAAAAATAATTATTTATTAAAAATAATATCAGATAGAAAATGCATAGTAAAATGCATAGTAAAAATTTCGAAACATGAAAAAAATGAAATTATTATATCATTTTTAATTAAAATGGAGTGTTTTTATAATAATATTTCAATATAATAAACATTAATAATAAAAAACTAGTTTAATATAGTAATTTATGTCTATTTGAAAATTAAATTGTTTCTCAAAAAATCAAATTTTCAAATTCTATCTCAAATGTTCTTTAAACAATATTTTTAAAAAGAAAATTATAAAATAAATATTATATTTATACAATGTTGTTACATTTTATGGAACTATGGACCTTAACAGGAACCCAATAAAGCATCTTAATATGATGTAAGGGTACGATTTTCGATGGTGATGGACTCTTGGGGTGGCTCAGATAACATAACCCTAGTGGTAATCTCCACTAACTTCAACTTCTCCCATAAGAAATTTCATTCAACCTTAACATATTGGATATCTTCTGTGGCATGGTTCATAGTGAATCCCAATGATGCTACCACCTTCCCAAGCATCAAAAAATGGGATTTTTATAATTCAATTATAATATTTAACACCATATACTCTTCATTATTCATTAATTAACCATTATCATTTATATCTATAATCTATAATCATAACATAATTAGTAGAGTTTCAAACGGTCATATTGACCAACGGTCTTAATTGACCAACAGTCATATAATGGTCAAAACCTGATCGTTACATTAAAATATACTTACTTAATTATTAATGAGATATATTTTTTTGTATAATAATATAAATAACTTTCTCATGAAACAATTATTGTTCAAAATGTTCAAGTTGTTACAGAGATGTAGAAGATGTTTTACCTAGATAAAACGTTTTGATTCTATGTTTCCAAAGACACTAAATTATTATGGTCCTTAGGAATTTACATATGTAATGTGAAAAATATTCATCTATATGATGTAGTATCTATGATTATTAATCCATGGTCTCTATACATATTTCTTACCCAATAATGTTATATATGATGTATTATTTTATCAAAATATTTTTATTTGTCTAATAATGGTAATATTGAAAAATATTATAAAATTATTGGCGATGAATTCTTCAAAGGTAAAACATATATCCCTTTATTGGGGGGGCTAATGTATTGAAGGATGAAGAATACAATAGGTTCAAAAAAATATTCATATTTTTAGAATATTATATTGATTGATGTAAATGAATGTTTCATCCAAACCAATTTCAGAATATTGATAACATCTATCATAGAATGAGAAAAGATAAGTATGGACGTTAAAGGACACAGTAACATTTATTATGATAAAAAGTTGTTTAATGCATAAATAATAATTTACCAATGATTAAAAAAAATTAAGTAGTATTATTTGTTTAAAAATAACAGAATCACAAAGCCTTGCTAAATGAATTCACGAAACCAACTATATGAACAAATAGTTAAAATGGAGGAATTTCACACACATAGAAAATGAAGTGTGGATAAGGGTTTAGTAATTATGAATCAAGGTGGAAAATATATGTTATGGGGATTAATTTCACATGTAGTTGAATATAACAACAATTAATTTTGTGGAAGATATGTAAAATACCATCGAATAATTTTTTAAATTATGTGTCCATAGAAGGATAAATATAAATAAGTCTTCAAAAAAAGTAGTTTGAAAAGTGTTAGTTTAATAAAAAACAAATTTCTATAACTCAATTATAATAAATATGTACCTCTATTTTCATGTACATAGTCTCCAAATATATTACATAATTAAAGTAGGTTTAATTAGACAGTATAATCAATGGTTTGAGTCCATTAAAATAAATTAATCTAGAAACAAAAGCGGTACTATGGAATTTTTTAAAAATTTATGTGTTGTCTTCCCAAATTTGAAAATACAAGTGGAAGAGATTATCCATTTTTAGAAGATATTAATTTTTGAAAGTGGTACTAATATTTATACAAGTTATTTAAAAATAATAAATTTTTTAATTTGTTACAAATCATAATGTATGTGGGGGAAACCTCGAAAAATATAGGGTAACCCAATATATTATAAGGAACTCAAGATATTTTTGTTTTGAACAGATTTTTTGTATGAAATAATTAATTTTTAGGATACTATATTTTTTTTGATAAGATAGAATTAAATGATTAGTATCTACTTCAAATTATGTTCTCAATTATATAGAATTTTTTGGGAGATTTTGTTATAAATAATATTTAATGAATTATTGTCCCAGTATGAAAAGGAAAGAATCCATGTGAAAGGAGAAAACATGCTTCAATATATGATATGAAATACACACATTATGATTTAATTTTAATTGTTTAAATACATATAGATGAGTGGCTAATGTATCATGAAGTTTCATAAAATATAAAATGGACTAGGTTGCATACTCTTATGGAATTGAGTGATTACAATGTAAAAAATTGAGGATGTTGAAAAAGTCTCTTATTTTGTATAACAATTATTATTGAAAATTATATTTGAGTATTTGTCAATATATTATTTCATAGTAGAATGTTTACATTGTGAATTTATTTGATATTTAAATCAAGTTTTATAGTTTTGAGGTACATAACAAATGGGGGAGATTTTTCGATAAAAACTTGGATTATTAGAATGCATATAAATCAAGAAAAAAAATAAATTAGTTTCAAATGGGGATAATGAAAAATAATTCTTTTTATATTGGTAGGGTTATTGAGATTGATATAATTGAAGGAATCAAGAGGGTATTATTTTAAAGTATATTTATTTCTTTATGTTAATAAAACAATCCAAAGGGGAAGATTGTTTCGTACAAAGGTTTAGATTGGGTCCATTTTTTTGTGAAGTAATAGTTAGGTAATGGTAATATATAATATTATGATAAACATGGAAGGATAATATCCAAATATCTATGGTTATTTTTTGATAACATTCCATCAAATTAGAAAAATTATGAGAAATAAGATACATGGAATAATATATTTGTTTACTTATAGAGATTCTGGAAAACATAGATTGATGAAACAAAAGTGACTATAGATATTAGGATAACTAAATGGTTAAAAACCATTGATTGTATAGAATAGATGTTAGAGTTGGTGCCCTAAAACCAACTAATATTTAGTTTTGGATACATGTATATTTAAAACACATGAATATTAATAAATTTATTATCACATGATGATTGATCATCTATGTAACATTAATGTGACAATTTCCATGGAGTATATGTTAAATCAGGATGTCAAAGTAGTTCCTTTATATTATGATAACCATTAGGTGATATGAAAATATTTCTAAACACATGATCAACATTGAGGGTAACATTAAAATTAGAAACATTTTATATTTTTATATTAAGTGATTAATAATCATATGAATATGAGACTTCATCTCATGAATTTTACACTTGTTAATAACTAAGATGGGAGTTTATGATGATAGAATCACTAGAATGAATCAGATATGAATAAAATTAATTATATATTCCTATCTAAAAATGTTTTTTTTCATATACATGATATTACATTTATTGAATATTATAAGCCTTGTAATTTTATGTATATACGAAAACCATGATGAAATATTCTCATAGCGAGGTATGACACATTGAGTGCATCACGATAGATATGAAATAAAAAAATAATGAATTTATTTTATATGTTCGATTATTTAATTGTTTTCCATAACTTTGACCCTTTTTCTAAGTTGATTTTTTTTATAATATATATGGACATGGTTAATGAAAACTTCATTTAAGGTTATCAATGAATGAAATATTTAGTAAATAAGTCGAAAACATGAAAATTCAACCTAATTGATTAGATATATCCAGACAAAGATATTATATTACATGGTAAGTGTTCACATGTGGATTTTTTCATTTTGATATTAACTTCATTCTCTATGAATTTCGTGATGTGTTTTAAGATGTTGATCATATACTTTCAATGAGCTCGCCTAATGACACAGAGAAAGTTGTCAAGGGGGCCACACACCTAGGGTATCCATTCATCTCAGTTTAACTATATTTGAGTTTAATAGTTGGAATAAATAATATTATAAAGACCAAGAAATAATATTTATTCAGGATTCAATAATCAAAAATATTAAGTCAATAGATATATTCAAATAGAAAACATATATGTGAGTTGAATATGAAACAAATATTTATTCATAATCTCCCGAAATGAAATATTTATTTACCTCCATTTTATTTATTCATCCTCTAATGATTAATTATTTATTTTTAAATTAAATACGCTCTTTAGTTATTTGAATATAAAATAAATATTTATTCATATGTTGGGGAATATAATTTTTATCGGAATAAATAATTTTCTTCACAGCATAGTGATATATATATATATATATTATATGTTGAATAGATAATATTTTTTGGATTATATATATATTATTCAAATGTTTGATAAATGATGAGAACAATAGGAGGGCTGAGTATATGGTTGTGATAGAAATGACATAAACTTAAATACCAATTATTTAAAAGATTAATTATTTATTTAATAATATGATATTTACATATTCTGGATTTTTCACATGTCATGACATAAAATAACAACACAATTATTATTTTGATTCTGTATGGGGAATATATTGTAGTTAATATTTTTTCAAGGGAATATGTGAAATTATTAATATAAAACCCCATTTATTTATTCTGAACATATATCATTTTAAAAAAAGAAAACTGGTGTGCTGAAAAATATTTGTCACTAGATATTCCAACTCAATAATGAATAAGGTGATGTCTAGGGATTGGTCTACATCAAAATAAGAATCCACCTCCTCCCTTTCAAGACCATGCGAATAAGAGAGAAATAACTCTTTAAGCATGAAGAAATTATCATTATGATTAATAAGGATGACGCATGATGATATATTCTTCAATGCTACTATTTGAAGATCCATTTATAGTGTTCCAATATTTCAGAGAATTTTTTGATATCGTTAGATGGATTTTACTTCAGTTCCACTTAGATCAATGATTGTATGACCCAAACGGGGGTCAATTGATCAAGTCCTACATCGAAGAAATAATTCTAGGACCTGGGTCGTTCTTGTTTTTAAATTAATTTTAAATTTAATATTAAAATTCCATCCAGATGTTTTAGGATTCTTTTCATCAATTATATATTTTTATATTTGTCAAAGATGAATCTTCTTTATCATGTTATTATAGAATATTTTATAAATATGATGAAAATCCATAAATAGTATTATGCCCGACTGACTTCTATTATTCTCATAAACATAAAATGGTATCAAAGAAGTCACATTTATGTTTACAATAATTTAATATCCATTGAAATATATAATAAATATTTTTTTAGTTTTTCATCTCACTTTTTTCTTTTTTAATAAATAATGACAAAATCGCATTAATTTTCAAGTTTATAAGACAATAACAGGCTAAGAATAAGATAATTCTGCATGAATATCCCATATAAAGGTGTTAATGATTCTATAAAAACAACATGATCACACAATGTGTAACCTAATTACTTATCATGTTTTCTTGGTCAATCACACATATATGTTATAGAGAGAGTCCAAACATGTCATGTGGGGGAAGAGTAAAAAATTTCATTACATTTTGTGTATTGATCGATAGTTGGAACATAGTTTGATAGGATATTCGAGATGTGTAACGTGATTACACATCGTGTAAACCCATAAGGTTTGAACTAATGAAACAATATGGACAATCTACATAGTGTATAATTTATAACCTGTAATAAATTTTCCCTATTCACTGACTTCTATTAATGAAACTAGGGCTAAGGTTGACTATATGTAGCATAGTTTGATTTATAAACTATAAACTAAAAATATTTCCTTTTTTAATATACACTATTTTCCTCACTATATGGTTATGAATGAAACAAATGGAATTTACCATTATTTTTATTTTTTACACATTGTATAAAAATTTCCATATATTTTAAGAGAGAATATTAGAAAATGATTTCATGTGAGATAATGAATTTAATTATTCATTAAATAAAAACTTTAGAAAATGTATCTACTTTTACATATAATGTGATAGGTATGTACTCAATCCAGGTAAACAATAAGTTTATATCTCTATGATGGTTTAAAAAGATAAATTATTGATGAATTTTTTCATTGTTCTACTAATAAACATTAGGTTTGGTTGTCATGACCCGCCTTCACCAAAAGGTGGGAAGGGTCAGCAGATTTTTAAGCCCTTCCTTATTTAAGTTGAAGGAGAGATAATGACCCCTGAAACCCGCCTTCAATAGGTCCCGGAGTGGCGACCAGTGCCAAGGGTATAGAATCTCACATAAAAAAATGGAAGGCATTACCATTTTTATTTTTTGTTTTATAAGATCGAGAGACAAGGTAGAAACCCAAACAACACCCAAGCTGAAAGTAAAGGTAAATCCATAAGTAAACCATTCCCATATGCATGTTCAAAATTAAGTGATACAAGATACAATACTCTAAAAGGTAAAGTACCAAGAAAAGGAAAACGACAACAGCAACTGCCCCAAGGTCCGAGCTAGTACGGTCTCACACAATCCCTAATGTTCTCCTGGAAACCTGAAAACTGTTTTATATACGTAGGGTAAACATACAAGTACACTCAGTAGGGAAAACCAAAGACTCTTGTGCACAAGATATGAGACATTCTAATGCCCCATGGAAAAAGAAAAAACCAAACACCCAACAAGGAAAAGCTATCCACCCAAACTCACCAAGGCACACTCCCAAAATAATGCAAGTCAGGTAACATATAGTAATAGCACATCGATATTTGGGTACCCCGCGCTGCTTTCCAACTAGTTATTGAAGAAATCCTACGCATCGAACCAATCCCGCCATTCTCATTGTAGTCCCACTACCACACCTGCCCGCACACACCTGGGAAAAAACCACACATCCCGCCCGTAAACACCTGGGCCACAACCAATATCCCTCCCGCAGACACCTGGTCCACAACAACCTCATGTAACCATGCCTGCAAACACCTAGTCCAGAACAACCACTGCCACGCCCCAAGTCACCCAGGACAGAAATCTATCATCACGCCTGAAGACACCTGGGCCTCATCCCAGAGATACTTGGGAAACAACCTACCCATAAACACCTGGGCAAACCACCACAACTACCCCACCCGAAGATTATTCGGCAAATAATGGACCTCAGGTCATCACAGCCTGCCTGAAGATACTTGGAATATTTGGGAAAGGGAGCAGAAAGGAGCTAATAACCATCCACTAATAAGAGTGTTGGTAAAAACACCCTCCCCTGGAAATGGGGGGTATTTGGCACTATGTTCTCAACTTTGGTGGGGTGCGGATAACAAACATAAGAACTACAAATATATGTACAAGTAACAAACACTCAACCCAACCTAGGGGTTCCAAAGTCAATCCAAGCACAACCACACTCATCCCTATTCATAGAAAGCACACTTCTCACAGCCGAGTCACAAATCATCCCCAGAACCAATTCTCATTTAAGCTATTCTAGATTCCATGTTCAATTAATCTCATTTAAATAAAGTTCTCCACTATTGGGCAACTAACAACAAAACCAAAAACCAATGGAAAAAGTTACTGCCAACAGCAATTTAAGCATTCAAACCCAATTCTCTTGCAAAGTCACAACAACAAAGGGATAAGTGAGATCCCTCGAAGTACTAGAACCAAAGAAAACCCCGAGACACTGCCCCATGTTCCCGAAATCTAGGATCCAACGGTTTCTCAACAATAGAGGATCCCATCCTAATTCGTGATATAACAGAGTAATCACACAACCTCAAAATCACAACCAGTAAAAGTACCACATCAGGGGATCCCATACCCACCCGTATCACCCCAGAAATCGGCCCGTGAAAGGAACAACCAAACCACTACCACCAACACAAGGCAGGCCCATGCAAGTATTTTTAGATTTAAAATATTTAACACACTCTATAGTTTCAATT
Source organism: Viscum album (assembly GCA_963277665.1). Classification (NCBI taxonomy): domain Eukaryota; kingdom Viridiplantae; phylum Streptophyta; class Magnoliopsida; order Santalales; family Viscaceae; genus Viscum; species Viscum album. The sequence continues at coordinate 2,086,020,015 of OY728165.1, read as the reverse complement.
CGACTGTGCTTTAATCGGGGTTATAAATAAAAAGGGTTGATCCTGGTGCTTTTAATTTATTTAACTGAGTATACATAATTAACCAATTCCATGTTACAGTTATTTTAACATCCAGGAGCATCGAGGTTCAATAGTGCACATAGAAAGACCACCAAATACCATGATTTTCAGTGAGCATAGGCTCGTATAGTTCACAACACATAACAACATAAAGAGTACAACAGAACATCGATAACACCACAATTCATTCTTTAAAGTCTGTTCATTATCTTCATTATGTTCGGTTTCATATGTTTCTAAAAATGAAAAAGCATGCCCAACCCACATGATACACAAAAAGGAGAGACGACGGAGAAAATCCCTACTTTATTGGTCAAGGATCGACGTTTTCTCTACGTCCCAAGAACAGGGGAAGCGCGATTTGTAGGGGAGGGATGTCAGGAACTCCAAGGATGAGCAAACGACTTTAGCCTAGGTGCACCACAAGTCTCGAGAAGGAGGGACTTCATGCGCACCATGGAAAAGAGAGAAGTCGGCCAAAAAGGTATAAGGGGGGAGAAGAACATATTCTGTGATATATTGTTAAAATCATGTTTTTACGGGATAAGAAATTTGAATGCCTTGGATGTCGGATCATGGTTCCTCCATGCGGTTGGGTGGTTACACACGACTAGATTAATTGTTATTTATTAGTAAAGTTTCTTTTATTTTTAGATATTAATTATGGGCTTAAAAACGGCCTTGAAAAGCTTCAAAAAGTTAAAAAGGCCTAAAAGTGGGGTTACGGGGGAGGTTGCAGAAGAAAATCCCGCCAAGGCTGGATGACACCGATCGGTCCCACCGACCGGTCGCACTGATCGGTCGCGCCGATCGGTCACGCCGATCGGTCCCGCCGATCGGTCCCGCCGATCGGTCTCGCCGATCGCTCTCTCCGATCGGTCCCACCGATCGGTCCCACCTATCGGTCACGCCAATCGGTCCCATCGATCGGTCACACCGATCAGTCCCGCCAATCGGTCGCGCCGATGGGTCGTGCCGATCGGCCGTGCCGATCGGTCCCGCAGATCGGTCCAACCGATTGGTCCAACCGATCGGTCTCACTGATCAGTCGCGCTGGAATTTGGAAAAGGGAGGGGTAATGAGGGTCTGTGCCATTACATCTGATACCACTCAAACTATTCTCACACTCGAGAATCCACAACCAAACCCGAAGTAAATAGGGGGGGTCTGAACAACAACCCCATAAGATACCTCTCAGGAGTAAACCTCTCTGACACAGAAACACCTTATCTCCTACACAACCACGGACTTCATGCCGCTCCTTTCCCCGTGAAACCACGTAAAAAAACGACTAAACCTTCTGGCTAGGTGGGAGAGGGGTTTCCCTTCCTCTAGGTTAAGATTTTATCCGCTTTAGGCGACACTGACTCACCTGCACGGGTTTAGGAACATCCACTTTAATGCGTACTAACTAGGAATTATGTCCTCCCCTCCCCATCCTTTAGGAAACTTCACACACATTCACATAAAAGGAAACTGCACATCCCATATTCAACAAGGTAAAGCATTACATAGAAAACAAGTACTAACAATACAAGATAAAACTCAAAACAACTCTGGTTACTGGGCACGCATCTATGCTTCCCTCTCCCAGGTACTCTCCTCAAGCCCACCATGCCTCCATAACACACAAACCAACGCAATTGTTCATCCACAAAGCACCTTCTCTTCACAACCCTCGATCATCACTGGTCATTCCACAAAGGTTCCATTGTCTTTGATATCTATCTCTCCCCAATCGATGAAGTGGGAGTCTTCGTGTGGATATCGAGGAATCTGGGACACATAGAAGACATCGTGCACCCTTTGCAGGTGTGGTGGCGACGCCAGCTGATAAGCCACCTTGCTGACCCGGTGCAACACCTCGAAGGGTCCGACGAACCTAGGAGAGAGCTTACTCCCCCTGCCAAACCACCGCTTCCCACGCCGAGGGGAGAACATCAATAAAACGTGGTCCCTGACCTCGAACTCCAAGGGCCTTCTCTTATCATCCTCATTTGACTTCTGCCGGTCCTGAGCCACCTTCATCCTTTTCTCGTATAAGATGAACCTTCTCTGTCGTGCACTTTACCACCTCCGGGGAAAGAACACCTACCTCCGCGACTTCTGTCCAACACATGGGTGAGCGACACGGCCTCTTGTACAAAGCTTCGAATGGATCCATGACAATGGTAGAGTGGTAGATATTGTTGTAGGATAACTATACCAAAGGAATGTGTAGCACCCATGATCCCCCGAAGTCCAGGGTGCATGCTCGTAGAATATCTTCCAAGGTCTGGATGGTGCGCTCTGTCTACCCATCTATCTGGGGGTGAAAGGAAGTGCTAAGGCGCAGCTGGGTGCCAAAAGCATGCTTCAATCCCCTCCAGACTCATAAGGTAAATCGTTTATCCCTATCCGATACTATGGACCTTAGAACTCCATGCAACCACACCACCTCATCCAAGTAACTTCATGCTAAAGCATCTACTGCACTCGACTCCTTGAATTCATGGAAGTGAGCCGATTTCGTCAATTGGTCCACTACAAACCAGATAGCGTCGCACCCTCCTTGAACCTTGGGTAGCCCCATGACGAAATCCATCGAGATGTCATCCCACTTCCACTCGGGGACATCTAAAGGTTGCAAAAAACCACCGGGAACACGGTGTTCAGCCTTCACCTGCTGACACACTAGGCACTTGGCCACAAACTTTTCCACTGCCTTCTTTACTCTGGGCCACCAAAACTGTCTCTTCAGACACTATTACATCTTGGAAACTCACGGGTTCACTGCTAGGGGTGAGTTATGGAACTCACTAAGAACCTAGCCGTGCATCACCTCTAGAACAAACAACTTTCCTCGGAAAAGCATCCAGTTTTGACCATCCTCCATCTACCCTTCCGGAGCATTTTCCTGGTCAACTCAGTCATACATCACTTCGCAGTCTGGGTCTCCCCACTGAGACTCCTCCACTTGATGTAACAGAGAAGACTATACTGTCATCTGATATAGGAAACCCCTTCCACTATCCATCCTCGCATCCAGGTGTAGGGTAGCCAACTCCTCTGTCGCCCTCCATGTGTCCACCGACTCTCGGACCGCATCTCTCTGTGACTTCCTACTCAAGGCACCAGAAACCATGTTTCCTTTCCCTAAGGTGTAGGAAATATCTAAATCGTTATCTTGGATGAATTCCATCCACCTTCACTGTCGTTGGGTCAGTTCCCATTGGGAGAAGATATACTTCAAGATTTTGTGGTTTGTGAAGACTACAAAGTGCTCTCCGATGAGGTAATGCCGCCACAACTTTAGTGCAAAAATGACCGACGAAAGCTTCAGATCATGGGTGTCATAATTACACTCATGGGTACATAACTTCCTAGACCCATAGGAGATCTCCCCTTTCTACTGCATCAACACACACTCGAGGACTTGTCCCAAAGCATCACATAATACTTTATATGCTGCCCCTTCTTCTGGAAACCTCAACACTGGGGCACTAACCAACTTCTCTTTCAGATAGTCGAAGGCTACCTCACACTGCTCGCTCCACATGAAAGTCTGGTTCTTTTTTGGTTAGGGCTGTCAAAGGTGAGGAAACTCGAGAGAGGTTGGGTACGAACCTCCGATAGTAACATGCCAGCCCGAGGAAACTACGGACCTCTGCCACGTTCTTGGGTGCTGCCCGAGTAACAACTACATCAACCTTTGATGGGTCCACCGCTACCCCCTGTTCGAACACTACCTGCCCAGGTAAGTGTACTTTTCGCGTCTAGAACTTTCATTTCGACAACTTCCCATAGAGATGGTGCTGTTGGAGGACCTCCGAAACAATCCTCATATACTCTGCATGGTCCTCCTCTGATCTTGAATTGATCAGGATGTCGTCGATGCACACAACTACAAACTGATCCTGGTATTCCCGGAATACGGAGTTCATAAGCCCCATGAACACAGCTAGGGAGTTCATAACACCGGAAGGCATGACTACAAACTCGAAGTGCCCAAATCTGCACCTGAAGGACGTCATCGAGATGTCGCCCTCCTTCACACTCAAATGGTGATATCCAGACCAAAGTTCGATCTTTGAGAACCATCCTGCCCCTTTCATCCGGTCAAACATATTTTCTATCCTCATAAGAGGGTAGAGATTCTTCATCATTACCTGATTCAGCCTCCTGTAGTCTATGCACAACCTGAGACCACCATATGACTTCTTTGCGAACAAGACTGGAGAACCCCACGGTGACACACTCGATCGAACAAAACCATTCTTCATCAGATCGTTGATCTGAATCCACAACTCCCGTAGCTCCGAAGGCGCCATCCGGTAGGGATCCATTGAAATCAGATGAGCACCAGGCTGCAAGTCTATCCCAACCTCAATATCACATCAAGGGGGTAGATTCATCACATCTTCAGGGAAGATGAACATAAACTCACTGACGATCCTTGATACATCCACCATCTCAGCATCCACTGACTCTACTGACAGGTTGGCTAATAAGGATAGGAGGGGTTCTTCTGACCTGCTACCCTTCTGGCCACTCTGCTCGCCAGTGAAAGTAACACGTCGACCATACAAGTCTGAGAACACAACCCTTCCTCAAAAGCAGTCGATGACGGCACAAATAGAGAACAACCAGTCGATGCCTAGGATGACATCGTTTGGATGTAACTGTAGCAGTAATAGATCCCTAACCGACTGATGTGGCCCTATCATCAGTCTGCATCCTCTAAAAACATATAGCAAGTCGTTCTGACCTCCGACTAGTGTGCTCAGCACCAGGGACACTGGAATTATCTCAGCATCCAGACCCAGAGCACGTGTCGGACCGAGTGCAACAAAGGAGTGCACAGCTTTGGTATCGAACAAGGCCTAAGAAAGGGTACTGAACAAACTGATCGTACCTCACACAACCTCCGGTCCCGCTGGAACTGCTGCCTCCGCGGGGTGAAACAACCCACGCCCAGCTCCTCTACCCCTCGGTAGAGTGTCTACCACTAATGTGCTGCTCCCCACATCTAGCAGATGGCCAGAGGAACCCAATACTCGGTCGGAGCACAGATCAATCCAAAGGCTATCACCAGATCCTCTTGCCAGCCCTCTATCTTCATGTCAGATGTGCTACCCTCAAACTTCTTGAGGGTCTGTCACTTGAAGGCTCGATGCATCTTCTTCCACTGATCATCCTCCTCCTCTTGATCAGCCTTCTACTGATCGGCCAAGTCTACCTCCTGGGCCTCAATCGCCCATACAACTCGTGGTCGTCTCCCGGGTGTCATAGCTGCAATGTAAACAAGGAATCCCTAAGCACAAGTACTGTAGAATATTGTTCTTACATTTTATTTGACTTCTTTATTTATTTTTGAATCCTCAAAACACCCAAAAACACAAGAATAAAAGTCATTATGATGCATGTACCTTCCCTAGGGTCTTTACCCTGCAATCAGTGTTGACTCACTTGGTAATTCGGTAGGTCCAGAGTCCTTGAATCAGATCATGGGGGGGCCCTAAAATCCCGTGTCCTAGCCAGTCTTCCCTAGCCTAATTCACGCACCAAGGTCACCCTACATTGTTTCCCTACCATCCCATGCAATCCACACTATTCCTAACTCCATACTCCATCCTATCTTTCATCTTGCCACCTCTGATACCATTCTATCATGACCATCCTTCACCAAAATAATGAAAGGGTTAGCAAATTTCCAAGCCCTTCTTTCATTAAGTTGAAGGAGAGATAATGACCCCCGAAACCCGCCTTCAATAATTCCTGGAGTGTCAAACCCAACAACACCCAAGCTGAAAGTAAAGGTAAATCCAAAATTAAACCATTCCCATATGCATGTTTAAAAGTAAGGGATACAAGACACAAAACTCTAAAAGGTAAAGTACCAAGAAAAGGAAAAGGGCAATAGCAACTTCCCCAAGGTCTGAGCTAGTATGGTCCCGCATGATCCGTGATGTCCTCCTAGAAACCTGAAAACAATTTTATATACATAGGGTGAGCATACAAGTACACTCAGTAGGGAAAACCAAAGACTCTCGTGCACAAGTGGGGAGACATTCTAATTCCCTATGGAAAAAGAAATAACCAAACACCCAACAAGGAAAATCTATTCACCCAACCTCACTAAGGCACACTCCTCAAATAACGCAAGTCAAGTAACATATAGTAATAGCACATCAATATTTGGGTAACCCACGCCACTTTTCCATTGGTTACTGAAGATATCCTACACATCGAACCAATCCCGCCATTCTCACCACAATCCCACTGCCACACCCGCTCGTACACACCAGGGCCACAACCACACATCCCGCCTGCAAACACGTGGGCCATAAAAGCTATCCTGCCCGCAGACACCTTGGCTACAACAACTTCACATAACCATGCTCGCAAACACCTAGGCCAGAACAACCACTGCAACGCCCGAAGACACCTGGTCCATAAATCTACCATCACACCCAAAGACACCTGGTCATCATCCCGAAGATACATGGGAAACAACCTACCCATAAACACCAGGGTCAACCACCATAACTACCCTGCACGAAGATTCTTGGGCTAATAATGGACCTCAAGCCATCACAACATGCCCAAAAATACTTGGTCTATCCGGGAACGGGATAATAAAGGAGCTAATAATTTGTGAATAATAGTAGTGTTGGGAAAAACACCATCCCCCATGAAATGGGGGTGTTCGGAACTAAGTGCTCAACATGGGTGGGGCGTGAATAAGAAACATAATAACTACAAATATATGTATAAGTAACAAACACTCAACCAGAACAATGGTTTCCAAAGCCAATCCTAGAACAAGAACACTCATTCCTATTCATAGGAAGCACACTGCTCAGAGCTGAGTCACAACTCATCCCCAGAACCAATTCCAATTTAATATATTCTTGCTTCCATGTTCAAGTAATCTCATTTAAATAATGTTCTGCACTACTGGGCAACTAACATCATAAGCAAAAAACCAAGGGAAAAAGTTACATCCAATAGCAATTTAAGAATTCACACCCGGTTCTCTTGCAAAGAAACAACAACAAAGGGATAAGTGAGATCCCTTGAAGTACTAGAACTAAAGAAAACCCCGATATATAGCCCCATGTTCCCGAAATCCAAGAGCCAACGGTTTCTCAACAACAGAGGATCCCACCCCAATTCGTGATATAAGCAGAGTAATCACACAGCCTCAAATTCAAAACAAGAAATAGTACAACAACAGGGGATCCCATCCCGACCCGTATCACCCCAGCAATCATCCCGTGAAAGGAACAACAAAACCATTACCACCAACACAAGGAAGTCCCATGCAGGTATTTTTAGATTTAAAATATTTAACACACTCCATGGTTTCAAATCCATTGTGCTTTAACCGGGGTTATCACAGAAAAGGGTTGATCTTGGTGCTTTCAATTTATTTAACCGAGTATACATAATTAACCAATTCCATGTTACGGTTATTTAAACATCCTGGAGCACCGAGGTTCAATAGTGCGCATAGAAAGACCACCAATGACCATGATTTTTAATGAGCATAGGCTCGTACAGTTCACAACACATAAAAAAATAAAAATTACAGTAGAACATCGATCACACCCCCCCTTCATTGTTTAAAGTCCGTTCATTATCATCATTAAGTTCAGTTTCATCAGTTTACACAAAGGAAAAAGCATTCCCACCCCGCATGATACACAAAAAAGAGTGACAAAGGAGAAAATACATACTTGATTGATCAAGGATCGATGTTTTTCTCCACGTGCCAAGAACAGGGGAAGCACGATTTTCAGGGGAGGGACGTCGGGAAATCTAAGGACAAGAAGACGACTTCAGCATAGGAACACCACAAGTCTCGGGAAAGAGGGACTTTAACCACACCAGGGAGAAGAGAGAAGTCTGCCAAAAAGGAAGAAGGGGGGAGAATAAATTCTTCTGTGATATATAGAACAATCCCGTTGTTATGGGATAAGAAATTTGAATTCCTTGGAAGTCGGATCGTGGTTCGTCCATGCGGTTGGGTGGTTACACATAACTGGATTAATTTTTATTTAGTTGGGAGGTTTATTTGATTTTTAGATATGAATTATGGGCTTAAAATGGCCTTGAAACGCTTCAAAAAGTTTAAAAGTCTTAAAAGTGGGGTTACGGGGGAGGATGTAGATGAAAAGCCCGCCAAGGCTGGATGCCACCGATCGGTCTCGCCAATCGGTATCACTGATTGGTCCCCCCGATCGGTCCCCCCGATCTGTCCGACCGATCAGTCCCACCGTTTGGTTGCGCAGGAATTTGGTAATGGGATGGTTCATGAGGGTCTCGACCATGACATTGGTGGTCGAACATGACATGTACTTCATGCATAGATTTGGTAGTACATTGAAAATATATTAATGGTATTATATGATTTCATTATATTTAGGATTATTGGGGTCTCAAAAATGTACATGAATAAGTTAATGAGATTAAATCCATTTCCCAACATAATCCTTGCGTGAAATATGTAAATTCAATTAAAAACAAAAATAAATAACTGAATAAAATGGTGTACCTAACATAAGATAGTTCTTTTACCTCATCTTGGTATTTATATGATATATTTGATGAAGGATATACTCTCCATGAATAAGAGAAGGATATACTCTCCCTCCTCCTTAGGTTTTCAAAGAATAATATAATTTTCTCATTATATGAATGGGATTTCACTTTCTTTGGAGTATCCATGAATAAGAGTGAAACCATTGAGACTTAAATCTCTAGAAATAAGATTTTGAATCCATATAAAATTGAGATACCAACAGAAATAATTCATAGTTTACATTTAAAACTTCTATATTATGTACTATAAATTATTAGAATCTTGACTACACTCCAAATATTCAAAATAAATAGGTCTCATGAAAAACATACACATGCATACAATCAAACAAGAATGAAATATAAAATAAATAAAACATTTATTTAACAAGAACTATATTTTCCTACTACAGCCATGGGAGAATATTGTAGTAGTATATATATCATGAAGTATAAATATTAAAATGAGTAACTTGTTATACATGTGGATTACTAGAAGAAGTGGTCACATGAAACAAATATAGGTGGTCCCAAGAAATATTTATAGTGGATTCTAACTAGCCATCCAGTTGTATTAACCTCCTATATCTATGGGCCTACCTCAATTTATAAATGTAACCACTGATCCCCTAGATCAAACCGTGTAATGACCATCATTATTTGTTAGAGTATCCATTGTCTTATGTGTCATAACATTTATGAAAACCCCATGCAATATGATATTTCAACATAGACATTAATATCATCTGATGAACTCAATATTTGAACTTATAAAAACTATCATCGTGATCTTATAATCAACTACCACTTCATGAGAAAATGTATTCATCAATCTACCGCGAGTCAAAGTCTTGTTATTATAGCATCTTTGTAATGAATTTATTTTAGAAATTTGATGATTCTTCACAAATCCTAATATTTTACCACTTGAATAATATTTCATGGATCCTTAGACCAACCACAACACAAGTGAAAAATAATACTATGATATTACTTCCTCAAAACATTTAGTGCTCTCCATCACCTTCTTGTCACCCCAATCACTCAGAGATATATTTATTCCATGTAATTTTTTATATCAGACCCTAGTATACATATCATCTTCATTTTTTTCTTATTGTATTATACGTATCAAACTCTATATCCCTAATAAACATCTAAATGAAGTGTTATTTGAGGTAAATATGTGTATTCCGGGAATGAAACACTATAAATTTAGAAAAACTTATTTCACAATAATTATCATAGTAAAGTAAAATTATTTCTTATCTCACATATGTTCCACTAATAAATAAATCAAAAAAAGTATTTCATTCATTTATTACATTACATTATAATATTTGGATTATATTTTTTAGAGAGAAACATCCATCTACTTCCTAAAAATCCAATTAATTTTCATCCCTCTAAAGGTAAATATTGAGCTTGTTGTACTCTTTTGAGTATTAGAATAGACCTTAATATCATCATCTGTGTACATTGTTGTGGTTTGGATAACTCAAAACATAATAAATAATTTTTAATATATTTTATATATCTAATAATCCTCTTTATAAATTTTGATTGTTGCTTCCCAATATTCAATATAGACAATTTGGTGACTCTAACATCAAATTCAATATTAAGGTGTGTTTTCACCTAGATAGACATTATTACATTGAATTTAAAAGATAAAGAAACATTTACTATGTATGTCTCCATTTAATTTGTATTTGGTGGTTATCCAAATTTCAATTTTATGTTTCTAGATTTAGGATTGAGAAAAAAAATTATATCCATTAATTGTAAAACTTTCAGTGGTCTTCTGAATACATTACATCAGAGTTAACACAAATAATCTTATATCCATATTTGGTTAAATATTATTTAAATGAATATTAATTGTAATATAATGATACATTATTTCAAAAGATATGAAAATCTCACATTTTATATCCTAGATATGTTGAATTCATAGACCCACTGGGATAATTTCTTGAATGTACAAGAGTGGGATGATAAAGTAATAATTCTTCTACAAAAAATGATAAAAAATGATCTGATTGTATTTTCATGTTTATCCATGAATTTTTTGAATATCCAATTCCATTTACATGGTGGTTATTTCATGAAATACAGACTATGTTTTAGCTTTGTCATAATTTTGTTTTTTTGATCAATTGTGAAAACTATTCGATGATTTATCTAAATTAATTCCTCCACGTCAACCGGAATAAATACATTCCTTATATCCTTTTTTTTTTGAAAATTAATCATTGGTAGAAGCCATTTTTAAGAAAATATATATTATATAATGTTTTTCAATTAGTGAAAGGTATGAAATAATTCTACTCTGTTCTATTGAAATAATTTTTGTGTAAGTCCTGATTTATAACACTTTATTCAACCTAATTGTTTCATCATCAAGAAAACCCATTTTTCTCAAGAGAATTATTTATATGTGAAAAAATCATTTCTTATATGTCTCATTAATGTTACATGATACTATTTCCTCTTCCATAGAAAACGTCCAAATATCAAAAACACAGAAAGACGATACTTTCCTTGGATATTCGTTTTCTCCATCACTGGTAATATATATGTAATGAGATTCATGACCATATCCCTATATTAGTCACCTAAACATGGATGACCATTTAAATTATACCTAATGATTATTATTCATCTTATATTACTATATCTTATGATGCTATAATTTATAGAGGTGAATTCTTTAAGACCTCACACTCAATATTTAGCATCCCTATAGATTTCAAGTATATCTTCCACGAGATTAGGTTTTTAATTTTTAATATCTGAAATCCAAAAAATAAGAAAACATCATGTTATCCCATATAGATCAAAATGAGTCCAAGTTGTTGAATTTTTAAGTCAAATTAAGTCTCTAGAAAATTATTTCTTTATTAAAATCCACCTCATAAACGAAATTGTTTTGAGATTTGATGATCTTATAACAAATTTCTTCCCAATTTATATAACCAATGAAACTAAATCTATGTCTCTCAATGAAATAGAACATGGACCTAGCTTTGAGATTATACCTCTATTTATAATCATTGTTAACATAATAAAGACTTCAAAAATATTTTGGATTAAGAATATATATTGGTTGATTTGAACCATGTCTTCTTAGGAATCTCTTGGAACACTGATGTTGATAGACTTATGTTGAAAAAGTAAACAACATAGTTAAGTGCTTCCACATAAATTTATTATTTCATTCAACAATAAAACATCATGATTTGATCATTATTATTCAATGTTATGTTAATCATTTATACCACACCATTTTTTATGTTATAATAGTAATATTTTTCTCATGTATAATCCCTTTCTTCAACCAATGTTTCTTAAATTCCCTTCCTCTATATTCAACACCATTACCTAACTAAGGTTACTTAATCATTATTATGATATCCAATTAAACAATGGTCTTCCATTAAATGAATACACTAAATAAATTTGAATTATTATTAGGAAATATATACATAAATTTATAGTTGAATCATAATTAAATGTAAAAAATTAGATAGAACATCAGTAAGATCATATTGGGGATGACCCCCATACATATGAATAAACAAGATCAAGATTTTGGCTATAAAGATTCCCTATGTTAAATTTAAATAAAAATTTCTTATTGTTCTTAAGTGTAAAAGTATCAAAAGTATTAATATTTGTATTATACAGTTTTATAATATATTTTTTATTATAAAATTAATATTTTTTCATTTAGAAGACCAATATGACAAAGCCGCAAATCAATGTTCTTGAAAATTGATACTTCATCAAACATCATTACATTTGAACATTTTGTAATAATAAATCCCTAATCATTGAATCCCATTTCCAAAACCATATATCCCCTGAAAACATTTAAAATTACCTTAAAAACCACATACCATATCTTTCTTCCTCTAATTGTACAAAAAATGATATTTTTTAAAAAAAATAACTTTTCTCACTCCTCGCAATAATATAAAGCTACTATTCAATATATAAATATTCACAAAACCAATATTAAAACATTAAGATTTTAATCATCCACTATTTAAACCTTACCAATATTTTAGTTACATAATTATCTATATGTTCATTATCAATTTAACACCCCAAGCTTCCACGGTACGTTTCCCTTTGAATAATGCAACGACGTGCATTGTACGCAACTTCGAGATTCTAACACACAACACCCAATCAAACTAGCCATTATGAATAGTAATACCTACTTTTCGAAATTTAATAAAATTTATCTTTCGAAATGGACTTCATTTTTGGATTCGTAATATCGAAATTAGCTTAGGGTTAAATTTTGGCACTTTTCGGATAACTTTCATATTTTGATGAATAGTGAAAATTACTAAATTTTAATAAAAAAACATCCTTTTTAATCAAAATAATTAATAATGAGTAGTATTAAAGTATATTTAGAATATATTTTTACCATTTAATACAGTTTTGGTCATTGGACATAATTTCACAATTAAAATTAACATAAAGAAATTTAAATCTTTTGATAGTTATTATATCTTAAAAACACGCTTCTTGTTTTGGCTGCAGGAATTATTTTTAAATTAATTTCTGCAAATTCTGTGTTTTGAATTTGGAAAAATGGATTCCATATTTGGAATCAGGATTCCAAATTTTGTAAATAGGTAACTTTTATTTTTAGACATTTTGAATAATTACTTCGGTAAATATTTTATTTACCATGGTTAATAGGTAAATCTGGTAAATAAGTGTTAAAAATAATTTTATAATAATACTAAATTACCCTAAAACGTGTCCTAACCTTATTGGTGGATACATTTCCGACCATGGGGATCTTTGGTTCGATTTTGGGACCCCATGGAGCCACTTGTAGGTGATAGGGACACTTTATTTTAATTAAGTTAAAACAATTACAAAAATATCATAAGCATATATGGTTTAGAAAAACAATTTTTACAACGGGTTATATATTTTGGATTTTCGACTATAAATATTCCATTGAAAGATAAAGCGATTTACTACATAATGATATTTTATTTATAATTTTTAGACATTAAATAAGTTAATTTATATATGACCCAATGATGATGCAGTAATTACCATAATAGTGAAAAATTAAAATAATTGATATTATAAATACCCAAATAAATATAATTTGAGACTTTTATGAATTAAACTAATTTTATAGGTTAATATGGCATGTTAGTAATGATTTAATTGACCTTTTTCGAAGTAATCATTCTGTTATTATTTTCACAAAAATCAATTTTCCAAATAGTGTCAAAATTGACATAAAAGTGTTTCTAAAAAAAATATTATATTATTAATTGATATTCAATTCCTAAAAATATAAGGTTCGGCCAAAAGACTTATATAATTATAGGTGTATCATTAATGGACCAGTTGAGTATCTATTGAAGGTATATAGTGCGTTTATTAACAATATAATATAAAAATACAAAGTGACATGGTAAGTGTCAAACTAATTAACTAAGAGTTAAAACTAAAAGATAAGGTTAATATAATGACCCATAACTGTCTAAATTATATTGGATGAGTGTTTTTTGACCCATCCCCAACTTAAAATTTAAATAATCCACTTTGAATCCATTAAAACCCAAATATGAATTTATTATAAAATAATATTTTTAGCTTTTCCAAAGGTTCCCCTCACCCCTCTTATAAAAGGGAACTCCCCCTTCTCATTAATTCACACCTTCAAAGCCTTTTGGTTCAGCCAAACCCTGACCAAATACTCTCTAAACTTCCCTAACTTTATCCTAGAGGCCTTAAGTTAGTTAGAAATCCATCTTAAGGATCCCTTGTGATCAAATCAAAAGGAAGAACCCGGAGAAGAGGTAATGATTTCACCACCCTTTTTCAAGTTCCTTTCTTCTTACACTTCTTATTTCTTTGTTATTGCCATTATAAAATAATTACTCCAGTATATTATATATATAATGATGTTATTATAAACATTGTACAACCATATTTCAGTATTCTATCCATCCTTTGAATGACATGTCATCATACGTGCGTACGTACGGCTTACCGTCTCCACTTGGTGGTGAAATTGTTATTCAAAACATTATTATTTGGATGTGTATAATAATGATGTGTAATTCATCTAAATAATAAATATAACATAATAATGATTCTGTATATATGAAATAAAATCCAATTAAATATTATTTTAATATCAAAAGAATGATATTATCGCTCGTGCGTACGCACGGACTACCATCTCCACAAACTCGATGAGATTCATTCTCCATAATATCCATTGAAGACTAATTCTCATTTAATGATTAAAAATAATGTTTAAAGATTTTACATCATTCTGGAAATTAATAATATACATCCCATTAGTATCAAATATGGCTCAAATAACAAAGAATATAAAGGAAAATGAACACGTTAACACCCGAAACGATGATAATTCTATGATATTATTAACAAATCAATGTTAAAAGATCATATATGATATCATATTAATAAATATGATTCTTATATAATTAAATAAAAATTATTTCACTATTATACAGGAGGTTAACCTACCTTCGACCTAGGAAAAAGTACAAAGTAAGGGGTTTCTTATCTCATTTTTAATTCCATGAGATTTCCATTGTTCACCACTTATTTATTACATGTGGTGTGTGTACTACTCTTGTTTGTATTCATTGTGTAATATAATTTAATTCATGTATATTTAAATCATCATTTTATGATCCTTCTTTCATGGGTGTATTTTTTGTATGTTACCAAATCAATAAGGGAATTTGAAATTTCAATTTCCACTCATTCGGATTTACACATACTTCATTGATTATTTTACTACAAGATTATGTGTAGAATCACTATTCATTTGATTATATCATAATTTCCACTCCCCTTCTTGTGGATATACTTTTGGTACACATAATCACTCCTTTGATAGATTCCCAAGTCATTGATTTGAACTTGATAAGTTTAATTTTAACTCAATCTCCATTTGTTGAGTTAAATGTCCAATTCATTGGTGTTGTTTTTACAAGAATATGTGTTAATTTACTCTGATTGATTTACACTGAATATCAAATAATATTGAGGGTATTTATATTTGTCACACATAATTATGTCATTGATTTATCCTTAACCTAAGGATATGTTCTTTATAAGAGAATTCATCTCAATTTACATTCCATTGAGACTTCTTTGTTGTTATACACCAAATCACTTTTATATGGTGTATATAATGTACTGTGACATAGTATATCATGAATACCTTTATTCTCGTGATATTATAATGTTTTTATTACCTCAATTATTTGTATTCAAGTGTATCCCTTTTGGTTAGAAATTCTAACTAAAATACATTTTTAAGTGTTTTAAAGATTGATTATTCTAAATATTTCTCATTAATGTCCATGTTTTAAAAATGGTTTTAAGTATTTATTTATATGGACATTAATGTTTTAAAATCCAAATTCCTTTTAAAAGTTTCAAAGTTGTATGGGACAATTTGATTAAAAAATAAATTTTTAAATGGCTTCTTGACAAATAGTGTGGATTTTAAATGTTTTCAAGAAAAAGGGTGATATTTCTCTAAATAGTTTGATGATTATTTTAATATATGTCAATATCCTTCATTATTCTCTATTGAGGTTAATATGATACAATACAATCTTCCATATTGTATTTAATGAGTTATGTTTGACTGTGGATGTGCTATTTTTATACCATTCATGGTTTGTGGTTGAAGTATTGACATTTCGTATGCTAGTTTTAATAAGAATGGTTATGTTATGTTTCATTATTTTCATATGAGGAATGCATGGGACTTAGTAAGTGACGGGTGGAGACCACTAAAGATCCTCGATTCATTGGTAGGTCTCATGAGACAAACTAGTTTCTTGGCACGAGGCCTTGACAAAATCTTATTTTTCATCTTGGCACGAGGACTTGGCTACGTGGTTATGATAGTCTGGCATTATACATTCCGTCATTATGAAAGTGGTTATTAATATTTTCATGTGATTATTCGACTAGTAGAATATCCATGTGAATAAGTAAATGGATTTATTTAATTTTATCCTTGCCATATTATGCTGGATTTCAAGTTTAGAAGGATTTTGTTTTAGTTATACATCGCCTTAAATTTTTACGTTTATTTATGAAAGTTTCCGCTATATTGTTATCCTTACTGAGCATCTGAGCTCACCCCATTCATTGTTTTATTTTTCCCAAGATGTGAAGAACTATTTTATGAATGACCTGCAGGGATTGTATGAGGGGATATGAAGACAATATGTTGTTGTAGTTTTTCACTTATTGATGTAATGTAATCTTTATGAATATATCTAGTGTTTACAAGGCTACTAAACTAATCGGTCTTTCGAGATATGATCTTTCTTGTGATTATACCAATGTTATGTAATAATGCACCGACTCTGGGTATCTAGGGTCGGGGCGTTATAGTTGGTATCAGAGGAAGTTTAGTACAAACCTTGGAAGCTAGATTTATATAAACTTTGATTAGAGCACGTAGACCTAAGATGAACTTTGAGGATTAGTATAGAAGAAATTCCTTTAATTTTGGTATTGTAGAGATTTTGTGAGTTTTCCGAGCAATACATCACTGTCTGGATACGAGAAGGTAGATGTGGCTCTGGAACAGATATACCTAGGGGTAAAACCCAAAAACACCGCATTGAGATAGACTCGAACGGGAACTGGTGCACGACAATGGGCCTTGCTGCACTCTTGGTTACGACACTCCCGGGGGATATGCTTAGGATAATTTACATTTTCTTTACAAACCAATTTGAAGTATTATATATATAAGATGAGAGTAAATGACATGGTTAATCCTAATGTGTTTCAAATTGAGAATATGGTGAAATGTTAATCTCTAAATGATTTTATGACTAATGTTACTCACACAATGCTTTCTGGTTTTAGTAAA
Organism: Viscum album; assembly: GCA_963277665.1. Taxonomy (NCBI): domain Eukaryota; kingdom Viridiplantae; phylum Streptophyta; class Magnoliopsida; order Santalales; family Viscaceae; genus Viscum; species Viscum album. The sequence goes on along the minus strand of OY728165.1, from coordinate 2,086,002,455 downwards.
TGGATGGATTCCAAGGAAGTCATAGTGACTTTGAGAATTATGTACAAGGTGGGAACGGTGCTGGGAATGAGAAACAAAATGAAATGTTGATAGGTGTAAAAGATATCATCTTTAGGCCAAATCAATTTTCCAAAAATATGATCAAAAATATATAAATTAACCAATTCTCAGGCTCAACAAAGAAGAGAAATGTGATGAATGATAAGATATCTAGTACTGGAGACCATGGAGAAAGGAATCCTCAATTTCCATCATATTGGAAATGTGGAAGGAGACACCCAAGAATGTGTCTCAATGGGACACAGAAATGCTTTATGTGCGGGAAGGAAGGACATAATGTGAATAATTGCCGAAGAAAAATGAAGAGTACTATTGAAGAAGATAAAAATGGTCCCAAGAATCCATTTATAGTCATTTACTGTAAATGTGGGGGACCTGACCATTACCCGAGTGAATGCCCTATTCTATAGGATATTTTCTTGGACAAAGAAGAAGCTATGTGGAAATAAATGGTTGGATAAATCTTTAAAAATTATTAGTGCTCCTTGTTTATGGGTTTACTTTGGAATAATATTCTCTTGTATTTTTAACCCTACAGTTTTCCATGTGAGAATGATATTTGAGGAAGAATTATCTTTTCTCTTGTGGATATAGTTATAAATAACCATTTGGTTTTATATGATCGTTTTGTTTGAGGGAATTATAAGTTATTATAATTTGGGACAAAAATGCAATGTATGAGATAAGATTTGTGGTTAAATTATGTTGTGGTTATTTTTAGGAATTTATCTCATTTTGGTAATGTTATAAAATATAGTTTTTGAAAAAGGACACCATGCAGACCGTGTGATAACCCGTCGCGTCAGACAAAGCTGTGGGAACCAAACCCACAACCAAAGTGCGATTGGGATTTATCGCCTACCACTGGACTACGTGAAGTCCCTGGTTAGTGTGACTATTATTTTTAGTTAAATGATTTTATTGATCAATAATAATTTTATTTGGGATCTTATGTCTTATAAAATGAATACCCTTAGTATAGGAAAATTATTTGGTGATTAAGTGATAAATGTTATTTTGGAAGTTGTTCTCTTTGTTGTGAACACTATATGCCTAAGGAAAATAGAATAGTATGGGATTTCATTTGAGGAGTAATGGTGGATTTTTATCTATGTTTTTATTGTGGATTTATAGTGAATTGGGTTATTTATAGAAATGATTAGGTTAATTACTTTTAAGTATGTGACTTTAAGAGTAATTAATGTCATTTGGAGATACAATTTAACATGGAAGACTGCATTCTTATAAGTTTTGGGTTTCAACATTAGTTTGGATTATATTGAAGGATTTTATGGACAATTGATTATTGAATGGTATTTATTTAACTTTGGGGTATTGATGGTTTAATTTTAGAAATTAAGATTAGTGTTTTTTTTCTCTAATGGAATATCCATTTGGGGGATCATCAGATATTATACTAACCATTTTGGTTTTGATGAATCTCTAAAGACAAGGTAAATATATATTTTATCCTTCGTGGATCATGTATTTCTATAGAAGTTTATTCTAGATCTTCCATTGTGACCAAGTCTTCTTGAATACTCATTGTTCAAAAAAATGAGTTAGAGGTAAAAATTTATTAAAGAATGATACTATACTTAAAAATTAATTATATCTTTTTATGTTCTTATTCAATATCATAAATTAATTCCTAGTCCTTTTGTAATGTAACTTAAAAAAAATGTTGTCCGTTTACTTTTCCTACTGGGAGACAAATGACCGTTTGTTCCAACATAAGTTTTTGATTTTATTATTGTTAACTTTCTCTTGATCATGTTTTCTATCTTTCGCCATCAGAACTTAACACTTGGTTTATCCTCCATATCCATGTTTTCCTACATGGAATCCTAGTATGGGTTATCTTGTGTGACCTTTATAGCTCTCTTCCTTTCTTTTAAAGTGATAGTTTTATTGACTCTTTTTCTGATGTGGGACTTTCCATTATATTCTCAAGCCCAATTTTAAAAAATTGCGAGGACGTAATTTTTTGATGGAGGTGAGAATGTAACACCCCAAGCTTCCGCGGTACGTTTCCCTTTGAATAATGCAACGACGTTCATTGTACGCAACTTCGAGATTCTAACACACCACAACCAATCAAACTAGTCGTTATGAATAGTAATTCATACTTTTTGAAATTTTATAAATTTTATCTATCAAAATGGACTTCATTTTTGGATTCTTAATATCGAAATTAGCTTAGGGTGAAATTTTGGTACTTTTCAGATAACTTTCATATTTTGATGAATAGTGAAAATTACTAAATTTTAATTAAATACAACATTTTTAATCAAAATAATTAATAATGAGTGGTTTTGAAGTATATTTAGAATATATTTTTACCATTTAATACAATTTTGGTCATTGGACAAAATTTCACAATTAAACCGAACATAAACAAGTATCAATCTTTTGATAGTTATTATAACTTAAAAACACGCTTTTTGTTTTGACAGTGGTAATTAATTTTAAATTAATTTCTTCCACTTCTGTGTTTTGAATTTGAAAAAATGGATTCCATATTTGAAATCAGGATGTCCAAATTGTGTAAATAGGTAACTTTTATTTTTAGACATTTTGAATAATTACTTCGATAAATATTTTATTTACCATGGTTAATAGGTAAATCCGGTAAACAAGGGTTAAAAAATAATATTATAATAATACTAAATTATGATAAAACGTGTACTAACCTTATTGGTGGATACATTTCCGACCATGGACATCTTTGGGTCGATTTTTGGACCCCATGGAGCCACTTGTAGGTGATAGGGACACTTTATTTTAATTAAGTTAAAACAATTACAAAAATGACATAGGCATATATCGTTTAGAAAAACAATTTTTACAAAGGGTTATATATGTTTGATTTTCGACTATAAATATTCCTTAGAAATCTAAGGATATTTCCTACATAATGGTATTTTATTTATAATTTTTAAAAATTAAATAAGTTAATTTATTTATAACCCAATGGTGATGCAGTAATTACCATAATAGTGAAAAAATAAATAATTGATATTATAAATACCCAAATAAATATAATTTGAGACTTTTTATAAATTAAACTAATTTTATAGGTTACTATGACATGTTAGTAATGATTTAATTAACTTTTTTCTATGTAATAATTCTGTTATGATTTTCACAAAAATCAATGTTCCAAATAGTGTCAAAATTGACATAAAAGATTTTTTAAAACAAATATTATATTATTAATTGATATTCAATTCCTAAAAATCTATTGTTCGGACAAGAGACTTATATCATGATATTTGTTTCATTAATGGACCACTTGGGGATCTATTGGAGGTATATTGTAAGTTTATTAACTATATAATATAAAAATACAAAGTGACATGGTAAGTGTCAAACTAATTAACTAAGAGTTAAAACTAAAAGATAATGTTAATATAATGACTCAAACCTGTCTAAATTCTATTGTTTGAGTGGTTTTCGACCCATCCCCACCTTAAAATTTAAATAATACACTTTGGATCCATTATAAACTGAATATTAATTTATTATAAAATAATATTTTTAGCTTTTCCAAAGGTACCCCTCACCCCTCTTATAAAAGGGCACTCCCCCTTCCCATTAATTCACACATTCAAAGCCTTTTGGTTCGGCCAAACCCTTCCCAAATACTCTCTAAACTTCCCTAACTTTATACTAGATGCCTTCATTTAGTCATAAATCCAACCTATGGAGCCCTTTTGATCAAATCAAAAGGAAGAACCTGGAGAAGAGGTAATGATTTCACCACCCTTTTTTCTAGTTCTTTTCTTCTTCCACTTCTTCTTTCTTTGTTATTAACATTATGAAATAATAAATCCAGTATATTATATATAAAAAAATTTTATTATAAACATGTTACAACCATATTTCAGTATTCTATCCATCCATTGAATGACATGTCACCATACGTGTGTACGTACGGCTTACCGTCTCCACGTCGTGGTGTAATTGTTATTCAAAACATTATTATTTGGATGGGTATAATAATGATGTTTAATTCATGTAAATAATAAATATAACATGATAATGATTCTTTATATATGATATAACATCCAATTAAATATTATTTTAATATCAAAAGAATGATATTGTCGCTCGTGCGTACGTACGGACTACCGTCTCCACGAACGTGATGAGATTCATTCTCCATCATATCCATTCAAGAATAATTATCATTTAATGATTAAAAATAATGTTTAAAGATTTAACATCATTATAGATATGAATAATATACATCCAATTAGTAACAAATATGGCTCAAATAACAAATAATATAAAGGAAAATAAACACGTTAACACCCGAAACGATGATAATTCTAAGATATTATTAACAAATAAATGTTAAAAGATCATATATGATATCATATTAATGAATATGATCCTTATATAATTAAATAAAAATTATTTCACCATTATACAGGATGTTAAACTACCTTCGACCAAGGAAAAAGTACAAAGTAAGGGGTTTCTTATCTCACTTTTAATTCCGTGATATTTCCATTTTTCACCACTTATTTATTACTTGTAGTGTGTGTACTGTCCATGTTTGTATTCATTGTGTAATATAATTTAATTCATGTATATTTAAATCATAATTGTATGATCCTTCTTTCATGGGTGTATGTTTCGTATGTTACCAAATCAATAAGGGAATTTGAAATTTCAATTTCCACCAATTCGGCTTTACACATACTTCATTGATTATTTTACACCAAGATTATGTGTAGAATCACTATTCATTTGATTATGTCATAATTTCCACTCCCCTTTATGTGGATATACTTTTGGTACACATAATCACTCCATTGATAAATTCTCAAGTCGTCGATTTGAACTTGATAAGTGTAATTTTAACTCAATCTCCATTTGTTGAGTAAAATATCCAATTCATTGGTGTTGTTTTTACAAGAATATGTGTGAATTTCATCTGATTGATTAACACTGAATATCCAATAATATTGAGTGTATTTATATTTTTCACACATAATTATGTCGTTGATTTATCCTTAACTGAAGGATACGGTCTTTATAAGAGAATTCATCTCAATTTACATTCCATTGAGACTTCTTTGTTGTTATACACCAGATCACTTTTATATGGTGTATATAATGTACTTTGACATAGTATATCATGAATCCCTTTATTCTCATGATATTATAAAGTTTTTATTACCTCAATTATTTGTATTCAAGTGTCTCTCTTTTGGTTAGAAACTCTAACTAAAATACATTTTTAAGTGTTTTAAAGATTGATTATTCTAAATCTTTCTCATTAATGTCCATGTTTTAAAAATGGTTTTAAGGATTTATTTATATGGAAATTAATGTTCTAAAATCAAAATTCATTTTAAAATCTTCAATGTGGTATGGGACACTTTGTTTCAAAAATAAATTTTTAAATGGCTTCTTGACAAATAGTGTGGATTTTAAATGTTTTCATTAAAAAGGGGGATATTTCACTCAATAGTTTGATGATTATTTTAATCTATGTCAATATCCTTCATTATTCACGATTGAGGTTAATCTGATACAATATAATCTTCCATATTGTATTGAATGAGTTATTTTTTATTGTGGATGTGCTATTTTTATACCATTCATGGTTTGTGGTTAAAGTATTGACATTACGTATGTTAGTTTTAATACTAATGTTTATGTTATGTTTCAATATTTTCATATGAGGAATGCATTGGACTTAGTAAGTGATGGGTGGAGCCCGCTATAGCTCCTCGATGCATCGGTAGGTCTCATGAGAAAAACTAGTGTCTTGGCATGAGGCCTTGACAAAATCTTATTTGTAGTCTTGGCACGAGGCCTTGGCTACGTGGTTATGATAGTATGCCATTATGCATTCCGTCATTATGAAAGTGGTTATTAATATTTTAATGTGATTATTCAACTTGTATAATATCCATGTGAATAAGTAAATTTCATTATTTCATTTTATCCTTGCCATATTATGCTTAAGTTCAAGTTTAAAATGCTTTTATTTTAGATATTCATTGCCTTATATTTTTATGTTTATTTATGAAAGTTTACGCTATATTGTTATTCTTACTGAGCATTTGAGGTCACCCCTTTAAATGTTTTATTTTTCCCAGGATTTGAAGAAGTATTTTATGAATAAACTGCAGTGATTTTATGATGGGATATGAAGACAATATGTTGTTGTAGTTTTTCACTTATTGATGTAATGTAAACTTTATGAATATATCTAGTGTTTCCAAGGCGACTAAACTAATCGATCTTTTGAGACATGATATTTCTTCTGATCATGCCAATGTTATGTAATAATGCACCAACTCTGGGTATCTAGGGTCAGGGCATTACAATCAACATTGAAAGGAATCCATGCATAAGGATTATCAACCCATGATTTTATAAGAATTTATACACTTAATAGAAAAATGATATTATCATCCACTAAATTAAAAGATTTTTAAAATATTGAAATGATTTTATTGACATTTCTTGTTATCCCCTTTAATAAACAATGATAATATTCTTTTTATAATTATTCCAATATATTTCTATGGGTCTTGTAGATTTGCATCTACGCTCTTCTCATGATTTATTTCCATTCATTAGACTCGTATTTTGGTTAGGTGATCATCCTCCACCCTATGTATTGAACACATTGTCTACAGGTACCATGATGTCCATTTTTATTAGATACTCCTTCAAAATTAGGTTCGTTACATATTAAAAATGTAATAAATTATTTTTGGTATAACTATTGATAGTACTAACCATCACGTCCAACCATTTCCTTAGGGATGATAGAAAATAGAATGAAAATTAATCATATTTGAGTGTAACTTTATCTAAATCAATATGACTTCAGATCATGTATGCATAATTAACATGGTCTAAACATAGTATTAATTTTTATAATTATTGGTTGAAAACCTTTGTATCATAAACACCTAGTCTAGAGAGGTCATATTTTCAAATATGTCTATTGGAGCAATAATTGGCTTTTCTATTTTTTTCTTTTCTAAGATATTATGAATGATGTTTCTTTCCAATGACATCTAGTTCACACTAAGTGACATATGATCAATCCAATACCATATAAATTTTTCCTTATTTTTTTTTAGTTAATGGAATTTCAAATTCTTTAGGGATGAGATAATCTTCCATCTAAATTCTCAATAATTCGAAGCCCCATATTTCAAACATATTAAGACAAATATTTCCTCATTACAATAAAATTAAAAAAATGTTATAACTCCCAATAATAAAAAATAGTCAAATAATGTTAAAGTAATATTACATAGTATGTTGTGAATACCCTAAACCTAGATAAAATAAAACTTATTAGGAGAATATAGGTGTAAAAATGAAACCACAATAACTTAACCCATAATAATAAAGATCTTCAATCCATAAAAACATGAGCACAAACCATTATTAATTTGTATAAAGACACCAAATCTCTAGACAAATATCTTTAAAACATATGATTCTTGAATGAACACTAAATCACATAAAATCAAATTTACTATGATGCAATGATAAATATAATCAAACAAATAATAAATAGGAAATAACGAACACATTTATTTTAGGTGTTTTGGATAATTATCATACATCCTAACAAGAACAATACAATGTGTATATATTCGAAACAAATACCACTGAGTGGCTTATCGACCACATAGATAACTATAAAAAATTATCCCCTCACACATTGGTTAGTGGTCCCATATAATATTTATAGTGGGTTATATCATATCATCTGGTTGTAATGGCCACCTATACTCTTATTCCTCTATTTGTTGACAATAGTATCCACTTTTCTCTTGTAAAAAACATCAATTTGACCATCAAACACTGTGAGATCATATATTCTCATATGTCTCATAACATTCATGAAAAAAACTTGTATGAGGAGGCTCGAACATAATGTCTAAAATCTATGGAGGAAATCAATATATGATCTTATTGAAAACTAACCACATCATCTTCTATTAAACTACCATCTTATCAAAAAAAACTCCCAAATGATATTCTATCCTGTTATGTCTTATTATAATAACCGCCTTCCATATAACTGAGTATAAAAATAGAAACAAGATTCTAAAATCATATCACTATTCTACATTTTGTTAAAGTACCTCAATATGTGAAAGAATAATAATAAGAATAAATATTTGGATTTCTGTGAGTTTTGGTTGAATATCCATGGGCTAATACATCACATAGGAGTATCATTATATAGATCATAAGGATTATCCCTGATGAGGTAAAATTTAATTCATATATTATAATTCATGAGCTGATTCTTTATATTATTCATGCATCATCTTCATGAATATAGTGAATTCCCCTAGATTTCATCTTATAAAACATATGATTTAATGACAGCTAACTATGTAGGTGACTCAATTTTCAATTATATTTATATAATTCAAGTTGAATTCCCACCATATTTTTAGATAATGTATCTCATAATATGGTGTTTATAATGTATTATAAATCCTATTGTATCATATAAAAATAATCTATTATGGATCATCCATTTAAATCTCCAACTTGCACGAACTCTTACAAGACATTTTTCCATTTAACCTTATATTATATATTTTACTATAACTCATGAAATCATATCCAAAACACCCACTAGATATCTTATAAAAAACATTTCTAATGTTACAATTAACTTAACCTCATGTCAAAACATATGTAATACCATGTTAATACCCTTATACAACAATTTTGGATTAACTATAAAATAATTTTTGGAGTATAACTCTAAGTCAAACTTGACCACCATTTAGTCAACAACAAAGTGTAAACCGAACTGACTTTTTCCAGATAAAAAAATATGAATCACATAATCCATAAGTGAATGAAATGGAGGACCCCAAAAATATTCAATGTTACATTAGATACAAAAAAATTTATTGATCACTATCAAATAAATGTATCCCTATACTTATGTCCACCAATTTGATGACATGTGCATATATAATTTTACATTTTCCATTTTCCAAGACATAGAATGACTAATTCGTCAACGGGTATGCCAATACTATATTTCCTATTGATACATTGGAGCATATAATAGAATATACTGACGTGGATAACAAATACATTACATTACATTCTTCTTCATGGTTGATCACATCACATGCCCCTCATCCAAATCAATAATCATGTCATATGTACTAACAAGTATCAGCCTCACTTTGAAAATTATATCTCAATGAAAGGTCCAATGGTTATACTTTTTATTCATATGAAAAAATTCCTTCATGGTGGAGATCCAAAAGAAGACATGATCTACAACACACTAAAACAACCATGTATTAGCTATGTTAATATGTAGACTTGAATAAGTAGGTTATAATATTATAAATGTTTTCATGCTCTATATCTCTCTAACCATAGGTAGTTGGGGCATAAATATTATGCAGGCACAAATTATATAATAATGAAATCTATATGACACATCACGTGTTATACTTCAAGGGGCATCCGATGTGCAAATTATTTTTTACTCATCATGAGTATATTTTGTATCTCAATATGAGATTCCTACCTACATTAAACATAATATATCATTATAACCTATAATAAAAAATGGTTAAATTTTATTAGGGATAACATAGAGTAATACATCGAGAGGTCAATTATCATTTCACATTATGAAATTTATATATTTATATATAAACACACACACACAAATTTATATAACCAATACGAGAGGATGATAAAATGTAAATTTCATTTTAAATGATAGATTATATATTCTTAAATATTTTTTAAATATATAAAAATACAAAAATTAGTGTATGTATATCATATCATATATGATAAACAACTAAACCACCCTTATGCAAATTTCACATTCAATGGTTTAGTGAACTCATTAGATCAATATATAAATCCTGATGCATCTCTATGTGACCACATGATAAAATATACCATTAAATTTTTTTAGAAATAAATATATATGAAATAATAATGTTTAATTAATTATGTTATATAGAAATCATAATCCTATCATCAAAAACATAACTATATCCAAAATCGTCAACTTCACAATATCAAATGTTACAATATAAATCTATATTTTCTACATATAATTATTTATAAGATAATCATCAACATCATTATTGGAAGTATTTTTATAACACTTTTCCTTGAAATAATTTCACAATTAAGTTTCAAATTAACCAAAACATAATAAACTACATTGGGTGAAATGATATTTACATTATAGCTATAAATAATTTAACTCTTTATGTTTCTCTTCACTTACACACCCTAAAATATTATATCATATCATGTGTTATTCACATGGTAATATAATAGGTATAATAATTTTAGAAATACTAATATTAAATTATTAATTATAACTATATGTGAATATTTATACTTTTATTTATAGTCACAAATCATATAATATTTGAGATATCATGTGAATAACTATTTCATCTTTGATTGGAATAATCCTTGTTTTGTTATATTTGAACTTCTATAAGTCCAAATATACTCCCACTTGTACCTTGGACACTATATTCTTTTCATAATATATTATTTCGACACAGATAAATTTTTTTATGAAATAATATTTTTTTCTTAAAATAGTAATATTTACAAATAATATATTTTTTCAAAACATATATTGTATTATATGTTCATGAATTATTTTTTCCCTTTCTAAAATTATATGATTTTTAAAATATAACAATGATGGTTGGTGTGAAAAAATTACATATATTTTAACAATTACCTAGATAAAAAAAATTTCCTTGAGAATTTTTTTTCATTATCTAATTTAAAAAAAAATATTATATTGTGTGACAAATCGTATATAATGAGTGTATAATTACACAAAAAAATTTATTCATTAAATTTTATTGTTAGATAATAATTTATATTATCATATGTGATATATTATTTGAAGATTCAAATACTTTACACAGGTTTTTCTGAGGGAGAAATATTCCTTTAAATTCAAATTTTTAATTTAACAACATTTTTCATCAGATGAATGGAATCTACAAGATAAATCTATTTTATTTTTTGAATTCCATTATATTAAGGATATTTTTAATTTATAATTGTTTCATTAAATACCATTAAAATATGAAAAATTAATTTGAATAAAATTTATACATGATATGTATATTACATATAGTTAAAAAACTCTTTTAAATATAATAGATACTCTATCTTATGGAATTGTTTGTCTATATTCCTGAATTACATATTTTTGAATGACCCAATAAGTTACTTGAAGAATCATTATTGAATTATATATCCATGTTTTCATCAATTAGTTTAAACTTTTACCCACTTTTACTATATAAACGTCACATAAAACATAGAAATCATTTGGCCAGATTCTATATTCTCTACATTTTCAAAACACCATGTAAAATTTTATTGAATTCCATAATATTTTCAAAAAATATCCATAGATCAAGATTGGATTAAATAATAATCTTAAAACCCCTTTTTATTATCCCATAATGCATGTTATAGATTAAAAAATCATAATCAGTATGTATACAATACAGCTTTCCCAATTGTTATTATAAAAAATTATTGACACGACCTTTTCAAAAAAGAAGATAAATCATACCCATATAATTACTAGTTAATATATTATTATAATTATCTATGTATTCAATGGAACAACTCCTTTTATCCATTACTTGAAAAAATATCATGTTTGAATCTATAGTTATTGTTTTCTTTTAACATCCTATAAATATATTACTTTTTAAAAATGAATAATTGATATCATATATCTTTTGGAACAATAAAATTAAATTCTATAATATTGAAAAAATATGTAGACTCCCCACAAGTATTATTAAAAACCTTTGTGTAATCTGGAAAATTACTTCATCAGTGGCCAGTTTTTTAATAATGAATGCACTGTCCTTCTATTTTCTTTTTATTTTTAGTTGAAAATATTAAATACTAACAACATATTTTCTTAGTTTTATGAAAAAAACCTTTACCATTACCTTTTTGTACCATCAAAATTTGTACTTGAGACTGTACCCCCATGCCTATCTCAGTAATATTGAACGTATTTTGAGATTAGGTGATGGTTTACAGAAGCCATTAATATTATATATAATATAAAATATGAAAATTTATCTGGTGGTGATTTTAGAATGAAATATGTGGCATGTTATAGCATTATAGGTGAACCTAGACCTTCTCAATCATTGAATTTCCCATTCATATTGAGTATATGAGTGGTGCTCATAGTTCCTTCCATCATTCAAAAAAATGTTATTTTGAATATTCATATTATCAATTAATATCTTAATCCTAATATATAGTTTGTAGCTTATCAATCATTTGATAGATTTTTTGGGGTCAACTATTTTCTTTCCAATTTAAACTCCACAGTTATAAGAATGAGTTTGATACTTCGGGTGACACTTTTATATGCTTATCAGAGTCATGTAAATCCTTTTTTAAACAAATTCACAAGTGGTTTTCTTATGAAGAGGTTGTTCGAAATCATAAAACAATATTCTTTTTCTTATGAATTATTATTATGTTTCCATATTAATTGAGGTATTTACTATCATTTAGTTTATCTTTGTCTAATATTTATCTAAAGGTCAATTTAAATGATGTTAATACGATTTATCTATAACATATTATTTTATCTTATGAGTTTCATAAATTATAATCATTTAATAAGAAAATTTATGAAATAGGATCCCATTAGAATAATGTACCCTTTTAAAAAATTCATATTCATTTAGTGATCCATTATATATATTTCATCATGACATACATTGGGTATCACGTAAATGATCCATGACTATTTGGATAGGGAAACATCCTAATCGAATTAGCGGTGACTCGTATATACATAATTTGAAAACCCATTACCCAAATCCATAATATGGAAAGGCTCAAATATATGCCTCTTGTCTTCTAAAAATATAGATTTCTTATATGTTATAACCCAAATAAATTTCCAAGAATAGGAAAAAAGGAATATAAATGGTCGCACGATTGTGCCTGACCTACCAAAAAAGATAATCTATATTAATTCATAGATTTATTACCATACATAAGATAATCCAGGGGTACTTGTCTATGGTTGAACAATGTGATTGGATGATATAGGTCTAAAAAAGTGTTTATCTAGAGGTAATATCACACTTACTATTTAATAGGGATTCATGTATTAAAATATTATATGATATTATTCACTATATGTATGCATAAATATATTGATTTAGTTTTTAATTTTATTTCATCCACAAAACAAGATTTTTATAATGATATTAATCTCAAACTCTTTACACAATCCATAGTTTTGTGTTACAATATAAAAATAGGTGTAACATCTCAATCTCAGGATCCAATAAATGGTGACCCGAGCTAATTAGTCATGTGGCCTCAAGAACACCTCACCATATTCCAGAGGCATCTGAGTAGTATTGAGGGTATATGATGGAATAGTTGGTATATTGTTCCATCATGATCACATTAATGGCATTGTATCATAGCTGAATGAAAAGGTACAAGAATAGTTTGAATCAGAGAAAGAAGATAAACTTCCAAAATATTATAATAAAAAAAATCATGAAGAATTCATATAAAATATAATGATCATGTCATGTATATATATCAAATTGAAGGAAAATATATGGGAATAGGTACCCCATATATTATATATAGAAAAAGACCCAAAGACGATGAAATAACTATCCAGTCCTAGCATCACGATCATTTCTCGGTCCTGTGCTCCTCTACTTTTAAGCAATGCTTTAATCAGACATCATAAAGAGAGAGCATTCCCCAATCCATACCTATATTCATGAAGCATTTACATAGACCCAATGATTTCCCCAATAAAGTGTGATATTACACTCAGTAGGACACTACCAATGGTGTCTATAATATTTCATATCTGAAAATTTAATCAAATACCCATACCGGGGATATCTGTAAAGAATAAAAAAAATATCCACAAAATCCACACCAGGTAATCAGGTTTTATGTCATAAAGGGATGAATAAAATTTATTAATGAACAATGAATCCCTGTCTTGACTACAGATAATATAAATAGAAACCTACAAAAGACTAGGGTGGAATGAAATGATCTATTTCATGTTATTCCATAAAAAATAGATCAAAGGTGTAGAAAATTCCATGGTATCTTATGGAATCAGGATCCAAGTAGTAGAAATGTACCAGGAATCCACTACCGTCAACAATAAACATCCATGGAGTAAAAATTTATATGTCATCCAATTGAATTGAGATATAAGGAGTATAATTGTTTAATTCATCCACTACTATAATCAATATGGATCCATGGAGTATAAATTTCTATGTAATCTATTGGAATCTGGATCCAAGAAGTAGATAAGTCCATGGAATACACTAACATTATCAATATGGATTCAGGGTGATTAAATGTCCATTGTCATCCAATGTAATTAGGATCCAAGGAGTAAAATATCCATGGAATCCACTTCCATTGTCAATTCATTTTCTAAATTCATAAATCATTTCACAACCATTCACAATCCATTCATTCATACAAATAATTTCTACATTTTCCATTTGTACAATTTAACCATTTTAATTGTATATAATCACATATATAATATAGGATAATCCCTCTTTTAATCATTCAATTAATTATAATTGAATTCAACAAGGATCCAAAAAATAAGTTGTGATCATACACACACACTCAATGGGTTTTCATAACAAAGGGATGATTTAATAAAACACCATAAATTTTGTTCATGTTTATACTAGTAACCTCTTATTATAAAATGGAAATATTGGGTGACCTAATCATGTCTCAATTAATTTAATCAACACATTACATTAATTTTAGAGTTAATTTGAAAAGTTCAATCTTGTGTCACAATGAAAAAATGAATATAAAACACCAATATTTAAGGGAATTTTGTAGTCCACCTACTGTTTACTGGTGGTATGAAACCCATACAGTATTGGATCCTAACTCGATCCATATTGGAATAAAAACTAATAATGAAAAAAAAGAAATAATACACATTAGAATTAACCCAAATAACTCTATTTATCCTAAGAAAAATGAATAAAGGTACAAGATGAATTAAGAAAATACTAGTGTGGATCTAATGAGACCAATGATGGAAGAAACTAAGTTTATATAATGAATTGGAACCAAATAATATATTTGGATTAAGGAATATCTCAAATGAAATAGTAAAAGGCCAATACTAGAGGATAATTGAAAAATAAGAGGAGGTTACAAATATTTAGCTAATTAAGGATAAAAAGGTCTTTTTCCCTGAAAATACTATGTTGTGCAGTTTATCCATTTGGTTCTACAAATCACGCACCAACCATGCACCCCTCACAACTTTAATAGGTATCTTGCATGGTTTATGTGCATAGTTTGGGAAACCATGTGCCAACTATATTGCTATCCTAATCTGAAAAATAAAGAGCTACATGCATGGGTGTGCCACCATAGGTGAATGGTTATGGAAAATTGTGCACCCATTTTTGATCAATACCAAATCCCACAATGTTTCCTCAAACTGTGTGTCTAGGGTAACATAATTTCTATTAACCAAATTTCACATTTTCCTTTTCCAAAAAATGGGCCTCTGGCATTGAACAAGGCCCAAACACCCATAACTCTTGTGGCCTCATTTTCCACTATCATTTTGTAAAAACCATAAAATTAAACCAAAATTTAAAATATCCATACCTCAAAAGAAAACCTAGAATCCTAAAATCTCCCTCATGATAAATAAAATCATTATTTAATTTCTCTTCTAATGGTGGTCTAGAATATTCTATGATTAAATCCATCCACTGAGAACATATATCGTTCTCCTTCTCTGATGTCTCATCATGCAAACGACCATGCTACCATAACACGCATACTAGATGAACTAACTAGCCTCGAAGAGTCTATGTGTTCTAATAAACAATATTAATAGGATTATTCTATAAGGATGAATCTATGTGTAACTTAAACTCATCTTGATGAAAATTATGTGTTGTTTTTGAGTGACAATGGTGCATTTGAGATATAGAGATGATTTTTTTCCTATCTAGATACCTCTAAGGTAACTAAAACTAATAGTATACTGACCAAAATCACTCTAGAATTTAGAATGCCCCAACAGAAATTTGTTTCTATCTAATCCTCAATAGGGATATGAAAAAAGACCTGAACCATAACCCTTGACACTATATGTAATCAACGGTGATCAGTGTAGGATCAATTTTTAAACTTTACAGTAAAAATCCATTACTGAATCAACTAGACTTATTTAGAACTCTCTTACATGAAAAATGGTCTAAGAAGTGCTTCCTCTCTTTCTATTTACAAGAACATAGGTGATTAGCATGGCCAACCATAAAAATCCTCATAGGGTTAGATTTGTATATTCTCAGCATAGAAATTTTTGTTCGTGAACTAAGCTAGGGGTATATTCCCCTCCCAATACCCCCAAAATAAGGGACGCATTCTCTAAACATGTCCTCTATAACCCATATAGTTCTCACTAACTGGACAGTAGTCTATGGATGGAATGACATGTAAAAAAGCACTTATGTACCCAAATCCATCTCTAAGACTTTCCAAAACATATGTTTAGATTTGTAATCCATGTTTAATATAAATTTATGAGGAAAAATATTAAGCCACGCAATATCAAAGATAAATATCCTACCATGCCCATCTACTAAGAATGTCTCCCTAATCAGCAGTAAATGGGTGAACTTGATGAAATTTTCCATAAAATCCCTTACAAAATCACTACCTCATGGTGAAATTGGAAACCTGATCCCAAAATCCATCATAATATCGTCTCATTTCATCTAGACAGGTGGAACGCATCATGAAAAAACTAGGTACCTCTTGTTTCATACCTAACCACCAGTATTGATGGTTCAAGTCACGATACATCTTGGTGATATTGGATTCAATTCCCAAACAGCGGCACATAACTCTCACGTAAACTCCTTTCATATGTTTTCTGGAACCCAAATACAATCATGAAGGTGTAAAATTCCATATTTTTCATCAATCCAACTATTTCATGGTTCCTCACCTTCCACACACTCCTGAATAACTAGGCCCTTAAAATCAGATAACTACCTCATCTTCACTCTAGTCAGAAGAGTGGAAGTCACTTCCTAGTATGAGGTATATTCTTTCCAATAGCCATCGAGCACCTCCATGTGCATGTATTAAAATAAATCCATATTCTTCCACTCGCTAATTTCTTCCAAAACTACCAGTATTTGATTCCTCCAACTCAAATCATCAGTGATTAAAATCTTACCCGGGGTGTTTACTCAAGATCAAAGTCAAATGACAATAGGTACCCAACCCACCTTCATTGGCTCAAATTCATATCACAATGTTTAAACATGTTCATGAGGATTTTTTGGTCCGTGTACACTAGAAAAGGCTATTTGAGTAAATAATGCCTCAAACAGTGCAAGTCATCCACAACAGTAGCTAAATTGAGATCATACATCGGGTAATTCCCCTCATGTGGCATCAGTAGATGACACATGTACACCACAACTCAACCCCACTACATTAGAATAACTCCTTTCTCAATAACTAAATAATTGAAATATATTTTATAGATTTTTTATCGCACTATTAGTTTCATGACTGAAACTGAATTCATTCTCTCTTTTAGCATCGAAATATTTGTCTCACAAGTATCTGACCATAAAAAATTCATACCCTTCTTTGTAAATCTCACAATAGGATATTCTATGTATGATAATTCATGTATGATACTCTTTTATTAACTAGATCACCCCATGAAACATCAAATTGAAATTACCTTCTTGGTGTGATCCTATGAAACAACATCTATAACCTTCTCTTTAACAGTTGAGACTCCCATCTATGAGATAATATGACCTAGGAAGTTAATCTTATCCATCCATATGTGGAAATTTTTTAGAACACCATATGAAGGATTCTCTCCTAGTTTATCCAATATGATCCAATGATGTTATGCATGGATGTGTTGATTGTGATAATACAAAAGTATAATATCCATAAATACCACCCTCAATTAATAAAGATAAATATAGAATACATGATTCATCAGTTCCATAAAAACTACTTGATTGTTTGTGAGACCAAACAATATGGTCAAATACTCATATAGCACATTCATATGATGAGAAGTTGTAAGAGGAATTTCAAAACGTGTAACTCAAACGTGCTGAGAAACCGATCTTAGATAAATTTTTGAGAACACCGAAGTTCCTCATATTTTTTCAAAGAGACCATCTATCCATAGAAATGGATACCAATTCTTAACATTATAGAAGTTCAATTTCTGGTAATCGACAGATAAATTTTTGGTTTTATCTGCCTTTTTCATAAAAATGACTTGAAAACCCCAAAAATAAGTACTAGGTCGTAATAAACTCTTTTACACTATATTATAAAGATGCTCCTTGATCTCCTATAACACAGTAGTAGCTATTTTGTAAGGAGGAATGGGTACTTGTGCAACTCTATGAAATAGCTCTATAGATAAATCCACCTCTCTCACAAGAGGTAAAATATAATGTTTTTTGAGGAAAATATCCCTATAATTATCCACCACTAGAAGAAATATTTCCTTACATGATCCCCAATCATCAAGATAATGATTAGAAAGCTAGAATATCATACCTCCAAACCCAAAAATTCTATGGTCTATCTCATCTCTCCTATACATCTCGTCTATCCTTGTGAATAAATAACCCCACCCAATGGTGATGTGAAGGTCACCCATTGGATATAAAAGTCAACATGGTCATGATAATATACAATATACTCAATAAAAAGTATGATTTCAAACCCCACCATCTTCACTATGATGATATCCCATACAAAGTGAGACCCACCAATCTTAAGAGGGAACTCCTGGAACTATGGTATACCCTTTGTTCTTATCCCCAACAGAGTATTGAGTGTTATAACATAATCAGATGACAAGAAAATGAGCACAAGGCTCTCCATAATAGGTAAATATATAACATAATTAGATTAAACTATATCTAAAAGAGAATATATTACTATAGAAACTACTATGATCATACCTATCATTGTAGAAAAGGTGACACTATGCTCCTTAGGTGGATGGTGTACATAATAAAACTAGCCTAAACCAAAACCTTAAGAAACAACC
Organism: Viscum album; assembly: GCA_963277665.1. NCBI lineage: Eukaryota > Viridiplantae > Streptophyta > Magnoliopsida > Santalales > Viscaceae > Viscum > Viscum album. The sequence goes on along the minus strand of OY728165.1, from coordinate 2,085,983,203 downwards.
TCACAATCTGGACTATGACCAATCTACTATTTTGGTACAACTAGTGTATGGCTAACTCATAAATGATTATCTCCTCGACCTATATTATAGGCACTGGACCAACTCACAACATGATACAAAGCTGTGAATCCCACTCCTGAATATGGAGTCTGAGTTGGCTCCGTCAACTGACTGCTAGAGGGAAGGTCCTACAAAATTGTTTAATGTGTCCCATATTTCTACATGATACTAAATCAACTTGGTCTCTATCAAACTAATACCTCATGAACCCCCACCTTCCACACTGATGGAAGAAGGTAACACTATTAGTACTAACAACCTAGCTAGTAATCCCATCATTATAAGCCTAAAATCAACACTTTATACTTACTACCAGGGATCCACTGGGTAAAGTGTATGAACTACCCAACATTATTCCCCTATCATCCCTCAGGTTATGTTTAGTAATAATCACCAGATTCACTATCTTAATAATATTATTCAGTACAATTAGGTTTACCTATGATCAAATGACATGATTGAGAGATTCCTCGAAGAGCTTCACTCTCGATAGCTCATGAGTATGATAAATTGGATCAAAATTATTAATCTCTGTAAATTTTATTAAATACTCCATAAGGATCGTTCCTCCATTTACTAGATGTATAAACCCCCTATCCTGATCTACACATGGTGTCTCAAGAAATAATAAATCATAAAACCTATATTGGAAATTCCTCTAAACTATATCTTGAAGCGTATCAGCCTGGTACAAAACATCCCAGTGGTGTTTAGCTAACCCATAATGAATATATGCTTCGATCATTTATCTCACTTCATAAGGTGTCTCCAGATAATAATAGATTAATAAATTTGTCTCAATCCATAACTCAGTATCCTATAGACCACTATCCCATGAAAACATGGGTTGATGATTCTTCTGGAACACACGTGTTAGGTATTCTATAGTCAAGAAAGGCTAAGGGGATCCATGAATAGCCTGTATAAAATTTATAAAACCCTATCATAAATAGGATTCAGTACCCAAATATGTTACAATATTTTGTTCAGAAACTATAACTATGGGAGGTTCTACTTCCCTCACAGGGATCACCATCTCCAAAGCATGGTTGCTGGCACCCTCCTTACATATGACTAGAGGTATTCATGGTGGAATATATCCACAATTAATAACACATGAATAAATAAATAATTTATTAGTGACCACATAAATGATATAAAAGAACAGGAAAGGTCAATTCCTTCCTCCAAACAAGTACCACTTCTCTACATACTCCAATTTTTACGTTTGGGTAATAGAAACAATTGAAAAAAGAACCATACTCACCACTTATTTCCCACTATAATGTTTGGTGAAGGTCATGTTGTCTATTAAAAAAATTTAATTCATTTAAATTTCATATATATTATCATTCTTTTAAAATATTTAAACCATATGGGTAACCACTTTCAATCCATAAGATCCCATACACCTCATGAAGTGAAGTGTGGAATACATTTAATCTAAACTATAACATGTTATAATCCATGAAACCAATGGTCCATGAATCAAGATTCCATAATTTAATACATAGGGTTTCTGTTGTAGTCTATTTAGGAAAAGAATTGTTTAGGTTATGGAATTAAATCCAAGTACCAATCATGAATCTCAATTACCATCACAAATCATATATCAAATAAAAAGTTATGTCACTCAATAAACACAAAATAATTTCATAAAATCCTGAAACACACTCTATATGCGATGGAATATGTATTTAATGTGAATTTTTTATGGGGGATTATATGATGTACAATCAATAATGCCTTTCCATACTAGGATACGAATAAAATGAAATTCTTTAATAATTGTAATAATAACATCACATTTAAAATGTAACACAAAATGGTGAAATCAAGTCAACTATAGTAAAGAAAAAAGAACATCATATTCCATTGTAGTAAATTTTTCATTTTATTATAGACATGTTAGCTAATCCATAGAAAATCTCATAAACAAATTCCAACACATTCAAATTTCTTCTTTATACCATCCCAAACAGAATGATCAAAAAAGAAAACACTTATGATAACACTTTGTAATGTCTGAACAAGCGGTAGGTTATCACGACCCTCCAAATTACATTTATTAACCTTCACCAGCACAGTGGTGCAGGGTCGATCAACATAGATTGTAGGTCAGTGAATTCTATGGTTTTAAAACTAAAAAACATCACTGTTGTCAGCAATGAGGTAAACATCTTATATATTTTTTTACTTTTCAATAATTACTTTTTTATATTTTTTATAAGATGAAGTAAAAATAAATGACACTAATTATATAAATCACTTATTTATATAAATGGTAAATGAAACAGCTAGAATCCATAGTACTAAATCGAGATAATAGAAAAAGTAAACATAAGTGCTGAGAGTTGATAAAATGGTAATCTCTTTTAAGTTGAAATCTATTGGTTATAATAATAATTCTTAATTAGATTGAATTTGCACCTTGAAAATTAGTGGTTAATTATTCCTCGCTAGAAAAAATTACAGTCTGTATTACAATTCATGAAGTTTGCCACATCAAAAAAAACACATAAAAAATTGTATTAACTATGTTAATAGAAAGCTATCTCACTGAATGTTTCTGTAGTTTGAAATTTAAATCTTTGACAAGAATAATTCATGATCATTCTCACCAAAAGATCAAGGTTTGAATTTTTAATTTCTATAAGGTGTGGACTCAATTTTATATTTGAGAATCAGATCTAATCTCCCTGAACAAATCCAAATCTCATTGGAAGAAATTTAATGATGAAAAAGAAAATCGAAACAAATAGAAATTTTAATTTCCTAAACATGTAATTAAGTGAAAATCATTTTCAATTCAAAAGAAGCAAATACAATGTAAATAAAACAGAGGAGAGGAAGAAGAATCCTCCCTCTGTGAATGATGTTCATGAATTGCTACTCTGCTCCTGCAACTTGTTGTCACTAGTACCGCTCTTGGTGTCTCTCGGGAGTTCCGCCCGCGAATTGTGTGTTCGTGAATTCGGATTGAGAGTCCCAGATCTCGTCTAATGTGACCATGGAATGAAAAAATGAGAGTGTCACCCCAAATTCTGTTGCATCTCTTTTTTTATACTTTCTTCATGTACATCATGCCACCGATCACTTCAACCAACTTTAAATGTCCCTCAGTTGTGCACCACCCATGTCTGTTTTTCCGCAACACGCACAACACACTAGTTTTTCTCATGTAACTAACTCATGCCGAGTTAGTTAAGTGAATCTGGATGGGATTTCAGTTCCCGTATGAACCTGCAATAGAAAACAATCAAAAATGAATACAACGAAAATAAATTTCATATTATAATTATTTTATAAATTAATATTAAATTAAAAAGTTAAATATAGTTAATTTAAATATAATAATTTGATAATTATTATAACTGGAATAACTATTAAAATTATAGTTATTAATTTATTATTTAATCATTAATAAAATAATTATGTTCTTATATTCTTATTATCCATTATTTTATTCGATTAATATAAGTAATATTAAAAATTAGATAGTATAATTAATTAGATACTTAAATTAGATCTAAATAAAATACTTTATTATTATATTTATTAATGATTAAATATGATTATTTTATTTAATAATTAATTTAACATATGTAACAATATTGTTTAAAAAATAATTTAATAATTTCTTTTTTAGTTATCTTATATTTTAATTTATAACTTATATATTTATTAAAATTATAATTGTTATAAATTATAGCTTTTATAAATTATCTTAAATTCATTTGGTTAATTTATTATTTCATTTATCTTTACATTTTGTTTTATATTAATTTTTTTGTTAAATTTTTCTTTCACCCCGCAATTATCAGCGCTGCTACATGGGAGGATCTTCTTCCTCTGTTCCTTATCGGTGATGGAAAATCCCCATGGTTCTCTCCGTCTTCTTCTTCTTCAGTTCGACGAGGTATGAGTTCCTTCGACGAAACTGCTCCCTACCTCTCACTTGGCCTAGACTCCTCCTGGTATCATCGCATAACATTGACAACGAGATCCGATGGACTCTCCTCGTCTCCTGCGATGAATGGCCTCTCATAACCATCAAAATCTTGCTCGGTTACATAATAACCATGTATCGGTGATTGATTCTCTCCAACAGCTGCAAGATCGGGTTTGAATCCTTTAGTGGATCCTCCTTCAGATCTGGGTGGCGTGAACTTTCTTCAACTATAGGTAAATGAATCCTACTGCGGCGGAGACACTATTCAATGGATGAGGACATGACATCAACTCAAACTAATGACATATCCATCCTTTAGCTCGCGGCATCTTCTGTAGATCAAATTCTTCATAACCTGTTTGTGGAATCATGTTCCAGCTGTGACAACTGGACTTAAAACCAGATTCATGCTACTCCCTAGTGGTAATGTGGTCCAACAGCGGTGGATATCAGACATCCCGCCTCCTCGATTTTGCCTCGGCAAAATGGTTTCGTCTAGGGGACTCAGTTTTTTGGATTCTAATGCGGTGTGTAAGTTGCATTGCGTGAGGTTATGAAACAGTGTCAAGGAATTCACGGTGGCACAATAGATACGGTGAGACCATATAAATGATGAAATAGTGCATCCGTGAATGAAGGAGACAGTGTCAAAGGAAAAAGTGGAATGTGTTACGGTAGTAAGGGCAAAGCAGTGAGACAGTAATGATGGTTTACGGTGCCACCGTAAATGAAACGGTGGCATGAAAGGAGCCACCATAAAGGGAAATAAGGTGACAGTGAAACAATAAAACTAAATTCACAAGGCAACATAAATAAAATAACTTAGAGACCGTGATTGGATGGGGAAGCAGTGCATGTAGGCACCATAACATGTAACAGTTTCTATGGAAATGTAACACTGCAAAACTAACAGACAACTAAATAAGTTTAAACATAAATAAAACTGAATAAAATAATTAATAACAACAAAAAATTAATTAAAAAATGAAAATTTAAATAAACTTATAAGACCAAATAAACTGGAGTTAAAATATTATTAACATCACTTAATTATAACATATATTAGAATTAAACTAATGCATAGAATTAAAAAGAATCTAAATCCTAAAATAATAACTTGATTTAAGTTATATAATAATTTTAGTCTATTTAAAATAGTTTCTTGAAATAGTTGAATTAAATAATGTAAACAATTAAATATTCTATTAATGTAAAATTATATTAATTTTCTGAAATAAAATTAACAAGAGCAGTGAGTTAATAAAAATAAACTTATAAATGTTAGATAGTTGAAAGACATCTAAAAATTAGATTATGTTTCTTCAAGTTAATTAATATTTATTACATGCAATTTTAAATAAAAGATTCATTATCAATGTGCAAAATAAGAATTTATTAATTTTCCAATTAATGTTAAATTATTAATTATGTAGAACCGAAATCATTAAACTAATAAATAATCATAATACCATAAAATTAATGTAAGATATAAATTAACTAATTTGAAGTATAATACACATGATTAATTATACAAATTTATTAATTGATAAGTTTGTTCATAAAAATACAAAATGTGTAAATTTTTAGTATGAGGAACAAGATTAACCAATTAAATCATTAATAATTAGTTAAAATGATGTGGAAAAACATGTGTTTTTAAGGCCACATCAAATTCACCCACACATAATCATTTTTTTTTCCTCAAACAATCTCATGTTTTATTTTCTTTGAAAAACAAAAGTATGATATTCATGATTTTTCTCAAAATGTAACATGTCCAGCAATTCGTAGTAAAGGGAAAAAAAGAGTCAATAAGATTTTAGAAAATAAATTGCTCATATGAATCTTTATTAGAACAAATTCTTACTGGTAGTTGTGAAAACTATTAATCATCAAGCTATGAAGATGTCATGCCTCATATGTGATACATCATAGGGACTAACTTTAATCCAGACTTAAGTCTATAGTCTGAGGGTGACAATAAATTAAATTTATGTGGAATTAATAACGTAACCAAAAGAACTTTGCATTATGACTCATCACTTATGTTCTAAAAATAAATGTATTTTCTTATGAATCACCTCAATGATACATCCCAAATGACTCCCATATAAACCAGCTGACCCCTTCTTCATTTTGCGTTCATCATTCCCCTAACCTTAATGAACTCATTTTTCACCCTAGACACTTTATTTATTTATTCCAAGCCATGTATCATGTTCTAAGCATTGTGCAATGCACTTATTCAAACTGTACAGAGGGAATATGTTAAACAGAAATGCACCAAGCATCTTGGGTCTGAGAGACTCACCATGGGATCCCAGATGCCCAGACTACTCTACTTCCAAAAGAAATATATAAAAATAATTTCCATTGGCACATTAAGGTGATTATTTTAAATAAATAACAAAGAAGTGTGTCCCCTAGGATTAATTAAACCTTCTAGTTCCAAGGATTATGATCATAAATCCACTAACAGGTCACCCATTTCACTCTCAGAAGTATGTCCCTAAACCAACATTTCCATTCAATCAATAATTAAAACCACACAGAAATCATTAAATATCAATAATTTCAGTTTCAAATAAATTCTTAACAAATAGAAAGGTACTTGTCTTAAGGCAAGACCCAATTGAGTACAGTGTAAAACCAAAAATTATTTAATAATTTTCAAGAAAAAAATAAACCATTTTTTACATGAAATTTTGAGTTGTAGTGGGAATTGATGGGCTTCCAATTACGCATAGTTAAGCACTATAAAGAATTGACCCCCTCCTCCACACATAAAATCCAACTTTGTCTCCAAAGTTGTCTTCGAAGGTGGAGAAGAAAAATTAATTAATTAAAGTTAAAAATAGATTTTCAATTAAGAATATTTATGACATGTATAAAGGTGACAATAAAGTTCAAAAATATTGTTCACCACAAGGAATAAATTAATAGCAGGTTCATTGGGAAGTACAAGCATTATCATTTATTCTAGTGAAAAATATTTTCCATTATAGCTGAAGAGTATCATATAAGGTGTTGGTGCACAATTAATTGGGTGTAAGCATTTTAACAATTATTGATTCAATTGGATATTCAATATAGCAGAAATATGCATGTTAAACACCCTATAGACTAATTGTTTCCAATGAAAACACCACTACCAGCAAGCATGTACCCCCCCACACTTAATTTCATGAAGTGAATGGGTTTTAAAGAATGAATTTCAGTTCACAGCAACATGCACATAAAAAAATTGTATTTAATTGAACTTAGTGACATGCAACAAAAGTATTTTTTAACTAAATATATGAAGTAGATTTTCATAAAATATGTAACAGAATTACTTAAACAATCAAAATTTTATTAGCAAAAATAGGAGTAGAAATACAGGAATAAAATTAAAGTACTTCCCTCACTAGGTTCTTGTCCAAAAATGATCATGGGAATTCCACTCCTTAAATGACACAACAACATCATCCTAGAAACAGAAAGCATGTAAACTAGGAACAAAACCTAGAAAAGACCAAGAATAAAGTAGCCATCACAACATGACTTTATTCAATGTAAAATTAGAACAGAAATAAAATTAAACATAAAAGAAAAAACATGGCATGACTCCCAAGAAGCACTGAATTTAATGTCTTTAGTTACGATTTATTTAATTTCAAATTTTTATTTACAAACACAATAATGACCTTGGGTTGCCTCCCATGCAGTTCTACGCATATAGTCCGATCTCGAACTCACATAGCAACTAACAGTAAACACTAGGTGGATGTGGATTCATTAATAGGAACCACCACATGAGTATGACCCTATTATTTTTAACAAAAAGATGAGATTTGTGGGAAATAATACTCAACACATGAATAACTGAATTCTCATAGACTAAAATAACCCCTATGTAGCAATGTTTAACAGTAGTGGGTATAGTGTTGTCCACTTCCAAAATATGTTCACACATTTCAAGATTTGAATACACATGAAAAGACAAAATAGATCTAGTTGCTTCCAAGGGTGAATAATTGTACTTAGAGCTATCTCTCTTAACCTCAACACTAACTTGTTCAAATTCAAGTATGAAAATGGGTGAATACTAAATAGTAGGTTCAAGAAGAGATTCAACAGAGTGATAAACAAAATCATTTACAATAAAACTCAAGTCTAATTCTACCTCTAGACTACTATTAGTATCATGAGAAGGCTTAGAACCCTTCACAATTGAGGAAGTAAGTGACATACAGAGAAGAGGATTTATTTTATCACAAACAGATTCATGTCTAAAAATGTTGTAAATATCTTACAAAATATCATCATCTATTAACTCACACTGAATATCTATTACTTCTAACAAATCAATTTTTCCTAATTCAAGTGTGTGTTCAACATCCACATTAAATTCATGTTCAAAAAGCTCACTTCCCAAAACATGATCTATAGTGTGTTCCATTAAGTTATGTCCAGAGAGATAAATGTTTGATTCAGCTTCAATAAAATCATGTTCAAGACTGATCAAATTTAAACATTTACCCCCATGTATATCAACACAATTTTCAATATCATTGCACAATGATTCAGAAAAGCGATTACTATGAGAATATGGAAATGGGAAATCATCAGTTATCATTTCTTCAAATATTATTCCCTTTTCCTCATCATCGAACAACAATTCAGAAATTATTGGGTTTGTAGGTTCAAAACATGTAAGAGTGTATATCAGTTTAGGTTCAAATAATAGAGATTTTGTGGTTTCCAGCTTAATGTTCTCTTCTATATTGTACCCAATATCATGTTCAGGCTCATTGTTTGCAAAGATAGAAAAATTGGTTGAAAAGTTTTTAACATTCAAATTTTCATTTTTTAGTATATCTTTAACCGAAGTGACTTCATTCTCAAATATTCTAAAATAGTTATTTTTCTCAAATGTCGGAATTATTAAAAAAACAAGGCTATTTTTTCAATCTGTTTAAATTCATCTTTAAAACAGTCCATCTCAACACTATTATAGAACTTTTTTGGATTTTCATTATTATTCACTTGAGTTAGTGAGATGGTTATTTCTAGATTTAGTTTAATAGAATCAGATTTTTCAAAATGATAGATTTGTTGCTTAGTTTTAAAATCACTCTCTTCTTCAATTTGATTTTCAAATATTTTATAAACAATTTTTTCATTTTCTTCAAAGTATTCTTATTCTTTAACCCTTTGTTTTAATTTATAATGCATGTTTTCTAATCTTTTCTTTCTTTGATCTTGGTCTAAGAATCTATAAGTTGAATTTCATGGGTTTCAGTTATCCAAGTATTCCAAACATCCTCCTTCGTATCCAATTTGGTTTCAATCAATTCAAGTTTAGCTAGGAAATCAAGATTAGATTCAATGTTTTTATCTTATTCAATGATAACAATTTTTTGTGGCTATTTATAAACACACTTCCAAGCAGAATGTCCATAATCATCACAAAAAACACAGTGTGGTCATAATTCATCCATTTTTTAAAATTTTCAGATTAAACAACACACTCAAAGTCAAGGAGAATCTAAATAGGCAACACAAGTAGCAAATGTTCATAGTAATTTTTTACTGATTTTTTTAATGCTTTTTTAATATTTTTTTGATTTTTTTAAATTTTCATAAACATAAAACACTCCTGTATGGCTTCCCCAGCACCAAATTTTGAACATTCCAGAGGTCGTCACAACCCTCAAAATTACATTTATTAACCTACACTAGCATATCAGTGTAGGGTCGATCCATAAAAAAGGCAGTTGAGTGAATTCTATGGTTTTAAAACTAAAAACTCTCACTGTTGTCAACAATGAGGTAATCAACTTATAGGTTTTTACTTTTTAATTTTTACTTTTTTTTAATATTTTGTTTATGATGAAGTGAAAATAAAGAAAACAAATTCTATAAATATCCTATTTACTTAACTGGAAAATCAAACAGCTTGATTAATAGTATTATCTTGATATAGGAGAAAAAGTAAACAAAAGTGCTGTGAGTTGATCAAATGGTAAGCTCAGTTATATTGAAATCTACTAGTTATAAAAAAAAATCTTCATTGGATTTAATTCGCACCTTGAAAATTAGTGGTTAATTCTTCCTCACCAGAAGAAATAACAATATGTATTACAATTCTTGAAGTTCTCCACATCAAAAACCAAATACATGAAAATTGTTTTAATTATGTTAACAAAAAGCTATCTCGCTGAATGTTTTTATAGTTTGATCTTTAAAGATTTGATAAGAATAATCCAAGATCAATCTCCCCGAAAGATGAAGGGTTGAATTTTTAATTGCAAGAAGGTGCGGACTCAAATTTAGATTTGAGAATCAGATCTAATCTCGCCGAAGGAATAAGAATCTAATTGGAAGAAATTAAATAAAGAATAATAAAATATAAACCAATAAAAATTTCTATTTCCCGAACATGTAATTATGTGAAAATAAATTTCAATTCAAAAACAGCAAATAAAACGTAAATAAAACAGAGCAGAGGAAGTTGAATCCTCCCTCTATGAATGATGTTCATCAATTGCTGCCCTTCTCCTACAACTCTATATCACCAGTACCTCTCTTGGTGTCTCCCAAGAGTTCTGCTCACGAATTGTGTGTTCGTGAATTCAAATTGAGAGTCCCCGCTCTCATCTAATTTGATCGTGGAATGACAAAAATGAGTGTCACCCCAAATTCTTCTTTATATCTTTTTTTTATACATTTCTACATGTAAAACATGTCATTACTCTCATCAAATGACTTTAAAAGTCCCTCAACTGTGCATCGCACATGTCATTACTGTCTCACTACTTTTCCCTTTCTACAATAGAAAACAAGTAGAAACGAATACAAAAAAAATTACATATTATAGTTATTTTATAAATTAAAGTTAAATTAAAAAGTTAATTCAAGTTAATTAAAAGATACTTAAAATTATTATTATTTTTACTTGAATACCAATTAATATTATAGTTATTAATTTATTATTAAATCATTAATGAAATTAGTAATTTTTTATTTTCTAATTATTCATTATGATATTTTATTAATATAAGTATTATTACAAATTGGATAGTATAATTAATTAGATACATAAATAAATTACCTTATTATTATATTTAAGAATTATTTAATATGCTTATTTTAGTTAATAATTAATTTAACATATTTAAATTTATAGTTTAAAAATAATTTAATAAATTATTTTTTAGTTATCTTAAATTATAATTTATAACTTATCTATTTATTAAAATTATAATTGTTATAAATTATAACTTTTATAAATTATATTAAATTAATTCTGTTATTTTATTATGTCCTTTATCTATACATTTTGTTTTATATTTTAATGCTTTCCTTCACCCCCCCCCCCAATTATCGGCACTGCTACAGGGGAGGGTCTTCTTCTTTAGTTCCTTCTCTACGACGATGAAGCCCACTAGTTTGCCTAGTCTTCTTCTTCAGTCCAGCAAGGTCTGAGTTCCTTTGAAGACACCACTACCTACATCTCGCTCAGCCTCGAATCCTCTTTCCAATATCGCAGGACATCATCAACGGGATCTGACAGACTATCCTCGGCTCCATTGACGAATGGCCTCTTCTAACCAGTATCAAATTGCTCAGTTACATTAGAACCAGGTGTCGATGATTGATTCTCTCCAATGACGGCAGGATCAGGTTCGACTCCTCTGGTGGCTCCTCCATCAGATCTAGGTGGCGAGAACTTGCAGCAACTCCTAGTAAATGAAACCTCGTACGGTTGAGATACTCTACAAAGGATGAGGACATGACCTCAACTCAAAACGATGACAAATCCCTCCATCAGCTCGTGGAATCTTTTGTAGATCAACTTCTTTCAAACTTGTCTGCGGCTTCAGGTTCCAGCGGTGACAACAGGACTTAATACCAGATTACTGTTACTCCCTGGTAGAAATGTGGTTCAACAGTGGCAGATATCAGATATCCTGCCTCGATTCAACCCTAGAAATAGGGCTTCTTCCTGGTGACTAAGTCGTTTGGGTTCCAATGCGGTGTGTAAGTTACAGTGCGTGAGGTTAAAAAACGGTGTCAAGGAATTCACAGTGGCACAAGAGATACAGTGAGACTTTATTAATTATGAAATGGTGCGCCCATGAATGAAGGAGACAATGGAAATGGAAAACAGTAGAAATGGTTAAGGTAGAAAGGGAAAAGTAGTGAGACAGTAAAAAGGGATTTCTGTGCCACTGTAAATGAAACGATGGTAGGTAAGGGGACACCGTAAAAGGTAATAAGGTGACGGTGGGACACTAAAAACGAAACAAAATGAATAAAAGAATCTGAGAGACCGTGATTGGATTGGGAAGCGGTGCGTGGAGGCACGGTGATAGGCAATAATTTCTGTGGCACCGTAACACTACAAAACAACAGACAACTAAATAAGTTGAAACAAAAATAAAACTGAATAAAATAATTAATAACAACTAAAAATTAATTAAAATCAAATGAAAATTTAAATAATAATATAAAACCAAATAAACTAGAGTTAAAATATTATTAACATCACTTAATTAAACCATATATTAGAATTAAAATAAAGTTTAGAATTAAAAAACAACTAAATAAGAAAATAATAACTAGATTTAAGTTATATAATAAAGTTAGTTAATTTAAAATGGTTGCTTAAACTAATTGAATTAAATAACGTAAACAGTTAATTAATCTATTAATGTAAAATTAAATTAATTTTATGAAATAAAATTAAAAGGAGCAGTGAGTTAATAAAAATAAATTTATAAATTTTAGATTTTGGAAAGGCAGCAAAAAATTAGATTATGTTTCTTCAAGTTAATTAATATTTATTACATGCAATGTCAAATAAATTCTTCATTATCTAAGTGCAAATGCAGAATTAATAAATTTGCTAATTAATGTTAAAGTATTAATTATGCAGAACAAAAATCATTAAACTAATAAATAATCATTAGAACATAAAATTAAAGTAAGATATGAATTAACTAATTTAAAGCATAAGACACACGATTAATAATAAAAATTGATTAATTGATATGTTTATTCCGAAAAATACAAAAAAAGTGTAAATAATTTGTATAAGGCATAAGAATAACCAATTGAATCATTAAATATTATTTAAAATGATGTGGAAAAACGTGTGTTTTTAAGGCCTCGTCAATGTCCCAACCTGGGAGCCACTAAATGGACCCTAGATATGGTGGGTCACATGGAATAATGTGAAACAGTACATATACTAGAGGATAACAACTAGTAGTGTGGATTTATGATGGTATGGTGGGGAGAGTATACCCCCATGATTAGTGTAATGAAACAGTATCACTATTAAATAAATATGTGAAATCATATTATGAATCATAGAAAGAATATAAACATCCAAAAGTCATTAATAATAATGAAGACAGAAGAATTCATATAAAATATGAGGATCATTCCATATCTCTGTAAAAAATGGTATAGAAATACATGTAAATAGTCATTCCATATAGTATAAGTAACAAAAGATCTGAAGATGAAAATGGAATTACATATAGCTAACATTATGATCATTACCCAGTCCTATGATCCCCTACTCATAAGAATTGATGAAATCAAGCATGATACAATGGTCACGTACCTCGATCCCTACTAACATCCACGAATTCTTCCGAGGTACCCAATGGTGGAAAAATATTGTGTGAGATAAAACTCAACGGGCCACCACCAATGATATCTATTACATCTCCAGTCTGATAACTATAATAATATACCCATTCTAGGAATATCTGTGAAGAATTACAAAAATATCCCCAATGGATACATTATGTAATCATGTTGAGTGACTCAATGGGCCAGATCCAAGGTATAAATGACTAAGAAATCCTCATTGAGTCCATGGAGTATCTTGAGGGAAAATTGGTAAAGGCTCGGATGGAATTTGATGAGCTCATCCAAGGCATTCCATGAAATCTTGATCCATGGGGAAGAAATTTCCTTTACATCCAATGGAATTAGGATCCAATGAGTAGGAATGTCCATGAAATCCACTATCGTAATCAATACAGATCCATTGAGTACAAATTTCCGTGGAATATAATGGAATCAGGATCCACAAAGTACAAATTTTCAAGCCATCCAGGATCAGAGTAAATACAAATCCATGGTGTAAAAATGACCATGGAATCCAAAGGAATCAGGATCTAAGGAGTAGTAATATCCATGAAATCCACTACCACTATCAATAGAGATCAATGGAGTATAAATTTCTAAGATGTCTAATGGATTTATGATCCAATGTGTAGAAATTTTTATGGCAGCCACAACAATTAACAGTTCATTTTTTCAATTCATAAATAATTTCACTTCCATTCACAATCAATGAGGTAATCCAAATCATTTAAAAATTTTCCATTTAAATAATTTAAGCATTCTAAAGATATGTTATCACGTGGTGATGAAAGAAGTATCCCTATAGTAATCATTGTTTTAATTCTCATTCAATTCAATAAGTCCCCTATAAAAAGTGTCGAGATCACACACACCTAATGGGGTGGTATAACAAAGAACATATACAGTAACACACCCTATAGGTGGTCCATGATTATGAAAAAACCAACAATGGTAAAATAGAACAAATGGTGGACCAAAACGGGTCCCAAATAATTTTATCAATATATTAATTTAATTTTATGGGGAACATGGGAAGGTCTGGCATACAGAATATTGAAAATCATTATATAAAACAATAAAATTTATGGGAAAGGTATAGAACATCTAAAATATACTCACGGTAGAACACTCATCCAATAACGGCTCCTAAATCTATTCACATTAGAAGAAAAAGTATAAATAGGAAAAACCCGAGTATTATTTCATATTTTATTGAACCAAAATAACTCAGTTGATACGAATATAAATTTATAAATGTGCAATATGAATGAATAACTCACCATCATATATCCAATGAGACAGAATGTGGAAGAAACAGAGTATGTTTGAATAATTTCAACCAAATCCTAGATTAGGATTGATTTATGTCTCCAATAGGAGAAGAAAATGATAATTCTAGAGGATAATAAATAAATAAGAGGAGGGTTACACATTTAACCCATTAAGGGAAAACAGATCATTTTCCTTCAAAATAATAGATCACATGTTTTGGTTGTCTGGTTGGTAAAAATCTATGCCAACACTATCTTAATTGGGAACCTACGTGGTTCATTCATACAATTTGGTAAACCATGTGAAAAACATGCTACACACCCCTTCTAAAAAATACATATTGTCTAGCATGGGCGTACGACTATGAGTGTATAGATAGAGAAAACGTGCACCCTTTTCTACTACCTTCCATACCCCACACGATTTCCTTAAAATGTGCGGCCAAGGTCGTATATGTTGCACTATGGAGCCCAAGTGCCTTTTCCAAAAATAGGGCATCTGGGATCCAAACCAGCCTTGGACACCCTTAATACTCTCCTGACCTCATTAATCTCTCACATTGGTTCAAAACCAATCAATTGAACAAAAATTAAGTATTCATGGATCATAGGAAAACATGTGATCTTACAATAGAATTCAAGTATATTCATACATTTATGAATTCATCTTATACATAGAGTACATGAACTATTCAGGTAAAGGATTAGAGTTATATGAGACTAAGAATCTCTACATGAGTAATCTCGGGGTGTTAAATATCAAACCCTAATGTTTCTAGATAAGGAAAATACCTCAATTCTAGTGGGGATTCCAGCCCATA
The DNA here is from genome assembly GCA_963277665.1 of Viscum album. Lineage (NCBI taxonomy): Eukaryota > Viridiplantae > Streptophyta > Magnoliopsida > Santalales > Viscaceae > Viscum > Viscum album. The sequence continues at coordinate 2,085,967,448 of OY728165.1, read as the reverse complement.
GTTCCACTTCACAACGATATTTTACTCATGAAATATTTCAATACATGATTTCCATAACACATTATGTGAAAAAACCATATTGAAAATTCTCATTATTATGAATTCAATTATAAAACTTATTCATGTGTGATAGAAACTGAATAAATTATGATTACAATCTTGTTACAACTTAGATGCATCAATGATAATAACTAGAAGCATTTTAATAATTAATCCTAAAGAATAACCCATTAATAATATAAAAAATTTGTTACCATAAATAAGTTAGGTAATGAACATTAAAAGATTAAAAAATGATATTATATTATCATTATATAATTATTTATGAACTATTAATAAAATATCTAACTATAATAAATTTATATTTTTAGATTTATTTTACGGTAATTACATACCCCTGAATATATACACTTTATATTTATTCCTATATAGAATCATTAAAATTCTTCATTAAAAAAATGTTATATATTACATTTCATGAATTATAAATGATTTATAATCCTATTTCGGTTATATAGACAATTTAAATAAACTATACATCATTTACTTATATCTATTAAAATTATGGTCATGTAAATCACAAGAAAACTTTTATGTGGTCAAAATAACATTATAGATAAATACAATTAATTTGAAATTTTCAAATTAATTATTATGAAAAATTCCTAAATTTAATATAAACACTCATATATTTTGGACCTTATTTACATAATTTATACTCAATATTCTGATTTACAAATAAAAACAATCATTATAGATCATAATAAATACAATATAATTTTCCAAAAATGTATTTAAGTATTAAATTTTAGTATTTAATGAATATTAAATAATTAATTTTTCATAAAAATTAATTATTTTTCTATATAAAAAACCTATAATTAATTTATTAATTAAATCATTATTGATTAGTAAATATTCCCAAAAATTCATTCATATGATTCATTAAAATTTTATAAATCATGCAAAAACATAAAAAAATGGAATTTTTTGTTTGTTTTACTTGTTCTCCTTACACAGGAGGAATGGCTTATTTAAATGTAAAATACTTTACCTTTACATTGGTCCTACTGTTTAAATGTAACACAACTCATACCATTACAAAACCTAGCTATATTAATGTGATACAACGCTAACCTTTACACATTGAATATATATAAAAATAATAGATCACTTACTTCTATAAATACTTGATTTGGAAATTTAATTCATCACTTACCTTTATACATCATTACTATATAATATACACACATATCATACATTTACACAACTCAACTATGTAAAAGTAACACATCAGTAACATTTACACAACCAATTGATGTAACGGTTACACATTAAATACCTTTACATGTCCTAGTTATATATATTAAATGATTTAATTACCTTTATGTGGGTTATCTATATAACGTTAACTCATTTTAAAGAGAATTTCCAGAATCCTTAAAAAATGATCTATTTTAATAGGTTATCTATTTCATGCATGATTAAAAAAATATAAAATATGATAAGGCTATAATACCCCTAATATATATAATAATATTTTTTCATCACATGGACACATCCATTTTGGCATCCAATTGAACCTATAAATGTACCCATTACCCCTACACTTGGTCTATGAAACTATTTTCCTTTGTAATTTAACACCAATGTAAAGGGCCACAATTCGTCACCCGTCATGTGTGAGAGTTACTATGAACTAGATAACCCTTTATTAGTTCACCTGATATAATAATTATGGATTCATGGGATCTAATAACACTTATTAGAATAATATAAAGTTATTAATTAATTTATAGTAGATCACCCTTGAATGAAATATGAAGACTATGTAAAAACTAAAAGTAAATAATTTTTTTAAATCAAATGCCATATATCAAAGAGTTGTTATAACTTTTCTTGATCTTAATATGATGTTTTTGATAGTGATTAGTAAGGTAGAAGAAAAAATTTCTCCCACCATCATTGGTATCTGTGGCCAGATATGAATCATTTTTTATTTGACCAGGACTACCCATCTCTATAGTGTTCTAGATCCTCAATGTTTTAAGGATATGAAAAAGTGATCTTTGGATTTCATGGAGGTTTAGAAGAATATCCACACCCCTATAATATCACATGGAAGTGTCTTTATATAGATAAAAAGGATTAACCTTGTTGAAAATCACATCAACAAATGAATTATAATGCACAGATTAATGTAAAAATTTATTTATAAATCATATACGCGAATATTTTAAACCTTTATATGTCACATATTATGAAAAAAATGATTTAATGATATAAAAATGTGAATTACAATCTAGTTTAAATTCATTTCATCTTATGTAAGTCGATTACCCAATATACATGAAGAAAATGTATCCCATATTATGTAATTATCAATGTATTATAAAGCCTATTATTTCATATACAAAGAAGTAGTTTGGGAATACCTATATCAGATACACAATGTAATAACTACATGGATAGTACTAACTAATTCCATAGTGTCAATTTCATGAAATGTCATGTATCCTCAAATTCTACGTAATTACACAGTGAATGACATTGACTATACATAGTTTATGTCACATATTGTGTCATGTGGTAGTACACACCATGTATCTTTTAATCACTAGAAATTAGATTAGCTAGAATTAGAATGGTTTACACCATATTTGATCAATTACATATTATGAAATATAATTTAATTTATGCCCATATTTAATCTATCCCGAAAGAGTACATTTCATGTACTCACAAATTGTACACCCTATATGAAAATAATTTTAAAAAATATGAAATTTTTATTTTGATTAAAATTTTAAAAGCATAGGAATGTTATATATGACTATGAATTCATGGAATAATAATTAATAAAAACAATTATTTAATTAAATGTATGAATAATTATTAATTCACGAGAAATTTATTATAATTAAAAGTGATGTAAAATGAATTATTGCATGTTTGAACACGATGTCATTGGGCGCATGTGACTAATCATGATCACGACTGATCTCTTTATGAGTTTGGATTATATTTATTTAATATATTATTAATTTTTTTTAACGTGATAAAGGTTTTATGAAATTAAAATGGTGATCTACGTATCATACCTCCCACTAGTTTTTTTAAGGGACTAATTTTCCATGATGATTTTTATAAATAATATAATTGTGGTTCAATTCACTTATATGGGAGTATACATTTGTAATTAATTAATATCCATGAAGATAATGTTTTTTAGAACTCGATATAAGGTAAAAAATACAAAATATACATATGGTACTAGTGGAATATTGTAACTCGGTCCAAGAAAAACACTTGTTTTCTCTAGGGTCTTAGGTTGTTACATCATTTAGTAAAAAAAACAACTAGTATAAATCTCATGATAAAATTCAATTTATTTATATATTTTTTTAATAATATGGTTTATTATTTTATTATTGGATGATTTTTTGTGATTATTAAACTTGATCACCTAAAGTAAATAAGATAACAAGTGTGTAAGACAAAGGAAAATAAATGGATAATGAGTGTATTAGTTTATAATGTTGGTATTGATAAATTATGTAATGTATATATAATATTAATAAATCGGTTAAAACAAAGAATAATGAAATTTATTCAGTAGTAAATAAAATACATCAAAAAAACATTATGTCATGAATGTTCCCCATTACTTTAGTTAGAATGAAACCATTTGATGAAAGGACTAGTTGGTCCCTCATCATGACATCGTAATTTATTAGTGAGTTCAAATGAAATTTTGTTTCTATTATAAAAAAAGTAATAATAAATAGAAGTATCCCTCAATAGACTTGGAGTTAAATAGTTTTTTTATTAATGAATTATTTATAATAATTTAATGATTGGTTAGTCCAATCAATGGATCAAGGGGTAGAGAGTTAATAAATATTTAATTACTATCTACCAAAATAAATTCATGTAATTAATAAAAACCTCATCTGGATAATAAGAAAGGAAATATGGAACCTTGAAATTAGAATTTCCATGTGACATGAAATTTAAAATCCAACAGTGTAGGTAAATGGGATATTATAAAATACTGAATGACTAATAAAATAATATTTTTATGTCATAATAGGTAATCATTATAATTAATTAAAATATGATTTTATTTTATTTAATAAACTTTTATATTCATCTACCGTGGAAATATACATTCATTCTATTTAGAATAAATACAATATATAGATAGGAACATACATATAGGCGTGGTAATGGAAATTATGCTTTGAATTATTCGATGACAAGAAGCGTTACATACTAGAGCCCCCCATTACTACTAACTCTCTTACAGGGGATTCTGGGGATATTCAAAATCAATTCTAGAAGAATGTGGGTGATTTAGTAGATGTCATGTGTTGGATGTTATTATCCATTTGTAGTGAGATTTATAATATTCATGAATATATGAATGAATATGACTACGTTTCCCACCTACGTGATCTTACTCAAGGTATGTAAAGATACGAGAGATATAATATATCTGTGGAACTCTTTATAGGAAATCTTGGGGCGGTTACACTTTTAGAATCACATGTATTCAATATTATTAGATAAATTGAGTTTATTTAAATGTTGGGTTTTAATCAAGCTAAGGAGTAGTTCATTTGTCTCATTATCACCTCAGTACCTCGAGTATTTTCATATTTCATTATGAATTTCAATATTAAGTGTATAGATAAGTATCTATAAGATATTATTACCATTATTCATTACGAATATAAGGTTATTGAGTGAGTAAATTATTATAAAATTATATTATATTAAATTAATACAATGCAGAAGAGATCCCAGACTAACCAAATGACTAAAGAATCACCACACAAACCTCACAAGAAGAGTAAGATTAAGAGGAAAGAAAGGTATATAGATTATATTTGTGTTTTATGTTGTAGGAAGGGATAAGGGTTTAAGAACTATTCCTCAGGTAATATCCAAGGTGTTGACCTCACCTATTTTGATAATCCCAATTATGCTTTCATATACATTGATAATCTCAATATAATGATTTCTTATATATTAATTCATTCAATATGTGATCAAGATGATAATAATATTAAAATGATCCCTGAGATATGTTAATCCATGTCTCTCTATGTTTGTATGAGTTATGATGTTCTTCTAACCCATTCAGGTGTGTTTTTCATTAAACATAAAAGTGTTACAGCTACTGGTATAGAGCTACCGGTACTCAATCTACCGATAGACTTAGTCTACCGATAGACAGAGTCATCGTTACACTAAGGTCACTGATATAAACAGAGTTACTGCTAAGCAGACACAAACTCTACCAATACTGAACAGACCAGAGCTACCGATAGACAGAAGACTACCGATAGAGCTAGTTCATAGATAGTTACCGATACAAGTATAATCACCGATATATCGAGCTACCGATAAAAGTGTGCCGATAGTTAGTTACCGATATACTACTGATGCAAAGATCTACCGATGGAGAGACAATTACCAATGGAGAAACTACTACCGATAACAAGAGCTACCGATGGAACTAAAGTCACTGGTATATGAGCTGCCGATGCAAGTTCAAAAGAGCTACCAATGGAAGGTTATGAGACACAAAGTCCACCGTGCACATCTTCCAATAGAATGCTACTAATGTTTGACCAAATAGTCAAACCCTATACTCATTATACTATTTATTTATTTAGATAACGTATAAATTTGATGTTTTTAATGGAGTTAATGTTATTGAATGATTTCTGTTGCATGTCAGGGAACCGTACCTAGTACCCATGCAAAAGGCGATTATTCTTTTCCGCCAGAGCTGAAAGCTATAAAGGGATGGAAAGAAAACACTGGATGTATGCAATGCATGTAAGTGATGCATATGACACAAAAAGGCACTACGAAGTCACATGAAGGGTGAAAGAGACAAGAGCTGAACAAGCATTCAAATGTGGAGCATTTTTCTCTAGTCTACATCCATACTCCAAGAATCATGGACATACACGAGGAAACTTATTCTAGAGGATAACACAAGCTACATCTGGAGTGAAGAACTTAAATAAACATTTCATGCACTCAGGATGCTAATCTGGACCAAGAATCAAAAAAGAAAATGACACTCTATTTTATGAGAAAAACCGAAGGACTCAGAAGCTTTTTAGACAAACCAAACGAGTCCAAAGCTGCACTTCTAATCACTAAAGCATTTCTAAACTCAATCCTAATTATCTTATTGATTCTATCTTTTCATTTTGAGCAGTGTGTGTACCCTATTTATTTTACACACACACTATCTCCTGTGCTAAACTGGGGGATTCTTAAATCATCACTCAAACTCCATAACTCTTTTGTTTCCCATTGTGGATGGTGGTAGAGGTCGAGTAATACCTGAATAGCCTATGTGCTATTGTTTGTTTTCCCCCGAAGAACTGTGGTAGAGGTCTTTGTACCAGGACAGTAGTGTACTGTTGTTTAACCCTGATCCAGGGTGTGGATCATTTTATATAAATTTTTGAGAGGACTAAGTCTCGGCTTGAGGCTGAACCACTTGGTTAACTTTTCAGTGCTTTTTATTTTAAGTCTATAAGTATTACATATATATTTTACATATTCTTCTGCTATTACTTTGAAATAAAAAATTGTTTTGAAGCTACTTTTATAGTTAAATTAGGAAGTGTTTATACTTATTGTAAACCAGTAAGTTAGTTTAAAAAGTTAATTTAATCATCAAATTAAGTTAACTGAGACCTAATCAATCTTTGAGAAACTAATTGAACCTTTAAACTCTGTATAGATTCAATACAGTTTAACATTATTATTAAATTGGAGATTTTAAGAGAAATATTTTTAACATAAATTTTAATTTGAACTCAATTCACCCCCCTCTTGAGTATCCACTCCGAACAACATTTGGTATCAGAGGTTTTGTTTTTGTTAAAGGATTTTTGAAATACACTATTTTTCAACTTTGATTTTAGTTGCATATTTAAAGATCTTAAATTTATGCTAGTTATAAATTTTATCTCTTTAAAACTATTTTCTAAAATCTAGTTATGGATAATAGACTAGAGGGTCCTGCTACTAACCGACCACCTTTCTTCAATGGTACAAACTATGCCCAGTGGAAACTAAAAATAAAAATTCATTTGGAAAGCACGGGTTTTGATATTTGGACTGCTATAGAATCTAAATATAAAATTCCAGAAACTGAAAGAAGAACTTGGGATGAACCTACAAAGAATGATTACAATAACAATTGTAATGCTATGAATGCTCTGTATGGTGCTTTAGGAGATGAATATTTTAATAGAATTTCTGCTTGTAAAACTGCCTTTGAAATTTGGGATAATTTGGGAGTTTCTCATGAAGGAAAAACCAATGTTAATGAAATGATATTGAATACTAATACTATTGAATATGAAAATTTTAAAATGAAAACTGATGAAACTATTTCTGTTATATATCTCAGGTTTAATGAGATAGTCAATACAATGAGTTCACTTGGGAATGCTGTTCCAGCCAAGGAACAAATTATGAGGATACTGAGATGTCTGCCAGAACGATGGAGAGGCACCTCAGTCTCAATCAGAGTCATTTGACATTGGATTACTGACACATAAGGAGCTTATTGGTAAATTAATGATGTATGATGAAGAACTCAAGGTGAATAAGGAGGAATATGATGAACCTAGGAGAAAATCCGTATCTTTCAAGTCTACTTCCTCTAAGAGTAAAGACAAAGAGAAAATGAAAATACCTACTGAGAGTTCAACTAGTGAAGATTCTGATTCAGATAGTGATACTAAGATGTCTCAAATATTCACGATATTCAAGACGTTTTATAGGAAGATGAAATTTTTCAGGAAATCTAACTACAAAGGAAAGTTTGACAACAAGGGACACTGGAAGAAAGATTGGAAGAAAGCTTACAAGAATGATGAAATAGTATTCTATGAGTGTAAAAGGAAAGGACACATCAAGGCTGATTTTCCAAAATTAAAAGTCAAAAAGAAATATTATTATAAGGACAAGAAGTACAAGAAATCTATGAAAGAAACTTGGAGTACTTCAGAGGAAAACACAAGTGAATCTGAAGTTTCTAATTCTGAGATGAATCATGCTAACATGTGTTTCATGACCAACACATCTAAGGTAACCTTAGATACTCCTATTTTAAATTCTTATTATTCTAAAGATGATGTAGAATCTAATTCTGATTCTGAAAACATGACTAGTAAGGAATTATTTTAATACTGTAATATACTGGAGGAGACATGAAATGAACATAAGGACAAATAAAAACCATTAAAGAAACAACATCCTCTCACCACTACTATTAAAACTGAACTTACTATTGAAAAAGAGAATAATGCTCAACTGTTAAAGGAAAATACAGAACTGAAAATGTCAAATGAGAAACTTAGAAAAGACTTATTGAAGTTTACAAATTGAAAATACACACTAACTCAAATTTTAGGTAAACAAGTTTCACCTAAATATACTACTGGAATATGATACCAACCTGGAAAGAGACAATTCCCTAAAACTCGATTTATTCCTAAGTCCGGACAAAATTCTACTTATTCTAGTTTTGGAAATTTTGTATGCTGCAACTAATTATTTAAATGGTCATAGGTCAAATAATGTTTATCTTTCAAAATATCTTGATTCTGTAAATTATATGATACCCATAAGACAAACATGGGTACATAAATCTTTGATTGCTAACCTTTCTGGACCCAAGAAGATATGGGTACCAAAATCATTTCCTATCTAAATCTACTTTGTAGGAAAAATGTTTGAAGAGTTCTCACAAGTAGTTATGGTAGTTGGACAGTGGATGTTCAAGACATACGTCTAGAGATTATTCATGCTTCAGAAGCTTAATAAAGGTTGACAGAGGCAATGCCACCTTTGGTGATAATTCTAAAGGAAACATCATCAGCCAAGGTCAAATTGGTTACTCTGATTCAGCTTTAATTTCCAAAGTTTTATTTGTTGATAGACTTAAGTATAATCTGTTAAGTATTTCTCAATTATGTGATGTTGGATTTAATGTGAAGTTTGAAAATGATTCTTGTAATGTTGTTAATTCTAAAGTTGTTTTAGTATTTTCTTCTTTAAGAAATTAAAATGTTTATGCAATTGATTTAAATTCTTTAGCTAAAAAAAATGTTACTTGCCTAAATGCTTTTCATAAAGAGTCTTGGCTTTGACAGAGAAGATTAGGACACTACAACATCTATTCACTTAGAAAACTAACTAGGAAGAACTTGGTTAGATACCTACCTAAACTTGAATTCCCAATTGGAAATGTTTGTAATCCCTGTAAAAAGGGAAAGAAAAATAAAGTTTCTTTTAAAACAAAGAATGAAGTTTCAACTTCTCAACCTCTCAAGTTTGTTCACATAGACTTGTTTGGACCATCAAGAGTTTCTAGTTTAAATGGGAAGCACTATGTCTATGTTTTATTAGATGACTTTTCTAGATATACTTGGGTATACTTTTTATCTCACAAGAGTGAATCTTGTTCTTATTTTGTTAAATACTCCAAATATGTAGAAAATATTAGTGGACTTAAGATTAAAACTTTAAGAAGTGATCATGGCCATGAGTTTGAAAATCAAGAGTTTGAATCTTATTGCTCACACAATGGCTATAGTCACAACGTTTCTGCTCCTAGAACACCACAGTAGAATGGTGTAGTAGAAAGAAGGAATAAAACCCTTCAAGAAATAGCTAGCACCATGCTTAATGAATATGACCTGCCTATTTAGTTTTGGGCTAAAGCTGTGAATAAAACATGTTATATTATTAATGGAGTCTTAATTAGACCAGTTCTTAAGAATACCTCTTATGAGTTGTAGAATAATTGAAAGCCTAAAGTTAGTTACTTTAGAGTCTTTAGCTGCAGTGTTTTTATTCTTAATAAAAAATATAATCTGGATATGTTTTCTTCTAAGAGTGATGAAGGAATTTTTCTTGGTTATTATTTAACTAGAAAAGCCTATAGAGTCTTTAATAATATAACCAAATGTGTGGAAGAATCTGTTCACATCAAGTTTGATAAAACTGATCCACATGAGCCTAAAACCTCTCATAAAAATATTGAAGAAGATTTAAGTGTTATGAACCTTAATGATAAATCTAAAGAACCTGCTATTAAAACCTCTAGTTCTGGACATATTCCAGAACCTGCTGCTATGGAACCCGATCCTATAGATGAACCATAAATTTCTAGTCCTACCTTTACTAGATCAACAATGATTCTAAAGAATCATCCTTTGGATGCTGCTGTTGGTAATCTTGATAGAGGGACACAGACTAGAGCTTCTCTAAGAAACCAGGTTGAACACCAAGCTTTTTGTTCACAGCTAGAACCTAAAAATATCAATGATGCTATCAATGATGAATTTTGGGTAATGGCTATGCAAGAAGAGTTAAATCAATTTGAATGAAACAAAGTCTAGGAATTATTTGACAGACCAAAGGACCCTTTAACAATAGGCACAAAATGGGTTTTTAGAAACAAAGTTGATGAGTCTGGAAACATAGTTAGAAACAAAGATAGACTAGTAGCATAAGGATATAGTCAAGAAGAAGGTATAGAATATGAGGAAACCTTTGCACCTGTAGCCATATTAGAATCCATTAGGATCTTTCATTCATATGCTGCTCATCTGAATTTCAAGTTATATCCATTGGATGTCAAAAGTAATTTTCTAAATAGTTTTATTGTTGAAGATGTTTTTTTTGAACAACCACCTAGATTTATTAATCATCATTTTCCAAATCATGTTTTTAAACATTCTAAAACATTATATGGCTTAAAACAAGCTCCAAGAGCTTGGTATGATAGACTTAGTAATTTTCTTATTTCAAAAAGTTTTACTAAAGGGATTTCTGATCCAACTCTTTTTATTAAAATAATTTATAAGGATGTTTTAATAGTACAAATATATGTTGATGATATTATTTTCGGATCTTCTAAACATTCTTTATGTACTTATTTTTCAATGAATATGAAAAATGAATTTGAAATGTGTTTAATGGAAGAACATAAATATTTTCCTGGATTTAGAGGGTTTAAAAATGAAAATGGTATTGTTTTGAATCAAAGTAAATATACAAAGGATCTTATAAAACGTTTTGGTTTGGATAGTATTAAGGAAAGTGAAACTTTTATTAGTACTGTTTGTAAATTGGATGCATATGAAACTGGGAAACTAGTGGATCAAACCAATTACAGAGGTATGATTAGAAGATTACTTTATCTTACTGCTAGTTGACCAAATATTATATTTAGTGTGTGTATGTGTGTAAGATTTCAAGCTAATCCAAAAGAATCTCATTTACGTGCTGTTAAAAGATATTTTAAGAATCTTAAACATAATATAAACTTTGGTTTATATTACCCAAAAGGAAAACCTTTGAGTTAATGAGTTATTCAGATGTTGATTTTGCTGGTTGCAAGTTAGACAGAAAAGGCACTTCTGGAACATGTAATTTATTAGGAAAGTACTTAGTATCTTGGTGTAGTAAGAAGCAGATTTCTATAGCATTATCCACTGCCAAAGTAGAGTACATTACTGCTGGTAGTTGCTGTGCACAAATTCTGTGGATGAAACACAATATTTTGGACTATGGATATTACTTTAGGCACGTGTCAATCAACTGTGACAATACTAGTGTAATAAATATCTTGAAGAACCCTGACTCTCACTCTAGGACCAAACAGATTATTGTAAGGAACCATTTCTTGAGAGATCATTACCAAAAGGGTTATATTACTCTTGAGTTTATAGGCACTGAACATCAATTAGCTGACATTTTCACTAAACATTTGAGTTCGGATAGGTTAAGTTACATTAAACATGAGTTAGGAATGTTTAACCTCAATCGGTAGCTATCCTCACCGATGTAACCTCACTGATAGAAAAACTCACCGATGTAACCTCACTGATAGAAAACCTCACCGCTGTAACCTCACTGATTGAAAACCTCACCGATGTATCCTCAATGATTGAAATCCTCACTGATGTAACCTCACTGATAAAAAACCTCACTGATGTAACCCAACCGGTAGAAATTCTCACCGATGTGCGTGTTATTTTAAAACTTCTCTGATGCTAGAATATGAATCATTTTTACTTCATTTCATTTTTTTTATTTATTTTATGATTCGTAAATGATAAAACTAAATTCCGAGATACTTCTAAATCCACTGAGCCTCAACCCTTAACCCTCGAAATTTAGCTCCGAAATCCTTAGAGAACCCTAAATCCTTCGAACCAGCGATAGAAAAAACCAAACTTCCTACCGTTAGAGATTACTCTGTTGAGACGAAAGCAATGAAGCAGAGGACCAAGAAAGAAGAATGTCGTAGTGGAAGTGTTGCTAAAACTAGGTCGGGGAGATGACCAGTGAATCCTCATCTGCAAAATCGAGTTATTGTGATTGAAAAGGAACTGTGTGTAGAATGGATGTTGCCTAGCCGATCCATAGTGCTCAAAGTTCTTGAAGATCAAAAATGGATAGAGTTTTTTTCGAACAACAATGGTCCTTACTTTCCAAAATTAGTGAAATATTTTTACGATTTTGTAACCTTTGAAGAATCAGAGAATGAAAATCGAGTAACCTCTTTTGTGAATGGAAAGGAGATATAGTTTTCATCTGTTGAATGGGATGAGTGTTTGAAAGTTCCACATGAAGGAGTATATGGATATGTCACGAGAGCCATGCCACCTACCAGTGATATTTTCGATGATGAGACTGCTTTGGAAGAGCTGACTAGCGATGGAAGTCAAAGACAAGTAGTTGCTGCAGAAATAGATGGAGAGAATAGATTGTTGTTCAAATTTGTTCAACATGTCTTGATACCGAGGAGAGGAGACTTTTCCAATTTGAGATATCAGGATATCTATCTCCTTCACCTCTTAAGACATTGTGTAAAGGATAAATTGTGCAGATTTCTAATTCTCCAGATGAAAGATATGACAAGGCTGAAATCAAAGAAAAATTCCCTATTCTTTGCTAAGAAAATCTCTGTGATGGTCAAGGTAAAAGGGGTTGCTAAGTCTCAATATGAGATAGTGGTAGTAAAGAATAACTTCTGTATCACAACTATAGTTTTTAAGTACATGGAAATAAATTGGAACCCTTGGAGAGGAGAATGGGTCAACGATGACTAGAGGGTGTATGACAACTATAATCCTGTGAATCATCCTACAAGACCAAAGGATGTAAGGGATCCAGTTCTGGGACCTGATGAAGAGGAGACAGAATACAGTGATGATTCAGAAGAGCAAGGGTCCTCTGTTGATGAAGGAGGAGACCCTGAATTGCCTCCTAGCACAGCTCCTGAAAATCTAGTTCAACATATATCAGATATAGAAGAAACATCTTTAGAGGCTGTTGAAGTGGCTGCTATAGAAAATGAAGAATATGTTCATGAGAGTGAAGCATCTCTATCAGATGATTTGAGCCTGAGTCCAGTGATTGGACAATCTTTAGTACCTAGTGAGGAAGCAAATGAAGTTGGCATACCCTTACCTAATCCAGAAGACCCTCCTGCTGCTACAGTGATGGAATTGATAGTGGAAGATTCTCCTCAGGATGAAAGAGCTGCTGAGGATGCTGCTTTGAATTTTGCTGGGAATGCTGTTATACTAATTGAGGATGCACCCATTGAGGGGGAGCATCAATCTATGTTTGTAAGTGTTACAGTGGTTGTTGGTTTTAAAGATTGGGCAGAAGACCCTGGTTTTGTAGTCTGTGGTTTTGACTATTCAGATTTAGATGATGAGGCATCTCACAATAGAACTAAGATTACTTATGATGTAGATTTTGAGTTATTTCCTGAAGATGTGTTCAGAATGCATGACCTGGATAAGCTGAAAATAAGCGTAAGGAAATTTTTGTGGAAGAGGTAATGAAAATGGAAGTTTCTATGGTATCTTCAATTCAATCAGTTGTGACTGAATCTGTGGCCAGTTTAGCCTCTTAAAGAGCATCTATAGCAGTTGCACCTGCTGATTTGGTTACCAAGGCTGATTTGAATATCTTAAAAGATGTGCTGAAAGAATCTTTTAGTGCCTTATTCACTGAGATGAAGCAGAGTTTTTCTGAAGAAATGGTTATTCTAGAAAGATATTTTGAACTATCTCTTGCCTGTAATTTATCAACCTTTACGGGTGAAATAGTTGAAGAAGTTACAGACTTCCAGACTCATGTTTCTAGACTTGAAGCAGATCTTGAAGCTCTAAAATAATATGTTGTTTCTTTAGACACTTACATGAGCTCAAAATCCCAAGAAGATAAGGACTTAGCTTATGTGAAGAGTGTTGTAAGCTAGATGATTTCAGTATTTGAAGGTTTCAAAACTTTTATGAAAGATCATTTTAAAACCCATGAATCTGATGTTCAAAATCTTATCAGTGGATTGAAAAAAATCTTCAAAGAGGCTATATCTTTTTCTATTGGTTCTCTTCCATCTAATCCTTTGATGGATTTGAGTCATGTTCGAGCTATGGTGAAAGAAGAGCTTGGTTCTACCTCAACTAGTGGCTCTGTGGACTCATCTGAGCTGAGGTGAGTTGTTCTCTCTACCAGAGATTCAGCCAGAGAAATTATGAAGATAGTCCAAGACTACATGAAAGAATCCCCTACCTCTCATAAAGAATTGAAAGAAAAGGAGGACTCCTATTTCTCCCAAATTTACACAAAGACCCAAATGACCAGTCATTTCAAGCTTCTGATTTAGAATATGAAACTACCTCCTGTCAATCAAGCCTTCAGAGAGTAAGTTAGCAAGCTAAGATAATTGACTCCAACATTGGACAAGTTTATGGAGAACAAGGATGATTTCATATCCTCTATGGAGAGAGGAGGAGGAATCATTATGGATTTCAGAAATCTGTTGCTGCCTTTTCTGCATGTTGATGCTAGGCCAGTAATTGTCCCTCCTGCTTTTTCTGCCTCTGCCTCCACTGCTTCTCCAATTCAAATGACTCATGTTCAATCCATTCAAAGCCTCACATCTATGATCACACAAAGGAATCCTCAATACAGGCCAGGAACAATGTCAGCTGCTCAGAATCCTGTGGTCATTTCAGGAATTCCTAAGACTTCACCAAAATCCTCACCACCTGGATCCTCTTCTGACCCCAAGGGAAAATCTCACATTGACGATGTAGATTGATCAAGTGGATGGACTGTTTGATAGGAATCCTATGTATTTTGTTTTCTGTCTTTGTACCTTTTTGTCACATTTAATACAAGTGATTTTCTTCTATTCATATTGTTACACTTATCTTTTTTATTTCCCACTTTTTGATTATCACAAAGGGGGAGAAATATTTTACAAAGGAGGAGAAATACACTCTATGTATTAAAAGAGGAAGACATATTCACCCAGAAGGAGAAATATTAATGAATGGGGGAGAAATTTTATCTAAGAGCTATCATGCTTTGCCCCTTTGATACCTCTAAATTTAATCTTCTAATACCAGTGTCTTTTCTCTCATCCTCTAGTATCATTTCATTTAGTTCTATGATGTTCTCTGATACCACTAATTTTACCTTTGATATCATGGATTTTTATTTTATCTCTCATACATTTAATTCTATCTTTGATAAATTATGTTTTTAACAATACTGTTTTCTCTGTGAAAATTGAGTTTAATTATATATCCTCTATTACATTTGAAAAAATAATAATAATATCATAAGTTGTGATTATCAAAAAGGGGGATATTGTTGACCTCTCCTATTTTGATAATCCCAATTATGATTTCATATACTTTGATAATCTCAATATAATGATTTCATATATATTAATTCTTTCAATATGTGATCAAGATGATAATAATATTAAAATGATCCCTGAGATATGTTAATCCATGTATATCTATGTTTATATGAGTTATGATGTTCTTCTAACCCATTCAGATGTGTTTTGCATAAAACAGAAAAGTGTTATAGCTAATGGTATAAAGCAACTAGTACTCAGTCTACCAATAGACATAGTCTACCGATAGACAGAGTCACCGTTACACTAAGGTCACTGATATAAATAGAGTTACCGGTAAGAAGACTCAAAGTCTACCGATACAGAATAGACCAGAGCTACCGATAGACAGAAGTCTACCGATAGAGCCAGTTCACAGATAGTTACCGATACAAGTATAGTCACTGATATATCGAGATACCGATAGAAGTCTACTGATAGTTAGTTACCGATATTCTACGGATGCAAAGAGCTACCGATGGAGAGACAACTACCGATGGAGTAACAACTACCGATAACAAGAGCTACCACTAGAACTAAAGTCACCGGTATATGAGCTACCAATGAAAGTTCAAAAGAGCTACCGATGGAAGGTTCTGAGACACAAATTCCACCGTGCACGTCTACAAATAGAAAGCTACTAATTCTTGACCAACCAGTCAAACCCTATACTCTTCATAGCATTTATTTATTTAGCTAACAGATACATTTGATGGTTTTAATGCAGTTAATTTTATTTAATGATTTCTGTTGCAAGTCAGGGAACCGTACCTAGTACCCATGAAAAAGGAGATTATTCTTTTCTGCCAAAGCTAAAAGATATAAAGGGATGGAAAGAAAACACTGGAAGTATGCAATTCATGTAAGTGATTCATATGACACAAAAGGTACTAAGAATACTCATGAAGGGTGAAAGAGACAAGAGCTGAACAAGCATTCAAATGTGGAGATGTTTTCTCTAGTCTACATCCATACTCCAAGAATCCTAGACATACAAGAAGAAACTTATTCTAGAGGAGAACACAGGATGCATCTGGAGTGAAGAACTACAAAAAACATTTCATGCACTTAGGATGCTAAGATGGACCAAGAATCAAAGAAGAAAACGACACTCTGTTTTCTAAGAAAAACTAGAGAAGGTATCAGAAGATTTTCTGACAAACCAAACGAGTCCAAAGCTGCACTGCTAATCACTAAAGCATTTCTAAACACAATCATACTTCTCTTTGTGATTCTATCATTACATTTTGAGGAGTGTGTGTACCCTGTTTATTTTACACACACACTATCTCCTGTGCTAAACTGGAGGACTTTTAAATCCTCACTCAAACTCCATAACTCTTTTGTTTCCCACTGTGGATGGTTGTAGAGGTCGATTAAGATGTGAACAGCCTGTGTGATGTCTTTTGTTTTCCCACGAAGAACTGTGGTAGAGGTCTTTGTACCTAGACAGTAGTGTACTATTGTTTAACCCCAATGCAGGGTGTGGATCAATTTATATAAATTGTCTAGAGGACTAAGTCTCAACTTGCGACTGAACCTCTTGGTTAACTTTTCTGTGAATTTTGTTTTAATTATATAAGTATTACATATATATTTTACATATTACAATGCTATTACTTTGAAATAAAAAACTATTTTGAAGCTACTTTGATAGTTAAATTATCAATTGTTTATACTTATTGTAAACCAGTAAGTTAGTTTCAAAAGTTAATTTAATCTTCAAATTAAGTTAAGTGATACCTAATCAATCATTGAGAAACTAATTGAACCTTTACACTCTGTATAGATTCAATACATTTTAACATTGTATTTAAATTTTGGATTTTAAGAGAAATATTTTTAACAGAAATTTTAATTGGATCTCAATTCACCCCCCTCTTGAGTATCCACTCTGACCAACACAAGGGTATGATTTATGTGTGTTCCTTATATAGTTTACTCATTTAATTTATATATATAAATTGGGAATTAAATTTATCATGTGGTATACACAATTGTGTCCAAATAAAAGAACCAACTGGAATTTGGATGGTTACTCAAGGTAAGGTGTATCTAAAAGCTATTAATGGAGTTATGATGGCTATATTATCTATTGGCGACTTCTACATCATGTTTACAACTAGATTTAGATTAGAATTATAGAAATGTTATTATATTCAATGAAATAAAAAAACATTAATTCTATAAATTTTCATTATATGGATGGTTTTTTTTCAAACATATAAATATAATTTTCTGCATTTATAATGGATGTATATTTTTATTCTTGGTAATATTCATTCAATGGTTCTCATGTATTGGAAAATGAAAACCTTATTATAACACCAATTAAATAATTTATGTACATGAACAATTTATTTTGATAAAATAATATTAAAATTCACAATTTAATATTTCATGGAACAAAAATTCAAATTTTAAAGGATGAATATTGGTTTTGAACTGACAATATCAATATAAAATTATAATGATTTTTTTTATATTTTTCTTAAAAATAAGATTTTATAAATTATTTAAAATGTAATATTTAACAAATATTACATTTATTTATAATAATGGGTTATAATATATATAATTACATATGCATTGATTTAAATTTTTATATAAATAAAGACAATATCATTTTGAGGTAAAATGGATATTTCTCATATTTCATTTTTTTAATGCATGTTGTTTTAAAATTTTAATTAATTAAAATAATCTCTAATAATGATTTATTTAAATTATAAGTGAATATAATATATCTTAATATAATAATTTTATTTCATATAACTATTCTTACTAGTTATTTAATTACAATAAGATCATCAAATGCTTGAAAATTTCATTTTCATGAAAACCCCTTTTTTCATCTTGTTTTACATATTTATTTTTAAATTAATTTCATCCAATTATAAGAAATTAATTCTAGAAAACCATTTCCATATATGGAATCAGTTTGTAATTTTTTTTTATTGTGGTCCCTTTAATTTTTGGTCATTTAGACTAGTAAAAATGGTAAAATTTGGTTACCATATTTATGGGTAGAATGGGTTTACTAATAGTAAATCATAAAATATAAGGTTTAAAATAAAATAAAACATGTATAAATATTCTTTTATGAATTTATTTTCACCCCATATTATCTCACCTTACAAATATACTCAATTTGGAGCCACTTTTCAAAGAAAGTGACTTAATAGTAATTTAAAACAATGAAAATTTACAGGTTTTTCACCCACCTCACCTATAAATGTGCACCACATCCCCACACTTATTCACTCAACTTGGGATATTTAGAATTCAAATATGACATGAATATATTTTATAGTATATTTCCCTTTAAAAAAAATTTAATTCGTTGATAGGTTGAGTTAACAATAATAATCATAAATGAAATGCGCAATACGATTAAAATATTATTTTTGACCATCATTTCCAATATATTATATTAGAGTGTATTAATAAGACTAATATTTTTTAATAACAATAATTTTTTATAAGAAAAAAAATTAATTCCCTAGTTGTAAATTAATTATAAATTAATGTAAAATAAATTTTAGACTAAAGAGGATTTTTTTCAAATAAAATTGTTTTTATGTGTGCAATGTGTTTTTATCTTAATAAAATTAATTATTATTGGTTGTTTTTTAAATATATATATATATATATTATATATAGAATAATGTTTTTTGACATTCATATAAAGTTTTTTTCATGGAATTGGATTGGAATATATATGTTTTTATGCTTAAAAGTTTATTTTTCTAGAAAATGGGTATCATCGTGTTTTGTGCACTTAATTTAAAATGAATATTTACTACATATATAATTTTAACTATGAAAAATTTATTCAATAATGAGAATAATATGTAACAAATTTGGTACTTATATCCCATTTAT
Organism: Viscum album; assembly: GCA_963277665.1. Lineage (NCBI taxonomy): Eukaryota > Viridiplantae > Streptophyta > Magnoliopsida > Santalales > Viscaceae > Viscum > Viscum album. Next base: position 2,085,947,794 of record OY728165.1, on the reverse strand, counting down.
TTTTAGGCATTATGAATAGTAGAAATGTTAAAATTTATCACCCTAATAAATGGTAAATTAGGTTAACATAGGTTAAAAATAAATTTAAATGTAAGAATTTATAATATTTGTTATTATTGGATGAAAATATTTCAACCCTTATCAAATTAGGCTCAAAATATAACTATTTAGGGGACTGTTGTCCATAAAAATGACGTATATGATATTTAATATAACGAAAAATAAAAAATGTCACTCTCTTACTTTTAAATATATCTTATATATTCACATTGGAAAAAAATAAAGTCTTGAATGAATATTAATGATTATTTTGAAAACAATGAAACTAATTTTATCAAAGTAATTTATTTTAAATTTTTATTAAATAAATTAATACTTTAAATTATTACAAAAAAACGACACAATGTTTCACCAATTAATAGAAAAATAAAATAAATTACTTTCAAAATATTAAATGAAATATAATTTAATCATTTATATAGATCATTTAATGTTATAAATGAGTAAAAAATATTATTGAAAATAAAAATAAAAAATTTGAATTAAATCTTTTTCTTCGATTCATTAAAATAAAATGAAATGAATAGTTCCAACATTGACATTAATAATAAATTATAATAAATAATATTTTATTAAATAACTCCATATTCATAAAAATCATATATTCTACCAATTTCATGGAACAAAATTTAACATAGAAAACAACTCTCATCTAGGTGACACTTTTCCATTTATGATATCTTTATTAAATCTTTGTGATGAAAATAGTTTTTAGCGCGATTAAGGTCAAAAATTGTTAATGAATTTGTTAATAAAAAGATAAGGAATAAAATAACACCAAAACATATCTATATTTCATTATAGAATGTTATTTATACCATTTCCTATTTTAATTAAAATTAATGGAAATTTAGAATCATTTTTCAGGAGAATAATTCATTATATTTTAATCTTTTATGAAAATTCGTGTTTGTCCTCTCCCACCCTTATAAAAGGACACTCATCCTTTCTATTATTTACATCACATTGAGACTTATAGAATATCCATAAGAATAAAAATCTACTTATCGACATTCCTAAACACATTCTAGAGTTTAATGTCTCCAAAAAGTCTAATCCAATGATCATTTATAAGATATATAAAGAAGTACTTTCAAAGAAGAGCTATTCATATTAATCAATCACTTATTTTACTTCTTATTTTATATAAAATATATAATTTTTATTTATCATTTCTCAATATATTATGTATCATAAATATAATATAATATAATATTTATTTTTTATCCCTAACTATCAACTTTGTTTCTCATGCAATGGGAAGTGAATGTATCGCTCATATGTACGTACGACTTACCATATCCATATTGTGATACAATTAATTTTTTATCCCTATATTGTATGGATGTGTATAATAATGGTTTTAACATTTTTATATTATTATAATGAAATAATTATTAATTTTTAATGAGTATATTATTTATACCTTATAACATTCTAAAACATTGTAAAATTATGCTGTCGTTATGAATAAGTGTGGACTATCAACTTCATGATGTGTTGTGATTTGTTTTCATTTAAACATAAAATGAATGGTAATATGGATATATTTATTAATATATATGGTTTATATGATATATTAATGATTTTTAAAGGTTAATTAGTATTTAACTTCCATTTATTCAATCATTCTAAAAGTGAAAAAAATTGTTCATGTATCTGCACGACCTACCATCTCCATGAATAATTTCATTAATTTTTCTAAATATTAAATTAATGGATGGATCTAAATAAATAAATAAAATATGTATTATATATATATATATCATATTTATAATTTTTTAGGTGTTTGAACCGAGATCAATGTATAAGCTCAGAAACTAATGATCCAAAAATCTTATGAATGAACGGAATATTTAACAACTAGAAATGATGATTATATAAACAATTAATAATATTTAGGCTTTAAAATGTTATAAAGGGATAATGAATGATATTATTTGAATTTATATGATTATTTAATGTAATTATATTAAATTTAAATCCATTATATAGGAGTATTGATCACTTTAAAATAAAGTGGAACTCGAGGTAAGGTTTTTATGTTACTATTTCATTGTTTATTAGGGTTGTTAAGGATTAAGTATTTGATATGAAATTTTCATGATATAAATTTCATTAAACACATTTATATTATCCCAATATAGTTATTTCTTGATAATACATGTTTTCCATCCATTTTACTCACTATTATTACTCATGATAGTGAAAGAACAGTTTTGAAGAAAATATAAATTATTTCATTCTTTAGTCGAAAAACATTTTTTTAATTTAACAATGTTTTCTAAAAATGAAAAAAAGAATATTTTTATTTTATCCTGTGATTTTTAAATTCATTTTTACCCCTGATTTTGTTTTGGAAAAATGTTTTAAAATGAATCTTCATGTCATTTCCAAAGAGTTAGTTTTTGAAATTTTATAAAATTTTGAAATGAATGTTTCTTTTTACATATATGGAATGAATAAAATTTCCTACTATAATTACCACATATTTATTTTAAGATTTAATTAAATTTATTCAAGGTTACTTTCAAATAAAATTTTCCCATAAATATTGGATATTTATTTAATTTTCAAATATGTTATTTGGAAGTAAAAATGGAATTTTCTTCAAGTAATTTTCTATTAATTATTTTAAAGGAATTTTAATCTGTGGTAACATCCATTGAATTTATTTATGTTTTAATGGGGTTATTATCCAATGATAATATCAATATTATTTCTTTGGGTTGTTTATTATTTTTCTGATGATATGTTTATGAAATCAAATTATTTTTCAGTGGTAATTCTATGATGATATAAGGAATGTTTTTTGATCTTATGACATTTATATTAATGAATTATGATTTTGAAATAGTTGGGTAAATTATTGACCTCTAATACATTTGGTATTGTTATATGATATCTCATGAGATAATTATAAAAATTTAACTTTTTTTAATAACATCGTTATCATTTTTGAAGTGGGAGTGTAATCACTTCCAAGATATACTCAAAATTTTATTCTCCGAAAAGAATGCATTTAGCTATGTTCACCAGATTATTATTTCCGATGCTGATGATGCCCGATGCTTATACTATTATCTTGTATATTGATTACTATTTTTATAGCCTTATTAATCATGATTGTAGATATAAATTGATTATAATGCTTATGAGTTATGATTTTTTTGTTTATGAATATTTTATGCCGATAACCTGAACATGAATATTTCATCATTAAATGTTGATCATATTACACTTTAATGATTTATATCACCCATGATTACCTTTACTAAGAATATGAGCTCACCCATTTTTATGTTTCATTTCCATAGGTTTTAAAAAAAGGTTCTAAGTAATGTATTTCAAAGAAGATTACCATATTGGAGGTTCTTGTTTAGAGATTTTAAATATATTTCAGGAAATAAAAAGATAATGCATCAAGTCTAAAAAGACAGTAAAAATTTATTGTCCATAGGATTTTAGTATTGTAAAATGTGTTTAATATTATTCCAAAATGTTTAAATTTTTATATATTTTTTTGGGTCACATTAGTTGTACCATAAGATCATATTATATAATATTTTGATATTAATTTCTAAAAAAGTTCCTGAGAACTATTAGGATAATTCCTAACATATGATAAATTTATAATTAATTTTTAATGGAAATGGATTTCATAGGTTAAACCCACTGGTTTATTGATTAAAAAAAATGATTCATGATTTTGAAACCCTATAATTTATTTTCCATTATTAATCACATTGATTAATGTTACTTGATGGTCAATTTATCCCTTTTGGTTTCAGTAAGTGTGTGCAGATAGAATTATAAAGTTTATGTGGTAATAAGTAAGATAAAATATTGAATAAACATATTTTATCAAAGTAGTTAGAGTTAATAATGTCTACGAAAAGTAAAAATGAAATCTAATTCATATCCTAAAAAATTATACATTGTGTTTGTAGTAACAAATCTTAATGGTATTATGTTCTCATCCCAAGAATATATTTCTTATATGATTTTTGTTTGTGGGAAATTTATTCTGATAATTTTTTTGAATCTATAAGGACCCAACCATAAAACATTACATAATCTTGAATTAAATAAATAAATCACATTGAGGATCTTTTAGGTCTGGAGTTTTATAGAATTATTCCATCACAATTATATTTCTTTTCAAACAAAAATACAAAGTATACACTTCTACTCAATTTACATTTTTTTCACAAAACAAAAACTCTTGAAAAAAAGAGTCGTGTCTAGTTCCAGGTTTAAGAAAGCATAAAATTTCCTTGATCCCATCATTTACCCTATTCCACATTATTTCCTTTGAAAAATGTAGAGACCCAAGCTTGATATAGATAGACATTACATTACTTTTGCTGAATAATTAATATATAAGAAAAAAATACACCCATGGAACATGATAGCTAATCACTTTGGGAACTTGGAACAATATCTAATAGTAAGGGTGAATGATCTTCAACATCCCCCATAAAGATGTTCACAATTTATTCTCTTACCTAAATCATTTATTTTAAATCCTGGTGAAAAGAAAACTTATATAGGGTGATATCAAATTCTCAGTAAGGGTAAACATGGAGAAAATAAAACAAACTATATACATTTGAATTTAAAAACATGAACATAATGTTTAAACATCAAAATCTTGAGCAATGACATAAAACATGGCAGTATGTAAGGAATAGATCATAATCAAACATAAATCATGATAAAATAACATGGGAATAAAACATGTAATTATGGAAAACCATTAATCACATGATATGATTTCCATAGTAGCCAATGAATTACTTTCAAGACCATCATAGTGTACAAAGTTCCTTACTGAACCGGGTTTACATGTCGTTCCAGCCCTATATTACTAAGACATATTTACTTTCCATTCCATCCATGTTTATCATATCAGATATAAATCATTACCCAATGCATTGGAGGGAGATATAGGTCCCACCCATCTGATATTTAAATCATTCTTATGTGTTCCACAACACAATCACAAATCATGCATCATAACCCAAGGAATAAAATGGGGTTTGAAAACATCATCCCATCATAACATTATCCCTATAAAACAAATGGATATCATTTCAACATAAGAAAAGTGAAACCATATAAATCATAGAGACATTATAATTGAAACATAATCATAGTAAATATGTTCATCTAAGATGGGAAATAGTTTTGAATAAACACTTGAAATGAATTCTTGAGTAAAATATCCTTTCTTATTCAAAATCATTTTCTTTTCCCAAAATATCATGCGATTTTAAAAGAAAACATTTTTTTGAAAATAATAATAAAATATTTTAGTGGAAGCTTCATAGAAATAAGGCATTATGAAACTGTAAAAATCTATTCACACCTTATAAGATAAAAAAACATTCTTGTCGTACTTTTTCCAGAAAAGTCAAAAAGTACCTTATATGGTAATCAAAGGAAAGATTCCTTCAATGCAATGTGGTAAAAGTCAAAAACGGGTAAAAATTAAATTAAACAAACATGAAATAATAGAAAAAATTTTATGAATTTTTTTTATAAAACATGGACATGGATGATAAACATAACCCCAGTAAATACTTACAAATAAACAATCTCAGATAAGAATGAGATTGGAATAATTATCTGTTAACTTATGTCCAATTTCATACGTATGTTTCCGAGACTCTTGTATATTGGGTTTAAACATATTATTAACTTGTAACAGAACCATAATAATATTTATGATATCATATAGGATTCAATTACGACTTTATATTACCCGTTAATTTGTCAATTCAATGTTAAAGAAGCATTTTGGGTAAAATCGTTTCATTTGTCATCAGTGTATTGATTTTTAATTATTCATATGATTACCTAGATCATGATTACTTTCTTAAATAATTTAAAACATGATTTATATATAATATATATTCAAAATATACATATATATATTAGATCGATAAATGGAAATAAATACAACGTTCATGGAGACAGTAGGTCATACGTACGCATGAACGATGTTTTCGTTTCCTTATTAAATAGAATGGATGTATGTAAATAACATATAAATAAATCCAGTATCATTAATATGTCATATATTTCATGATTATTTATTATATATACATTATAATCATTCTTGAATGGTTAATTTGGAGAATGAATCTCATCGCGTCGTGGAGACGGTAATCCGTACGTACGCACGAGCGATGATATCATTCCCATAATTATTGAATGGAATTAGAGTGGGTTATATAATATCTCATAATTATTATCATGTTATAATAACCATATATAGTTATAATTTACACCATTATACCCATCCAAGTAAGGTGTTGGTGGAAAAACAGATTACACCACGACGTGGAGATGATATTCCGTATGTACGCACGTGCTATGATTTTGTTTTTCGTATTATGGATAAAATGTGAAATAGGGTTGGTTCATATTTTTAAGAAAATATCAGTATATTAGTGATACTTATGTTATTACTATATTATGAAACAACAAAAGAAGTGGACGTAGAAGAAGAAATTAATTTGAAATAATATGTAACATATATTACCTCTTTTTCGACGTGCCTCTCTTAAACCTCCTCTTAGGGAATAAAATTTGGTCATTGAAGAAGACCATAACCTCTAGTATGCTTCTAGGGAAGTGGATAAGATAAATGGTAAGGGTTTGACTGAGAATGAAGGCTGAAAGTGTTGTGAAGAGGAGAGTCAGGAGGTTCCCTTTTATAAGGGAGGAGAGGGGCACTTTTGGAATCATCTAAAATATTAATTTATAATAAACTCAAACCCCACATAAAAACCTCAAAAAAATGACTCAAATATGAATCTGAGATGATATAGGGTTGTAATCTGTTCAGACAATAATATTTATACATGTTGGAAATTAATTTTAAACCTTATCAACTTAATTTATCCTTATTTAATCTGTTTAATTTTATTTGTGGTAAAAATATTATAAATTTTAAATTGTTATAAATAATTACTTATGTGTTTTGAATTGCCAATAATTAGTTACTTTATGACATGTTATACCATATAAATTTAAATTTATAATTTTTAAATATCTTTGTGATTTTTAATCAATTTAATAATATGTTATTTTTATAAAATAACAATAGAGTCAATTTTGACACTATAAATTTATTTGAATGTAAATAAAATTCACTCAGAAGATATATTCGAACAAAAAAAATTAAAAGATTCTTAACATGTCATATTCTACTCTAATATTCATGGAGAATATTAATTTGTTCATATAACATTTATTTTAATATTTTTAAAACCATTTATTTCATATTTCCCTTAATAAAATAATAACTACAACATTTTTGTTTAAGTATTTATTATAATTATTTATTAAAAAAATTAAAAATAAAATACAATGATGTATATAAATCTAATATATTCTATTAGAATAATTATACATTAATTTATCATCTTAAAATAACAACATTTAAATTGTTATATTTATTAAATCATGAAGGTGAAAACTTTGACATCATTTTATGTTAAATAATATAAGTGTCATATTCACTTTTATAAGGCTTAAAATGGTCAAATATTAACCCATTGGAAGCTTATGGTATAAATTTACACGACCAATAATTTTTGGTCAGGTTTTTGTGTCTTTAATGGTCACTATTAGAATAATTAAAACCACATTATTGATTTTTTCACTAAATAAATAATTTATGCATCACTATTGTGTCACCATTAATGATAATTATTTAATCCATAAAAATTATAAATAATTTCACATTATGTAGATAATTTTACTAAATTTATAGTGACTATTTATGTTCTACGTTTTATGATGTTTATCACCCAAAAAAACTATTACACTTATAAGATATAAGAGAGTGACATGTTGCCACTTTCTTTGGTTTTAATAATAATTACATCATTTTCAAGGTCAAAAGTCCATGAAATAAATATATGAATACCCTTATGTGATATGGGTTGACTTTTATTCATCCAATAGAATTTTGGTAGGTGTTAAGGTAATTTTATAGTCTTATTTTTACCCTCAATCACCTTATTTGCCTTTAACTGCAGTGAATAAAATTTACAGTAGTTATGATTCATAATGTCTAAAAATAAAAAGTATCCTATTAACATAATTTGGGCCTAATGATTCCAAATATATAATTCATTTTTCCAAATTAAAAACATATATGTTTCAGTATTGAATTTAAAATTAATCTCGCTGTTGAGAAATCGTGTTTTAAAAGTAAAAACATTGCAAAAGATTGAAATGTTTTTACGTATAAATTCAATGTAAAATTAATAATAATGACTTTAATTATATTAAATGGTATAAATAATTATTTTTAAAACCATTAAATATTATTATTTAACCTTATAAATTATCTTGATGGAAAAATTTGTTTTTAATTAAAATTTAGCATATTTTTACTATTCATCAAAATATGAAAGTTAACAGAAAAATATAAAAATTTTATCCAATGTAAATTTGTATATCCTTATTTAAATGAATAATTTTATTTTGTCTAATTAAACTTATAAATGTGTCAAAACTAGATTTCATGTGGGTGCACCATCAAGAGGCGACAAAAATGCATTTTTTTAAAAATACATATTTTACCCGAAAAATTTATTTTGTTCTCACACCATGTTCTAGAATATATGTAAGATGAATAATAATGTTATAAAATTAAAAATTTGGTTAATACTATTCATAACTGCTAGTTCATAATAATATTAGAATAATATATTGTTGTTTAGTTAAACTCGGTATTGCGTACAACACACGCTATTGAGAAAGGTCGCTCTTGCGTTTACCACAAGTCAAGAATAGCGTTTTCATATAATAAAAGATAATATAGTGTTGCATATAGAGCAATATAATCATGGTGAAGCGTACAACAAAAGAAATCAATGAAATTAGACATAATAATTTTCATAAAATCTCGGGGTGTTTCATTCTTCCCCCCTTAAAATGAATTTCACCCTCGAAATTCGCCAGGGATATAAATGGTTTTTTACGTGAAAGTATCTTTCATAGAATACCACATCATAAAATGAAATAATAATTCCTGATTTTAAAAATGAATGTTAAAAACATAACGGATACCCAAAGTAACCCATCGCTGGGTTTTCACATAGGAGAATATAAGTGAAAATATGGATATGGAAGAGAATTCTAACCATTATGTTTGGATGAACAGTGGTAGAGAACATGGATATGAAAAATCCAACAATAACATAGCCATAAATTTATGATGATCTAAGGTACCATCTGATTCATTAGATATGAGGGAACTAGGACAATTTTTTTGGTTTTCAAGATCACTTCCCTAATGTTGATGTATTTTTTTCATAAGGAGAAATACATACTTGATTTCATTGTAATATCATTGTTGGTCATTCCATGAACAATTTACACTTCATATCTTATTTAAATAAATGAACTTGAATTTTTTATTCTTGAATTTTTAGTAGATCATGCGATGGAATGATAGGTCATTCCATCTAGCTCAATCAAAAAAAGGTTAGCACAAGATATTAAATATACAGAAGTCCATCTGTGGTGAGATTTATCATATATGGTTCTTAAAATTGACTTCTAATTCATCTATCATACAGATTAATAAAATAAAACTAATTTATATTAACCAGGGAAATCATATAGGCCAGTGGTAGGTGTTAAAGGACTATCACACATTGGTTGTGGGTTCAATTCCCACATCCCTGTCTAACGCGACTGGTTGTCACCCGTCTTTCAGGTTTTCATTTTACTAAAACTAAACTATTATAACATTCCAGAAATAATATAGAAATAAATTTATATCCTTAAACAATATTATCTTATGTCCAACATAATCCATTTCAAATCTTTAGACTTATCCAATATACTTCTATCCAAGATCATAGTATAAAGAAAATAATTACTAAGAAATTTCATCAACCAAGCATGTGAATGCCTTCATTTATCTTCTTTGTATCACAAGATATATCTTTTTGGTCACATTCCAAAAATGTGAATACCTTAATAATGTATTCTCTTGAAAGATGAATTAACATAGAATCATTGTGGAAACATTATTTCTGTCAAAAGTCAAATCTTTCCACAAACCAAAATCCCCAAAAGTTCAATATACTCAAACCATGGTATCACCTTGTCCTTATATGAGCTCATTAATACTATTAAACAGTTCATTATATCTTTATCCCTTCATTATGCACATATCTTCTACATTCAAAAAATATTTGAATGAACTTTCATGGTTACCAGTACCATTCAATATATACATTCAAAAAAACATATGTAAAAACAATTGTGTAACAATCCTTAGATGTTTCTTTATTCCATAGTACCATTAAATTTCTTATAAAGCATTACTCATGTTAAAAATGAATTCATTTTACTACCTTCTAAATGCATTGACCTAGCTTCATCATTTTATTCCTCAAAACTTCTTTTATCTCATTTATCATTCGTAGTCTCTTCATCATCATCAACATAAATACTACCCATACGACCATGCTAATTATCTTCATGAGATTTTCCATTAGGGCACTAGTTTCCATAATGACCATATGTTCCACATTTAAAACATTTAACTGTTGTTGATGTCTTAGGAATACCATTATCCTCGTACAATGTGTTAATTGAACCTTTTCCTTTGCATTTACTAGCTTTGTGTCCTTCTTTTCCACACCCAAAGCATATTATAGTTCTTTGAAACAATCTCCCTGATGGCTCTTCCCACATGATTTACATGTGGGAAATTGAACATTCTTTCCTCTATGATCATCATGAAACTCCATATTTCTCTTATTACCCGAGTCAAAAAAACTTACCAAAGATGAGATTATTCATCATATTATGAGATTAATAATATTGAATAATAACGATATGAGGAATTCCAGATCCAATTTCATTTTTTGTCTCATGAATAATATCATTCCACTATCCATCATATTCTCTATTATCATGAATCATTATGTTTCCAGCCATTTTTCTAAAACTCAAAAAGAATAGCATGGGAAGCAAAAATAATGCTAGGAAAACAACCTAATAAATGGGGAGTAGCTTCAATATATAACCTCTTAAGTTTAATTCTATGATAATTACTATAGTTCTAGGAAAATAACCTATACTTATACTTAACCTTAGAGATATCCCTAGACATACTGTAGAAATATCTTTTGGGATTTCACTAAAGTTTTCACATCATAGTTTCCAAAGGTTAACTAAACCTTTCATCTAATACAAACTATAGAGACCCAAGCTTGACATACATAGACATTACATTACTTTTTTTGAATACTTAATACATAATAAAAACAAACACCCAAGGACCGTAATAGTTTAGTGTCTTTGGAAACATTGAAGAACATCTTCTAGTCATGGTGAACGACCTTCAACATCTCCCATTAATTTCTTCCCAATTTATTTTCTTAGATAAATCCATTATTTTAAATCCCAGGGAAAATAAAACATATAGAGGGTGAGCTCAAATGATCAGTAAGGGTAATCCTAGTGAAAATAAAACAAACCATATACATTTTAATTTAAAAACATGAACATAATGTTTAAACATCAAAATCTTGGGCAATGACATAAAACATGGTAGTACGTAAGGAATATATCATAATAGAATGTAAATAATGATAAAATAGCATGATAATAAAACATGTAATTGTGGAAATATATTAAAAACAAGATATTATTTCCATAGTAGACAAGACATTGCTGCCAAGACCATCATAGTGGACAAAGTCCCTTAACCAGGTTTACTCATCGTTTCAGCCCTGTATTACTGAATCAGATTTACTTGACGTTCCCGCCATATCTATCCAATGAGATATAAATAATTACCCAATGAATTGGAGGGAGATATAGGTCCCACCCATCTAATATTGAAATCATTCTTACATGTGCCACCACACAATCATAAATCATGCATCATAACCCAAAGAATAAAATGTGTTTCATAAACATCATCCCATCATAACATAATCCATATAAAACAAATGGATATCATTTCATCATAAGAAAAGGGAAACCATGTAAATCATAGGGACATTATATTTGAAACATAATCATACTAAATATGGTCATCTTAGATGGGAAATAGTTTTTTATAAACAATTGAAATGAAATCTTCAAGAAAATATCCTTTCTTCTTCAAAATCATTTTCTTTTCTCAAAATGGCGTGAAATTTTAAAAGAAAATAATTTTGTTGAAAATAATCATGACATATTATAGAGGAAGCTTCATTTAAATAAGTCATTATGAAGCTGTAAAAATACATTCACGCTGTATAAGTTAAAAAAAAATTATTCTTATACTTTTTTCTAGAAAATTCAAAAAGTACCTTATATTATAAACAAAGTAATGATTACATCAATACAATGTGGTAAATGTAAATAAAGGGTAAAAATTACTTTAAACATACATGGAATAATATTAAACATTTTATGAAAACATTTTTACAAAACATAGACATAGATGATAAACATAACCCCAGTAAATACATACGAATAAACAATTTCGGATAAGAATGAGTTTGGAATAATTATCTCTTACCTTATGTCCAATTTCTTCGGTATGTTTCTGAGAATCCTTTATAGTTGGTTTAAATATATTATTCACTTATAAAATAACCATAATAGTATTTATGATATCATACATGATTCACTTAAGACTTTATATTACCCTCTCATTCGTCAATTCCATGTTAAAGTAGCGTTTTGGGTAAAATCGTTTCATTTATAATGCGTGTTTTGACTTTTAATTATTCATATGATAACATAGATCATGATTACTTACTTATAGAATTTAAATCATGATTTATATATAATATATATTGAGAATATACATATATATAATATATTGATAAATGTAAAGAAATACACCATTCATAGAGACGGTAGGTCGTACGTACGCATGAATACTGTTTTCGTTTCCTTATTAAATAGAATGGATGTAAGTTAATAAAATATACATAAATACAGTATTATTAATATGTCATATATTTCATTTTTATTTACTATATATACTTCACAATCATTCTTGAATGGTTAACTTGGAGAATGAATCTCATCGTGTCGTGGAGACGATAATCTGTACGTACGCACGAGCGATGGTATCGATCCCATTATTATTGAATGTAATTATAGTGGATGATACAATATTTCAGAAATAGTATCATGTTATAATAACCATATATAGTTATTATTTACACCATTATACCCATCCATGTAAGGTGGTGGTGGAAAAACAGTTTACACGACAGCGTGGAGACGGTATTCCGTACGTACGCACGCGCGATGATTTTGTTTTTCGTAGGATGGATAGAAGGTGAAATAGTGTTGTTTTATATTTATAATAAAATATCAGTACATGGGTGATACTGATGTAATTATATTATTATGAAACAACAAAATAAGAGGAAGAATAAGAAGAAATTAATTTGAATGAATCAGTAAAAGAAAATTACCTCTTCTTCGACGCGCCTCTTATAAACCTCTTCTTTGGGCACTAAAGGTGGACTTTGAAGAAGACCAGTACCTCTAGTATGCTTCTAGAGAAGTGGATAAGAGAAATGGGTAGGGGATGGCCGATCTTTAAGGCTCAATGAGTTGTGAAGAGGAGAGGGAGGAGGTTCTCTTTTATAAGGGAGGAGAGGGGCACTTTTGGAAGCCTCTAAAATATAAATTTATAATATACTCAATCCACACATAAAAACCTAAAAAAATGACTCAAATCATATTATGAGATGAGATAGGGTTGTAATCTCATTATCCAATAAAATTTAGACATGTTGGTAATTTATTTTAAATCTTATCAACTTAATTTATCCTTATTTAATCTATTTAATTTTATTTGTGGTAATAATATTTTAAATTTTAAATTGTTATAAATAATTACTTATGTGTTTAAAATTGTCATTAATTGAATAATTTATGAAATTTTAGAGCATATGAAGTTCAATTTATAATTTTTAAATATTTTTTTTAAACAATTTAATAATATTTTATTTTTATAAAATAACAACAAAGTCAATTTTAACACTATTCATTTATTTGAATTTAAATAGGATCCACACAAAATATATATTCAAACCAAAATATTTAATAGCTTCCTAAAATGTTATATTCATCCAAAAAATTCATTGAGACCATTAATTTGATCACATAACATTTATTTTTATATTTTAAAACCATTTATTTTATATTTCCCTTAATAAAATAATTACTACAACATTTTTGTACAATTATGTAATATATATATTTATTAAAAAAATAAAACTAAACTACTATGATGTAAAGAAACATAATATATTCCAAAATAATACTTTTACTCGAATTTATCATCTTAAAATCACAACATTTAAATTTCTATATTTATTAAATCATGAAGGTGGCAGCTTTGACATCATTTAAAATTAAATAATATAAGTGTCATAATCACATTAATAAGTCTCCAAATGGACAAATATTCGACCATTGGATAATTATGGTATACATGTACACGAAAAATAAGTTTTTGTTAGGTTTTTGTGCCTTTTATGGTCACTATTAGAACAATAAAAACTGTATTATTGGTTTTTTCACTAAATAAACAATTTCTCTGTCACTATTGTGTCACCACTAATGATAATTATTTAATCTCAAAAAATTATAAATAAATTTACATGATGTAGATAATTTAATTATATTACTAGTGACTATTTATGATTGAAGGTTTAAGATGTTTATCACTAATATAAAATTAATACACTTATATGATATAAGAGAGTGACATGTTTTAACTTTCATTGGTTTTAATAATAATTACGTCCTTTTCATGGTCAAAAGACCCTGAAATTAATATATTATGACCTTTAGGTGATATGGGTTAACATTTATTCTTCCAAAATCATTTTTAAATGTTTTAGGGTAATTTTAAAATCTTATTTTTACCCTTAATTACCCGATTTATCTTTAGCTGTAGTAAATAAAATTTACCGTAATTACTATTCATAATGTCTAAAAATAAAAATTATCCAATTAACATAATATGGAAATACTTCTTCCAAATATAGAATCCATTTTTCAAATTAAAAATAATGATGTTTCAGTATTTAATATAAAAGTAATCCCTCTGTTGAGAAAACTGGTTTTAAAAGTTAAAACATTGCAAAAGATTGAAATGTGTTTACCTATGAATTCAATGTAAAATTAATGATAATGAATTACATTATGTTAAATGGTAATAATATATTCTATTTTTACTTTAAAACCATTAAATATTATAATTTAATCATATATATTATCTTGATGAAAAATGTTGTTTTTAATTAAAATTTAGCGTATTTTTACTATTAATCAAAATATTAAAGTTAACAGAAAAATTTAAAAAATTTATCCAAAGTAAATTTTTATGTACCTATTGAAATGAATAAGTTTATTTTGTCTAATTTAACTTATAAACATCTCAAAACTAGATTTCAAGTGGGTGCTCCATCAAAAGGTAGTAAAACTGCATTTTTTAAAAAATACATATTTTACCCAAAACAATTATTTTGTTATCATACTATGATCTAGAATATAAGTAAAATGAATTATAATGTTATAAAAATCAAAATGTTGTTAATAATATTCATAATAGCTAGTTCATAGTAATATTAGAACAATATATCATTGTTTAGTGAAACTCGGTATTGCGTACAACACACGCTATTGAGAAAGGTCGCTCTTGAATGCAACACAAGCCAAGAATAGTGTTTGCATATAATACAAGCTAATACAATTTTTTTTATTGCACAAGATAATAATGGTGAAGAGTACAAAACAATAAATTAAAGAAATTAAAAAGAATAATTCTCATAAAATATCGGGGTGTTACAAGAAACATTTCAAAAAACATGGGATGAGCATAAAACTCTCAGTAAGGGATAGACAAAGAAAAAAAATGTTAGTTTTTCAAAACAAAAAGTAAACCATGAACACATTAACATAATAAATACTTTAAACCATTATGATGTAGGTACACTCTTCGCTGAATAAAAGATCACTACATAACTTTTTGTAACAAAAAGGTTACCATAAAACCCATATAAAGAACACATAACATATATAGGTAACATGTGACATAAACATACTTAAATGGAAGAACCATACGGTCGACTTCCACACATATCACTAAATAGAATAGCCATACGACTGAATTCCATAGCCAATAAATTGGGGGTTATAATGTAACCACCTGTCCTGGTTTATCATGGAACCAACCATAATTTGGTTTATCACACTACAGGAAAAACCGGGTTTAGCGGCGGTTTTGTGGCGGCGGTTCACAAAACTGCCGCTAAACATTTTCACCAAATGGTTTCGTGGAAGTTTTTAATAAACCGCCATGAAACCTGTATTTTTTTAACAATCCCGACCCTTCCCCCCACCCCGATCGTTCCCCCAAACCGCCGCCCTCCCTTCTTCCCCGAACCCCCCCCCCCCCCCCCGGCGACCCACAACCCTCGACCCCCACCGTCCGGCGACACCCTACCATCCGGCATCCCGCGACTTCCAGCGACCCCACGACCTCCCTCTCCGGCGACCCCGCGACCTCCGTCTCCGGCGACCCCGCGACCTCCATCTCCGGTGACCTACTTACTAGGTGCATACTAGTTATGTTGTTTGTTCAATGGTGTGTTATTATAAAACCATTTGGATCTGGAATTAACTTCGAGTTATGCCATGGGATGTGCTAGGTGTTGGGTTTCAAGGGAACCATTGTTAGTTTGTGAAAAAATGGAATTGGAGTAAATTTTTCCCTTCTTTTGGGTACTTTTATTTGGTAATTTCCAATAGACAAGAGCATCAACTATTTGGGCTTAAAAATCTAGGTGTGAGTGGGATGTCTTGCCAACACAACACATAATTGACCAAAGGTCACCATAATATTTCTGTAATTTGGATTTACTCATATTTTAGGTAAAATACATAGTTTTTAGACTGTGAATGGAAATTGAGTAAGGGTGGAGTGCTATTAATTAATAATTGTGATTGTGGTGGTTTTAATTTTTATTTTTCAAAAGTTTTTTAATTATGGTATTTTTTGGTTCTCTATGGTATATTGTACTTATAGATTCTTTTATTAGATATTTTTTGTGTTATTCATCTATAAAGACATCCCACTCAACCAAGGGAATATGCTGGAGAGATTTAAGCAGCCATGAGAAACCCTTGTATTTTCCCTTATACTAGAATACGATGACAATGGTTCTGAAATTGGGTTTACTTTCATTTTATATGAGTTCCTAAAAGTGTTTCTAGATGAATTTTTAGGTATACATTAGTAATGGGATTTAAAATTAATCATTGATTTGGTACATGAATCATATACTACATCTCTTCCCTCGTTCAATATGGACCCCATCAAGTTATGGAAATTAATTATTTGGTTCGATGAATTAGAATCCAAAGTATTTTTTCACCCAAGAATCTCATCGTAGTCCAACCAAGGTTGAATTACAGAAATCATGATATATCACTTTTATTTGTATCAACTATTTGAAGTTGGAAAGGTTTTCAATAAAAAAATAGCTCTTTCCAAACATCAGTGACCAAGTTGATCAGATTATGGGGGAAATGTGGTTCAATAATATCAACATTCACTTTTGGAATCCTCATTTTAGTGTGAGTGGATTTGGAATTCACAAGAATGATTTATGAAGAAGGTACAACCACTTCAAGTCTAAATTTGTGCCATTAAGGATAAAAAATGATCCTATGATTTTTATGGCCCTTATGAACTGTTTGTTTCCTAAGTAAATTGAATACATTATGGTGGTGTATATGCATGGAATCCTAGTATACTTTTGCATTGAGGTGGAGCATGATTATCATCAAATAATTGTTTTGGGAACACTTTTGGATGTCTATATTAACTCCATGTACTCCAAGAATAGATTTTGGATTAGAGAGGTCAAATTCACATTGTATCTAGAATAGAATCATTGGGTGTCAGTTGATCCAATAAAAATTAGGGTATTGAATTTATGGTAATATTTGAGTCATGAATTTGATATCATGATCTTATTAAAACATAATAGATATTATAGGGATTTTTTAAATAAATTTATCTCTATTTACATAACTAATGAAATAGATTTACCAAAAATTGGTAAGGTTAAAAAAAGAATACATAATTTTATTCTTACATTTATGATCACAATCAGGGGTTGAACAGTAACCCATATTTATGTTAATGTAGACTAGAATGTTGTATGTGGTTTATTGTGATGCTTTAGGTATAGGTTTGGGAAGCGTGTTGTGTACGTTGACCATTTAGTGGCCCATAGATCATCCCACCTATTACATAATTAATGGGATTATCCAACTTATATACTAGAGGAATTTGTGGTGATGCATTCTTTAAAATAATGGGGTCAATATCAATTCAGTGAGAAATTATTATTCTACTATGAAAGAATAATCATGGCATGTATTTTCCTTAAAAATGATCTATGTATAAGGTATTGCTCATTGATCGATTACAATTAGGGATTTGACTTTTTTAATTTACTATATCCTATGTAAGAGAAAGATGGTGGAAAATAACTTAAGGATAAAAAATCCAACCCATTTATTAAATCATTATAGTGATGATTGGAATCCGATGAGTCCTTTTCTGAAATTCACTAAGAATCCAAGGAGAATAGTGGAGCTATATTCATAGTTAGTATTCAGTTAACACCACATTTTCTGGAACTAATTTAGTATGAACATCCTAAGGATGAATTAAGGAAATGTTAAAAGTAAAATCTATATTTTGTGGATGTTCTAGATAGGTGTTCAATGTCATATGATGAAATTATATTCATCAAGGGTTATTTCATGATTTAGTTGTCTCTACAAAAGGTTTTTATATAGGATAACCATCGGTATCCATGGTTTGTTTATCCTTGGTCAAAAAATATGTTTTATGATATTACTCACTAGTTTTGATGGAAAATTTTAAGTCATGATGTAGCTAAAATTGTATCTAGATGTTATATGTGTCTGTAAATTTTGGATGATCACTAGAGACCCTCAATTATTCTTTTTTCACTCCCTATTCCTACCTAAATGTTGGATTATGTCACTATTTATTTCATTATTAGGTTTCTTTTTTTACCTTAGGTAATTTACACCATTGGATTGTAAACTTATTAACTATTAAAATCCACCCATTTTATCATGATAAAGTATTCAACTATGGTGAAATAATTAAGACGATTGAACATTCAAGATATTGTGAGACTATATGGGGTTGAATCAGGTAATGTTTCATATGGGGACAACTGTTTTACCTCCATTTTTTGGATGAACATAAAAAGGAAATGGGAATACCGTTGATGCTCAATGTGACATAACAACATCAAATAGATGGAAAAAAATTTCATTTTAAAAGTACCCATTTCATTTTCATTTATCAAAAATCATTGAAAAAAATTTCTCTCAAAAACCCCTTCTTAAACAAATGAAAATCGTCATTCCAATTTGATATATCAACTTATAAATTAAGAGAAATTAGGCTAATTATCATAGGCTAGAGATGAAACCACATACCTCAAAGCTCAAGTCACACATTCTTGTAATGGGATCCACCAACAATGAAAACCCAATGATGAAAACGAAGGCCCTAGAATATAATAAAAACATTAATATTGATATAAATCAGAAAATAAGGGGTTGGTGGAAAGGGAAAACACCAAATACCTCAAGAAAAGACATCCGTCGCACCACAACTAGCCAAGGAATGGCCTCCATAATGAGATCTCCCAAAGGATCTAGAAAAATACACAAGGATTCAAAAACTTAGGCCACCAGATCTGATAATGTTACCCTAGGGTGCCACCATTATCAAGAGAAATGTAGAATCAGAAATATTTCATACCCAGAGAGATGCGCCAAAACTATAATAAAAGATCCAATGTTGAATGGATCAATCTAGATGGAGCATAGTCTCCCAAAAAAACCCGAGAAGATCTCTAGGTAGGGATCCAAGGGCCTGGAGAAAAGAACTGAAACCAAAATAGCCACTCGCCTATTTTAAAATCTACATGAGTTCCATTTGATGATGTGTAATACTATTACCTGCTGTGAAATCCATGGTGTTCTAGTATGTTGAAAAATCCTTCACCTCGAATTAAAAATCCCTTATTTTAAAATTTACGATGTGAAACCACTCTTCCCGAGGTGTAAACTTTCACAACATGAATACCCTTTCATGACTTGTATCTAGTAATAGTTACATGATGTGTATCCTAGTTATACAGTGTGAAAGACTTTTGAATCATGTAGAAAAAGCTAGTGAAAGGTGAAAGTACAACAAATATCTGACTTCACCGTTTTAGGTATCTTACTAAATAAATGGTTAATAGATGAAAAAACATTGAAATTAAGTGGGGGAATTATCATAATGTGTTATCACTATGTTTGATCTAGTGAGAAGAATATTCATTGGCTTATAAACAAGTATCAACAAAATTCATCAAATTATGAAACTAAATATTGTAAAAAAATTCCATATTATTTTTATTGATCTATCATATTGATAAGTGAAGGTAATGATTATTAAACATAATCCAATGAGGGGAAAATCTAGAAATTGGAACCCATGCATTGGTATTATATATTATTGATTTTGGATGGATGTTATAAATACCGACTATTATCCCATTTCTAGATATGGAAAATAAAATAAATCATTTAATTGAGATGACCAAGCATGTGAGTATATGAGATGTTTAGGAAAGTTGTAGTATTTTTTGTGAAGGTGTGGAAGTAATCTGAGTGGACCAATGTATCTCATTAATGTAGTGGGGATAGAAATTGTTTGAGGCAACTTAAATGTGTGATTGACAGTGTAATGATAATTGTGTAACCCGATATTCTTACTGCTCCTCAATGAGGTGTTCACGCTGTCTCCTAGGGACCAGACTTGTTTGGTTTTTCTGGGCATGCTAAGTAAGTGGTAAATGTGATCAATGAATTATAATTATTATATTATGCATATTTTATGATCAATGGGTCATCTTTATTATATTATGATTCTACAATCTTACACTATTGTATATTTTGTGTAGGCACATTGTGATATACATGGATAAAAGCTGGAACACATTACTGAGGAACACACCTCAGTATGTTAAGGGTTTGAATGAGTTTTTAGATTTTTTGATTTCTAATCAATCCGTTGAAGGGAGAATAAGATGTCCATGTCCTAAATGTAACTTTAGAACATGGTTGAAGAGAGATGAAGTTTATGAACATTTAATACAGAAGCAATTCCCTGGTCAATATTTGTGTTGGAATTGGAATGGAGAATCGAACAATACAGAAATATTGAGCACTGATGTTAATCCACAGAATGAGGACCCAAGTTCATCGACAATGAAAAATGAAATGAAAAACGTCATAAATGATGCATTTGGCATTGCAAGACACCACTATCAGCATCAAAACATATCAGAACAACCAGAAGAGGGTGCTACAAATTGCAATGTGACAAGTGATGTTTTTGAGACTGTAACACAAGTAGATCAAGATTTGAACATATCATTGGATCCTCCTCTTGATTCTGTAGAGCCAAATGTAACAGAAAACTTCACTGAGAGAAATGTGTATCATGATTTAGTTGACAATGGAAATCAAGAGTTGTATAGTGGATGTTTGAAATATTCAAAGATTTCATTTCTGCTGAAGTTTTACCATATCAAATGTCTATGTGGAATTAAAAATAAGGCAATGTCCATGATATTGGAATTGATTCGTGATGAATTTCCTAATGCAAAAATCCCAGAATCATTTTATGATATGAAAAAAGTTGTTAACAAGCTTGGTTTGAATTATATAAAAATACATGCGTGTCCAAATGATTGTATGCTTTATTGGGGAGAGGATTCAAGTAGACAGAATTGCACGAAATGTTCTTCTTTTAGATGGAAGTCAAAGGGTGATGTTGGAAGTCTGAATGAACATAATTTCATGAAGAAGAAGAAAATTAACACACCTGCAAAGGTTTTACGTTACTTTCCCTTGAAGCCGCGATTGCAATGATTATGCATGTCAGCAAAAACTGCCGAACACATGAAGTGGCATTCTGTAGATAATAAAAATGATGGGTTAATGAGACATCCACAAGATTACCAATAATAGAAGACATTTTATTAATTACATCAAGATTTCTTAGCTGATCCTAGGAATGTTCGATTGGGATTGGCTGCCGACGGATTCAACCCATTTGGGACTTTGAGTACAAGTTATAGCATTTGGCCAGTTGTTTTGATACCTTATAATCTACCTCCATGGATGTGTATGCAAAAATCATCTTTTATCATTTCAATGATTATTCCTATAAAAATAAATGCCTGGAAATGATATTGATGTATACTTGTAGCCTTTGATTGAAGAATTGCAGGAGTTATGGAGTAACAGTGTTTAGCAATTTGATGTTTCGTCTAAAAAATGTTCAAAATGCATGCTACATTACTGTGGACCATTAGTGACTTCCCTGGGCTGGGTAATTTATCTGGTTGGAACACTTATATGGGTTTGTCTTGTCCCGTTTGTAAGTTTTATTTTGAGCCCAAACGGCTACCTCACAGTAGAAAATGGTGCTTCTTATGCCATCGATGATTTCTCGATGCATCTCATAGATTTTGGCTGAACAAATCAAAATTTAATGGTTTCATTGATCGTAAACCACCTCCAAAGTTGTTAACCGGTTCTGAAATATTGATACAGCTTGAAAATGTTGAAACAAAATTTGGGAAGGTTCATCATTTGAATGATAGAGGAAAACGGGTCCAAAGTGCATCGTCAAGTGAAATCAGAACGCAACAATGGAAGAAAAAAAGTATATTCTTTAAGCTTTCGTATTGGGAATTTAATTTTTTGCACCACAATCTTGATGTGATGCATATTGAGAAGAATGTCTGTGATAATTTTATTTTCACATTACTTAATGAGCATGAAAAGTCAAAGGATCATCTTAGTTCTCGCAATGACTTACAAGTAATGAACATAAAACGCGATTTCTGGCCAGATGAGAATGAAAAGTATGTTCCAGCCATTTTTGCAATGAAAAATAGGGATAAAGATATGTTCCTTCGAATATTAAAGAATGTGAAGGTATTTGATGGGTATTTGAGTAAAATCTCAAGGTGTGTTGGCTTGATGAATCGTATATTACATGGATTGAAAAGTCACGATTCACATATTTTGTTACAATAGTTACTACCATTGGCATTGTGTACATTATTACCTTAAAAAGTTACTGCGGTTGTAATCCAATTTTGTACATTTTTCAGGCAATTATGTGAGAAATTTTTACATCCATTTCAGCTTGACAATCTCCAAGAGAGGTTTGTACTGACTCTTTGTGCAATGGATATGATCTTTCCTCCATCGTTTTTCACTATCATGATGCATTTAACTGTGCATTTGGTTGAAGAAGCTAAATTAGGAGGCCCCGTTCATTATTGATGGATGTATCCAATTGAGAGGTATTTTATTTATATGTTTTCCAGTTTAGTAAACAATTTTTGACATTTAAATAAATGTATAATATTATTATTTTATTTCACAGATATCTTGGGAATTTTAAATCATACGTGAGAAATCAAGCTCAACCAGAAAGCTCTATTGCTGAAGGCTGTTTGGCCAAGTAATGTCTTAAAATTTGTTCTAGGTATTTAGATGATATTGAGACAAGATTTAATCAAGTTTGATGTTTTTACGACACATCAAATCAATCTCAAATGCATCAAAAATCAATAATATTTCCTGCTATTGGCCGATCAGTTGGGAGGACCTCAAATGTGACACTAATAGAATTGGAATTATTACAGGTACATAGATATGTGCTGCTGAATAGTGAAATTGAAGATCCATTTATTGAAGAGTTTAGGATACAAACAAAGAGACAAATGAGAGGCCGAACATGAAATAAGAATGATATAACGAAAGCTATGAATAAAGAGCTTGTAGAATGGTTTGCACGATGTGCAAGTTCATGAATTTTGTAATAAATAAGAATATTAGTTTGACACATACAATTTTTAAATCTATTAAATTATATTTATTTTTTCAGATCATGAATACTGATACTCGAGCAGACTTGTCAGAAGATTTGATGTTTCTTTCTAGAGGTCCTATAAAGAAAGTTAGAAAGTTCGACGCTTATAATGTGAATGGATTTAGATTTCGTACAGTTGATCGAGAAGTGGGTTTGAAAACACAGAATAGTGGTATATTTACATTTACTAAAGTGGGATACTATGGAAAGATGCATGATATTATTGAATTAAACTACCACATACATTTTTCTATTGTTTTATTCAAATGCAAATGGGTCGATATTATCAGAGGTGTTAAAAGTGATTCATTGCAATTTACTTCTGTGAACTTCTCTCGCTTGATGGATGTTGGTGATCATGAAATGCATGATCCATATATCTTATAATTGAAAGAAAAAATGGTATATTATGTGAATGATGTTTTGGATGATGGTTGGAGTATAGTTACTCACGTAATACAAAGAAATTTGTATGATATGGGTGATGAAGTGGAATATTTGACCTCTGAAATTGAATGTCATCAACAATAGGAAGCAAAATTATATGTCCATCATGATATTGAAAATATTAGTCTTTCAAGGATGAATGATGTGGATGAATCAATGGAGCTGGAAACTGACATGATTGAAGGGGAAAATTATTGTATGTACAATTATTCATTCATGCAGCAACCACTTGTTTCATCTCTGCAGTCATTCATTATCATTGTTATATATATTTTGTTTGTTAGTACTTGGCATCTATTATCATTTTTAATTTTTTTGTCTGCATATTTTTTTTGAAATATATATTCTGAACTTAATTTTATTTGATTAAATGACAGTAATGCCAAGGAGGAAGCGGTATACTATTTCTTCTAGTTCTGCGAAGGATGCCGATCCATCTGGGTCACTCCCCACGACATCTGAGGCACCAGCTGCCTACACCCCCACACCATCTCCCCCTGCAAAATCTCTCACACCATCAAAGGGCCTCCAATTAGAGGATTAGTCATCGACTCCCCCTACAGGTGGCTCATCAGTTGGGCGGCGACAGACCCCTTCCAGTTCATCCCGGACACACTGGAGGGTCACAATCATAGGTATAAATTTTAATTAAATAAATTTATTTCATTTTGTTTATAATAATTGTTTTCTCATTAAAGATGAAAAAAAATAAAACCGTGGAGAAACACTTAAAAAGCTCAGATGTTTCGAACTTGAATGGCGAAAATATAGTCGTGCCATTTGATTCTTATGGGGTCCCTATAGATGATGTTGTGGGGTTACTTGGACAGATTATAGGTCAGTTGGCAGTGGAGCCCATTTCCCTTGCCATTTCATAGGATGATTGGAGACATATTCCTCCAAACATGAAAAATGTAGTTTTCTATTCTCAAATAAATGTATTTTTATTACATTATGGTTTAATTTTATGTCATTTTACTAATATGTTCAAAATGAATTTCTGTATACAGATGTTCTTCCACTTCAAAGTTGCTGATGTGATAGCACAGAAGTGGACTTTGAAAAACCTTGGTAAAAAATGGAAAGATTTCAAATGGAGATAGTGGTGTGATGTCAACGATACGTCATTAAACTTGGAACAAATGTATGACAAGCTACCCAGTGGGGTACCGAAAGAGTAGTGGAAAGATTTTGTTGACAGGCATCGTGATGAGAAGCGGATGGTATTTAAATATATATTATTATATTATCCTCATTTTACATTAATACATGTATATGAAGAGGAGATGACATTGGATACATTACTGTTAAATTGAATTTTATTTATTTCAGGATCTCTCACGACAGAATGCATCAAACAGGGCGAAGTAAGTCATCCCTCACATGGCGGGCTCAAAAATATTTTCTAGAAGCCGAATGTCATTGTTAATATTTTAAATAGTTTAAACAGTTATAATACAATATTATCTATTTAATATATTGAATTTTTGATTTATCTTTGCTTAATGCAGTCACAGAATTTGGGGCACAAATCCTCCTGGAATGAACTGTGGTAAGATGTTCACAGAAAATCAGATGGATCTTTTGTTAATGAGCCTGCCAAAGAAGTTGGGGTATGAAGTCAACTTTTTATTATAATAACTTATTATCAGTTTTTACTGTATTATTATGTATTCATATTTGATTTATAGTTAAAAATTAAAGAACTATGGGATACCAATCCTGGGCAGTCCTACTCAGTCTCCTAGGATGACCCGGTTGCTCAAGTCCTTGGGAAGGAGCATCCTGGTAGAGTGTGCAAGATGGGTTTGGGACCCATACCATCTGAGGTCTTTAGCAGGCCATCAGGGATTCCATCCGCATCTACTCCTGGTTATAGTCAGCCAATACCTGAAGATGCTCAGAGGGAGATTTCTTCTCTATGAGCCACAGTTGAAGACCAAGGGGCTCAGATATTCACTATGCAGAAAGCGTTGACTGATTTATATCAGCAGATGAGCATATATGCCCCCAGTGGTAGTGCACCGAGTGGTGGTGAGTAGGTAAATCAAAAAAAATCAAAATCATTTATTTTGAAAACATTTATTGGTTTTATGTTTAATTATAAATATGCATCAATATTTAATTTTCAATATAATGTTCTTACAGGTGGCAGTAGGAGATGGAGGTGGAGTGGGTGACGATGCATCATCAGACCATGAGTAGTATTTTTGATGTGTTGAACAAATATGGGAAAGGTTGGTTTGTATATATAACCAGTGTGGTGTATGGAACCTTTAAAATACCATTGGTCTTGGAGGAACTTCAATGGCTAACCTTGAATGATCACAATAACCTCATGTGGTAAAGAGAATGATGTGTTTGTTTCATTGGTTAGATGATCTATAGTAATAGGCTCTTTGATGTTTCTATTGTAAATTTAGCATTGGGAATTGGACTCATTAGGTTGTTGCATGTCCAAACAGCCATGTTGAATGGATATCACTAGATCAAGATGGTTTTCTGAGGTGATTTTCATGAACATTAATAGTTTTTATGAGTCACATAACCACATCACATGAAAACCAATGCAACTCCCTTCCCATGAAGCTTCCATCTTTTCTAACTTTTATTTAATGAACATATTGGGATATTGTTATATAACATGTCATATGATAAAAAAGAATAATCAGAGGGGTTTTACATGATTAATTGGGCTATTTGATGGGGCTTCACATGATCAGGAATAGATTACATGAATTGCATAACCCCTTTGCATGATGTTCCTAAGGTCATGTGATCATGAACCTCATTGAAGTTCACACGGTCCTTGTGACCTAGGTGATTAATCTATATATATACATGCTAGAATTTTCTTTCCTTTGGGTATATATTAATACCTATGCTTTGGGTATTTTTTCCCTAAAATATTCAATGCTCATTTGTCTAGCATCAAAAAATGCCCCCCCCACGAAAGTGATGTTCGAAGGAACAAGGACCCAGTTATGATGTAGGAAATGACTTCATGAGTATCTAATGATTTCTCTGGTTGGAAATCAGAACATCTTTTGGTCTTCTATAAGTCCATTCATATTCCTTGAGGTTCCCTATAAATAGGGGTGAGAGGATGGTCATTTGACCGGGGACATGAAGCTCCATAGCTCTCAAAACCTTCTCTCTCGTGCGACTGTTTTGCAAGACAACTTTGCATGACCTCATCACAAGAACCATACATGAGACCTAATCATGTGATCATGTCACCTGACCTCTTTGTGTGATCACCTTGTCTAAATATCTCACTTAATCAATCCATGAACTAATCAATGGTAATTTATTTGAAATTTGATGCACACCCTTGGCCATAATCTATCTTATGTGATTCGGTTGTCTCTTGAGGATTTTTTCATGATCTACTAATCTTTATGTGATTCATGTGACCTTCACATGGTAACATGATTATATGTATTAAGTAAAATCATGTGATCAAAATATTTTTTATGGGTTATGTGATTTTCGTGACCTAGAATGGATCATGTGGTCCAAGTAATGTTTTCCATGTTATGCACTTATTTTGTTTGATTAGCACAACTGATTCTCTCTTAATGGTTACATATCTTCTAATATATTCTCTATTCTCATTAAATATGTCCTCTATTTCTCAAATGTATTCTTATGTGGTAGAATGGAGAGACCTTATTTCCTGGAACCATAATGTCAATAATCGATACAAAGTATTTTATAACAGTGATGTTTTAAAGGTTCTTATTCTGACTGAACATCAACCCATTTAACAAACGACTAGTAGTGATCCCTCCCCTCTCTTCTTTGGCACATTTTGATCCATACACTTTAATCCTTTATGGAATCAAATATTTTCAATTTTTATCATCTCTAAACTATAAGTATAAATCCATGTGACCCCCAATCTCTTGTTTTATTTGATGTTATATTGTGTTTCATTCTAAATCCATAAGTTTAGGTATTTTGTATGCTTTAGGTATTCTTATTGAATTGGATCAAATTTTTCATCAACATTAAATAAAAGGGTTTTTATGAATATTGCGTAGGTGGTGCATAAATTTTCTCCTTATTATATATATGTTGTATGTGTTGTTTGATGAACAAGTGTAGAAGGGAAGGTAACAATGGATCAGGATGGAACAAAATTAGATTTCCTCATAGATGATATTCAGGAAAGGTTTGTTAGGGTTGTTTAAGGTCCTCTGGTTTATAATTATTAATCATGTACATCCATTAATTAAATTGAAATTAGTGGTAGAACTTGGAATGATAACCAAGAGGGGTATGTATTAATGTGAAATGATAATATCTTAAAAGTTATTTAAATAAATTCCTCAATGATGGTGAATTATATACAACATAATTGATAGTGGAGATCTTATCCAAGTAAGAGTGACTTGAGTAAAATGATGTATATTTTTGTTTGGGTGAAATTAAATTCGTGTTATTACTTGGTGCTTTAGTTGGGTTTCATTCCAATGATGTTTCTATATTGTTAATTAGGTTTGGCATAATGCTAACCATTTATTTGGCATTCTATACAGGTTGGCTATTTTTTAACCTTGTTGAACACTTTATAATAAGTTGTATAAGATGCCAAATATCATTCTTATTGGTGTATGGGTTGGGTGCGATTCCCACCAAATTTTTGTGGTTATGTAGGTTATACTTGATTCTGACAATTTATCTTGGTTTTTACATAGATTGATCTTAATTCCAAATATTCATATGACTTCTTATATGGGTTGGGTGCAATTAAAACTAGTGTTCTTGTTAGTTACATAGGTTGAATGTAATTCCAACTATTTTTATTATTTATTATATGGGTTGGGTGTAATGTTAACCATTGTTATCTTCATGTATATATGTTGGGTGTAACACCAAACCTTCTCTTCTTTGATAATTGTGTTGGGTGTGATTAAAACCATGAATGTTTTTAGTACATGTGTTGGTAGTGATGTTAACCATGTTGGGTGTAACACAAAACCTTCTCTTCTTTGATAGTTGTGCATGATATTCATCATTACGAGGAGACATATATATTTTAGTTTATCATGTACCATAAACCATAATTCCATATTGAGTTGATTAGTTGATGGTTTCTAGGAACCAAAACAATTTATCTATCCCATAGTGAGGTAGAAATTGGCCTATGAAATATTTTTAATCTTGGGGGAATACTTCTATTAGTGGAAACATATGATGAATTCCTTTCCATTGAGAATGTTTGGCATGATAAATGGTTTCTTGTTTGGTTTGTTTTTCAGGGCAGTGGTGCAGTATAAACAGAAATACAATTCTTTTTTTCGGGT
The DNA here is from genome assembly GCA_963277665.1 of Viscum album. Classification (NCBI taxonomy): domain Eukaryota; kingdom Viridiplantae; phylum Streptophyta; class Magnoliopsida; order Santalales; family Viscaceae; genus Viscum; species Viscum album. Next base: position 2,085,917,899 of record OY728165.1, on the reverse strand, counting down.
CAGCATTTTGTTGCGGTTTTAACTGTCGCTAATGTGTTACCACTTATACATTTAGTGGCGGTTTAAACCGCCAGTAAATGTAATCAGCAATACACTTAGCGGCGGTTAAAACTGCCGTGAAATCACGTCGGAATTAGCGGCGGTTTTAACCGCCGCTAAGTAGGCGCATGGCATGCCTGAATTTCACGGCGATTATAGCCGCCACTAATTAAATAGCCCTTAAAACCACCGCTAAATTTACCAAAAACCGCCGCGAAATGAGGTACTCTGACACTTTTCTTTGACCACCATGAAATGCATAAAACCGCCACTAATAGATTTTCGACTCCAAGTTTAGCGGCAGTTTCTGCAATCCGCCACCAAACCATATAGCGGTGGTTTAAACCGACGCTATATGAAAAAAAACCACTGCTAATAGGCGGTTTTCCTGTAGTTTCACGTAACCACCCGTCAAATGTCAAAGTACCATTATAAAATCATAACATATAAAACATATATAAAGGAAAGGAAATATTTCCACATTTAAATCACAATATATCACTTAAATAAATTGAAATAAAAAATCCATAATCAAAACCATTTTAAAAATAAAAATTCATAAAAGTGTATATGGTATTTATTTTCCTTAAAAAACATTAAGGCTTGTTAAGGAAGCCAAAGAATAAATAATACTCATCGCGGTGGAACGATCATTATCCTCGCTTACATTAAATGAAACATTCCTTTTTTTCATTTAGTAAAACGCTTCATATAAAAATATAAACTTTGAAAATTCATGGGTGTTTATACAGTGTATAAAATAAAGTCGTGTATTAAAACAAAATATGCGTCAACGAAAGGAGATTGAGACAAAGTCCCTTACCTCATGTCCAACTTGACTGGATCATTCTTTTATCCCCAGAATAATAAACTAAAGTTAATTTCTACTCAATTAAGAAACTTTTTCAAGTTTATTATTCCAATTATTTCACTTATTAGAATGTTATAAACATTATGTAATCATTTATGTTAATAATGTTCGTTTTGTCGATATTTGGTGCTTGATCCAAAAATGAACACCCTATATTTACAAGTTTTCCATGTGGTCAATAGTCCATTATATCCAGAATGAAATTCATTATTTAGATATAATATATATCATATATATCCAGTATATATATATATATATATATTAGATGTATAATAGTACATATCATTTGGAGGTAAGAAATGAAATGCACTACTCATGGAGACGGTAAGCTGTACATATGCATGAACACTACATTCATTTATATTTCTTATTTTAATGGAATTAAAAATAATGATACATAGTTATATTATAATTATAGTATAATATCATATATAATATCATTAAATCCATCCTTTATATGTCCCACATGTAGCATTAATGAGTCTTATCACTTTAAAGGGGCGGTAGTCCACACTTTCTAAAATGAAATTATCGCGTTCACACTTAATGGAAACCATAAAAGGTATGCTATAAAAGAAAAATACAGGAGCATGAAGAAAAAATAAACATAATAGATTTCATATATAAATATCGTACCATCATAATGGCCACCGTGAGAGGCGGTAGGAGGTAATTGAATAATCATTGTTTTGTGAGGTGTTAGTTTTCCAGCCACAGAATCATTATGTTCTTCACCCATTAGATGGAGGTGTGTGTATGTGTAGATAGAATCCTTCTCAAAACAACATCTTAGTATATCGAGTATACTAGTGTTGCTATATAATAAATGAATAAAATGATTTTAGGGATTGGAGAAGTAAAATAAAATAAAATAAGTTAAGAGAGACTTTTACATTTATTTTTGGTAACTTCCTTTGTATGGAACCAAAAGGACTTCTTGAAGTGCCTTCTTCCCTTGTTAAGTGTAATGACCTGAATCCGGATCCCCTTCACTGGTTCCCTATACCCAGTTCGTCACATGAACTCAAGCGCATTTTCTCAAATGCCAGAGGCTGCTGACTAGCAGCGAGGGCCTTTATAAGTTATTAGGGAAACTATGCCCTCATTTGGTAAGGTATATAAGGTAAGAAAAACAATATTCAATAGCAGAAGTAGAAACAACATACATAACTGTAACCAACAATGGAATAATAAATATACAGTAATAATGATAATGATGTAGCATGTACAAGTATCTAAGGAAAGAAGAAAATACAACAACGTTCTGAAATACAACTGAACAAAAGTACTAAAGCAACAGAAAAATAAAAAAAGATGAGAAAATTCTCAGAATCACAAGCCTTGGCTCGGTCCCATGCTCTCCAGCTCCAGTACAATCAAGAACATAAAGTAGAAGGGAGCTTGCCCTTATCTATACCTGCAACAACATAGTCTGCTTTGGCCCAAAAGTATGGCCCAAAAAGGGTGTGAGGTAAAGTACCAGAAGCCAACCACCCAAAGATCTGTGCCTAACAGTTAATAAATTCATGTCAAGTAAAGTACATGAACAGTAAACAGGAAAATACACAGCAACTACAATTTACAGTCTAGCATATAAACTACACAAGTACAAAACAATCAACAAGTAAAACTAGGTAACCCCCTGGGTAGTTCACACAACCTAACCCTTATGGTTCAACCTATAAGTACTAGAAACCCCCTGGGAGGTACACACAGTCTCACCCCTCTGGTTCAGCTATGGAATAGACTCTCTAGGGAAGAAATCACCGTCAATTCCCCCTATATTCACGTATCGTACTAAAGGCTCTCTGGGGAAGCAGTCAACGTCAATTCCCCATGTGGCCCGCGTCAAGGAACTACAGACTCTCTGGGGAAGAACTCAACGTCAATTCCCCCTATGGTCTTTCATCGTAATTTAAAGACACTCTGGAGAATCCCTTACGTCCATTCTCCCTATGGTCCACTACACTAGGTTCTCACAGCCCTGTGTAAAGAAAATATGCATAGCGTGCGTGTATCATCCAAGTAAACCTCAAGAACTACTTGGATTTCATTATAATTCTCAATAACATAACAAATCTACAGTTCCACTATCGTACAACTACACATGGAAAATGAAAATATAACCTAATAGGAAAAACATGCATGGAAAAGCAACCTGAGCACAAAACAAATTACTCTACTCATGAGCATAAAACTCTACTACAAAAATCAAGCAATGAAGGCAAACAACAGGGCAAAATAGGGAACACACAATTCTCCGTTCAATAGAATTTTTGGAAATTGCACATAATATTCATCGAAATCCAACAGAAAAGCACAAACCACCTACCTTGATGCGAGGGGATCGATATACATGAACCACGTTGCCTGATTCTCCTCAGAATGGTGTAGATATAAGAAAATGCACAAAACGCTCAACCCATGATAACTCGAAAATGAGGTGGAACCATGGAACAAGGATAAAGTAGAAGAGAGAGGTTACTGTGGTGATCCCAACGCAACTGATGATGGAAATAATGGAGATCTGATGGAGTCACGGGGGCTCGGGGATGATTTTCGGCCGTACAGGTCTCTCTCGGATGAAAATCCTGAAGAAGAAGCAAGTTCTGTCTGTTAGGCGTGACCCCAGTCCATTTAATGAAAAAAAGTACATGAAGAGTACTTTTATAGTACACGGTGTGTACTAGGTCTTTCCATACTCCGCAAAAATCGGCCTCCACATCACTCCTACACACTGTGTGTGTGGCCCGGACACAGCCATAAAACGGCTTCGAGCGGGAAAAGAATACACGACATGTACTCAGAAAGTACATGGCATGTACTTCAAAATTTAAAAAGAACTCCATTTTTCTCAAAAACTCAAGAAAAAGGAAAATCATACCTGAATGAAGATTCATGTTCTTACAAACTTCACCCCTTCAAGAAATTCATCCCCAAATTTCCCTAACAAGGCAGAGAAGGAGAAACCCTGAACTGCTCCCGTCACTACGATCGTACATCAGCCTCCCTCTCCCAGGTCTCATCCTGTACTCACCCATACTTCCATAGCACCCATACAAGAAGGACATACCGCCCACAGAGGACCTTCGTACTACGATCGAAAATCCAGATGGGATACTCCTCAAACTATGCATCCGCTTCGAGCTCAACCTCCTCAGGCTGAAATACATGAGACGAGTATGAAAAGTAACGTCAGAGCTGAGAGACGTGGAAGATGTCGTGCATAGCCCGGTACCTCTGGGGTAGCTGAAACCTATAGGCGACCGGACCAACTCACTCCAAAACCTCAAATGGCTCGACATACCACGGTAGAAGCTTACCCAACCTCTAAATCCTCTTGTGTCCCAACCGCGGTGCAACACGCAGGAAAACCTGACCCCTGACCTCGAACTCCAGAGGTCGTCTCAACTAATTAGAATAAGACTTCTACCGAGACTGTGCTGTACCCAAACTCTTTGGAATCAACTATATCTACTCCGAAGTCTCCTGAACAAGACGGGGTCCCAGCAAGGCTACCTCTCATGCCTCCAGCAAGCATAACGGTGATCTGCATGGCCTACCGTAAAGAGACTCATAAGGTACCATCTGAATGGTTTCCTAGAAACATTTTTTTTATGCGAACTCCACCAGAGGGATATGCTTATCCCAAGAACTACCAACGTCTAGGATGAAAGCTCAGAGCATATCCTCAAGCACCTGGATCATGTGCTCAGACTGGACATTAGTCTGGGGATAGTATGCCTTACTCAAAAGTACCTAGCTACCCAAATTCTTCTGAAATACCTGCCAGAACCGAGAGGTAAAGTGCACATCTCTTTCTGAAACAATAGAGTGTGGAACTCCATGCAGATGAACAATCTCTCCAATGTAAAGTCTTCCTAGATCATCTACACTGAAGATTTATTTGATCTGAAAGAAGTGAGAAACCTTTGTGAGCCTATCGACGAAAACCCTAATAGCATCGTTCCCCCGAGGCGACCTCGACAACCAAATCACGATTTTCAACTCAACATCGTTCAAATTCCACTCTGAAATGGGTAACTGATGGAAAAGGCCAGCTGGTCACTGATGCTCTACCTTCACCTGCTGACAAGTAGATCATATCATGACAAAACCAGTAACATCCCTCTTCATACTTGGCCACTAGTACTGGAGATGAAGATCCCGATACATCTTGGTGATGCTAGGATGAACTGCCAAAAATGAGGAATGAAAATCCCACATCAGCTCCTCGCGTATGTCTGTTGGCACCCATACGCGTCCCTGGAAATGCAAGGTCTCATCCTCGACCACTGTCCATCCCAGAAGAGGGTCCTTTCCTGGTACACTCTCCCACAGGACTAAGCCTTCTGAGTCTGATAGCTGCCTCATCCGTACCCGATCAAGTAGTGTAGAGGTAACAGCTACAAAAGATAGGAAAGTCTGTCCCTGTCTGTCATGCACCTCCATATGCATCTCAGAGAATAGATACATAAGATGACACTCACTGATAGCCTCATGAACTACCTGAATCTGAGTTCTCCTGCTCAACGCATCTTCCACAACGTTGCCCTTTCCCGGCGTATAGGCATGCTCAAAATCAAAATACTGATGATACTCGACCCAACTGCACTACCTCAGATTCAGATCACGTTGAGTAAATATGTACATGAGACTCTTATGGTCGGTGAAAACCTCAAAGTGCTCTTCTAGAATGTAATGTCTTCAATAGCGTAAGTCATGAACAACATCTCCCAACTCTAGATCATGCATCGAGTAGTTTCTCTCATGTGGACTCAACTACCGAGACCCGTAAGCAACGACTACATCTCCCTACATAAGCACAACTCTTAGCCCGATATATGAAGCATCACAATAAACGATGTAGCACGTTCCTAGATCTGGAAAGACTAGTATCGGTGCCAACGTCAACCTTCGCTTAAGATCCTGAAAGGCTAACTCACAAGAATCTGACCATAAGAAATCCCCCTCCTTCTTGGTCAGACCTGTCAAGGGTGCTGCAAGGTGTGAAAAGTCCTGAATGAAGCATCTGTATTATCCAGTCAGCCCTAGGAAACTCCGTACCTCAAAAACATTCTTCAGCTACTCCTAGGAGACTACATCTCTCACTTTCTCTGGGTCCACAAATACTCCTGCCTCTGAGATGACGTGACCCAAGAAGTGAATCTGTTCCATCCAAAAGTGGCACTTCGAGAGTTTAGCAAAAAGTTGATGCTCTCTCAGTGTACTCAAAACGATCTCAAAATGGGTATCATGGTCATGTCAAGTGAGCGAGTACACAAAGATATCATCAACGAAGAAGAAGGAATCCAAGTAAGGATGGAACAATCGGTTCATCAGTTCCATGTAAACTACTGGTGCATTCGTGAGACCGAACGGCATGACTATATACTCATATAGACCATACCTGCTCTTGAAGGCCGTCAGAGGTATATCTGATGGTCTAACGTGAAACTGATGATAACCGGACCTCAAGTCGATATTAGAGAACACAAGATCTTGTCGAAGCTGATCAAAGAGGTTATCGATCATTGGAAAGGGATATCGGTTCTTGACCGTCAACTGGTTCAGCTTCTGATAATCCACACAATGTCGAAGGGTACCGTCTGGCTTCTTCGCAAACAGGACAGGCGAACCCCAAGGAGAAGTTCTGGGTTCGGTGAAACCCTTTTCATGCAACTCCTCCAATTTTTTTTGTGCTCCTGCAACTCAGGTTTATCCATCCTATAATGAGGAATGGACACTGGTTCTACTCCTGGCATGAGCTCAATCATGAATTCTACCTCACGCTCCAGAGGTAAACTTGAAAAGTTCTCTGGAAAGACATCCCTGAAATGATCCACCACTGGAGGAAATTCTAGCTACAAAGTTCCTTGATCATCCAGATAAAGACTAGCAATCTCGTCTATCACCTTTCCCAGCCCATGATGCTCGAGTCCTGCTCGACTCTTCTGAACGTCCCATTCTCCTCTATGAAGAAAAGACTCACCCTTAGGTGAAATAAAGCACACTCTTCGGTGATAATAGTCGACAATTTCCTGGAAGGGAACCAACCAGTCCATCCTGAGGATGAAATCATAGCCTGTCAGCCCTAGGACATAGAGGTCCCATGAGAAACGATACCCTATAACCTCGATATGGCACTCTATACACTGGTGCACACTAGATTTCCTCGTCCCCAAAGGTGTGTCTAGTGTCAATGATTCGGAAGAAGAAAAGTCAAAGATACCAAGGCATTCCACAACCGCAACAGAGATAGAGCTATGTGTGTCACTAGTATCAAAAAGAGCTGAAGATAAAACTTGAGGCTACTAAAATTGTACCTCGAATTGTAGAAGGTCCGGGATCCTGATCCTGATAGGTTTACTCCACCGCAAAAGTCTGGCCTGCCCCTAGGACCTATGACCCAACATGAACACTCTAAGCTGAACCCCCTGTTGGCGATGAAGAACCAGTGACTGACTGCCAAGACCTCGACCTCCGCATCAGCCCAAACGACTGGAATAACTCCAGTTCCATGACTGGTGTGAAACTGGTGGTTCTTCTCATGAACAAGGAGTCATGGAAGAACCCCTGTTACCAGCTACTGGAGTGAATACCTAGTATAAACGCTGAAGGTGACCCATATTGCTGCAAGATCGACACTCCATTGGGTCCCTTTGGCACTATGGCCTCGTGTGCCCTGCCCTTCTACACTGGTAGCATACTACATGGATACCTGAATATTTATCTTGCCTCCTCGGATAACCGCAAGTAGGCTCCCAATGGCGCTTCCTGCTGTCATTTGGAGGAACACTAGCTCTGGAAGCAAAAACGCCCTGGCTCATAGCTCCAGAGTCTTTCAGATTGCGCTCCACAATGAGTGCCTTGTTCATGATGGAAATGATGGAAGTCAAATGAAGGATGTTCACCTGAGAGCGGATCTCCCGCCTGAGTCCATCCTCAATCTTCCTTGCTAAAAACACCTCACTTCTATCCCAGAGGGGTGTGAAATGCTGCAGCTCGGTGAAATGAGAGGAATAGTCCATGACAGAAAGAGTACCCTGCTCTAGACTCATGAACTCCCGGGCTCGATCGGCCCTCAAGGTCTCCAAGTAGAAGTAGTCGTAGAACACGCACTGGAACCCCTCCCAAGCCATAACCGGCTGATGAACTGCCTGTGAGATCACGTCCCACCACCTCTTGGATTAGTCTGGGAGCATGTAGGAAGTGAACTTGAACTGCCTCACTGGAGGTGTCTCTAGATGCTCTATGATAGTCAACATGGCTTCCAGCCTTGACTCTGAAGTCTGAGGACCTCTTTCCCCAGAGAATGTGGGAGGATGCTGCTGCTAGAAAACCCACATCAAGTCATCCATAGTCGAGGAAAGTGGTGGTGCTCCCTAAAAGGTTTGCATCATCCTCATAAAGACTTCCCTGAACTACGCATCAGTGCCTGCAACTGGTATGACAACCAGAGCCAAGGCTGGCCCGACTGGAGGATCGGCAGGAAGTCCCTGATCAGCCATATCTGGCGTCTGATCACTGCCTGATGATAGATGCACAACCGGAGGACGTCTTGGAGGCATAGCTCTAAAAGATCAAAAACGCACCTTAGATCAGAATTAACAAAGACTGATAATAGAAGAGTACAAAATAGGAACAAGGGATGAAAAAAATATATGTTTACAAAACACGACTACATGGCGTGTATAAAAACTAAACAGTGTGTCTTCATAAGCCACTGACATGGGAGTGTACCCCTGCCCTACGGTTCATGTAACACCACAACCTACACGGCGTGTTGACCCCACACACGGCGTGTAATTGAAAACTATTCCCATGCCCGAGTCTCTTTACACGGCTAACCCACACAGTCCGTCATAACCCGAGACTACACGACGTGTTATGAACAATAATGGCATGTAATAGACAAGGATTTGGAGTCCCGTGTTGTGAAACACTCGGTCGACTACACGGCTGAACCTTACACGGCGTGTATAGGTGAAGGTGACATAGTCCCATGTCGTTCGGGATAGGGCTGGGTACCTGAACTAGACTACACGGCGTGTTCTGAAACACAAGGTGTGTCTAAGAAAAGGTAACTCCAACCCGTGTTTTTTGTGACACGGCCGGGTACCTAGACAGGACTACACGGCATGTTCCTTTATAACACGGTGTGTTCTACTCGAGCTTCCCAGACCCGTTTTTTTAGTGACACGTTCGGGTACATAGCTCCGAACTACACGGCGTGTACCTATCGTACATGGTGTGTTCCTGATGTTATTTCTACAACAGCGTGTCCCTGCCCACACAGTCAGTGAAACTGTCTAAAAAATACATGGTGTGTAGTCAATAAGTACACACTGTGTATTCTGGTTTTTTCTGGGCAGTAGCTCAGAAACTACACAGAAGCCCAGAAAACACAGAAATCAAGGCATGGAGGTGCCAATTTCCGATTCTTGAGGACCCATAACACTTGAAGAATCAAAATTGGGCATTCATTTAAGCAATGTAGGAAACAAAAAATCCTCCAACAAGGTAGTAGATATTCTATCAAACATCTATCACAACAACATGCTTAATCTACAAAAAGTCCATCACAACAACATGCAATCGCAAATTCACCCTAGATGGCATGGAAAGAATGCATGGAATGTGATTTCTACAAGTTCCTATATGATGCATGAGATGGAATACCCGCATCTCATCTAGTTGTGATAGAAATGGAACTGCAATCGTCAAGGAAATAACAACACAAAGCTTGTGAATCACTCTAGGTGAAATCATATAAACCGTAAAATCTCAAAACCAGTAAACTGCAATTAATGAGGTATTATGGATTTTCCCTGTACACGAGGTAGCTACTCCCGAGAAAAGTTTAATACCAAGTACCGAATCCATCTTATCCCTAGATAACGTCTCCAAACAGTAAATCAAGAGAAGAAAACCCTCTGATACCACTTTGTAACGTCCTGAATCCGGAGCCCTTCCAATGGTTCCCTATACCCAGTTCGCCACATGACCTCAAGCGCATTTCCCCAAATGCCAGAGGCTGCCGACTAGTAGCATGGGCCTTGGTAAGTTATTGGGGAAACTATGCCATCATTTGTTAAGGTATAAACATTAAGAAAAACAATAGTCAATCGTGGAAGTAGTAAAAATATACGTAACTGTAACCAATAGCAGAAGAATAAATATATAGCAATGATAATAATGATGCAGCAGATAAAAGTATCTAAGGAAATTAAAAAACACAAAAACGTGCTAAAATACAACTGAACAGAAGTACCAATGAAAAAGAAAAAGAAAAATAGATGAGAAACTCCTCAGCATCGCAAGCCTCGGCTCGGTCCCATGCTCTCCAGCTCCAGTGCAATCAAGAACCTGAAGTAGAAGGGCGCTTGCCATTATCTATACATGTAACAACATAGTCTTTTTGGGCCCAAAATCATTGCCCAAATAGGGTGTGAGGCAAAGTCCCAGTAGGAAACCACCCAAAGATCTTTGCCCAACAGTCAATGAATACATGACAAGTAAAGTACAGGAACAGTAAATAGGAAAATACACAGCAACTACAATTTACAGTCTAGCATATAATCTACACAAGTACAAAACAATCAACAAGTAAAACAAGGTAACCCCCTGGGTATTTCTCACAGCCTAACCCATATGGTTCAACCTATAAGTACTAGAAACCCCCTGGGAGGTACACACAATATCACCCCTCTGGTTCTTCTAAGGAAAAGAATCTATGGGAAAGCACTCACCGTCAATTCCCCCTATAGTCTCATATCGTACTAAAGGATCTCTGGGGAAGCACTCAATGTCAATTCCCCCTGTGGCCCACATCGAGGAACTACAGACTCTCTGGGGAAGCACTCAACATCAATTCCCCCTATGGTCTCACATCGTAATTTAAAGACAATCTGAAGAAGCCCTTACATCCATTCTCCCTATGGTGCTCTACACTAGGTTCTCACAGTCCTATGTAAAACAAACATGCATAGCGCACATGTATCGTCCATGTAAACCTCACAAACTACTTGCCTATCATTCTAATGCTCAATAGCATAACAAAGCAACAGTTCCACTATCCAACAACTACACATGGAAACATGCAAAAACACCCAAAAGGAAAAAAAGCATGGAAAAGAAACCTGAGGACAAAACAAATTACTCTACTCACGAGCATAAACCTCTACTATAGCAATCAAGCAAAGCAGGCAAACAGCAGGGAAAAATAGGGAACACACAATTCCCCGTTCAAGGGAATTGGTGGAAATTGCACATAATATTCAACGACATCCTACAGAAAGGCCAAACCAAATACCCTGATGCTAGGGGATCCATATACATGTACCATGATGCCTGATTCTCCTCATAATGACATAGATATAAGAAAAATCACAAAATGGTCAACCCACGATAATTCAAAAACGAGGAGGAACCATAGAACAAGTATAAAGTAGAAGAGAGAGCTTACCGAGGCGATCCCAATGCAATAGATGGCAGTTAGAACAGAGATCAGACAGATGCATGGGTGCTCAGGGAAGATCTTTGGCCCTATAGTTCGGTCTCGGATAAAAATCTTGAAGAAGAAGCAAGTTCTTTCCGTTAGGCGCAACCCCGGTTTGTTTAATTAAAAAAAAGAAAGTACACGACATGTACTTTTAGAGTACACAACGTGTACTAGGTCTTTCCGTACTCCACCAAAATCGGCCTCCATGTCACCCCTACACACTGTGTGTGTGGACCGAATATGGCCAACACACGGCTTCGAGTGGGAAAAGAGTACACAGCGAGTACTCAGAAATTACACGGCATGTACTTCAAAATTTCCCAAAAACTCTATTTTTCTCAAAAACACAAGAAAAAGGAAAAACATACCTGAATGAAGATCAGTGTTCTTACATTAAGGATTCTTGGAGGTTTATAGGGATGTAGGGAGCTTAATTGGGAAGAGTTTGGATGAGCCAAAAGGCTTGAGAGGTGTGAGTAATTGGTTAGAAGTGAGGGCTTTTTATAATGGGGGGCTCTTGAGGAAATTTTGAAAATATTGTTTTATTATATAATGATATTTGATTTATAAATGTCCAAAAATAATTATAGTATAATAAAAGATGACTCATGGTAGAAATTAAATCATCCAATAAGAATTGGAATGGTTTTGGATGTTATTTTAATATTTATAATCTAATATATTTAAATGATTTATTAACGAGGTAAACACTATATCATTATTGTGTCATAAATAATTTAATTTATTCAATATCAAAAAATTATAAAAAAAGTACCATGATATAGGAAATCCTTTTATATTTCAAATGAATATTTAGAGTCAAAATTATTACTTATATATAACCAAATAAATATTTATTTACTAAAAGACATTTTTATGACATTTTTTCCTTTACATTAAATTAATTACTCTAAAGTGTCATTATCATTCATAAGTGTCTCCATGGGGTCCCAAAATATACCCAATGATTCCAATGGTCATCCATTACTCATCCAATAATGTTAAGACAAGTTTTAAGGTAATTTTAAATTATCATAATATTCTTTTTATCTTGAATTGCGCTATTTACCTTTAACCGTCGTAAATAAAAGTCAAAAGATAATATTCACCAAAAATTATTTTATTCTTATTGAATCAAATGATACATACTAATAAAAACCATGTATGTAGGATATTCGAAATTCAATTCAAATAATAGGTAAATTTTCAATTAAATGAAAAAGTCTTTTTTTAACTACTAGTAAGTGGTTTCACTTTTCATCAAAAATTGATGTTTTTTAGAAAAAACCCAAAAAGCCAGACTAAAATATAATTGATATTATGAATTCAAAAATGCTGTCTATTTTTCTATATTCAAAAAATATAAGTGGAATTAATTAATTTAAAATTAATTCCTGTTATTAAAACAAATATCGTGTTTTTAAGAAACAATAACAATCAAAACATTAACACTAGTTTATGTCCACTTAAAAAGTGAAATTTATTTCAATGACCATCATTGGATTAAATGGTAAAATTATATTATAATTATAATTTAAAACCAATAAAAAAGACAATCTATCCATATAAATAAATTATATAAAAACATGGTTTTGAATTAAAATACAATATTTTTCACTATTTATTAAAAAATGAACTTTATCAGAAAAATTCCAAAAAAATTACACAAAGTATATTTTGAAGTCCCTAATATAATAAATGAATTATTTGGTCTTATAGAATATATTAATGTTACCAAAACTATATTTAAAGAGGGTTTTCCATTAAAATGTGGTAAATAGACCTTTTAATGTAAATTATGCTTTAAATTAGATTCATTCATTTTTTAAGCCTCTAACATTAATTGGATAAGTGTGATTACATTTAACAAACATGTATAATCATATTTTAGTTATTTTCATTAATTCTCATCAATACAATGACTAGGAGTTAATAATATTATTTTATTCATGTGCAACATAAGATTTCAAAGAAACCTATTGTTGCATATTGAGTATGTTATAGAACATGGAAACCCCTTTAAAGAAAAATTACTATTTCATTCACAAATATTAATAAATATGAAATATGTCTTATTAATTTTTTACTTTGGATTTTACATCCCTCCCCCTTTTGGTAATTGAATCCTCACAATTTTACATGTCAAAATAAGTGGGGGTATTTATCCCTCATAGAATTTTCAGACTCCCACGTTGCCTCTTCAACCAAATGGTTTTTCCACAAAACCACTACCTAGTGAATTACATTATTCTGCAACACATGCTCTATATGGTCAATAATCTAGACCTGTTGTTCTTAATAGGAGAGATTATCTTCCAGGTGAACTACCTCTGGGCTTAAAACATAAGATAGATCTAGCATATAATTTCTCAACATCGAAACATGTAAAACATTGTGTACTTGGAATGAACGTGGAGGTAAATAAACTCTGTACACCACTTATACAACTTTATCATGGATTTCATAAGGTCCAATGAACCTCGAACTCAAATTTCCCTTCATACCAAAATTCATCACACTTTTCCATGGAGAAACTTTGAGAAAGACATGATCACCTATCTCAAAAGAAATATCCTTACTCCGGTTATCTGCATGACTTTTATGTCTTCTCTGAGCTATTCTCATGTGCTTTTAAATCAACTAAACTTTCTCTGCTATATCTTCTACCAATTCTGGTACCATCAGCTTCTTTTCACCTACTTCATCCCGAAATGCTATAGTTCGACAATGATTTTCATATAATGCCTCAAATAGGGCCATCTTTATACTGGAATGAAAATTGTTATTATATGAAAATTCAAAAAATGAATGATGTTGGTCCCAACTACCCTGATAATCCTTCGAGGAAGCCCGTAACATATCCTACAATGTATGAATTGTTCGTTAGGATTGTCCATTTGATTGATGATCAAAAGTTGTTCTAAAATTTAATTCAGGACCCAACAACTTCTGAAGGCCTTTCTATAAGATCAAAGTATAGCTAGGATCATGATCAGATACAATGGATAGGGGAACTCCATGCAACCTGACTATCTCTTTAACATACAACCAAGAAAGTGGATCTAGAGACAATGTATCTCGAATAGGAAGGAAATGAGAAGATTAGTCAATAGATCAACAATAACCCAGATATCATTACTACATTGAGATGTCTTGGGTAATCCCACAGTGAAGTCCATGGATATATTTTCCCATTTCCACTCTGGCACCAGAAACATCTAAAGCACTGCTTTTTCTAACTGTAACTCTGCTTTAATCTGATTACCAGTCAAATACTTCACAGTAAAATCCAAAATATCTCTTTTCATTCCATCCCTCCAGTAATACTCACAAAGATATATGTACAGCTTAATACTGCTAGGATGAACTGAAAAAGAGGAAATATTGTTGTACCTCTCGTATCCCCTCGTGGTTTAATTTTCATGATCACAATCACTTTCATGTTTATCTAATCCTTTTTCAAGTGTTTTTGGATAATAGGAATCTTTTCAGGTGGCCAAGGAATTAGGCCAAGAAAGCAAGAAGCAAAACTGGACTGAAATTCAGTCCACCGGTCAGCCGGTGGCTTTGTCACCGGCCAGCCGGTGGCACCCAGATGAATAGTGGTTGCTACTGTCTCCCCACCGGCCAGCCGGTGGCTCCTCCACCGGTCAGGCGGTGGAGCCTAGACCAAAATCCTTCTCAACATCCAAGGCACCGGCCAGCCGGTGGCCCTGCACCGGCCAGCCGGTAGCCCAGTCAAACTAGCCGTTGGCTTTGACCAGTCAACTCCCATTTGGCCTCCAACGGCTCCGAGGCCCTTTACAACGGCTCCGAAGACTCCCCAAGGGTTCCATGCCTATAAATAAAGGCCAAGGAAGCCCCGGACACCACCCAGGAACCATACAGAAGCCCACGGACACCTTTTTGATCATTTGGCGTACCTCCGGCGCATTCCTCCAAGGGAACCCCAATAGCTCCAACTCAATTCCACATCCAAGGAGCTCCATCATAGAAGCTTGGGAGTGCACGTCTTCAACTCCAATCATCCTCCGGCGCCCAAAGCTTCTCCAAATACGGTTTTTCATTGTTTTATTTATTTTGAGCTTAAAATTGGGTTTGTGCCTACAAACCCCAAACTCTTTCTCATCCCCTCTTTCTTTTGGGTTTCACATCACCACTAAGGTGTGAAGAGGTTGTCGAGATTTCCTTTAAATAGCTTGAGACATAGGTGAGCTATCCTTCACCTGTAAGAAGGATAGTGGGTTCTTGCTAAACCATTAAAAGCAAGTGGGTTCTTGCTTAACCAACAAAAGCAAGCTGTAATAGGTCCAAGTGCTACCTCAAAGCCTAGTGGGTTTCTTGCTAAAACCATTGAAAAGAAAGCGGTAGGAATCTCTCAACGGTTGAGTTGGGAGCGGAGACGTAGGCCGGGTTTTGGCCGAACTCCGTTAACAATTTCTTGTGTCTTGCCTCTTTTATTTTCCGCTGCACTTTCACTTTGATTTTAATTTGTTAATCTTTTTTTAAAAGGCAATTCACCCCCCCTCTTGCCATCCTTCCCGTATTTCTCCGACCCAACAATTGGTATCAGAGGGAGGTTTTTGAATAATTCCCTAAACCGGTTTCAAATTAAAGATCCTTTTTGATGGCTTCTACCGCTTCTTCTTCTCAAACCCTCGAAGGTCATTCATTGGGTCGTGCTCCATTTTTTGATGGAACCGACTATAATTATTGGAAAACCCGCATGACCAATTTTCTTAGAAGTATAGGATATCCCATTTACAAAATAGTCATGCAAGGTTACACTTTGTCTACCCCCGACGAATCTAAATGGACCCAAGCCGACATTAGAAATTTTGAGCTAGATGGAAAAGCCATGAATGCTCTTCATTGCGGCCTTGACCGAAATGAGTTCAATCGAGTTTCCACATGCACCTCCGCACATGAAATCTGGAAACTTTTGGAGGTTACCCATGAGGGGACCAACAAAGTAAAGGATACTCGATTGGACATGTACCGTCAGGATTTTGAGTCTTTTTCCATGCACCCAAATGAATCAATTTCTGAAATGTTTACTCGATTTACTGATGTGTGCAATGGTAGAAAATCTCTTGGAGATGACATTTCTGCAGAAACAATGGTCAAGAAGATCCTATGGGTCCTTCCGAGCTCATGGGCACCTAAAGTGACGACAATCCAAGAAGCTAAGGATGTCAAAAACATGCCGGTCGAAGAGCTCATCGGATCTCTCATGACTTATGAGATCACGATGAGGAGGCAAGCTCAAAAGGAGGGCACACCAATCAAGACACCAAAGAACATTGCCCTCAAGGTACAAAAAGAAGTAAGCTCCTCCTCATCCTCATCTTCCTCATCTAAATCATCTTCAAGCGGCGACTCGGAAATGGAGAATCTCGCCCGCCAGATGCACAAGTTTATGAAGAAGCACAAGAAGAAGAAATCCCGCAAGCATCGAAAGCAAGAACCCACCGCAAGATCCGAGCCCAAGGTAAAATGCTACGGGTGCGGCGAAAAGGGCCATTACAAGCCCGATTGCCCACTCAACAAGAAACGGGCTAAGGAAAAAGGAAAGAAAAAGGTCCTCAAGGCGACATGGAGTGACACCTCCTCATCATCCTCCTCCTCCTCTTCCTCGAGCGACCAAGGTACAAAATGCCTAATGGCATTTCATGAGGTAACTTCTTCCGACTCCTCTTCCTCTTGTTCTTCAAATTCCAATTCTTTAAATCATCTATCTTATGAAGAACTCTCACACGCTAGAGACCAACTAGAAAATGGTTTTCATGAGCTTTCTTCAAAATTCGTTGCTTTAAAAAAGAATTTCAAAAAACTCTCTTCCGAAAAAGAACAACTTCTCAAAGAGAAGGAAGATTTGTCCCTTAAAATCCAAAATTTTCCAAATGTTGATTCCATGGAATCAACCATCAAAGACCTAAGGGAGACCCTAGCTAACTTCACCCAAGGGGAACAAAATTTGAACAATCTCCTAGGTTCCCAACGAATATCTAGAACCACCCAAGGGCTTGGCTACACCAATATAGCCTCCTCCTCCCATGCTCCAACTGTTTTTGTAAGGGGGAGCTCTTGTTATAAATTTTGTAACTATTGTAAAAAACCCGGGCACATGATATATGAATGTAATTGCAAAAACGCCCGGTATGGTAGGCCCAAATCGATTTTTTATTCGGATGAATTCTATAGGAGAAGACCCGCTACAAGGAAAGTGTGGATTGAAAAATCCCTCTTAGCGAGTCTCTCCGGGCCTAAAATTGTCTCTTTTCAAAATCCCTCTCCACGGTGACTTTTTGTTTTTATTTAGGGGGATTTAGGTTTGTTTAAGCTTTTTGTTTCAATTCAAACTTTCAATTTCAAATTAAACCCTTTTGATTTTCAATTTCAAAATTTTCAATTCCAACTTTCAATTTCAACACTTGGTATCAAAATTTTCATTTCAAAATATTCAATTCGAATTTTTCATTCAAAACTTTCAGTTCAAACTTTTGATTCAAAACTTTCAATTCAAAATTTTCATCTCAATTTTGATTCAAAAATTTCAATTCAAACTGTTATTCAATTTTCAATTTATTCAATTTGTATTTACAATTTTCATTTCAAATTTTCATTTCTAGTTTTTCAAATCTCTTTTCCCTCAATCAAGTTTTATGCCCCACGCTATTTTGATAATCACAAAGGGGGAGAAATTTCTTGATTGATTGGGGGAGAATCCTTTTCATCATGCTTAGCATTTCTTTTCAATTTCAGTTTTTTACTTTAATTGTTTTGGTGATTGTGATCATCAAAATAGGGGGAGATTGTTGTACCTCTCGTATCCCCTCGTGGTTTAATTTTCATGATCACAATCACTTTCATGTTTATCTAATCCTTTTTCAAGTGTTTTTGGATAATAGGAATCTTTTCAGGTGGCCAAGGAATTAGGCCAAGAAAGCAAGAAGCAAAACTGGACTGAAATTCAGTCCACCGGTCAGCCGGTGGCTCTGTCACCGGCCAGCCGGTGGCACCCAGATGAATAGTGGTTGCTACTGTCTCCACACCGGCCAGCCGGTGGCTCCTCCACCGGTCAGCCGGTGGAGCCTGGACCAAAATCCTTCTCAACATCCAAGGCACCGGCCAGCCGATGGCCCTGCACCGGCCAGCCGGTGGCCCTGCACCGGCCAGCCGGTAGCCCAGTCAAACTAGCCGTTGGCTTTGACCAGTCAACTCCCATTTGGCCTCCAACGGCTCCGAGGCCCTTTACAACGGCTCCGAAGACTCCCCAAGGGTTCCATGCCTATAAAT
Source organism: Viscum album (assembly GCA_963277665.1). Lineage (NCBI taxonomy): Eukaryota > Viridiplantae > Streptophyta > Magnoliopsida > Santalales > Viscaceae > Viscum > Viscum album. Next base: position 2,085,899,186 of record OY728165.1, on the reverse strand, counting down.
AAAGGCCAAGGAAGCCCCGGACACCACCCAGGAACCATACGGAAGCCCACGGACACCTTGTTGATCATTTGGCGTACCTCCGGCGCATTCCTCCAAGGGAACCCCAATAGCTCCAACTCAATTCCACATCCAAGGAGCTCCATCATAGAAGCTTGGGAGTGCACGTCTTCAACTCCAATCATCCTCCGGCGCCCAAAGCTTCTCCAAATACGGTTTTTCATTGTTTTATTTATTTTGAGCTTAAAATTGGGTTTGTGCCTACAAACCCCAAACTCTTTCTCATCCCCTCTTTCTTTTGGGTTTCACATCACCACTAAGGTGTGAAGAGGTTGTCGAGCTTTCCTTTAAATAGCTTGAGACATAGGTGAGCTATCCTTCACCTGTAAGAAGGATAGTGGGTTCTTGCTAAACCATTAAAAGCAAGTGGGTTCTTGCTTAACCAACAAAAGCAAGCTGTAATAGGTCCTAGTGCTACCTCAAAGCCTAGTGGGTTTCTTGCTAAAACCATTGAAAAGCAAGCGGTAGGAATCTCTCAACGGTTGAGTTGGGAGCGGAGACGTAGGCCGGGTTTTGGCCGAACTCCGTTAACAATTTCTTGTGTCTTGCCTCTTTTATTTTCCGCTGCACTTTCACTTTGATTTTAATTTGTTAATCTTTTTTTAAAAGGCAATTCACCCCCCCTCTTGCCATCCTTCCCGTATTTCTCCGACCCAACAAATATGAGCTTCAAAAAACAATTCATTCTTCAACTATAAATCACAATACACACATAATCTCTTTCCAAATCTCAAAGCACAGTCATTATCAATGTTAAATTCAGGGAACATACCCTTATAAACCAACTCTACCTTTTTCTGTAACTCACTATCTTATTTATGTGCTTTCTTTATTCTATTTGATAGAGATGATCTTACTGACACGAGATAAAAAAAGAAGAATTTTTATCACCAACAACTTCTATTCCAATATTTATCAAATACAAAATAGAAGGATATTATTCAAAAAATAACATGGTTAATGAAGCATTACTTTTTCAACTCAAAGCATCAACCACTTTATTTTCTTTTCTTGAATGTCAATGGATTGTGCAATCATAATCCTTGATTAATTCCAGCATCTACTATGTCTCATGTTTAATTCTTTCTGAGTGAGTATATACATTAACATTTTGTGGTCAGTATAAATTTCAAATTTTACACCATACAAATGATGCCTCCAAATTTTTAAAGAAAAAACAATAGAAGATAATTCCAAATCATGTGTAGGGTAATTTATCTCATGTGGTTTCAACTAACGTGAAACATAAGCAATTACCTAATCATTCTGCATTAGGACACAACCAAGTCCTTTTCAACGAAGCATCATTATAGATAACAATATCACCATTTCTAGATGGGAGAGACAAACCTAGATCATTCACCAGTCTTCCTTTGAATTCCTGAAAACAATAATCACATTATTTTGTCCACATGAACTTAACACCTTTTTGAATTAACTCAGTCATTGGACTAGATAACCATGAAAACATTTCAACAAACCACCAGTAATAACCTAACAACCATGAAATCTACAAATCTAAGTTATATTTGTTGGACTTGTCCATTCTTCAAAAACTTTTTTTTAGCAGGAACAAGAGTTATGCCATTTTTTGTAACAATGTGTCCATGGAAAGAGATTTGTTGCAAACAAAACTCACACTTAATGAATATCACAAATAGATTTTTTTTTTCTTTTAAGGCTTGAAATACAACACTTAAATTACATTCATGTCCCTCCTTACTTCTGTAATAAAACAGAATATCATCAATGAACACAACCAAAAACATATCCATGAACTCATGGAAATTTCTATGCATAAGATCCATGAATAAATCTCGTGCATTGTTTAACCAAAAGGCATAACTAAAAATTCATAATGTATATATCTACTATGAAATGTGGACTTCAAAATGTCTTCTTCCTTTAATTTCCACTGATGGTACCCCGATCTCAAGGTAATCTTCGAAATATACTGAGCTCTTAGGAGCTGATCAAACAAATCATAGATATGAGGCAAAGGATAATTATTCTTAACAGAGATGTTATTCAATGCTCTATAATCAATGCAATGTCTCATTGAACCATAATTATTTTTATCAAACAATACAGGATCACCCCTGGGGATGTGCTAGGTTGAATGAAACCTGTATCTAATAACTCATGCAATTTCTTCATTAACTCAAAAAGTTCAATTTGGGCCATTCCATTAGGGGGTTGTGAAATTATCTTACGATCATAAACTAAGTCAACAATACATTCAACTTCAAGATCTGGTATAACACCAGGAAGCTCATCAAGAAAAAAAAAATGAAGATACACATTTACCACTGGCACATCATTAATCTGAATCGATCCGTTATTTGCAACAATATGTGCATGATAACATTAATTTCCATATTTTACTAGTTTCTTATCCTCCTGATATGTTATCAAAAGAAAGGGTTCATTCTTGTACATAAACTATAAATATTTTAGAAACTAAACCTCTTTAGCCTTGCATTCTATCTTAGCATGATAAACAGATTGTCAATCCATGTCCAAAATAACATCAAACTCTACTAGATGAAAAAAATAAGGTTTGTAGTTAGATTCTTCCTGCACAAAAGGAATGGAAAGTATATTATTTTTTATTTTTGTCTCAATATTTCCTCTATGGGTTTTTACCATATCTTCTGTATTATTATCATGATATAGAATTTCCAATTTACTAGAAAACTTATCAGAAATGAAAGAGTGTGTAGACCATGAATCGAACAACACATTGGAATAATCTGAACAAACAAACAGTGTACATGGTACTACTTTGTTCGATGGCCCAACATCTATTGAAGTTGTTGCAAAGGATTTCACCACCCCTTTATACTTGTAGTCTGGATGCTTTCCCTCAGTTTAGTTCTTTGCTGGACACTAATTTGCATAATGAACCATTTTATTACGCTTAAAACATCTTACCAATGTCTTTTCATTGCTTGATTGATCATCTCCCTTATTGTTACAGGCAATATGACTAGACATACCACACCAGAAGCACATTCCGGAGTTTGATAAACATTCTCCAAGATGCTTTTTACAACACTTCTCACATGTTGGATATATAATTTTAATACCTCTAGGTATCATTGATGAATTATTTCCCTTTGACTACCAATTGTAACTCTTATTCTGTTGTTTTTCAAAGAAAACCTGATCATCTGTAAACTCCATTTCCACCTTCTCTGCACATCGAACAAGTTTTTCATAACTTTAGAACTAAAAAGAGGCAAATTCTCTTTGATATCGTGGAATCAATGATGAGTATAATCGATTTATCTTATTATCATGATATCAGATGAAATTTGGTGAATACCTTGCCAGTCTAGTGAACTTTGCTTCATAAGCAGCCACTGTGTCATCCTCCTACCTCAATTCTAGGAATTGATTGTCTATCCTAAGACGAACCACCTTAGGAAAATATTTCACAAGAAACATACCTTTGAATTCATCCTAATCAAGAGCATAAATATCCTCACTATCCCTGATATTTTTCACCATCCACCACCACTGATCATATTCACCTTCAAAACGGTAAACAACAATACTAACCATTTGATGTTTTGAACACCCCAAAACATCACAAATCTTCTCCAGTGCTTTAATCCACCCTTAAACTAGCACATGGTCAGATGATCCTTGTAATGATGGGGGATGTTGCCTCTTGAAATGCTCCAATACTGACATGTTTCTCTGTGGTTGATCTGGATGATTTCATGCAAGGATAACACCACACTTTATAGTCTGAGTCAATTGTTCGATCATATCAAGAAACAGTTGAGTTTCGATTCTGACCATCTCAGGTTGCTGATTTGGAAGGTTGTCTTCCTCTTGATGTCATCCCAACATAGCTGCCCTATATCCTATGTGGAAAACCATTATGAACACGAAAATATATTTGGAGAATACCATATGTAAATGCTATATGATTTCAATATAAACATAAATTACTTTATGGATATTAATTTAACAATACCCTAACTCCTAAAGTTATATAAAATATCCTATGATACCATGTATAAGGAAACAAACTTAAAACATTACATATTCTTGAATTAAATGAATAAATTACTTTGAGGATCTTTTCAGGTTTAGAGTTTTAGAGAATTAGGCCATAACAATTACATTTATTTTCAAAAAAAATACAAAGTACACACTTCTACTCAGTTTCATTTTTTTTTCACAAAATAGAACTCTTGTAAAAAAGTGTCATGTCTAGTTCTATGTTTAAGACAACATGACAATTCCATGATCCAATCCATGAACCTATTCCACATTATTTCATGTAAAAAAAATTTCAAAAAACTTGGTATGTTCATTAAAATCTCAGTAAGGGATAAACAAAGAAGGGAAACTATTTTTTTAAAACAAAAAGTAACCCTAGAATACTTTAACATAAGTAATACTTTTCACCATTATGAAGTAGTAAATACTCTTTAATGAATAAAAGATCACTACTTACCCTTTTGTAACCAAAAGGTTACCATAAAACCCATATAAAGAACACATAAGATATAAAGATATCTTGGGACATAAACATACTTAAATGGAATAACCATACGGTCGACTTCCACACATATGACTAAATGGAATATCCATATGGCTGATATCCATTCCAAATAAATTGGATGTTTTAAAGTAAACACTCATCCTAGTTTATCATGGCACCACCTGTCATTTGGTTTATCACGTAACCACATGTCAAATATCCAAGTACCATTATAAAATCATATCATATAAAACAAATATAGAGGAAAGAGAACATTTTAACATTTAAATCACAATATATCCCTTAAATAAATTGAAATAAAAATCCATTATCAAAAACATTTTCAATATCAAATTTCATAAAAGATTATATATATTTATTTTCTATAAAAAGCATTACACCTTGATAAGGAAGCCAAAGAACAAATAATACTCACAGTGGTGGAATTGTGGTTGTCACCCCTTACGTTATAAGAAACATTCCTTTTGACATTTAGTAAAATTATTCGTAGAAAAATATTTCATATGAAAATTCAAGTGAATTTATACAACGTATAAAAGAAATTCATTTATTAAAACAAAATATGCCTCAATGAAAGGTGATTGAGACGAAGTCCCTTACCTCATGTCCAACTTGACTGGATCGTTCTTTAATCTCCTGAATAATAAACTAAAGTTAATTTCTACATGATTAAGATCATTTTTCAAGTTTATTAATCCTTTTATATCACTTATTACCATTTTCTAATCATTATGTAGTCATTTATGTTAATAATGTTCATTTTGTCGATATTTGGTACTTGAGTAAAAAATGATCACATTATATTTACATGTTGTCCATGTGGTCAATTGTCCATTATATCCAGAATGAAATTAATTATTTAGATATCATATATATCATATATATCTAGTATATATGTATATATATTTATAACAGTACATATCATTTGGAGGTAAGATATGAAATGCACCGTTCATGGAGACGGTAAGTCGTACACACGAATGAACGCTACTTTCATTTCTGTTTCTTATTTTAATGGAATAAAAACATAAAAATACACATTTATATTATAATTAATATATAGAATAATATATAATATTATTAACTACATCCTTTATACATCCCACACATGGCATTAACGAGTCTTATCACTTTGAGGGGGCAGTAGTCTGCACTTTCTCAAATTAAATTATAGCATTTACCGATAATGGAAACCATAAAAGGCATGTTATAAAAAAAATAAAGAAGCAAAAAGAAAACATAAAAATCATATATATCATATATAAATACAGTTCCATCATAATGGCTGCTAGGAGAGGTGGTAGGAGGTAATTGACCAATCATCATTTCGTGAGGCATTAGTTTTCCATCCACAGAAACATTATGTTCATCAACCATTAAATGGAGGTGTGTGTAACTGTAGTTTGAATTCTTATCCTAATAACATCATAGTATATTGAGGATACTTGTGTTTCTATAAAAAATGGAATAAAAATAGTTTAGGGGATGGAGAAGTAAAATTAAAGAAAAGAAGTTAAGAGATATTATTACCTTTAATTTGGGAAACTTCTTTTGGTTTGAACCAAAAGGAATTCTTGAACCTCCTTGTGCCTACATTAAGGATTATAGGAGAAGGATAGGGATGTATGGAGATTAATTGGGTAGATTTGGGACGAGACAAAAGTCTTGAGAGGTGTGAGTAATTGGAGATAAGTGAGGGATTTTTACAAAGGGAAGGAGGGGCTCTTTAGGAAAGTGTAAAAATATTATTTTATTTTATAATGATATTTGGTTTTTAAAGGTCCAAAAATTATTATATTAGAATATAAGAAGACTCATGGTCGAAATAAAATCATCCAATAAGAATTGGATAGGTCTTTTATGTTAAATTAATTTTCACAATCTTATTTAATTAAATGATTTATTAATGAGGTAAAAACACTACATCATTATTGTGTCGTACATATTTAATTTATTCAATATCTAAAAATTTAAAAAAAATACAATTATTTATAAAATCATATTAGATTACCAATTTATATTTATAGACAAAAATATTACTTATATAATGCCATATAAAAATTAATTTACTAAAATATATTTGTTTATGTCATTTTTTCCTTTATATAAAATTTATTATTCAAAAGTGTCATTATCATTCATAAGTGGCTCTATTAGGTCCCAAAATAGACCCAAGGATTTAAATGGTTGGAAATTACTCATACAATAAGGTTAGGACATTTTTAATGTAATTTTGATTTATTATAATACGTTTTTACCTTGAATTACAGTATTTACCTTTAACTGCAGTAAATAAATGTCAAAAGTTACTATTCACTAATTCAACAGCTAGGAGTTAACTACCATTTAAAATAATAATATTATATAATTAGTGTGAAATGTATGATTTCAAAGAAACCCGTCGTTGTGTATCAGGTATGCTATCAGACATAGCAACCCCTTTAAAGTAAAATTAAAATTTAATTCAAAAAAATTAATAAATATGAAAAATGTCTTATTATTTATTTACCTTGTGTGGGAAGTAATATGTCATATTCCTAATTAACCAATGATCGATTAATGGTGTGAGGACTAATTAAAAATTACACTAGAAATTAATTCTATCTTGGGGGACTCAATTCCAAAAAAATATGAATTCTATTTATCTGATATGAATGGGGAAGACAAAAAATTGAAGATAAGACTTTTTTTTCAGATTGTTTTACTTTCCTTCCCTATGAGTTTCCTAGTCTACCTATAAATCATGAAGTTGATTTTTAATAAAAATAATACATTGTGTTACACCTATTTCATGGAATCCATATAAACGAGACCTAATTGAGTTGTAGGATGTTGAGATGAAATTTATGATAATATTAAAAAATATTTATCAACCATGTGCATCACAATGTGGTGCACCAGTTCATTTTGTTAGAAATAATGATGTACCAATGTGACTCTACATTTATTTTAGATAACATAACAATATCACTATCAAGAAAATTTATCCCCAACCCAATATTGATGAATTTTTTGGTCAATTATATAGAGCTCAATAATTATAAAAGAATAATATTAATTATAGACATTTAAAATTGGGGTTCAAGAATAAGGACATACCCAAGATATAAAACATTTTAGGGTATGTAAAGTATGAATTTATTGTAATTATCTTTTGAAATACTAATTCCCCAAATATCTTAATTGATTTATTTAATAAAGTGTTTATAGATATCAAATAATAGTTTTTGGTAGACATTGTAGGTGATATTATTATATATTCATATATAAAGGATGATAATGGTTATCATTTGAAAATTATGATGAATTCCATGACGATGGAGAATTTTTATACAAGTTTTATTGAGTGTGAGTTTTGGATTTAAAAAGATTCAATCTTATTACACCTAATCTCAATGGAGGGTATATTGATACATACCTCAATGAGAGAAGTTGTAGATAAATGGACTAGACTGACTAAGGTAACAAAAATCTATAGCTTTCTTAGGTTTTATAGATATTACTGTCTATATATGAGTTATTTATCAAGAATATAAAATCTAATCCCTACGTTCACTAATAAGGTTGTAACATTCAGGAAGATATATAACAATGAAGATATTTTCAAGAAACTAAAGATAAGAATGGTTAGTGAAACTATTATCCCACTAATAATTAGTGGAAAAATATTTGTTATATATATGGATTCCTAAAATAAATGATTGTAAATTATCTTCATGAAAAATTTTATGGTGACAAAATATGGTTCATTCCAATTGAAAATACAAGGGAAAAATTTCACAACTCTAGATTTAGAGATGGATGTTTTAATTAATTCATTGAAGATATAGATGCAATATATTTATAGGGAAATGTGTGATATATTTACGAATTATAAAATATAAGAGTGTATTATATCATAGATAGAGTTGAATATGAACTTGAGAATGTGATTGTAAATGACTAAATATTATGACTTCACAATTCATTAACTCCTTAGAAATGCGAAAAGGGTCAATAATTAATTGAGTCTGATGAAAGATGCTAGTTTATCTATAATGATGATTAAAATAGGTAAAGCGCATATGAATTAATATAATATAGATCTTTAAATCCCGAGGAAAGTGGAATGATCATATCATTTTTAGATGAATTTTCAACCACCTATCATTGTGAGGATTAAATATAAATGAAAGAAAGATATAAAACTGAATAAGAAAGTGAGAAATGTTATTGATTCCATAATTTCTATTTATGGAATGATAAATTTTTGGTATTAGTGTAATCATTCCTTTAATACCATATTTAAATAAGTTGTTTTTAGATAAAGATCATAATTATTAGTTATCAATTCAACATGGAATTATGAATATGTATATAGTTCAAAAAGAGTACATTGGGAGGGATAACGAGAAAATGTATATTTATTAGCATGTATCTCAATTCTTGGTGTGTCATAATAATAATGTGGAGAGATAAAATTTTAAGCGGATGTTATAACCATTTCCCATACCAGGATGGATATAAGAAAAAATTACCATTGATTTTATTAGAAGGATCCCAAAAATATATAAATGGAAAAATGTTATTTGAATTGTAGTATCTGAACTTATAAATTAATTATAATTAATTTCATTCATAGAATATTCATCTCTTAATTATATTTCTAGAATATAAATTACTGACGTGCTGAGATTTCATGGAATGTGATATTCTATTGTAGCTCATTAAGATTTGAGGGTTAACTAAATGTTCTTGGAAAAACTTCAAAATGATCTAGATATAGATTAATGTACCACATATAATCATCTGATATATGGGAATTTTTGGAAAACCATTTAAACCTTTGATGATATGTTTAGATCCAATTATTTGGATTTCAAAGGTTCCTGTGATCCACATCTTCCTATAGCTGAATTTTCTTACGATAATAGCATTCACTCGAGCATTCAATGACTCCTTACAAATACCTGTATTAGAAGAAGTGTATAAATACAATGTTTTGATATTATTATAAACAAACAAAACTATTGGTAAATTAGAGATCTGATGAAATCAAAGAGATAACCTTACCCTTTCAGATTCACATCATGCTTTTTCAAAGTCGATCGAAAATTTATTTTGATAATATTTTATGAAATCTAGAATTAAAATATAGTGAAAAATTTTAGCAATGAATTTATTCCTAGAATATTTTTATGTGATCCCATAATAATGGAAATATTATCCCTTAGTATATTATCCCTTCTATGATTCTTGATCTAATTATAATGGTATCTTATCACTTTGATCTTCCACCAAACCTCTAAAGGGTTCATGATGTGTTCTATGTATCTCTCATACGAAAGTACATACCTGATCTATCACATGTACTAGACAAAGATATCATACCACTTGATCCTAATATATAATATGAAGAAAAACAATTATAAATATTCATTTTTATAGATAATGTACAATATAAAAAAATAATCACCAAGTAAAAGTTCTTTGGAGGATTTATAAACTCGAAGAAGCTACCTGGGGAACCAAATGATGTGATAAAATGGATATATCCAAATTTTATATAATAGTGTTGTGACATATTTAGTGATAAATTAATGTTATGTTTGGTATAATGTATCACCATAGGATTTTGGAATATATATCTCTTTAAATAAATTTTACATCATTAATAGCATATGTTTCATGCAATGGTGAGTTTTAATGAAATGTTATATACTACTAATATATTATTATGTGATAGATGTCACCTACCCATCACATTTGTGGTTTTCAATATGAAAAAATAAATCATGAATGATATATGGTTTTTATGTGAATAAAATTAATTCATTGATTATAAATTTATCAAAAATAAAAGAAATATTCATCTGAACAAAAAAGAGATATTTTTTTAAGAAACAATATTTATAAACTTTTTTTGATTTATATGAATTAAATTAACAACTAATGGTGAATTATTTTAATGAAATTAATATAATATATTTTAATTTAAATTTCTTAACATTGAACTAATGTTTTATCTAGGTACGAGACATGAATAAATCCATTATTTTTCTAAAAAATATATTTTCTGTGAAAATAACTTTTTATCACTTTTTTCACACATATTTTAAAATAAATTTCTACCAATTGTTAAATTTTAATTTTGGAAAATTGTATAAATATTTCAAAATATGAAATCCAAATTCTATAAATAGGTCTCTTTAATATTTGGTGTTATGAATACTAACTTTTAAAATATTTATCACCACAATTAAGGGTAAATCGAGATAACCTAGATTACAACTTATTGTTAACGTCACCATTTTTTTAATTTCAATGGGATGAATGGACATTGAACCCTATAAGCATAGTATAAAATTTTATTTATTTCTAGAGACACTTTTTCATGAAAATGAATTATATAATATTTAATGAAAAAATTACCATAGATGTTTATGCAATCCTAAAACATTTTCACTTCAATTAATAGAAAAATAATATAATTGATTTCTAATATAATAAAAGTAATATAATTTGATATAAATATATTGTTTTATATATTTTATTGATGAATATAACATATTAGTGGCCTCAAAAACGATTTTATTCAAATTAAAACTTTTCATTAGTGTCTTTAAAGTCAAATTATATGAATTGATCCGAAATTTAAATTAATGAAACATTATATTAAATAATATTGTATTAAATTGTTTAAAATTAAAAAAGACTTATCTTAATCCAATTTAATGGAATATGGTTTAAAATATCATCCATGATCCATTTATGGGTTACTTTCAATTTTTGGAATAAATCCGATCACATTAATATTAAAATAGTTGTTACCACGGCTAAGGTCAAAAATTATTGGTGAATGGGTTATTGAAAATGATATAGTTTAAAATGAAACTAAAATCTATATATATTTTATTGAATACTTTCATTTCGTACCTATACACCTTTTTATTTAAAATCAAGGAAATTTAGAATTATTTTTCTTGTTAATTTATTTAATATATTTGAATCATTTAAGTAATTCCAACGGTGTCTCCTCCCCTTATTTTAAAAGGAAACCCCTCATTTCTCTTATTAACAAGACTTTGGGCATTATGGATCAATCAAACCCTCCAAAACTATCATATAAACATCATAAAAAATATTCTACTGGTTTTTTTCTTTCGATAAGACTAACCTTGTGATCCTTAATAAGATATCTAGATGGGTTCATTCAATGAAAAGGAACTGCATTAATCAATCAATTACTTTCTTATTCTTCTTTTATCATATATAAAGTTGTTGTTTTTATCGCAAAATAGTAAATTCAGTATTATAAATAATATAATATTTACTATTATTATTAAACATCAATTATTTACACTTTTCACAATCAAATATGATATAAAAGTATCTCTCATGTGTACTTACGACTTGCCTTCCATATATGTCTCTAAAATTCTTTTTTAAATACCTTAACTTAAGGATGTGTGTTATGATGCATTTAATTTTTACTTATATTATTTATTATATAATTTTACCTTTATAACGATAATATCATATCTACCTTCCAACATTACAATCTGTTAGAAAATGATAACGTCGATCATGTGTATGTGTGGAATATCGCGTCAACGAATCAATGAGATTTTTTTTCATTTTTTACTTACAATGATTTTAATAAATATGGATTCGGTAAATATATATTATTGAATAGTTATTTTTTAATTTTAACTATTATTACAATTTTTTTATTCCATCTGTTGGAAAGTGAAAATAGTATTCATGCTTACGTAATACTTACTGTATCCCTAAACAATGTAATTCATGTTTCCATCTATAATTTTTTTTGGATGAAACTAAGTATATAAATATATATATATATATATATATATGATAATTATCTCATCATTAATATACTATATATGATGAAACCATGATCCATTTACCAGGATCATAACTACCGAACATAAATACTTATGAAAAAATAAATAGTTAACACCCAAAAATGATTATTTTATTAAGGGATTAACAATACATCAGTGCTGAAATGTTATAAAGGGGTAATATATGATATTATATTTATGTAAATAACATTTTATGTAATTATAATAAATTTATATTTAATATACTAGAGGATAAATAACATTCAATGAAAGTGTAACTCAAGTTATGTACTTTATGTCACAATCTAAATATTTTTTAAGGTTGTTTATGATTAAAATTATTATGGGTAAATATCATGATATAAATTTAAAAAATTATATGAATTTTATTCTCCTCTTGTTATTAATTGAGAATAATTGTGATCCTTTCATTTTACTTTCATTAACTACTCACGAGTCTGAATGATCATTTTTTACAGAAAACAAACATAATTTATTTTCATCTTCAATTTATTTTCTTTAATATTTATATGTTTAAAAAATTATTCAAATAATATTTATAATATTAATTAATTTTTAAATTCATTTTTACATTTCATTGATTATTTAAAAAAAAAGGATTCTTCCTGTGATTTTTTGAAAGAGGTATATTTATCTTTTTTAAAAACTTATATAAGGAAAATTTATTTTAACTTATATGTAATGAAAATAATTTCCCACCATCATTAAAAATAAATGATTTAATGATTACATTACATTTTTTATGTTAATTTTCAATGAAAATGTTTTCTTTAATATTTTGGAAATTTTTAGATTTTAAATAAAATATTACATAGTGGAAACGGTATTTTCCTCATGAAATATTTTAGTGTTTATTTAAATGGAATTTTCATCTATGATAAAATCCTTTTATGTTAATTTTGTTTAATTTTTTTATGATCCAAGTATACTATATTTATTCTTTCTCCAAATGATCTATTATTATTATGATGAGATGTTTATGAAATCAATTTATTTTACATTTTCAATTATATGATTATATGAATAATTTTTTAGGATCTTATGAAATTTATATGAATGAATTATGATTATGTAATGATGGGGTCAGCTGTAGCTTACAATTTATTGTGTAAGGTGATATTCACGTGTCATTGATTGATTATGAGAATATATGGACAATATTTCTAATATTTTTTTTTCACATTTTGATTCATGATTATGATATATTACTTACTAAGATCACAAGATTATGTGTGGATATGATTTTATTTAGAAAAATTCACAAGATGATGTTTTCTTAGGTTATTATTCCTCTAGCCTATAATATGAATCATGGATGCTGATTATCATTTAGATAACCTTATTAATCATGCTTTAAAATAATAACTGATTTGGAATTTGATGATATATTTTTTTGTACAAATAAATTTGGCTTAAAAAATGCATTTGAATATGACAATATGCACTTAATATCATCTTACTCTTTAATTATTGATATCTCACTTGTTTACCCTTGACGATTATTTGAGATCACCCTCTTTTATGTTTCATATTCCTATGTTATAAATAAATGTCCAATGTACAGTATATCGATTAATAATGTTATTTGGGAAGATATTTGTTGGTGATATTAAAGATCATTTAATAAATAATATTATTGTGTATCTAGTATATAAAGTCACTAATCATTTATGGTCCTCAGGTGTGTATTATTTTGAAATGCATTACATAATTATCTAAAATGATACAATATTCATAAATGTTGTTCTTTGGTAACATCATACATTGACATTAAAAGTATCTACTCAACATCCTTATACACATTTTATAGGTTTTGGTATTCCAAAAAAACTATCCCTATGGTCCTTGAGATGAGATATAATGGATCTCTTTCAAAGAATATGTAACTTTCATAACTGAACACGTTCATTTTTATTCTCATTTTACTACATTAAAATATTTTCAAACCAAAAAATATAATAAACTAATTATATCTAATATATTTCGATTTTATTACATTTATGGCATAATATTTATCAATCTCCTTTTCCAAAAAATGTGAAACAAAACCATTTTCCACATATACAGAAGACTACGGTTCCATGAACCAATTTAAATTGTTTTTGATCATTGTATCACATGGATGGTAATATTGATCAATATAAAAAATTTATAAGATATTTATTTCATAATTACTGATTTCTAAACATAATTAATACTAAATTTCTTTAAAATTCTCCCATTTAAAAAATTATAACATTGCTCAAGTGTACATGTGGACTACTACCTCCACGAAGCGATGTGATTCATTTTTCCATCATGATTACATGGATGGTTTTAAATATGTATTTAATGAATATGAATTATATTTATATAGTTATTATCATTATTGATATTATATAACCATGCTCAAGAAACAAGATCCATAACTACAGAATCAAAACAAACATGAAAAATGAAGCAGTTAACACCTGAAATAATGATAATAAGGATATATTATTGAAAACGGGGTGATAAGATGCTATAATTTCATAACATAAGATATTATATATATTTATATTGTTTTTATGTGTATATTATTAATATAAATTTATTATACATAAGGTTATTGGATATTAAACATTGTGTAAGTGTGAGGTAACGAGTTTCATCTGAATTTCCACTCCATTGAAAAATATTTTGTATTATAAAAATATTTTATTTTATAAGGTATATAGAGATACCCATAGATGTATATAACATGATTCAATTTTTATTCATGTTAATTAAATTTTAAATTAAAATTTTCACATTCCAAGGGTTACAATTTCAATGTTACCAATGTGGTAATAGATTATTTTATAGTTTCCATTTTTTAGACTATATATATTTTCATTGAAGGAATATAAAAATCTATCCTTCTGGAACTCAATATATTTATTAACATCTATATAATTAATGATTTTACATGTTTTAATCAAATTTATCCTTTCAATAGAACATGGATCATGGAAATGATTCCTTATAAAACCAATATTTTTTATCCCAGGACATTATTATTCCATGTAAATTTTTTTCCAAAAAAATACATATCATTTTTATTTATAGAAAGTATTTATTAAAAAAAGTATATTTCATCCTTAAATTTTTTAAATCTCTTAGAATAATATTTCTAATATTTTCGGAAAAATTTAATTTCAAATTTCTTTAAAATAATTAAAATGGAATATATCTTATTTATGTATACAAAATTAATATATTTTACCACCACCATAACCATTTTAAAATATTTTGATTTTTCAGATGTTTCCCACATTTTTACAAGGAAAAATATTTGAAATTTTTTGTTTAAATAATTTTTTTACAAATTCATATATTGTCCAAAATACTATATTTTTTTACAAAACATATATTTCTGATGAATCGATGGTCATATATTGTCTCTAATTAAATTAGTCTTCATTAAATAAATATTGAAAAAATAAATTTATTATCATCCAATTTCATTGTGTAATGATCAGACTTTTCAAAAAAAGGTACGTTTTGTCAGTTTTTAAATTTCAATTCTTAAATAGTATAAATTTGGAGGCTTAACCAAACCAAGGATGTCATGGGAACGTCCGGGGATCGATCAAAGCTTGAAGCATCAAAATAGAATGATGGGATTGGGAAGCACAATTTTTCTACAATAGTGGAAACTAGGGTGCTTTTTCATGCTTCTGGTTTCATGTTTGTGATAGATCCATTTTCATATTTTGCTCATGGTTAGTCAAATTGGGTGCCTATGTATGCATTTTCCCCAATGAAGTAATGAAAAGAGTATAGTTTGTGAACAGTTTTCCCAAAATATGAAGTCAAACTACACACCTATGTATTTTGAGGTAAAATTACCATTATTCCCCCACATGAAGTTATAACACATTTTATTTATCTTCTTCATCATCCTATGGTTGAACGCGGGTCTCCTTATTTGAGATCAAGAACACCTCAAGCTAGGTTTTGTGTAATTATCCACCTATGGAGTCCAATACTTGATTCTTTAGAAGCATTGGATCCATCTCAGTAAGCTCCCCTAGTCGCTTACCTCTTTTTCATGTTTTTCTATGAACCCATAGAACTATTTATGTGTAGTCTCATTTTCCTTATTTTTAGGGCATTAGACCATTTCTTAGATCACTTCAAACCTACTCCGAATCTAAGGCATATATTAATCGATGATTCGTATACATCATTGAGGTATGTTCTCATATCATTTTACCTTTTATTTTTGTTTTTTAATTATACTATTATTCCACATGCCTTTATTTTATAAGATTATCCTTTTAATTGATTTATTCATATCAGATTGACCGTCATACAATTTTATACAACTATTTAATATTTTTTGGTAACTTAGAGGTTTTACACACCTTATATTGTCACCCATTGGTTCAACCAATTGGAATTGGCCACTTCAGAAAATGGGTAAAATTTACCAGAACACTTAATAAGCATACTGTATAGTATATAAGTGTAATTAACATTGAGACATGGGTAATAAATGGAAATAAAGGCCCCGCTTATGTGATTTTCCACTTATGGTTGGAATTTTACATGTAGTAAATTTACTTCTTTAAACATGTAAACATTTAAAAATATCACTGATCCTTATGAATTAAATTTCCATGTTTTATTAAATATAATGGAATGAGTTAAATTTAATGGAATACAAATGATGGATTTTCTAATTTTAAATTAATTTATTGGATTAGATGAATGACACGTAAAGGATGGAGAAACCATACTTTATTATTATTATTCATCTAAATGATATTTACGATTTTAAATGACTTGTATGTAATCGAAATTATGTAGCATGGAATATGATATGAATTTCCTCATGTGTTATGTTTTAATCATTATTATGACATATTTACATATAAAGGAAAGGAGAAAATGTTTCACGGTAGGTTCTGCCTCATACCAATTATAATTTTGAATACACCCTTATATGGGTTGTGTAATGGTATGCAGTGTTAAGGATGGAGTATAATCATACTACATTTTATCATATGTTGAGTATGCAATCTCACACTAATGATATTATATGGGTATTGAGCTTTATGTGCCACATTCCATGAATTGAGTGTTGACATGAGGGCTCGCTCAACATACCAAGTGTTGTTGCATGATGTGTCACACTTTTCTTGGGATATAGAGCATGCACCCTTTCACTTGAGCTCATATGCACATTAGTCATGTATGTATGAGTTACACCTGATCTAGCTAGAAAATAGTATTCAAGGTATATTTCCACATACATCTGAATGTACAGAGATCATATAGGGGGATACAATATATATAATTACACTATATATATAGTAATACTATATATATAGTGAGGATTCATCATTCCATTCTAACCATGAGCTAAATAAGGTAGAATAGTCAGGTGTCACATAGGAACCTGAGTAGGATGTTTATTTATTTTATCGTCACTTCTTATTCTATTATATGTGAATAGTATTCAACTATGAGCACTACTTGGATTCCACGTAGACACTTTGGGAGATGGCCTACATAGATTTTTATCTAACACTGAACTAGGCTACATTAGGAACCTATAAAGACTATATACCTATAGGTATGGATAAGGGAAAGAACCCTTCTACAGGCGGTTGAAATAATATTTCTTATAGATATAGCATATGATTGGAGTACTGAGAATAGACTCATGATTCTTCTTGGATTCCCTTTTTTCATTTTAAACATTTTTATATAATTCTTGTATGCCTATCTGATGTTCTCTTTTTATATCAGAATTCCATGCATCCATGTATATGAAATTTTATAATATGATTTTAAGATATTTATTTAGTTGTTCAATTATCTATTAATTTAACTAATCACTTATTTAGTTGTCTATTTATTCTTCAATTGATTTTTATTTATTATATTTTTATATGATTTTATAGTATTTATTATTAGATTTATATGTTGTGATGGTCTAATATGGTGTATAATCTCCCCATTATACAACTATTACACTCTAAATACTGTTCAAAGCTATCTGGAGTGTGAGAAGGCTTGATTGAGGCCATGTGACCCACCATAATAGGGAACGAGTTAAGTGGATCCCAGGTTAGGATGTTAAAAAGTTGTATTAGAGGTGGTTCATTTCATGATTTTCTATTTAGAGGCAATATATTTTAGATTAGGAAAGCATGAAAAATTTTAATATGTCGTGCTAGGGTGTCGTGAACCCATGTTCGGGATAAATGCTACATTGCCTAAATTATAATTGTTTTTATGATTTTTCCAAATAATATTGATATAATTTCATTATTTTCTAACGGAAATGATGTGTTGTGGTTATTATTATTGTTCTGATTAAGGATTTGTTTCATCCTTTGATCGATGAGATGAGGGAAAGCATAATTTTTTCATTCATCATTATTAATTGCACTGGGACCTATTTGTTATGCATTTTTTCAGGTCATGTATATTTTTAGCATGCATCTTCCTATTTCATATTGATAGTTCCATGAATATGTATTGAAATTATGTGACACTTTTTTTAGGGATTGGAAAAACAGTTGACACTTAATGTTCATGCCTTAGCCTAAAAGTGGTTTCCTAAATTTGTTAAAGTAGACAACATAAGATGTAAATTATGGTATGTTAATCCATAGACCATTTGTCTCATGGGTTGGAATGTGTTATGGAGTAGTGGAATGGATATCATATTTTGGTTCATATGGAGTATGGTCCATTATGGATTGAAAGTGGTATACAATCTAATTCAACCATTTTAATGTTATTTATACACTTGATCACAAAAAAAATTAAAAAATAATATCAAATATAATGTGAAATTGGTAATCCAATAAATGTGAAATAAATACATAGATCTGAACATGACCTTATTAGTGGTTATTGGGGTATCTGTTATGTTCTTATTGATTGTTACGGTCTATTTTATCATCTATAACAATATTTTCAAGTGGTCATATAGGTATGGTTGTTTTTATTTTGAGAATTTACTAATTTTCATGTTTCTTAAATGTAATATTCTTTATTTCATAAAATATCGTCTATGGTGTGTGTTTGTAATTTTAGTATCATGTTGTGACGACATCATTATGTAGTACACTATAATGGAGTTGACAACCATGTTCCTGAGCTGGTGGGTTGAGAGTCACCCAAGATTCTTCCTATAGTTCCACCTATGGAACCTCTTCCTATACGAGATATAGTCACTAATTCCCTATGTTGAGTGGGTTTTCTATGTATTTATTAGAATATGGAATGCTTCATTCATCCTTCACTGAGTAAGGTAGAGTTGACTAAGGAATTTCAGCAGAATAATCCTCTCACTATTTTGGGGGATGGTAGACCTCGTGCTACAAAGTCTTGGATTGAAGCGATCCTCTCAATATTTGAACATCTTGAGAAACCTCCATAGTTGATGGTAAATATTTCAGCATATATGATATGTGAATTAGAAAAGAGGTGGTGGGATGGGATCATCTAGGTAGATCGATATTGATATGTGTTGTGGGAGGATTTCCATATGATCTTTTATGATTACTTATTTCCATCAACTATGAGGGATGATAGAGTTGGAGAATTTGTAATCCTCCATTTGAGGATCATGTCAGTTACAAAATATTTTGATCATTTCATTGAGATGTAGTGGTTCACTCCTATTATGGAAGGATATGATATTATTACCTCTAGGGAATTCTTGGATGGTCTGGATAACACCATCTGGTCATAGGTCAATGTGTTCAAGTTGA
This sequence comes from Viscum album, assembly GCA_963277665.1. Classification (NCBI taxonomy): domain Eukaryota; kingdom Viridiplantae; phylum Streptophyta; class Magnoliopsida; order Santalales; family Viscaceae; genus Viscum; species Viscum album. Next base: position 2,085,879,006 of record OY728165.1, on the reverse strand, counting down.
ATATCATTTAGGAAATCATCATCCATGCCTTTATTTTAGATAGCAATCTAAGGGAATCTGAGAGTGCGAGTCAAGGTGGTTTGTAACATAATTCTATAAGTTGTTCTTATGCTGGGCACAAGAATTTCTATGAGGATTATCATGGGGGTAGAAATAGTTAGCTTCTTCACATTGATAGTTTATTGGTTTTTCACTAGTATAGTAAGGCTAGACCCTTGAATTATTAGTTATTGTGTGATTTAGTGGTGTGGAGAGGCTATGGAAGGCTATGTCATATCTATTATTTCTACAAGAAATTTTTTATAGTGAATACAGAGTTGGGATGTACAAATAATTCATGATCAGAAGGAGGCCAGTAGGATCATGACCATAAGGTATCTAGAATACCATTGTTCTATCTGGTCAAGGAGGAAATTGAGGAAGAGGATTTTAAACATATAATTCTCAGTTTCAGTGGTGTGGGCTTGCATAGGGCAGTCAGGTAGTGAATAAGGATCCTTGTATAAGCTTGTTAAGTTTATTCCAACATATTCCTGATGATCAGTGGGCCAACAATTCTATTTTATGGGGTATTATATTAGCAGCCTCCACTTTAGTGTCTACTTTATTTGACACAAGCACATCTCATTCATTTATATTTGAGTCTATCACCGAATGTTTGGGATACAAGGATGAGAACTATAATGGATTTATGACTCTAGACACCCCATTGGGTATCCATTATGAGGTCGTTCATAATTTTATGAATTTTCAACATGGGATAGGTGGTTTCCTTTCCATATTGAGTCTTTACGTCCTTGACGTGATGTGATTTGACTAAATCATTAGGATAGACTGGTTAGTTCCCTATCAATCCAATTTTTACTACTATCATCTATGGGTGAGGATTACATTTCCATACTGGATTAAGAACATGTATAAGGGATAATGGTATTTCAGTGTGACTCGATATGGACTCGAGCAGTAGATGTTGGGTGATGTTATAGCTCCGATCACCAGTCTTTTACTTGATGACCTCGGGTTTTGACCAACATTTTTCCCACCTACTGTGGAAATTTTTATAGATTTATTTCCTATGATCTTATATGTTTTGACTATGGTGATATATGTATAGTTTTCTATTGATCTTGTTCCATGAGAAGTGGCAGTGGCCATTCCCCCTTCTAGGATTTCTCATAAAGAGATTATGGAGATTGTGAATATTTAGAGGATCTAGATGCTAAATTCTTCTTATGCCCCAATATATCCTCCATGGGTTTCATGATTATTTTTCAAATAAATTAGATGGTGCCCTTAGGATCTATTTGAATTACCATAGTTCGAATCAATATACGATAATGAATCAGAATCCACTATCTAGAATAGACAAACTATTTGGTCAGATATGGGGAGAGAAAGTGTTTTAAAATTTAGATTTGAGGTAGGTCTATCATCAGGTTCATGTCATGACTTCGTACACACATCACACAAATTTCATGGGTAGGTATGGCCTGTATGAGTAATGGCTATGCTATTGTGTCTCTAGAATTCACTTGCAGTCTATATGGATCTTATTAATTGGGTTTTACACTTGTATCTAGATTCATTTGTGGTATTCATTAATGATAATATTTTAAGCATATGGTTCTTCCTTTCATTTATAGATCTTTCTTTTTTATGCTGCACTTAAAAAAATGGGGGAAAAGAGGTCGAGGTGTTGGTTTTAGGCCTATTACACGATAATAATAGGAACTGCACGTTGTTTTATTATAGGTACAAGCCATGTATATAAGGCCACACACGATTTAATCCCTGTACATGGACAATTAATTCGTGGGCCATAAAACATTAGGAACAGTGTGTGTAATATTAATTACTCACAGTGTACTTCTTTTTAATTGATTATTATGTCAGGTAGTGCGACATTTTTATAGATGGACGTAAATGGATCTCCCCTTCAATGAGCAGTGCACCCCCAAGATCTGAATAGGATTTTGCCTCCCATTTCATCATCATATCATTTTTTTGAACACCATCAGATGCATTGTATTACCCTCAGTAAGCTCTCTATTCCTCTTGAGCCCATATTCTTAATTTATTATCCCGAAATAGTTATTTAAGGGAGTGAGTTTATAATAATTTTGTATATCTACTCTGTTCTAGGGTGAATTAGAGCCTAACGACGGATGAGGAGAGTCATACAAGTAAGAGGTAGGTGATCTTGTGCCTTTCATGAATTTTTATGTTTCTTAGTTTTGCTGGGGTGACACACTCCCATGGATAGTGTGTCACCTTGAATGTGATCGACTCATGTATTGCCTAATTTTTATTTTTTAATTAATTAATTAAACTAAATCACTTTTTGCGAGTGTTTGACTTGCTCATGGGCCACCCCATGGGAGCATTATCCCTTGGATGATCGACGTTATACAATTTGTCCAAGGATACCTTTGGGAATGCCTTTGAATTTGTTTTATGGGTTATTTATAATGGAATTGTTTTATTTAATGATTTTCCCATTTCACTTATATTGTTGTTATCCATGTAATAGGTTAAGTTTCATGTGATGTTTTAAATTCTGAAATTCTTATACACTAGGCTTAGCCCTGATACATGCTGAAATTCATATACATCATGTTTTGATCTTTAAACATGTTGAAGGTCTTATACAATGGGTTTCAACCATGATTGAATGCTAATATTTTTATATAGTTGGTTTGGATCTTGTTTGGTGTTATGTTATCCCATGATTATAGGGTTTGGGTTAAACGCACCAGAAGTGATAATTGGTTTCAACATTTGGGTGTTAGGACCAAACTCAGTTGAAAATTGAATAATGAAATAAAATGACTATTGATGCATCTTCCAAGAAAATTAAAAGGCTTGAATTGTTTCTTCATCTATACATGATTGCATTATATTATGAGATATCTGTTGTGCTTACTTTTGTGTACCTATGATTTACTCTTCTTTCTATTATACCCTACCTATTAATTGTATTCAATGGAAGATTGGAACAAAACATTGGTGGTTTCCTAGTGGGATTTAGTCTTACACCCTTTTTGGGTCATGTTCTAGACCCAAAAATATTATATTATTGCAGTTATTGATCAGGGAAAGTGCCCTGCTATAAGTACATGATGTTCTACATATGAGTCAGAGGGAATGAGACTGAGCCAAGGCTTACGATGTTTTCCAGTCTATTCTTGTTTTGCTTGTTCTTTTGAGAGTCATATTTTTTATTAATAGAATTTAATTGTTTGTATTATTTTTTAAAACAAGGGACATGTTGCATCATCTTGGGTATTGAGTGATGCTTGGTTATTTATCTTATCAGTCTTCCACTTTTTATTTGATTTTTATGTTTTTTACTGCTTCCGCAATTTTTTATCATTATTCTTCAATGTTACACTCTTCCAATTAGGGAATATCATCCCCCACTATAACACACTAGGCCCTTGCTAGTAGTTAGTAGCCTCTGTATTTTGGGGAAATGAGTTCGAGGCCATGTGTCTAACTAGATATAGGGAACCATTTGAGTTACACCCAAATATAGGATGTTAAAAAGTGGTATAGAAGGGTTTCGTTCCAAGATTAAATTATTGTTGGTGATCATATAAAGGAATTGAAATTTGGTAATTATATTTTCTTGGGATTAGCAACCCCGTGTGTAGGGAAAATCAAAATTACCTCGAATGAAATTGATTGTTTTGGATTTTGAGCTATTATAGTTGATTTGATTTCACCATTGTGTGAAAAACGTGTTTTGTGATGTTATTATTGATAAAGCTGTGTTTTTATTTTGTTGCAACCTGATGAGAAGAGGGTATTCCATCTCATGCATCTTAAAGAAACTTTTTTGAAATCAAATTTCATTCATTTTTTCCAAGCCATTTATAGAGATTTACTAATGACATTTTGTTATGATATATTTCATTTTAGATATTTATGTTGTTGTGATTGAAACTGTGATATATATTCCTATTGTTGTGATATGTTTATTGATATGTGTTAGGTTTAATTGGATGAATGCCAAAAATTTATCCCTGATGTGTATGGGCCCTCTTGGATCGTAATATGGTGGATCATATTTTGGCCACATGATATATAATTTATTCTTATGTGCCCTATGTGGATTCAAATCATTGATTCACATGGAGTATGGTCACCCACATATCATAATTTGACACACCATACTTTGATTTTGAAAAATTTGGGGGTTTGTGGATGTTTCTGAGGATTAGTGTCTAGAAAATCATAAAAAATGGTGTGTGGTCTTATGAACACACACAATGTTTTCTTCTATATGGGGAGAATTAAAATTTTCCATGTACAATCCGTGTACTCAAAGTACACTTTGTGTAGATTTTGACCATGTCACCAGTTGAGTGACAGAAAACATGAGTTGTGGAGTTTTTATCATAATACACTATGTATCATTATTACACCAATTGTAGTTTTACCTAGGTTGAAACTGTGTGAGTGTTACTATGTGGGAGTACCTATCTAGCATTGGGAACACGAGTACACACCATTTTTGGGGATGACAGGCCATGTGCCTAGGATGTTTACATGCCTAGGCTTGTGGGAGTACCCGCCTATGGGAGACCTTGAGGGTACATGCCGTGTGTGGTTTCGACACACTGTGTAATATACCTTTTTAAACTATTGAGGCTTTTATTACTCTTTTTAGTTATTGTTCTATTGAACTGTGTACCATGAAAAATAATATTATGATGAGGTGTATGTGATGGACTTTACAGTGAAATTCCACCATGATGACCACCAATAGTACGCCGGGACGGTTGTGTTGATCATGCCCGAGAGGTTATAGGACCTGGGATACTAGTGGAACCTATAGTCATTCTAGTTATAGAACCTACTATTATATTGGACTCAAGTGCAGATTCATAGTTCGACAAAAGATTTTCATGGTTTATGATGATGCTCAGGGAGCACCTCATCTAGCCACTTCTATAGATGAGATGACTAGAGTCTTCCAACAACAACATCATCCCACATATTATGGGGATGGGGGAGTGTAGGCTATAGGCTTAGGAATGTATTCCTTTTTATCTATCTTTGAGCATCAAGATCCATCTCTTATATGGAGGGTCAGGATAGGGACTTATATGCTATTTGATTCTACTAAGAGGTTGTGAGATGTTGTTACTCAGATGGATAAACCTCATGATATTCCATGGGAAGACTTCCTAAGAGTGTTCTATGACTATTTCTATCCTGAGACAGTAAGGAATGACAATTACTGGGAATTCATGCATCTGAATCAGGACGCTCTATCGGTTGTGGAGAAATCATATCATTTTAATGTGCTCTAGTGCTTTGCACCCTTTCTGGTGGGTGATGATCTATCACATGAAAGGTGATTAAAGGATTGTATAAGGTATGACATTTGATCACATGTGACTATATTTCCTCCATCTAATATATTTTCAAAAGTGAACCAGACATATATTACCAAGAAGAATCAGAGAAAATCTGGAGGTGCGATCAAGGGCAGCTGGGCAATGAGATCTGGTACTGTCTCAATAGGTAGTTAAAAGTATCATTTAGATCATACTCAGGGAGAACCAAGTATTCAAAATTTTTCTTAATGTATTCATATAATGTAGTACTAGGGTGGAAAAGTTTGATACATGAAACCTTATTTCCCTATGGACCATGTCAAATTTCAAACATGTGGAATGATGGGTCATCTACATCACATCTGTAGAACGTTTCCACTAGCGGAAAGTGAGAGAAGTTCTGTAAAGACTACATGTTCTGTAGTAGGGCCATCATCACCTCAATAGTCATGGAACTGGAATACTCTATGTTATTTAGGACAAGGGAGTTCTCTTGGCCATGATATCATGACCCTAGGTTTTTAGAGATAGTAGAGATGATCAGCTGAAAGAAGACATGTTGTGTCACAAGGCTACGGTACAAGCAAGACATTTATAGTGTAGTATATCCAGTATAAGAAGGATCCCAAACCTTCTACAATCAGAGTAACTATTCTAGTTGCCTAATCATTAGCTTCTGTAATTTTTTATATAGGGGATTCACATAGTTTCATCTATATTCCCATTGTGGAGATCCAAGGGATCTATTCTTTATGCTCTGACAACACTATGAAACAAGACACTGTATTAGGGATTAGAATGCATTGTGTGAAACAGTGCTTGGAGTTCCCCATTGATATTGATGGGTGTCACTTCATTAAGGATATCTATGTCTTAGAGATTACAAACTTCGATTTCATCCAACGAATGGATTAGCTAGTGTCCTTTAAAGATATTTGTAATTTATTTCATCATAGGGTGTGTTTCACAACATTAGGGGGTGGGTAATTTCTACACAATGGTGATTGGGATGTCCAAAAAAGTCGTGCAGGACCCAAGAGTCATGGGTTGAGTGGGGTGACATCACAGTTTTCTAATTTATATTTGGATGACTAGGAAACAAATCAGATAGATTTCCCTCTAGTGGCTGATTGTTTCATGGATGTTTTCTCAGATGAATTTTTTGGGTTACCCTTGGAGGGATAGGTGGAGTTCATGATCATTGTACTGCTAGGAGGTGCATCTCCATCCATTCCTCCTTATAGAATGGGAACGACAGAGTTGAAAGAGCTCAAGAGGCAGCTATAAGATTTAGATGCAGATGGGTTTATTAGACCTAATAATTTTCGGTGGGGTTCATTAGTCCTTCTTGAGAAGAAGGCAGATTGTAGACTCAGGATATGCATGGACTATCAGAAACTGAACTAACTGATGGTTAAAAACCAACATCCCATTCCATCGATAGATGACTACTCTGATCATCTTCAATGAGCTCAAGTATTCTCTATGATCGATATCAGATCTGGTTATCATCATGTTAATCATAGTTCATCATAGATATATCACATAAAATTCTGAAGTAGTTATGTCTTTTATGAATATGTGGTTATGTCGTCTAGTCACACAAACACTCCATCTATGTTCATGGAACTAATGAACCGAGTGTTAAATACATATATGGATTTTTTTGTGGTGGTTATCATGGATGATATCTTTAATTTTTTTTATCCATGAAACACATATTGAGATTGTTTTGAGAATACTAAGAGTGATGTAGTTATACACTAATCTCTCAATGTTCCACTTAGGGATTGATCAGATTCATTTCATGGGTCACGTCATCTTGAAGACAGGAGTATCAGTGGACCCATAGAAGGTGAGAGTAGTAGTTACCCAAGAGAATCCCAATAATATCTCCGAGGTGAGGTGTTTTTTAGGGATGGATGGTCATTAGAGGAATTTCAAATAGAACTTCTCACACTTAGCAGTGCCAAAGAAGGTCGTCAAAAAGAAGGTTGTGAACTATGTATGGTTAGATTTTTTGAAATATCCTTTCAAGAGATGAAATGGATATTAACATTATAACCCATACTGATTATTCTTAATCTAGGTAGGACTTATGTTGTGTGCTAAAAGGCATCAGGATTCGTCCTGGGAGTAGTTCTTATGTAGTGGGATAAAGTTGTTGTAAACGGGTCTCAGCAGTTGAGGCCACGTAGGGGGAACTATCTGATGCATGATCTCAAGTTAGTTGTGGTTGTTCATGCCTTACATTTTTGAAGACATTATTTGTTGGGAGAGAATTTTGTGTCATACACAAACCAAAAATAGTGTCATGTACACCTTTACTCAGGATGATCTAAATTTGAGGCAGTGAAGGTGGGTGGAATAACTTTAATATTTCGACATCGAGCTTACCTGCATGCCAGGTAGATGTAATGAAATGGATTATGCAATGAGTATAAGGACAAAGATGTAGGTAGTGAAAAATTACAGTAATGCGTGGTAGGTTATGGGGTAGTTTTTTGAGATGCACATGAAAGTGCGTGACAGTAAATGATAGACTTTCCATTATTCTTTATTCAAGACTTATACCCTCCTGGATAGAGTGAGGATTGGAAAACTATTAGATTTATGTGGTATAGTCCCATGGGAGAGCGTAGAATGTGAGGATCCACCTTTTTTTAGATGGTAGGTGACTATGAGATCTTTCATATCCATGTAAGTTTCTGGGTTCCAGTGGGAATTTGTGAGGTGTTGAAGAGGGAGTGTCATGATTCAGCTTGGGTAGTGTATCCTAGAGTTAACAAGTTGTATCGTGACGTGCACAGTCTGTAATGGTGACCATATATGAATAGAGAGGTGGCTGGTTCTGTTATGTGGTCTTCCATGTGTTAGCTGGTGAAAACTGAACATTAGCAGCGAGCTGGGATTTTATTATAGTTATAGATTCCGAAGTGTAAATGGGGTGATGATGTGATTTATTTTGTAATAGTTCTACCGAGGTCTCCCTGAGGTAAGGATGCATTGTGGGTGATGGTTCAATGACTTATGAAGGCCGCTCACATTATGCCGATCAAGGAGACCTTTGTTGTCAATGATATTGGGATGATATATTTTAATGAGGTGGTATGACATCATGAGGTCCCTCATTCTATCATTTTAGATAAGGACTCTTGATTTACATCTCATTAATGGATGTGTTCTCAGAGGGCACTTGGTACACAGGTGCTTCTAAGCACAACATACCACCCTCAGGCCGACGACCAATCAGAGCGTTCAATACAGGTGTTAGGGGACATGTGGCGATTATTCCTTTTAGACATTGGATGTTATTTGGAGAAAAATATTCCCCTAGATGAATTTATATACAATAATCATTTTAAGGAAACTATTGATATGGAACCTTATAAATATTTTTATGGTAGGCCGTTTCGATTAGCCATGTGCTGGATGGAGGCAGGTGAGGCACCTTTACTGGGACCATGACTCGTGTAGGATACTTTTGAAAAGGTCCAGTAGATTTAGAAGAAGATGGTTAGTACATATCCTCTTCATAAATCATATGTCGATCTCCATATATGACCTATATAGTTCAAGGTTAGGGATTGGGGTTTTTTTGCATGTTTCTATGATGTTGGGACTCTAGAGGAAAAAACATGGGAGATAGAGGTTGACATACGGTCATAGTATCTAGAGTTGTTCTCAAATATTTCTTCACCACCCTTGGAAGAGAAATTTAGGGCCAAATTTCTTTAAGGTGTGAGTTTTGTAGGACACTGGTTCTTCCATTGAGGTTTCGAAATTTCCAAGTCAGTTATACTTAAGAAAATGGGGTGAAAGAGGTCGAGGAAGTGGTTGTAGGTCTATTACATGATGTGACTGGGAATTACCCACCATGTGATTATAGGTACACGCTGTGTATAAAAGGCTATATTCCATGTAATTACAGTACATGACCACGTAATGGATGGGCCAGAAAACTATTCAGAAAAGGCATGAAATCTTATGTACACTTCATTTAATTATTTTAATTGATCAATAAGTCCGAATGTATTTTGTTTTTATTAATAGATGGAAATAGACCCCCCTTGGATGAGAAACACGCCTAGGAGATATGAACGTGATTTTACCATGCGTTTCGTCATCTAATCTCTTATTCAAACACCGTTAGATGTGTTGCATTCCCCTTTGTGGGATCATTATTCCTCTTGATCATTTATTCCTGATTTCTTCTATCAAAATAGTTTTTTTATGCTTGAGTGTTTATTCCCATTTTATAGATCAACTCCATTCTAGGGAAAATTAGAGCCCAATGCTGGACGAGGAGAGTCGTGTGAGTACGAGGTACGTGGTCTTCTACCTTTCATGAATATTCATGTTTCTTATTTTTTTGGAGTGTTTTCAACCCATGGATAGGTTTTCACCAAGAATTGAATTGAATCATGTATTTCCTAATGTTCATTTGGTAATTAATTAATAGAACTAAATAATTTTTAGATTGTTTGACTTGTACGAGGGCCAACCTATGGGTGAATTCTCCCTTAGATGACCAATGTTTATCCATTTGGCCTAGGATTCCTATGGACATGACTTTGAATTTATTTTATGGTCATTTAGAATGGAATTGTTTGATTAAATTATTTTTCCATGTGAGTTATATTGATGTTATCCTGGTAATATTGTATCTTACATGAGATGTTTTAAGTGCTGAAAATGTTATACACCAAGCGTAGCCCGAAAACATGATAAAATGATTTTGAATCTATTTTTGACCTATGAAAATGTTCAAATGCTTATACAGAAGGTTTCAACCTTGATTTAATTCTAAAATTATTATATAGTTGGTTTTGATCCAGTTTGGTGTTATGTCATACCATGGTTATATGGTTTGGGTTAAACACACTAGGAGTGATAATTAGTTTCCAAATTTGTATGTTAGGTCCATACTCAGTTGAAAATTGAATAGTGAAATGAAATGATTATTTACACGTCTACCAAAACAAATCACATGTTTGGATTCAGTTTTCACCCAAACTTGACTACATTTTCTTTTGGGAAATTTGTTGTGCTTACTTTTGTGTACGTACTGCTTACTGATTTCAATATTTTTCCCTTATTGTTATATATATTTTATGATATATTGGTACAGTCCTTTTTTGGTTGACTACTAGGATTTAGTATCACACCCTATTTGGGTAATGTTTTGGGCCAAAACAGCTTATATGATTGCAAGTATTGATCAGGTAAAGCACCCAACTACATGTACTTGATGTGATGATTAAGAGTCAGTGGGAATAGGACTGAGCCAAGGCTTGTGAAGCATCCTAGTCTTTTTATGTTTCTATTGTTCTTTAGAGACTAATATTGTTTATTATTACAGTGTAATTGTTTGTTTGTTTTTTAGAACACGTTACATGTTGCATCATCTTGGTTATTGAATGATGCTTGGTTATTTATCATATCAGTATTCTGCTATTTATTTTAGTTATATGTTATTTACAACAAATTATATTTATTATCAATTAAAGTACGCCAATGAGGGAATAATTTCGCCACTATAACAACCTAGACTCCCACTACAAGTCGGAATCATCTAGAATTTGGGAAAATGCAATTGAGGCCATGTGGAAAATTGGGTACGGGGCACCATTTTAGTGGAATCTAGATCCAAGACATTAATCATATCTTGGTGTATTCATGATCCAAATATTAACATGAAACCCATTATGAGAACATGATAAATACACTAAGAGGGAACTAGATTTGTGCTAATCATGGTAAATTCCACATCTGGATCAGGATAGTCCACTTCCTATGCTATATCATTTGAGAGTAAAAAGTTTTAGTAGACTTAGAGAATGTTAGATCTATTGTTTTGTAGGTTCATCCCAAGAACATATTCAATATTTGGAATTTGATTTGGATTTTAATATATTATAGACACTTCACCCATGATTTTTTACACCTTGAAGAACCTATTACTGGACTAAACAAGAAGGGTGTGAAATTTTTATGGTTATAAGGTCGTGAAGAATCCTTTTAGGAGTTGAAGGGACATTTGACTTAAATGTCGTTACTGATTCTACATTATCGAGTTATGAGCTATACTCTATACTGTGACACATCAAGTATCTGGATTAAACTTTTTTTTGATATAGGATGACTGAATTGTCCCATATGGGTCTCTTAAGTTGAGGACCCATGAGCATAATTTGTAACGCCCAGACCCCAAAAGGCCAGAGCTGGTGCATTATTTTAATACATTAGCATGATTACAAAGAATCATATCTGAAATGATATAGTTTTTAGTATTATTGGAAACAAGATACATACATATGTTTGAAATTACCACTTGAATAAAATACAATGTATAATTTTTATTTGGAACATACACCACACTAATATTATCCTTCTAGGTATTTCAAAAATAAAATTATTCATGTACTGAGAAAAAGAAAAATAAGAAAGGTGTGAGCTAAAATGCTCAGTAAGGGTGAGAAATAGGTCATACGATATCATAAACATAAACAATATGAATGGTGAATAATTGAAAACACTTTCCTCTTAACTTCTAAACATTATGGAAGTAATATTACCTATGTAAATAATGACATAATAAAACATAACCACGAGTATTCTACTAGTCAAATAACCACACGAACTTTCAATTACAAGCTTCATAATTAGGGAAATGCATATGTTGGACATTCTGAAACATATTTTCATGTCCTCTTCTAAGATGAATAGAAATCATTAATGCCTCATCCAAAATCATATATCAAAATTGGGAAAGGTCTCGACCAATTTGACATTTATTTTTCTCATGAGACCCACCGATGCACCGAGGGGCTATAACGGGCCCCACAAAACACATACCAAGTGAAATACATTCCTCATATGAAGGGTATCAATAGAAATAAATTATATATTCATATTGAACAAAACATATGAAATGTAAATGACTTTCCTCAAATAATAATAAAAAAAACTAACCATCGGAGTAAATTGGTGAATAGTCTAAAGATATTACATCAACAGTGAATCTAATCAAAATCCATTAAATTAAAAATGGTATATGATATCATAAGAGATATAACTCAATGAAGTAAAATATTTAACAAGGATGTTGACATATATAATATACTTTTAAATGATACCATTGAAAATTTCTTGTGGAAATAATCCTTAAACCATACAAAGTGTCCCATACAACCTTGAAATGTTCAAATAATAATCCCATATAATATCACAAGAATAAGGATACTCTTGATATGATATACCGGAAGGTTGTAAAAACACCACATGCATGTATATGAAGTGAACAAGGCATACATCTCGTTAAAGTAAAAGTGAGATGAAAAAAATCTATTTTAACTTGGAAAGAATGGTTCATTTGGAAAATCATTTATATTTTTCATAAACATGGTTTTAAATAATTATATACAAGAAAAGAAATGGTATGGACATTGATTTTACATTGTAGACGCAAGTGATGTCCCACTGAAGTGAAATCATGTTAGAAGTGTTTTTAAAGAAGCATTAAAATTAAATCATTTTATTGCGGTTTATGAAGTTCATTAAATAGATTTTAGAGATCAAAGGAATGTTTTATTTCATGAACCTAAAAACTAATAAAAATATATTTTCATATTAAAATTTTCTATTTTATAAAGATAAATATGGATTAATATAGATTATAGGGTGAACATAAAAATAGGTAAGAATATGAGAAGATCCTTGAATCGATCATGTTTTTCAGGTAGAATTTTTGAAAGATACTTTTATAAAATATAGCTCCCATTAAATGAGAGTGGGATTATTTTTGGTAAAAATATATAGAAAACTCACACATAATTTATAATTATTACATAATAATACACAAAATTTTTATTGATGTAATTAGAATGTAACAATAACACGAATGAAAAAAGGAGGTTTGGGTGGAAACCCTTACCACATTGTAGTCAATCGATTCGTATTCCAAAATATTAAAAATATTAAAATGATAGATAGAATACCATGAAAATAATTATATTTGTGATATGTTACATTAATTTTAAGTATACATATACCATACAAATGTATTAGTACTAAATACGAAATATCCCCCAAAAATGGAAGTGAGATGAAGAAACCCTTACCTTAAGTGTAAATGTGTTCCTCTATTGAACTTATGTTCCCGGAATATGAAATTAGAATTATTAATATCTTATTTAAGAACCTATTATACATGTTTTTAGTTTATCATTATTATTTTTTTGTTCATTTATTTGTTTATTGATAAGTGTTTATATTGAATTTTTTTGTTCATGTGTGTCCGTTTTCTTTATTTTCATAATCGGTTAACTTGTTCTTAAGTAATGGAGTTCATGTTGTATGGATGTAAATCTCCAAAATTGAAATTAAATATTATTTATGAAAATTAAGAAGTATTAATTGTCATTTATATAATTTTCATACCTGGAAAAAGGATGAATCATTAGAATAAATATTTATGACATTCACATGGATTATTTTAGTTGTATCTTGTTATTAGGAACTAGTTTGGTCATAAGATTTAATAATATATAAGTATACAGGTCCTTAAATATTAATTAGGTTATAATACATATATAAAAGTATAGATCAACCATAAAAGTGGTATCATGACCAGTAATGAAGGATAAATAGAAGAAAGAAACTTCTTCTTCCACTAAGGTTATAAATTCGAACTTCATGGACGCTTATTTTGTTTAGAAAATAAATGAGAAAGATAGTAAGGATATTGGTGATAGTTCTTACATTCAAATGATATAATTACAGTATATATATTATACTAGATCTATCATGTTAATTTGGACAGAGAAGGTTAATAGGGTTTTATAAAACAGGATAAAATGAAATGAAACTAAATAAAAAGGAAATGTGCTACACCTCTTGAAATAAACTCTTTGAGAAACTCCATAAGGGAATGGATTTTGGTCTTTTTACTAGAAAAACAGCTTCATGGACGTGGGGAGTGACTAACGAAGGTTATTTCAGCTGGACATTGATGAGCTTCAATGCATAGAGGAGTGTACAGATGATGGAGTGAGGGGGTTGGGGTTTATAGTAGATGAGAGGAGGGTTTTCAAAATTCTGTAATCATTAGTTTATTAGTTCCCCTAAAGACTATAAATAGTGATGATTCCATGACTGAGAATAGTAATAAATTCCTTTTAGTTCAAAAAAATTGGGATTAAATCACTTATGATGTCATAAATAGTGTATTTAACTGAAAATTTGTATATACGATATTTTATCATATTTCACTAATCGTAATCATTTTGGGAATTTCAAAAAAGTAAAAATAAAACTCACCCTTACCATTTTTCAACATGTAGTATCCAAAAATGAAGTCAATTTTTCAAAAATATTTTTATTAATATGAATAATTTAATATTTAATTAAAATCATTATTTATTCTAAAAATAGTTTTAAATAATTTATTTACATATTACAAAACATAGGCACATCATACTTCCACTTGAATATTATTTATATAATATAATAGGTATGGTTACTATTAATTATGTTATATCACTATTCATAAGGGTATGTTAATATTCATAAGGTTAGATTACTATTCACAAAAAATTATGTTTTTCTTATCAGACTCCAAAAAACATACTGATCGCTACCATTTATGTCATATTTTCGAAATTCGCATCACATAAGTGACAAGATTATGTTTACATGGCTAGGTTATAACAAATTAGTATTTTTAGAAACACAATGATCCATGAATAATATAATAAATAAACTTTTAAATTATTGTGGTGTTACATTATCCCCTCCTTAAAAAATGTTCTTTATCGAAATTTTAAATTGACTTTCTAATGATAATGGTTGATACTTGAAAGCTACCTTATGGAAGCCCTCATCTGAAATACAGTTAATAAAATATCCTCTAAAAAAATGGTTAAGGGAGATGAGGTAGTCACCCACAAAATTATTCTTTAGAATGAGGTGACATTAGTTGGTAGAAAAAACCTAGATATACAAGAAAAATCTAACTATAATTTCCGGATAGAACATAATAGATGAGATGTTCACATGATTGACGATTACTACAAAACTACAAACTAAATAAAATAATTAAAATACTTCGATATTATCGATGATTATAATAATAAGAAAACATTTTATTTTTGACTATTTTTATTGAGATGAGGAATTAATCCACTATATAAGGGTATAAATATAAATTTCTACTTACAAACTCATCCTTTTATTTCACATGAACTATCCATATATCTTCAGTTATCACAGGTTAAACCATTTGGGGAAGCAATACATTAACCTCTAAAATCTCATAAAATGGTCAAAATTAACCATTTCATAAATTGATAAAAATTCCAAAAAATAATTTTTCAACAAATTAAAATAAAGCCCTCTAAATTTCCAAGATGAACTTATAATTAACCCTTAATCAAAATGAAGAAGCTCTAAATTTCACATTCCAAACATATGAATAACATCATCTTGTATGTTATTGAAATATGGTAATATCTTGAATTACTGTAAAAACCATATTGGAAAGATTAATTCTTCTGTATTCTTTAAGTAAGATACATGGTATTGGATATATTCCCTAAATCCAAAAGTACTGTAAACTCCATCGATGATGGAATATGCCACTTCTCGACAAGTCAATAATCAGTTCCAAGGTAGTAAGTACATATCTAACTAGATCATTTTATCATAATTTTCTCCATATCATATATATATTAAGGGTTTTATTTTCTTCAATCGTGTTTTTTCATAATTTTTTTTAATTTTCTACTGAATCACTTTTCCATTATACCATTAATCATACGACCAATAATCCTTAATGAAATAGTACTGTAGTACAATCATTATAAAACTCATAATTCATACAACCAGTACATTAATGAATAAATATTAAAATTACATGATTCTGGACTAGGCATATTAAGCATTCTACTTCATCTATGGTAGCATCATAAAATGATCATTATCCAAAATCATCATTTGAGGTATATTGCTTTGATGCTTGGGAAATTGATTTTCTGAGTATCCCATCTCCCAGTAGTTAAATAAATAAATATTGGAAAATTATTTCCATGTCTTCTAATTACGATCATAGTTTACTTTTTCTCCACAATTGGGGAAAACTCATTTTCCTCTCAAGCATATACAAAGGTGTTTCTTTGCACAGTTATCACATATGGGATAAACCCTTCTTTCCCTTCTTCCCTTTATCCCTGTATATTTCAGTTATTATTTTATTAATTTTTTTCCCACTATGAAATAGGTCTCAAAGAAGCCTTTTCATACCTTGTCAACACATGACAATATTTCCTCATATGAAGATGATACATGGGAGACAATCTTCTGTTGAAATGATTTCTTAAGACCATTAGATAAATGATCCTTCTTACTCTTCGCGTCATGTGCATTGGTGAATTTATCATTCCTTCTATTCTGAGTCATTTATAATCCATTCCATATTATATATTAGCACATAAAATTATGAACTCTCAATATCTCTAAACATGGTATAACAAATAAAAGAAAATTATGCATCATAAATCCTAAAACCATATACTTTAGTTACCTTGGGAAATACATCGTTCATAATTATTTGTAATGAGATTATGAATTTACCAAATAATATCCCCTGGTAGTGTTAAAACATTTGTGCAACAAGTCTTGTTGTTGTGCCCCAGTTCCCATTCGAGTATTGCTTAAAGCGTTGTTTTCCGTTTTTACCCCTAGATATATCGTTGCCAGAGTCACCACTACTTGTTCGTATCCAGACATGGTTGTATTTTCTTGATAAACCAAATAATATATTCCTTGATACAATTATAGTATTTCAATGTATTATTATGCCCAAATCCTATCTTAGTTTTTTGTTCACTAATCTACTTTTTCTATATTTAGTTTCCAAGTTTTCTATTAAACATCATTTGATGCCAATAGTAATGCGCTGACACCAAAAGCCCAGAGCCAGTGCATTATTTTAATACATTGGCATGATTACAAGGAATCATATATTGAATGAACAAGTATTTTATTGGTATTTTAATCTATATAAAAACATATGATCAACATTACAACATGAAAATAATAGCAGCAGATAATTTTTATTGGGAACATCCATCACTATATGATTATCCTTGTTGGTTAGTCCTAAAAAAACTTCTTCATGTCTTTTGAAAATGAAACATAAGAAATGGGTGAGATCATACACTCAGAAAGGGTATGAAATACATTGGAATATATCATAAACATAAAAAATAGGAATGGTGAATAATTGAAAACACATTCCTCTAAACTTGAACACATTATGGAAGGAATATTAGCTGAGTAAATAAAGTCATAATAAAACATAACCATGGGTATACTAATAGTCAAATAACAACATGAACATTCAAATAATAGATTCACAATGAGGTAAATGCATATGTTGGACATTCTAAAACATATTTTCAAGGCCTTGGAAAAGACTTCTAAAAATGATTAAGGCCTCGGCCAAAACCATTTATCAAATTTGTGAAAGGCCTTGGCCAATTCAACATCCATTTGTCTCCTGAGACCTACTGATGCATGGAGGGGCTATAAAGGGCCCCGCCTAAAACATACTATGTCTAATTCATTCCTCATATAAATGGGGATAAACATAAATAACATATACAATCATATTTAACCAAACATATGAAATGTGAATAACTTTCCTCAAACAATAATCAAAAATAGTAATCATTCGGAGTAAATTGGTTAATGGTTTTAAATAGCACATCCACAACCAAAATAACCATAAAACATTTAATTAAATGTGGTATATGATATCATAAGAGATAAAACTCAATTATGTACATGATTCTACATGGATTTTAACCCAGATAAGATACATTTAAATGATAACATTGAACATTTCTTGAGGAAATCATCTTTAAACATTCCAAAGTGTCTCATACCACCATGAAGTATCCAAATAATAATACATTAGAATATAATGAGAATAAGTAGACTTATATATATAATATATAAAGGGGATGTACATATACCAAATGTAAGGAATAAGTAGTAAGCAAGGCGTATATCTCATAAAAGCTAAAGTGAGATGTGAATAATCCATTTTATATTGGAAGGAAGATAACTTTTGGAAAATCATTTTTATTTTTCATAAAAATTGTTTTAAAAATTTATATCCCAGAAAATAAAAGGTAAGGACATTGATATTACATTTTATACACAAGTGATGTCCCACTGAAGTGAAATCGTGTTAAAAGTGTTTTTAAAGAAGCTTTATAATTAAAACATTTGAGTGCGTTTTAAGAAATTCATTAAAGAGATTTTGGAGCACAAAGGAATGTTTGCTTTAATAAAACCAAAAATGAACAAAATAAATATTCCATTTTAAAATGTGTAACTTTTTAAAGATATATATGGCTTAATACTGATTAAAATGTGAACATCCAAATAGGTAAGAATATGAGATGTTCCTTGAATCATGCATGTATTTTAAGAATAATTTTTTAATGATCCTTTTAAAAATTATAAATCCTATTAAATTAAAGTAGAAATATTTTTAGTAAACATATATAAAACACTAACACCAAAATTATATGGATTAAATAATAATAAAAAAGATTATCATTGAGGTAATTAGACAATAAAAATAACCTGAATGAAAAAAGACGTTTGGATGGAAACACTTACAACTTTGTAATCCATCGATTTATATTCCCCAATATTAAAAATATTCATGTTATACAATTAATAATAAGAAAATAAATATTTTAATTATATGTTACATCAATGGGTAGTATACATATACCATACATAAGTATTAGTACTAAATACAAAAAATCTCACAAAAATGGAAGTGATAGGAAGAAACCCTTACCTTAATTAAGAATGTGTTTCGCTCTTGAACTTAAGGTCCTGGAATAAGCAGATAGAATTATTAATAACTTATTTCAGAAACTATTTGACAAGTATTAATTTTATAATGATTCTATTTATTTCAGTTATCACCTTATTGATAATTTAATAAATTGAATTTCTACGTTTCAGTGTGTTTGTTTTCATTATTCTCATAATCGGTTCACTAGTTCTTAAGTAAAAGATTTTATGTAGAATGGATGTAAATATCTAGAATTGAAATTACATATTATTTATGAACATAAAGAAGATTTAATGGTAATTTCTATAATTGTTTTACTTTGAAAGAGGATGAATCATTAGATTAATTTTTGATGGCATTCACTTAGATTATTTTAACGATATCTTGGTTATTAGGAACTAGTTTTGTAATACGATTTAATAAAATGTACGTATTCTAGTTCATGAATATTAATTAGGTTATAATATATATATTAATGTCTGGTTCAACCATAAAAATGGTTTCATGACTAGTAATTAAGGAGAAATTGAAGAATGAAACTTCATCATCCACAAAGGTTATAAATTGGATCCTTAAAGACGTTGATTTTGTTTACAAAACAAGAGAGAGAGAGAGTAAGGATATTGATTATGGTTCTTCCATTCACATGAAATAATTACAATATATGAATGATTATGTATATATCATGTTCATTTGGACAATGGAGGTGAATAGATGATAATAATAGAAGACAAATTTAAATGAAACTAAATGAAAAAGAAAGGTGCTTTACCTCTAGAAATAAACTATTCGAGAACCTCCTTAAGGGAAGGGATTTAGGAATTTTGGTGACACCAAGAGCTTCTTGGATGTGGGGTGTGACTATGGAATGTTTTTTAGGCAGAACATTAAGGATATTCAAAGAATAGACGAGTGAAGTGAAGAGGGAGTGAGGCGGTGTTATAGTGGTGGAGAGGAGGGTTTTCATATTTTTTAATCATTAGTTTATTAATATCCCTCAAGACCCAAAATAGTTATTATTAGACGACCAAGAATAGTAATTAATGCATGTCAGTTTGCAAAAAGTGGTATTAAACATCTTATGATGTCATAAATAGTGTATTTAGTTGATAATTTGTACATATTGTATTTTACCATTGTTCACTATTCATAAATTTTTTGAGTATTTCATAAAAATAAAAAAAACTCACCCTAACCATTTTTTGACATGTAGAATACAAAAATTAAGTCAATGATTCAAAAATAATTTTCTTAATAGAATTATTTTAATATTTAATTAAAACCTTAACTTATTCTAAAAATTTGTTTTAAAATATTTATTTACTTATTCTATAAAATAGGTACATCATACTTCCACTTAAATATAATTTATCTACGATTATATGTAAGGTTTCTATTCATTAGGATATATCTCTATTCAAAAGGGTGTGATACTATTCATAAGGGTATATTACTATTCACCAGAAATTATGTTTTCCTTATCATACTCCAAATAACATACTGATCACAACCGTGCATGTCATATTTTTTAAATTCATTTCATAGAAGTGGAAAACATATGATTACATGGATAGATTATAAAAAATCGGTGTTTGTAGAGACTGAATGACCCATTAATTCTATAATAAATCGTTTTGTTAATTCTTTAGGTGTTTTATTATCCCCTCCGTACATAAATTTCATCCTCAAAATTTGAAATTTTATATAGAAATTTAATGGGTAATACTTGAAAATTTCCTTATGGAAGCCCACATTCAAAATAGGGTAAATAAAATATCATCCTAAAATTGGTTAAGCGAGATGAGGTGGTCACCCCAAAAAGTATCCGTTCAAATGAGGTGAAATTAATTTGAAGTAAAAATCTAGGCATGGAAGAAAAATAAAACTATGAAGTTCTGATGTTACATAATATAGGACATGTTCATATGAATGTTGTTTACTAAAAAACTACAAACATAAATAATAATAATTAAAATTCATCGATTTTATCAATGATTATGATTATAGTAAAACATTTTATTTAAGACTATTTCCATTAGTCAAAGAATTATTCCACTCTATATGAGTATAAATATCCATTTCTACTTAAAAACTCATCCTTTTATTACACTTGAACTGTATATAATTCATCACATAGCATGGGTTACACCATTTGGTGAAGCAGTACATTAAAATCTAAATGCCCATACAATGATCAACATAAACCATTTCATAAATGGATAAAATTTTAAAAAATATAACGATTCAACACATTATAATGAAGTTCTCTGAATTTCCAGGATGAACATATCATTAACCCATAATAAATATGAATCATCTCTAAATTTTACATTCAAACCATGTGAATAACTTTATAATGAATGATCTTGAAATATGGTAATATCATTAATTACTATAAAATCTATATAAAACATGAATTCTTGTGTATTCTTTAAGTAATATACATGTTACTGGATATATTCCATAAATCCAAAAGTACTATAAACTCCATCAATGATGGCATATTCCACTTCTCGATAAGTAAATAATTAGTTACAAGGTAGTCAATAGTTATCTAAATCCATCATTTCTTAATCATTATATCAAAATAATATATATATTAGGGGTTGTATTTCCATCAATGGTGTTTTTTCCTATTTCTTTAACTTTATACTCAATCACTTTTCCTTTATACCATTCATCATGTGACCAAATATCCTTAATTAAATAGTACTGTATTATAATCCTTATAAAACTCATAATTATTACAACCTGTACATTACTGACAAAATATTCAAATGAAATGATTCTTGACCAGGCATATTAATCATTCTACTTCATCTGCGGTAGCATAATAACTTGATTAGTATCTGAAATCATCTTTTGGGGTGTATTCCTTTGATGCTTGGCACATTCATTTGTATAGTGTCCAATATCCCTGCAGTTGAAGAATTTAATATTGGAATTTTTTTTCCTTGCCATCCAATTAAGATCATGGTGGAATTTTTCTCCACACATGAAGCAACCTACTTTTCCTCTCAAGAATATTCTAATGTGATTCATTCCACAGGTATCACATGTGGGAAAACCCTTCTTTCCCATCTTCAGTTTATCCCCATATTTCTCTAACATCCTCTTATTCTTCTTCATCCATTCAAAACCAAAGGACTCAGAGAAGTCTTTACATACCTTGTCAACACATGATATTATTTCCTAATATGAAGAGTATACTTTGGAGAATATCTTCCTTTTTAAATTATGGATTAATACCATTAGATGTATGATCTTTATTACCCTTTTCATCACATGCATTGGTGATGTTCCCATTCCTTCTACTAAGAGCTATTTATAATTAATTCCATATTATATTTTAGCTCATAAAATTATGAAATCTCAATATATCAAAATATGGTAAAACACATAACATAAATTTATGCGTCATAAATCCTAGAACTATATACTTTAGTTACATTAGGGAAAAAATCCTCAATAATTGTTTCTAACAAGCTAATGAATTATCCAAAGAATATCCCCTGAGAGTGTCAAACCATGAGTGCATCAATTCTTGTTGTCGTGCACCGGTTCTCATTGAAGTCTAGCTCAAAGTGGTGTTTTCATGTATTACCCCTAGATACATCTAGGCCAGAGCCACCTCTACAGGTTTTTATCTACACATGGATGTATTTTTTTGGTTAACCACAAAATATATTCCTTACCAAAATTTTAGTATGTCCTTGTATTCTTATGACAATTTTTTTTTGGGTTTTTTTCACTAATCAAGTTTTCCTATATCTAGTTTCCACGTTTTCTACTCAACTTCCATTGATACAAACTGTAATGCCTTGACCTTAGAAGCCTACAGCCGGTGCATTATTTTAATACATTGAAATTATTATAAGGAATCATATCCTGAAGGACCGAGTAGTTTAGTAGTTTTGGAAACCAGATACATACATAGGTTCCACATTAATACTTGAAAATAAATACAATATATAACTTTTAATTGGGAATATCCACCACTCTAAGATTATCCTTGTAAGTCAATCATAAGAAAACATCATCATGTGCTGAGAAAATGAAACATAAGAAATGAGTGAGCTCAAATGCTCAGTATGGTTAAGAAATATATCAAAAGATGTCATAATCCTAAACAATATGCATGGTGAATAATTGAAAACACATGCCTCTAAACATGAACACATTATAGAAGGAATATTAGTTGACTAAATAATTCCATAAAAAACATAACCATTGTTATTCTACTAGTCGAATAACCACATGAAATTTCAATTTCTAGATTCATTATGAGGTAAATAAATATGCCAGACTTTCTGAAAGATAATGTCAAGGCCTTGACTGAGAGGTCTAAAAATGATTAAGGCCTCATCTAAAAGCAAATATCAAAATAGGTAATGGCCTCCACCAATTCCATGCCTATTTTTCTCATGATACCTACTGATGCACCGACGGGCTATTGTGGGCGCCACACAACACTTACTAAGTACAATTCATTCCTCATATGAATAGGGATAAACAAAAATAAAATATACATTCATATTGAAACTAACACATGATATGTAAATAACTTTCCTCGAACAATAATCATAAACACTAATGATTCTGAGTAAATTGGTGAATGGATTAACGATAGCACAACTATAGTAAAACTAATCATAAACTAGTAAATTTAATAAGGTATATGATATCTTAATAGATAAACCTCAATGAATTAAAAGATTCAACATGGATGTTGACATAGATAAGATACATTGAAATTATACCATTGAATATTCCTTGAGGAAATAATCCTTAAATATTTTATAGTGTCCCATAACACCTTAAAATATTCAAATCATATTACCTTAGAATATCATGAGAATAATTATACCCTTTATATGATATAAAAAAGGGCATTACATACAACACAATCAAGGAATATCTAGTGACCATGTTATATATCTCATTAAAGTTAATGTGAGATGAGAAAATCCATTTAACATCGGAAAGAAGTGTTCTTTTGGAAAATAATTTTTAGTTTTTATAAACATGTTTTTAAACATTTATATCCCATAAAATAAAAGGGAAGGAAATTGATATTACATTTTAGGCATAGGTGATGTCCCACTGAAGTGAAATCGTGTTAAAAGTGTTCTAATGAAGCTTTATAATTAAAACATTTTTGTGCGGTTTAGAAAATTCATTAAATAGATTTCAGAGAACAAATGCTTGTTTGATTTCAAAAAACAAAAAATGAACCAAAATATATTTTTCATTGTAAAATTTCTTACTTTAGAAAGATCAATATGGCTTAAAACATATTATAGGGGGAACATAAAAATGTTCAAGAATCTGAGTAGTTCTTTGAATCGAGCTTGTATTTCATGAAGAATTTTTGAAAGTTACTTTTATAAAATATATATACCATTTTATGAAAGTAGGATTTTTTGTTGGTATTCATATATAGAACACTCAAAAAAAATTATGAGGAGTCCATAATAATACAAATCAATTTCATTGTGGTAATTAGAACATAAAAATAACCCGAATGAAAAAGGCGGTTCGTGTGGGAACCCTTACCACATTGTAATCAATCGATTCTCATTCCAAAAAATTAAAAATATTCAAATGATACATTGAATGACATGAAAATAAAGATATTAATAATATTTTACATCAAAGGTAAGTATAAATATACCATAAATGAGTATTATTAGTGAATATGGATTATCTCAAAAAAATGGAAGTGGGATGAAGAAACCCTTACCTAATGCCCGAATGAGTTTTACTCTTGAACTTTGTGTCATGGAATATGAAATTAGACTTGTTCATAACATATTTAACAAAATAGTAGACATTTTTATAGTTTATCATAAAATTTTTTGGTTAATTTATTCCATTATTTATAAGTTTTCATATTTAATTTCTTTATTCTGAAGTGTTCATTTTCTTTATTTTCATAATCGATTCGATTGTTCTTAAGTAATGGAGTTCAAGTAGAATTGATGTAAATCAACATAATTGAAATTAAATATTATTAATGAACATCCAAAAGTGTTAAGGGTCATTTCTATAAATTGGATACATGGAAATAGTATGAATCATTATATGAAATATTTATTACATTCAGTTAGATTATTTTAGTGGTTTCTTGATTATTAGGAACTAGTTTGGTCATACGATTTAATAATATATACGTATACTGGTTACTAAATATCAATTAGGTTCTAATAAATATATAATACTATATTTCAATAATAAAAATAGTTTCATTACCAGTAAATAAGGAGAAATTTATGAACATAAATTTTTCATCCACAAAGGTTATAAATTGGAACCTCATGGACAATGATTTCGTTTAAAAATAAAAGTGAGAGAGAGTAAGGATATTGATTATTGTTTTTCCATTAACATGATATAATTCATGTATATTGAAGATACTGGATATATCATGGTGATTTTTATAGATTAGGTAAGGATAGGATAACAAAACAAGATAAATCTAAATGAAACTAAATGAAAAAGAAAGATGCTTTACCTCTTGAAATAACCTCTTTTGGAACCTCCTTAAAGGGAAGGGATTTTGTTCTTTTTGCAATACCAAGAGCTTCTAGTAATTGGCAAGTGACTAAGGAAGGGTATTTTGGAAGACCATTAAGTATCTTCATGTCTTATAGGAGTGATTTTAAGAGGGAGTGAGAGGGGGGAGGGGTTATAGCGGACGAGAGGAGGGTTTCCATAAATGTATAATCATTATTTTATTAATTTACCCCATGACCAGAAATAGTGATGATTATATGAACAGGAATATAAATAAATGCATGTGAGTTCGAATGAATTGGGATTACATAACTTATGAAGTCATAAATAGTGAATTTAACTGATAATTTCATTATACGTTACTTCACCATATTTCACTATTCATCGAAAATTCGTGTATTAAAAAAATATCAAAAATTCACCGTTACCATTTTTTTATGTTTTGAATCAAAAAATTATGGCCATTTTTTAAAAATAATTTTCTAAATATGATTAATTTAATATTTAATTAAAATCATTACTCACTCTAAACAACAGTTTTAAAATGTTTATTTAATTATTCCAAAACATATGTATATCATACTTCCACATGAATAATATTTATATACTATCATAGGTAACATTATTATTAATTATGGTATATAACTATTCATAAGGTTATGTTACTAAACAAAAGGGTAGGTTACAAATCACCAAAATTTATGTTTTTCTTATCAGACTCTAAATAACATACTAATCGCAATCGTGTATGTCATATTTTTAAAATTAACATCATAGAAGTGGAAGTAATATGTTTACTTGGATAGGTTATAAAAAAGTGGTGTATGCAGAGACTCAATGATCCATGCATTCAATAAAAAATATATTTGTAAATTCTTTGGGTGTTATAGAATTACACGACACATGACCTCTAGCTCGTTGTTTTTGTTCACACCATATGATTATTTTAAAACTCTATACAGGGAATGAATTTTTTCATGTTCACTAATAACAAAATAATCAATTTAATATTTACATTGCAAGATATCAATATAAGGTAGTGAAAGTGTGTGTAATACCTAGATTTATTTTATTTTTAGATTTTCTTTACAATTGGAAACAGTGATTTTATAGCTGATTCTCTATACAAGAAGACTCATACACATTCCCCTGTGGAATCTAGTGGTGAATGGGATCATATGGACATATTCTCTTAGATTTGTGCTGATGTTTAGGAGGTAAATAGTCATAATATCCTCTCAACCGTAGGAGTGACATAATCTCTTCTGGAATGGGTAATAATGATCCATCTATCTGATCCCTACAGACATTTCCTAAGGGAAATAGTTTCATTATATGATTTATATTCTAGTTTGACCATATATAGGGATGATACCTTAATGTTCCATGTTCATGTGTGGTTCCCAGTAGACATCAGAGAGGAGATTGTGCCGGAATTCCATGCCTTCTCATGGTAAATTCAACCTGGTATCATGATCTATGAAACCAATATTGGTGGCCTAGTAAGAAACACAAGATTGTCAGCTTCATCACTTGGTGTTCCACCTATTAGTAGGTGAAGGTGAAGAAACAATGACTAGAAATGTATTTTGTATCTGTTTTCCATTCCTAACAGGAAATTGGATGATGTTTCGATGGATCATAGTGATTATTTTAATTATGGTAGAATTATCAACAGGCATTAGTTTTGAGTTAATCTAGAGTAAAATTTAATTTTAAATTTCTATTTTTGAAGGGGATAGTTAAGATTTGATTACTCATAATTGTAGATTTTATAATGTATTACTATATTAATGTTTCATCTTCATGTATATACTTAAAAATAGATTTCATTTAATTTCATATGTATTTATTCCCATAATAATAATAAGGTAAAAGGAAAATAAGTTCACCTAAGACTAAATGAATATTTTTTTCTCCTCGAGAATATATTAAATAATTTAGTTTCTTTGGTTATTATAATTTGTAGATTTACGATATATAGTTTTTATGTTAAATCCTTATTAAATTATAGTATAACCATGTTTAATATTACCATAAGATTATAATATACCTAAGGTCTAGTGTAGGTCCCCACCACTAGTCAATGCCCTCTTGAATATAGGGAGTCATGCTGGAGGTCATGAAAATATTTGATTCAGGTATCTAAGTTATGATATTATTAAATATGTTAATCAAAACCACGTTGTGTCTAGTTTTGAATTGGATGAGAATAATATATATTAAAAATAGTGAATACTAATATAATATTAGTTATGTTTTAGACACCAAACATGGGAGGATTAATAATGAAAAATTTAAATAGTGGTCTTTGGAAGGCCAAGCATGATGAATGGCCAAATTTTAGAACAAGTACATGGGAGGATGCTCAAGTAGGGTGAACTCGTGAATTATGGAACTCTGATTTTCAATGGAAACTTTATTTATGGTAGGAATATAAATATATTTATTTGTTTTTTAAATTATCATTATTTTAGTTTGTTTAATTTTTATTTTTAATCATACTTCATATTTTAACACTGTATGACTTATTTATATCATGTCAATGTTGTTCATAATATTTGGGAATGATAAGATCAAATTAAGAGTAAGAATACAAAATATTTTCAACAATTCTCACCTTATAATAAGAATTTCATATACCATTAACTAATAATTCCTTAGGGGAATAAAAATATTTTATATTACCATTACATGAGATATATGGGTTAGATTTGCGAATATTATTACATTTTATATGTTAGGATCAATAATGTCTCAATTTGGACCATGATTTTTTGTTTTTTAATTTAAATCATATAAGTGTTCTATTTCATTTATGAGTAGAGATCTGGTGTTTTGTTAGTACATAGATCCTCAATATTATTTTATGCAACATGGAATATGTTATTATATATCTTCTAGGACTATCATTCCATGAACTATTTTATATAACTATTTTACTTCAATAGTTAAAAAAAACATATTGCGTATTATTTCATATATTTTTATCAATGTTTTTAAAAAAAATACTTGTGACTATATATAATCTTGTGTAGATCTATGTATCAAAGACCAATATCATTGTGTTGGGGGAAATTGAAATATTTCTAATAGTTTTCTCATATTGGGATTTATAAGGAATTATAATGGTTTATTTTTTAACATTTTTATCATTGTATTCATTTCATTATATTAGATAAATATACAATGATTCTACATTTAACTAGAGTTGTATTTTATTAGTTCAAATTTGATTCATGATTTCAATTAATTATATTTATTTATCATGATCTACATTATTTATATCTTAATTTATTTTTTCTCAATGGTTGTTAATATGGTGAATGATGGACTAGTTAACCTAATTCTTCAAATATCACTTCAAGAATTTTTTTATTTTAATATGCATTTATATCCACAATTTTATACATTAAGTTAGAAAGGAGATACATCCACGATATAAAAGTTCATTTTCATATGAATGGTTTATGGCGACAATTATAAAGGGAAGAAAAATTATTTAGAAAAATAGAACTTGTTTTCCAAAACCATTGAATTATAAAATTATTTTTATATTTTCCTATATGTTAAAAACTAATAAAAAATATTTTCAATTTATTTATTTATTTACATGGTAATATACATTAACAATGTATATTAAATTAACATCGTTATATTACATTTATCCATAGATTTGAAATGGTGTTGCTGGTTCGCTAAAAAAATAATTTCCTTCATCTACCCACACCTCTACTTACAGCCACACCCTTGAAACCCTTTTAACCACTAACCCTAACCATTCAATGATCTCCTGATATATGAGTCTTTATCCTTCATTTTTTTACCTACATCAAAATCCTCCACATATGGAATTATTGGTATCCTGATACTTTGTTGACCCCATAACTCCCATCTTTCTCTCACCCTAGAATTTAGCTACCTCTTTTCATATACCCTCCCATGATCCAAGCCAATAATCCCATCATCCATGATATACTAGATGGTATCTCACCCCACTATGAAAACACCATATTCAATGCGGAAATAAATTCACCATGATAGTCTATGATGTAATTTATACAATTTTAAAAATAATTTAATAATTTTTATATAGGATCCTAAGAGTCTGTAGTTGATTATAATGTGATTTTTTTTGGAATGGGTGGGAAAAAATATGAAATTAGAGTAAAATTGTAAAAAATTCATGGAAATATGGAATTTGATGAAAACCATGTTGTGATTTTCAATATATTACACTATGGTTTTATAGTTTCATTATTGTTTAATGAACTAAAATGGTGAAATTTCTTACTTTGGGAGGAAAATATTGAGGTTTTAATACCCCAACCCGAGGGCACGATTCCATAGACTCATTTTAGGGTGTCTCTTGCCCTCAAGCAGGATATATGATTTCAAGAGGATATTAAAAAAAGGGTAAAATAAAATAGAAAGAATAGGAGAATGATTTATCATATGAAATGATAATAAGAATCTATATATTGGTATGTGAAAACTAAAAAAATAATTAAAAAACTGTCAGGTGTAGTGAAGATAGTTTTTTGGAAAAATAATTTTTTTGAAACCAAAGTGGAATTAAATAAATATTACCCCATTACATTCAATACACAACCATGAACTAACCCCACCCATGATTCTACTTATCCATCTCTATAACTCCCATATTGATCTATAACACACCTCCACTGAAAAATTTGAATCTTTTCCTTTACCTAAAACATTCTCAACCAAACCTATGTTTCTATAGGGACTTATGAATAATATTCATAGATACTACACCATTTTTTATGAATATTCATAAAATAAAAAAGTACATAATTGATGACCATAATAGTTTACATTCTTTGGAAAAATGGAACAAAATCAACTAACTTGGTCAGATATCATATGTTTTTTCAAAAAATAACACACCCATTACTAATTATACTTTAGAACATTATTTATAACCTGATGAAAGGAAACATAAAAAAGGGGTGATCTCAAAATCTCAGTAAGTGTAAATAAATGAAATACATAAGAATAACATGAACATAAGGGATTTTTGACAGGAACATATAATTTATGGATTTGAACCTGCATATCAATGATCTGATGCATGTGACGTGGAATAAATATTGGATTTTCGTAAAAAATAAATCATATGATAATAAAGAACATGAACCATGTGATTATATAATAGGAATAATAAAAAGAATTTGTATAAATCTGATAAACATGTAATATCTTTTCCTATACTTCAAGTCCAATTTACATAAACATATTAGGGTACATTATGGGACTACATCTACTGGGTAGGATGCAAAATCATCCGCATTCATATCCCTTTCCTTTTAAGTTGTCAAGTTTCTCTATTATCCTATAGTTGATTAGTTTTCCCCATCTTCCCATAGTGGATGTGGTTTCACAATGTTTCGATAGAGAATCGTGTTTCTCCATGTTTCATAGTGGGTCAAAACCATCAACATGATTTCTTTCATTAGATCATTCGATATAAATAATTACCAATTACATTGGAGGGAGATATTGGTCCCACCCATATCATAATGAAATCAGACTTACATATTACAAAAAATAATAAACAATCATATCATAAACCATAAAATGAAATGTGTGTCATAAAAATAATATTACATATTAACATGTAAAAAGGAAAAGATTCATAATGATTTCGTAAAATCCAAACCTAGGAAATGAAGAGGGTTTCATAAGAATATAACCCATTTAATGAATTGGGATTCATAAAAATCCTTCCATCATAACATAAACCATTCAGATAAGTAATATGAACGGTGTCTCAGGATCATATCCCTAGTAGATCTTAAAAAATAACTGAGGATGTGAAATTATATAGAGAATGATTTTTAAATATCACATAGAACCAAACTTTTAAAAACATATAATATTTTGAAAATACAAATTTTTTAAATCTACAATTAAAACATAAATCATTTAAAAACATTTCTTGAGGGAAATATCCTTTTTTATTTAAAAAAATGATATTTAAAACGTAAATCAATTTGGAAAACCCTTCATTAGAAAAAATATTTGAACATATATAATGGAATATTGAAAATATCTTGATTTTTTTCCTCTAAACCTTTTAAAAAAAGATTGAAAACATTATAAAAATGTTTTTAAACATAAGATAATTTTTACGTCCTTTTTCTTTGAAAATTTCTATAAAAAAATTTAAAGCAATCTTTGAAAATAATTTAGAACTCGTTATAAATATATAATCTTTTTGTAAGTATTTAAAAAAACATTAAAAAAATGAATTTCATATTACTAGGAAAGACATTTTTATTAAAAAATTAAATCTTTTAAACATTAAGAGGAAGCTTCAAATAATGACTGTCATGGTGGTGGATAAATTCCTACATACCATGAATTCCTTTTGTGTCATAAAAAGCTTTGAAAAGTGTCACGATCAGAAAAATACAAGATGAATAATTATTAAAAACCATTTTGAAAAAAATATTAAACTTCTATAAAAATTTATATTATATATCATTTGTGAATAGTATAACATTTTTAATTTTTGTATAAAAAATTGTTTTGAAGGAACACAGATTTCATACTGAAAGGATAAATAAAGAAGTATTTTCAATATAATACATTATTAATTATATTAAGTACCAATAAGTGGAAAAATTGAACCATTACGTGGATATAATATTAATAACAGAAGGTTAATAACATTAAAGAGCATTATTGAGATATGGTTCATAATATTTTATCAATGGATACATAATCTTAAAAACAATCTTTATAAATGACAATATTGTAGCATTAAACTATTACTAATTTGGTAAATTTGAATAATAATAAATAGAATAGAATAAAATTTAAAAAAGCATAAAATATTTTTAAATTAACGATATTTATGATACAACAAGTCAAAGGTAGTAAATATACATCATAGAAAAATATAGGTTCATAACTTGGCATGTGTCTCAATGAAGGAAAATCGAGACAAAATTATTTTACTGATTTGGTAACTATTGAAACATAATACTCATAAAATAGAGATTATAAAAAGGATATGAAAATAAATATAAATTTATGTATAAGAAATAAATAATACATCCATGGGTTGTATGCAAACCCCATTTTAGAAATAGGAGGTGAACATGCCTTATGTCTCATAGAAAATAAAAGTGAAACATGAAATCCGTTACTATAAGTTTTGACATTCTTCATAGACATTAAAATTTCATATATAATAAATAGAAGTTTATTATAAATATAACATATAAATATATTCATATATATTATTCCATATATGATTCTATTATGAGATTATATATTTTTTTTATTAACAATTCCATGTTAACATTACGTTTCAGGTAACATCCTCATGGTTTTTCGTATATGTTTTGAGTTGTTATACTTGATCCTCTAACATAGATCCTGAATTACTTATTTAAAACATTTAAAACATTTTTTATATATCATATATATTCACTATATAAATATTAAAAATTGTCTATAAAATATTGATATATGAAATGGAATACATCATTGATGGAGACAGTAGGTCGGTACCTACACATGAACACTGTTTCCATTTTTTGTTCATACTCAAAGAAAGATTTTAATTGACATATATATGAACATATATATAACATCATAAAAGGATAATTATTATGTCATATATATCATATAATTTATCTAAATCAAACCACAATACATTCAATGTAATGTGAGAATGAATCACTTCACTTTGAGGTGGCTCTGGTCCACACATCCACAAACAAAGTTTTCATATTAACAAAAAAATGTAATGAATTAAGGTATTTTTAACTAATTATGAAAAAATAATGAAATCATAAATATCATATCTTTTATATAAAAACATAATTTCCATTATAATTCCCAACCATGATATGTGGTAAAGAAAAAATGAACAACATCATTTTGTGAGGAGGTAGTTCACTATACACAAGAATGGTAAGTTCATTATCCTTTAGATTGAAGTGTGTCTATGTATAGGTATAACAATTAGAATAAACACATCTAAGAATATTTATGATAATTTTATTATTATATGATCAATGAATAATAAGAGTTGAGGGGTGGAGAATGAAAATTAAACAATGGAGCATGAGAAAGGTTGTTAACTCTTATTTGGGTAACCCCTATTGGTTTTCACCAAAGGGCATAATTGGTTTGATTTATGCCATAAGAGATGATTCTAAGATGAAATAAGTTATTTTGGGATATTATTATATCTTATTTTCAGTTATAAAAATGGATTTAGAGATGTGAATAAATGGGGGGTGCCCTTATAGAGTGGAGGAGTGGAATTCCTGTCAATGTTTGAAAATTGAATTCCATCAACAATATTCATATGAAAATTGGATCCCAAAATGATTAAAATTTTATCCAAAGGGTATAGGGTCTAAATATGGTCATTAAATGGATTTTTGACAATTTTATAGGCCATTTTGGATCTTTTGTGTAAGATTTCGTTCAATGTTAAGCTAATATTTTTCATAATTATTGTAATTAAATTTATTTAAATTCACTAATATTTTAAAAAAAATTTATTGACCACATTTTAAATTATATACAATTTTTATTAAACATATAGAATCCATTTTTCTAAATTTAAATAAAATAAGTTGTAGAAAATAATTCAAATTTAATCTTGGAGATGTGATGAAAAAGTGACTTTTTAAAGTCAAAATGTTTTAAATTTTGATATGTTATTATATCTAATTTAGAAATGTAATTGACTAAAATGACCTAAATTAGATTAATATATTTAAAATTGATAAATATAACATTAAAATCCACATGAAAAGAATTCAATATTATAAAAAATTAGATGAAAAAGATATTTTGAATTAAAATTCATTATTATTCAATATTCATCAAATAATGAAATTTCATAAAAAATACCATAAAATCAACCAAAGTAAAATTTTTGGTTCCTATTAAAAAAATTATGTTTAGTTTTTCATATAAACATTTTAAAATATTTAAAACCAAATTTAAAATGGATTATCCATTAAAAGGAGGTAAAATTGTGTTTATGAAAAATAGAAAATTGTATTCATAAAAATGAATTTCTTCTTAAACTATACAGAAACAATATATTATAAGAGTATTAAAAATATTTATTGAATATATAATATATTAATTTCTTAAAGCAATTTAACATAATTTGTTTGTATAATTTATTGAGACAATGTTTTGTTTATACAATGAAAAATAATTTTATTAGATAAGTAATTTATTTATTTTCAAATAGTTATTACATTAACTTATACTAATTGATAAACATTGTATTAATTTTATATATATTTTTAAATCTCATTATCACAATTTATTTAATATTTTTGTAACTTCAATTCCAATGGCTAGGTGGTACGAATAATAAATGATTAATAATATTATTAATAGAATCTTATTATTCTATATACATGACCTTGCGTATAATAAAATCTATCTAAGGGACATAAAATTGTTTTTAATACTAGAAAAACATAATGTTTCATGTACCTTAAGATTATATATGTGTTTCATTTAGCCCAAACTTGACTTTGTGTTATGTATAATGAAAACTAGACTTAGTTATTTCCTATAAAAAACATTTATTCTATGTTTCATGAAATGTAATATATCAAAATAAAAACTAAATTAAAAAAATAATTCACAAATTCTTAGGGTCTTACATTCTAACCCACTTAAAATGAATTTCCCCATTGATGTTCAAATGGGTTATCAAAGGTTTAATACTTTAAATCTCCTTTCTTAGAAACCCACATCATAAAAATTAATACTAATAATCCTTTAAAAAAGGAATCATGGGAATATTATGGTTTCACAAAGTTGAACATTACTATGATTCAACATAGGAGAACATCTGTGGGATGTGAAAATATAGTCATGGAAGAGAAATATAACTATCTCGTTCAGATAAAGAGTGAAAAAGAATATGATTAGGAAATTGTTCACAATCATAAATCCATAAATGTACGTTGATATAAGGGGCCATTTGATTCATTAGAAAGAAACATACATAGATAAATTTTTTGTTCCAATATTCCATTTTCATTGAGTTAAATAGTTTTCTTAAAATGATATATTTTTAGGATTTGAGGACAACATTACCCATTGGTATGCATTGATCAACTTCCACATCATCTCTTATTCCTCAAAATGAAGTTCATTTTTCTCATTTTGGTTGCATTAATATTTCATAAGATCCATAAATAGAATAATAGTATATTCCATGTACCTTTATCATAAATTTTCTTTATCACAGGTTATCAAATATGCATAAAAACTTATATAGAGAGATAATACTTTAACATTATCCATTCCATGAATAGATAATCATATAACTCTTATGATAGATGGAAGTACAAAACATTATAAATAAGGTAAATAAATTTCCTGAAAACAAATAAGCATTGATCTTCCTTATATCATAATGTAACTATTGGTTATCTTATACTAAAAATGTGAATACCTTAATCATATATTCCATTAAAACATGGTATTAACCTAAATTAACACAAATCCCTATTGATAAAATAGATGTTTTCTTTAATGAAAAGTTTATTGGATATATTTCATAAATTAAAAATTTTGGTAAGCTTCATCAATGATATCATAAACCACTTTTCCAAAGGTCCTTAATTAGTTCCAATGTAATCGGTACCATCCAAATCACTTATTAATATCCTACACATCTTTATGAAAGCTTTAGTATCTCAAAATTTGGAATATATTAAGGGTTATCTTACCCTTAATCATGTGTTTCCAATAAGATTCACATTTCCATTAAATAACGTTTCTAGTTTATTAGAACCATTACATATATTTTTTAAGTACTTGGAAAAAAACATAAACTAGAAAATACTTATATATATTTCACCATTTATATAATGTAATTCATGAATCCAAATACATAAAAAATTCAACTATTCCACATCATCATTATGCCATAATATAGATACCTCATCTTATTACTACACACCTCTTTCATTTCACATTTAATTTGTATTCTCATCATCATTAGTAATATAACCTTTACTCATACCATATTTATGACTCTCTATGGGAGATTTCCACTTAGGACATTGATTTTTATAATGACCATTCATTACGTACATACTTAATTTAACCATCAATGATGTCATAGGTAGGCCTATATTCCTAATCTATTGGGTTAATCAAACCCTTCATTTTTTCTATGATGTTAAATTCATTGTGTCCTTATTTTCTATAGTAAAATTATATTCTTGTTCCACTAATGAATTCCCAGAGGGGATTCATTCTAATTTCTAGACACAAACAAGAAAGAATATTCTTTCCTCCATGGTCTCTATTACTTAAAATCTTAAAAAACTACTTCCTTCTCTTCCTTTGTGAGTCTGAGAGTTATTTAAGGTACACGTTATTAATCATGTTCCGTGATGATTGATTTGCCATGCTCACAACATACATGACCCCATTGATCATCCCATTTGACTTATCATCTAAAAATCTTCCATCTCATTCAATGGTAATCCAGTTCTTTTTGGTTCCCACCATTGACTATAACTAGAAATCATAGTGTGAAAACCACTTATCATAGTGGAAAAAAACATAACCATAAAAACCCTTACTTGTAGGTTGTATAAATCATGAGACCTAATTCTTTAATCTATGAAACCATAGGTTTATCATAGGTTATTTATATTTTTACTTTATATAAATCCTTAATGATGGTTCATAAATAGTTTGTACATTACCAATGCATATCCCCTAGTGGTGTCATCATAGGTGTGCAACAAGGTGACTTTTCATGAAACTGTTCCCAATCAAGACAAGATTAATACTGTGTTTTTGGGTTCCCCTATATAGAGATTCTCTATATCCACATGTACTTGTAGTATCCATATAAGGATGTACTTCTTGAAAAAAAATCACTCTATCATCTTCCAAAATTCTTGTAAATTTTCCTAAACATTAACTCATCCTTATACATATTCATAGACACAGACATCATCAAATCCTTAGAAATAAACCTAGGTATCTAACTAATATTTTCACATGCTAGTTTCAAAAAGTTGAATAAAAAATTCCATTTAATACAAAAATATAAACCTAGGATTAAAAAACATTGATATTACATCATTTTTTATGAATATTCAGTTTATTACGAATGTAAATTCCCTAGGACCATAATATTTTGGTGTATTTGGAAATATGTAAAAAATATTCTAACTCATTGAAAGATATTCATTTTTTACCAAAAATATCTTCCCATTAACTATAACTACTTAAAATATTTATTTATAACCAGGGAAAAGGAACCCAAAGAAAGGGGTGAGCTCGAAAGCTCTGTAAGGGGAAATAATGGAAATACTTAAGCATAAATTGAACTTAAGGGAAGGAGAACATGTGACTAAATTTTGAATATCACACCCTACATATAAATGATCAGAAAAAGGCACATTGAATAAATATATATAGTTCATAATACACGAATTATAATATAATTCAAAACATATACCATTTGATTATATCATAGTCATAAGATATAACTTTTGGGAAACCTATAAACTTGTAATAAATTTCCCAATAAGTTAAGTCTTGTTACTAAAAAAAATCAAGGATCTTCATGGGGAGAATTCTTACTAGGAAGGACACACCGACATCCCTAGTTATAGTCTTTTCTTTATAAGGTATTAGGTTTCCTCATCCCCCACAATGGATCGGGTTTCCCCATCATCCATAGTGGATTAATCCCATTGTCCTGATTACTATCATTACTCAATGAGATATAAATATTTAACCACTAAATTGGGGGGATATATTGGTCCCAAAAATATAATCACACATACAAGTACCAAAAAATCATTAAAAATCGTATCATAACCCATTAAATGAAATGGGTTTCATAAAAAATTAATAATATAATAACATGTGAAAAAACGATAGGGTTTGTGATCATTTCATCAATGCATATACCAAGAAAATAAATGGGTTTCATAATCATATAACTCCTGAAAGAAAGCTGGTTTCAAAAAAAAATTCCATCAAAGCATAAACCATTCAGAGAAGTAATATTAACGGTTTCCTTGGATCATATCCCTAGTAAATGCTAAAATATAACCAAGGATGAGATTTTAAATAGAGAATTATTTTAAAATATAAATTTAATAATTATGTTTTAAAACATATAGAAAATTGAAAATTGATCTCTTTGAAACCTCATTGAAAAAATATAAAGTAATCATAGAAAATCATTTATAAATATATATAAAGGAAAATATATTTTCCACTTTTAAAAAAAGTATCTTTAAAACATAAATCTTATGAAAAACATTTTTCATTTAAATATCATTGAAAACATAAAATGGAAGCATGATGTCATCATGTAAAAAAATTTCCTTAAAAACTAATAAAATAATATTTCAAAAAATTTAGAACAATATTTAAACAGAAAACATTTCTGAAAAAAAATTTCGTTTAAAAAATCATTGATAACTTTTAAAGGACGATTTTATAATAATTCAAAACTCTCATTGAATAAAAAATGTCACACCCCGACATGCGCGTTTATTTTATTTTATGATTTCTTTGGATTTAAATTATTTTTTGTTGTGGTTCACGTTCAGTCTCGGATGAAAGTTTTGAGTTTTGATAAAAAGTATGCATCTTGGGTTCGACGTCGTCGGGAGCGCGGATAGAGCGCGACACCGCGCGGCTTCGCCCATGCATTTGCGTGGACTTTCATTAATTTCAATATTATTAAAGATGATATAAAATTCATTTATTATTTTTATTTTATTATTAGTGGTTACTTTTGTTATTATTATTAAAGTTTGGCAAATTTCTATTACATATGTTTTATTAGTTTGGTATAATAACTTTTATAATATGTTTTACTTTCAACTTCATTATTATTATTATGATTTTGTTTTATTTTATTTTATTTTATTTAATTTAATTTTATTTTTATTTTATCTTATCTTTTCTTTTCCCCTAACCCTAGCGCCTCTCTCTCTTTTATTTTTCTCTTCCTCCACTTCTCCCGCTGGAGCCGCCGCCACCCCCTCCTCTATTCCCTCATCTATCCCTTCTCCTTCCCTCGGTTCCGCCTCGGCCCCCTACCCGGCTTCTCCCTGGTTTTCCCTGTCCGGCGCCTCCCTCTCCTCCGCGAGCCGCCTCCCCTCCTGTTGCAACCTGCTGCACCCGGCGCCCTGCTCAGCAGCCAGCGCGCAGCCCCCTGGGCCTCCCCTGGCCGCAGCGACGTAGCCCCCGACGCTATCCACACCCAGCCGGTGCAAGACCCCCCCGGCCTCCTCCAATCCCGTCACCTCCCCCCCTGCTGCCCAGCCACACCCGCCGCTCCCCTGTTGCCCCGTAGCGGACCAGGCCCCCCTGCCGGCCTTCTTCCGTTGCCCGGCATCCTTCCGCCGCACCCCTCAGACCCAGCGCCCTCCTGCAGCCCGCAACCCCCTGACCAGCATCACCTGCGGCGCACCCAACTCCGCCCTGCCTACTCTCCCGGCCTCAGCGCATCCCTGCTCTCCCTTGCAGCACTCGGCCGTAGCAGCGCCAACCACCCATCCCGCGCCCCCTGCCTCTTTCCGCAGCATCAGGCGCAGCACCCGCGCCCCCTCCTTCTTCCTCTTCTCCTTCTCTTTCCTTCTTCTTCCTCTTCTTCTTCTCTTCTTCTTCTTCCTCTTCTTCTTCTCTTCTTCTTTTTTTTTTCTTTCTCCTTCCTCCTGTCCCCCGCTTGCTCCCTGCCTCAGCCCGGCGCCCCGTCGCACTCCCCCCCCGGCTGCGCCTCCTGTTTGCTCCCCGAAGGTTACTTGTTTTTTTTATTTTATTTATTTATTATTTACTTTTATTGTTATTATTATTATTACTACAATTATTATTATTCTTATTCCTATTATTATGATTGTTATTATTAGTTATTATTATTATTATCATTATTAATGATTAATATTATTAATTTTATTATTATTATTATTATTATTTTTATTGTTAGTATTATTATTATTATTATTTATTATTATTATGATTATTATTAATTTTATTATTATTAGTGTAATTGTTATTATTATTAATACTAATTTTATTATTATTATTATTATTATTATTATTATTATTATGGCTGTTATTATTACTATTATTAATGTTATTATTATTATTGTTTTTATCGTTGATATTATTTCTATTATTATTATTAATCTTATTATAATTAATTTTATTACTATTATTATT
Organism: Viscum album; assembly: GCA_963277665.1. Lineage (NCBI taxonomy): Eukaryota > Viridiplantae > Streptophyta > Magnoliopsida > Santalales > Viscaceae > Viscum > Viscum album. The sequence continues at coordinate 2,085,838,029 of OY728165.1, read as the reverse complement.
ATTATCATCTTTATTTTTATTATTATTAGTATTATTAATTTTGTCATTATTATTATTATTATTATTATTATTATTATTATTATCGCTTTGGCCTTTTATTTGTTGGGGGTTATCTTTTTATGTTTCTTTTGGTAGGATTATTGTTTGAGGACCCGCGCAGGGCGTTTCCAAGTGAGCGTCACCGCCGCGCCTTGTCTCCGAGGTTCCGTTGTTGTCGCGCTTCAGTTCCGAGGTGAGCGTTTCTTTCCGACGCTTGGTTTGGCATGCTCTGGTGAGTTTTTGGATGTGTCTGAGTCCTTGGTACTGACTATGCAGAGTGTTAGACCTTGTCATGTGGTTTCGGACACACGTCGTGTCATCGCGACTTGGATCCGAGGTTGTTGTGTCGACGCGTTTGGTTTTGAGGTAGGTTCCCTTTGCACTGCTTTTAAAATTTAAGTTATATTATTTCATGCTGTTTGCGCACCCTGATTGTTCAAAATCAACATTCTATTAATTGTAATAAATATGAGATAATATACGATAATTAATTTTAATATAAGATGGTTAATTTTTAAATGGTTATTTAATGTCAAAAGGAGCCGTTTATTTTATACACGACACATGAAACATCCTTTTGACGAGCGGACACACAATAATGAAGGAATGCCCGTTTGGCTTTGAAACATAATTCACGAAACATAAAACAAAGTTCTGGTTTAATGAGAAATGATTTCTTTTGAAGCATGAACAAATACATTGGTTCATTTGAGAAATTGCCCGGTTGGCTCTTGAAGTTTATTTGGAAAAGAAAATGGTTTGGTTTGGTTTATAAAAATACTGGCAACCTGTGAAGTAGTGTTTTGTGGATTCTTCAAATAGTTTTAAACTGGTTTTGGTAGTAATTGTGAACTGTATTAAATGCCCGTTTGGCACTTTATGGAAAGCGATGGAAATGTTTTTATAAAAACCCTCTTAGGACGACTCTCATGCCTTGGTTGCGATTGATTGTTTGGGAGGCCGCGCTTAGAGGCTCCCGGGTACTTGAGTGGAAAAAGGCATGAGGTTGTCCCATGGAGTGGCTCGGGGAATGCCTGTTGTTCTTTATATATATAGATATATCTGATTGGATGCTCGGTTGGCATCGGTTGGCTCACCCCCTTTTTATTAAACACTTGAGACATGGGAATCTGGCATATTGAGAGAATATTCTAAGAACGATTGCTGCACTGGTAGGTTATGGTACTGACCAGTGGCCCATAGTAGGTGGATATATTGGGTTTATTGCTATGGGATTTGCCCTCGACCTGCCTGTGAGTGGATGGTCGAGCGTATTGTGCGTTTTGATTTCATCGTGACATGTCAATAAGGATGATTTCTCATGTATTGGTGTCTTCTGGTTTATTCTCGATCTCCTAGGTTCTCCCATGTCTATTCAGCTTTTGTAGCTTGCAGTAATGATTATGATGCTCACGTGTATACTTACATTGCCCTTGCTGTATGTTTTACTTTGTGCATTCTGGTGTATTGTTTTCTTTGGAAAATGGTAAAGTGCTTTTGATTAGGTTTCTAAAAATTGTTTTCAAATGAAAGTGTTTAATCCCTTTTGTACAAATTTGAAAATTCAAACATCACTTTCCCCTTTTCCTGAAATGTCATTGGCACTAATGAAATGAACACGAATTTGGAAAATGGCTAAGGGCAATGGTTCGTACTTTGTTTTCAAGTAGAATATTATTAAAAACGTACTTTTATAGATTGCAGTTCAAACTTGAAATGATGTTTCTTTTATTTTAAAGGTAGTGCATTGGGAATAGATATCGGGCTAGCCTACTGAGTTTTAATACTCATGCCTATAGTTCTTTTCTGTTTTTAGTGTTTGTGCAGGCTATAGTTTGAGTGCGCTCGCCGAGGGCGATGCTTGATCGTTGAGTCGGAGAGCGACCCGCGAGGTCGCACGGAGTTTGTTCGCACGTCGTGTTTGGTTAGTTTGTTTCTTGTTTGTTCCTGTTTAGTCACTTTATCTGGTTTATATTTTCTGCGCTGCTCTGTATTATTTTCACTGTCTTATTTATTTATATTGGGAGAAATCATTCCCATAGCCTCTGTTGATGCCCTGGCGCTTTTCGCCAGCCCGGGAGGATCGGGAACGCCTCTCGGGCCATGTCGCGGACCGACTCGGGTGACCGGTTCAGGGTCGACCCGGGTTGGTTCGTGACAAAATGGTATCAGAGCAGGTTTGCTCTTAGCAGACCTCACTTTTCAGAGCGCCCTTTGTTATTTGGGATGTCAAGGTAGATGGAGTAGAATTGTCGGGACTTGAGGGGTAGGTACGAGAAGAGCGTCGCGAACTCTTTCCCGTACCGATCCTCAGGTTTCCATGGGAAGTCCAGTTTAATATGTTTGTTTGGGTTTTTATGGTAATGTTTTGCGATTGGGGTACGACAAATGGAGTTGGGCTAATAGTCCTAAGCCGCATGGCCTGGCAAGCCATGTGGAGTTTGGGGCATGGTCCAAGAAGGCTCTCTGTGTCAGTGACGTGTTTGGCATATGGCCGCCAACCATATGTTCAAGTCACCCACTGACACTAGTCCCCTGTTTGAGTTGTTTTGTGTTTCCCTTGATTTCTGAAAGTGGTTTGAATCAGAAAAGTTGGTTTTGAAAAAGAAAAAAAAATGGTTGTTTGAAATAACATGTTTGACTTGTAGATTGTTTTAAAAGAAGTGGTATGAATAAATTGTTTTTGGAAAAATGAAGTTGCTTTGTTTTGGCCTTGGTGTTCCGATGAGTACTCACATGCATTTTGGTGTGTTGGAAATGTGGATGGATGTCTGGTATGGTGGATGGATGCCCTGGGTGGCACAGATACATGCATGTGAGTGAGACTCTAAGGGATACCAATGGCGAGGGTTTAACTTAACAATATTGTTTTAAAATTAAAGATGTTTTCAAAGAGAAAAGTTTTGATGTTATGATAACTTGTTTTCTCGGATTTCGAGCTTGTCACCTATGCAGTGTTTGATTATGAGGTTTTATTCATTCGTTGAGTTGACCTTGATTGGGTTTTTGACCTTTCCTTGTCCAGCGGTTATCCCTTTGAAGCTTCGATGGGTGATCGTAGTGCAGTTGATCAACCTAAGGATTTTATGCTTGAGTTTCGGAAGCTCGATCCACCTCTCTTCTATGGTCAAGTAGAAACTTCCGTGGCAGAGGAGTGGATACGGAAGATTGAAAGGGACTTTAACCTCATTGAGTTGCCCGAGTCGTTGAAGGTCAAGTTTGCGACCTTTATGCTTGAAGGTTCACCGTGGATGTGGTGGAAGTCAGTGTCTCGGAACAAGCCCCGTCAAGAGGTTACTTGGGAGTTTTTCAAGGCCTCGTTCATTCGTCAGTATTTCTATGAGGAAGAAAGGGTGAGAAAGGGGATGGAAATGTGTTGTCTGCAATAGGGCGACGGATCCGTGTTAGAATATTTCTATCGCTTTGTGGAGCTGGTACCTTATGATTCAGAGTATGCCACAAATGACCCTGTGAAGGCTCGACGCTTCGAGGCGGGTCTCCGCCCTGATCTGCAGTCGAGGGTGTCAGAGTCCAACCTAACTTCTTTTGTCGATGTGGCAAGACAAGCTTTTCATGTCGAAGCCGCGATGGCAGGAGTGCTCGAAGTAGTTCTCCCTCCTTCGATCCCTATGAGCACTGGTGAAGGTTCTGGAAAGGAGATGAGTAAGCAAATGGAAGTGGATGGATCAGGTCGTGGAATCAAGAGGCCTCGAGATCTTTCATCAACCCCTTCGGAACGGGAGATTATTGTGTGTTATCAGTGTGGCAAGCGGGGTCACAAGAAGTCATCGTGCCCAAGCGCTTCGAAGCCCTGCCAGGCGTGTGGGCACCTGGGTCACTTGCGACGATTTTGTCGGGGTGTTGCAAGGAAGCGTTGCAGAGGAAGTTCTCATAAGTAGTGTGTTGTTGGGTCTTTGTTCAAAGTTTCCGGTGTAAGTCTCCTTTTAGAGTAAGTGATCTATTATCGTGGCCTTTGTATGAGTGTTGTTTTGGGTTTGAAATGTATGGGAATGTCGTGGGTCTTTTGATGAACTTAGCCTTTCAATGCTGGTGTGTTTTAATTTTAAAATCTTGTCCTTCAATCTGTCAGATCAAAAGATGTATGTACCTCATTGAGATTATCAGAACCTGACTGCGAGGCAGGAGATGCTTCATCCATCAGAGCTCCAGCCAAAAGGTCTCGGAGTGAAGCCAGCGCGTAGTCAGGAACCCCCAGGGGGGGAAAAATTTTAAAGAGTCCGGTTAAAGTCGCGCCTCTATCGTCTTGGTGAGATAGTTTTGGTGTTGTTTCTCTGGTTTCTCTGTCATTGTAGTTTTCCCCTTGTCGCAAAGCGCGCGATGGACTTATCCCTCACGTAGTGTCGGGAATCGTGCCTCTTGGATGTAAGTTGCTGATCAGTGATTTTGCATGGGCCACTGACGTAAATCAGATGCGGCCCTGGTTTGTGTCCATCCCGAAGTGATGGGTCGTGAGTAGTCGTACGTCGTAGTTTTAGCGGTTTGATCCTTGGGCCCACCCTCCCCACCCATGGGGTAAGGGGTTTGGTTTGCGTAAATTTTTTCAGATCAAATCCTATTACTTTCGGACGTGAGTAAGTGGTTTAATGGTCCTTGCTATGCTCTTTCCAGCTGGAGTAAGGTCTCGTGCATGTCTAAGCTGGTTCCCCGTTTGGTCGTTAGTTGGTCGGTTCTTTATGGTGGGGAGACCCACCATGAGTCTCTTTGGGTTTTCTCTTAAATCGTTATCAAAAGCTAGTCGAGTTCTTATGGTGGGGAGCCCGTTCAGGCCTTCCCTCTGTTGGTGATTTACTTTGGGAAATGAGGTTCAGTCCCGCTGGTAGTCGTTGTGATGTCCTTGAGATAAGAGGTTGGATCGTGTTTTGTGAAATCCTTAGGTGTTGATCGATCGACTGGTTGGTGTTGTGGCTTTCCGGGGGCGGAAAGCGTTATGGTGGGGAGAATTGTCACACCCCGACATGCGCGTTTATTTTATTTTATGATTTCTTTGGATTTAAATTATTTTTTGTTGTGGTTCACGTTCAGTCTCGGATGAAAGTTTTGAGTTTTGATAAAAAGTATGCATCTTGGGTTTGACGTCGTCGGGAGCGCGGATAGAGCGCGACACCGCGCGGCTTCGCCCATGCATTTGCGTGGACTTTCATTAATTTCAATATTATTAAAGATGATATAAAATTCATTTATTATTTTTATTTTATTATTAGTGGTTACTTTTGTTATTATTATTAAAGTTTGGCAAATTTCTATTACATATGTTTTATTAGTTTGGTATAATAACTTTTATAATATGTTTTACTTTCAACTTCATTATTATTATTATGATTTTGTTTTATTTTATTTTATTTTATTTAATTTTATTTTGTTTTTATTTTATCTTATCTTTTCTTTTCCCCTAACCCTAGCGCCTCTCCCTCTTTTATTTTTCTCTTCCTCCACTTCTCCCGCTGGAGCCGCCGCCACCCCCTCCTCTATTCCCTCATCTATCCCTTCTCCTTCCCTCGGTTCCGCCTCGGCCCCCTACCCGGCTTCTCCTTGGTTTTCCCTGTCCGGCGCCTCCCTCTCCTCCGCGAGCCGCCTCCCCTCCTGTTGCAACCTGCTGCACCCGGCGCCCTGCTCAGCAGCCAGCGCGCAGCCCCCTGGGCCTCCCCTGGCCGCAGCGACGTAGCCCCCGACGCTATCCACACCCAGCCGGTGCAAGACCCCCCCGGCCTCCTCCAATCCCGTCACCTCCCCCCTGCTGCCCATCCACACCCGCCGCTCCCCTGTTGCCCCGTAGCGGACCAGGCCCCCCTGCCGGCCTTCTTCCGGTGCCCGGCATCCTTCCGCCGCACCCCTCAGACCCAGCGCCCTCCTGCAGCCCGCAACCCCCTGACCAGCATCACCTCCGGCGCACCCAACTCCTCCCTGCCTACTCTCCCGGCCTCAGCGCATCCCTGCTCTCCCTTGCAGCGCTCGGCCGTAGCAGCGCCAACCACCCATCCCGCGCCCCCTGCCTCTTTCCGCAGCATCAGGCGCAGCACCCGCGCCCCCTCCTTCTTCCTCTTCTCCTTCTCTTTCCTTCTTCTTCCTCTTCTTCTTCTCTTCTTCTTCTTCCTCTTCTTCTTCTCTTTTTCTTCTTTTTTTTTTCTTTCTCCTTCCTCCTGTCCCCCGCTTTCTCCCTGCCTCAGCCCGGCGCCCCGTCGCACTCCCCCCCCCCGGCCGCGCCTCCTGTTTGCTCCCCGAAGGTTACTTGTTTTTTTTATTTTATTTATTTATTATTTACTTTTATTGTTATTATTATTATTACTACAATTATTATTATTCTTATTCCTATTATTATGATTGTTATTATTAGTTATTATTATTATTATCATTATTAATGATTAATATTATTAATTTTATTATTATTATTATTATTATTTTTATTATTAGTATTATTATTATTATTATTTATTATTATTATGATTATTATTAATTTTATTATTATTAGTGTAATTGTTATTATTATTAATACTAATTTTATTATTATTATTATTATTATTATTATTATTATTATTATGGCTGTTATTATTACTATTATTAATGTTATTATTATTATTGTTTTTATCGTTGATATTATTTCTATTATTATTATTAATCTTATTATTATTAATTTTATTACTATTATTATTATTATCATCTTTATTTTTATTATTATTAGTATTATTAATTTTATCATTATTATTATTATTATTATTATTATTATTATTATTATTATTATTATCGCTTTGGCCTTTTATTTGTTGGGGGTTATCTTTTTATGTTTCTTTTGGTAGGATTATTGTTTGAGGACACGCGCAGGGCGTTTCCAAGTGAGCGCCACCGCCGCGCCTTGTCTCCGAGGTTCCGTTGTTGTCGCGCTTCAGTTCCGAGGTGAGCGTTTCTTTCCGACGCTTGGTTTGGCATGCTCTGGTGAGTTTTTGGATGTGTCTGAGTCCTTGGTACTGACTATGCAGAGTGTTAGACCTTGTCACGTGGTTTCGGACACACGTCGTGTCATCGCGACTTGGATCCGAGGTTGTTGTGTCGACGCGCTTGGTTTTGAGGTAGGTTCCCTTTGCACTGCTTTAAAAATTTAAGTTATATTATTTCATGCTGTTTGCGCACCCTGATTGTTCAAAATCAACATTTTATTAATTGTAATAAATATGAGATAATATACGATAATTAATTTTAATATAAGATGGTTAATTTTTAAATGGTTATTTAATGTCAAAAGGAGCCATTTATTTTATACACGACACATGAAACATCCTTTTGACGAGCGGACACCCAATAATGAAGGAATGCCCGTTTGGCTTTGAAACATAATTCACGAAACATAAAACAAAGTTCTGGTTTAATGAGAAATGATTTCTTTTGAAGCATGAACAAATACATTGGTTCATTTGAGAAATTGCCCGGTTGGCTCTTGAAGTTTATTTGGAAAAGAAAATGGTTTGGTTTGGTTTATAAAAATACTGGCAACCTGTGAAGTAGTGTTTTGTGGATTCTTCAAATAGTTTTAAACTGGTTTTGGTAGTAATTGTGAACTGTATTAAATGCCCGTTTGGCACTTTATGGAAAGCGATGGAAATGTTTTTATAAAAACCCTCTTAGGACGACTCTCATGCCTTGGTTGCGATTGATTGTTTGGGAGGCCGCGCTTAGAGGCTCCCGGGTACTTGAGTGGAAAAAGGCATGAGGTTGTCCCATGGAGTGGCTCGGGGAATGCCTGTTGTTCTTTATATATATAGATATATCTGATTGGATGCTCGGTTGGCATCGGTTGGCTCACCCCCTTTTTATTAAACACTTGAGACATGGGAATCTGGAATATTGAGAGAATATTCTAAGAACGATTGCTGCACTGGTAGGTTATGGTACTGACCAGTGGCCCATAGTAGGTGGATATATTGGGTTTATTGCTATGGGATTTGCCCTCGACCTGCCTGTGAGTGGATGGTCGAGCGTATTGTGCGTTTTGATTTCATCGTGACATGTCAATAAGGATGATTTCTCATGTATTGGTGTCTTCTGGTTTATTCTCGATCTCCTAGGTTCGCCCATGTCTATTCAGCTTTTGTAGCTTGCAGTAATGATTATGATGCTCACGTGTATACTTACATTGCCCTTGCTGTATGTTTTACTTTGTGCATTCTGGTGTATTGTTTTCTTTGGAAAATGGTAAAGTGATTTTGATTAGGTTTCTAAAAATTGTTTTCAAATGAAAGTGTTTAATCCCTTTTGTACAAATTTGAAAATTCAAACATCACTTTCCCCTTTTCCTGAAATGTCATTGGCACTAATGAAATGAACACGAATTTGGAAAATGGCTAAGGGCAATGGTTCGTACTTTGTTTTCAAGTAGAATATTATTAAAAACATACTTTTATAGATTGTAGTTCAAACTTGAAATGATGTTTCTTTTATTTTAAAGGTAGTGCATTGGGAATAGATATCGAGCTAGCCTACTGAGTTTTAATACTCACGCCTATAGTTCTTTTCTGTTTTTAGTGTTTGTGCAGGCTATAGTTTGAGTGCGCTCGCCGAGGGCGACGCTTGATCGTTGAGTCGGAGAGCGACCCGCGAGGTCGCACGAAGTTTGTTCGCACGTCGTGTTTGGTTAGTTTGTTTCTTGTTTGTTCCTGTTTAGTCACTTTATCTGGTTCATATTTTCTGCGCTGCTCTGTATTATTTTCACTGTCTTATTTATTTATATTGGGCGAAATCGTTCCCATAGCCTCTGTTGATGCCCTGGCGCTTGTCGCCAGCCCGGGAGGATCGGGAACGCCTCTCGGGCCATGTCGCGGACCGACTCGGGTGACCGGTTCAGGGTCGACCCGGGTTGGTTCGTGACAAAAAACCTTTTGGAATTTTTTTTTCAAAAACCACATTAAAAAAATTAATATATTGATTATTAGGGAAAATTTTCTTATAAAAATTTGTCTTGTAAACTTTTATTTTTATCTTCAAGGAATTATTGTAAAGATTGAAGATAAGTATGAACATGAAAAACATTCCTCTTGAACTATAAAAATTTCATAAAATTGCCTCGATAAGAAAATAATAGGAAGATTAGTTTTTAAAAACCACTTTTTAAGGTAAAGTATGGGAAAAATTTATTTTATATATCATACTAGAATAGTATAACATTTTTTAAAACATGTTTAAAAAACACGGGTTTTAAAGAACATGGATTTTCGACAAAAAAGATAAATAAAGTACGATTTTAATAAAAATATTCTTAATTATCTAATGTAAAAAAGAGTAGAGAAATGGCACCATTACTTGGATATAACATTAATAACCATAGGATATGAAAATTCATGATATTTCATGGGGTATGGATCAAATTATTTAATTAATATAATCATGGTCATAAATAATTTTGATAAATGATGAGACTATAGCAATAAACTACTACTAGTTTGGTAAATTTGAATCATAATAAAATGAAAATAATAAAATTAAAATATAATTAAAATATAATAAAAATAATTACATTCTATATATAAAATTTAAATGTATGTATATAAATCTCATAGGAAAACATTGGTGCATAACATAACATGTGTCTCAAATAAGGCAAATTTAGACAAAATTATATAACCAATTTGGTATCTTTTGAAACATAATCGTAATGAAATAAATAAAATCATATAAATATTTAGATACAAATTATTTGAATTATAAAAATCATATAATACATCCATTTGAAGTATACACACCACATATAATAAATAGGAGGTGAACATGGATTTTTTCTAATGGAAAATTAATGTCAGACATGAAAACCCTTACCTTGAGTCTTGAATTTCTTTGTACATGTACAACCCTCCTATAAAATAAATATAATTATACAATAAATATAAAAACTAACCATATTTGTATATCTTATAATATTTATTATTTTATTATGAAATTATATTACCATTTTATAAACAATTTCATGTTAATGTTATGTTTTAGGTAATATCTGCATTATTTCTCATAGGTGTTTTGAATTGTTATTCTTGATCCTCTATATTAAATCATGAATTAATTATTTCTAGAATTTTAAATAATATTTATATATCATTCATATTCATTATATAAATATATATAATAATCTAAAAAAATATGTATATTAAATGGGATACACCATTCATCAAAATGTTAGGTCATGCGTATGAATGAATAATGTTTTTGTTTTCTTTTCATATTGAATTAAAGTAAGTTATTTAAATATATGTATATATATAACATCATTAAATTATAATTTATATTTCATATATATCATAAATTTTCTCTAAACCCATCCTTAATACATTCCACGTAAAATGTGAAAGAATTGCATCTCTTTGAGGAGGTCGTAGTCCACACGACCACAAATGAAGTTAGCGTATATAAAAAAAATATAAAAAGTGATTTTTTATTAATATAATTAATTAGGAATAAATAAATAAAAAATATCATAAATATCATATTATAAAAAATTTTCCATCATCATTTGCAACCATGAGAGGTGGTAAGGGAAAATTGAACAACATTGTTTCATGAGGTGGTAGTTCACTGTAAATAAGAGTGGTAAATTTGTTTCCAATTAGATGGAAGTGTGTGTAAGTGTAGTTAGAAACCGTAGAATAAAAAAATATAATTATATTGATTATACTGAGGTTATTATATTATCATGTAATAAGAAGAGTTTATGGGTGGAGAATGAAAATTAAACAAAGGATCCCGAGGAAGGATGTTACCTCTTCATTGGGTAACATATCTTGGTTTTCACCGAAGGGGATTACCTGGATGGATTTATTCCAATATATTGTCTTCTAATAAGAAGTTTGGTATGTTTAGAGAATATTTTAGAACATTTTGGTGAGATAATAGGCAATTTAGGTTTGAATAATTTAGAGGGTTTGATTCCCTTTTATAGTGGATGAGGAGTAATATTCTAGTAAATTATTCAAAAGATAAATCCACCCACGTGTTTTCTATGAACAAATGTTACCATATCGAACCTAATTACAATAAATGTATTATAGGGCTGAAATATGTCTAGAAAACGGATTTTGGACTGGTTTTCTGGACACTTTTTTACATAAGTGTAAGGTTTAGTTCTTTGCTAAGCTAATTATCCTATTTACCATTATAATTATATTTTATGACTTTCACAAATATTTGTTTAAAAAATTATATTTATATTATTTGAAATTATGTATAATAATTATTTCAAATATGGAATAAATTTTTACAAATTTCATTCACATAAGTGGTATAAATTAATTAAAATTTTAACCCACTAAGGGGATGACAAAGCGGAGTTTGAAAGTAAAAAAGTGATCAAAATTTTGGTAAGCTTTTATATCAAATTACAAAGATATATTTATTCCAATGCCCTAAATTATATTAATTGATTTATAATTTATATAATTTAACTATAAAATAAATCATGAACATAATTTAATATTACAAATAAATTAGATAAAAAATAATTTTTGAATTAAAATTCAGTATTATTCATAATTCATAAAAAAATATACTTATCTGGAAAAAAATTACCGAATGAAAATTATGACATTACACTTAAAAAATGTGTTATATTTTTAATATATATTTATAAAATTGTCACAATGAATATTTAAAAAATGTTCCCCATTAAAACACGGTAAAATTACCTTTTAGAAAAATTCAACTTTTCCTTCATATAACTTGATTTATATTTATTTTATACCTATAAAATATATTGGATGAGTATAAAAAGTATTTATTGAATATATAATATATAAAATTTATTTTAAATATTAATGAAAAGGGTTTTTTAGTTTTTGATATTAAATTATTTATGTACATAGAAAAATAGTTTTCATAGAAAACACTTTATTTCTTTACAAATATTTATTAAATTCCCTAATAATAATTGATAACCAAAGGATTAGTTATATATACAAGTGTAAATAGTATTCTCACAATTTAGGTAATCTTATTGGTAAGTTCAACTTCAAATTAAAAGAGGTAGCTATAATAATATTTTAGTAATAATATGAATAGTATCATGTAGTTGAGTAAAACTCTACCTTGATTATGACACCATCAATCCAAGGGAATCTAAATTGTCTATAATAAAACTAAAACATATAGTTTCATATAGTGCAGAAAAATATAAATGTTTCATATAGTAAATTATTGACTAGGTGTTACATATAATGCAAGACAATCATTGTGATTTTGTATAAAAATATATATATTTAGTGTTTCATGAAATGTAAAAAATACAAATATTAAATTAATTCAAAAAAAATTCCAAAAATCACGTTTTGTTACAGTTTCCACCAGAGGTCACACATAATAGGTGAGTAAAATACCTACTATAAATAATTAAATACTTAAAAACACATATTTATAATCATTTACATGAACAGAGTAACAAATCCAGATAAAGAATAGTTTTAGAAACCAAAACAAATTATTTTTAAATGATTTAGAGAAAAAAATAACCTAAAAATTAGTATATGTCAACATTGAAAGAACACATATAAAAATTAGTTTCCTAAGGAAAATCATTCTTTCCCTCACAAAATTCAATTTACCTTTTTACGGGATTGAAATACTTCTATAGGTTAACATTGTTTTGTGTTACCTTTTTATAAAGAGAGCTTATTACACGTCTATTCACATTTCTAGATAGCTTGCCAACCCAAGAAGAACCTCCAATACTTGATATTTTCTTATAAAACAATCCAATATTCATGACTATACCTCAGACACCCTTAAATGTGTCATGTATCCTAGAATTTTATCTCTCCTTCTCTTAGCCACATATCGACATGGTATTGAACAATGAGTTTTCAAAGTGGGTCTCAATAAAATATTTTACACTGAAAAACCATCTTAATCCCTAGATCCTTGTTCTATGAAACATTTTATAAAAATTAATTTACATATAAAAATACCCTTGAAAACGTGGACCTAAAAAAATCCATTTTATATTTCATAAACAAATTGGAAAACATTATTTTTAGATAATTGATAAAATTCCAAATTTTCATCAAAACCCTTGTTTTTAAAAGCCCTCATATACTAATGCCAATATCATATTAAATTTTTTTAATAAAAAGTATCATTATAAACAATCAATTATATAAATATATAATTCTATGATTAGTTCAAATCCACCTATTTAGTTTCAAAATTCTCAAAAATTCCCTAATTATTTGCTGACTATGCCATTCCAAGGGTCCAAATCACTAAATATCTAATAAGTAAATTTAGAATAATTTTTTAAATGGGATAAATTCATAAGTTACATGATCAACGCTCTAATATTATGACATGATAATTAGGGAGAATGAAATCAAAAATACAAATATGAGGAATTACAATATATGTGATCTAATCTACTAATGATTCCATTACAAAATCATAGAAAATAGGGTGAAAATCATCTAAATTCATCCTTATGTATATCCTGGGTAGAGGATTTTTTCCTAAAATTAATTAATAATTTATGTTCTTGAGGATCTATTTATTTTCAAATACCCCAACTACCTCATTACACAATTATTCCTTTCATGATACAATGGTGGGTCAATTACCAAACCACCAAAAACATGTCGTATTTTTAAATTGCCCAGCGATAAGGCTATGATGATTCACCAAGTGACATGATACAACCAAAATCACATTATATTGACCTAAAACATCTATAGGGTTTTAATTTTGAATCCTAATTGTAGGAAAACAATCTCTACACTACAACCAATCCTATAGAATATTATCCCTATGTACTTCATGTTTCAATTATCACATATCATACCATGATTGTCCTTCCACATAGAAAAAAATTAACCAAAAATATCTTAGATTCCCTTCTATTTTGGAACAACTTGGCTTTAGTCTAAACTCACCAAATCCAGAAATTATTATGATAGATATCTCCATATTGTGGCATGATATATCCTTTAGAAACACAAAATTTTTAGCGTGGTGAACTCAATGATAGTGGAAATTTGGATAGGATCATAGAATCCTAAGAGATATTTTTATGACCACAACAAAAATATATAGACACCATAAAAAATTCCCATTAACAAAAAATCATCATCCAAAGCATAGGATCAAAATAAAAAAAAAAGTAGAAAACAAAATCCATACTAAACTAGAATACCAAAGTGTTACACATATCGCATCCATCACACTTTTCATTCTTAAAAGTTTAACTGGTCTTAACCATAAAAAATAACTTCATCCAATGTTTTCATATCTCATACTCCCTTTCCTATTTCACTTTATTCTTTGTTCAATATTTCAATAGAATATAACCCATTGTAATTATGCATTTTTGAATTTTCTTCTCCGGAGAATCCATATTCGAAATGAGGATCTCCATGTAAAAAGAACATTCTTTATCTTGTAATATTACCACCACAAAAAAATTATTCGGATCAATCCTATACATCTAAAAATAATATATATAAAAGATGTTATAGAAAAATAAAAAACTTGGATATAATCCATATGATACACCAATTCTATGATCCCTTCTATAATATCAAAATGCCCCTTGCACCTAAGAGTTAATTTCTATTTCATACCAAGATAAATATGCCCCAAACAATGTGATTCTCTCTAGATCATATGGTTCCAAACCAAGAACACTAAGGGATTTTATCCATTAATCATGTATGAATTATTCTGACTCTTCCATTTCCACAGTATTTTAAATCATATTGACCCACTCTAATATTTCATAAACCATTCATGGCCCAATAGAGACACTCATTCCTACATAAACTAATATAAATGTGACTGACATAGTAGACCATACAGTGGTACCATCATGATCAATTTTTTAAAACATTTATTATAAAAAACTCCACTGATGATAGATGATCCCCCAAAATGTCCCAAAATTCAGCACACATGCTCAGTGAATATCTTCCAAAATTTTTATAACATATGATACAATTTTCATTAAAAATAATTATTTTATACTTTTTTCATCCTCATCTAGTTTCCCAATGACTTTTTTATTCCCTTATTAACTCATGGTTTTAATTGAAGGTTGTAATAAGAGGCAGTAGCCTTTAAAACACAATGAAAACAAAAAAATATATTTTTTAGACACATCCTATTAGGATTGTAATCTAAGTATGTATATTTAATCACTAGTAGTATTTTTTTTTGATTTCATGATATGGTCTATACCGAAACACACACTAAAATAATTTTCTTTTGGGTCTCGGCATCCCTACTGCAACGTCTATCAAGACATACTACCATTTCTACATTTTCACTAGTAATGTATAAAAACTCTATATTTGTAGAGACCCAAAGCTTGACGTACATGGACAACACATTACTTTTGCGGAATACTTAATACATAACAAAATTCAAAACTCAAGGACCATAATAGTTTAGTGTCTTTGTAAACTCGGAACGTAATCTTCTAATCGTGGTGAAAGATCTTCAACATCTCCCATAAAGATCTTCCCCTTATTTTTTCCTACCTAAAACCTTTATTTATATCCTGGGGAAAAGAAAAAATATAAAGGGTGAGATCAAATGCTCAGTAAGGTTAAGCATGGATAAAATAAAACAAACCATATACATTTGAACATAAAAACACGAACACAATGTTTAAAAATCAAGATCTTGAGAAATGAAATAAAACATGGAAATACGTAAGGAATAGATCATAAAGAAACATTAATCCTGATAAAATAGCATGTGAATAAAACTTGTAATTGTGGAAACCATTGAGAACAAGATATGATTTCCATCATAGCCAATGCATTGCTACCAAGACCATCTTAGTGGACAAAGTCCCTTTCTGAATCGAGTTCACTCCTCATTCCAGTCCTGTATTACTGAACCGGTTTAACTTGTCATTCCATCCATGTCTATCTCATGAGATATAAATCTTTACCCAATTCATTTGAGGTAGATATTGGTCCCACCAATCTCATAATTAAATAATTCTTACTTGTTCCATAAAATAAACTTGAAACATTCATCATAACCCAAAGAATAAAATGGGTTTCATAAACATCATCCCATCATCGCATAATCCATATAAAACAAATGGATATATCAACATAAGAAAAGTGAAACCATGTAAATAATAGGGACATTATACTTGAAACATACACATATAACATAATGTCATATTAGTGGAAAAAAATGGTTTTGATAATACACTTGAAATGAATTCTTGAGAAAAATATCCTTTCTTCTTCAAAATCAATTTCTTTTCAAAAAACGTCATGCAATTTTAAAAGAAAGAGTTTTTGTTAAAATAGTCAAGAAATATTTTGGAGGAATCTTCATGAAAATAAGGCTTTATGAAACCATAAAAATTCTTTCATGCTGTATACATTAAAAAAACATTCTTCTCATACTTTTTTCGGAAAACTCAAAAAGTACCTTGTAGGGTAAATAAAAGAAAGATTCCTTCCATTCCATGGGGTAAAAGTCAGTATGGGTAAAAAGGGATTTAAACAAACATGAGTAAACTTTTATAAAACTTGGACATGTATGATAGCAATAACCCCAGTAAATACTTACGAATAAGCAATCTCAGATAAAAATGAGATTTGCAAAATTATCCCTTACCTTAGGTCCAATATGCTTTGTATGTATCCAAAACTCCTGTATAATGATTTAAATAATGTCATTGACTTATTAAATAATCATATTCATTGTTACTATATCATATATGGTTCACTTATGGCTTTATATTACCCATTATTTTGTAAATTAATGTTAAAGTAGCGTTTTGGGTAAAATCATCTTATTTATCGTATGTGTTTGGACTTGTTGTTCTTGATGTTATTATTAATTATATCATGATTTACTTATTTCCAAAATGTAAATCATGATTTATATATCATATAAATTCATTATATATCCAGAATATACAATCATTTATAAATGTACATAACATATGGAGGTAAGAAATGAAACGCACCGTTTATGGAGACGGTAAGCCATACGTACGCATGAACACCACATTAATTTATATTTATTATTTTAATGGAATTAAACCATAATTATACATAGGTATATTATAATTCCAGTATAATATAATATATAATATCATTACCCACATCCTTTATACATCCCACATAAAGTATTAATGAATCACATCACTTTGAGGGGGCGGTAGTCCGCACTTCCTCAAATGAGATTATCGTATTTACCGACTATGGAAACCGTAAAGGCACGATATAATAGGGAAGTAATGAGAAGAAGGAAATCATAAACATAATATATATTATATATAAATACAGTTCCATCATAATGGCCACCATGAGAGGCGGTAGGAGTAAATCGAACAATCATCGTTTCGTGAGGCATTAGTTTTCCATCACAGAAACATTATGTTCTTCATCCATTAGATGGAGGTGTGTGTAAGTGTAGTTCAAATACTTATCATAAAGACATAATAGTATATTTAGGATATTGTTTTTGTTACAAAATAAAGTATTAAAAAGAGTTTAGGGGTTGGAGAAGTAGAATAAAAGAAAACAACTTAAGAGAAACTGTTACCTTTAATTGTGGTAACTTTTTTTGGTTTGAACCAAAAGGAATTTCTGGAGAGTCTTCTGACTAATTTAAGGCTTCAAGGGGGAGGATAGGGATGTAGGGAGCTTAGTTGGGAAGAATTGGGACGAGCCAAAAGGCTTTAGAGTTGTGATGAATTTCATAGAAGTGGTCTCCTTTTATAAGAGAGAGGAGGGGCCCTTTAGGAATGTGTGAAAACATAATTTTATTATAAACTTAATTCAGTTTCAATAGGTCCAAAACACATTAATCTAGAAGATAAGATGACTCATATTCGAAATAAAATCATTCAATTGTAATTTTACAGGTTTTGGATGATATTTTAATCATTATAATCTTATTTATTTAAATCATTTATTAATGATGTAAACACTACATCATTATTGTGTCATAAAAAATTTAATTCATTTTATGTCTAAAAATTATGAAAAAAACAATGATTTAGGGAATATTTTTAGCTTTCCAAATAATATTTATAGTCGAAAATATAACTTATATAACCCCTTATAAAAATTAATTACTAAAAAATATTTGTTAAAGTCAATTTTGTCTTTACATTAAATTAATTAATCCAAATTGTCATTTTCACTACCAAGTGGCTCATTGGGGTCCCAAAATCGGCCCAAGGATGCCCATTTTGGGACACTACTCATCCAATAAGGTTAGGAGAAGTGTCAAGGTAATTTTGAATTATTATAATATTCTTTTAACCTTGAATTACACTATTTACCTTTAACCGTAGTAAATAAAAATTACAGTAGTTACTATTCATAATATAAAATAAATAAAAGTAACCTATTAACATAATTTGGACCCACTGACTCCAAATATGGAATCCATTTTTCAAAATTCAAAACACCGAAGTTGCAGTAATTAATTTAAAATTAATCCCGTTTTTAAGCGAATGGGTTTTAAAAGTTAAAACATTGCCAACGATTGAATTGATTTAACCTATGAATTCAATGTAAAATCATTGATAATGACATACATTATATTAACTGGTAAAAATATATTCTATTTATAATTTAAAAACATTAAATATTATAATTTAACCATATAAATTATTACGATTAAAAAAGTTGTTTTTAATTAAAATATAGCGTGTTTTTACTATTCATTAAAATATGAAAGTTATCAGAATAATATGAAAATTTTATCCAAAGTAAATTTTTATATCCTGATTCCAAATAAGAATTTTGATTTGTCAAATTTAACTTATAAAGATGTCAAAACTAGATTTAATGTGGGTGGGCCATCAAAAGGCGGCAAAACTGCATTTTTTTAAAAATACTTATTTTACCCAAAAAATTTATTTTGTTCTCATACCATGTTCTATAAAATGTGTAAGATGAATTATAATGTTATAAAATTAAAAATTTAGTTAATACTATTCATAATGGCTAGTTCATAATAATATTATAATAATATATCGTTGTTTAGTAAAACCTGGTATTGGGTACAACACACGCTATCGAGGAAGGTCGTGTTGTTTGTAATGCAAGCCACATCAGGGTTTCATGTTGTACAAGAATCCTTCATTGTTTTGTATAACATAATCCAACAATATTTAATTTATACATTGAATATATATATATATATATATATATATAAACTCACTCAATGTTGTGTAGAATGACTATTATAAAACGAACATGAAATTGTGTGTAAAACGATCCAAGAATAGCGTTGCGTATACTTCAAGCTAATACAGTGTTGCATATGGTACAAGATAAACATGGTGTGCTCTATAATAGAAGACATCAATGAAATTAAAAGAATATTATTCATAAAATCTCGGGGTGTTACATTCTAGCCCCCTTAAAATGAATTTCGCCCTCGAAATTCGTCGGGGTTATAAATGGTTTGTTACTTGAGAACTTCTTTAATAGAAACCCACATCGTAAAAAGGAATGCGAAAACATAATTTTAAAAAGTGATGTATGAAACATAATGATTACCCAAATTAACTCATCACTAGTTTTCCACATAAGAGATCATAGGTGAAAATATGGATATGGAGGAGAAATCTAGCCATCATGTTCTGATGGAGAGTGGTAGAGAACATGACTATGAAAAAGACAACAATCTCAAAGACATAAATTTGTGATGATCTAAGGTACCATCTGATTCATCGGATATAAGAGCACTCGAACAACATTTTTTGTTTTCAATATTATTTCCCTAAAGTTGAAAATTTGAATTAGAAGAAATACTTGCTTGATTTTGGTACAATCTCATTGTTGTTCATGCTTTGAACAATTTACACTTCATATCTTAAAGAAATGAAGTTGAATTTGTGATTCGTGAAGTGTTAACAGATCATGTGATAGAATGATGGGTCATTCCATCTATTTCAAAAAAAAGGTTAGAAAAAGTTATATGTCCATCTTATGGTTTGGTTAATCGTATATGGTTCCAAAAAATGGACTCATACTTTATTTTTCACACCGCATAATAAAATAAAACTAATTTCCACTAACCAGGGACTTCCTGTAGGCCTGTGGAAGGTGATAAAGGCCTGTCACACTTCGGTTGTGGGTTCAATTTCTACATCCTTGACCGACGTGATGGGCTATCGCCCGTCCTATATGTTGTCCTTCTTATAAAACTACATTACTATATCATCCCATCAATAATATCGAAAAAGGTTCAATCCTTAAACAATACTAACTTATGTCCAACATAATCCATTCCAATCATTAGGCTTATCCATAATATTGCAGTCTATTCTCATATTATAGTGAAAATGATTACCAGAGATATCAGATAACAAGCATGTTAATACCATCATTGATCCCCATATATCATAAGATATGTCTTGTTGGTCACATTCCAAACATTCGAAGGCCTTAATAATGTATTCTCTTGAAAAATGAATACCCATTGATTCTTAGTGAGAACATAAGTGCTGTCAAAAGTTAACTCTTTCCACATACCATAACCCCAAAATTATATATACTCAAACCATGATACTACTATTTCCTTATATCATTCATGAGATCATGAATACTGTCAAACATTTCATTTTCTCTTTATCCCTTCATTATGTGCATATCATTTTTTTTCCAAAAATATCTCAATCACTTTCCATGGTTACTAATGCCATATTCTTATGGAAAGCCACAATAGACCAATATATAGGTATCCCAATATACCTTAAAAGTACCTGAACAACATTATTTTTGAATACCAATACATAAAAACTTAAAACCATCCTCTTCAATGATTGTCATGGAATAATTCCTTCCTTGATTTAGATGTAACCTCCTAGGTCATGTCATTGAGTTGGGAAATGCCCATGTTCTCCACAGATAATTCATTGAACTCCATAATAGTCTATTACTCTATGACCCTTTTCTACACACATATAACATATTTCCCACCATTTGAGGTATTCTTCAAGGTTCTT
This sequence comes from Viscum album, assembly GCA_963277665.1. Taxonomy (NCBI): domain Eukaryota; kingdom Viridiplantae; phylum Streptophyta; class Magnoliopsida; order Santalales; family Viscaceae; genus Viscum; species Viscum album. The sequence goes on along the minus strand of OY728165.1, from coordinate 2,085,817,019 downwards.
CTTCCGTTCTATAGAAATCTCAATCTTCATTTATTTATGCTCCTCACTATGTGAACATGCATAAAATTCCATCTTCCTCTTATTTGATGACTTAGGAATACCACTAAATTTTACGTTGTTAATCATATATCGCGATGATTGATTTGACATAATCACAATATCTTTATCTCAAGGAATTACACAATATCATTGCTCATAGTCACCAATTTTTCCATGGGAATCAATGTTAACCGAATTCATTCTGGTTCCCTCCTTTGACTAAAACATAAAAACAATTCTGTGAGAGACAAAAATCATGATAGGGAAAACAACATAATAAAGGGGGATTACCTTCAATATCTAATATATTAGGTTTAATTCTAAGATCATTAGCGAAATTCTAGGACTATAACCTATACGTATACTTAACCTTAGGGAAATCCCTAGACATACCTTAGAAATATATCTAGGGATCTCACTAAAGTTCTCGCATCCCAGTTTCCAATGGTTGACTAAACCTTTCCTCTGATACCAACTATAGAGACCTGAAGCTTGATGTACATGGGAAACACATTACTTTTTCAGAATACTTAATACATAACAAAATTCAAAACCCAAGGACCGTAATAGTTTAGTGTCTTTGGAAACTCAGAACGTAATCTTTTAATCGTGGTGAAAGATCTTCAACATCTCCCATAAAGATCTTCCCCTTATGTTTTCTTTCCTAAAACCATTATTTATATCCTAGGGAAAAGAAAAAATATAATGGGTGAGCTCAAATTCTCAGTAAGGTTAAGCATGGATAAAATAAAACAAACCATATACATTTGAACTTAAAAACATGAACACAATGTTTAAACATCATGATCCTGATGAATGAAATAAAACATGGCAATACGTAAGGCATAGATCATAAAAAAGAATTAATACTGATAAAATATCATGGGAATAAAACTTTTAATTGTGGAAACCATTGAGCATATGATATGATTTCCATCGTAGCTAAGGCATTGCTGCCAAGGCCATCTTAGTGGACAAAGTCCCTTTCTGAATCGAGTTCACTCCTCGTTCCAGTCCTATATTACTGAACCAGTTTAACTTGTCATTCCATCCATGTCTATCTCATGAGATATAAATCTTTACCCAATGCATTGGAGGGAGATATAGTTCCCAGACATCTCATAATGAAATCATTCTTACTTGTTCCACAAAATAAGCTTGAAACATTCATCATAACCCAAAGAATAAAATGGGTTTCATAAATATCATCCCATCATCACATAATCCATATAAAACAAATGGATATATCAACATAAGAAAAGTGATACCATGTAAATCATAGGGACATTATACTTGAAACATACACATATAAAATAATGTCATCTTAGATGAAAAAATGGTTTTGATACAACACTTGAAATGAATTCTTGAGGAAAATATCCTTTCTTTTTCAAAAAATTTTTTTTTTCACAAAACATCATGCAATTTTAAAAGAAATAGATTTTTTTGAAAATATTCATGAAATATTTTGAAGGATTCTTCATGAAAATAAGGCTTTATAAAATCATAAAAATCCTTTCATGCTGTATACATTAAAAAAAATTCTTCTCATACTTTTTTTTGGAAAAGTCAAAAAGTACCTTGTAGGTTAAATAAAAGAAAGATTCCTTCCATTCCATGGGGTAAAAGTCAGAATGGGTAAAATGGGATTTAAACATACATGAATACACTTTTATAAAACATGGACATGGATGATAGCAATAACCCCAGTAAATACTTACGAATAAGAAATCTCAGATAAAAATGAGATTTGCAAAATTATCCCTTACCTTAGGTCTGATATGTTTTGTACGTATCCAAACCTCCTGTATAATGATTTAAATAATGTCATTGACTTATTAAAGAATCATATTAATTGTTATGATATCATATATGGTTCACTTGTGACTTTATATTACCCATTCTTTTGTAAATTAATGTTAAAGTAGCGTTTTGGGTAAAATCATCTTATTTATCGTACGTGTTTGGACTTGTTGTTCTTGATGTTATTATTACATATATCATGATTTACATGCCTCCTAAATGTAAATCATGATATATATATCATATAAATTCATTATATATCCAGCATATACAAGCATTTATAATAGTACATAACATAAGAAGGTAAGAAATGAAACGCACCGTTCATGGAGTCGGTAAGCCGTACATACGCATGAACGCTACTTTCATTTCTATTTCTTATTTTAATGGAATTAAAACATAATGATACATAGGTATATTATAAATCCAGTATAATATCATATATAATATCATTAACCACATCCTTTATACATCCCTCATAAGGCATTAACGAATCACATCACTATTAGGGGGAGGTAGTCCGCACTTCCTCAAATGAGATTATCGTATTTACCGACTATGGAAATCGTAAGGGATTGATATAATTGGGAAGTAAAGAAGAATAAGGAAATCATAAAAATAATATATATTATATATAAAAAAATTTCCATCAAAATGGCCACCATGAGAGGCGGTAGGAGTAAGTCGAACAATCATCGTTTCGTGAGGCGTTAGTTTACCATCACAGAAACATTATGTTCATCATCCATTAGATGGAGGTGTGTGTAAGTGTAGTTCAAATAATTCTCATAAAAACATCCTATTATATTTAGGATATTGGTGTAGTTACTAAATAAAGGATTAAAAATAGTTTATGGGTTGGAGAAGCAGAATAAAAGAAAACAACTTAAGAGAAACTGTTACCTTTAATTGAGGTAACTTCTTTTGTTTGAACCAAAAAGACTTCTTGGAGAGTCTTTTTCCTAATTTAAGGCTTCAAGGGGGAGGATATGGATGTAGGGAGATTATTTGGGCAGAGTTTGGACGAGCCAAAAGGCTTGATAGGTGTGAGGAATTGCATAGAAGTGGTATCCTTTTATAAGGGAGAGGAGGGGATCTTTAGGAAAGTGTGAAAACATTATTTTATTATAAAAATATCTTCAGTTTCAAGAGGTCCAAAACACATTAATGTCGAAGGTAAGATGACTCATACTCAAAATAAAATCATCCAATTTCAATTGGATAGGTTTTGGATGATCTTTTAATCATTATAATCTTATTTATTTAAATAATTTATTAATGAGGTAAACACTACATCATTATTGTGTCATAAATAATTTAATTCATTTGATGTCTAAAAATTATGAAAAAAACCATGATTTAGGGAATCTTTTTATATTTCCAAATAATATTTATAGTCAAAAATATTACTTTTATAACCCCTTATAAAAATTAATTAATAAAAGATTTTTGTTAAAGTCAATTTTGTCTTTACATTAAATTAATCAATTCAAATTGTCATTTTCACTACCAAGTGGCTCATGGGGGTCCAAAAATCAGCCCAAGGATTTCCATGGCGGGCCACTACTCATCCAATAATTTTAGGACAAGTTTCAAGGTAATTTTGAATTATTATATTATTATTTTAACCTTGAATTACCCTATATACCTTTAACCGCAGTAAATAAAAATTACCGTATTTACTATTCATAATATAAAAAATAAAAGAAACCTATTAACATAATTTGGACCCACTAATTCCAAATATTTAATCCATTCTTAAAAATTAAAAACACCGAAGTTTCAGTAATTAATTTAAAATTAATTTCGTTGTTAAGTGAATAGGTTTTAAAAGTTAAAATATTTCCAAAGATTGAATTTATTTAACCTATGAATTCAATGTAAAATCAATGATTATGACATACATTATATTAAATGGTAAAAATATATTCTATTTATACTTTAAAACCATTAAATATTATAATTTAGCCATATAAATTATTACGATGAAAAAAGTTGTTTTTAATTAAAATATAGCGTGTTTTTACTATTCATTAAAATATGCAAGTTATCAGAATAATATGAAAATTTTATCCAAAGTAAATTTTTATACCCTGATTAAAAAGAAGAATTTTATTTTTTCAAATTAAACTTATAAACATGTAAAAACTAGATTTAATGTGGGTGCGCCATCAAAAGGCGGCAAAACTGTATTTTTTGAATAATACTTATTTTACCCGAAAAATTTATTTTGTTCTCATACCATGTTCTAGAAAAGGTGTAAGATGAATAATAATGTTATAAATTTAAAAATTTATTTAATAATATTCATAACGGCTAGTTCATAATAATATTATAATAATATATCGTTGTTTAGTAAAACCCGATATTGCGTACAACACACGCTATCGAGGAAGGTCGCGATTGCGTGTAATGCAAGCCAAGTCAAGGTTGCATGTTGTGCAAGAATACTTCGCTATTTCATATAACAGAATCCAACCATATTTCATTTATACATTGAATATATATATATATATAAACACACTCAATGGTTCGTAGAATGGCTATTATAAAACGAACACGAAATTGTGTTTAACACGATCCAAGAATAGCGTCGCATATACTGCAAGATAATACGGTGTTGCTTATAGTACAAGCTAAACTTGGTGTGCTGTATAATTGAATACATCAATGAAATTAAAAGAATATTTTTTATAAAATCTCGGGGTGTTACAATATTAGTCATTTATTCTATCCCTTTATTCAATGACACATGAAACATTCAGAAATAAAATATTATAATTCCATATACATCCCCAACCACCTTAATACATTAATAATGTAATGGTGTATCCAGGAAACTCGTGTATGGAATTCTCAACCTTTGTAGTGATAGGCCCTCTATACATCACTCCAATGGAATTATGATACCACCATTTATCCTCTATGTCAAAGGAATGAATCTACAATAATAAAACTACCTATAATTGTCTCCCCTAAATTAGGGTGTCCCTTATCATCCTATAAATTTCAAAAAAAAATAATATTACCACTTTCACCTTCATTACTATATTTGATATCACATCCATGAAAAATATAACTACACCACCAGGAATCTCAAAAACCTCTATGTGAAACTATTTTATCAAAAAAATTATCTTCCACTACCCCTCATCCACATTCATGGCCCAAGCTATTTATTTACTAATGAAGTCATCTTCCATTCCATTTCCATAACCAAATGTACAAATTAGTTTAAAAGAAAATTATTGATGATATACCACCCAGCCATGTTACCACAATTTAATATCCTAATATAAGAACAAAATTCATAAATTATTTTTATCCGAGTACACGAAAAACCAGTAAAAAAATATAATCTCTATAACATGTAGAATAATCAATTTTTTACAATAATTGAGAATCCCATGTTGGGTCAATAATTTAATGGGGCCTTAATTGTCTATACCTATATATAATTGATTATCTTCTCTGTATCAAGACATAAAATATCCTAAAACAAATAACATCAAAAGATTCCTTACATATAAATCTACCATCTTGCATAACCAAAAGTACAGTGGGAGACAACATCCTCTTCAATTACTAAAATTATTACAAGCACTTTCTACTAAATATGAACATCATTACCATGTTGTTAAATTATAAAATGGGTGAAGATAACTTTAATAAATCATGAACACACTTATTATTTTATTTGGATAATCTTAAAATACATTCACCTAAAAAATATTCCTCTTCTTCTCCTTGGAATTTTCTTTACTATCCTTATTAAGGTTATATATATCCTTCTATATGAAACCAAATTCCCCAGAATGATCACATATGAAAATCATAAATGAAACATGAAAACAAAAAATATAACTAATAATCATTCCATGTCCCTAAAAAGTATAGGTTCCTCCCATAACCCTACACAGTTGTTAATTAAATAATAATATCAACACAAAATAAAAGCAAAAAACGTTTTAGGGCCACTATAGAATTCCATTCGTCAAAACTATAAAGACCTTATGTGAATTGGTGACTCAAAATTACAAGAATAGGAACTTATAATTTCTATATAAATTATAGTAATCTATCAATATGAAAATCTAATCTCTTATCCACAACTGATGATAACCCAAAATGAAGGTTAATCTTAGAGAACCAGTGAAATAGCTTTATATGGTCCAACAAATAATCAATTCATGGCAGGGGATACCAATTCTTTAGAATCACTCGGTTCAACCCTTTATTGTCAATATATTACATTAATAAATTATCATCCTTCTTATAAATTATAAAATCACTAATAAAGGGGAACACATAGTCGAATAAACTTATTTTCATCTTATTCGTCCAACTACACCTTCAGTTATGATAACTTTAAAAAAATGTGATAACCTAGTAGAAAAATAGGATTTATTAAATGAACCAATTAAATGGAAAATAACACATCAAAAATAGGTGGTAATATATAAAATAATTCTATAAATACATTTTTATATTGGACTACCTATCATGGTAGTAGTGTTTTAGAAATTTATTTTATAAACTAAAGCATTAACCTCACAAAATGTTGAATTTGTCTCCATAGAGACAATGACATTGTAATTTGGTCACCTATATATTCAAAAGAAGGGACATTGATAAATATTTTAGGGGAAATGGAAACGCCTCCCAAGAGATTATCGTCAGATGTAATGATGGGGCTCGGCAAGACAGTCACCTGACTCAGGGTATCACAAAATCCGACTTCGCTTTTACAGCACCGAATTTAACGTTCCTTACTTCAACTGGGCCGCTACCTAAACCAAAAGAACCTCCAGAGAAATTTACGAGGCAGAAACATGTTTCCTTGGATCCGCCTGAAGCTGAGCAGAGTCCAAATCGGTTCCCAACTGATGCCCTTCTGCAAGCCGATTCTGGGATGACTGAAGCCTCACCTTCAGGACATGTTACTCGTGGAACCTGGAGAAGGGCACGTGGCGGTGGTAAAGGCGATTGTCCAGGGAATCCCAAACCAGGAGATCTGAAATGGCAAAGCGAGTCCAGTGGTATGCACACCAGTCTTCCCAAAAGGAGGAAAGCATCAGGTATGTCATTTACCCCACAAGAGACAAAGGCGGAGGCGGGTCAGGCCCGGCCCCGCCTAGAGCAATGATTGCTTTATGCTGGAACTGCCGTGGGCTTGGCAACCCACGAACGGTTCGTATGTTCCAGCTTCATTGCGCTCAAAGTCGCCCTGATATGGTTTTCCTGTCCGAAACCATATTGGAAAACAAGGACATCACAAATCTTGCCCTAAAATGCGGTTTCCAGGGTTGTTTCCCAGTTCCCCGACAGGGTCATTCAGGGGGATTGTGTCTGCTCTGGAAGGATAATGTCGATGTTAGGCTCCTGTCTTTTTCCCAGCGCCATGTGGCTGCATCCATTTGTGATCCCCACAACCCCACCTGGACTTTTGTGGGCTTCTATGGCTGGCCCTCCCAGTCTGAAAAGTGTAAATCTTGGGATCTTCTTTGCAAACTCCATCGTGATCTGCCAAGCCCCATTCTGTTTGGAGGGGACTTTAACGAGATCCTTTTCCAGAAGGAGAAAATTGGTGGAGCTACGCGCTCCTCCACGTCTATGTCTGATTTTAATGATGCGATCCTTAAGGCAGAGCTGATGGACCTGGGTTACACGGGTAATCCCTTCACATGGTTCCGAGGCAGATATGATGGAACTCGAATCACTGAACGTCTGGATAGATTCTTTGGCTCAATGGACTGGATGAGCCTCTTCAAAATGTATCATATCATACATCTCACGTTCAACTGCTCGGATCACTGCCCAATTGTCATTAACTGTACCCATAATGAGCACGTTACTAGTTCCAGGAAACAATTCAGATTCGAAAGCTTCTGGTCAAAAGATCCCGAGTGCGAGGCGGTTATCCGTTCTGGCTGGAAGAATGGGAAAGCGGATCTGAGAACCAACCTTCTCCGAGTAGCATCTGATCTGAAGACATGGAGCTACTCTAAATTCCGTCATCCGGACCGGCAATGCAATTTTCTTGAAAGGAAGATTGGCTATCTTCTTAGCAAACCCCCGTCTAGCAGCATTCTCTCCAAAATAAGTGAAACCCAACGAGAGCTGGATGTTGCCCTGCGCAATAAGGAAGGTTTTTGGGCTATGCGAGCGCGTGATATTCATATAGCAGAAGGGGATGCTAATACCTGTTATTTCCACCAGAAGGCTTCAGCAAGACGCCGGAAAAACTTTATTTCTGGCATTCTTAATTCAGATGGTAGTAAAGTGTCTGACACAGGGGGCATCCAAGAAGCATTCCTGAGCCATTTTCAGAAACTCTTCTCTGCAGGCCATTCTTACATTTCTCCGGAGATTGAGGACTGCATCAAACCTGTGATTTCTGACGATATGAACAGACAACTTTCTAAAGATGTGACGAATGACGAGACTCTTAAGGCCTTAAAGCAAATCCACTCTACGAAATCCCCGAGACCAGACGGATTCCACGCCCTCTTTTTCAAGAATTACTGGCACATCATCGGTCCAGACTTTTGCAATCTAATGCGGGATATTTGGGCGGGGAAAACGGACCTGTCTTCTCTTAATGAAACTATTCTTACTCTCATTCCCAAGATGAAAAATCCGCAAGGGGTGTCGGACTTTCGACCGATCAGTCTGTGCAATGTCTCGTATAAGATCTTCTCGAAGATCCTGGCGAATCGGTTGCGTCCTTGGCTACCCGACGTCATTTCAGAGAACCAAAGCGCTTTTGTGGCAAAAAGGTTAATCACTGATAATGCCATTATTGCTCATGAAAATTTCCATTCCATGAAAACACGTACACGAGCGAAGAGAGGGATCATGGCGTGGAAATTGGATATGGCTAAGGCCTATGATAGAGTGGAATGGAACTTCCTCGAATTTGTGATGCTCAAGATGGGTTTCTGTACCAAATGGATTGCCATGATCATGCAATGCGTCTCGTCAGTTTCCTTTTGCATTAATGTCAACGGGGTGCTCACCCGAGGCTTCTCCCCATCCCGTGGGCTTCGCCAGGGAGACCCTCTTTCACCCTTCCTTTTTATTTTAGTGGCTGATGTGTTTTCTAACCTCCTTTCCAGGGCAGCCTCGCTTTCCATAATCCATGGGGCGAAAGCGTGTCGCAAGGGCCCTCCGATATCCCACCTCTTCTTCGCTGATGATTGCCTTCTTTTTTCTGGAGCTACCCCTAATGAGTGTACTGCAATCTGCCAGGCGATACAACAGTATGAACGGGCTTCAGGACAAATGATCAATCAGAGTAAATCAGAAATTTCTTTCAGCTCTGGAGTTCCCCAGCCGAAAAGAGAAGATCTCTGCTCTTTAGCACGCATTCCTGGGGTCGATAAGCACCAGAAGTATCTTGGGCTCCCGACGGTGGTTGGACGGTCAAAGAAAGAAATCTGTTCAGCTATTGTGGATCGAATTGAAAGAAAAATACAAGGTTGGACCCCTAAAAAAATCTCCAAGGCCGGAAAGGAAATCCTCATTAAGGCGGCACTTCAATCTGTCCCCAGCTATTTGATGTCTATTTTTAAACTCCCTGACGTGGTGTGTTCAAAGATTCAATCCAGCACATCTAACTTTTGGTGGGGACGAAAGGACGGAAAAAATAAAGTCCATTGGATCGCCTGGTCTGCTCTCTGTCAACCAAAATCTGAAGGCGGAATGGGCTTCCGGGACCTTTCTCTTTTTAATGATGCTTTGCTGGCTAAACAAGGTTGGCGTATGATTAATAACCCATCATCCCTATGCACGCGTGTTCTCCGGGCTAAATATTTCCCACATAAGGATTTTATGGATTCCCATCTTGGCTATCGACCCAGTTTTCTCTGGAGAAGCATTTGGGGCGGTCGTAATCTACTGAGGAAAGGACTAGGCTGGAGGATTGGGAATGGTTCTACGGTCAAGATTTGGACCGATCCCTGGCTTTTTGATCAGACAGGTACGAAGGCGTCATCCCCTATTTATCCAGGATCCGAACATGCCACAGTCTGTTGTCTTTTTGATGATCAAGGGGCGGGATGGTGTCTGGAAAAACTCTTCTCCTGGTTTAATGAGAGGGATAGGAGAATTATTCTGAGTATTCCCTGTGTGTCAGACGCAGGGCCAGATCATCTCTACTGGACAAACGACAGCTCAGGTGAGTATACAGTGAAAGCTGGCTACCGACGAGCTCTTTCTGCTCAGATTTCAGAAGGAGATGCGAGGCCCTGGACATCAATTTGGAAGCTTAATGTTCCCCCTAAATTTCGCTTTTTTCTGGTGGCAGGTGTGTACTGGTATCCTCCCAACTAAGAGCCTCCTTGTCTACAGACACTTTTCAAACGACAACTCTTTCCCTTTCTGCCCTTCTGTGACTGAATCCCCTTTCCATGCTCTTGTTCAATGTCCCGGGGCTCAGGAGGTTTGGAATGGCTGGGGATTAACTATAGAGCGGTTCCCGGACACCGCCTCAGATCTTACATCTCTCCTGATGCGATGGTGCTCCTCCTTTTCACCGGCTAAAGCAGGCGCCCTGTGCATTTTGGCTTGGATTATCTGGAATAGGCGGAACGAGGCCATTTTCAATCATTTCTGGAGGCCCCCCAGATTTTGGATTGACCGGGCATTGTCATGGATTGTGGTATGGCAGAACCACCCTGAACAACAAAGACTTTCCACCCACCCTCCTCTTCCCCAACATTGGTGCCCCCCACCGGAAGGGATTTTTAAGATAAATGTGGATGCCTCTCTCCCTAAGGATGGCCCAGTTGGACTAGGTTTACTGGCCCGAGACAACCTGGGAAATCTTATCGATGCCAAATACGAAGCACGTTATGCACTTTGGGAGCCCTCAGTCGCGGAGGCCGCCGCCATCCTTGCTGGATTAAACTTCGCAAAAGATTGCGGTTGGGATTCCATTCACATCGAATCCGACTGTCTCACTGTAATCAATGCCATCAATCTCACTGACGGCGGGCTTCAACCTTTCAGTCCCATTATCCGGTGTATTCACTCGCGGAGACAAGGCTTCAATTCCTGCAATTTCTCATTTATTAGAAGGGAAGCGAATGAAGCCGCTCACATGATGGCAGGCATTGGCCCTCCCTACGAGGATTTTCTTTGGTTCAATCATTTTCCATCGTGGTTATGCTCCTGTATTTCTGCTGATCTCCATCATTAATGGATCCGTCTTATTTTGTCAAAAAAAAGTATTCCCTATTATAATGTGAACCTTGATGTTTTATAGAAGGTATTCTTAAACATATTTCCCATGGTCAGATCAAATTTATCTGATGGAACATAGATGATGCTTGAATTTATATTTAGGTGGCTCAAAATATAGTTATTCATCATAGCAAGGATCTCTCACATGACTATCTCCAAGACAGGGGTTATGAGGAAAAACCCAGCTACAATAATTCTATATTATATAAGTTTCATTAGATATTACTATCTGTGGATATGTTTATTAGTCCATATACATGAGATAATTATTAATTCATATCTTAAGTTTCATTTTTTAATGTGTTAATGAAAATTGAGATGATATATTCTCAATACCTAGTAGAATACATTTGTTTCATCACAAGTGATGTGGAATTAATGAATAATTCACGAAAGGATGTGTCTCTTCCAAGGAAAGAAGATAATGTATTAGGACCTTTAATTAAAATATTAAATTTTGGTCAAGTTTATGGACATGAAATTATATTTATGAGTAAATTTTAGTTTGTAAAGAAAATACATATAAGTTATATAGGATAATGACACATGTTTTCAACCTATTTGATGATATGTTATTACAAAAAAAAAATATTACATATTGATCATTTCTATGATGTTGTTGGTTTTGTGAAATTTACTTCCCTATCTATATATTCCTTGACATGTTTCTAGATTTAGATCTTGTAATTGAAGATCTTTTTCGAAAATCCAATGGGAAATTGGAATTGAGTGTCACACATGAAATGTGTCCATAATCTAAAATTAAATGAAATTTTCATTTAATATTAGAAAAAAAATTAATCTCTATACTAAGGAATGATATTTATTCAAGTTATGTTAATTGATTTAATTATATAAATTTTTATTTTTGATTAAAATATATATGTGTTAAAATTAGTAAATAAGTTTTTAATTATGTTAGAAAATACAATGCTTGTTTATCTCTTCATTTATTAGGAAGGTTTAGAATAGTTATTATTATTTTTACTAAAATAAATATCAGTTATTTAAATAGATATTAAATAAATATTTAATCACAAGTTAGTGAGTATAATATTTTTTATTTATTATATATATAAAATAATTTTTATTATACATTTTTTGATTAATGTGGATGAGGATTTGAAGAGCCATATTAAGGGCTTGGATGAAAATTATATTTATAGGTTCATGATTTTAGCGTATATCAACAAAATAATAATAATAATAATAATATAATAATTATATAAGGGTTTTAATTGGAATAAAAAAGAGTTAATGGATATTTTGAAATGATTAGCTTCCTATCATAAACTATATAACCAAACATATACCATTTTATAGGATGATGTAATTTGTTATACACAATAATCTCTCTTACGATAAATTTATCAGGAACTATCTTAAGGTTGAGATATCCATTCATCTTTATCCCTATCACCATAAAGAGAAAATTTGACTGATACTTATTGAATGAATGTAATCTTATTGAGATCAATGATAAATTATGCAGGTAATGTTAAGTCATCTATGCTAGAAACTAGAGTTCTATCAGCAACCTTTCCTAATTTTTGGTGGCATTATGGATACAACACGAGAGATTCCACTTTGGAACCTTACATTTAATGACGATACAATAAAAATGGCCACTCTATTCATAAAAAATGAATGAAAACCAAGCCATGATATTTCTTGTTTATAAATAAATCATAAGATATGTGTAAAAATATACTCTATTTGGTTCATCCTAAGTTATTATTTGTGTAGTTATATGGATTTATATAAAGAATCTAATATTTTTTTGGGCATGGGCTAGACTAATTATATTTCAATAGATAAACATCACCATGTATCCAAGTAGTTAGATATTTATTTATATTTAATTTTTTATTCATTGATAGATATTGAATTTTACTTCTAGTTATTAATTTCCATGTTCTCCATTATTAATATGAATTTTGTGATTATATGATCTTTAAATTTCACACATAAATGAATATACATGAAACAGATGAATAATGATAGAAGTTATCATCCATAAATTCCATTGACACTAGATGAATAAATCAATTACATGTTGTGAAACACAAATTATACCCCATGTTTTCGGGTTAGCTACACCAAAACACATCAATTTAATCATAGTAAATCATGTGTGTGTCATTAGATTTCATTTATAAATATACACATTTTATTGAATTTAAACTACAACAAGACATGATTGGGATACATGATGTACAGATAGTTTACATTCCCTATAACCACACATGGGTTTCCCCGTCAAAATTTTGGTGTTAATATACCTGATATATATTTTATACATTTAATAAATACATTGAATATAGGAACTCACACATATCTATATTCCAAATGAAATTTAGAGAGAAATGGGAATTTTTCACAGCCTTTTTTTGATAGGAGCCTTTCCCAAAAACAGCTCATAGACTTAGGCTATAATCCCTCCACTATGGGGTCCAGTATGGTGTGATACTCTATATGGTGGTGAATGTAACATCTCAGTTATGGGTGTCACAAAAATGTGCCCCGTACCCAGTTGGTCACATGGAATCAAGCTTATTTCCCTAAACTCTATAGTCTACCAAAGATCAGTGAGGGCCTTGGGTGTGATAGTGTAAAAACTATACCCTCATTGGTAGAGAAAGATTGTGGAATAAAATTTTAAACAACAAACGATTAAGTAATACCATACGATAAAGTAAACAGCAGAAGACTAATAGTATAAAAAACTATATAATGTGTATAAATAAGGATGCATGTCATAAGTATCAAGGAAAGCATCCAAACATGTCATAATGTTGGAAATACATCACTAAAACCAAATCACTAAAAACTTTAGATTAATCCAACATCATCACAAGACTCATCTTGGTATCATGCTCTATATCCCCAACAACAATCAAATACCTCATGTATAAGGGCACTTTCCCTTATATATACTTGTAATAATATAATCAGTTTGGGTTGAAAAGCATGACCCAAATTAAGTGTGAGTTGAATCCTTGTAGGAAAACACTAAATGATTTATGCCTATCTATCAGTGAATATATACAGTAGACAACATGAAAAATTAATCTATAAACATGGAAGTAATAAAAAGTAAACAATCATACATTTTCTAATTACACTCATTTACATTTATTAGTAATTAAAAATTGTGAAGAATGAAATCCTGGGATTTAGCCGATGATTGGTATCCCCTATGTAAAAGAAAATTATATTTCTCAAAAGAATATGTAAAAATCATGTAAGACTAAGTCCAAGCTTCTTCTTTGACTTGAAAGTCTTATCACAATCAATCAATCAATCACAAGAAACCCTCTGGGAATGTTCTCATAGTCTGATCCATCTAGTTCAACATATCATCAACTAAATAATTATATAACGACCCTCTGTGGAAGCTCAAAAATTGTATCCCCTATGGATTATAAAAATAATCTTTGAGGAATTGAAATAACCAGGTTCTTATTTTGAGGTACGAGTTTCTTCTTTTCTCTTTTCCATAAGTATTTTTGAGAAAATAAGGAAAATGGGGAAAAATACTATATTTTGGAAGTACACACTGTGTACTTTTTCCACACGCCATGTACATCTGGCCTTGTGGAATGAGTACACAGGGCGTGTGGCCATGTCGGTGATGAAGGGTGTAGGAACCGACTACACGTTGTTTAGTGGTCCGTTAGACGCCGTGTAGTCCATCGGAAGGAAAATATTAATGTGGTGGCTAGCTGTGTGACAGGACAGGCCATGTACTCAAGAAGACACATTGTGTAGTCACGTCGGTTGGTGAACAGTGCCGCGCTGGCGGGAAACCGCCAGAGGAACAGTTTAAAAATGGAAGGTACATGCCGTTTACTAGAGAGTACATGCCGTGTAGTTTGTTTTTTCAGCTTAAAAAATCCAGTAGCCACCTTATTTACCATAGGAGGCATTTGAGCCGTTTTAGAGCCAAAGGAGGAGGCCAGAGCTCCGGAGATCTTCCTGGCCCACGTCAGGAATCCGTTTCTGCCTCGAACGATCTCGTTGGAACCGCACGGGTGGGTTCTCCCTTCTCCTAGAGTAGTTCTCACCAAATATTAATCATATTTAAGTTATTTATGTTTGAACATTTTTTCTTTAACCTCTGATCTACCTCGTTCTAGGATAATTCATGGAACATCGTTCGAATATACTGATCAGGGATGTATATGGTAGGTGTCTTAGTGTTTAAATTTCCAACTGCTGTGTGTTTTGAGTACCGTTGATCCACAAACCCATGTTAGGGTGTCATGAGGCTGAGGTCGTGGCTATTTTAATTACTAATAATTGTATAGGTGATTGAATGTGATATTAAAATGCTATTTGGGATCACTGCTTGGATCCAGGACTACCCCAGGGGTGTGTTCCTCTGTTTAGCCATTTGGCCAGGATACCTGCGAGTATGCCTTTAATGTGATGATAGTATAAATGGCCTTTAGAGGAATTTATTGTTACTTCTTTCATGTTGGGCTTTCCCCAGTTACCTTTTTAGCCTAAGGGCAGAGTTGTTATTATCCTGTGGGAATTGTACTACCTAGCCTGTGGGAAACTTCTTCCATTCCTATGGACAGTTGATTCTGTGCCTGTGGATGACACTACCTACGCCTGTGGGAAATATCCGTATGCCTATGGGAAGAGTCTTGTGTTAGATACTCTTTACATAAGGGTAGAAGTTTACATGTCTAAGGAAATTGGCCATTTTACTTAGAATATTCAACGTGGTGATATTTTAAATAAATGATTAAATGGATATTAAAATGTAAATATAATTGGTTAAGTTCGATACATTTGGAACTGCTTACTTTATTGAATTTTACTACTGCACACTGTTGTTGCATGCTTTCACACAGTTGGGAAAGGGCCTTTGGTGGGTGCCTACAGGGAATTTATTTCTCACACCCTGTTTGGGTCAGGCTTTTCCACCCAAACATATTGCGTTTATGCATGTGTGGATAGGGGAAAGAGTCCTTATACAGGTACTTGATTGCTGCTGGGGTGTAGGAGAGCATGGAACCGAGCATTGGCTCGTGATGCTGCAGGTTGTTCTGTTCTACTTTCTGTTCTAGTATTTCAGTTGTATTGTATTGCAGTGTAACATGTTCTGGCTGTTTTATAGAATAGTAACATGCTTCATCTTCATATATATCTATGATTTTTGGTTCCCCTTTTTTTATCAGTTATCCATTTCGGTTACATATATTGTTACTACTTCCGCTGTTGTTGTATGTTTTATTTCATTCCAATGTGTTTCACTTTGAAAAATGAGGGCATTATTTCCCCACTATCAGACCTGGTCCCTTGCTGCTAGTTGGAAGCCTCTAGAGTTTGGGGAAATGCGCTTGAGGTCATGTGGAAAACCGGGTTCGGGGCACCCGTTGCGTGGCACCCAGAACCGGGACGTTACAAAGTTGTATCAGAGGGGTTCTTTTCTTCAACTTACTGTTTGGAGCCTTAGTCAAGGATAGGATGAGAATGGTGCTTGGTAATAAGTTGTGCCCAGGCATAGCTAACCCATGTATAGGGAAAAGCTAATTTACCTCGTATTGCAATTTTACTGATTTTGCAATTTATGGTTGATTTGATTTCACTGTTGGGTGACACACTTGAGATTGTGCTAATTATATTTTATCCACGGGTTTTATTTAGTTCCAACCTGATGAGATGAGGATATTCCATCTCATGCATCATTTAGGCACATGATAGAAATCGCATGCCATGCTTAGTTCCATGCCATGTAGGTGCATTTGAAATTGCATGTTGTTGTGATAGTTATTGTGCTAATAAAAGAATGTTATTGTGATAGCTGCTTGATAAATTCCTACTATGTGATAGGGTATTTTTGTGGGATCCTGTTTATATAATGGATGAAAAACTTTGGTTTTTGGGTCGTATGGTCCCTCATTGACCAGAATTTGGTTAATCATTGGCTGTTTACCTTATTTCATAATAGAGATATGATTTCAAACTTTGATTCGTGGGGAGTATGGGCCCTGACGGATTAGAATTTGACACTTAGCTGTTGTTTTTTAGTATTTCATGGGCTTCAGAGTAGTTTCTGAGGCATACTGTCCGGAAAACCTAGTATACACGCTGTGTAGTACTTCAGACTCGATGTGTATGTTCTTCTGCTGGGGAAGAAAAATAATCTTTTTGAGTACACGCTGTGTACCCTAAGTACACACCGTATAGTCTCTTCCCGTGTCATAGACCGTGTGGGTGGGGACACGGGGAAGGGAAATGTTTTGGGAGAACATGCCATGTAGCTTTTGTACATGCCTGTAGAATAAACCTGGTGTCCGCCATGTAATTAACAACACAGGTGGATGAAACCTGAAGACATACACGCCGTGTCCATTATAGAACACACCGTGTAGTCTGACCTAGGGACCCGACCATGTAAACTATCAACATGGGTTAGTGTAACCCCTTTGAGTACACGCCATGTGTATATCGAACATTCTGTGTAGTGTGAGCCATGTGTCTAGCCTTGTAACTGAGAACACGGGTCGGCAGAGCTCATCTAGTACACGCCGTGTACCCGTGGGACACACCGTGTAGTATTTTCCAAGGACAAAATGTGAGGAGTTAGAAGTGTGGATAGAAAATGGGATCTTGTACACGCTATATGTGGGTGTAACAAACCGTGTAGTGTTATATCCGAGTAGTCAATTGTGTCACAAATGACACGGGCAGTTGGAAAATTTCACCATACATGCCGTGTAGATGATATTCACGCCATGTAGTTTTGTTGAACATGAGTTGTGTGGATTAGCCATGCAGAATGACCCGGGTGGGGGACAGGAATTCATGTACATGCCGTGTAGTCAGTATACACGCTGTGTAGTCTTGTTTTGAAAATTTTGATGCCTTCTTCCTCCGTTCCCTTTTGGGTTTCATCGTTTTCGGTCATTAATAATCTTGTTCTAAGGCATGTTTTGACCTTGTAGTGTCATGCCTCCTAGACGACCGCGCGTTGTTCGCCAGGAGAGTAGTGATGACTATACTCTGGAGATGGTGGGCCATGGGATACCAGTGGATCGTCCAGCAGAGCCAGATGTGGCGCAAGCTATTATACCGGACATAGGTGCAGAGGCGCTGTTCCGTGAAGGCTTTATGCGGTTCATGCAGACCTTTCAGGGAGCACCGCAGGCTGCCACATCTTTGGCTGAGCTTACTCATATCTTCTTGCAGCAGCATCTGCCTACGTTTTCAAGGGATGGCAGACCACAGGCTATGGAGTCTTGGCTAGGATCGATGCATACTATGTTCTAGAATCTTGAGACGTCTCCAGGGCGGAGGGTCAAGCTCACGACTTATTTGCTATGTTATTCTTCTAAGAGGTGGTGGGATGTTACCATACAGTCAGAGCATCATAGGGACATGGAGTGGGAAGATTTTCAAGAAGTATTATATGAATTCTTTTTCCCAGAGACGCTGAGGGAAGATAAAGCTTGAGAGTTCATGAATCTGCAGTAGGGAACTATGTCAGTGATGGATTATTCTACTCGTTTTATCGAGCATCAACGTTTTTCACCAGTGCTGGTGGGTGATGAGACGTTGGGAGCCAAACGCTTTTTGGATGGTCTAAGTTATGACATACGAGCACTGCTGAATGTTTTCAGGATGCCTTCAGTACATGATATTGTGAACCAGGTGCTAATTACAGAGAGGAACCTGTGGGAATCTATTGGTGTGGGCGAGGGCGGTTCAGCACCAGTCACTGGTACTATTTCTGCTGGAAAGAGGAAGAGACAGATGGAATTCTCTCAGGATGGTAGTACTAGTCAGAAGAATGATTCAGGTGTCCAGGTTATGTGCTACAAGTGTGGTAGAGAGGGGAACAATAGGCCACAGTTTCCACGAGACCCAATGGAGTGCCGAGATTGCGGCAAGATGGGTCATTTGCAGCACTTTTGCAGGGCGTTTCCACCGATGGATAGTGAGAGGGGTTCTATACAGACTCCGCGTATAGGAGCAGGACCAGCAGCTTCTTACCAGTCGGGGAACACGAATACATCAGGGCATGCAGGCTGAGACGGTGGTCGTGGCCAAGGTAGCCAGACACCAGGATCTCAGAGGTAGTAGGGCGGGACAGCTCAGGGTTGCCAGGCTGTGTCATAGGGCCGCAGCACTGGGGAGGAATATTCAGTGGAACAGACGCATCATGAGCATGATCCCGAACCTTCTACTATCAGAGGTACTATTCTAGTAGCTTTTGTTTTATCTTCAGTACTTTTTGATACGTGTGCTACACATAGTTTCATATCTGTACCCGTTGTGGAGAGCCTTGGGCTCTGTGTTTCTTCTTTTTCTGATATCATGATGCTAGACACTTCGTTGGGGAATAGAATGGTCGGTGTGCATCATTACAAGGAGTGCCCCCTTGCGGTTGGTGGGTGTCACTTCTTTTGGGACCTCTATGTCTTAGAGATTACAAGCTATGATGTCATTCTCAGTATGGATGGGTTGGTTCCCTTTCAATCCTTTGTAGGCTGCTATCGTCGCAGGGTGTATTTCACGTCACCAAAGGGTGGAGAGTTTTTATACAAGGGAGAATGGGATGTTCAAGTGAGTTGAGCTGGACCAGAGTATCATGGGCGAGGTAGTGTCACTTCCCAGATTGCGAGTTTAAATCTGGATGATCAGAGGACTTGTCAGACGTATTTCCCTCTAGTGGTCGATTATTTCAGGGATGTCTTCCCAGATGATATTTTAGGTCTACCTCTAGAGCGAGAGGTAGATTTCTCTAATGAACTTATGCCAGGAACAACACCAGTGTCCATTCCTCCTTATAGGATGGCTACACCTGAGTTTCAGGAGCTCAAGAGGCAGTTAGAGGAGTTACAGTCAAATATTTTTATCTGACCCAGTACTTCTCCTTGGGGTTCACCTATCCTTTTCGCGAAGAAGGTGGACGGTAACCTCATACTTTTGTGGATTATCGGAAGATGAAACAGTTGATGATTAAGAACTGATATCCCTTGGTGAGGATTGATGATCTGTTTGATCAAATTCGTGGAGAACGAGTGTTCTCAAAGATTTACTTGAGGTCTGGATATAATTAGCTGTGCGTGAGACCATCAGATATACCGCTTATAGATTTTTGGAGAAGATATGGTCTGTACGACTACTTGGTTATGCTATTCGGACTCACGAAAATGCCATCAATTTTCATGACTCTGATGAATCGTGTGTTCCATCATTATCTGGATTCTTTTGTGGTAGTATTCATGGATGACATCTTGGTGTACTCTAACACTTGACACGACCATGCCACCCATCTTGAGATCATATTGAGTACTCTGAGAGAGCATAAGCTATATGCTATTCTCTCAAAGTGCCACTTTTGGATGGACCAAATTCACTTCCTGGGTCACATTATATTAGAGGCAGGAGTTTCAGTAGACCCAGAGAAGGTGAGAGCAGTAGTTTCCTATGAGCAGCCTAAGAACGTGTTTGAGATAAGAAGTTTCTTGGGGCTGGTTGGTTACTATAGACACTTCATACAGGACTTCTCCCGCTTAGCAGTGCCATTGATGGGTTTTTCTAAGAAGGGTTTGAAGTTCATTTGGTCAGAATCTTGCGAGACAACCTTTCAGGACCTGAAATGAAGGTTGACATCAGCACCGATCCTGATACTCCCAGAGCAGGGGAAGAGCTATACAGTTTACTGTGATGCATCAAGTATTGGGCTGAGAGAAGTGTTGTTGCTAGGTGATCGAGTTGTTGCGTACGAGTCTTGGAAGTTGAGTCCACATGAGAGGAATTACCTGATGCATGATCTCGAGTTATCTGCAGTTGTGCATGCGTTGCACTGTTGGAGACATTATATCTTGGGGGATCAATTTTTGGTTTTCACCGACCACAAAATCCTCAAGTATATTTTTACCCAATGTGACTTGAATCTGAGGAAACGAAGGTTGGTCGAGTACCTAAAGTCCATTGATTTTGAGCTTGCCTACACACCTATTAAAGGTAATGCAATAGGTGATGCAATAATCAGGAAGAATCAGATACAGGCCGTGCAGAAGGCCAGTGGAGAGTGGCAGCTGATGGATTTTTTATCTGAGATGCATTTGGTGGTGCACGACAGTTAGGGGAAAAATTATCTTTCATCTTTAGCTATGAATTCAACCCTCTTAGATAGAGTGAGGATGATACAACTATCTAATTCATAAGGCCTTGTACTATAGGAGTCAGTGGCAAGTGAGGACCCTCCTTCTAAATGGATGATAGGCGATGACGAGGTTCTGCATTTCCGTGGATGAGTATGGGTTCTAGGGGATATACACGAGGAGCTGATGTGGGAGTTTCATGATTCATCTTGGGAAGTTCATCCCAGGGTTACCAAGATGTACCGCGACTTGAGACCTCAGTACTGGTGGCCGGGTAAGAAGGGAGATGTAGCTGGTTTAGTTACCAGGTGCTCCACCTGTCAGCAGGTAAAGTCAGAGCATCAGAGGCCAACTGTACTATTACATTAGTTACCCATTCCGTAGAGGAAATGGGATGATGTTGCAATGGATTTTGTCACTGGATTGCCGAGGTCACCTTGAGGCAATTATGTCATGTGGGTTGTAATGGACAGACTCATGAAGGTAGCTCACTTTTTTCTAATCAAGAATACCGTCGTTGTTGATGAGCTCATAAATTTATATATCCGAGAGATCGTCTGTCTTCATGGGGTCCCTCATTCTATTGTTTCAGATAGGGATGCCATTTTAAATCTCATTTCTGGTAGTGTTTTTAGAGGGCACTGGGTACACAGGTGCTTCTGAGCACAGCTTACCACCCTCAAACCGATGGTCAGTCAGAGCGGATGATACAGGTTCTTGAAGACATGTTGCGTGCATGTGTCCTAGACTTTGGGGGATCTTTAGAGAATCACATACCCCTAGTAGAGTTTTCCTATTATAACAGTTTTTAGGAAACTATAGATATGGAACCATACAAGGCATTATATGGTAGGCCATGACGATCACCTTAATGTTGGATAGAGGTAGGTGAGGCAGCTTTATTGGGAACGTGTCTTGTGCAGGAGACTACTGAGCAGGTCTAGTTGATTCAAAAGCGGATGGCTACCATGCAGTCTCATTGGAAATCATATGCTGATCGCCACAGAATACCTTTGGATTTCATGGTTAGGGATCATGTTTTCTTGCGTGATTCACCGAGGCTGGGACACAGGCAGATCAGAAGAGAAGTTAAAATTTCACCGAGGTATGTGGGGCCATTTGAGATTCTAGGGAGAGTATGGTTGGTTGCCTACATGTTGCAGTTACCACAGAGGTATCATGCCATGCACGACGTCTTCCATGTATCTCAGTTGCGCTGCTATCATTCAAACCCGTCTCACACCTTTCAGCCTAAGGAGGTTGCGCTTGAGTTAGATGTGTCATTTGAGGAGCATCTGATTCGTATCATTGACAGGAGAACTAAGGTTCTCCGAGGCCAGTCAGTTCCTCTCGTACGGGTGCTATGGCAGCATGGCTGAGTGCAAGACGAATCCTGGGAGCAGGAGACCGATGTACGTGCTCAGTGGTCGAAGTTGTTCACATCTATATCTTCACCACCCATGGAAGGGAAATTCTAGGATGAATTTCTTTAATGGGATGTGTTTGTATGAACCCAGTTCTTATTTTGAGGTAAGAGTTTCTTATTTTGTCTTTTACTTAAGTGTTTTTGAGAAAATAAAGAAAAATAGGGAAAAATAGTAAATATTGGAAGTACACGTCGTGTATGTTTTCCACACGTCGTGTAGTTCTGGCCGTGTGGAATGAGTACACAGGGCATATGGCCATGTCAGCGATGAAGGGTGTAGGAACCGACTACATGTCATGTAGTGGTCCTTTACACACCGTGTAGTCAGTCGGCATGAGAATAGTAAGGTGGTGGCCAGCTGTGTGAAAACACACGCCTTGTACTCAAGAGGACACGTCGTGTAGTCATGTCGGCAGGTGAACAATACTGCGCTGGCGGGAAGCTGCCGGAGGAACCGTTTAAAAATGGAAAGTACACACCGTGTACTTGATAGTACACACAATGTATTTTTTTTCATCTTAAAACAGACATTATCCTCATCATTTGGCAGAGGAGGCATTTGAGCCATTTTGGAGCCAAAGGAGGAGGCTGGAGCTTCAGAGATCCACCGGGTGCATGTCGGGAATCCGTTTACGCCTCTGACGATCTTGTTGGAACCGAACGGGTGGGTTCTACCTTCTCCTGGAGTAGTTTTCACCAATTCTTCCTCATATGTAATTTATTTACATTTGAACGTTTTGCCTTTTACCTCAGATCTACCTCATTCAGGGATGATTCATGGAACATCGTTCGAGTATACTAATCATGGGCGTATAAGGTAGGTGGCTTAGTGTTTAAATTTACAACTGTTGTGCATTTTGTGCACCATTGAGCCACAAACCCATGTTGGGGTGTCATGAGGCTGAGTTTGTGGCTAATTTAATTACCTAGAATTGTATAGGTTATTTAATGTGATATTAAAATGTTGTTTGGGATCACTACTTGGACCCATGACCACCCCGGGGGTGCGTTCCTCTATTTAAAAATTTGGCCAGGATACCCGTGGGTATGCCTTTAATGTGATGATTGTATAAATTGCCTTGAGAGAAATTTGTTGTTACTACTTACATGTTGGGCTTGCTCGGTTACCATTTTAGCCTGAGGGAAGAGTTGTGATAATCCAATGGGCATTGTACTACCTAGCATGTGGGAAACTTCTTCCATGAATGTGGGAAGTTGATTCCGTGCCTATGGGCGACACTACCTATGCCAGTGGACAATATCCATATGCCTTTGGGCAGATTCTTGTGTTGGATATTCTTTACCCGAGGGTAGGAGTTTACGTGTCTGAGGACATTGGTTGTTTTACTTAGAATATTCACTATGGTGATATTTTAAATAAATGATTAAATGGATATAAAAATTGAAATATAATTGTTTAAGTTAGTTTATTTTGGTACTTCTTACTTTATTACATTTTACTACTGCACACTGTTGTTGCATGCTTTCACACAGTTGGGAACGTGCCTTTGCGGGGTCCCTACTTGAAATTTATTTCTCACACTCTATTTGGGTCACACTTTTCGACCCAAACAGATTCTTTTTCTGCATGTGTGGATAGGGGAAAGTGTCCTTATACGGGTAATTGATTGCTGCTGGGGTGTAGGAGATCATGGGACTGAGCATTGGCTCGTGATGCTGCAGGCTGTTCTGTTCTGCTTTCTATTCTTGTATTTCTGTTGTATTGTATTGCAGTGTAACATGCTCTGGCTGTTTTATAGAATAGTGACATGCTGCATCTTCATATATATATATATGACTTTTGTTTCCCTTTTTTTTATCAGTTATCCATTTTTGTTACATATATTGTTACTACTTCCACTGTTGTATTTTTTATTTCATTCCTCTACATTTCACTTTGAAAAATGAGGGCATAGTTACCCACTATCAGATCTGGGCCCTCGCTGCTAGTCGGCAGTCTCTGGCGTTTGTGGAAATGCGCTTGAGGTCATATGGCAAACCGGGTTCGGGGAACCCATTGCGTGGCACCCAAAACCAGGACGTTACAGGAATAAATCACCTTGAATTGCAATTTTTGGCCATTTAACAATAAACTACAAACTCTCTAAGGAGGAAATCAATTTAAATTCCCCCTATGGTCTCATTAAAATATACTATATACACTCTGAGGGAGCACTCACCCTCAATCCCCCCTATGGTCCCACAAATGTAAATACAAGAGACACTCTGAGCAGCGTCTCCTCTCCCTACCGAGGCGGCTAGGGTTTTCTCTCGTTCCTACGTTCCTTACCTCTCCGACCGCCTCATGAGTCTTCTTCACCTGGGTCACCTCGGCGGCTGGGCAAGCGTTGCACGTCTCCTCAACGCGCCGATGTTCCTTTGAAGACGGTCGACGAAGCTGTTATGGTCCGGGGAGGGGAGGGATTTTCCCATCTCCGCCCCTTTCTAGTGTTTGATTCTCTCAGATCCCTCGGTGCTCTCTGCGTTGGTTTTGGGGCTCTCGCGCTATGGGATTACGTGGTTTCCAATCCAGATTTGCGGGTGTAAGACTGGTTCGTCGGCATACTCTACGGAGCACTCCAAGTCTGGTTCTCGGAAACTCATTTGTCCTGCGGTATGTTCATTCTGGCCCGCGGTGGAGTTCCTTTGAGGGTCTATTGAGTCTTCTCCATCGGTTGGGGTGGCGGATTTGGTTTCCAGCTTGGTTACGTTCATGGTTTTTTTCTGCGATGTTTGTGAATCGCTGTTATGTTGTTATTTTCTGGTTGATTTGGTTCGTGATGCGCACCAGTCGCGTTTGTATTTTTGGATTTGTGACTGTATGTCGAGTGGATGATGATGTTTTTGGTTCCTTGATGGTGATGACGGGTTCTCGCCGGAGTTGTTTTTGTGGTTTGCGATGATGGTTTCTGAGGGGATCCCGCTGGCGGCGTTTCAGTGGCGATGCAGGTTGATGGATGGCCGGTGGTTCGATGGTCACCGGTGTTGCTCACCGGCGAGTTGGTTTGATGTTGATTGGTCAGTGTGACGGTGACTCGAGGCTCGAGGCGGCAGGGTTTGTTCTTCGTTGATGATGGAAGGCTCTTGGCTCGAGGAGTGAATTTGATTTTAAATTTTGTATTGTGAATTTGCACTGCATGTTGCGATGGAGTGAATTTGAAGTGGGGAATCATGTATTGGGTACCAGAAACCCTTAAACCGGCTTTTATAAAATGAAAAAAAAAATGATTTGCAGCCCTATGGTCTTACTACACCAAGTTCTCACAGCCCTATGTAATACAATCATACACAAACAATATTCAACAGCCCAAACTAATCTCAATTACTACAAGGATAATATGATATAATTTATAACACATGAATTTAATAATAAGAAACAAGCAGTCATTTCCAATATAACAAGTAGTGTAAGGAATCAAGGTTTTCCTCATAGGCAACCTAGACCAAACAACTATAAACATTCAAAAAAGGAAACACAACCACATTTTTTCCCCAAATATGCAATTTATCATAATGTATCCATAAAAGCCCATAATCAATCTATAAATCTAAGGAAGATGATAAGATGGTTCAATTCCTTAACACAAAATATCAGGATCATGGGAAATCAGCACATGGGTATATATAACTCAAAGAAAATCTCTAAAATTAAACAAACTACATACCTTGATGTTGTATGGTGAACAATCTATAATTTTGTCTCTTGAATCATCCAAGAACATTGAAGATCTACAAAAAAGGTCTGAAATGTTCAACCATGGATAACTCGAGAAGGATGAGAAATCAAAAGGATAGATTCAAGAGGAATGAAGAACAAACCATGGAGATTACAATGCAACCTACATTGTATCATTTGGAGAAAGGATGATAGATTAGTGTCTCATATAAGATTTAGTGTTTCCGTATGCTCCATCCTAAGGAACCAATAGAAAAAGATGAAAATGGGGGGTAGACATGACCTCGATCTGATATCTCAAATAATTGAAAAGTATAAGATGAGTTCATTTAATGTACATGTCGTGTACATTCCTCAAACGAACCCCACATTAGGTTGTCCACATTGGCATGTAATTTTCCATTACATGACCATTACATGGCCACCTGCTGCAACTGGGTACACAACGTGTATTCAGGAGTACACAGTCTATACTTAGAAAATTTCCAAAATTCTCCCATTTTCCTCAAAAACACTCGAAATAAATATTCATACATGAAATTAAGATTTTGGTTCTTTAAAACATCCCCATTTAAAGAAATTTGTCCCTAAATTTTCCTTCCAAGGGTGGTGAAGAAAATACGTAAAAAAACTCTAGCCACTACAATAGAACATTGACCTCCCACTCCTATGTCTCGTCTTGTACTCGCCCTTGTTGCCATAGCACCCATAATAGAGGAATTGGCCAACCCTGAAGAACATTCATGCTGTGATCCACATTTTTTATAGTATGGTTCAAAATAGATGAACCTACCATCAACTAAACTTCCTCAATGTGAAATATGTGAGATGGGCCTGAAAAGTAATGTCATAGCAGAGAAACATGAAAGATGTCATGAATATCCCGATACCTCTGAGGTAACTGCAACTTATAGGCAACTGACCCGACTCTCTCCAAAACCTCAAACACCCTGACAAACCTCGGTGAAACATTTCCATATATCCTAATATTTATGAGTCCCAACCTTGTTATGTCCTGAAATAAAACATGATCTCCAAACTTGAACTCCAGAGGTGCTCACCAACAATCAAAATCAGATTTCAAGTGAGATTTTGTATTATCCATCTTCTATCGAATCAACTCCTCCTACCTAGTGGTATCATTGAAAAGACGAGGTCCCGACATAGCTTTGTCTCCTACTACTAGCCAATATAGGGATGATTGGAATGGCCAAACATATAAATCCTCATAAGGTTCCATCTGAATAATTTCATGAAAACTGTTATTATAGGAAAATTCCACTTGGGGTATGTGTGTCTCCCTGGAACCCCCAAATTATAGGATGCATGCACAAAACATTTCCTCTAAAACCTAAATCATGGGATTATATTTTCCACCTATATTGGGAAGGTATTTTGTACTCAAAATCACCTTTGTTCCCAAAGACCTCTGTAGTCCCTGCCAGTCACAAGAAGTAAATTGGGCATCCCTGTCTGAAATGATAGAGTGTAAAACCCCATAAAACCTCACAATCTATTAGATGTACAAAATTAAAACATAATCAAAATTAATTGTTTACTTAATAGGAAATAAATTTTAAACCATTTGACTATGTCAACAAAATACCATACTTCATCATTACCACAAGGCGACCTCTGTAAACCCATCATGAAATCCATCACGACTTCATTGCACATCTACTCAGGAATGGATAACTGTTGTAAAATCCCTACATGTTATTGATGCTCTTCCTTCACCTCTTTATTGGTGGATCATCTTGTAAAAAAACCAACAACATCCATATTCATACCTGGCCACCAATAATGACTGTGTAAATCATGATACATCTTGGTGACAACAGGATCAACTGCACATGTTGAGGAATTAAAATCGCGTATAAAATCCTCACGTATTTTTTCTGAAACCCATACGTGTCTATGAAAATTCATTACCTCATCCTCATATATGGTCCTACAAATAGTAGGTTCCTCACTTAACACACTCTCCTATAGGTCTAGGCTTTCTGTATATGATAGTTTCCTTATCCACACATTCTCCAGAAGAGTAGAGGTAACACCTGGCAGAAAAAATGTAAAGTCTTACTGTATCTATCGTGCACCACAAAATTCATCTCAGAAAACAGAGCCATAAGCTTCAACTCACCGCTACCCTCCTGAACTTCCTGTATTTGAGTCCTCATTCCCAATGCATCCACCATTTCAGTGCCTTTCTTGGGAATATAGGCAAACATGAAGTCAAAATAATAATGGAACACAACAGAAGATCACATTCAAAAATTCAGATCACACTGAGTAAACATATACATGAGAATTTTGTTGTTAGTGAACACCAAAAAATTCTCTCCCAAAATATATTTATCCAACAGTGAAAAGCATGCACAACTACAACCAACTCGAGACCGTGCCTCAGTTAATTCCTCTCTTGTGGCCTCAACTACTAAGACCAGTACACAATGACTCCATCCCCTTGTATACGCACTGATCCCAGTCTGATACGTGATGCATCACAGTAAACGGTGTAACTCTTTCCTGTGTGTAGAAAAATCAGTATTGATGAATAATTCAATCTTTCTTTTATCTCTTAAAAGGATGAATCATAGGAGTCAATCCACAAGGACTTTTCACACTTCTCAGTCACACCATTCAGTGGCACTACTAAGCATGAAAATTCTTATTTAAAGTGTCTATATTACCCAACCATCACAAAAAAAAAACTCCATACCTCAAAGACATTTTGGGGATTCTCTTAAGAAGCTACTTCTTTAACTTCCTCTGGGTCTACTGAAACTTCTGTCTTCGAGATGATAAGACCAAAGAAGTGAATTTACTCCATCTAAAAGTGGCATTTTGAGAGCATAACATATAACTGATGCTCAATTATTGTACCCAAAATTATCTCAAGATGGGTGGAATGTCATGTCGAGTATGGGAGAACACCATGATATCATCCACTAAAACAACCACCAAGGATTCAATGTAAGGAAGGAACACTCGGTTCATCAGTGCTATCAAAAATTCTTTTTCATTCATGAAAGAAAACTACAAAACCACACACTTGTATTTACCATACCAACTCCAAAAGGATACAAGAGGTATATTTGATGGTCTAACATGAAACTGATAATAAATGGATCTCAATTAAATCATTGAGAACCCGTGGGCTCCATGAAGATGATAAAAATGATCATAAATATTTGGTAAGGGATATCAGTTATTGACCATAACCTGGTTCATCATCCAATAATACACATGAATTTTGAGGTTACCATCTACCTTCTCAGCAAAAAGGATAGGTGAACCCCAATGAGAAGTACTAGGTCAGATGAAACCCTTTGCCTGAAACTCCCCTATCTGCTTCTTGAGCTCATATAACTCTATTGTAGCCATCCTATATTGATGAATGGACACCATTGTCGCTCCTGGAACAAGATAAATAGAGAAATAAAACTATTTCTCCAGAGTTAAACCTGATAATTTTTCTGGAAAGACATCCCTAAAATGATCCACCACAAGAGGAATGTCCATTTGTGAAGTACTCTAGTAATCCATATATTAACTAGAAATATGGGCTGTAATTCCCCCCAACCCATGAGGCTTGTTTCCCACTCAGCTCTCTTGAACATCCCATTCACCCATGTGTATAAAAGACCCACCTTCTGGTGAAATAAAACTCACCCTTCAGTGATATAAATTAATAAAGGCCCAAAAGGAGACCAACCAATCCATTATGAGAATGACATCAAAGCCTCTCATCTCTAGAACATAGAGGTCCCAAAGGAAGTAACACCCACCAACCTCAAGAGGGAACTCCATTCACTGACATACATTAGCCCTACTAAGCCGCAACAGAGTGTCTAGAATTATAAAATCCACATAACAAAAGATACAAAGATCAAGTCTTTCCACAACGGTAATAGATAAGAATCTCAAGGAATCCACTATATCAAAAGAGAATATAATAAAACTGAGGATACTAGAATAGTAACTCTAACTGTAGAGGGTTTGGGATCCTACATTAGCTTGGTCTGTTCCACTACAATTTTCTGACCCATAACTCGACCCCATGACCCTTCCTGACTACCCTGAGCTAATCCACCATGTTGTAACTCAGTACCTAAAAACTAGATACCATGGACACAACAACCTCCTCAGCATAAATTTCCATAAAAACTCCAGTTCCTAGACTGATTAGAAACTAGTTGTGTTTCTATGGAATTTGGAGTCATATAAGAACCCCTAACGCTAGCTACTGGTGAGAAAAAATGGAAAAAACATTGAAGATGGGCCATCTTGCCGCAAGATCGACACTTGACTGGATCTTTCTGGAACTGATGTCTAATATTACCACTCATAACACACTGATATCATACCACTAGGATCGCTTAGGGAATATCCCATATACTCTGATCTCCACATGTAGACTCCCCATGGTGCTTCCAACTAACTGTCGGAGATGTACTAACTCTGAATGCCGAACCGCCCTGGATCATGGCTTCAGACTCCCTCAGATTACGCTCGGTTACAATGCCTAGTATATTACAGAGTATAAGGAAGTTAACCTGATGATGTTCACCTGGGATGGAATGTCATGTATAGGACTATCATCAAACTTCTTGGCTAGAAATAACTCACCCCCTAGAATGGATGTGAAACGTTGCAGCTCTGTGATGTGGGAAGAATATTCCATGACTAAAAGAGTACCATATTCCAGACCCACAAACTCTAGGTCTCGGTCATCCCTCATGGTATTCCGATAGAAATTATCATATAAAGTCTATTAGAACTCATCCCAATCCATAAATCATTTTATTCCTGCCTATAAAATCATATCCCACAATCTCTTGACAGAATATAGAAGCATGAAGGTTGCGATATTCACCCACACCTCAAGATTTTTCTTGAGATTATTGAAGATTTATAGCATGGATTTTAACCATGACTCTACATACTGAGGTCCTCCATCCCCTCATATAGTGGGAGGATGTTGTAGCTGAAAACCATGCATCAAATATTCCATAGATGGGGCAGGATGCAATGCTCCCTGGTAGGTCTGCATAAGCCTCATTAAGCCTTCTATGAAATGTACATCAGCACCTGTGTTTAGTATGACTGATGGTTCCAAGACACACATGATGGTTGGATCTGCTGTTAGTCTCCGATCTACCAGTTCCAGTGTCTGATCATTGCCCTATATATGGTGTACAACTGGAGGAAATCTCAGTGGAATAACTTTTTAAGGTTAAGAGTACAACTCATTTCAATATTATTAATGACTAAAACATAGAAGTGGAAGAAAGGAACTAGTGAAGAAAATATTCATGTTTTTTAAGATAGGGTTACATGGAATGCATAAACCCCCAAAGCATGTTCCCTTAGGTTTCAACATGGGCGTGTACCTCTAATAAACTTGGTCGTGTAACACACCTACACATGGCATGTTCCTCCAATGACACATTATGTACTTGAATTTTTTCCACCTGCTCGAGTTCATCTTCACGGCCAAACCAGACAATTCTCTCTTAGGTAACACTACACGGTGTGTTCACCCTAAACATGACATGTACCACATAAGTTCAACCACCCATTTCATTGGACACATAGTCATAGACACACTAAAATCTACATAAAACATTTAAGAAAAATACATTGAATGTACAACCTACGTCTTTTCCACCCATGTCATTAGTCCCATGACTGGATTCATGGCCCCTATGGCACAATGTGCACTCCTAGTACACATAGTGTTCTACCCAATTTTCCCACCCCTATGTCTCTACTCACACAGTCACTCACATGGTTAAATAGTATACAACATATACATACAACTCATATAATATACATAGTAAAAGTTGTTTCTTCTAGAATAGAAGAACACATGGCATGTGTTCATAACACCACACGCTGTGTTACATGCTTTTCTGGATAGTTGACCTACGAAAATTCTTCAGAACCCTTAAAACATGAAATTTTGTTCATAGAATGAAAAATTCTGACCCATGAGATGCCATAAACTATAAAATCAACGTTTGGAATCTTATTCCACATTTCAACTGGCCAAAATTCAATTAAAGATCAAATATGGTCCACCAAATTCCAATCCAAGAGAGCCCATAACACCTCAAGGACTTAGGATTGGTGTCCATCCAAACGAAAAATTACAATTACCAATCCATAATCAAAATATATTGTATTCTATCAAGGAATATAACACAACAACATGAATATCTAGAACAACATCTATCACAACAAAATGAAATCAATAATTCACCCTAAATGGACTGAAAAAAATGCTTGACATGTGATATCTAGATGGTGCCTATATGATGCATGAGATGGAACACCCTCTTCTCATCAAGATGAAATAGAAATAAAAACTCAAATAATATCAATGATAACCACAAAAAAACAGGTGAATCACCCAACTACAAAATAAAATCAACTATAACAATTCCAAAACCAGAAAAAAAAATCAATATGTGAGATAACATGACATTTCTCTATACACGGTTTAGCTAATCCTGGGAAAACATATTACCAACTACCTATTACATCCTATCCCTATCTATAGGATCTAAACAGAATGAAAAAGTATAAAATAAATCCCATTGAAACCACTTTGTGACGTCCCGATTCAGGGTGTCGCCAAAAGGTTCCCCATAACTTGTAGTTTACATGTCCTCAAGCTCATTTCCTAGAATTCTTGAGGCTTTTGACTAGTAATGAGGGCCTTGGGTGTCATAGTGGGGATACTATTCACTCATTGGTATAGACGTATAATGGAATAAAAATAAAAAACAATAGAAAAATCAGTAATACCATACGACAATGTAATCAGTGGAAGACTGAATGTAAAAACAAATTGAGCATATATATGATTAATGATGCTTGCCACAAGTATCTAGAAAAGCATCCAAACAATTCAAAATGATATAAATACATCACTAAAAGTTATTCATCTCACGACATACTCCACTAGAAGTATTTTCATGCTAGCCCTCTAAAACTATGTTTTCAATAATTTATACACTTTTTGAATCCCATGGTAAACAACCCATTTTTGTTCCATAAGATAATAAAACATTAAACAAATCATAAACCATAAAAATTAATGGGTCTCATAAAAATCATTTCATAACCCATGAAACAAAATGGGTATCATAAACATTTGTTCATATAATAACCTATGTAAAATAGACAATTTTCATAAACATTTCATCATTTAATAATCCATGAAAGGAAACAAATTTGAAATGTGTTTTATCATTGTATAAACCATAGAAGATAAATGGGTTTTATAAATAAAATCATATCATAAACATGAACCATTAAAATAAATAATAAGAATAGTTTCCTTAGATAATATACCTCGTAAACAATTAAAACACTTCTTGTGCAAAATTGTTTTTTAAAAACAATTTTAAAAAACATGGTTTTTGGGGAAACATTTTTTCATATGAATCAAAAGATAAAGACATATTTTCCTAAAACATTTCCTTAATCATATTATGTCCAAAAGAATGGAAAAATGGAAACAATACATGAAAATATACCGAATAACCAATGTATAATCAAATTAAAAAGATAAATTAAAATATGTATCATAAGATTTCTTTAAAGGAAGAATAATCGTAATCAATCCTGATAAACGATTGGATTATTGAAATAAACGCCTACATCGTCGGTAAAATTTAATCATAATTACCATGAGATAATAACAATAAATGAATCTTAAAATGATATTAAAATAATTAAATCCACGATACAACTTTCCAAAGGGTTTTATATACCCCTTGTAAAATAATATTGATGCATAACATAACATGTGTCTCAAACATGGTAGATTGGGACAAAATTATATTATCGATTTGGAAACATTTAAAAAGAAACCCGCATGAAAAAGATATCATAAAAAGGATATTTAAATACCCATAATTTCAAGGATAATAATTATATAATTCATTCAGGGTTATTATATAAACCACATAAAAAATGAGTGATGTATATAGAATAAGTCTCACATAAATAAAAGTAACACTAGAAACCCCCTTACTACTTGAGTAAATTTTGAATCATGATCCCAATTAAATAATAATAATAAATAAATCATTAAATTTCATAAAATAAATTAAATAAATGATATAAAATTTAATAGGTATTTATATACACCACAGAAAATAATTATCTGGTGAATATAGAATGTATCTCACAAATATAAAAAATTCAGATCAAATTCCCACGCGTTAAGTCTTAAATCTCATCGTAAATGTTCAAACCTCGTGTATAATAAATACTTTTCTATAATAAATCATTAAAAGAACCATATTAATATATATAATAAAATATATTATTTACATTTGACTTTTTATTACCTGTTTATTAATAATTTCATGTTAATGTTATGGTTCGGGTAATAACCACTTTTTTTCGTACATGTTTTAACTTTTAATTCTTAGTCCTATTATTTAGGTCATGATTTAATTATTTAAATAATGGGAAACATCATAATAACATCATATATATTCATTATATATTTATTAATAATATCATGTTTTAACTTTTAATTCTTAGTCCTATTAATTAGTTCATGATTTAATTATTTAAATAATGGGAAACATCATACTAATATCATATATATTCATTATATATTTATTAATAATAATATATAAATTATATAAATAGGAAATTAATTACATCGTTCTTGAATGTGATATTCCATACATATTCATGAATATTGTTTCCTTTTTAATGTCGTATTCAAAGAAAAAAAGAAAATATTGTCTATATATATTATCATTACATTATCAAATTTATTTTATTTATATCAAATTTTTTTAATAAACCAAAATTTAATACATTTCATGTAATGTGTTACTGAATCACATTGTTTAGCATAGGTGGTAGTCTGCACGTCCACAACCGATGTAATCGTATTCCCACAAAATGGAAACAATGAAGTTATGTGTTATATAATAATTAAATAACAATAAATAAATAATAAATATCATACATATAAAATAAAAATATTATTTGCATCATTATTCTCAATCTTGAGAGGTTGTAATGGAAAAAAAAATTGATATCAGTTCACAAGGTGGTAGTCCGCCGTACATACAAATGATGATTGTGTATCACATTAGATAAAACTATATGTAGGTATTGGTAAAACCCATAACATAAAATAATATATGTATATTTATAATAATATAGTAATTATATAATCATATAATAAAAATAGTTGATGTGGTGGAGAAATAAATAAAAAGTCTCTATTGAAGATTGTTACCTCTTATTTGGGTAACTCCTTTTGGTTTGCACCAAATGAATTGATTTTTTACATTATAATAAAAGAGAGATTTGTTAGATGATAGAAATAATTTTTTAAAAATAATTGGGATGAAATAGGATGATCCAATTAGTATTTTAGGTAAGATGATGTGATGGGGGTGAGTTCACTATTATAGTGGAGTGGTATTCTTGTAAATACAAAAAGGTAAACACTATTGAAAGGTCTTCATTAAATAATATGCCTCAAATAATGTACAATTTCACAAAATATAAGATATGTTCTAAATATTTCCTTAAAATATAAATTTTACTACTATATATCTCATTTTCCTACTTAATATTAATGTTTAACCACTAGGTAATATTTTTTTAACTTAATAGATATAATTATTTTTATTTGTTATTAGTACCATTTTTGGTAAAAAATAATTTTAATATAAAAGTAATTATAAGTTATTATTATTCTAAATATAGAATCCATTTTTCCATATTCCATTCAAATAGGTTCTATAAATTAATTTAATATTAAGTGAACTAATGAGATGAGACAACATGTTTTTTATGGTGAAAATGTTTAACCGTTTCAATTATTTTTACATCAAACATAAATGTGAAATTGATTCCAATGAACCAAATTATATTAATATATATATATATATATATATATAATGGATCTAAATATACATTGAACCCAATTTATAATATATTTTAATTATACAAATAAATTAGATGAAAATGAAGTTTTTAATTAAAATTTAGTGTTTTCTCTATTCATCAAAAATTGGAACTTTCTAGAAGAATAGAAAAAACCCAAAGTAAATTATGATAATAAAATTTTAAAATTGAAGTTTATTTTTTAATGTATATAAAATAAATGTTTAAAAAATTATTCTAAAAAATATTATACCATTAAAAATAGGTAAAATTAACTTTTAGACAACTACATATCATTATAAAAAAATTTGGATATAATAATATCTATTGTTTTGAAAACACATAAGATGAATAATAAATAGTTGATAGAATATAATATATATATATGTTATTAAAATATTCATAAAATTGTTTTAATAAATTTTCAAAACTATTTTCTAGTAAATTATTTCTTTTTTTTTTCAAAATATTTTTATTTTCATTTCTAGTTAATTGGTCACTAAAAAAATCGTATTAAAACGGCATGTAAACCATATTTTCATAAGTTAATTAATATTATTGATAAATATAATTTCAACTAATATTTGATAATAATAATAACATTTTAATAATAATATTAATTTTATATTATAGTTTTGTAAAACTAATTATTTTATATAACAAAACTACCCAAGAAAATTGGTATTATGTAATACAGAAGCTAAACGTAGTGTATCATGTATCACTACCTAAAATCAATGTATTAATTATAAGAATTTGATCTTGTTATTTTTTATAAAGAAATATTTACATAGTCTATCATTTAATGAAATCCATAAATGAATTATAATTTACTCAAAATAATAATAATTCATAAAAAATAGGGGTCCAACATCTACACCCATTAAAAAGATATTTACCGCATAATTCATCCATGTTATTAAAGGACTAATACTTTAATGTTTATTTTACTAGAATCCACATATTAAAAGATAGTGCTAAAACATCCTTTAAAAAAGAATGTTTGAAATGTAATGGTACCAAAAGTATCTCATAATTAGGTTTCGACACAAGATAATGTAGGTGGCATGTGAAAGCATGAACATTGACGATAAAACTAACACTTGAATACTAATGTATAATGAAAGAAAACATTTACCAAAAGAAGTGGGTGATCTAGAGAAGTATAATTATCACAAAACCATAAATCTAAGATGATCAAAGGGACTATTAAATTCACTATAAATTAAGGTAATAGTACAATAATTTTTTTCCACTTAATTTTACTAAGGTTGAAAAATATTTCACAAGAAGAAATGTGTAAATGATCTCAATCCATTTTGTAGAAAAAATATGACACATTTGTTATTCCTGGATCAATTTTAACTTTATATATTACTCAAATAAATGAAATGGGAATTGTTTACCCATAAATAACTAAAGGATAATAGGATCCATAGGTAGAATGATAATTTATTATATATATCATCAGTTTTCATCCAAGAAAAATTGTTAGCATTGGTTATTCAATATGCATAAAAATTCATAAGGATAAATAATAAATTAATCTCCAAAACCACACTGATAGTTCAAATTAAATGATATCATAAATTTTTTACCTTATAACCCATAGAATATATAAATAACCATTTATTCCATAAATAATATCTTATCTTATTCCAAAAAAATATCATTGGAAACAGGGGTTCATCCAATTACAAATAGAATCTCAAATTTGATTTAATTATTCCAAAATCTACATAGTGGGAGATGAAAACATTAAATTTTCACAATAATAGGATCATAGGCCTTGTTCATACTAATCACACATGATAATCCAAATTAAATAGTGGAGGATAATTGTTCCCTATTAATCATGATTCATTTTATCCATTATGATTGTATAAGACATACCTTTTATATTTTTCTTCATATGTTTTTGAGGATTATAATCCACATAATCGTTTGGATTGTTTCATTTATTCTTATTATTATGAATCTCTTTACACATCACACACATGATTGTTGTAGGTGAATTGTGTATAGATTTCTCTAAATTCTCACCGTTAGCTAACTTCTTCCCATCACATAGATAATCAGTTTCCCATAAACATTACCTTCCTCATTTAAAAGAAATATCATTCCCTTTAAGAAAATTTTATCCATGTTTTTTCCCACGCATTTAGAATAAATTAAATATCATATTTTTATCTCAGTGGTATTTATATTTCCCTTTAAACTCCATCATTATTTTCATGTCCGAAACCAGATATTGATGCGTATCTCTAACGACCAACACCAATATGATAGCACATAAAACAATATTTTCCAAGCTATTGAATTGTCTTATGGAAAAGGACCTATTGAGACATGTTTTTATAGCACTAAAAAATAAATAAAACATTATTTTAGGTTGTATGATAATACATGAAGATTACCTCATAAGACTTTTAAATGTTTCTTCAAATGAACCAATAGATTAATCATCCTTTTGTTTATTCTATATAAATTCCTTTTATATCTTTTTTATGATTAATACAAGAAATTTACTTATTATAAATTATGTTCTTGAAATCTTCTCAATCCATGGCGTCATTTTCATCTTGTAACCTTGTATTCTTGATAATATTAGACCATTGATCATCCTCACATTCTATATGGTAGACATCCAAACTGACCTTTTCATGTTTTGGATAGTAGAGAATTAAAAATATATATTTTTATAATGATCTATTTATCAACACCTAGTAGATCAATTGATCCATTGAAAAATGGTGGGAAAGGACTCATGAAGGGATCAAGATATCATTGTTCCTTTATTTTATCTTCTTTATGTTGACTATGATTCATTTATTTACAATGTTATGCGAGCATAGAAACCATGTTTTTTATTTTAGAACCCATAAAATTTGGATTCATAGGAGTAAAATAATTACATTTTCCAATTAATTACCCATCAATATGATTCCTTCAGTTCCATCCATAGACTAAAACAAAAAAACATGGTGTGAGAAACACTAATCATAGTAAAAGATGATATAATCTTGAAAAATTACTCATCAGATGTCTAAATCATGAAAAATAATTTATCATCTAAGAAACTTTAGGTTTATCCTAAGCCTTCCAAATTCATTATCTATCTAAATCCATTCTGATGGTTTTTAAAGAGTTTGTGAATTCCTAAATCATATCACTTGAAATTTTCAAACTACTTGTGTAGTAAGGCACATTGTCATGCACAAGATCTAGATTGATTCTATCTATTTTTTTTTTCATTTTTGTGAACCCTATATACATATATTCCAGAGCCACATCTGATTGTAGAATCCAGATAGGTATGTATTTTATTTACCCCACTCTCTCAATCCTTTTCCAAAATTTCCAGGTCATATTCATAAACATTAACCCATAACTAATCTTATCCTTAGAGACATACCTAAAAATATATTTAAAAATAACACTAGGGATCTCAAAAAAGTTTTATCATATTTGTTTTAATAGGTTAATCAATATTTCTACTCTAGTACTAACAGTAGATATCCATGATCCTCAAAAATTGATATTATATATTTTTAAATGAATCTACATTACATTATACATACACATGATTGTGGACCATAATAGTTTATTTCATTTGGAAATATGGAACACATTATTCTAATTTAGTGAAATATCTTCAATATATCCTATAAGTATCACCCCCTTTATTACATCTATTCAAAACCATTCTTTATATCCTAGGGAAATGAAATATAAGAATTAGTGATATTAGATGCTCCATAATGATGGAAAATGGAGATATATAATCATAACATGAGGATAATTGTATGAGAACATGATAATAACATTTGAAAATCCAAAAATGTATAAATAACATCCAAATCCCGAATCATGGCATAAAGATTAGTTCATAAGACATGAATCATCAGATAATAAAAATAATAATCCATGAAATCACAACATTGGAAAAGACATGGGTTTTTGGTAGAAAAAAATACATATAAAATTATTTCTATAGTATTCAATTCTGACATTCAAGTCCATATTATTGGATTGGGTTAACCCCCCAAATTTTCATTGAATTCATGGATCACTCCAAAAACAATCTCAGTTGAAAAATTCCTTCACTGAATAGGGATCACACCCCATTCAAGCCTTGTATTACTAAATAGATCTCACATCATGTTCCAGTCCTATATTATTGAATTCGATTCAAAACACATTCCAGACATGTGTTACTGAACCGAGAACAATTCTCATTCCATCCTTATATTATTGGACCGAGTTAAATCCTTATTCCATCCATATATTACTGATACAAATTCAATCCTCATTCCTTCTAGGTCTATATTATGATATATATAAATTATTACAACATTAATTAAGGTTAAATAGGTCCCACATTTCTCATAATCATATCAT
The DNA here is from genome assembly GCA_963277665.1 of Viscum album. Lineage (NCBI taxonomy): Eukaryota > Viridiplantae > Streptophyta > Magnoliopsida > Santalales > Viscaceae > Viscum > Viscum album. The sequence continues at coordinate 2,085,776,359 of OY728165.1, read as the reverse complement.
ACATATATGTTTCACAATATAATAAATCATTCATCAAATAATGACCCATAAAAAAGATAGTTTTTATAAAATTCATATAATATCCCACAAAATGAAATTGTTATCATAAAAATTTCATTAAATAATAAACTATTATATATATATTGGTTTTATAATAATTTCATATTTTAATGTCCCATTAAAGGAAATAGGTTTCATAAGTATTTTATCAGGGTACATCCTATGGAAGAGAAACAGGTTTTATAAACAACATTTAATCTTAAACATGAACTATTTAAAGAACAGAACATAATAGTGTACTTAGTTCATATCCATGATAAATCATAAACTCTAAAAATTTATTTCATCTTAGATGGAAAATACTTTCAAAATAATCGTTGAAAACATTTCTTCAGGAAAATATACTTTACTATTTGACAAATAATTTTTAGAACATAAAAAAATTAAAAATATTTTTTATCTGGAAGTAATTGTAAACATATAAAGATATTTTCAATAATCATTTAAAACACTTCTTCAAATAAAAAAATATTAAAACCATTGTATAAAATATTGTTTTGTGAAAAAAACATATTTTGGACTGACGAGAGAGATAAAGTAGGATTTTCATAAAACTTTTCCATATTCATATTAATTTCCAAATTGTTGATAAGTAGTATCAATAGATTAGTATATAATTAATATCTATATTATAATAAAAATCATGATAATTATTGATATATGGATCATAATATTTCATCAATGGAATCATAATCATAAATAATCCTGATAAATGATGACATTATAGAAGTAAACTCTTACCATATTGGAAAAATTGATTCATAATTCCCATGATATAATAATAATAAATGATTCTTAAATTAAAATTAAAATATATTTATTAATGATACAAAATGTAAAAGGGTATTATATACACCTCCTAAAGGAATATAGGTGCATAACAAAACATGTGTCTTAAAGAAGAAAAATTGGGAAAAGATCACCTTACAAAGTTGGAAAATGTTAAACCATAAAACCCATGAAAGATAGTTTATAAAATTTATTTTTAAATACCCATAAAATTGGGTATAATAATCATATAATACATTAAAGTTTAGTATATTAACCACAAAAAATAAATTAGTGTTGAATATGATATAAGTCTCTAAAAAATGAAAAAGTGACTTGAAATCCCCAAACAGGTTGAGTAACTTTTGAATCAGGATCCACAAGAAAGAATAAGCTAAATTTTCACATATAATATCATTAAATAATAGAAATTAATGATATAACCTTTCATAGGTAATTATATACACCACATGAAATAATTGAGTGGTGAATTCGGTATGTGTCTCACAGATATAAAAAGTGAGATAAAATTCCCTTACCTTAAGTCTTGAATATCGTCATACTTGTTCAAAAATCATGTATAATAAATATAAGATTCAGATAAATAAAACACATAAGCATATAAATATATAAAATACCATATATTATTTACTTATGGATTCATGTTAGAATATTATTGCAAATTCCATGTCAATTTTATGTTTCAGGAAACAAAAACATTATTTTCGTAAATGATTAAATTTTTCATTCGCAGTCCTCTTAATTAGATCATGATTTCATTATTTAAAAAATTTAACCCATGATATTAATATCATATATTTTTTTATATGTGTTTTTATCATAATCTATTCAAATTTAATAGTGGAAATTAAATACATTGTTTATGGAGATGATAGGACATACATATGCTTGAATGCTGTTTCAATTTTCTTGTCGTATTGAATGAGAAAAAAGTAATTAATGTGTATATATATATTATAATTATATTAGAATTATTATATCATTAATATCACATATTTTTAATAAAAAAATCCTTAATACATTCCATGTAATGTGTGAATGAGTCACATCACTTTGAGGAGGTGGTAGTCCAGACGCCAACAAACAATGTTATTATATTCCCACCAAATAGAAATCATGAATTTATGTGTTATATAATAATTATAGAAGAATATATAAATCATAAATATGATAAATATCATATAATAACTATAATTACATCATTATTCCCAACCATTATAGGTAGTAATTGAAAAATGAACAATATCAGTTCGCAAGGCGGTAAACCTACATACAGACAAATAATGAATGTGTATCTCATTTGATGGAATTTTGTATATGTTTGGGTTTAAAACATAACATAAAAACATATTAGAATATTTTGTATATTGTTTCTATTATATAATTTTGGAAAAATAATAATTAAGTTGGTTTAGAATGAAATAAAACAAAATTTATCATTGAAAAATGTTAACACTTATTTGGGTAACTCCTTTAGTGTAAACCAAATGACATCATTGGTTTTAATTAATCCAAAATTTAATCTTATATGATGATATTATTTATTCTCGGAACCAATTTTGGTAGGATTTATATGAAAAAATTTTCTTTAGAGGTGTGAAGAATTAAGGGGGGGGGGGGGGGTGAGTTTCTTTTTATAGTTGAGAGGAATTCTTGTAAATACATAAAGGTAAGAACTATTGAGAAATATACCTTACATAAAGTGCCTCCAATAATGGTAAATTTTATACCCAAGGTAGTATATGATCTATATATGGATATAAAATTTCTTTCTAATATATTTCTATGTCATTTGGAACAAAAATATTAATGTTTAAGTACTAAGTAAACTCATTTTTACGTTTATCTCTATAATTTATTTAAATTGGTTTCACTAATATTTATTGTTAAATACTAATTTATAAGTTCTAGAAAATTTAAATTTTTATTATTTAAAATATATAATCCATTTTTTCAATTTCAAAACATATAAGTGGCTAAAATTAATTTTAAATCAATCCCACAGACAGGACGATACAATAACATCTTTAATGTCAAAATCTTCTAATGTTTGAAATATTTTTATATCTAATTTCCGTGTGAAACTAATTCCAACAACTTAAATTGTACTAATATATTTATAATTAATTTAAATAAACTTAAAAATTGATTTAAAATATAATTTATCAATAAAAATAATATTAAAATGGAGTTTTCAATTAAAATGCCATATTTTCACTATTCATCCAAAAAACATTAGATAAAAATTCAAAAAATATACTGAATGAATATTCTGATTTAAATATTTTCAAAATGAATATTATTATTTGAAATAAAAATTATATAAGTTTTAAATTTTAGTTTTAAAATAAGTCCTCCATTACAAGTTTGTAAAATTACATTTTAGGAAAATACATATCTTTATGCGTAAAATTGGAACAATACTTATATGCTGTATAGAAAAAAATAAGATATAAATTAAATAGTCAATTAAATAATATATATATATATATATAATTAAAATTATTCCTATATCTGGTTTAATTAATTTATAAAAATATTCATCCACTGAATGAGTTTCTTTATTTTCAAAAGGTTTTTATTTTCATTTCTAGTTAATTAGCCATCAAATAATTCATAATATGCGCATAGGTAGAACATATTTTAATAATATAAATAATAATATTAATTAATTCCATTCCAATGGCTTAGTGATAAATATAATAACATTTTTATGATAATATTAATAGTATATAGTACTTTGATTCAACTTAGTCTTGTGTTTAACAAAAGATATCGAAGGAACATGGTATTGTGCATAACACAATACAAAAAAAGTGTTTTGTGTATCATAACAAAAAAATAGTCTTACATGTAGAACAATCTAATTTTGGTTTTGTGTATAAATAAATCCAAACATTGTGTATCATACAATGAAAAAAATCATTAAATTTTAATTTATTTATTAAAATAACAATTTTGAAAACTCAGGATGTTACCATCTATGGGGTGTCGTACAATCTCTCTTTTTGTGATCCAGTTAACCACACTAAAAAAATCATGGCTTACTTTTGGGTTAAGTAGGATGATTTAATAATACCACAGTTTGATTTTGAGGTGTTACACCACTCATGATAATGTTTTCCCTCATCCATTTATTCCTAGAAATAGAGTTTAAAAGTATTCTAATGGGAATAAACATTTTCCCTTAGACCTTTTATCAAAAGATATCAATTTCTGATATAATCCCTCCATTTACCCTCTCTGTATAATCTGTTATACAAAGGACATACATCATTGAATGAGTATCCTCTCTCAAACACAACTCAACCATATATTCCTTTAAGTAAAACTTGATCCAAAATCAAATGAATCATATACTAAATTCATAAATTTATAATCATACACCATCACTAAGATATTAAGTTTTTTCAAACTGAATAAGTCCAGTGTTATAAAAATCTTAAAGATGTGATGATAGAAGTTTTTGTTAAAAACTATTCAAAATTATCCCATGCGATGCCTTGGTTTAATTTAGACTGAATAATTGATTCCCATCCTTGGAATGAATATCTTACATGATATACATTTCTAACTTATCCTTCTATTTGTATATTTTTACATGGGAATCAATGATTTTTCATCCTATTCAACTAGAATTATTATATTTCATCTTGGAATCACCCAAAATAATGGGTGGATTCTCTTTTTAGAAATAATCATAATGGTCCACTTTTCATGGATCATCACAAATATTACCCTTTACCACAACCTATAAATACATTTAAATGAATTAATCCATCTTTTGGTTCACCTATGGCTTTGGTGGAAACACATTTTCAGCAACCTCTTCAGATTGGTTTTTATGTTGCATATCGAGTGCCATTCACTATAACTAGAATAAAACTCGGTTTAGTCTCACTCATTATAAACTAAAGACCTAGTTATTCCAATTTACCATATAAACACATTTTCCAACATATATTTCCACAATTAAACTAAATTCATTAATTTTAGAAAATTTTACAACCATTATTTTCCGAAAAAAACCATTTTCACTATTTTTAAAAATCAACTCATTTGTCTATTTCATTAACCATTAACTCATAATTAATATTGACTTACTATTGGTTAGTATTACTATCACTACTTTTCATCCAACTATCATCATCTTAGCCCAATAGGATTAGGTAAAAATTATATATAAGTGTCTAAAAACACTTATGTACCCAATCTCTATAGTAACATAAAGTTCATTATAATGTGGTTAGCTATGAATTTTTATCCTCTACATTTCAGGATAAATCAATCCTAATTCATAATAATATCCCAAGATGAAGGTTGACATGATTTATAACTATAGGCTCAAACAAAAGTAACATTATTTCATGTTTTGAGGACCAATAAATGGTGATACAATATATCCTACAAATATATATTGATCGAATGTAGTTGATAATTTATTTTATTTCAAGGATAAAAAGACTGAAACCTTTTGTCTGAAAAAATATTCTCACTGGGCAGTACTTATAAGATTTTGTAACATTTCAACCCACCACACTATCTTACAGAGTTATAGGGGAGATACTAGGGCTTAGGTGATATCCCTAATACACCAAAGGCTAGAAATAAATTCCAAGGGCCTCAAGAACATTTGGGGGAAAATTATCGCATTAGATGATAAGACAACTATACAGTGTAAAGAATTACTAAAAAGCCTCTTTATGACTCATGAGTAAAAAATAAACGCAAAACATAACCAAACCTACAAACCATATAAAATAATAAACGGAAACCAAAACACATACTCAAGCGGACGAAAATGTACACATAACTCAAAACACCAAAGTGATAAAAACTAGTAACTCCACCCACTCCAAACTCCATTTCCACACACTAATCCACGATATCAAGAATCTTTACTAAATAACTGAGACATATTTCCATTACTTTTGTCTCGATAGATTAAACCTAAAAAATGCACAATATTTCCAAGGAAGTGGTTGAGTTTAAACTCAATAGGATTTCTCCAATCACTTCCCAACTCATGCCACTAGTAAAAAGCTTTTCATCCCATTTGATAAAATAGTTTTTGTAAAAAATAGTTTATATAAAATAATCTATGTATTCTATCGAAATAATAAAAAAAATATACAAACCATTTCTCATTTTATTTGGCATATTATTTTCTATGTCCACACTTACAACCATATTCACACACTCATGTTTGGTGTTTCCATTGATGGTAGAACATCATGTCTATACTCAATCCAAAAATTTAGGGTGATACTTCCTGACCATTATCCATCCTAATAAAATCATTCCAAAAAATATATATACCAATATCTTGCCAATTCATTTACAAAAAACCAATTTTCTTTCCAACCATTTGACATAAAAACATTACCTTATATTAAAAAATTTCAACAACATCTTTACATGTGTCAAAACCAACACATAATTTTAAAAAATCATTTTAAAATTATAAATAATTTGTTTTCCCAAAAAATAGAATCATCCCTCAATAATTTCAAATCCAATTCCAAAATAATATTTCCATCACGAATCTACCAAAAATTTCATTACTATTTGAAGAAATAATTTAATTAAAAATAATACATCAGGTTATAAGTCATGTGGAGTTTAGAGAGAAGTTAATTACCTCACAAACATCAGAAAATATGATGAACAAGAAAACAGTTCTCTATATCTGAGATTGTATACATTTCCTAATGAATTTTTTTTCTAACAAAATTTACTTCAACTAAGGATCAATCCTAGATTTAAGGTGATCATCTCCCACACATTAAAGCATAGATCAACATCATCCAAGATCATCTATTCCCTCAAGATCATATCATTATCCACACATAAATAATAATTATTTATATCCATTTATAATTAATTTTTTTATTTAATCCAAAGAAAAAAAAATTCACTTGGAAACCATGACACCCTAAAATTTTGACCAAATTACAGTGAAAGTTATAGGAAGCACCCAAGAAAATATCAATTTATGTATCCATTTCATATAACACTTGGTCAATTTCAAATTTCATATGGCTTAATAAAAACCAATATATAAATTCACTTAGATATATACCTTGAATGAAAGGGTAAAACATTGTTTGTGTTCATCATTATAGGAGATCATTTTTCCATCACAAGAAAAATCTCCACTATCTTAGACCGATTACATCATGTTCTCATGGAATTAGTATCCAAAACAAATCCTAAATAATCCATAATTTAAAATCGTGGAAATGAGAAAACAACTAATAGATATTTGGGGATATATATATATATCATAAATATATAATTAGAACCATTGATAATTTATCTCAACCAGAAAAATCTATGGGGGTGTAGGAAGGGGAGATCATTCCAAAATGGACCTTTATCAATCCCCTTTCCATTTAAGTCTTGATATGGTGACTATGAAACTAATTTCCATTCCCTAATGAAAAATACACCCAATCACTTAATCATGATATGACCCCTTGGGTCACGGCATGACCACGAACTAGGAAGACAGTCCAACATCACTACTTACCTCAATTATGGTGAGACCCCTCTAGAATATTACCTGACCACCCAAGGTAGATAATTCCACCCCTTGGATAAGTATTTTTGTAGGTTTTCATCCCTATTAATTATGTGATGCACCATATATGATGAATATAATAATATAACATTCAAAACACCATGGAGTGTCCATAGTTCTCCAAACCTTGATTCATATATTATTGTTCTATCACATTGTGAATGAAAGATATCAAAAAAATAAAATTCTTGAATGAATTTTTTTTGACAATGGTTTCTCTCTGAACCCACTCATATATTCGCTCGATAAAAAATTAAACTTTTTTACCTCCTACCGTGCCTAAAAAATCTCATATAGATGTTACAATGATTGAAATTCACAACTGATTCCTAATCCACGAAACATCCACATCTTATAAACAAGTAAACAAATTCCATATAAAAATAATGAACCATAAATATATATGTCGTTGATAAATCCCTACAATAACTATTATCATAATCAAGAATCCATAATAGTACTCCTTATACAAGATTTAAAAAAACCATTGTCATCAATTAACTACTAACTGGCCATGTTGCATCCCTAGATTCAAAACAACCATCTGATTCAAAAATCTAAATATTAAGTCCAAATACACTAAATATTATATAAAATTATATTCTGAACCTCAAAACATATCATTTATGTTCTCTATAATTTTCTTGATGTGGTTTTCAATTCGTCACATCCATTTCCATTCAATATCACTAGTGGAGTCCCCTCCAACTAACAACCTCAAAAATAATTATTCTCACCAACCAACATGGAACCACATCAATTAATCATGATTCCATAACTCTAAAAGAAATCATAAAATTTTCTAATCAGCCACACTAAAATCCAAACCTGAAACTTAGTGTAATTATATGTTTTGGTCTTCATCCAACCAAACTAGCCATCATTCTCTACCCAGTAGAACTGAAACATCTCTAGTCTATCTCATTCTTAGATCACACTACCCTTTATACAAAACATCATACTAGTATCCCGAATCCATATTACACTATATCTAAATAGTTTTTTTTTGTTTTTAATAGAATCATATAAAATTAGATACATATACAAACTGAAATTATGATTCCACCTTGACTACCAACTTATAATTTTCACCACACTGAAGACCCTTCAAAATTAAGGCTTATATTCCCATGAAAGATTATATTCTCCCCCAAAAATGGTTATCCTTATTGTAACAAAACTATACCAAAAACACAATCTCCATTGTTCATTATCTTACTATTTTTTAACATAATTATTAGATATGACTAACCCACTCTTAGTGCCAACCTAAAATATCATTCTCTTCCCACTCACAGCTCACCTGAATCATTATCCACAAAATAAACCAAAACGAACTTCAACAATAATTTTCATACTCTCCAAATTCTATTAGTTAACTCCCAGCCATATGTAATCCCTTAATCCACCCACTGATCACAATGCCAAACATGTTCCTTTGTCACACATGTTTCACTCTTCCCAAGACATATTAAACCTTCCCCAAAAACCCCTTTCAAAAACCAAAATAGGATTAAACATAACATGTTACTTCATTATCTCCCCACTACACAACGAGAGTCCACGTAAAACCTTGTAAATTTTTGAAATATTGCACATATCCCTTTCCATTAATCCATGAACCAAACAAGCCTTACATGTAAATAGTTAACACAATCAATGATAACATAAAAAATTTTCTATAAGATATAAAAACCACCACACTCATATTTTTGGAATGACGAATATCAAAGAACCATATTATATGTTTTTATACATTATCATTCTAGATCTCATCAGAACTCATGATGTGCATTATCATATTCCACCTAAGTGTACAACTAAACTCAGGATTCCATGAGTCATATACCATAAATACTATTATCAGGTACCTAATCTAATAGCCATGGATCACCATGAACATAAATAATGAATTTAAAATCACTATTAGATATTTGTTCATAACCCTAAGGATTTACAATCTTTCCAAGGAAACCATACAACCACCTACTACCTAGGTGTCATTCCCAAAACAAAAAATCATCTACATAATAGCCATCACTACTATATGTAACAATTGAGGAACTCTATCCACCATCCCATAAAAAAATAAATTATAATCTAACATAACTAGGAATCAAAATAAACATTTCCTCCAAACCCATCAATGAAACCTTGAATAATCCAAGTGAACTACATCTTAAGCCTAATAAATTATCATTCATTTCCTCAACCCTATGTAGGATATCCACCTCCAATGGGAAAATATTTTTGGATCCCAATGATCACTAAGTCATACTTTAAAATAATTGAGGCATTATCGGGAATTTGAATGCTTGTACCAACCCAATAAGGGGTTTCGTATATACCCTACTAAGAAGAATCATGTGGATTCCATTAGAGAACACTAAAACATTGGATCCACATAGCCTATTATAAGTGAAGAAACTTTTGGTTCAATTATAAACTTTGGAAATATAAAATTAAAAAGAAAACAACAAAGGATTATTATTGACACTTTAAATAATTTGATCAATTAATTAGTAAAATAAACCACAGACAAGAACATGTATGTCATATGAATCCTACTTGAAAAATAAAATGCATATAAATAGTCCTTTTACAACCATAAAAAGATCTAATAAGCATAGATGAATCAAAAATAAATACCTCACACATGAATAATTATCTAAAATATAATTTAAAACTCCCAAAAAATATTACAATTACCTGGGTAACTATGATATTCAAATATAAAAGTTGTATACAATGAGATAATATGTGTTCTGTCATAATATTCAACCCATTATACTACCATGGATAGATACCAATAACTTGTGTCTATGCTGAAGGGATATGTGACCTTAAGAAAACATCCCCATATGCCATATGATATCAAGTGTTGTTCAGAAGATTTTCTGATTTTTTAGTTCTGTTTTTGGGAGTTTTAAGAATTTATGAAAATAATATGATTGTGATGATATGATTGGATGTGTTGTATTTTATTATCAATGAATAAATTGTATTAAATTTTAATTAGATGATTCCTATTGAAATTTTCTTAGTGTTTAAATATCATGAATAATGTTCGTGATGTTAGAAGAATTTAAAGGAGATCTAGAGGTATAGGAGATGCAAGAAGTGTTGGACCACACTGTTGTGTAAGGGACCATGACATAGTGTTATAGACCACGTCAAAGTGTGTATTCCTGGTTAGAAAGTTGAGTGAGGTTGATTTTCAGTGTCCCTGTAAATATTGGGACATCTATGCGACAATACATTTTCTATTATATAGTCTATAAAGTGGATAAATGTTTATTCTGTAATGAGAACCCCACGACATAGGGCACAACATGGTAATTTTTAGTTTTAGAAAAAATTTAAATACCTCTACATTGTAGTCCTATTGAAATATCTGGGAAAAATAAACGCACTAGTGGTGGGTGATATATTTGAAATTTATTATTAAATAAAATTTCCTACAACCCCAATAAAGGATCCTTCATGTTTAATTTATAATAAATTTAAATAGATCGAAAAGATAAAATACCATTGATTAGGATATATTTTCTATGTGAATGTTGGTGGACTATAAATATACTTTTATATTTCCTTTATTATTCTATGTGGAAACAAGGATATAATATCTCTAGTGATGAACCATATGTTCTCCTCATATCTCCAAGAAATGTCTATCAATCTTCAGGTTCTAGTATGGTGAATTTATTTCCATGAATTATTTATGATGATCACTCATACAGTGGACTTAAAGGAATATATCTTCCATTTCTAATTCTTATGACGGAGAAAGAAGTATGAGTCATGTAGAAATTTTTTCTGTACAGAAATTCCCATTTTTCAGTTTCACTACATAATATCCATGAAACATATTTATAAATCTATGAATTATGATAAAAAATATTTAAATTTCATTTTTCCCTTAAAATAATATCATATTCATGAAAAACTATATGCCAGATAATAATAATAATAATAGTATTGTTATTGTTATTTTATTTTAAGGATGTTGCCTACTTGCTCATACGTTACATATTATTTACCAGCTTATAAATAAATATCGATCACCCGAAATTGTCATGGTTTATTCAAACTCTCCAACATTTATTAAATAATTGAATAAATATTGTATTCATAAATAAATAATTTATTCACTAATAATAAATTTTGATTGAAGAATATGAATAAAATAATTCACTAGTCATGACAATAAAATTTATTCCAGTAATTAAATTCACTTAAAATTTTATTAAGATCATTGATAACATTTAGTGTGTAACAATATAAGATTATTTCTCATTGGAATTAGGTAGGATAGGATAAATTTCTATATTACTATAAAATAATGGGTCAAATAACCCAATAAAATAAAATGAATGTTTCAATGATGAAAATAATATACCCATAATCATTGTGTAATGTAATCCATTTGTCTCAATATCTCATCACGTTGGTTTCACATTTGTATCACCCACCTATTTGATCAATATGTATTTTTTTACTATTTAAAATAATTTATTTACTCCTTGTCCTAGAATTTAGGGAAACATTTAAATTTCAATTAATGGTTTGAAATATCAGCTTCTATAAACATTGAAGGGATAAATCCTTCCAAAACTTATCTAATAATAGCATGTCACTCTTGGCGTACCAAACAAATCCCACTTCACCGTAAGCAATTATTATCACGGTTTATGAAATAAATCTATGAATGTGAGTCATAATATGAGTGAATTATAATTTTAATGTATAAGAACCATTACAAATGTTCACATATAAGAATATTTCATGACACCGAAACATGCAGAATTAATAGGGGCATGTATATTCTTATAATCTTCCAAATTTAAGATTACTAAATGAAAACATAATGTGAAAATAATCATCTTATTATGTTTATTCATGCATGAAAGTCAATTTACAGTATGTCCCATCGTATTACATTATTCAACCATAAAAAATTATTTAATCATATCATCATTTCACATCAAGGTTCTCATCATAGATGGGAACTTCTTTGACCTTATCAATGTCATGTATACTCTAAGAAATTATTACATCATAGACATGTAGAATAACGAAAAAAATATAATAATATTTTTTATTAATATTAATGGAACCAAATATTAATGTAATCAAAGAATAAATTTGTTCCTTGGACACCATCTTCAATAAAACCTCACTTTGACTCGATCCAACAACCTATCACATTCAGTCCACTTGGCCTAAGATGATAATCATGATTCTTATTAGTGGTGGATTCAGTCAAGGGTTCCAACATGCTATCTCCCATGGAAATAATTATCAATATAACCTCACCACTATTTGAAAAACCACCGATGAGATTATACATATGAAGTATATACTTCATCTGCTAATGTGTACTTGGTACTATAGGAAGAGACACCACTACAGTATTATAAATGTATTGTGAGATAGGATATTTACTTCAATGTACCACATCACACTGTTGGATGAAGTTACACATCATTATAACTTCTTAAGATTCCTCAGAAACATCATTATAATTAGACTATGCTATAGAATATGCGACTATATCCTTCATTGAGCCCCTCCATCTCACATAACCTTTATTCAATGTAAAAATATATCATATTGGTGAATTCTTGTCATATTGATCTGTTTAAAGAAATATCATCTTCATATCCTCATATGACTAGTTCTTCATCTCCTCCATAATTTTTGAACATATCCTTAGTACACCTCAAACACTTAAGGATAGTTTTATACACATAATATATAAGAAACATATATCGTATTACATATAATATTATTCATGATTAACCCATTCACTGATGTGTATGGAATCATTTCCATTATACTTTTTTACTCAAGTGTATTAGGAAAAATTTTCCTGAAAATTGGAGTTCAATGTGAAGTAGGAAATAATCCACAATTGGATTGTTCCGTATATAATATTTTTAGTATCTTCTCAATGTATGTATTTTGACTTATGATAATTTTCGAATTAGATCTATCACGATGGATCTTAATTCAAATAATTTATTTTTCCTAAACCAAGTCATTCACTAGAAAGAACATATTCAATCACTCTTTAATATTCCCTATGATTGGTATTTTATTTCAAATGAGTAATGTGTAATCGACATATAACAATAAAAAATTACTACACTCCCGCAACACTATTTATAGACACAATGATCACAAACTTTTTTTATGGAACCATATTTCATTATGTCTTCATCAAAATGAATGTTCCATGAACTAAAAGAATTGTTTAATCCATAAATGGTTTTTTCAATTCACTTATCTTTTTGGAGTTAAAAACCCTTCAGGTTCTATCATGTTCAAATATTCTTGAAGGTTCCTATTATAGAAGGTTGTTTTTACGTACATTTTATGAATCTCATAGACAAGGTAATCCATAATGTAAAGTAAAATTATGAAGGATTTCAATGTTGAAACAAGTAGAAAGGTTTCTACATAGTCGATGAATTCCTATTTTTAAACCCTTTTAAAATATCAATTATTTATATATACATATTTTTCCTTCCATGTGTAGTTTCCTATTGATTAAAAATTTGAAACCAATGGTATTTAAATCCACTTGAGGAACTTCCAAAATATAGACTTGGATTTGTAACATGTAATCTATTTTAGAATTCATGGATTCTTGTCACATGGAAACATCAACTCTACTTAATAAATCTTTATATGATAGAGGTTCACTAGTATTAACAAATAATTAGTCTCCATCCTTGCTGACTAGAAAACCACACCATTCTGGTTTCTAATATGTCCAGTACTACTACACAGTACCTATGTCTCTAGGAAAACCTCTTCATATGAAGAGATTTTTGGATTTTTTTATTATTCCAACTCTTTTATATCATGATCCTGGAATTCATAGAATTTTATCTTTCTCTGACAATATCTATTAGAGAAAATATATTTATATAGAATATGAAAAATATATCAACCAAAACCAATTTTTAATGTATTGTATTGGTATTATCAATTTTTTTATTTGGAATAAAATATAATGATACTCTTTGGAACTTGAGGTGAAGGATTTTTACATGAAGAGTCCTTAAAAAATGGCTCAAAACACCACACATTTAAGTAAGATAACAAATGTTTCATTCCATTCCATAATTAATATGGTATACAATATGTTAGTTTATTATGAACTTATTTTAATATGTATTCTATTATTTGTAATGTGCATCCCCAAAAGGATAATGGAAGACGTTCATGGATCATCATTAATCTTACCATATTCAATGAGGTATGGTTCTACCTTTCACTTACATCATTCCATTGAGGCGTAAAAGGAGTAGTGAGTTGATATTTGATCTTGAAATCCCATAAGTTATCAATGAATCCATGATTATGATATTCTCACCATGATATGAGTGGTGTTTGTTAATCTTATTATCAAGATAGTTCTAAAATTCATTCTAGTATTTCTATAATTTATCAAAATAATCCTATTTATACCTAATTAAGTATACCAATACATATCTACTAAAATCATTAGTCAAATTTATGAAGTATGACTACCCACCCATTTCTTTAATATGAAACTAGCGACACACATATGTTTGAACTTATTAAATAATTTCTTTATCCCTTTCACATTTCCCACTAATTGGGAATTTTGTCATTTTCCGTTGTAAACATGTATTACATAATCCAAGGGGTTTTAGTTAAGAAGAATATAAATATCCTACTGGATATAAATTAGTTTTTTGTTTTAATGGCTGAGCTGGTGATTCCAATGTTTAGTTTGTTATAATTTAGCGGTTGTAACTTTGTTATCAATTTCCATTACATGATTCACATGATCCAAAATAAAAATACCATTATTTAAATTTACATTTCTATAACAAATGATATATTTATATCAGAAGAAACATTTATTTCAAAAATTTAAAATAAAACCATATGTATCTACTCTAGATAATGATATAATTATTTTTGTAATTAACAGAAAAAGTAACAATCATTCTAAACCAAGGACATCTCAGTTGGAAATGTGAGGTGGTTGTCCCTAGTAGCTATAGTATAATGTTTATCTATGTTGGATTTCTATATATCTACCTCCCCTTGGAAAATCTTCCATAATCTAATTGATTCCTATATTATAATGAATATGTGAGTACATATATCTATATCGAATTCCTAAAATTTAAAAATATATAAATTTTCGTCAAAAAAATGATTCTAAATATTTCTCATTCTTATTTAGATACGTAAAATTTATCTTCTAGTGTACATTAAATTTACAGGTGAAAATAATATCTTCTTGTTCCCTTGATTTCTACTAGATCATACTATTCTTGGAAGTGTGTGAAGAGTATTTGGGCATAGATCTCATATCTTTCTCTTTCCTAATGATCGCAGTATGTATTTGAGGCTTCTTTAACATAATCTCCTTATCTACTTCACGATAAAGAGTGATAAGATCAATTAGATACTTATCAATGTTGTTCATATTAAAATGAATAACAACATTAGATAATCTCTAGGTGAGTTATTCTATAATCAGAATAGTGTACTTTTTTTAAGATTTTAAACCTGAGAACCTCTAGGTGATCCATGTATCCAATGAATTTAACTACATGTTTCCCAACTGGTGAACCATCCATAGGCTTACACAGAAAGAGTTATTTGGAAATATAAAACCATTCTTGTTTATCTCCTTTCTAGTATATACCTTATATGTTCTCAGACATTTTATTCACATAAATATTTTGTAGGACTTCATATGTTCACTTAAAATAAATAGTATTTCTCTAACATGAAGGATCATGAACCATTCCTAGAAGTTACATCAAGTGAAGATATTTTCTTTCTCCCAAATCGATCAAAGGTATAGTGAGGAAGTTAAACATGGAATTTTATTTAGTGTATAAAATAGTATATTATTTGTACATTTCTTGTTTATATGTTTTTTTAGAATGAATAAATTTAAAGATTTTTATTAAATTTCCTACTTTATTTCAACTAACAATAGACCACACACATAAACTCAAAATTTATAGTTTCTTAGATTGTCTGTTGGAAGGGATCCCAATTACTTTTCTAATTATTCAGTCTTTGGTAGTGAAAACCATAAGAATGTAGTTAGGTTGGATGTCTTCCTAACTGCAGGCTTACAACTCCTTGATATGTTGAGTGGATTCCCCCATCCTGAAATCTTGAATTTGACTTCCCCCATAGTTTCTTAAATTTTCTTATTAAATATACTTTTCTAGTAAACTCAATTCAAGTTTGTTTAAGTCAACCAAAAAGTCTCCTAGAGACTCTTTTATAACAGAATGTGTCTATGATTTGGACAAGTACTGCACCTAAATCTTTTATTTCATTACAAATCATGTAATGAAATGGATAGTATGACATAATATTAGGTTGACATATTTAAATTAATTATATATAGTTATTAGATTTTTTATCCTCTACATATATTGTTCAAATTAAGAGGATTTTACTCAACTAAATAACCATACTAGATAAAATATATACTCATAATAATTTTTTTTAAATTAAATCATTGCATGTTAATTCGTTTATCTATGTGATCAGGGGAATTTATCTATAAAATAAATAATTCATTGATAGAAATAAATACAAAATGTCCAAATTATGATCTTATATTTTGGTTTATTTAATAAAAATAAACTAAATCAACCTTTTACCCTGAAGAAATATCTCTTATCACTAGGCTTCAGATGAGTCACATCATTCCAACTTTCCACCTTTGTATCTTCTGGATTTTCATCATAATTGTACTATCATGAATTGCCTCCACACACTATGGGATACTATATTAATTACATATATTTATAACTCACATGAATGTGAGTGGAAATAAATGGATTGGTTAAGGATAATTATATAAATGACCATATACACCGAGGTCCTAAATAATAATGGGTGTACGGATGACCCCAATTCCATAATGTTTAATTTGAATATATACAATTTTAAACCCATGAAATAAATTATATTAAAACATAAAAGAAATATGCAGGTCTTTATAATATCATGAATATTTATACATGAAATAATTATGGAAAATTAAATGGATAATCTTTTATTTCTAATTCATTTATAATTATTACGAAAAATAATTTTTTAATTAATTAAATCCACTTCATCTTAATGACCATATGAATCCTCATAGTGATAACCATAATAAATGAGTAAATGGAAAATAAATAGTAGAATTAATAATTTCATATTTGTTACCATAAATTTATTGGGTATTTAAAATTATTGAAAACCCAAATTAAATGGTCAATAACTAAATGATCCAACTAAAGTCATAAAGTTTTAATAATGAAAATTATGAATTTAATCTAATTTAATTCTGTAAATTACTGGTATGCTACCCAACATGTATTTTCCCTCTTAAAACAGTATACCATGGTTTCTGTTTATCTAGATTACACACATATGGATTAATTATGTTGAATCAAATAAACTACATGGAATGTACATGCTAGCATCATTCCTACTATATACTTGTCGTGTGCCTAACATACTCACATCGGTCTTTTTCATGTATCTTGGTTGGATCACACATTGTGTATAGTTCATCTACACTCTGTGTATCCCTTATGTTGTCTGTCTTTTGTTCTTCACAAATGGCTCACTGTGTATATAGAATGTGGGAAATGATGAATTAATGTAACTTTATTCGTCATTCATATCGTGTATATCATAAATTCTATACGCTTTCAATCATACATGGTTTCACCATGTATAATGATTGCACCAATTCTGAGACTTTCATTGCTCACCTATGAAGATTATACGGTGTGTACACCAGCTATAGGCTAGGTGATATGATATCTCATTTTCCATATTGGCCCAGTCTACAGAAGTAGTTCAAAAAATGGACCACTTGTACATAACTTTTTAGCATAGTGGGTGTCCCTTGAGGCATCCATTTTTTTCACAAGGGTGCAAAATGTGTACTCTAGATACACACCATGTTTCCTAGTATTATTATACCAATTATTTGGAACTTATTGATGGAATCTCAAAACATTCTTTTGCCATTCTTAGACCATTAATAAAATGAAAAATGGAATGAACATGATCAACATGTTGATAACATTTTTATACAATTCATATTTGATAATGAATAATACAAAATGAAAAAATTAAACCACTACTGAATATAGATCAAAAATAAAATAAATAATTTTGATTTTAAATTGTGATTTATCTAATAATACTAGAAGATTTTAGGAGTAGTAGAAGAATCATCTGTGGGAGACATAATTAAAATTTATTTTATTTAAACTGGCTCAGATCCCTTGTAGAGGATCTTTTATAATAAATTTATTTAGATTAGAAGAAAGGAAATAACCTAACATGAAATATTCATTCGATATGGATATTGATCATATAAAAATTCCCTTTCAGATTGACTTATTTTCATTTGAGGATCCAATGATAGAAGGCCTCTAGTGGTAATCCACATGTTCTACGTAGATCTCTTATAAATTCTAATAAATCTCTAGGTTCTAGCATCAAAAATCAAGTATCTTTATGTTTTTTATCACTCATCCTTTAGTTTTAAAGGATTATCTCATTAATTTATCATTCAAGAGAGAGATATAGAATGAGCATTCATTGTATAATTTTATGTTTCTTTTTCTATTTTCGATTTCACCAAAAAATATCCATATAGATCTATTTATAGTTCCATAGTTTAGGTTAAGAGATATTTTAATTGCATGAAGTCCCTTAACATAACGTCATAGTGTTAATAAACCTCACGCCCCAAAATAATAATAACATTTTTATAATTATTTCGAGAATACCAATCTGAATATACCATAAATATTATTTACCATATTGTAGATAAATATCCATCATCAAACATAGTCTTGGACCATTCAAAATCGATGACATTTATTGAATAGTTGAATAAATATTCTATTCCTAGAAAAATATTTTATTCGTAAATAAATTTCTATGATCCATAAAATAAGAATAAAATTATTCCATCCTCTTGATAATAATATTATTATATTAATTAATTTCATATAGAATATAATCGATATCATCGATAACAATTAGTGTGTGACCCACTATGATTATTTTTCATTGTAATTAGGTGAGAAGTCCTAAAATACAAGATTACTATCTAGTAAAAGGTTAAGGAACCCATGAGAAATTACATAATGAAAAATTAAGAAAACCTCTTACGAATGTTTACTATGTAATATAATCCGTTTCCCATAATATCTCATAAATAAATTCTCACATACATGTCACCAATGTATATGATCAATATGTCTTTATATGAAAATCTTAAATAAATACATAATTACAAAATTTCCATGGAATTTAGAGTAACATTTACATTCGAATCAACGTGATGAATTATCAACATTCATAAAGATAGAATGGATAGATTCTTCCTTGACTTATCCATTAATAATATGCCACTCATGATGCACCACATATTTCCAAATTATATATGAACTATAATCATCATGGATTATGATATACATCTATGATCAAAAGTTGTAACATGTATTAGTAATAGTAATAAATTCTATGGACCATTACACATGATCATTTATAGGAATATATTCTAACACTATAACATATATAATTCCTATATATGGGTCCTTTATATTAATCTTTCATCTTATATATTATCATGTTATAACATCATGAGAAGAAACCTTACCCACTTATAACTACATAAACTTGACTCTCTACATACAACATGTCCCATCATAATACTTTATTCAACTATATAATAGTATTTAAGAATGTATTCATAAAAAGGAATGTTCTCATTATATTAGTTAACTTCTATGACTTTATCAGTGTGATGTATAATATAATAAATTATTACATCATATTAATACGGAACCATGAAAAAAAATTTAACAATATCTTAATATTTATATACGATGCATCGAATAAACATAAAACTATAGTACAAAATTCTGGTCCCAGGACACCAATTCCACCAATTATAACCTTATTTTAGTCTAGTAGATATCATATGAACTATGTTTTAGTGACTGGATCACATCACAAAATGTATTTGGATGAAATATTTTGGTTTTGGTGATTTGGTGATCTCTACGTCATAGCACCTAGACTATGTCACAACCTACTATAACTATAATGTGAAAACTATTTAAAATAGACTGTTTATGACATAATCCCTATGAACAAACCACATAAGTGTTTTATGGGACGTTTAAAATTGGGATGCTTGAATGGACTCATATAATGTATTTTTATGGTTATATCTATAAAAAAATAACTACCAATTCAAATTTAATTTTGAGGATCCTTTGGGATAATGATCCAAACGCTTTTTTTAAAGAAGTTATAGGTGGTGTTGATTTGTATTTCGAAATTCAAATTAAAATAAGAGAAGTTGGTTTACTAATTTTAAATATGGGTGTGTAAAAAATACATAGAGAAGAAGACTGAAGATATTTTTTCAAGAAAAAGAAAAATTTATATGTATATTGGGATAGAATAAATATTTCATTCCTATATTTTTCATGCTGAAAATGAAAATAAAATAGAATCACTTCATCAAAAATTTAAGGTCATGATTGGAAGGATTTATTCATATTGTTAAATAATTTTATTATTAATTCAATGTGGGATACAATATCCTAGCTGAGAGAGTTATTACTTCATTTATAAACCCTACACTTTGTACCATCATGTTGAATGTAGTGGGTCATATAATCTTCATAAAGTCTATATCATGTCAAAGACTATCCTACTCATTTTGAGAGGTGTGCCTTATAAAACTAACATTCCGTTCTTTTTTGTGTGTGTTGAATAGATATCAAGATTTACATTAACTAGTAATGAAGGTGGGTTCATTGTGAAATAAAAATATATTTGAAAAACTGATTCACCCCAACCTATGAGTGTTTCCTCACTTATATAAGAGGAATAATTTCATATGGGATCAAAGGGAGGTTCCCCTCATTATTTTTTTTTGAAGTTACTTAATACGTTTCTATTTTTTCAATGTGGATGATCAAAATTTCTAGGGTTTTTTAGGGAGAATTATAATTCAGTGAATCGTATTGGGTTCCTACCTTTGATGGAAAACATTATCTTATCTATAAGTACATGATGCTACATTATCTTCTATTAATTAATTTAGATTCTCTTGATGCTAAAACTAATGGTTGTCTACCATCTTCTGAGAATATAGAGAAGGATTTTCATGAAATGACTTATTTATGAAGATATTTATCTCAAAATGAATTTCTCAATGTGAGAGGTATCACAATGGATAATGGAATTTGTGATAAACTTGTAAATATCTATGAAGGTATTATGATATTAATGTAATTTAAGATATATATTTGGATATTGAAATATGAATATATGGAAAATAATGATGCTGAAATAGTAGATGACTTCTTCATAATAGTGAATGAGAATGTGATTAAAATTATATGTTATGCTGATAAATTAGATGATACAACATTGGTTGAGGAGACACTAAATATTATACCAGATATGTTTGATACTAAAGTCTGCACTCATGAATATATGGATCTATAATCACTACCTCTAGATGATTTGTACAACATTCTCATGGCCTATGAAATGACGAAATAATGTGTTATTAATAAGAAAAGTGAAGAGGAAAATTAAATAACATTTAAGGACTCAAAGAAAGATAAGTATAATCAGAAAACTTATGAACAACATGTTTATTTTTTTAATTCAAATTTTTTTTGAGTCATAATTTTGAAATGATTATATGTGGAAATAACTGTGTTAATGGTAAAATTACACAAAAATTAATTTTCTATGGAATAGTTGGAAATTTAAAACCATATTTCCCTATATTAAATAATATGGAATTAGTGCTGATGAAAATGATTTTCCAAGGTTATTATTTATGAAGAGACCATTAATGTTTCAAAAATAATGGTTTTATTCAAATTTTTGGGTGAAAATTTAATCTATATTTAAAAATGAAAATTTCTTATCTAAATTTAATATTATTAATATTATTGACGAGGAATAAGAAATAGAGATATCATGAGATATTGATGAAAAAAATAATCACACCAATGGTTAATGAAGAGTAATTTAATAGTTATTTTTGTAGTGAAGTTGAATATAATGAACAATCTATGATAAAATTATTAATGAAAATAGAACTCAATTAATGTTTTTCAAAGATTTATAAGTTTGAAAATGATATAAGAAATCTAAAAATGGAAAATAAATCTTCTAAAAGAAGTGAATCCTATATTATTGAAGAAAAACTAATATGTTATAAAGCATTTAATTAATTGAACAATAATGTTACATAATTTAGGAATTTAAGTCTCAATATAGAAGGATTGAAATAAAACAAAAAGGCTTTCATTATTTGAAAATAAAAATTTAGAAGTATGGAAAAATAGTTTGAAAATTTTAAGATAAATATTAAGAAATCTATTAATCTAATAAGGGAAATATCATGTAATAATTGACTCAGGAAAATTTGAAATAATTAGTAATAAATTAAAGAAAAACACTTATCTAAATTAATATATTTCTTAATAAGAACAATCAAATCAAGAAGACTAATATTGTAGAAAAATCACGTGTTGTTTTATGATTCTATATATTCTGAGAAAACATACTTGAATGTAAAATCTACTATTAAAGTTCAAGACTAAGGGGATAAGATAAAGATTTATATAAATAAGTAAGAGTCACGAGTTCTCAATGTTTTTGGTTTCTACCAAGGATCCCAAATTAATTATTTGATAATGGTTGAAAAAATAGGTTCATAGTTCTAGAAATAGTGATGTATATAAAGGAAATATTAATTTTATCATTATCTATGGTATTTTGGTGGTTTTTAGAACATGGATAGGATGTTATATTTCAATTTTAAATATAATTATGTGTTTATATGGTAATATTGATAAAAATATATGGTGAGTCATCTCATGAAAATTTAACAATTCATAGACATGCTATAAAAGCTAAATTGAAAACTACAAATATATTTCAACCATTTGGATATGATTTTGAATGACATGAGAAACCAAATTATATTAAAAAAGTATGTATTTTTATGATACTATATAAAATTTTATTAAGGGACATTTCTAAGACAATTCAGAATAAAGAAGGATAATGGTAAAGAAAAAACTCTAGTTATTTTTGTTTCTTAAATTGAATCCAAAGGATAATATCCCTGAATTGTGGATAACAATTGTTCTCATCATAAGAAATGATATATAAATTTTCTCAGGGGTGTTGAAAAACTAAAAGAATAATTAGTGTATTTTTTAAATGATGGGTCCATCAAAATAAAATGCATTGGGCTTTTACTAATTGGTAAAGATAAATCGAAGTCCAAAATCACATTATAGTTTTATTGAATAAAATGAAAATCTTCTTAGTGTGTCTAAATGATTTAATTATGTAAATAAAATGATCTTTCATAATTATGAGTTATTGTGATGAGTCTGAAATATGAATTTACCATGATAAAATGATAATGAACAACATGAAATTTGTTTCAGATTGGTGATGCTGGATGTTCTTGTCAATTAAATAAGAAATAAGTCAATCAATTGTGACATCAAAGACATACTAGTATTTTCCAGAAGATAATAAGAAAGATTATATATAGCAACCATTTTCTGGGTTTTCCTAAGTTTAAAAGATAAATGAATTTGTTATTTCCTTTTAAAAAATGTAACGTATATAGTTGTGTGTGTAACACAAGCCAATAAAAAAACTTGTTGTTGTTGTGTGTCACACTCTAACTCCTTATCTCGTTTATAGAAAAATAAATTATCATTTTAATTTATTTAAAATAGTAAATATATTATAATATCTCGAATATTATATTCCCTTATTTTATTAGTGTAGCGTGTGATATAAACTATCAAATACAATATTCCTAATTTTTATTTTAGTGGCGTTACATTTTCGCCACCTAAATGAAATTGTTTCCTCACAATTTAAACTCGATCATGGTTACAGTTTTTTTATATTTACAATGTTTAACAACCCACCTTGTGATAATAGTTCCTAATAAATCCCACAAAAACAAGAGAATATGAAGTATAAATGTCACTTGTAATAACATATAACTTGGTCTCTCAGTTGAAGAACATTAGTGGAACATAGAGATGCATACATGAAGGAAAATCCTAAATATTTATAGTGATTTATTAAGGTATTAAATCGTAATTAATTGAATGATAAATGTAAATTATAGGGCCTCAAAACCATAAATTTGCGATGATTTAAAAGACCACTGATTGAATCAATATTAAGGTATTAGGATGACATTTTTTTCTAAGTCATTTTCCAAGATATGGGTAACTCGTTTACTACCAATATATATAAGGAAGTATACATGATATATTTTAAAAAAATTCATACTGGTTTTATACTTAAATAAATTCTTAATTCATCCCTTATTTCAAAAAATGGGTATCCATAAATTATCATTGCTCCTTGAATCACTAAAATATAGTTTTAATAGATCTTAAGCCCCATAATAGAGTGAACATTATTTGTATTTATCACTAGAAATTCCCCAAATCCAATATGGTTAATTCATTAATATCAAAAACATAAAAGTTAAACTATTTATTCACAATTAATATTTTTTTCATTAAATTATTTAATAGAGAACAATAACATACAAACCAGGAAATCACATAGGTTAGTGGTTGGTGTGAAACCATTATCTCCCATAGATCATGGGTTCAAGACCTATGGCCTTCGAAAACATGTTTGTTCATCACTCAACATAAATGTTTTCATTTTCTAAAACCATATTAATATTATTTCAAAAATACATATGATAGAAATCATTGAATAACTTTAATAAAAATTTAACCTTTAAACTGATGTTTTCAATATAACCCAAATTCATAAATATTTCATCCATTTACATCCACATATGTCTTTCCTTGGTCTAGAGTGTATCCTTATTATCACTTATAGTATTTCTGAATCATGACACCTTATTATCAATTTTAAACCTCCTTAGGTTTAACCTATATCATTCATTGTCACAATCAATTCAAATGCTTTATAATGGTTTGTAAAGAAAATGTGAATTATCCTAAGCATATCCCTCTTGAGTGTCAAACCAGGCACGCAGTAAGGCCTAATGTTGTGTACCATATTACATCGAGTTAGGCCTGATAATCCTTTTTAGAGTTTTTACCCATAAGTAAATATATGATTGAACCAAATCTAATTGTAGTATCAAGGCAAGGTTTTATTTGTAGGAAGACCCACATAATTTATACTTTAACAAAATTCTATGATGTTCTTCTATACTGATAATCAATTTCCACATTAGAGGTAATTTCTCTAATCTATGTTTTCTAAATATAGTTCCCAAGGTTTCTACTAAAATTAATTTTAATCCAACTATAGAAACCCAAGACCATATATCCCATAGTCAATGTCTACTACCCTTATATTGGCCCGATTACAAGTTATCAAATACAAAAGGACCAATAAATTTAGTAATATTGTTAAACCAGATAAATATATGACTCTTTTATTATAAATGAGTAAACTAATTAAAACAAAATGTTTTTCTTTTGAGGATAATTTTTTTCTATCATGAGTGTTCAATTATATCATTTTTATTACACTTTTTGGATTCATGGGGAAATGAAACATAATAATGTTATCTCGAATTATCAGTAAGTGTAATGTATAATGGATGAAATAATGAATTAATCCGAATAATCAAATGGAATGTTAATTAAATGGAATCACATGTCATTCAATTTACTAGATATGTAGAATAAATATGGAAAGGTAAAAAAATGAAAACACATGATGTTTAATAACTATGATTATAGTGAAATGAAACCATAGTTAATTTTACAAAAAATCTCTTTGATAAGTAATAACTAATACAAAATGAAGGAAATTGTTAATTATTGGATTTCATTTCAAAGGAAAATGAAAACATCTATTATGAAGATATATCATTCTAAAAATTAAAAAATATTCGTAGAAAACCATATATTCTGGTTGTAAAATTACATGAAGGGTTTTTCGCTAAATTTTTTTGACTAATGAGACTACAAATTCATAGTTGTGAATACATTAACTGGTCCGCAACCAATAAGAAATTCCATAAATAGTCCCCAACACATCCTAATAATTCCTCACATCGAATAAACAATATTATTTAACAAATATCCATATTGAATAAAGAATATGGACTTATCAATATTTCCCAAATTAATCATCTAACTTTAAAAGTAAACACCAAATGAAAAATTGAATATGGTTCAGGAAATAATCATATCAATGAAAAGTTTTATGGAATTTTATGGGAAATTAAATGTTAAGTGATCATAGGAAATTGAATATTTCAATGGGATGAAAAGGAATCAAGGAAGTATGTTTGATATATTATCCTTGTATAAATAAATTATAAACTATCTAAAGGAATATTAAGGATAATATCTATAAAAAAATATCCAAAGTGGAGTGAAAATAGAGAGTTTTGAAATTTATTAAAAGAACGAAAAGAACTTTTAAAATCATTCTAGAAGAGAATATACTTTTGATTTTTTTTAAAATGAATTCTTTTAAATCACTTTTTAAAAAATAATTTATTTAAAAAGAAACTTTTAAAACATGTAAATTAAGTTTCTATGAATGGATGGTGGGTAAATCCTTACATGTCTGACATGGTAAAAACAACATTCCCTTTTCATGGTAAAAGATTAGAAAAATACCTTGTTTAAAAAGTGATGAGAATATTTCTAGAAAAACATGGGTAAAAGAAAAAAGTTAATAGTTTATTTAATAAATCATTTTGAATAGGTTAAACTAATTTTTTAATTCCTTTTTATAAAATATTGTTTTTAGAAGAAAATGGGTTCTATGAATAAAGGGTGAGTGAAGTTAGGTTTTCTATAAAACAATTTCTAAAACATCTTGGGTTAAAAAGATTGAAAATTGTTACAAATAATTGAAAAAGTTTAGGAATAACCAGAATAGTGGAAAATTAAAGGGATTATATAACAATGATCAAATAATTTATTAGGATGGATATGAAAGATCGATGAAATTATTCTTGGGGAAAATAATCATCAAACATCCCAAAGTGTCTCAAACCACATTGAATCATTATAAATCAAAATCTTCATGATGTAATAACATTAAATTAAAGGTATAAATAATTTTAAGTTAAATTTATTAATGGTATAAAACATAAAAATGATTATTAGATACACCACATGAAAGAAGTTAGTGGGGAACATGACATTTATCACATGAATCTTAAAAGTGAGATGAAAATCCCTTACATTATAATTAATTTTTGGGTGAACTTAATTTAAAATCCTATATAATTGTTTTGAAAATTTCAATAAATAATAATATATCCATAATATAATTTATAATTTCATATATTGACATCTTATAATATCTTATTACTCATTTGTCAATAATCTTTCATTATTTTCACTATGGAGGGTGTTAATTGCCTAGTTTTTTAGTATGTTTTTACTTGTTACTTGTAGTTTCAATCATTTTATTATAAACTAAATAATATAAAAAATTATTTAATAATCATATATATTAATTGTATATATATATATAATAATATATAATATTTTCTGATAAAAAATGATATGCACCATTCATGGTGACGGTAGGCCCTATGTACACATGAACGATACATTCATTTCATTTTCATATTAAATGAATGAATTTTAAATGAAATATATTTATATAATAATTAAATTAAAACATATAAGGAATATATGTCACATATATATTTTAAATTTAACTTTTATATATTCTATGTGTAGTGTGAAGGGTTTACATTGCTTTGAGGGGGCAGTAGTCCACACTTCCACAAAAGATGTAATCATATTTACACAAAATGGAAATCATACTGATATTCTTAATAAATGTATTAAATAATTATAAATAAAATATAAATATTATATATATCATTTATAAATATTGTTTCTGTCATAATACCCAAAAATTAAATTTGGTAATGGAAAAAAATAATTCATTTTTATGAGACAGTATTTCACCGTACACATAAACTGTATGTTAGTTACCCATTTGAAGGATTTTTTTTATGTGTAGGTCTAAAACAAAACCAAAAAAAATTATAGTATATTTATTATAATTATTTTGACATATAATAATATAATAAGAATAGTTGTGGGGGATTAATGGTAATAAAACTAAAGAGCTTGAGCAAAGAGGTTACGTTTTCATTTGGTAACTTCTTTTGGATTGCACTAAAGGGATTCCTCGGATTAAATTATTCATAAGAGGCTGAATATAGTATGGTTGGATGGACGTTGAGGAGAAATTTTTCTAGATCTTTTCGGGCTAGTGTGGCTTGATATCCATGAGGAAGTGGGAGGAGAGAAGTATTTTATATAATGGAGTAGTACTACTCTTGTAAATATTGGGGAACAGATTTCAACCCATCTTATTACCATTGAATGTTGATCAAATAATAGAAATAATTATATACAAGGGATTATAGGGTTGTAATACAACCATATAATAGCTTTTGGACAAGATTATAGGTCATTGTGGACCATAAGTTTAATGATTAGTCCCTTGTTAATCTTAATTTCACGTTTAGCATTGAAATTAATTTTAATTACATTCAATAAGGTTTTTTATAGAAAACTAATTTGGACTTATTAGAAATTATAAATTATTATTATTATAAATATTTAACCCATTTTTATAAATTCAAATCAAATAAGTGGAAAAAATTAATTTAATTTTAATCCTCCATAAAGGATGACAATGCCGGGTTTTAATAAAAAAATTCAAAAGCTTGATATGTTTTTATATACAGTTTCATTGATAAATTTATTCCAATGACCTAAATTGGATCATATGATAAATAATAATCTAATTATACATTAATATAATTGAAAATAAAACTTAACCGTAGAAATATATTATTTGAAAAGTAGTTTTGAATTAAAAATTTGTATTGTTCATTATTCACTAAAAATGAAACTGAAGTGAAAAATATAAAAAATTCACTATAACCTAATATATATTTTTCAATTTCAAAAAATTATATTAATTTTTACCTCTAATATTTATAAAAGTTCTAAAAGTTTTATTTTAAAATATGTTCTCTATTAAAATACGGAAACAACTCCTTAATAAAAATAATGTATTTTATGCATAAAATTGGGAATGTTCTTATCTTATGAATATCAATTCTATTGGAGAAATATATAAAATATTTTATTGAATATAATATAAATATATATATATATATATTACATTAATATCATTCAATATTTTTATTTAATTGTATTTATTAGAATATAACACCATTATGAGCATATAAATAGTTTTATATATAATATTCCCTTTATTTTCAATTGGTTTTTATATTCATTTATAATTAATTTGTACCATAGAATTAGTTTTATAATTTTGTAAAACATATATTTTAATTTTTTTCATAATAATCAGAAAGGCTATTTTATATCTTTTTATATTATATAATAATAATGTATTAATATATTATTTTCAGTAAAACATGGTCATGCGTTTGACACAAGCCAATGATGAAACTTTTTTGCTTCATGTGTCGCACACTAAAATAGTATGAAATGTATCACAAAGAAAATTATAGTTTGAATTTATGTAAAAAAGTGGATATATTGTAACGTCTTAGTATATTTTATTCACCTACATTGTTGGTGTTGCGTGTCATACATGCTATCAAATACAACGATTCTACATTAGATTTTCAAGGTGTTACAATGAGATATTACTTTAGCCTCCCAAACTTCATATGAAATTTAAATTAATGTTTCCCTAAATGGTTAACCTTATAATCCTTCCCAATGACTAAAATAAAAAACTTTTGATATATGGTTACAAAATCATCTTAACATGGTTCCCCATATATCACAAAGAAGATCTTGGTTTTCTCATTCCCAATATAGGTATACCATCATCGCATATTCTCTTAAAACTAGGTAATAACTTGAATTACAATAAATCCTTATGAAAAACAAAAATTCTTCTTCTTCCAAATATTACTGCATATATTCCATAAATAAAATAAGTTGTAAAATTCATCCAAGATGATATATAAAACTTTTCCAAGAAAAAAATAATCAGTACCAGGGTAATTTGTGTTATCTAATTTACTTTATCCATGTCAATCATCTATTTATCCAAGTTAAACACAATTTTATCAATATTAGGGAATCATTAAGGATTACCTTCCCAAAATAAAAATATATCCTTTCCATTAAATCTATTTTCAATCTCATCAGCACCATTCACTATATTTTTTTTAAATTCTCAATGGGAAAAAAATACTACGTGATTCATACAACATAATTGTTTAATTCCTATACATATAAAATCCATCATAAAAATTTATTCCTAATCTATAACAAAATCATAATCATATTATCGCTTAACACCTAATTAATATGAAATATGAATAATGTGTTGTGGTTATTCATCCTCAATCCAACCATTATTCATAAATTTAATGTTAATAACACTATAATAACATCATATACCTTTAAAATCTTGTTTATGGACTCTTTATCTTTATAAGTGTAACTACTAACTGTGGACCATCCTGATTATCTTCATGAGATTTTCAGTTAGGAAATTTATTTTCATAATGACCATACCTTCCACATCTAAAATATTCATTATTAACCAAGTTCCTACTTATACTTGCTATTAACTAAATTGAAAAAGAATAGGGTGAAAAACCATTATCCTATAAGAAAACCACATAATGATGGAAAATTAGATGTATGATTTCTAAATAATTACACATACTTCTTTAATATATGATACTTTATTTTTATCCTAGGTTATTTGTATTCCACTTATTATTAAACTATTTATGATGGTTTGTAAAGATTTTGTAAGTTATAAAATCATATCCCCTGGGACTGTCCAATTGTATGTGAAGAAAGTCCCTTCGTTATTCACAAGTTATCAATCAAGTCTCGGTTATTAAAGTGGTATTGGGGAAGTTACCCATATTTACATTTGTGACAGAGATATAACCACTTGTACAATCCAGGAAGGGATTTATTGGTAGAGAAACACTTTCATTATCCTTTAATAAAATTCCAATACATTTACCAATACATTAACTAATCTATTACCTTATCCTTAGAGACATCAAAAGTAATATTCTTTGAAATTTCCATGGGTATCTCACTAAAGGTTTTATCTTCCTAGTTTACCTAGGATAACTTAAATATTTCCTTGATATCGACTATAAAGACCCATGATTTACGTACGTGGACATTTCATCAATATAGATGAATATTGAGGACATTAACAACGTACATACCCAAAGACTATAATAGATTTCTGTATTCAGAAACATAGAACAAATTATTCTTGTTTGAAAAAATATCATCAACATATCCCTTAATTATCTTCCACTTAAGTACTCTGACTTAAAACATTTATTCAAAACTAGGATAATGAAACAAAAGAAAGGGGTGCTATTGAATGATCAGTAAGGGTAAATAAAATAAATACATAATCATATATTGAAAAAAAGGGTAAGAGAGAATGAAAATAATATTTAAAGAACATACGCTACATATCAAATATTGGAAACATGGAATATGGAATAAATAATGGTTATTTATGAGACAGGAATCACATGATTATCAAGAATATGAACCATGTGTTCATATCACATGAATAAGACATAATATTTTTATAGAAAACATAATCATATAATATTATTCCTCTTAAGTCAAGGATAGTTGTAAAAATATTATCAGGTAACTTCATGGGCACTAAACCTACTGGGCGGGACACACCCCCATCCTCAATCATAGTCGTTCCCTTATATTGGATCATGCTTTCCCATCTTCCCATAGTGGATGTGGTTTCTCCATCTTCCCCCTATGGATTGAGTTTAATCATCATCCCATAGAAGATCAGGTTTCCCTGTATTCCCTTTTTGGATCAGGACACAATGTGTCATGACCCCTCCTCGGGGGCCCATGTTGTGACAACCCCAATCCTACCTCCCATAGGGAAGGGATTGGTGACTAGAACTGGGTAGGCATATCCGAAACAAAATGGATGCATTTTCCTAAGTACCTATATACTTACAGACAATTCCAAGACACATATGATGGGTGGTGTAAACACTATGTATAAAAATATATGGTACCACATAAGAAAACTGAATGTAAACTGGTCTAGAATACAAGCCCAACTAAAACATCAAAGTATAAATATGAGTCTCTAGAACTCCCCCACAAAAAACCCTATAAGAAGGGTAGGTTCAAAAATAGTTTTCTGAAGATGAAAAATCACATATTGTATATTGGGTCTCTCTAAGAACCACTTGTCCTCTTTCCACAAAGGACTCCGTCAATGAATTGATCCTCGGGATAGGACACAACATGTGCAGGCAAAGAAGATGTATGGGTTAATAAAACAATACTTAGTAGGGACACCAAACCACAATATTATACCACAAAGCAATACACAAATCATACTACCAATGTGGTAGATGAAGTGTATCCTTTAATAAGTACAATTAATAGAGTCACTATATTTAGCTCGGACATTATAAACTTCTGTTTGAAAAGAAATACTATAATTTGTAAATACAAAACACCTTTTATTACTGAGGCACTCATCCCTGATGAGTCACTTATGCCCGCTGGGTCACCTAGACCATCTCATCACATAGGCCTGATGGGTCACCAATAACCAGTCATCACTTTGGCCTAATGGGTCAACTGACCTAATTGTCACTTTGGAATCATGGTCACCTAGATACGCTCATCACTTAAACCTACTACGTCACACAGACCCACACATCACAGTCTTCCCATCATAGCCATATGTAGGATTCCTGCTCGTAGCACACTTGATTCAGAGAGAATCAAATCCTCAATCCATTGTTCATATATCAAATTATATAGAATCCTATGTTGAGTTTATAAAAATAAAACCCACATTGTAGGGGTCCCAATGCCGCAAACATGTCGTCAATCAGATGTACAGTTTGTAAGTTATGATCTTATTCATGAAAAGGGGAATGTTAGGCCCAGACCCGAGCAGACCCAGTCAGACCGACCTGACCTGACCTAGCTTGGGGTCTACAGTACTGACTGGCCACATCATCCCAGCATAAATTGGTTGGGCTCGGCCCGGACTAGCAGCCTATCCTGGCCCGCTAAATCGGGTTGGTTTGATCCGTCCAGGACACGACGGGCACAACATCTCGGCACCATACCATAGGTCATCGTAGTGTCCTTACACCAGGGTCCAACTAAATTGTATCTCCCTATCCATGTGATGCGGCTCTCCAACAACATGACATGGCTCTACATCTGCATGATGTGCGACGCTGCGACATCCACTGAATATTCTAGAGACAGGTTCTTCCGCGGGCCACCAGACTCGTTCTGATGGTCCATTTTCTAAACCATGAGCACCTATGGGTTACCTTGGTCATCGCCACCATGGATGGATGTCCCAAATCATCTTTTCATTGTTTCGGTGGTCTATCCACATTCCAATACTCTTGTAGAATCTTGATGTGACCACGTGGGTCCGTCTACGAAGAAAAAATGAACGGGGGTAGGAGAGAATACCCGGAACACCCAAACAACAATCTGAGACATTGTTCATTTTGGCTATAGATCATTATATTTTGAAGTATTAAAGAGAACCTAACTAAATGTAGTAATCACAATGATCAACTACCCATCAAATCCCCTCAAATAAATTCCCTAATCCGCACGAAATATCAAACCTAGAATCGACTTGTTTGTGATTTGATCTGAATTCTTTATTTAGAATGGAAGAACAAGGAAAGGTAACCAATTATAAATAAACCCCTACATGGGTTTGGATTTATTTCTAATGAAGGATTAATCCTACATTCACCATTCATCAATCCGGAAATATCTAATATGAATCTATTTGTTGATCCATTGTTATTCATCTTTCATTATTTCTCATCATTCACCAAGGAATTTTCTCCAAGGCTTCTGAGAAAATTATCAGATCCTTCATTACTCCAGTATCTCAGTTGTAAGGATCCAAACATTCATTAATGAAAATTAAACTTGATCTAATTAAATGTATTATTATGTAAAATGGTCATATAATATATGGACTTCTTTGGTTTTATGATTTTGGATTTTAAAATTCCATTTATAATTGTTACCATTACTAATACAATCGTTGAACATTGATCACATGATTATTATAAATATATGGCTTCACTGGATCGAATATACTCTGTCAAAGGAAGAGATGACATCATGCGGTAGAATTGCTCTATAAGAAGTTCATTTGTTCTAGCATAGAATTCAGGTGGAATCCCTATGCTTCACTCTTGACCAAGCCCAATCCTAGCTTCAACACGTTATGCTCAAACTGAACCATCTACAAGAGATGTTGAAATGGATATAGATTACCAGCCAAGCGATGTTATCTGAGCCACCCCAAGAGTTGTTCAGCATCACACACCTTACCCTTCAGTCATATGCGGGTGTTATAAGGGGTTCTGTATCAAGATCTCAGAACTATAGTTATGTGCTTTATTTTTTCGTATATAATAATGAATATACATTCATTTTATTATTGTTACTTTGTAAATGGTTTTCAAAGAAAAAATATTATTTTTTTAGTAATTACTCAATTATGAAAAATATTTTTATGAATTAATGGATTTTTGGATTAAATAATATTTTAATAAATTATTATTATTAATGTATTTTTTAAATATAAATTATCTTATAATTTTTTTGAATACTATGGTTATTTTTGTTATGGTTTTAAAGTAGTTTTTGTCAAAGCCCATGAATTTTTGAGAAATGATTATTATTATTTTAAAAGTAAAAATTGAAATATTTTTAAAATTATTTAGTTGAAATGAATATTATTTTTAGAATCAGGATGTCAAAATTATCCAATGGTGAATTTTTCATTATTTTTTGATACAGTCGAATTTATGGGAAATAATTAAATACCGTTTAATTATATAATGTGTTTTAGGAAAACATAATGGCTCAATATTTATGAAAAAAAATAATAGAAATGATATTTAATTCCAATATATGTTATAAAATTAAAATAATGTGATTTTAGTTTTATTTTATTTATTTTACAAAGCCTTAGTGGTCCCTCCAAGACTTATAAATCATTTTATCTTTTTAAAATGATTTCCAGGAGAGTGTGACCCACCTCCACATAAGCAAACCTAATATTTTAAGAAGTTAGGCCATTTCCATTATAAATTACTTTATTGCAATCCCCATTTTATAATACCATGGGAAAAATCCATGGGTTGGTTTGTGGTTTTGATTACATTAATGTGTGGTGTCCAAAACTGTAATAGTAAAGAATTCCCTCTCATTTACAATATAAACCAAACAAATATCCAACTTTCTCTTCACAAAATTCCTTTGTATCTAAACCAACCTATTCCATTCTCTCTCTATAATCCTCCCAATGTTTCCCAATCTCTCACGAAGCCTCTCTCAAGCATCTCCCAAGCCTTTGGGATCACGCACCCATGTAAAGAATTTCTTCCTTTCTCGTTTTTACCAAAATTTCATTCTATTGTTATACCCTTTAACATTCAATTAAAAATGTTGGGGTATGATTTAACAACTACCCTATACTTCCTTACCTCTTTTTTAATGATTAGATACCCCTTTATATCTTATTAATGTCTGCCATGTACACTCGTTACCATGCTGAAATTTTATAAGGGATTTCTCATGCCTCATTTACATCCAAGATACTCTTTTGTTTAATGAATATTAATTCCATTGAATATTTTGGGACATTTATCCATATGACCCCATTACTATCCATTTCATGTACATATTATTAGAAACTCCTCCTACTCTGATCAACCTTTCTTATAAATTCTTATGTCACCCTGTTATGCTCCCGAAATTGCATCATGATTTCCAAGACAAAGACATTTGTGTAGTGAATACCATGCCCATTTATATATCAATGTTATTCAAATTTATGCACAATTACATGTTCATTATATAGTTTCATGTAATAATTTCACATTCCTTTATTGTGTAATAAATTATTTTGTTTAATGAATCCATGTTATATTATCCATGTGTCACACTTATGCATGAAATGAAATTATTAAGAAAGGTGTTCCCAGATAGTCGTCCAATGCATTCGGTAAATATTAGTATCATGATACATCAAGTGCAATGAAAATTTACTCATGATAATTCAAGTTCAATGATGGATTATTCATGATCCATGTGCAATGATCCTTGGCTCATGCTAATATCATGTCAAATGTTGTCACCACATTTCCATATTATGGCAATCATGTTAAATCATGCCTTTATGCTCATGTTTCTCTTTTACTCCATTGATATGCCTATTTCATAACATGAATTATATTCTTGATGTTATTAATTTTTTACTCCCTTGTTTGGATTTATACATAACCCTATTATTATGCATGTCCTCCGGTTATCCAATGCAATTCTATGTATGAAGAAATGATGTGTTCATGTAAAATATGTTTTCAAAAAGATGTTGAATTTTATGTTTTATGTTTTTATTTAATTATACTAATCCCCAAAGACATTGGACCTATTGATCTTCTATGTTGTATCAAGTGAAATATTAATGTAATAAATCGGGATTAACTATGAAATAAATAGCAGTGTTTTTATCATTTGTATCAGAGAATAGGTTTCGTTATTTTTGAAATTAGGATTAAAAACCTCTATAGAAATCCTTAGGGATTAGACTATGTATAATCAAAACATACCTAAATTTTGGAAAGCATTGAGTAAGTGGTTTATCAAGAAAATACATCTCGGTTTGGATAAGAACAGGTAGAGGCGGCTTTGGCACAGATGTGTTTCGATGTAAAACAAAAAACACCACATTGAGCTAGACTCGAATGGGAATTGGTGCATGAAAATAGTCCTTGTTTTTCTATAGGTTACGATACTCCCGAGGGATATTAATTTTTAAATTCATATGTTTAGTACGAACCATTATTAGGTGAATTGAAAAAAAAAATCCCCTTAGAATATTTGATCGGGATTAGATCATGGATAACATAGATTGAATCCTATAAATTCATAAGTCATGGAAATAAAGGAAATATATAATTCAACCATTTTTGTCTTTGGATTAAACTGTATGTGTTGACAATAACTTTTCTTTTATTCCATCCAATGGTCTATAATAGGAGGAATCGGTTGAACAACCGATGCAAAGATCAATGTGATGACTATTCTTATAAGATTCCCAATTTCATGTGAGAATTAATTGAAAATTTTGTCACCACACTCTCTCAATTAACTAAAGCTTTGAATAGAATCATTGTTCAAGAGAAACACTCAACCCTCCCTAAGAAAGAACATGTCACCATTGTGAGCTTCATGAGACAAAGGCCTCCTAATTTCAATGGATGATATGATCCCTCAATAATCAAAAAATGGATCAAATCCATTGAAAATATCATCTCCATCCTTCAATGTTATGAACAAGAGAATGATATTATACCTGGTTACCATATAGAGGGTGAATCTGATCAGTGGTGGACACTGATCAACAATATGAAGCCTGACGAGGATATCGAGTTTTTGGAATGGAATTATTTTTGGAAAATGTTTTTTGATAAATATTTTTCGCGCACCTTCTATCTTAATATGGAAAGGGACTTCCTTTCCCTAAAAAAATTTGAAGAATCCATCAGAGAGTATGATGAAAACTTCACAAGGCTTGCATGATATGCCTTCGGCTTTGTTGTTACCCCCAAATACAAGGTTGACCGCTTCTTTAGTGGGAAAAAACCTAGCCTACGGAAAGCCCTAGTGATCCATGAATTAGTGAGCTATGAGGAAATTGCCCAATATGACCTCAAATTAAAAATGGAGATCGACGAATCTCATAAGTATCATGGGGATAAGAAGTGTAAGGTGGATATCAATTATGGTGGTCTGATGTATAAATCAAATGGAGCTAAGAAAATCCATCACCCCACATGCCAAAGGTGTGGAAAGAAACACCGTTTAAATTGAATTTAGGGGACAAGGAAATATTTTTGTTGTGGAAGACAAGGGGAACTGGCTAATAACTACCAACAACAGAAACTTGCAGCTTTGATAGAGAAGTGGAGCACTCTTTTGGACCATCAATGCATTTTCACTATTTCAATAGCAAGGAACTAGGAACTTTTCAAACCAGTTCCCTAAGCCAAGGGTTTTTAGAGGAAACCAAAAACTGCCAAGGCAGTAAAGGGGATATTTTTCTATCACTACCACCGAAGTGAACCCCGACAATGAAGTGGTGATAGGTACGCTAGTTATTCATTCATGAATAGAAATCATCCTTTTTTATTCTGGTTCAACACATTTTATTATATACTGAAGGTTTAGTAGATCAATCCCAACACCACTGTAAATCATGATAGTAAAGATATCGGTGAGTACTGATAATGTGGAAATAATGGCATTCCATAAATATAATTCCACCCCTATCATAATTTGTGTATTTAACTTCTCAGCGAACCACATCATACTCCCTCTGGTGGAATTTGATGAAATTCTTGGAATGGATTGGGTTTTCATATATAGAGCCATCATATATTTCCATGAGGGGGAATCAATCTCCATAAGGGGAATCGACCCCTCATTCAGTTAAATGCAAGGGGGGATGAATTTTCATTACTACCAGCATCTCAAGCGTGGATATTACTGCTCTATGAGCACATTTATCTGGAATAAATGAATTATTCTAAGGAAGAACTGTCCTTAAAGAAATTCTTATTATGGGGGAATTAAATGAAGTGTTTCCCAATGAGTTGGGTGGTCTCCCTCATAGAAGATATTTCAAATTATAATTTAATCTTATACCCAGAGTGTTTCCAATATCCAAGACTCAATATAGAATAGATTTTTTGGAGATTGAGGAGATAAAGAAACAACTACATGAAAATATCGATAAACTGTTTATATGTTAAAGTTCTTCACCATGGGGTGCACCAGTCCTCTTAGTCAAGATAAGGATGGGTTAATGCGCCTTATCATTGATTATCGTGAGCTCAAAAAAATAACCATAATGAACAAGTATAATCTTCCCCAAATTGAGGAATTGATGATTCAACTATAGGGAGAACAATACTTCTATATGTTTCCATTTCAGTCAGGATATTACCATGTATGGGTGAATAAGGTGGTTATTCCCAAGACTACATTTCATACAAGATACGGGCATTGTGACTTCATAGTAATGCCTTTTGGACTCACTAATTATCCTGTAATCTTCATGGACTTTATGAATATAGTCTTTATAGATTACTCAGTTAAAATTTTTGTTGTACTTTTATAGGATATTATAATATGCACAAAAACCAAGGAGGAGAATGAGCAACTAAGAATTGTACTAGAGACCCTGCGAAAGTGGATTCTCTATGAAAATTATTGAAATTTTGAGTTTTGGTTGAAGGTGGTCTCATTCAAGGGATATATCATCAAACTAAATAGGGATATATATTGGTACCTACTATTCATTTTCTATTGAGGGATGGCCAAGGACAACATTTGTAATGGATATTCATAGCTTCATGGGATTAGCTGGATATTTTCTCCGATTATTGAAAAATTTATCATGATTGTCCATGCCTCTTTCCAATATAACATGGAAGGGTGTAAAGTTTTCATGTAGTTATGAATGCGAAGATAGCTTCAAGGAGTTATAAATAAGGCTTATCACTATGCCCATGCTCACATTAACCATAGTTGGATAACGTTTTGCAGTATTTTGTGATGCTTTAAAGAAGGGCATGGGTTCTGTGTTGATGAAAAATGACAAATTCATTTCCAATGCTTCAAGGAAACTGAATGTTCCTGAGAAAATATATCCTACACATGATCATGTGTTGTCTGTAGTAATATTTTATTTAAAAGTTTTGTGGTATTGCCTCTTTGCGGAGAATATTGAAATATATACAGATCAAAAATCCTCAAGTATATATGCAAATAGAAAGAGTTGAACATGTTTCAATGAAGATGGTTAGAGCTGAGAAAAGACTATGACGGCTCAATCCATTATCACCATGGGTAAGTGAACAAGGTGGGGGATGATCTATGTAGAAAGGTCCTAGTGATTTTATCATCGATGAGAATTTAAAAGGATCCAATCATCTTAGATTTGATGAAGATGGACATGGGAATCATAAAGAAGGGAACATCATCAATCTTTTAATAAATAATCACTCAACTGTAAATTTTGGAAAGGGTAACTGATTCTTAAAAGGATTATGTGGGAATTCATAAGAATGTGGAAACTATAAAAAATGGGAAATCCCCATAGTTAAATGTTAATGATGAAGGTATTGTGAGATTTGGGTCAAGAATATGTGTTCTATCATGTACAAAGTTAAAGAAAGAACTTTTGGGTGATGCACATAGTTTGAATCTCTCAATTCACCTAGTAAACAAAAATATGTATTGAGATCTCTGAGAGAATTATTGATGGGTTGACATAAACAAAGAGATCAATGAGTATACCTCAAAGTTCATTGTACATCAGTATGTGAAGGATGAGAGGAATAAATCTAAGGGGATGATGTAACCATTACCCATACTAGAATGGAAATGGGGGAACATCCCCATGAACTTTTTCACCATAAATTTGAAGAAATCCAATGGAAAAAATGCTATCTGGGTTGTTAAGGATCATCATACAAAGACTACACACTTAATTTACTCTTTGGGAAGATTTCTCATTGGATCGATTGACACAGATATATATCAAAGATGTGGTATGGCTTCATTGGGTACCACTACTTATTTTATTTGATCGAGATCTTGGATTCACCTCTATGTCATGGAAGAATCTCAAAAATTCTCTGAATACTGAGATGAACGTTATTACGGATTATCACCCACAAACTGATGGCCAATCTGAGCAGAATATCCAAACACATGAAGACTTACTAATAGAATGCTCAATGGACATCAAAGGATGAATGGATCAACTTCTTCCTCTGGTTGGGTTCTATTATAATAACAGTTTCCACTCAAGCATCCCAATGGAAATTTATGAAGCCCATTATGGGAAGAAGTGCATGACACTGGCATATTAGAATGAAGTTGGGAAATGAAAACTCTTAGGTCCAGTAATGGTCGATGAAATGGTTGAGAATGTTAAGACCATCTAACAACACATTAAATCTTTTCAGAGTTAAAAAAGATCTAGGATGATAATCATCAATGAGACCTAGAGTTTGATGTCAGATACATGGTATTACTCCTCATTTCACTATGGAAGAGAGTTATGAGATTTGGGAAGAATGGAAAGACCAGTCCAAGGTACACCAGCCCTTTTGAGATCCTTAATTTCATTGGAGCAGTGGCCTATCGACTCTCACTCCCACCAAACCTATCCTATGTACATGATGTGTTCCATGTATCAATCTTGAGGAAGTACATACCCAACACATCTCGTGTACTCAATTAAAAGGTTGTACGATTGGAGAATAACCTCTCCTACGAAGAGAATTCAGTGATGATCTTAGATCATAGAGAAACATTTTTATGAAATAAGAAATTCCCCTCGTCAAGGTGTTGTGAAAAAACCACATGTTTTAAGAAGCAATGTGGGCATCATAGCAAGTGATTAAGCAAAGTAACCCTCATCTATTTTAGTGTGGGAAAAGGAAATTTCAGGGGTAAAATTTTGTAAGGGGGGAAGATTGTAATGACACATACATTCATTAATAAAAATTATTATTGATCTAATTAAATGTATTGTTATGTAAAATGGTTATATAATATATTATGTTATTTGGTTTTATGATTTTGGATTTCAAAATACCATTATTAATTTTTACCATTTTTAATATAGTTGTTGAAATGTGTTCACTTGAATAGTATAAATATTGTGCTTCAAAAAATTCAATTTACTCAGAAAAAGGAAGTTATGACATCATACAGTAGAGTTTCTCTATACAAATCCCATTTTTCCAAGCTCAGAATGGTAGTGGTGTCACTGGGATTCACTCTTGATGAAGCCCATGATGAGATTCAACAAGTTAATCTTGGACAGACCCATCTATGGGTGATGTGGAAGTAGAGAGATATTACCACCCAGGTGATTTTATCTGAGCCACCCAAAGTGTTTGTCACCATCGCACACTATACCCATCAGTCATATGTGTGTGTTATAAGAGGTTATGTAGAAATATATTAGCTCTATGATTATGTGGTTTATTTTTATGTATATAATAAAGAATATTCATTCATTTGAATATTGTTACTTTGTAAATCGTTTTAAAGAATAGATAATATTTTTTAGTTAATAATCAATTAAGAAATCAATTTAGATGAATTAATGAATATTATAATTAAATAATATTTTAATAAAAAATTATTAATAAATTACCTTTTAAATATAAATGGTCGTATACTTTTTTGGAAGACAATGGTAATTTTCATTAAGGTATGGAAGCCCTTCTTTTCAAACCCCGTGAATTTTCGATAAATGTCATTTTTTATATTAAAAGTAAAAATTTACATATTTATAAAATTATTCTGGTAAAATCGATATTATTTTTGGAATCATTATGTCAAAATTTTCCAATGGTGAATTTTTCATATTTTTTGAGATAGTACAATTTTTGGGTAAAAATTAAATACCATTTAATTATATAATGTGTTTTATAACATCATAAAGACCCAATAGTAATTTAATAATTTAATAAAAAGGATATTTTCGGCCAATATATGTTTTCAAATTAATATAATTTTATTTTAGTTTTATTTGATTTATTTTACAGAGCCTTAGTGGACCCTCCATGACTTATAAAACATTGAATCTTTTTAAAATTATTTCCTTGAGAGTGTGACTATCCTCCACATATGCAACACAAATATTTTAATAATTTCATCCATTTTCCATATAAAATTGTGTTTCCCTATAATTTTTGTAAAAAAACATGATCCTAAAAAATGGATCAGTTTGTGGTTTTGATTAGTTTAACGTGTGGTGTCCAAAACCTAAATAATAAAGAATTCTCACTCTTTTCCTATATTAACCCACCCAATATCCCAATTACTCTTCAGTAAAAGCATTTGGAGCTTAACCAACATCTTCCCTATTCTCTATATAATCCTCTCAAGGAAACCCAACTTCCCAACAATCCACTCTCAAGCCTATTCGACACCTTTTGGATCATACTTTCATGTTTGTGATTTCTTCCGTTCTCATTTTTGTCCAAATTTATTTGTGTTGTTATGCCCTTTAATTTTCAATTACAAAAGCTGGGGTATGATTTATCACTTTTCTATACATAAATTCTTATTTTTAATGATTTTATACCCCTTTATCTTTCATTAATGCCTCCCATGTACACCTCTTACCATACCGAAATTCTATATGGGATTTATCTAGCTTTATTTACATCCAAGAAACACTTTTTTTTAATGAATATAAATTCCTTCAAATATGTTGGGAAATGTATCCATATTACCCCCTTTCTGTTCATTTAATGTAAATATGATGTTAAACCCATTCCACTCTCACCAACCATATTTTTGAATTTTTATGTCACACTGTTATGCTGGTGAAATTGAACTAAAATTTCCAAGGCAAAGCCATTGTGTACTGAATACCATGCCTATTTTTCTGTCAATGGTATTCCCATTTATCCACATTTACTTATTGATTATATAGTTTCATGTAATAATTACACATTCCTTTATTATGGATTAAATTATGACGCTTAATTAATCTATTTTATATGATCCATGTGGCACATTTATGCATAAAATCAAATGATTAAGAAGGGTGCAGCCTAATAGCTCTCCAATGCATTGAGTAAAGATTCGTATCATGATACATCAAGTAAAATTAGGGTTTAAAAATTCTAATTGTTTTGAAATGAATTTTTAATCATTATCTATGTTCAATGAACCATGGATCATTATAATATCATGTTAAATGTTGTCTCCACATTTCCATTTTATGTTAATCATGTTATATCATGACTTTATTTTCTGGTTTCTCTTGCACTACATTATTATGCCTATTTTCTAACATTTACTATATTCTTCATATTATTCCTTGTTTAATCCCTTACTAGGATTCAC
This sequence comes from Viscum album, assembly GCA_963277665.1. Lineage (NCBI taxonomy): Eukaryota > Viridiplantae > Streptophyta > Magnoliopsida > Santalales > Viscaceae > Viscum > Viscum album. The sequence continues at coordinate 2,085,731,776 of OY728165.1, read as the reverse complement.
ATCTCACCCTTTTATTATGCATGTCCTCTAGTTATCCCATGAAATTCTACGTAAGAAGGAATGTTGGGGTCTTGTAAAAAAAGTTATCAATAATTTGATTCATTTAATGTTTTAAGTTTTTATATAATGATCTAAATCCCCAAAAATAGTAGACCTATTGATATTCAATGTTGCATAAAGTGAAGGATTTATGTAATAAATCATGTTTATGTATGAAATAAAGAGATTGGTTGTCATATCTATTAATCAATTTAATGGAAGAAACATGTTTCAGTGTTTCTATTATGTTGAGTCGACGAATTTTTAGGGCATTTCATTTATGAAATGAAAAAACTTTTCTAGTATGCTTGAGTAGTTGTTTCATTACGCTGTGTCATTTATTAAAATAAAAATCTTTCTCAACATTTCATTGCATCGAAACATTTTTGAATGAAATTAACTTTCTTATGTTTATTTCATTCCCCATAAAATATCCTAAAAATACGTTTTACCCTTCCCCCAAGACGGTCGAGGTTAGGCCCCACCTAAGGAAAACACGATCTAAAATTCTCAACAATACACTCAAATATCCAATCTAAAATACCATTTATGAGTTCTATTATTTTAAAATAAATTAATCTTTACTTAATTAATTTATTTATAGTCACATCCCAAAAACTACTTTCCACAGTTGACATACATCGACAAATTCTATGCTCTGCTTAAGGAAAAAACCACATTATGAACTCCACCGTGGTCTTGGATTTTCAATCCAAGTTAACTTTCACAAGTTATAAGGATTCGAAATTTAGAGTAATTTTATTTGTGGTTATCTGATTTTTGGGTTTTCTCACTAGAAGACTACACTGACTAAATTTATGTGGTGCCTAGGGTAAAACCACAATTCTAAATGAAATAGTGCCCTAGTATTTCTAATGGAGGAACCCATGGAAGAGTTATTCCACATTATCATGAATACTACTAACACTAGCTTTTTAAAACTAAAAAAAATTGACGGACAATTCTGGGCACACTTGGCCTCAGAATATCATGTCATCTAAGTGCCTTGTCTCAGAATTTTCCCATAAATTTTTGGAAAATAGAATCATAAAAATTCAATTCATTACATTCTCCCCACATTAAGGTTGTATGTCTCTAAAATCCAAACCAAGGTATTCCAAAACAGATAAGGGTACGAGCACAGACCAGAGCCTCCTGCACCCACGTGCTCTCATATAAATTCTTATGATGCCACCGAACTTGAAATAGAGGAATCGATATACCATCGAGGGTCCTCTCATATCAATCCTCAATCTCCATAAAAAACACCCAAAATATGACCCCTTTATAAATATGCGAACCGGCCTTATCAAATCTATGTATCCCACGTCGAGTAGAGACATGAAGGAACACATTGATTCCCTGCTCAAAATACAAGGGACTTTGTATCCAATTAGAATAGGACTTATCACAGCTCTGTGTAGTCTTTATCCTCTCCTAGAAGACATGCACCTTTTCTATAATAGCTAACACTAACTCCAATCACATTAGCACTGACTCTCTGGGGTAATTACAAAAATGTGGTGACTTGTAGGGTCACCCATACAAGTCCTTGAACGGTGTCATACTGATGGTGGATTGGAATATGTTGTTTTATGAAAACTCCACAAGAATTTGGTGGTCCTCCCAACTACAGACAAAATTCAGGATGACAACACATAAAATGTATTCTAGCACCTAAATGGTCTACCTCGTATGGCCGTCTTTCTTTTTGTGGAATATTTTTCCCAATCACATCTAAGTCCCCAGCACCTCCTATAATGACTTCCACAACCGGGATGTATAGTATGATTCTAAATTTGATGCTATCATCAATGGGAATTTCTAAAATCAAATTAACTCCTATATGTAAAGGTGTCCTAGGCTCTCTATTGGACTCTGTTCCAGAAAAGTTAAGACGTTACTAACATTGCGAGTTGGTAAAAGATCACCCAAATGGTACAATGTCCCCTAGAAGTACGTGATAAACCCATAAAGATGTCCATCAATATCCTTTCACACTCCATTCTTGACACCCCATGATAGAAATGTGTAACCCACCTCTGAGAACAGGGGCTCGACATGGTGTGCTGAAAAACTAGGATATTGATTAAACAATAACTCGCCTTTTATATCAATAACTGTGCCCATATTCAACCTTTATTTTTATCCGAAGTATCTACCTTGACTCCCACATGAATAATCCAATGCATCTCGTCACTCTAGGTATCTAATTCTACTACTTTGTGTCCTCTGAAAAGAATGACATTCTCCCCACCATTTGAATATCCATTACAGTTATTCCTCGTGAACAACTGAGAACGTAATGTCTCACTATAGTTAAAATAAATCCATTCCTTCATGACTCACTATCAGTGTGGTGGGGTAACAACCACCGACCGGTGGTAAGCTGTGTCATCTCTATCCATAAAGGATAACTGTAATGAAGACAACTACATCGTTTCCAATCCCAGAAACTATGAACTGGATCTCATACTTTTAGCATCTACTACCATGTTTCCCATTACCGGATTATGTAATCTCTCCTAGTCATAGTCCAAGTGGTATTATATCCAATTAATTCACATCATGTTTTGAACCTTATGAGAGATTATATAATTGAGACTCTTATGGTCTTAGTATATGATAAACTGCCCACCAATCTGGTAGTGTTTCCATATATTCAATTCGAGGACTACCATTTCCAACTCACGATCATGGGTTGTGTAGTTATACTAAGGTAATATAAACTAAATCTAACCATGTGAAACTACCTCTTACCTTTGCATCAATAAACAACTATATCTAGTCCCTTATGCATTGAAGAACACTATATACTCATCTCCCTCCTTATGAAAACTCAAGATCAGGGTGCTCGTCAAAATCTTCATTAATTGCTAAAAATCTTGTGAGAACCATTACATCCATTAGAAAGGCCTCCCATTTCAACTAATCAATGTTTTCATTGACTATTTAATAGTGTATAGTTATTCTTGATGGCCACTTGGATAATGTTCCGATAATCCAAACATAACATTGGACACTGGATCTTACCAATCCCTTCCTTTCCAAGTCCTACACCGACATCTTCAGCTTGCAAAGCTCTGAAAAATCCATCTGATATATTGATGTTGATATTAGTGCCATATTGGGGTGAAGAATTGTAAAGAATTCCACCTCTTTATGGGGAGGTAAACCTAGAAACATCTTCCAGAAATATTTCCCCGTACACTTCCACTACTTCTAGGAATTGAAAACTCAAAAAAACCACTGTCATAAGGGTATGGTTTCCCAAATCATTAGTGATCGACTGCACCTTTATATGCATGAGTTTATCTGATGCTTCCTTAGTTTCATTTTTCTTTATCCAAGGAAACCCCAATTATAATGTTGTGGACATACCACATCTTTTTTTCCTAGAAGATTCAATATGTCTATCAAGTGTGGATACCCAATCCATACTCAGACTAACATTGTAAGGACATATAGATTCCACCAAGTGGTTCAAAAAAAAACTATTTCTTCAAGGATCATATCAAATTATCGGAATAAGTGTGATTATCATGTCTCCTACCATATGTATCTCAAGATGTAAGGTTTATGTCAACAGTTTAACCATAAAATCTAGGTATCGGAAAAGATCCATGATAAGGTGGAATGATTTGGAACCTTTTTTCTATTAATATAACAACTATGAGTAGACCCATATTGTATCTCAAATAATTATTAGCGCACTCGGGTCATAGGACATGACCGCATGCAGCTGCTTATTGCCCTATCCTATATCCCCCTCAGCCTGGTGGGGACCACATGGGGGTGGTGGTGGTAACAAGGAAAAATGTATACCACCTCCCACTTATCTCAAATCTCATCTTCCACATATTCCACCCTATAGATCGATATGTTCCATTCATTATCTCTGCCTCAATGGCCCATCCACCATTTCCCTATTAGTAGCACAACTGGCTGGACAATCTCTAGTGAGATGTCCCCATCAATATCATGAAAATAATTTCCTCTCTCTAAAACGACTAGACACACACTATGAGTCCTATGGTATAGCTACCCTATCATGGGACCTCCTCTCAAAACATATCATACATCAAAGTCTGTAGGAATGATGTCAGCTTTCTAATCCTAATGTCTCTACTCTTACATTCCTCCTACTGACCACCACTAGTTGTATCTGCTCATATAAAAGAGATTTATCCACAAATGATCTCTCTATAACCCTACAATTTATATGAATACATAGAGGAATATATATGTCTCGAATGTCCCTAAAATCAACATTCTCAGAGGTCTGATCCATGAAGCATTGGTCATATCATATTCGTTAGTACCTAGAAGGGTTTGTATGCCTCGATGAATAATCAGTTGCCAAGATGAAATCCTTCTAAACCTACAGAAGCTCTTGGAAACACATATCTCTTATCTTTTATAATGATATCCCCTTCTTTTAGAAAGGTTCTCAAACTCAGTCCAGTAAAAAGACACATCATCGTAAGATTAGGTTATCTAAACCCTAACATCATCCAGCTGAGCCACATAGAAGGCTCAATAATAAGACCACTATATGATCTAACAATATCCTGACTATATAAAAAACATGTCACCACCTCATGTCATTCATTAGACACCTGTGAGTCAGGCTCGCCTGTGAAACCTGAGGGATCTCAATCATTGAAAAATTTATTGTGATCTCATCCTGCTCATGTCTTCTTCTTGTATTACGAGTACCGTGTGCTACTCCACATGTGGTTATATTGTTGGTACTCCACACTGAGGTTTTATCCTTGGTATGAACCCATGTACCCATCTCATCACCCTATGAAACATCCTCATGATAACACAGTGGAATCCAGGCTGGTTGTCTATATCGAAGCATCTTGAAACAAAAGAAGATGTATCATGATCAATAGAGTATATATGATGGGATGACTCAATAAGGAAATGGAAATCTCAACCCATTCCTATATGAAGAATGTACCATCAATTTTCCCTAAAACTAGTGGCTTCATGTACATAGTTGAATAATAGGTTTTAGGGTCCGGGTGTATGGATACATCAACTACTACACCAACACTGGATTCCCTGACCTGAATGTCGAACTCAAAAATCTTAACACTATTTCTCCAAACAAAACACATATACTATGAGTTTTTAAGGTATAAAAAACCACCTTTGATACCCTTATATCATGAACTATCCCCCATGTCATGGTCCATGACCACAAAAGTCTGCCTCCCATAGCCTAGGGGATGGTGACTAGCACCTGGTAGGCGTATCTGAAACCAATTGGAGGCATTTTCCTATGTACTAATATACATCCAGACAACTCCAAGACACAGATAATGGAAGGCGTAAACACTAAGTAAAAAAATAGGAAGTATGACTGTAGAGAAAAAATGGTAAACAAGGAAAAAATATAAGACCAACTGAAATAGAAAAGTACAAGTACAAGTATCTAGAACTCATTTATAGAAAACCCTACTTGAATTATATGTACGAAAAAAACTGTTTGAGGATGTAGAAGAACATATCATCTATTGGGTAAATCTATGTGAAACCTAGCCTTGGTCTACCAAATACTACATCAAATCATAAATCATCTACACAGGACATGACAGGTGTTGGAGAAGCTCATTCATGGGTGAGTAAAAAAATACTCTGTAGGGACCCCAAACCACATGGGTATACCACAAATCAATACACAAAGATGACTACCAAATATGCACATAGAGTGTAGTATCTAAGAAGTAAACTCAAGAGAGTCACTAGTGTTATCTCACACAAGTATAAACAAAAGAATAAATATAAATACAATTAGTTATAAAAAATGAACACTATATACTGCTGAGTAACTCATCCTCAATGGGTCACTTAGGCCCACTAGGTCACCTAGACCCGTTAATCAATTAGGCATGCTAATTCACCTACAACCTCTTGCAACATTGTACTGCTAGGTCACCTTGACCCTCTCATCACTTATTCCTACTAGGTCACTAGGAATTTCTCCTCACTTTGGTATTATTGGTCACCTATAACCACTCTTCATAGACTTCTCATCAATGCCAGTTGTAGGATTCCCGCTTGTAGTACGCATGATTCTTGGAAAATATATTTCTCAAGTTATCAGTTGTATCTCCACATCCACAGAAACCAACATAATGAAAATCAAAAATAATTCCTTATTGTGAGGGTCTAATCACCGCAAAAAACACATTTATTGGATGTACGGTTTGGATGTTATGATCCTTTACATGAAAAGGTGTTGGTTGGGTCCGGGCCTGGTCCGACCTCGTCAGGCCGACCTGATGCATCCTGCCAGGTCCCAACCAATCTCTTGTACCAGCCCATCCCAAACATGCAGTGCTCCGTACAGTCTACTACGCGAGCCATGCCTGCTAATGCAGGCTAGTTCCTTCCGTCGGGGATGTGGTGGGCACTACCACTTTGAGCCACCACGCTAGTCATTGCAGGATCCTACCACCATAGACTAGAAAGATTGCGGCTCTCCACCCACGTGATAGGGATCTCTTCCATATCTGACAAAGATACCATTGTCCACCTTCAATTTGATTTCTCTTGACTCCTTTGGCTGATGTTGGGGGCTTCTTTTGCAACCAGTGTCAGTAGGCCGATAGGTTCTTCCGCTAGCCACCAGATTCACACTAGTGGTCCGTTTTTCAAGGTGTGAGCACCTATAGAATCCTTAAGACTTCTTCGAAATTAATATGTTCTCCAAAGATTATTTTTGTCACTATAGGGGTCTGAACATGTTTGTAACCTATCGGCAATGCCTTACTCTACCACAGGGTTCTGTTGTTGATAAACACAAGAACATGGGGTAGGAGAGAATACCTGGAACACCCAAAGAACGATCGAATCCTTTGTTCCTATTATACATAGATCATTATTATTAGTAAGATTAAAAATTACTTAAACAAATTTAGTAATAAATAAATATCTAATTCCCATTTAATTCTTGAAAAATAATTCCAAAACACACAAGACCGATCGACTTGGGGATCAACATATTAGTGAGTTTATCTGTACTATTCATTAAGATGGGAAGAATGGGAAAAGTTAATAACTTAGAAATAAATCATTTCCTGGGTTTGGATCAATCACTGATAAAGGGAGAAAATTTATTTTTTTCATCAGTCTGTCAATGCTTGGTCTGATTAAATTTATTAATCTTTCATTGTTCATTATTTGTCGCTTCTCATCGTTCACCAACAAATTTACTCTAAGGCTTAATTGAAAACTCCAAGAACCTCCCATGATCTTGTATCTCTATTTATCAACTTAATGGAGGAAATTTGTTTTATAATGTCTTTTACACTGAGTCGCTACATCATGATGCTGTTTCATTTATGAAATGAAACAACATAACTGTAATTCTTGAGTTGCATCATCGTTATGATTATGAAATGAAAATAATGGCTCAATGTTATGTTGTGGATAAACATTTTTAACTAAAATAAACTTTATTAGGATTATTTTATTTTTCTTTAAAACACCCAAAAAAAAATTCACCCTCGACTTACACAGGTCGATGTTAGACCCCACCTCTGGAAAGAATACCCTCATGAGATCACCATTACTCATGGATTTCCAATCCGAGTTACTGATCATGGGTTATTGGATTTCAAAACAAAATAATCTTTATTTAATTATTTCATTTATAGTCACATCCCAAAAACTAATTTCCACAGTTGACCCATACCATCCAATGTTAGGCTCTGCCGAATGAAAAAATATCATTATGACTCTACAGTGGTCTCAAATTTTCTATCCATGTCATCATTTATAAGTTATAAGGATTTGAAAAATAACCTAAATTGTTTTAATTGTTATATTTATGGTTACGCCATTTTCAGGTTTTCTCACTGGAGGCCCTCACTGCGTAATGTTATGTTATGCTTAGGGTGAACCCAGCATCCTGAAGGCAACAATTCCCTCATATTTCTGATCCAGGAATAGGCTTAAGAGTGATTCAACTTTCTTAAGAAATCTGATCATGTGTGGTATTTAAAACATAACATTTTATTGACAACCCATTTCGTTCATATAAGGCCTCTGAATCTCACAATGTCTTAATTCTTAGTCTCAAAATATTTTGATAAATTTCTATAAAATATAGGAAAATCTGAGTCATTACCCATGGTTTCACATTTTTTATCAGAACACACATGTTTCACATTTTTGGATCATTCCCGTAGACCTATTTCCCATCATTATATCATGAGATAAAAATTATTACACAATTAAATCGAGGTAGAAATAGGTCTGACCCATCTCATAATAAAATAATACATACATGTTCCATGAGATAATAAAACTTGCGTCATATCATGACCCATAAAGAGATATGGGTTTCATAAACATCATATCATAAACCGTGAAATGATATAGGTATCGTAACATTTTATAATATCATTACATATACAAAAGAGATAGGTTTCATAATCATTTCAAAAAATATTAACTTGTGAAAAGAAACAGGTCTCAAAAGTATATGACCAGTGGAATAGGATTGGGTTTTACAAACATCATTACATTTAAAAATAAAAAATTTAACAAATATTATGAATGATATTATCTTATAATATCCCCAATAAAGAATAACATATACAAAATTATTTCAGATTAGATATAAAATTATTTTAATAAATTACGTGGAACAATTCTTAGGAAAAATATCCTTTATTAGAAAATTATTTTTATATATCCATTTCAAAATAAATTTATTGTCAATAATTCATTACAATTTCTAATAAAATGTTTCTTGAGGAAAATAAATTTTCTACTATGGAAAAATATTTTTAAAAAGTAAATATTTTTTTAAAAAGATTCATTTTAAAATAGATTTGAAACCTTATAATGAAATCTTATAAATATATTGAAAAAAAATTTCTTTGAAAACTACATAAAATTTCACAATGAAATATAGAGAAAATTTTGAGAAATATTTTCAATGAAAATAATTTTAAAAGATAAAAAGAATGTATGAAATCATTTTAAAACCAATTTATAGAAAATGTATATTAAAAATTATTTATAAATCGTAAAATCATTGAAATATTTTTCTTTTAAAAATATTATTTCTAAAATATATAAAGGAATCTTTGAGAAACACTTTTTATACACAAAACATTTTTTGAAAATATTTATATTCAAAAGAAAAATTAAAATAAAAAAACAATAGATTATCAAGATTTTTTTTAAAATGATATTATAAACATAGAAATAACAATTCAAGGAAATTATGGTGGAAATGATAGGTAGGTCTATACATGCCAAACATTCCTTTTATACCATTAAAAGCATAAAAATGTTCCTTGATTGGAAAATGAGATGATTAATAATTTTAAACACTTTATTAAAAATATTTATACATGGGTACTAATTTCCATTATACATCATAGTATATTAAAAAAATTGATGTTTTTAAGAAAACATGGTTTTGAATGAACATATATTTTTGACCAAAATAAGAAATAAAATTAGATTTTAATAGAAATATTTTTATAATTATTTTAAGTACACAAGAGTTTATAAATGTTAATTATGCATGAAAATATCATAGATAACCATATTAGAAAACTTTCTTGAGTTATTATCAGATATGGAACATAATATTTAATCAATGGAAGCATAATCATTAATAATCCCGATAAATGCTGAGAATATAGCAATAAACTATTACCACTTTGATAACATTGAATCAAAATACCCACGGAGGATTAAAATTATATGATGATTAAAATAACATAATATTTTGGATAATCATGATATGAAATTTTAATTGGAATTAAATACACCCTATTGAGAAATATAAGTACATAAAATGGATTGTATCCCAAATAAGGACAATTGATAAAAAATTACCTTACCAATTTGGTTACTTTTGAACAATAATCCTCATAAAATAAATTTCATAAAATGGAGACATAAATAAAAATAAATTTAATAATAATAAGAATATAGTAAATTCATGCGATATATATACACCAAACAAAATAAATGAGTGGTGAATATGGCATAAGTCCCATAGAAATTAAAGTTAGATGAGAAAACATTTACTACTTTAGTTACTTTAGGTTATTAATCCCAATAAAAGAATAACATTCATTAAGTATTTTAGAATAATTAACTAATGTATATTAAGGAAATAAAATTTCACTGGGAAGCATATAATTCACAAAAAAGAAGCGAGTTGTGTAAATAGAATGTATCTCATTGAAATTAAAAGGTAGATGAAATTATATAACCTTATGTATTGAATTTATTCATACATCATCAAACTTCTTGTATAATAAATATAAATTTATTATAAATCTAACAAAAACCCAAATTATTATATCGTATAAGACATAAATTGTTTTGAATTTATATTTTCCTTTTATTTACAAACTCATTGTTAATGTTATGTTTCGAGTAATATCTTCATTTTTTTATATATTTTGGATTATTTTTTTTCCTATTACATAGATCATGATTTACATATTTAAAATATGTAAATAATGATTTAAATATTATATATATTATTTATATATGTATTTATAATAATCTATACAATATCTAAATATGTAATACAATACACCATTCATGAAGATAGTAGGTCAGACGTACGCATAATTGTTGTTTTTGTTTTATTGTCATGTTGAAAGAAAGAAAGTTAATAAAATATATGTGCATGTATATATATATATATAAATAATTTCATTACATTATCATTATTATTTAATATATATCATATAAGTTCACAAAAAACATCCTCACTAAAGTCTATGTTGAGTGCGAATGAATCACTTCACATTGAAGAGGCGGTTTTCCACACGTCCACAAAGGATGTAATCATATTTACAGAAAATGAAAAACATGAAAGAAGGATTTATATAAAAACAGAAAAATAATAATTAAATAATATTTATCATACATATAATAAAAAAAATATTTTCCTTCAAAATTATCAACCATGATAGCTGGTAAAGGAAAAAATGAAAAACATCGTTTAGTGACGCGGTAGTTTTCCATACATAGGTACTGTATGGTATTTACTCATTAGATGGAAGTGTGTGTATGTTCAGTTAGAAACCATAGAATAAAATAATATTAGTACATTTATCATACTAGTTTTATTATATAACCATGGAATAAGATGTTTTTAGTGGTGGATGAAAAACAAATCAAAGGAGCTTGAAGAAGAATATTACCTATTCATTGGGAAAGATTTCTGGGATTGGAAAAAGGATCTCCAGGTTGGATTTCTCCTCAATGATAGGCTTATAAGATGAATGGTTCTATTTTTTAGCTTAATTGGGAAGATTTTGGGTGGTAAAATTCTCTTGATAGGTGTGAATAAGTAGGAGAGGTGAGTACCTTTTATTCGTGAAGGAGTGACAATCCGGTAAATTATTTAAAAGATAATTCCACCGATGTTTTCCCATTTCAAGTGTCACAAATAATATTTCTAATTCGATTCAAGTGAAAATATGGTCTAAATATGTACAAATAATGTAATTTAGGCAATATTTGAGGTCATTTCTACCTATAAATTTGAGGTTTAGTCCATTGTTTTGTAAATTTTTCTATGAATCATTGTAATTAATTTTAATCAATTTCACTATTTTTTTGCTCAGAAAATAATTTTACATTATTAGACATTATATATTATTCTTATTACACATATTAAATCCATTTTTTTAATTTTTAATTAAAAAAATATATTGAAATTAATTTAAATTTTATCTATTAAAATGGATGATAATTAATGTTTTTGTAGTAAAAATGATCAAATGGTTGAATTATTTTTTAATCAAATTTTAATGAGAAATTAATTCCAATTTCATAAAATGGATTAATTGATTTATAATTAATATAATAAAACATTAAAACTAAAATAAATTATAATTTAATTTTATAAAGAATTTATACATGAAATGATTTTTTATTTGAAATTTTGTGTTTTTTCACTATTTATCAAAATAAGAATATTATCATAAAAATACAAAAAATAACCCAATGAAAATTTTGATATTTATCATCAAATTGTTTTTTATAAATTTCAAATAATATTATAAAATTATCCAAAAAATGATTTATAATGGATTCTCTTTTAAAAGGTGGTAAAACCCTTTTAGAAAAATATTTTTTTTTATTCATAAATTTGGAATTATTATTATCTTATTCCTATCAAATTGATATGATGAGTATCAAAAATATTGATAGAATATATAATATGTAAATTTTATTTAAGTATTAATTAATAGTTTTTCCTTTAATATATTGAGATAAAATTGAGATTGTACATAAATTATAATTTTCATATAAAAGGAAATTATTCATTCTCATATAGATCTTATAATACTTTTTAACTAATATAAAACCAAATGATTCATTTCATATACATTGAAAGATCATATATTTACAATTTTGTTAATCTTATTCGTAACTTCTATTCCAATATATATTGGGAAACATTAATAAAATTTAATTAATAATATTAATATTATATTATAGTTCATTAAAACGCATCCTTGTGTGTAATGGAAGCTATCGAAGGGACCCTGTATTGTGTGTAATTCCATCTTAACAAATTGTTATGTGTAACACAAGAAAATATAAATGTTCCATGTTGTTAAATATTTACATGTTTTTTCATATATCGTGAGCCACAATTAGTTCTTTTGTATCAAGAAAATATATTTAGAGTTGTGAAGAATGATAAAATTCCAAAAACATTAAATTAATTCAAAAAATATACTTCACTAAATCTCGATGTGTTAAAAGTATTGTATCAAGGATATTATATAAATGGATGGTCATATGATCCCACTCACATACTCTCCCTCCTAGCTAGTATATTATCATTATTTTGGTTATGATTCTAATTATAGTCGTGTTATGAAGATGAGTTCGATGGGACTATGGTATTATGAGATTTTGGTAGCAAAATGATCTGGTAAATATATATTGGTAGAGATGAGAGTGTTAAGGAATATTCTATTAGAATATGAGGGATACTACATTGGAAATGAATTGGTTTCAATTTATATTTCCTTCTATATTTTCAAATTTTACTACACTTATATTCTATACATAGATTTATAATGTATTCTTATGGGAAAATACACTTATAGATTTATATAGAATAAATGACATATCTATTTCAATGTTCATTCACTAAATATTTAGTATAATTATTCCACATTTTCATGAGTGTTCATAGGGAATTACCTATAGAGTATTTTTATATACTCACCCATGACTATATATAATATTTCTTGTACTTTATAAATAGTTTCTAAGATCTTTATATAACTCTCAAGCATATGATCTGGTGGTTGGTGAATATTATACAATTATATATTTTCCTTAAAATCTATATGAGTTCTAAATATTGAATTATTTTTATGTTTTTATGTTTCTATATTATATAAATTAATTTAGAATTTATTTAATTATTAGGATTCATACTTATAAGTTTTTTGGTATTGATATATTAATTCTATTCCTTAATGGATATAAAATGGAATCAACTCTCATATTTAATTTTCAAATAATTGTTAATAGCTATAAATTCACATCTTTTAGTAGTTGGGCATAAATGTCACACTCAATATGAATTCCAAATCTGGGTGAATATTAGTGAGATTGAGCCACAACAAATCTGTATTATAGATAATGTTTTTCTTATATAATAGAGTATGAAGTATGAACTAGTGACTCTTCCATTTTATTGGGATGGGAAACTTTTCATTTAAATATAGAATGATATTTAGGAATGTAATACTGACAAAAATACTACAGGTCCCCTTTAATCTAATTCAAAGTCCTTGATATAATACTAAACATACATAAGAGAAAGTATAATTATTATGAGGTATAGACATAGGTGAGTTACATAAATCTATATTGATTATGTTGTATTTGAAATTTTAGTTTTGAGGATGTGATAACTATAGTATGATTACTTGTTTTTATTTAAATTAACATTTACTATAATGATACCGATGTTAACTAGAAACTATAACATATTATAGTTTCTATAAATTTTTAATGATTTATGATTAATGAAATAATTTTTGTTATAGAAATTACTTTAAATTAAATATATAATAATGATATTTAATTTTTTTTAAATTCATTGATTACGTTCATATATTGGTTTGTTACATAGTGATTGATTTTATGTTATTAAACCATTAAACTCTATAATTTGTCTTATTTAAAAAGAATTGATTTGATTTAGTTGGTGAACTAGGATAATCATATTTTATATTTCAGATTACATATATTATCAAACACCATAATATTACAAAAATTTATTATCATAAGATGAGTGTTCTTCTATGCATATTTAATTGGATAATTTCATTATATTACTTTCCATACTAAAATATCATTGAATCTTTCTTCTGTGATGAAAAAATAGAATTGATATGAAAATATACTTAAAATTATTGTCCCTGGGATATGAAAAAAATACATGGTAAGAAAGAAATTATTTTTTACTTTCAAGTTCTTGATACTCATAAGTGCATGAGACTCCATCTAATAAAGGCCAGACTTTGTAGTCTCCATGATTCGAGGTTATGAGGACCTGGTTTCCAATAAGAAATATTCGTGTTTAAATAATATTTTATATTCCTATGAGTAAATATGTATATTAATCCTTAAACATGAGATTATTATTAATTCATATCATTAGTCACATAATTTGATGTGTTTATGATAAATGTGACAAAGTATGCTCATAATGAGGTAGGATATGATGGGTATGTCACAAGTTATATAACACTTGTGGATAATTAAAGAAATGTTTTTTCTATTTCTCTTTATGTAACTTGATATCTCAATCCCATTGCTGAAAATTGAACTATTGGAATGAATGCATGGACATAATGATTGACAAGTTCAATTCATGTAGTCAAATAAAGAGAATTTTAGCAGAAAGGTTAATTGCATGAGTATGGAACCTACGTCATTAAATATATCAATACAGTTATATTATATTATAAATTTAGAGTTATATGGGTTTTATCATTATACCATTAACACATTTCCCTATGGGTGACTTAATGTGTTGTTAGGCATAGTTATTTGTCTTTATAAAATATCTCCTAATTCAACTATTAATGAATCCTATAGGGTCAAAAACATAATGTATTAATGAAAAATAGTAAAACTCCATTTTAATTTAAATGTTAGAATAAATACTATTCTTAAGACTAAGGAATAGATCTTATTCATCTTTCATTTATGTCAAATTTAAAATCACCGGTTATATTGAAGTTATAATGTATATCTGAGTTAAATATTACATTAATACTTATTTTATCTAGCTCTATAAAATATTTATTTTATCTTTTTTATTTATTACCAAAAACAAAAAAACAAATATTTGTTTAATTATAATTGGTGGATAAATAAATATAAATATTGTTTAGGTACATAAATATATAAAAACAAATATTTATTCACCAAATCATGAATATAATAATTTTTTTATATATTGAACGAATAATTATTATTATTTGAGGTTTGATAAATACTAAAGAGGATGGATGATCCTAGTTAAAGTCATGGTGATGAAAATTCTATAAGTATTAAATAAGATTTAAATAATAGAGTTCCCCCTTCCCATTAAATGCGCGAGACGTAAAATCCTATGAAACGAATAAAAATATTTATAAAAACAATATATATAGTAATATCGTAGGAGAAAAAATACTATATTGAAAATTAAAAAAATATTAATTGCATTCATAATACTAGTTACATATTGATGGGTTTTCCAATAAGTGGCATAATATGATATTATAAAATACATGGATATGTCAAATTCTAATTATTCATCATTTTCAATTTTTCCCCCAATGTTTCTCTCAAAATTTGATTGTTTTTGGGATTTTTATTATTGATGATCCATGGTGGAAATCACTCAGAACATCTTCTCATTCAAGTGATATTTCGTCTTCAAAATAATGTTTTATATCTCTTTGAAAAAAATATAGTAGGTAATAAATATATGTGATATGAAAGAATTATATAATAAAAAATAAATAAGAAAATTTTAATTCTTATAAAAGTAGAATTAAATTAAATTTATATATTAAATAAGTTAATTATTGAAAATAAATTTATGGAATAATGAAAATAATATTAAAAAAATATTACATACAAGTACATGAACATTTTAATTTATATGAAACATAAACAATTCAAGATGATTAATATTGAATGAAAATATAATGTCAAACGATATATGCAAACTCTATTCATGGTGATTGCATATAACATGTATAAACATATACATTATTTTTTCTCATTTGTTAGAATTACATAATATTCCGAAAAATATTCATAAATGTGACTACCTATACATAATTTCATCTAATTTATGAATATTTATAATTTATATTATAAGGATAACCATAATATTGATACATTAAAAAAAGTTATTACTACTGAATATTGGAGGTGTTATGTAACTCGTATTGTAAATAATCTATATTTAAAAAGTTTTTAAAGTGAATGAATACTTTTTATTGATATTTGAAATTATATATTGTTGTTTATGTGAACTTATATAATTTCATAGTGTGATTGAACCTATTAAAGTAATTTGTATACTATAAATTATATAGATTTATATAAATAGTTAAATTGTTAGAAATATTATAACGGGTGGTGATTTTTGATTATATGTAAAGTATATTCATATAATTAAAGGAATATAAGAACTATATATATTCCTCTTGTATTCACATATATATTGAATGTATAAGTGGCATGAGAGATATGTATATAACATCATACTTGAAACACTAATGTGTTTATGTAATGTTGTGTGAAGCGTGAATCAATACATGAATATTATATGAATATAACCTTAATTATTGAAAAAGTACTATTCATACTCTATTATTATAGGAATATTTTTGTATATGTTCTTTTAATTTATGTAATTTAAATATATTTTACCTATAAAGATATTTTTCATAAAATATGTATGAATATTTACAATTTCAACATATTTACTATTCGTAAAGACTCTAGAATCTATAAAAATATGTTTTATGGAATCATGGGACACAATAAACCTATATGAAATTTGTAATTTATAGATACAAACCATATAAATATAGGTATTACCATATAATATACTCTTACAACATTGATAGAGGTTTTAAGTGTATTAATATTAGATAAAACATATTTTTTTAGATTATTTAGTCCTTAAGAATTGTAAATATGTTGAAATTTAAAAGATTCATGCATATTTTATGAAAAATATGAGTATAGATATAATATTTTTAAATTACTTGAATATGAGTATAGGTAATCTTATTTTACTAAATTATAAACAAATATATGGAACTTATATTCAAATTTTTCATTAACTGGATTATTAATTAATATTTTTGTATGGAAGTCCACTATGATACATAAACCTATATATTTTTGAAAACATTATAAATATATATCTGTTATTACAATTACAACATAATAGTCTACTCTTTAATACCCTTGTGGTTTCATATCTCTATGTTTTACTCATTGGTTTGTTTTTTAGGATCAACCATTATTTTCCAATTACAAAATGATCCATGAATTTCTTTATACGTGCCTTTATTCTCACATCAACATTAGGAAACTAAAATATGATATATTTATCCAAAAATGGGTGGTCTATATTTATTTGTTGTATACATATTTTGTACTAGTATTAAAGAAACGTACAATAAATGAATATATATATATATAACATATATATGTATAATATATATAAATTTTATCTGAAAGGTTTGATAAAAAATATGACCAAATATACTCATAAAATTAGTTAGTGTTTATAAGGTAAAAACTATACTAAATCAAAATATCATATTAGTCTGGAAAAAAATAATACTTAATGGTAGATGAAAAATAAATTGTTATCTAATGTCCCATGATGTATATAATAGTAGGGTATAATGAAATATTAAATTTAACCTAATATATTGGTAGATAGAATTCATATGTAGGAGATGAAACCAAAAATTTGTAATCTTAACACATCCAACATTAGAAGTCATTTGAATAGTTTGGTTATAGTATTATTCAAGACTATACCGAGTATAAAATCAATAATATTCAAAAAATTACTATCAAAAACAGAAACCAACAAATTAATCATTCATTTTTAATTTTAACTTAATACATTTAAATTATATTTTATGCAATAAATTGTTTACATTAATATTATTATAGTAATGTTGAAAATTACCCAACATGAAAATTTTTCCATATTTGGGGAAACCTAAAAGTTTTTGTCTGATGACCCCATTGTCCAAAGCCCATTGTCAGTGCCTTAATTTATTACATTTTCATAGATAAAATAAATAAAATCTTGAATTAATTGTAATTTTATCAGTTCTGGAGAACTCTATACATATGTGATACTAATTTTACACTGAGAATAGAAAAATAAAACATATTACAAAAACAAAAAATGCATGGAATCATTTTAAAATCATTCAAATTATTCATATTTAGAAAATGGGGAAATAAGAAATTAATTTTTATCTCAAATGATCATTAAGTGTTATGTATAGTGTATTCTATCATGAATCAGTAACCACAATCAATGTAGAAAAGTTAATAACTGAAAACATATTCTATTTAAATAATAGGATGAAAATGAAAATCATCCAAGGATTATATAATAGAGAAAATTAATAGTAATAACTAATTTTTTAATGAATTAAATTATTAATTACTATACTTATTTCTTCCAAATTACCCGTTACCTCTACCATCAGTATCAATTATCAAGATAGTTTGGAAAATTCTGGGTAAAAACTAATATGATTTATCCAACTAATTCATCTCAAGAGAGTGCTGATTCATCATGGGGCATTAATTAAATATCCACAAAACATGTACTTCATGCCCTAATAATAACACATATATCAAATAGTTTATTTTATTCCTAAAAAATGTTCCTTTTCAAATATCCTTTCTGAGTAAAGGATACAAATTTATCAATATATTCCTTGTTAATCAAATAACATTCAAAGAAAGAACCATAAATAAAAATAGTTTAAGGTATATAAAATAATCATGTCTATCACACATTAATATGTAAATTTAAAAAAAATTATTTTTAATAGAAAATTATTATAAAATGTGATTTATTAAAGATAATGTTAACAATCACATGACAAAGTTAGATTTCATAATAAATTTTACAACTTGGTAATTTTCTACTAATAACCCCTTAGATGAAATTATTTTAAATTAAACATAAAATACCATCATGAATTAATTATTCATGATATTTCATGTAAAATGTTAATTATTTACACCATATAAATTAATCTAGGTGTATATCTTCATAATATTCCCCAATGAAATGGAATTGAGACAAAATACCTTACTTGATGATACCATTTGATTTTACTTTATTTAGCATCCAATAAAATGGTTAAGACATGTTATATTCATAAAAATAACCATATTAATATTTATAATATCATATAGGATCCTTCTATAACATATTATCACTCATTCATTAACAATCATTCATTATTTTAATAGTTTTTTATGTTAACTACATTTTTTTCTTATAAATGTTTTATCATTTAATATCTAGTTCATTAAAATATTATAGAATTAATCATCTCCATAATACTAATCATGACATAATTTACATATTTTTACATCAATTTTACATTGAAAACCAAACATAAATGATGTTTAAGAAAAAATATGTACGTTATGATCATGGAGCAGGTAGGTTGTACGTATGCATAAGTGAAGTTTCCATTTTCAATAATCATTATGGAAAGGCGGTAATTAATAGTTTAACTCTCTATAATTACTGTAATATCATTAATACCTTATTTTATTCTTATATATATCAACCATTTTTTTCATGATGAAAATAGTGTCACATCACTTCATGAAAGAGGTATTCCACATGTACATGAAAGAGGTAATCATCTTTACCTGACTAAAAAGGGAACAAAGAAAATAATATATATATATATATTATATGTAAAAAATTAAAAATACATAATTAATATAATTATTATATACTTTATATATCATTCAGTCATTAAATTTGTCTTTATCACCATCCATGTGAAGGGTTAGTGAAAGGAAAATTAGATCGCTATGTGAGTCGACAGTCGCTCAAAAAAATAAGAAACGTTATTGTATCTCCAATGAAATGGATGTCAAGAATATATATAAGATATAATGAAAACATTTATATAAATATGTTATAAATATCATTTATAAACATTATATCTATCATCACACACATACTTTTGTGTTAGAAATTAAAAAATGATTGATATTTGTTCAAAAGTTGGTAGTCCACTGTAGACACAAATAATGGTTTCATAACCCATTTGATGGAAGTGGAGAAGGTTTTATGTCATCTCCCTATTATAAAAACACCCCAGTAGATGTAATATACTAATATTATTATAAAATTATGTTTTGATTAAAAAAGTTAGGATGTGAAAAAAAAAGTAAAATATAGATTCCTTTAGAAGAACATTACCCATTCTTAAGGTATCCTTTTTAGGATTGCATAAAATAATTACTCTATGGGTTTTATACCCCAATGAGGCTTCAAGTATGCATTTATGGCTGTTTTAGGATGTTTTTATAGGTTTTTATGGGGAAAATGGTTTGAGAGGTGTTATGAAGTGATGGGATTGAGTGCCCTCATATATATGAGGAGTGATATTCTTGTAAATTATCAAAATTATTCACTATTGGTAGGTCAATGTTACCTAAAGTGGAACAAAAATTCATAATATATCTTTCTAGGGATTATGTGGTCGATATAAACCTCAAATATACAATGAATCACATTTTTTAAACATTTGGTTTGTTAACTTCTATGATTCCTTATTTTTACCATTTTGGGTTTTCACTTCGGTAACTACTTTTCAAGCATATGTAATTAATTATTTAATAATAAATAAAAATGATAATTATTATATAATTTTTACCCAATTATTCTAAATTATAAATCTAATTTATCAAATAAAAATCATATGTCTGTTTAAAATCGGTTTTAACACAAATATATTTAACGTGAAAAAACACCACTTTAAAATTAAAAACAGTAAAAGTGTTATTACTAATAATTTTTAATATTTGATTTTTAATAATTTTGAATCATTTAATAAAATATAATTTATTATAAAATAACATTAATGTCAATTTTTTACATTATTCATTCAAATTGAATTATAAAATTCTCAAGAAGGTGATGAAATTAGAATATAATATGATTCCACCTGTATATAATGTAAC
Source organism: Viscum album (assembly GCA_963277665.1). Taxonomy (NCBI): domain Eukaryota; kingdom Viridiplantae; phylum Streptophyta; class Magnoliopsida; order Santalales; family Viscaceae; genus Viscum; species Viscum album. The sequence continues at coordinate 2,085,710,425 of OY728165.1, read as the reverse complement.
ATCCCAGGTAAATAAAGAATAAATAATTTTCATATTTATTAATATTTACGAATTAAATATTAAATTTAATTAAAAGGGGTTTCTACGTTCGATAGCGTACTCGGTACGCAACGATGAGTTTCTTTGAAAACTTACATTGCACACAAGTAATAAAATAATATTATTTTAAATGTTAGTTAACGAGTAGTCGTTGTACTGGCGGAAATGGATAGAAAGAACTAAAATATGATTATATATGTTTTTAAATGTTTTTACATTTACCCAATAAAAGATAAAGGCTTAAAATACCGAAAGAGTTCAATTTTAGGCATTTATACCCTAATTTTCACGAAAGGTCCACTTATCACCTTTTGACGGAGAACCGTCATTAAATATAGTTTTGATCGATCTTATAAATTCTATTGGACCAAATATAACTCTTCTTTAGAATCGGGACATCAAAATTTACTTTGTGTAAATTTTTGGTACCTTTCTGATAAAGTTCATTTTTTTAATGAATAGTGTAAAATGTTGTATTTTAATTCAAAACCTCTTTTTAATCTAATTTATTTATATGATTAGATTACCTTTTGAATTGGTTTTAAAGTGAAATTAGAAAATATTTTTACCATTAAATCCAATAGTGGTCGTTGGAATTAATTTCACTTTGAAATCGGACTTAAACTAGTGTCAATCTTTTGATACTTATTGTTTCATAAAAACACGCTATTTGCTCTGACAATGGGAATTAATTATTAAATTAATTAATGTGACTTATATGTTTTGAATTTTTTAAAATAGACTTCATTTTTGAATTCGTAATATCAAATATAGCTTAGGTTGAATTTTTGGTAATTTTCTGAAAAACTTCAATTTTTGATGAATAGTGAAACCACTAAGTGGTACTTATAAAGACTGATTTTCCGTTTAAATGAAATTTTTCCATCATTGTGTTTTGAATTTCAAAAATCCGACATACATGGTTGTCATTAAGAAGTAAAATGTGGTTCAATGATATTATAATAATTTTTGGTGAATAGTAACTTATTAAGTTCTTAATCGCGATTAGAGGTAATTAGTGTAATTTAAGGTAAAAATGATATTATAAGAATGTGAAAACACCATGAAACTTGTCCTACACCTATTGGGTGAGTCATGGATGACCAAGAAAAGCCATGGGCCAACTTGGGGACCCCATGGAGCCACTTTAGTTGGAAAATGACAATAATATATTTTTATTTAATGTTAAAATTAAATTGACACAAACATGAGTTGTTTTACTAAAACAATTTTTAAGTAGGGTTACACAAGTCCAAATTTTTATTACAAATAGTCATTGGAAAGATAAAAAGATTTCCTACATCATAGTATTTTTTTTATAATTTTTAGACATTAAATAAATTAAATTATTTATGACATAATAATGGTGCAGCGATGACATCATTATTTGACGATTTAAATAAAATGGAAAGATAATGTAAAATCTATAAACTATACATGTCCAAAACTTATTGGATGGGTGGATTTAGAACCCTTATCACCTTATACACTAAATATATCAATGTGGGACCTTTTAAAACCGAAACACATTTTCAAATAAAGTAATATTTCCTTACTTTCCAAAAGTGCCCCTCCTCTCCTCTTATAAAAGGCCCCCACCTCTACCTCATTTCACACACTCCTCAAGCCTTTGTCTTGGGAAAAACCTGCAAATTTACTCTCTCCACATCCATCTCCTCATCCTAGAGGATTTTATTTGGGAATAATCCTTTCAAAGGAAGCCGTTAGGATCAAATCAAAAGGAGTTACACTTTTAAAGGTAATTCATTCTCTCATGTTCATTTGTTTTATTTTGCTTCTCGAACCCCCTAAACTCTTTTTATTTACTTCTTTTGTATCAAAACCAGTATCTTAAATATACTAGGATGTTTTTATAAGATTTATTATAGCTACACTCTCACACAACTACATAAAATGGTTAAAGAACATACGGTTTCCGTGGATGGCGAAATTCTGCCTCCCGAAACGAGGATTGTTCAATACTCATTTAACACCTTCAAAGGTGGCCATTATGATGTCACTATTTTTATATATTATATATAATATGTTAATGTTTTAATTATTATTCTGTATTTTTCATTTGTTTCTTACCTTTATGGCTTCCATTATGGGTATACGCGATATCTTCATTTTAGGAAGTGCAGACTACCGCCCCCTCAAAGTGATGTGATTCGTTAATGCCATACGTGGGACGTATAAAGGATAGATTTAATGTTATTATATATGATGTTATACTGGAATTATTATATACCTCTATATCATTATTATTTCTTTCCATTAAATTATGAGATAGAAATGAAAGTAGCGTTCATGCGTACGTACGACTTACCGTCTCCATGAACGGTGCATTTAATTTCTTATCCCCAAATGTAATGTACTATTAAAAGTACATGTATATAATGGATATATATAATTAATGATATATCTAAATGATGAATATAATTATGGAATTAAAATATACATACCTCCCATTTAGTTTTAATTCCATTAATATGACAAAGAAATGAAAGTAGCGTTCATGCGTACGTACCGCTTACCGTCTCCATGAATGGTGCATTTCATTTCTTACCTCTAAAAGATTATGTAATATTATAAATACATGTATATTCTGGATATATATGATACATATTATATCCAAATCGGGAATTTCATTCTGGATATAAAGAACATTTGACCACACGAACAACATGTAATTGTAAGAAGTCCACTTTCGACTTAAGAACCAAATATTGACAAAACAAACATTATTAACTTAAATGGTTACATAATGTTTATAACATGGAAATAAGTGATATAAAAGGAATAATGAACTTTAAAAAGGTTCTTAATCAAGTATAAATTAACTCAAGTTTATTATTCAGGATGTTAAAGAACGATCGAGTCAAGTCGGACCCGAGGTAAGGGAATTTCTTAACCCAACTTCCATTCTTTGGGTTAATCCCCTACTTTCAAATTATGTCATGATTTTATTATGTCCTATTTTGTATTTTTACTTTCTTTATGTGTACTTATAGTGAATACACATAATAGATCTATTTTATTTTAAAAATGATCTTGTAAGGGACTTCGTCTCAATCTGCTTTCATTGAGACATATTTCGTTTTATACACAACTTTCTTTTATACGGTGTATAAACCCCTTTGACTTTTACTTTTATACAAAAGGAATCTTTTTCTACGAAGCATTTTACTAAAAGACAAAAAGGAATGTTTTTTTAACGTATGCAGTGACAACGACCTTTTCCTCCGCCGCGGGTATTATTTGGTCTTTGGCTTTCTCAACAAGCCGTAATGTTTTTAGAATAAAATAAATACCATATACTCTTTTATGTATTTTGGTATTGAAAATGGTTTTGAAAAAGGATTCTATTATGTCACTATATTTATGATATATTGTGATTGAAATTTGGAAATGTTATCATTCCTTTATATTGGTTTTATGTTTTATGATTTTATATTGGTACTTGGACATTTTAACAGGTGGTTACGTTATAAACCATATGATGGTTGGTGCCGTGAATACCAGGATGGGTGGTTACGTTATAACCTCCAATGCATTGGGTATGGAAGTCGACCGTATGGCTATTCCATTATGTATGTATGGAAATAGGCCGTATGGCTATTCCATTATGTGATATGTGTGGAAGTCGACCGTATGGTTATTCCACTTAAGTATGTTTATGTCCCAAGTTACCTTTATATATGTTATGTGTTCTTTTTATGGATTTTATGGTAATACTTTGGTTATAAAAAGGTAAGTAATGATACTTTATTCAGTGAAGAGTTTTTACTACATCATGAAGGTGAAGGTATTACTTTGATAGAGTATATATGGTTTACTTGATGTTTGAAAAACTAACAGTTTTCATTCTTTCTGTATCCCTTACTGAGATTTTTATGCTCACCCCAAGTTTTTTTTGAAATGTTTTCACATGACTTAATGCGGAATAAGGTCAAGGATGGGATCAAGGGAATGTCATCCTATATAAAACATGGAACTAGACACGTTTCTTTTTAAGAGTTTTTTTATTATGGAAACTTAGTAGAAGTGACTACTTTGTAATATTTTGAGACGTAATAGATATGTTCTAATTCTCTAAAACTCTAAACCTGAAAAGATCCTCAATGTGAATTATTCATTTAATTCAATATTAAGTAAGGTTTAAGGCCGAGGCTTTATATATAATGATATATTCATTTAAATAATTATTTAACACAACAATTCCCTAAATTTACTTAACTTTTATTATTTTCATTTTTTAATATTTTATTTTTCATTAAATAAATAATTAATTATTTGGCATTTCTAAAGTATTTTAAGTAAAAAATCATCTCTAAAACATATGTATATAATTTTTTAATATCAAAAACTCATTTTTTTAAAGAATATGTTTAAATGAACCATTTTTTGTCTCTATAACAAATCATTATAGACATTAAAAGTGATAAAAGTACATTTTTTTCTTTTTCTTTACATAACATATTATATGGGTCATAGTCAAAGGAAATTGGAAAGGAATTTCTATGAATTATAGGTTATTATGGTTAATATCAAACTGAAATTTTTAAATAAAATTAATAAAATATTTCAGGTCATTTTCACCATTATCATTATACTTTATCCATGAGTAAGTTCACTTTTACCTTAACCATGATAATTAGTTTTCAATGCATTCACTATTCATTTTAGTAGAAAATCTAGTTAAAGGTATTATAAATTAGAAAATATGATTTTTGAAAATATGAAATCAATTTTTACAAATTAAATTTATTTAATTAGAATATTTTATTTTCGAATTAATCCCACAAACGTGATGAGAAAGATGGGTTTTAAAGTGAAAATGTTTAAATTAATATAAAGTTATTATTTATAAACTCAATATGAAAATGATTTATATTACCTAAATTGGATTAATAGATATGAAATTTAAAAAAATATTAATTTCAAACTAATTTAAAAGATAATTTATCATTATAAATTATTTATATGATGAGGATGTTTTCATTTAGAATTAATCTTTTCACTATACTTTGAAATTTGAAGTGTTACAAAAAAAAAATTTACCATAAGATAATGTAATGGCCTAGACCATAATGATACATTAATTTTTCGAATTCAAGTGTTTGGGGGTTTTAGACACCATCAATGAGTCAAAAGGGAATCAGTGACGGTGGTAGGGTTTCCCCGTGGGGTCACCAATCGGTGCCGCACTAAAACAGTACCACTATGGGGTGTCTGGTTTCCTTTCCATTTTCCCTCCCACAACATCATTTATTAGTATTAATACCTTTCTTAATTTGGTTTGAGGCCATTTTAAGTATGTTATAGGATATATTAAATCAACTAAGAGTTGGGTGACCCTAGATATACCAAAATGTGTGGCCTTTAATCTATTCCATATCCTTTTTTCAAATTTCCAGTTACGCCCCTATTGTAATTTTTTCTGTGTTTAAATTTAAACTATCAACTCACAATCATCTCTTGGTTTATCTCCACAATTTATAGGGGAATTATTAATCATAATTAATTCCATCCTGTGCAACCACCCAGTCACATGGTCAAACCGTGATCCACTTTTCATGCACATGAAGATTTCACATATCATAACTCATGGATCTAGGATTTTTATCACTTTGAGATCTTATTCCTTGGTCTCTTTTGTTATCCCTAGGTGTGCTCGGAGTCCATCAACTGGAGAGGAGTCATTACTGCATGAGATCCCTCCAATTCGGTTCTTCTTGGAGTTTATTATTGCACGACCCTAGTTCTCAACGCAGGGCGAAAATGTAGATCTTTGATCATATAAGTGGGGGTTTTCAATCCTATCTCTTTACTGTGCATCATATGGCATGGGTATGATGATGTTCCCTCGTGAAGTAGATGAAACCAACTTTAATGAACAAATTTAAAAGTCTTTTAAAGAATGAAGGGTTGTGAAATATGATGATGTTGTTGTATTTTTACCTTAATTTTTATGTCATGAATTGTATGTGCTTATGTCCACTAAAAATCATTGTCATTGGTGGTTCTTACTTTAACCCTAATGATTATATTTTTTCTAGATAGTCTTTTTATTTAATGAATGTAACATGGAAAATAATTAATCACCTAAAATTTGGAGACTAAATGGATGCCTGATAGATAAAAATCCTTGTTTGATCACCCTGTTTAACCAAATGGGAAAAAAACTTAATGAATGGTGTTAGATAAATCTGAAAACTCCATTTCTCTATTTTGGTGATATACATGGTTGTTCTATTTAAATGTATGTGGGGGGACATATAGGGGAATGAAATATCTCGTTGAGACATTGTTGGTTTGAAAATATGAGGCCTTGTTGAGCTGGTGGTAAATGTTCTAGACCTAGATTGTTCAGGAATGGTTTGGTTCCAGTTCATTGAAGGATCTCACATATCCCATTTTAATTTTATTACTTAAAAGATGACGGGAAGTGAATTATATCATTTATACTTGAATATTTTCCTTCAGATTGTTGTTTTGGAGTGTGGTTGTGCTTGTTAGTTTCCAAATAGTGAAGGGACATTTAAATGAAATCACATTAACATGATAACAAGAACTGGTACGATGGGATAAAAATTTCTTTTTCACATAAAAGGGTTCTTCTCTAGTAGTGGATGTTCTGTACTTGTTCATGTATGGTTATAAGCAAGAGTGGTTGTGTGTGGGCTTGTTGTTGGTTTCCAGACCCTTATGTGGGGATGATTGATTGATTACCAATATGTATAAAATTTAGTTCTTTTATTTTTATATACACCCAACCCATGTTGAGAACATCCCGTCGAACACCACTATTTCACGAGGGAAGTTGTTTTTTCCAATATTCTTATGATTTCCTATTTATTAGCTTCTTTATTATCCCTCTCCCAGCTAGCCCAAGACTCTTCATTATGGATATGATGTCCTGAGGTTCATTATGGCCCAAGACTCATTGGGTAGGGGGTTTTGTGGTAGATTGGCCTAGGTGTGTGTGGGAAGGTTTGTTTTCAAGTGTATTCGGGATGAGGCTCAAGTGTCTTTGGGTGTGGCATGGGTTTTTCCTGCCTAGTTTTTTTCAGGGGAAGTGGTGGTTGTTGTGGCCCAGGTGTTTGTGAACGTGGCTATGTGTGGTTGTGGACTAGGTGTCTATGGGCATGGTTATGTGTGGTTGGGGTGGAATATGTGTTTGTGGGTGGGATAAGTGTGTAGTTGGGATGGCACATATGGTTGTTTTTGGGGGCGGTGGTGGGACTGTAGTTGGATTTTTTGTGGAGGCCAGATGTATAGGATGTTCTAAATAACAATTATGAAAGAGTTCTGGGGTACCCAAATTGTAATGTGTTATTAATATTATTTTACTTGACTTTTGTTATTTGGGGAGTATGCCATGGTGAGGTTGGGTGGATAGTTTTCCTTGCTATGAGTTTTGGTTACCTCTATTTTCTCAATGGGTTTTTGAATATATCCCCAAATTTTCACGAGAGCTTTTGGTCTCCCTTCTGATTATACATGTATACTCACTATATCTATATAAAACTTCTTTCAGGTTTCTAGGAGGACATTGAGGATGATGATGGACCTTACTAGCCTAGGCGTCGGGATAGTTTTTGTTTCTATTTTTTTGGTACAATCAATCATTGTTTTCTTATACACTGTATCACTTTTTTTAATCATGCATATGGGAATGGATTTTTTTCATTACATTTATCTTTAGTCCTTGTTGTTAATGGGATTTACCCTCTTATCTCTCTATCTTGTTCTGAAAAATGGTAATTCCTCCCATACTATGTGAGATTCTATACCATTTGTGCCAGTCACCATTCAATGGCCTATTGAAGGCAGGACTCAGGGGTCATGATCTCCCCATCAACTTAATAATGGAAGGGCCTTACTGTTTGTTGTCCCTTCCCTCATCTTGGAGAAGGTAGGTCATGAAAGAATGGTATCAGAGGAGCTAGTTGATATATAGGATGGAGTTTGGGGTTATTAATAGTTTGGATTTCATGGGATGTTAGGGAAAGAGTGTTAGGAAATCATGGTGCTTGAAATAGGCTAGGGAATACTGTCTAGAAAATGGGATTTTATGGCCCCCCATGATCTGATGCAACAACTATGGACCTAGAAAAGTACCATGTTAAGCTACAATGATTGCTGGTTGAAGACCCTAGGAAAGGTACACGTGTTATAATGACTTGTGTTCTTATGTTTCATGTATCATTTTAGAATTTTAACATATATAAACTATTTAAACATTGTTTAATTGGAATCTTCTACACTACTCAGTCATATGAATTATTTGTTTATATTTTCAGCTATGGTTCCCAGACAGCGTTCAATAGTATTAGGAGTAGTATAGGACAAATATTTTTATTTGGATGAACAATTGAGGGATGATCGAAAGGAAGATGATGGCAAGTGGTAGAAGAATCTTCTAGCCTTCCTGTGGAAGGCTCTAGGAAATTACAAGGGAAGCGTCCTAGAAACGGTGATGGGGAGCTGGCTCGAGGAGTTGGTGATAGTTTTCAGCTTCATCCGGTCTCTGATAGAGTACAGTGTTCCTCTAGTAGTGAGCCAGGTGCAAGGTACAACAAGACAGTGGTGAAATACTTTTCTTGTGGAGAAGAAGGAAGCTTAGGTTTCATGGACTGGCTTTGAGAAGGAAATCCAGGCAGAATTCCTTTATTCCATTATAATGGTAGAAAAGAGATAGGAGTTGATCTGCCTTTAGAAAGGGAGTATGTTGGTAAAGGAGTTGGGGATCAAGTTCATGTATCTCCTTCGTTTTTCCCTGGACCTTTTTCTATATGAGGAGTTGTGTGAAAGACACTTTGAGGAGGCACCAAAACCTTCTCTTCAGGATTTTATCACTCCCTTCACTCTACTAATTTACATAGAGGCTTAGAAGAAATATGAAGTAGTGGAGAAGATGAACACGGTTGGAGGTGTGCCGAAAGAGGGTTTCCAGTTGAGTTTGTCAAAGGGGAAGATCTTCAGCAGAAGTCCCCTAGCATCAGGGCTTTATAGGTTTTGGTCAGGGAGAAGTAGGCCATAGCAGTTCCAGTTCCAATCTCCCAATCTTAACCCTTTCTCTATGGGCCTAGGATGGAGGTTCTTTCCATATATTAGCCATGGTCATATTTGGGATCAGTTCCCAGTCTGAATGCAATATGATGTGGGTGCGAAGGTTCATCTCCCACCTCAGTAGTAGAAGTTTCCAGCCAGACCTTTTAAGTTGTAGCATCAGGGGTGGAGAGGTACCACTCCACCAAGGTGGACTGTGATAGAGGAGGCTGACCTCAGGGCACTCCTCAAGGACCTTGACCAGGGTGTGCTCAGTGAGGTGGATGAAAGCCGAAGGGAAGAGGAGTTGGGCTTGGGTAGTTTCACACCACATAGGACACATCTCTAGTTGGTCCAAATGTCTTTTCAAGTACGATCAGTCTATTTAGTACACATTCTTGCGCCTTGTTTGTTTAAATAACTTTTCACTCCTTTGTTGGACCCAGTATAGCCCATGCCTTGGGTCGAGACATAGAGAGACATTCAATGCCTCTATTGTTGAGTACTCTAGTTGGAGGTTAGACCAGTCTATTTGATGATTGTCATGGATGTAGATAGATGTTGGAGCTGCATCTGTCTAGCAGGGATCTCATTATACTACAAATTCAGCCATACAAGTTTATCCTAAGAATTGACTGGATTTTTTCCATGCACGATGTTGTCGATTACTTCCGAAGAATGGTCAGGGCTTAAAATATGAGTGGCCAGCGTGTAGCTTTCATTGGCGACTGGGGTTTCCAGGGGGCATCCGGCAAGTGGATCCCCTTCTTCCTTATTAACCAAACTGTATGTGGAATCATAAGACTCAAAAATGGTGGATGTTTTGAGGATTCTAAATGAGTTCCTGGCTATCTTCCCCCAAGATATTGTGACTCAACTCCCTAGATTTGATGTTGTGTTTGGGATAGACTTTCCACCTAGTTCCCTCTAATTTCAATGCATTCCTATCAAATGTCACCATCTAAGTTGCAGGAGTTGTAGATTTTAGTTTATGACATAATGAAGAAGGGTTTTATCCAACCTAGAGTGTTAATATGGGGTGATCTAGTCTTTTTCACTAAGAAGGAAGACGATGGTCTTAGGCTATGCATAGACTACCGAAGATTGAATCTGGTGATGGTTATGAACTGTTACCCCTCCTGAGGGTCAACATAATTTTTTACCAATTGGAGGGAGCATCTTGGTTCTCTAAGATCATCCTACATTTTTGATACAACCAGTTGAGTGTGAGGGAGGGTGATATCCTAAATACATCTTTCGGGTGAAGGTGTGGGGACTTTCAGTTCACGTTCATTCCGTTTAGTGTTACAAATGCACCAGTTGTTTTCATGGGGACCATGAAATGTATTTTCTGTGAGTTCCAGAACCAATTCGTGGTCATATTCATTAATGAAATCCTGGTCTACTCAAGATAATAATAGGACCACTTTGAGCACCTCAGGACAATTTCAGAGGTCATTTGACACCACCAACTCTATGGTAAGTTGTCCAAGTTAATGTTCTCGATGGGAGTGGTGAACTTCCATGGACATGTGGTGTTTTGACAGGGAAAATGTCCCATAAAACATCAAATTGGTTGTTTCTTGGGTATCACCCAAGAACATGGCATATGTTCATAGTTTCCATGGTCTAGCAATTTATTACCAGAGGTTCTTACCCAGCTTCTCTCGAGTTGTGGATCCATTGATAGGCTTAACCAAGAATTTCCAGGATTTCATATTGAGTAATCCATATTATTTATATTTCAGTTATCGAAAAGGGAAGATGGTCAGTGCCCCAATATTGAAGTTTCCAATGGAAGGGGTAAAATTTGAAATGTTATGTGATGATTCTGGAATAGGCTTGGGATGTGTGCTGATGTAGAATTTGGGAGTGATCTCCTAGGAATCTAGGTTTTTACTTCCTCACAAACTAAACTATTCCCCACATGACCTATAGCTCACAACAGTCATATTTTCACTAAAGTTTTGGTGGAATTACCTCATCGAGGAACGCTTCATGGTCTTCACAGATCACAAGAGCTTGAGGTATGTCTTCTTCTAGTGAGACCTAAACTTGGGGAATTGGCGGTGGATGAAGATTATTTAGGACTATGACTTAGAGATATTCTATACCTCAAGAAAGGGGAAGGTTCTCGTTGATTCCTTGAGTATGTAGTCACCTAGGGAAGTGATCTTATTGTCTATAGATTCTTGGAGAGCATTGGTGGAGTTGGTTACCTTGCACCTGAATACAAGGGTGGATGGTGGTAGAGGTCTTCTATTTTTGTTGATAGTATCATCATATCTAATGTGGAGGGTGGAGGAGTCTCAGTGGGGGGCCTCAAAGACTGAATTGATCCGTGATCGCCTTGTCCATGTAAATGGTTTGAAATGATGGTTAGAGGATAGTAAGAATCAGATGTAGTTCTGTGGGATGCTATTTTCCTAGTGGAAATGCATGAGGGATACCTCAGTTAGATCCATAAATCACCTCTAGAGCTAAATCCATGAATCTAAAATACATACTATATAGATTTATAGGTCATTTTTGGTGTCCCAATGTGAACTGGGAAGTGGTGGATTTTGTGGAAACGTTCCTCATGTGTTAGTAGGTGAAGGTTGAACACCATGTTCCTAGTGGCCTATTACAGTTCTTAGACATTCCTAAGTGGAAGTGGGATGATGTCTCAATGGATTTCAAAACAGGACTACACATGGGTGAGGGTGGTTGTGGTACAATCTAGGTAGTGGAGGACTGATTAATGAAATCATCTCACTTCTTAGCGGTTAAGGAGTTGAGCGCAGCAGATGCCCTACCCAAAAGTTTGTGGGTGAAGTTGTGTCGCTACACGGAGTTCCCAGAACCATCATTTCAGATTAGTATACACGCTTTAATTCATGAGTCTAAAATAGATTACATTATGATTTTGTCACCATGTTGTGCCTTAACACTCCTTTCCACCATCAAACGAATTGATAGATGGAGCATATTATCTAGATGTTGGATGATATGTTGCGAACTTGTGTTCTGGACTTCATAGGATCATGGGTACAACACTTTCACCTGGTAAAGTTTTCCTACATCAATTTATATCACTCTACCATTGGAATGGAACTATATAAATCTTTATATAGAAGACAGTGTCATTAACATGTGTTCTAGAAAGTGGTTGGGGAGGAAGGTGCTAATGGCTAAGAGGTAGTGCAGAGCACAACATAGAAGTTTCAGCTTGTGTGTGAAAGGATGAAGGTAGATCATGACCAGAATAAGTTGTATTACAACCATAGAAGGAGGCCCTTGGAGTATGAGGTTAGAGATCAAATGTTCTTGAAGGTTTTACATTGACATGGGAAGTGGAGGTTTGGATGGGGGGGTAATCTCTATCATATGTTCATCGGACCCTTCGAGGTGTTGTTACATGTCGTTGAGGTGGCATATCAATTGGCGTTACCACCACAGTTAGAGAGGACCCATAAAGTATTTCATGTATCCTTTCTCCATCGGTATATACACGATGAATCCCAAATCGTCAACAGGGAAGAGTTAGATATTGAGGATGATGTGGTGTTCGTGGAGGGACTAGTGATAATAGAGGATCATAAGTAGAAGGTGTTTCATGGATGGATCATTACTTTGGTTCATGTGTTGTGGAGGCACTGAGACCTTCAGGATAGTACTTGAGAATAGGAGGCAAAAATGTGTGCCAAATACCATTAGATATTTTGAGTTTATATCTTGTGTTTTATTTATTACTTTTTTAGGATGTAATGTTAAAACATTTCATGTAGTATTGTATGTTGTTTCCCTATTTTAGGTTTTGTGTGAAAATTACTCACCTTGTGGAGGGTAGAACCTAATCTCTAATCAAAATGCATTAATGTTGATGCAATTAAACCTGTGTGGGCTATTCAGTGCTACCACACATAGATAGTATCTTGAGAAGGACGAACGACCTCCCTAATCCATTTGTTTGGATAGTTTTTCCCTTTTTTTATTTGTGTGGTAACATTAGGGAGATGGTTGGAATTTGTTGTACAGTTGTTTAGGAGATAGATAAAATATTATTCCTAGATGTTAATGTTTCCCCTCTAGTTTTCAACACGTGGTGGTTTACTACTAAGAGTTATCTTATGGGATGGTTCATCAGACAACTTTTCTTTGGGTATACTATTGAAATATCAAGGGAGATAGATTGATAGGTATCTTATGTAATGTCTTGGACCCTCTTGGTCCATTACATTGTCAAATTCTAGTGTTACGGGTGTCCTAGACACCATCGGTGAGTCAGGATGGCATTGATGTTGGTGATAGGGTGTCACCATGGTGTCACCAATCGGTGCCATTTATTGGTCTCACTGGCCGGTATCTCACCAATCAGTGTCGCTCCCAAATGGTTCCACTATAGGGTGTTGGGTTTCATTTCTAGTTTCCCTCCCTTAAAAATGTTTTTATGTTTAAATAGATCTTGTAATGTAGTTTAATACTGTATTAAGGTTGGTGAATGATATCTTAAAACCCCTAAGAGTTGAGTAACCCTTGACTTACGAAAACATGAGGCCTTTTAGTCAGTTCCACAGCCTTTTCCATGTTTCAAGTTACACCCTTATTATGCATTGTATTATAGTTTAAATGTAACATATCAAGTCATAGCCATATGATGGTCTATCTCCACCATTTCCTTGGGAATTATTAAATCTCAATTAATTTCAATGTGTGTAAACTCCCAACTGTGTGGTCAAATCACGATCCACTTTTCAATCACTTCATGATTGAACATCACATAACTCTAGGATCTATCCTTTTCATCATGATGAGATCCTATTACTTGTTCTCTTTTTTTCCATTGGTGGTCTTGGAGACCCTCTTCTGGAGATGAGTCATGCCTATGTTAGAGCCCACCTAAACAATTATTCTCATAGTTTCCTGTCATGTGACCCTAGTTCTCGATACAAGGGAAAAATTTCGATCATTGATTATCCAAGTAGGGGTTTATTCTTCATTTCTCTTTATAGTGAAACATGCGGGATGAATATAAGGATATTCACATAGGAGGTAGATGAAACAACTCTAATAAAAAAATAAATGGACATTTAAATAAAGATGGGGTGGGAAAGATGATGATATTTTTGTATTTTTACCTTCATTTTAATGATGTGAATTGTATAGGCTTATAGTAACTGAAAATTGTGGCCATTGGTTGTCCTTTATTTCACACTAATAAATATTTTTTTTCTATATAATCTTGTGATTGAATTACTGTCACATGAAATCTGTTTAATAATTTAAACATGGTTGATTAAATGGATTCCCGATGGATATGAATCATTTTTTTATCACCCCTATTTAAAAAATGGAACGAATGAACTTAATGAATGGTGTTGGATAAATATGAAAACTCCCTTTCTCTGTTCTAAGGATATTCATGGTTATTATTTTTAAATTATTGTGGTGTGATGTATAGGGGAATGGAATCTAAAGTTGATATATTGATGGTTTTTGAATCTGAGGTCATGTGGAGTTGGAGGTAAATATTCTAGACATGATAATTTGGGGCTTGGTTATTTTCTAGTAATTTAATGGATCTCACTGACCCCATTTTTATTTTTTTAATTACAAGAGGACCAGAAGTGAATTATTAAATGGCTTCTTGATTTTTTTCATTCGGATTTTTGTTTTGGCTTGCAGTTACGCCTATTAGTTTCCCTGTAGTGACGGGAAATCTAACTCGAATCACTTTAACATGATAGCGATAACTAGAAAAATGGGAAACTATTTTTTTTCAGAAAAGGGTTATGCTCTGGTTATGGTTGTTTTGAACATGTGCATGTTAGTGTAGTACTAAGAGTGGTTGTGTGCAGGATGGTTGTTGGTTTTTGGGACCCTTAGGTTGGGAT